>CM042694.1:471860886-474260886 GCA_023614405.1 Avena insularis
CTGAATCTCCAATCTTCCCTCTTTTTCTTGTTGTATAGATCTCTACTTCACATTGCAAAGCAACCTGTTCCGTTATTATGTTTAATTTAATATATATATAGACATTATTTTTCATACTTTCATTGGCATCTTAGATTGGGAAATATCTTGGCACGCTTTAACATTCTTATCTACAATGTACCGGTGTAAGAAGGGTTTCATACTTCCATATGTGGTTTGACTTGGAACATTGATCTGCTAGCTGTTAATTCTTCTAAGTAAAAAAAATTACATTTTTATCTGCAATGTCTTGATGTTAAGAAGTGAATTGTTGCATTTGTTCGGTATTTAGTTTTTCATCAACTATGAAGACAATCATCTGGTTCTTTGCACTATATGGAGCTAATTAATTATTTTGTATGGCCCAGCCTATCATAGGCAACATGGTCCTCTTTAAAGAACTTAGATTAATACTTGGAGGTCTGCTGGCTGTTTGCTCATCTATATATCTTTGTTTTGCTCATAGTTGTGCTTCCTTGCACCATTTCTGTTTGTAACTTGTCCTCATTTGGTTCCTTGCTTATAGTTTACTTGGGAAGTTTTCTAGCACCTAAAGTTGGGAAGTTTTCTAGCACCTGCAAGAATGGTAGGCACAATATGCATTTTTCACTTATCCTTTTTATTTTTAGGTTTATATGCATATCTTTAGTGAAAAGGACATTTACGAAATAATATGATTAACCTTAGTGCAGGTTTTATATACATATGTCCCTAAGATGGTCCTTCGCATCCATTTCCAAATTACTCTGCACATTGGTCATTTTTTCTGTACAGGAACATATTGATTCTATCATCACGGGGAAGATGTTGGTTATTATTACCTTACATAAGTACTACCTTCAGGTAGGATTTTGTAACATCTATCGCACAAACAACACTTTGTTTGCTCTCCATATGAATATGTACTACTACTAATATTTTTAGTATATCTTTTTAAACTCACCTCACCAATTTAGCAGTATCTTGGTACTAATCTTGTTAAAGTTGTGTATGATTTTTGTATAAATCGAGTATTGTTCATATAATATCTCGATCTAAATCACTAAGCACACAAGTTCATCCGTGAACTAATTTGGATGAAATGATCCCTGAAAAGTAACTTCATATTACAGTTAAGAACCGAGTTATGAAGGTTCCTGTGAAGGTACTCAAATGCTATGAACTGAAGTACTATTTTGCAGTCCAATTTGCATTGAATAATAAATCCCCACACTTCTGTTATATTTAGTCTTTTGCAAAGATCTTGGCTGACTAAGTTATTGTGGGCTTGAGAAAATTTTAATTCCTTGGACAATATATGTAGAACTTGTGTGAACTACAGTAGAACTTGTGTGAACTACAAAGCTGTCAAATTAAGATGATCGGCAACTGCAACTGATCAATATGCCAAGACTTCCCTCTGCCTTTTTTCTCCATCTTATCCATGTGCGGGCATCCTATTCCACGGTCAGGTATATTGTAGCTTCTGATGTGTGGCAACGTGTGCTACCTGTCGTGCTCATGCATGAAAATCATGTGCATAGAACGGTAGAACTGATGTGGTCCCTTCTTTTTCTGATTATATGTGTGTTGAACAGTTTCGAAGGTATTGTACTTGAACTGTTCCAAAGAATTTATGCAATCTTAAGACTTTGTGAACAATACATGCAACGGTTTAGAGAAGTAAAAGCAATAGTTAGAAATTTTCTTTTATCCCATCTCTTTCATAAATAGCAAATAAAGGAATCTTTGTTGTGATGATTGATTGTGAAAGTATAAAACTTGGTGAAGTCTAGTAACTGTGGTATATTTTTTGGAGAATCATGTATTACATATTTTCTTATGACTTGGAGCAATCTCTGTCTTTATTTTTCTTTGTTTCTCTTGACCACCTATTTTTGAATTTGCTAGGCTTGGTCTCAGCTAATGCATGTACGTCGCCATGTAATTATATGTTTATTTTTCTAATGGAATTTTTGTGATAAATTTGTGTTCATATTTTTTATTTTAAGTTACTTTTTGAATCCTATGAATGACATGATTTTGATTTAAGTCATCAGCTTTAGCATAATTTATCATGATTATAACCACATGAATAAAGTATAAATCTCCTGAATATAAATAGAAGGATACATTGTGATATATGTATTTTAATATGCAGGTGTTGATTTCCAAACACAATTGTACTATTATTCTTGACTTATGTTTATTCTGTGTCATATCAGAGATGGTCAGGAAGGAGATGTCTAGGTAAATATTTTGGTTTTGATATTGTGCATTGCAGTGTGAAGCGTGATGACCAGGTTTTCTATAAGCTTGACATACATGACAAGATTGACCCTCTGAGCTGCCCAGTGAAGCTTCGAAAATCACGAGCAATAAGGTAACAGGAGAGGATCACATGTACCTGCAATATTTAATTTGTCAAGAGTGACATCAGGTGGCCATCTAGGTTGGGTGCTTATATGAAGATGGAGGCTAGCGCCAAGGTCCACGGGTTCTATGTAATGAACGCCTTCATGGTCATCTTTTTACTAGCAGGAATTATCCTCGTTCTATTCTCGAGAAGCTTCCGTGGGGATGTCACTAGACATGAAGACCTCAACATGGAATCATATGCACGAGTTAACCCTTGATGTAGATGATTACCTCTTTTGTGATGCCAGAATTACTTATGTGAGTTCTATATCTCTTGCTTTTTGAATCAAATAGCAGACCTATTGATGACATTTAACGCTTCAAGTTGCTATTGATATTTGAATCAAATAGCAGAACCCCAATGTAATATAGATTGAATTATGTACTGTTGATCTTTTGGTCAGTTTATTGTTTATTGTACAAATTTTTGTTGCATCTCATCCTTCATATGCCTGAGGTTTGAGGAGGACAAAAGGGACACCACCTAAATATTGCCAATTTAATTGTCTCGAAGCTCAAGAGACAAGATTAGAAGATGTCTGCATTTATGTGAAATAAATACATGTGTAGAGAATAAATGTGTAGAACGGCGTGCATAAAACATGTCTAACAGGCTGCTGCCACTAGGCCTATGATATGTTGACTTACGGAATATACATGTGAATTTCCATACATTCGCGGACCGGGAATTTCCATACATTCGCGGACCGTAGCAACGCACGGGCACTCAACCACTAGTCAATGTAAATAAGAAAGGCACAGCGCATTACATAGGAACCTCAGTTTACCAACATCCAGCATTTATTTTAACACACCAACATCCAGTAAATAGGTTGATAACAATGCAAAACTGCAAGAGCCTCTTTTACTTCTAAAGATGTTGATTCGAACTAGTGATCAGATACAACTGCTCAGACGTTAGAATACCACTAAGCTACTAACCAGTTATCACAAGATTCAACATCAGATAATCAAACTCCAGTAGAACCTAACAAGAGATCACTACAAAAACATTCCAGGGCATTAGAAAAGAGAGGGAGACCGCAGTTCATGATGAACAAGGGATTGGATCAGTGTCAGACTGGTGAATGGATGTGTCTTCCTCCTTGGCTGTTGCAGCTTCATTCAGGGAAGCTGATGTTTTCGCTGCCGCCGCCGTAGCAGCGTCTTTCTTGCCATCCTTGCCAGCGGACCGGGAACTCTTGCTCTCGTTCTGCTGAGTGCTGATTGAGAGTCTTCTACCAGGGGACCCATTTGTCGCGCTAACTTTGGTCTTTGGGCCAGCTACCTTCTTTGCACTAGCCAGTCTATAAGGACTGACACGTGTTCCGAAGGGCCCTTCACGGTCGATGTTCAGTAGCTGCTCAGTGTAGCGCTTTTGTTCCTATAATGTTAAAGAAACAGAAAGATGACAGCTGATAGCAATCAGAACATTTGATCAAAGCATGAATAATCACTATAGCATACTTATTGGTTTATATGTGAACATACATGTCTTCAACCAAACACAAGATAATTCAGAATTGTGGCAAACTTGCAACTGAGAAAAAAATTCAGTATGAATAAGAGGTAGAGACAGCAAGTACACATATTGGCCAGCATGGCAGATTGACAGCTGAAAAATGCAAGCAACAACATATTGTAACTAAAGCAAGAACGGTGCAACTAGAAGGACACAACTGAATTCAGAATTAATACCCGGTTGGCACTAAAGCTTCTAAAAGTAGAATTTACACTAACCCGCATTTTCTTCTTCTCCTCTTCCTTCTCTTGCCTAAGCATAATATACTCATCCAACATAGCTAAAAGAGGAACACCATCATATGTGAAGGACAGACCATGATTCTCTTCCCAAGCCTTCGTCTTGGCCACCAGAGTTTCAACAAGGGCTAGAAAATATGCTCACATCAGCAAAGGAACAGAAAAAAAATTCCAAGGAGAAAAGCTATACATATTCTGTATTTTCCTACAAAGCAGCTCTTCTACACTTGGATAGTAGTGAACACATCAACAGGAGGCATACAGGTATTCAGTGTCACAGCAAAGATTATTTACTTATGCATGAACAGAAGTACCTGGTATTTTGTTAACTTGAATTCGAGCCTTTTCAGCACGTTTGAGGTTCAGGTGGGCACCTCGGCCTGAATTATATCTGTTGTCATCCTGCAAAAGGAATTTGATGTAAGAATTTTTTTCCAAATGGGAATAAATTTAGTGACATCGCTTCACAGCCTGACAATACATGCACAATAACAAGATTTACTAGAACTCATAACTAGCATACCCGGTCATAATCTTCAAGCCAGCTTTCCTCCTCACAAGCAGATATCCATCTCTCAACGTTATCTAATATTTCTTTTCTGCTTAGAGCTTCTTCCTTTGCTTTCAGTATCTGTCTATCCATGTCAGCAATCAATTCTGAAGGTTCCATGCTCCCTGACTCGATCAGCGCAAATATTTTATTATGGGCAGCTGCTGTGTCTAGTACTATGTGAGCACCAGCATAAATATCTTCCAATGTGGTTTGCTTCTTAAAAGCGATTTCTTTCATCTTGCTGTACTTTAGCTCGTCCAATCTTTCAACCTCAATCTCAACCTGAATATTGTCGGAAAAAGGTTAAACAAGAATACTAAATACTAAAGGAAATAAAAACATGATATTGCTTCATCTCACTTGATTAATTATGTCTAGAGTAAGTGCTCCAGGCGCAGTGACTTCCTCAACAGCTGCTGTTATATTACAGGTAACATGGTCAAACAATCTTCTTTCCTCGATCGGCGTATCCATGAGATCCCATAGATCATGTAGCTGAGTGGCTAGCTCTTGAAGCTGGAAATAATATTTCAAGCATATTCATGAGACTGTGCAGGTAAGAATAGAATAGCTGTTGGTAGGCAAGTGTACATAAGGGGGATATTGCTGTACCTTATTTAGCCTCGAACTTTTGTCCTCATTAAGAGTAGCTATTGTCCTGTCAAGTTTTGACAGGGTATCATTGCTAATGCTCTTGCGGTCCTTACCGACCGAGTCATCTAGACTGTTATGAACTTTAGTTATTATGCTAATATATTCCATCCCCAATACAGTACAGAGATCCTGTACGGTACTTACATGCTCAAATACCTTCTTCAGCCTCTCTCTCTGTAATGCCAAAGAAAATGTATCTTATTGCTCCATGAGGCCAAAGATACAACCACTGCCAACCAGGGAACATTCAACAAAGCAAATGAATAACAAAAATGCATACCTTCTTTTTCTCAAGCTCTTGGAGCTGAGCCTGGAAGTCCCAAAGCTTCTCATCTGTCAAGTCGTCCTCATTAATTTGTGGTGTAACAACCTTCTGGCCTATCTCGAGACTGCCAGCAATCTCACCGCGTATTTGTTCGATTCTTGACATTATATCAGCAAATTCCTGTATTCTCTCCTTTTTCTGCTTGCCCAGTTGTTCAAGTGCTGGAGCTAAAGCAGCTAGTTGTTGCTTGATCGTCCGTGTTGTTTTTTCAGGCTGCATAAATTAAGCATTATCAAATTTAAACCCTTGTAATCTTTAGGAAAACATTAACCTCTCATCTGGCATGCAGTAAGTCAGTAACAAAGTCGGCAGACAGGAACTAAAAGACCAGCACAGAAAATTCAAAAAATTACACACAGAATACCGAAAGCCATAGTGGATCAAGCATATGCCTCACTCAGTTCAGAGTTACAATCGGACCAAAATTAGTATGATATTATGGAAAGCAGACACATTTTTCACGTACACTTGTTGCTATGGATTTCTCTCCAAGGGCAGAAGCGAGCCTGGCAAGCTCC
Source organism: Avena insularis (assembly GCA_023614405.1). NCBI lineage: Eukaryota > Viridiplantae > Streptophyta > Magnoliopsida > Poales > Poaceae > Avena > Avena insularis. The sequence continues at coordinate 471,867,134 of CM042694.1, forward strand.
ATCTTTGAGTAGTCCAGTGCTTGGAGAAGAAGGTCCCTCGACTTCAGCGCCTGATCAACTTTCCTCTTGTAGACATCCAAGCATTCCTGATCCAGCTGAAACAGAACTTTGTCGCGGTCCTCATCACTCTCACCAACTTCGTCCCATAATAACTAACAATCCCAAAATATATATAAAAAAACCACCTTATTATAAAATCAAACACAAGAATAAAAATGTTCAGCTCTTTTATGTGCATGATCAAGGAGCAGTTTGAGCACGCACCTGCAGTTTTTGCAGCAATGATCCACACGAGGTTTGACCATGCAAAGCATCCATTGAATAGGTGAATCTGCATGTTGAGTATTTGAATCAGATACAAATATATGCGGTAAAACTAAGACACATATATCTGGCATTCTAGCTAGTTCTCCCAACGTTAACAATAACATCTCCCCTATGATTGGCAGAAGCTGGTGAGGTTGCCACCATCAATGGTGGCACCCGTGGGTGTCGTATTCCTCGTTGGAGGCGTTGTGGGGACGTCTCTCGCTCCATGGACTCCAGGAGAAACCTCAGATTCGGGCTCCACGGATCGTATGATGGCGACGTATGTGACATCACCCCCGTGGGGGCATCATCTTTGGAGACATACATCGGCTGACGGACGTGTGGATGACTTCGGTGGCTGGGCGCCGGTCTCCATGTGCTTCACGCGCAAGGACCAAGGTGGAGCGGCGTGGCATCTACCATTCTACGACAGCGAGTCTCGACGGCATGGTGCTGCGGGGTCTCGGAGGCGGAGGCGGGATGATAGGCGGTGGCGCTGGCTGTCGTCGTGGCAGCGTCGATCACTGGCGGAGGGCCTTGGAGGCGAAACTGGGCTACAACCCCTCCTTCCAAAAGTGCAAATGCAGTTCTAGGCATACTCTGCATACTGTGCAGCAGCGGTCTTCTGTTTCCTACTGCCGATCAAGTACAGAGGAGCGAGGAAGAGGCGTCGGTTCTCAATCAGCTGGATTATTCAATGGGTATGTGACGGGATGGGTCTGGCCTATTCAATGGGTATTGACGGGATAGGTCTGGCCTGGGCAGAGCCAAAATCGTACTGTCTGTAGGTTATTTTTTTGTTTACATCAGGCTTCGGCCATCGATTTTTTTTTGTGGCAAAGAGGCCATCGACTGATTCTTGATGTTTTCTCTTATTGGCCATCGCGGGATCTTGCCATCTCGGGGTTAGCTCTTCTTTTTATTTACTCCTTCCGTCCAAAAATATAAGACCACTTCGTATTTTGTGTCAAACTTTGACAAATAATTTAGCCAACGAAATTTAAGTTATACGTCATCCAAAAATATAACATTGAAAAGTTCTTTAAAGTTTGCATCCGATGAGATAATTTTGGATGTCATGTAACTTCTATTCGGTTGACTAAATTAATTGTCAAAGATTGCCTCGGAAAATTGCCATGCGCCGATATGGCTGTCCAAAAAATTAACTTTCCTCTATTACTTGCTATGTAAATTCCTATGTAAAACAAGAAATATTTTCTCAAGTTTGCCAATCATCTCTAGATACCGTGAACGAGATTGCAGCAAAATTAGCCTAAAAAGTTGATTTGGCGGACATATTTTTCGTCCCCCCTTCACTTTTGGTCACGCTCCGCCACTGGCGTCGATGGCAGGCCTGGCAAGGTCAATGCTTTGATCCCTCTTGGAGATGGGTTCAGGGAAGATGACGGTAGCGACTTCTACGGCGTGTGCGCTGGTGCGCATTGAAGGTCTGCTGGACCAGTTCTGCCCCTTGCTCGCCGATGGGCGGCTTGGTGAGGCCTTCAGTCACTGCCTTCAGCAGTCTTGTAGGTGTAGCGACCTGTCGCTAGGATGTTGCTTCGAGTTGATCTTTGTATTCTTTTTGTAAGGCTTTGTTGAATAATAATCTAATAAAAAAGGATGTGTGCATCTTTTTGATGCAGAGGCCGGGGGTTTCAACCTCCATTTCGAAAAGAAAAGAAAAAGATTGGCAGAAATACTGTTAAACTGTAATTTACTCCAAAAGTTAATGGCCGAAACACAACTATAGTAGAAGTAATTACCAACTGTCCTGAACAGAGACCAGCAAAACAGCTAGGCATTTTCCCTAAAAGAACAGCTTGGCATGCGGGAGAGTTGACAGGCAATGTGCCAATGCGGGTCTTGCAGCTGAAGAATCCACTGGTGCAATGCAGCCATAATCCGAGAAGAACCATCCCCCGATGGCATCGAGAACATCGAGGCCAAAGCACGAAGGTCGCACAAATCCAAAACCACAAACAGGGTACAGATTTTACCAGGCCCACTACCGGAAGCACTTCCTAGAGAAAATACTGAAAAAATCGGGTTATCCGAACCAGGGGAAGAAACAGAATCATTCGGCCGCTGCGGCAATTCATAGCCCAGGCTAAGAGCGTCCCTTAGATCCCACATTTAGACGAAACTTTCCGCTCATCCACATTAAGCATCGGCTCACCAGATCTCGGTATAAATAGTAGGAAGGCTTACCAGATCGCGTAAAGGAGAAAGCAGGTGACGGGTGCAGGAGCTAGCCCGTCCGAGAGGATGGGGATTCAGAGAGGCGGCGAGAGCTGAGCGGCCAGAGGCGAGGGGAATGGCGGAGGAGGAGGGTCACCGTCGCCAGGGGAGGTACTGGTCGGTGGTGGTCACACTGTTTGCTGCTGGTGTGGCCGCGTTGGCTGTGGCTGTAGTGCAGTGGGAATGTGGGGTCAGCCCGACGTGGCGGTCGACGAGGCGATAGTCAGGCGGTGCGGCCCGGGATCAAGGAGGATGCGGCGGTCGTCGCTTGACGGGCTGACCAGATAATAGTATGATGCACAAGTTCCGGAACACTCGTCCCACTGTGAGTGTAGTTCCTTCGATTCAATCCTTAGAAATTTTTCCTACGTGTAGTATTAGAAGCTTTATGATCTTTTGTAAGTTTTCTATTCATTTAAATTGTATGTTGCAATTTCTTTGTTTTTCATGTGATGTCAAACGCTATTTGACGTAAATTCTAAAAGATTAAACTCGACATGTCACTCTAATCTTACGTAGTATCTCTATTCCTCCAATCCCACTTTTCTCTGTTCATGTGTTTTCAATTATCCTGTGAATTAAAGAGGCCCTGAAATAAGAATATATATATCCTAAAATTTGAAACTGGCCATTAGGCAGTTTGGAGTCGTCAATTTTAAAGAACATCAATATATCATATTTTTGAATAGTAAAATTAAAGATTTCAAAAACTAGATTTGAACTAAAATCACATTTACTAGGTTGATGATCAACCATTTTTACACCTTGGTTTCTATTATTTGACCCTCAGGTTAGCGTATATGTCCTTATTGATTCCTTGTAGATCCGTCATAGTTGTGAGATTTATTGGTGGATTGAAGAGGGTGTGATTTTCTCCGGTGATTGCTGCCTATCATAGGTACTTGGGTGGGGAGGCACGGGCACATTTCAAATATATGTTATTGGATGCAACCTATCTTTTCTTCACCTAAAGGAATTTAATGATGCAACATTAACATGTATACAAGCTTCTCACAATGTATAGAATGGGAAAATGTAAAAGGAAATGCCTAAGAATCACTTCGATTATTATTGATCATCTATACTAAATTTTTATTATTTCTTTATTCTAGAACTTCTGAAAACATATTTTGATTAATATTTTGACGACAGTGTGGTAAACATACAGAGAATAGATCATCCAAATATAATTTAGTTATGTTATATGCTCTATGTAAATAAATTTGTTACGCATTTATTAATTGCTTGCATTAAATTTTGTAAAATAGGGAAAACCACACGCGTTGTGGTGCCTTATATCGATCAATATATAAGAGATTACAAGGCTAAGAGATCGTGTCCTACAATAATACAGACATATACATGATTACACATATACAACAGTATATCTATATAAATACAATACGGTTATATATTCTAACATCATCCCTCAATCGCAAACGGGCGTCTGACGAATGTTAAGACTATCCCAAAAATTCAAAAAGAGAGGAGATGGCAATCCTTTTGTGAAGATGTCCGCAAATTGAGAAGAACTCGGAATGTGAAGAATTCGGACCTCGTCGGTTGTGACATGATCTCGCACAAAGTGTAGATCAACCTCCATATGCTTAGTACGCTGGTGATGAATGGGATTCTGAGTCATATAGACAGAGCTCACATTGTCACAGAAAACCACGGTAGCACCAGCCACTAGTCGATGAAGCTCCTGAAGAAGCTGCCGAGCCAACATGTCTCAGCCACCACATTTGCAACCTCCCTGTATTCAGCCTCAGCACTGGAGCGAGAGACTGTGTATTGCCTCTTAGCAGACCATCACACCAGGTTAGCGCCGAGAAAGACACAATAGCCAGAGGTGGACCGGTTGTTGGAATTTGGGCGTGGGCTTTAGCTCATGGCCAATTCAAATTGTGAAATTCTCAAGGCCCATTCATGCCTAGCAAGGGGTGGCACCAAAGTTTAGTCTCACCTTGCTAGTTTGAAGGGTGTTACACCAATATATATAGTGGAGTGTTCCACTACTTCCTAAAGTGAGAGAAGAGGAGTGACATACACGCACGCTCCTCATCCTCCGCCGCCACGCCTCACCGCGGTTTACGGAATTGTGCCTCGGTGCCGATCTTATATTTTTGTTACTCGGGAAAATTACTGTGCGAGTTATTTCTCTATCAGCCGTTTTCAGTCTTACCGGGTCATGGGCCATTACTAACTCGAACGTGGGCTATGCCCCACGTCCTACCCGACCAACGCTATATATAAGAGGCTCAGGCATAAACCCTAATCACGCTACGCACATCCCTCTCCTCCGCCTCCAGAGCCTTGCGCAGCCGCTACATCTTCCCCATCCCCTCTGCCGGCGTGCACCGGACGACGGGACAGTAGGCCCCCGGAACCCCGCCTCTCGTGAACCCATATGGGTGAGGGACGATCAGGTTTTTGGGGAGAGCTTCTGCGCGACTACTGATGGCATCACGTCGACCGACCGCTCCTTTCCTGACGACGACTTCTTCCTGGACATCAGCAGTCTCTACATCAACGACATGGCTAACGATGCCGGTGTCAACGTGAAGCTCAACGCCAACCTGAACCCCAACGTGAATCCTCCTGCAACAACGTATGCAATCTGCTCCTACCTATTTTAATCTTTGCTACTGTTTCTTGTACTAGCTTTTGGGATAGATGTGATCTTTTTATCTGTGTTAGATGTGATATGTTCATCTATACTTCTAGTGTGCATGATTAGGTTAATTCCTACGATTATAGTCATGCTTTACTATTGCTTATTTTGGATTAAATATTACAGTAATTTGCTTACATATTCAACAATCCAAAAACCTGATTATAGGCAAATGAATTCAAGTGGCGTTGCCGCTGCTACTAGGCCGCCTCTAATTGATGGTTTGAATTATAAGAGATGGCGCACGAGAGCAGTTCTCTGGTTTCGAAACCTGAACTGCTATAGCGCCATGATACATTGCAAATGTATCTATAATTTTTGATGTTCCATGCTTGGTTTTATCTACTTTCTTATGTTGTGTTCCAACTTTGGAGTACTTTTCATATACTTTCTTGGACTAACCTATTAACAAGTGCCATAGTGCCAGTTGCCTGTTTTCTGCTGTTTTTGGTTCTAGGAAAGTCAGAAAATGAATATTCTCGGAATTGGACGGGACAAAAGCCAAAGTTGATATTTTACCGGAAGACTCACAGAGCCAGAATACGAGACGGAGAGGGGCCACAGGGTGGCCACACCACCCCATGGCGTGGATCCCCCTGGCCGCGCTATGGCATGGTGTGGGCCCCCTGGCCGGCCACCGACCTTGCCTCCTTCGCCTATAAGAGCCTCCCGATACCAAAACCCTAGATCGTCAATCAGAAATCCACGAAAAGTTCTGCAGCACCGCCGCCGAAGGGGAGATTCGGGGGATAGAAAGTCTCTGTTCCGGCATCCTGTCGGGATGGGGAAGTGCCCCCGGAGCCATCTCCATCGATCTCCACCACCATCTCCATCCCCATTGTTGATTCCCATGATGAGGATGGAGTAGTTCTCTCTCGAGGCTAAGGGTTCTACCGGTATCTATGTGTTCATCTCTCTCTCTATGCATGATCTTGTTGTGGTCATGAGCTTGTAATCTATAGATCTACCTTGCTACTCAAGTGCTTTAATAGATCTCTGCTCTCCCCATGTGTGTGAAAGTGACAGCGTGCACACCATGGTGGCACTTAGGCTAGAGATTACAAATACTTGTTATGAGTTATATTTGGAGTTGGATGTCTTTATGAAATTATGGTGTTTGTTGGACTCATCTAGTACTCAAGGTGACAGTGTGGGGTTTTCTAGATGGGAAAGATGAACTTTGAGGTGTGCTGTTATAGCCCTACCATCGATTAGAGTGTCCAACCGGAGAGTAGTTCAGCGTAGTATCATAAAGAAGAATATATTTATATGAGAGTGTTCACTAGTGAAAGTATGATCCCTAGGCCTTGTTTCTAAGCACCGAAACACCGTTTGCTATTAGATCTGTTACATGTTTCCTTGCTTCCTTCTTTATTTTAGTTTTACTTTAGTCTTTTCCACACCTTCAAGTTATTTTCTATCACCATTACCACTTATATTTATCCATACCACTTGTATTTCACTATCTCTTCGCCGAACTAGTGCACCTATACACCTGACAAGTGTATTGGGTGTGCTGGGGACATAAGAGACTTCTTGTATCTTGATTGCAGGGTTGCTTGAGAGGGGATATCTTTGACCACTTCCTCCCTGAGTTCGATAAACCTTGGGTGATCCACTTAAAGGAAAACTTGCTGCTGTTCTACAAACCTCTGCACTTGGAGGCCCAATAACTATCTACAAGAATAGAAGTCCGTAGACATCAAGCTATTTTCTGGCGCCGTTGCCGGGGAGGTAAGGTATTCACACCGGAGGATTAAAGAAGAAGAACCTCCCACGGCAAACGCCTATTTTCTGGCGGCGTTGTCGGGGAGGTAAGGTAAAAGGTATTCACATCCTCCGGTGTGAGTGCTCGAAGTTATTTCCTTTAGGTTCTGCAATTTTGTCTTTTTGTTTCTTGTTTTCACTAGTTAGGCTTAATGGAAAACAACAACAAATTTAGAGAGCTTTATAGTATTTATCTTGAGTTAGGACATGAAGTGTTTGAAGAGAAAATTAAAAAACTTATGGAACTTTATTTGCATTCTAATAGCAATGTTGTTAGTATGAATTATTTGGACACTATTATTGCTAATGCTATGGAAAAGTCTAAGCTTGGGGAAGCTAGTTTTGATGAAAATGATCTTTTTAGTCCCCCATCTTTAGAGGGGAAAATTTACTTTGATGATACTATGCCTCTAATATATGATGATTACAATGATGAGTATGATATTTTCAGTCCACCTACTATTGAGGAGAAAATTAATGACTACAATATTCCTCCTATATTTGATGATTATGGTGATGAGAATAATAATGATAGCTATTTTGTTGAATTTGCTCCCGCTATAATTAATAAGAATGACTATGCTTATGTGGGGAGTATTAATTCTTTTATGCATGTGGCTCATGATAAGAATGTTTTATATGATTGTTATATTCTTAATTTTATTCATGATGCTACTGAAAGTTATTATGAGAGAGGGAAACATGGTTTTATGCATCTCAACAATATTAAGTTTCCCCTCTTTATGTTGAAAGTCTTGAAGTTGCACTTGTTTTGCTTTCCTATGCTTGTTGCTTTGTATTTTCATGACTTGTTTCTTTGCAAGATTCCTATGCATAGGAAGTGGGTTAGACTTAAATGTTCTTTGAATTTACTTCTTGATGCTCTCTTTTACTTCAATTCATATTTCTTATGTGAGCATCTTCTCAAACTATCATGCCTAACTTAAAGGCGTTAAAGAAAAGTACTTATTGGGAGATAACCCAAAAGTTTTAGATGAGTCTTGGAAGTTATTACTTCAGTAATAACCGCTCCTTATCCTTTTTATTTGGTTTTTGTGCCAAGAGTAACCTCTAATGAGAGAGAAGTAATGATTAGGAAAGTTGCTATCTCGAAACAGATTTCTGTGCTTCACTGCAAAAATTCGTGTAAAATATCTGAACGTCATTTTGAGGCGTGAATTTTTGTGATTCTGCCCCAGATTGTTATCTAACTTTCATTAGTTAAACACTTTTTGATTTTAGCAACATAAGTTCTTCGAAAAAATTCGTCTTTACCTGCTGGTCTGTTTTGACAGATTTCTGCCATTTTCTGCATTTGCTTCTTGTTGGTTCCTTTTTGAGTTCATTTGGGGAACTGAGCTTTTTGAGGGAAGTGCTACAGTAGCTATTGTTCTAATGGAAGTTTATTTGGTGTTAGAACTGAACCTTAAGACTTATTTATCTTGAGTGCACTAATGTTGCTAATAAAGATTGTGTGAAGTTTTGTATGAAGGAAAAATTTTAGGTGTATGGAAGGAATGAGTAATGAGATGAAGGATGGACTAAAGCTCAAGCTTGGGGATGCCACGCGTGTCACCCCAAGAAATATCCAAGAAGTACAAGCGTCAAAGCTTGGGTATGCCCAAGGCATCCCCCTCTTCATCAATAAAAATCTCAGGTTTCTTCCAAACATTTCATTTTTATTGTTTCATGCACAGTTGTGTTGTTCTTGGAGCGTCTTCTTTTTCGTTTTCGTTTTCGTTTTGGTTTTTCGTTTGCTTTGTTTCCTTAGTTTGCTGAATAAATTGGTTGGACCCCCTCTTTCATACATTGGTTTTCAAATAGTTCGGTTTGGATTGGAAAAGAGTAGGAAAGTTCATGCTTAAGTGGTAAAGAGAGCTTGTTTTTGACTATGGCATATGCTTTGTCATGCCATGCTTGATATTGTTTTGGATTTATGCTTAGTATTCCTGCTGTAGCATGACTTGTTATAAACAATTGAGATTGCTTAATGTGCCTTGGATGAATCATGTGTTGTTTTAGCATATTAAAGCATAGTATAGTGGTATTCTCCTTTGATGCTTTATTTGGGTTGACTTGGCGCATGCTCACACCATGTTATGACTATCTCAAGTCACCATAGCCTTTATCATCCTTTAGTTTTCAACTTGTAGTATCACTTTATGCTTTGATCAATGATGTTTTGTCGCTCTGCATGATTATGGCCATTATTGCTCTCTTAGTTTGTCGCTCCCGGTCTTTTGCTAGCCTCCACAACCAAGTATGAGTTCCACTCATGCATCCAACTCCCTAAACCAAGTTACTCCAAAGAGTCCACCATACCTACCTACTAGCTTATGCTATTCCAAGTATATTCATGCTTTTGTCTACCTTCCGAATTAAACTTGTTATGAGAAAACTAGTGATTAAAGCTCTCACGAACTTGATGGCACACTTTACTTTTCTTGCCCTTAATAAACTTGAACCATTGTGTCGTCTATGTTGTATATGCTTGCACTTATTTGTTGGGGATTAGAAGAACCATGCTGTCATGGGGAACGCTTTCAACATTGCAATTGGTACTTGTACCTAGTTGATATCATGCTCTTTTGTCTATGGATGTCGTCGGTGTGAAACGAAAGGGGAGCTTGTAAGTCCATGGAGTTATGTATATGTGTTAGAGAAACGCCTAGGCCGCTGGTCTAATCCATGCTGACATGGTGGAAAACTGCAGCGTAACCATAATGAGCTGTCTATGAAGCATTCTTTTTATAAAAAAAGAGTCCTATATTGAGAAAAAAGATAAAAAGAAAGAAAAAAAAGAGATTATCAAAAGAGGAAAGAGAGAAAAAAGCACCATATTCCCATGGTAAATAAGAAGATTGCTGAGATGCTCGTTGTCTGCTTGCCTTGTCATTTTGATATGGGTATTGTTCTGTATCATCGGGCAAGGGGTACCCCATTGGCGGTTCTCTATGATACACATGTACTTACGATGACAAGAACTTACCGGTGACTAAACTTCAGTAGCATGAGGAGCGGCCCTCGTATACAAGGGACATGAGATTTCTAACTTATACTTTGCCAAGCATGTACACCATAGTTTGTTCACTTTAACCTTAATCACTTCAAGATGCTTATGATAGGGGCAATGAGAGCTGAAAGCTATAAGTACCATAATTTTTGGAAGCTCTTTATGAGACTTGAATCCCTACTTCCTTTTTTTAAAAGGCCTTTCTTCCACCATTATATTGAGTCTCCACCTTCTAACTTTATGCACCTACTTTGAGAGCATAGTGGCCATTCTTAGTTCTATGTGCATTGTCCCAAGACTAGTTGATTGATGCATATCTTGATATTGCTTGTTTTAAACTATTTGTATCTAGTCACTCTTATGAACTTTGAAGGTGTCCTATGCATTTATATTTGCTACTCTATGAGGGACAAGCTGAATACTATTATGCTATGTTTTCTTTATGTGAAACAAACAAACGTCTTGCAAAGCATTGTTATTCATGAATCTTTTGTGTGTGCCTTTTCATGTTGCATCATAGTTTCTTTGTCTTATTGCTAGAACTTTGTCTTTCATGTTTTGATTGAAGTACTATGATCCCAGCTTTGAATGTTTTACAAATACTTTGATCAAGTCTTAGATGGTGCATGTCACCTCAAAAATTATTCTTTCTTTTTATCACTTACCTACTCTAGGACGAGCAGGAGTTAAGCTTGGGGATGTTGATACATTGCAAATGTATCTATAATTTTTGATGTTCCATGCTTGGTTTTATCTACTTTCTTATGTTTTGTTCCAACTTTGGAGTACTTTTCATACACTTTCTTGGACTAACCTATTAACAAGTGCCACAGTGCTAGTTGCCTGTTTTCTGCTGTTTTTGGTTCCAGGAAAGTCAGAAAATGAATATTCTCGGAATTGGACGGGACAAAAGCCAAAGTTGATATTTTACCGGAAGACTCATGGATCCAGAATACGAGACGGAGAGGGGCCACAGGGTGGCCACACCACCTCATGGCGCGGGTCCCCCTGGCCACGCCAAGGCATGGTGTGGGCCCCCTGGCCGGCCATCGACCTTGCCTCCTTCGCCTATAAGAGCCTCTCGATACCAAAACCCTAGATCGTCAATCAGAAATCCATGAAAAGTTCCACAGCACCGCCGCCACCGAAGGGGAGATTCGGGGGACAGAAAGTCTCTGTTTCTGCACCCTGCCGGGATGAGGAAGTGCCCCCAGAGCCATCTCCATCGATCTCCACCACCATGTTTCTAAGCATGGATTAGAGTGTCCAACCGGAGAGTAGTTAAGAGTAGTATCATAAAGAGAAGATATTTATATGAGAGTGTTCACTAGTGAAAGTATGATCCCTAGGCCTTGTTTCTAAGCATTGAAACACCGTTTGCAACTAGATCTGTTACATGTTTGCTTGCTTCCATCTTTACTTCAGATTGCCTTTAGTCTCTTCCCACGTCAACCACACGCCATCAAAGCTATTTTCTAGCACCGTTACCACTTATAATTATCCATACCACTTGTATTTCACTATCTCTTCGCCGAACTAGTGCACCTATACACCTGACAAGTGTATTGGGTGTGTTGGGTACACAAGAGACTTCTTGTATCTTGATTGCAGGGTTGCTTGAGAGGGATACCTTTGACCACTTCCTCCCTGAGTTCGATAAACCTTGGGTGATCTACTTAAGGGAAAACTTGCTGTTGTTCTACAAACCTTTGCACTTGGAGGCCCAACAACTGTCTACAAGAATAGAAGTGCGTAGACATCACGCCACTCTTGGGAAACCTGAGGGTGATATTTCTCCTGATCAGGAGGAAGCTATGAGAAAGTCGATGCCATGTTTAAGGAGGCTCTCTTCAGTATTCTTAGGGACAACATTGTTGACCCATACATGACGTTTGAGCATGGTAAGGATGCGTGGGATGCACTCGAGGCTAAATTTGGGGTCTCGGATGCTGGCACTGAACTGTATGTCATGGAGCAATACTATGACTACAAGATGACTGGTGAGCGCTCCATTGTTGAGAAAGCTCATGAGATACAATCACTTGCCAAATAACTTGAGCAATTTAAGTGTACCTTACCGGACAAGTTTGTGGCCGGTGGCATTATTGCCAAGCTTCCTCCCTCGTGGAGGAATTTTGCTACTTCTCTGAAACATAATAGATAAGAGTTTTCCGTATCGGATCTCATTGGGTCTCTTCATGTGCTAGAAAAGGCGAGAGAAAAGGACACATGTGTTCGAGGCTTTGAGGGAGATTCTAGTGCCAATGTGGTATAGAAGAAAAACTTCCAACCCCACAAGTTCAAAAACAAGAATAAATCTGAAGGCAAAGGCAAGTTTGATGCTAAGAACAAGGCCTCACACACTACCAACTTCAAGAAAAAGACCAATAAGAATAAAGGGGATTGCCATGTCTGTGGTGATCCTGATCATTGGGATCCTAATTGCCCGAATTGCTTTGAAAAGCATGGGAATGGTGGTAAAACCGCAAATCTTGTTATGGTTGATACTGAGATGAAGGATGATGGGTGCGGGTTTTTTCCTACTGTTCTTTCAGTATGTAACTCTCCTGATTGGTGGATAGATACGGGTGCCAATACATGTATGTTCTAATATTTCCATGTTTTCTTCTTATCAGGTCGCAAGGACTTGCTCCGTGCTGATGGGAAATGGCTCACGTGCTTCTATTCATGGTGTTGGTATGGTAAATCTGAAGTTTACTTCGGGGAAGACTATCTAGCTGAAGAATTTGCAGCACGTTCCCTCCATCAATAAGAATCTCGTCAGCGGATCGCTTTTTTTAGGTGAAACAGTAGGGAAAGTCCCCACTGCAATTTTTTTCTGTTATATAAATATAGTGATATTACATATGAGTCTAAAGATCTAAGGAAGATCAAAAGAGAACAAATTCCACCTCAAAGAGGGCAACAAAATCTACTCTATCCCTGGTCTAATTGTTGGCTCAGCCAAGTATTGAATTTCTCCTGGTGTTTTCTTTTAATTCTGAATTGCACCCATCTCATCTCTTGATAGAAAATTGTCTTCCATCCCTCTAATGTTGGCCTTTTATCATTAAAATTTTTCTCATTTCTACAAATCCAGATACCCCAAGCAGCCAAGATAATAATCTCCATTGCAAATGGTAGATGCAGTTTGGTTTTAATGTCTAATAAAGCCTCCAATCTAGATAACTTTGTTGCTCTGTATGTGCATATATGATCCCAGCAAATTTTTGCAAAGGGGCAATCCTAGAATAAGTGTATTACCAATTCTTCCAAAGGGAAATTGAGAATTGCACAATTATAGTCAGGCAGAGCAAATTGTTTCCTTCTCAGAAGATTTCTTGTATTTAATCTATCTAGGAGCATAAGCCAAAAAAAGAATTTGTGTTTGTTCTAGCAAGAGGATGCCCAAAGCCAAGAGAAATGTGGTGGTATAGGGGAATAACCAATCATAGAAGAGTGGGCCTTTTTTACTTCAAATCTATCAGACCCCCAAATATAACTCCATCTATCATGTTGATTTTCCTGTAAGGTTGGAAGGATCTCTTGGCATCTATCTTCCAGGATTAAAAATTCAGAGTATGCTTGTTGAGAAAGAGGTAGATGAAAATTATCCTCCAAGTATTCAGCATGTAAAAATTCCTACACACTGATATTTGATGACTTTGCATAGGACAGCAGGTATGGAAATTTATTCTTTAAGCATTCATCTTGCCAAAGATCAGTCTAGAAATAAGCAGTTTTCCCAGATTTTAGTCTGCATTTAGCCATGGCCTTAAAATTATCAATTAATTTGATATGGGATTTCCACCAAAATGATCCCTCCATGCTTCTTCCAGGTAATTTTCCATTCTTATAGTAGGTTTCCCAAATGAGGTGAACGCAAGGGATATCATGGTGATTGTAAAATTTGTCAAGGTTCTTTAATAGGAGGGCAGAATTTTGAATGGTTAGATCTAGGACTCCAAGACCCCCTTGATTTTAGGTCTACAAATCTTATCCCATGACACCAGAGCCTGACCCTTGGCCTGAACATCCTCAGTATTTTTTCTCCAGAGACAGTGTCTCATATATTTTATGATCTGATCTTTGATAGCAACTGGCACATCCAGGCAACTCATGAAGAATAAAGGGAGTGAGGATATAACAGATTTAACCAATTGCAGTTTTCCTCCATAGTTTAAGAAGTCAGCAATACCACATAGCCTTCTTTCTACTCTTTGAACAATTGGTAGAAAATGTTCCATGGATGGCTTTGATAAGCTGAGGGGTAATCCAAGATATGTGAAAGGAAGGCTACCAGTTTGGCAATTGATTGTCTGAGCAAAGTGAATCAGCCTATCATTGCTTAAATTTATTGGCATCATGCTTGATTTCAAATAGTTCACTTTGAGGCCAGTGGAAAGTGCAAAAGTTTGAAGAAGAGCTTTTAAGCATAATAATTGAGCAGCATCTGCTTTTAGCACAACCAAGGTGTCATCAACATATTGAATCACAAGGAAGTCATTGTTAAGAGGACCACATATTGGAGGAGACAGAAGGTGGAGGTACATGGCTTTATTCAAGACAGATTGAAGAAGGTCTGCAGCAAGTACAAAAAGGAGTGGTGAAAGTGGGTCTCCTTGCCTCACACCTCTTCTGCAGTAAAAAAAATTCCCAAGTACCCCATTTAGAAGAATTTCAGAGGAGCCAGGCTCAAAAATCATCTCAATCCATTTCTTGCCAAATCCTCTAGCCCTGAGAATATTTAGGATGGATGAATGATCAATTGTATCAAAAGCCTTTTCAAAGTCCAATTTTAAAATGACAATTTCCTCCTTTGATTTGTGGCATTGGAAAAGATATTCAAAAGCCCACCCAAGGCAATCCTGAATAGACTTGTCTTTGAGGAAGCCATATTGATTCTTATGCGCCAACTTCATAATAACTGTCTGCAGTCTGCTTGCAAGGAGTTTGGTAATAATTTTAAACACATAGTTTAATAAAGATATGGGCCTGAAATCAGCAGGGGTGGAAGGGTCTGACACTTTAGGAATGAGAGTAATGTAGGATGAGTTGATACTTTCAAGAGAAACTTTCTCATTATAGAAATCATGGATGAGCAATTTGAAGTCATTTCCAATGATGGGCCAGCAGCTTTTGATGAATTCATTATTAAAACCATCAGGTCCAGGGGACTTATCATTTGGCAAGTCAGATATCACATCCTCAATTTCTTTGTCTAGGAAAGGCATTTCAAGAGAGTTTCTCATCTCCTCAGACATACCATTGCCATAAAAATCTTCCAGATTGAGGAACATCTCAGTTTTTACAGAAGTACCCATTCTAGCTTTGAAATCATTCCACAGGATGTCAGCTTTGTCAGAGTGATCAAAGATTTCTTGGCCATTGTCATTCTTAAGCATTGAAATATAATTATGCCTATAACTGATGGTGGCCTTAGAGTGGAAGAACTTTGTGTTTTCATCACCTAATTTCACCCATTTTATTTTTCCTCTCTGTTTCCAATAGGTGTTCTGATTCTGGAGCAGAGTAATAACATGAGATTTCAGGAGATCTCTAAGGTGCCATTCATTGATAGTTAAAGTTCTTGATTCTTCAAGCAAATCCAGAAGGTCAATTGTGTCATTAACCTTTTTAATCTGATCCTTTAAATAGGGGATTTGTCTGGCCCAAATCTTGATACCTCTCCTCACATTCTTCAATTTGGCACTTATCTTCTTTGCCAAGTCAAGGTGTCCCACTGGTATATTCCAGGCATTTTGCACAATTTGTTTAAAGTCAGAATGATGTAACCAGTAATTTTCAAATCTAAAAACTTGTGCCTTGGGAATATTAGTTCCGATTGATATGACACAAGGAAGGTGAGTAGAAGTGGGCTTGGAAAGGGGGGAAACAAAAGTAGAGGGGTATTTGAGGGTCCAGGAGCTAGAAGTAAAAAACCAGTCCAGCCTTTCCAGTAGGGGATCTTTTTGCATATTGCTCCAAGTAAATTTTCTTCCCTTAAGAGATAGCTCAATTAGGCCCAGGTTACTGATATCTTCATTGAAAAGCAAAGTGTCATTAACATCTCCTCAACTCCTATTTCTATCAGTAAGCCTTCTGATAAGATTAAAGTCCCCCAAGACTAGCCAGTCCATATTATCAGGCATCACAATGTTAGAAAACCAATAAAAATCCTTCTTTTCTATCAGCTTGACATGGACCATAGATGTTGGTAAGTGTCCAAATGTCATTGGAGAGTAGGGAAGAGAAAGTGATAGAAGTAGAAAATTCATTTTGGAAGGCTCTGGTACCACTAAACAAAGAACTGTTCCAAATGATGATAATCCCTCTAGAAGCACCAATAGAAGGGAGAAAGTCAAAACTGTCAAACTTACTTGGACAGAATTTTTTTAAATAATTCATGTTAGAGCAATCTCTTTTGGTTTCTTGAAGACAAATGATGTCACACTCAGATTCAATGATTTTTCTTTTTAGAGCCAGCCACTTCTTCTCAGAGTTCATGCCTCTGAGATTCCAGTTCAGAATATTCCATTTTCTTTTGTTATTCATAGATAACCTGAGGGTAATATTTTGGGGTGACACAAGATATGTAATCACACAAACAAACTTAATCCTTTCACAAGATCCAAGAGTCATAGACACACACAGAACCATAAGGAGTCTAAGAAGCTCATTACATGTCCCAAAAGAAAGTGACCCAGACACAAAATGACAATATTTTTTAGACATTAAAACATCTATTTTGGTGCTTTCTTCTTAGACTGCTGTCCACAGGATTCATAAGCCCCACCTTTCTTCTTTCCAGTCATGATTGTGTCAGCTCCATTCTTTTTTGGTCCAGGCTTTCCAAGGGGTTTGATGATCAAATCATTGATCCTGCTCTTCTTTAGCAGCCTTTTCTCAAGCTCTCCCTCTTTGACCTTACAAAAAGAATCAACAAGGTTTTTAACAATTTTATTGCTGAGACAAGGTGGAGCAGCATAACAAGAAAGACAATTTATATCAGAACAGTTCACATGACTTTTAAAACCCCCATTAAGTTCCACAATTCCGGGGCTCCTTCTCACCTCAGTGTCAACCATTGGCTCCTTTCCCCTTCTTTTTTTGGATGGAGCATTGGGGACCATCAGGTTTGAGGGAGAAACATTCAGGCAGTGAGGAGGCATCTGACCAACACAATCATCAGGAATAATGAAAGTAAAGGTATTTTCATCAGCAATTGGTTCCTTTATAATATCCCAAAGAGGAGAAGTAAGAAAGTGCTTTGCCCAACTGAATTTTTCAGAAGTAAGGAGCATGAGGGTTATAAAGTTGAACCAACTTACAGGAATATCACACTTCAGACTGTTTTTGCCAAGTGGAGCACTACTGATGTGAGGAGCAAAGAATGTCCCAAAGATCCAGGCCTTGCTTGGAGAAGGATTGTTTAGCTGCCAGCACATCAGGAGTAGAAACAAAAGAAGTGAATGCCATCCCCACTTGCAGATGTTCCTCATTGGGAGAAAGCAGATTAGTGTCCTCAATCATCCAATCATCCTGCTGGTTCACCTCATTAAAATGCTGGACCTCCTCATATCATCCTGGTAGTTCTAAAGGATATTGAACAAGCCATCACCCATACCAACATCCTGAGTGTTCTCAACAAGTTGCTGCTCCACCTCAATGTCATCATCAACATGAACAGAAGTATTCTCATTGTCAGAGGAAATATTGACAGCAGGGATAGAACCAGTGACAGCACTATTAGCCTCCTGAGGTGGCAAATTCAGATTATCAATTGGCATATCCACCCCTTCAGCAAAGATTGACCCTTGAACAGGTGCATTCCATTGCTCCCAACCAGCATCATTTTGTTGAGGAGCAACATCAGCCCACTGGTCCCATCCACCAATTTCACCTTCAGGCTGAGGAGGAGGTGGTGGGGGAGGAGGACCAAATTGAGGTCCCATGACATGTAAAGGATGAGGGTCCTCATTTTCATAAGGCAATGGGTCCTCATCAGGTGGGCCCCCACCCAGGAGATTGTTGTTTAAAAGTTCCATAGAAAATGTCTAGGATTTAGTCTCCACAAGGTCTCCAATGGTAAATCTTACACTTTTGGGCACATCCACCAGGTCAGTGACTCTAAGTTTAGCAATGATTCTGCCTTTGTGCTCAGGGTCCCTTTCCCAAAGAAGCACCTTTCCAATATCAGCAAAGACAACATTCAGGTCTTCAGTATGCCAGTGATCAAGAGGAGGGCCCAAAAGCATAACCCAACACTCATTGTTGAACTGAGTCCTGCGCCAGTTAATTCCTTCATTGTGTCTAGCAAAGGAGATTGCAACATCGTGGAAAGGGATTGGTCCATCACCGATCAAACGATCCCGATCACTGACATTATTAAATTGCACATATGCAGAGCCATAAGGGCAGTTTTGGATATCACGGAAATCCACCCGACACATTGATAAAGAAATCTTGTAAAACATCTCTGACATTCTCAAAGGAAACTGGACCTGGAGGGGGGGATGAATGTTTGCAGTGGCATACTGTTCATGAGCACATGGGCGACGAGGAACCACCACCCTCTTGACATGATTTCGGCCAACCACCTACAAAATCTCGAAGCCAGGAGGGAGAAAAGGCTGCGGGTCCAGCGGAATGTTTGCCATTGCGGTGGAGGTTGTCACCGGCGACGAGCGGAGCGAGGTGGTTGGGGTTTCTGCAGGCGTGGGAGTTGAGGAGGCAGGGTGCTCCGAATTTTCCTTTTTTGGGTGAGGGCAAAGTATTTTAGACAATCGAACACCCTGGGCCACGAAACTTGCGGCGAGACTTGGGCCTTGAACCAATTAAGGTAAGAGTTGTTGGGCCAAGGACACGTAGGGAACGCTGGAAATTTCAAAAAAGGCAAAAGACCAGGCAATTTAATTGTAGTTGAATCTTTGCATGTAGGAAATTTCGCTTCCTCAATAACTCCCCCATTAACCACAATTTCCGCAAAAGACGTGTCAGGTTTATTCCCATTAATTCCACTCATGATTTGACCGTTTTTGCATGGGGATTTTGGAGAGGAAACCGGTAAACCGATACGATCAAAAACAGATGAATTTCTTTTCTTTTTGTACGAGACAAAAGTCCAATCTTTGTCAATTTCTTTGTAATATTCCTTTTCCTCGAATCTCCAATTCGGACCACCTTCTCCCCACAAGCTGATTTTCAAGACAAAAGACTCATTTGAAAAAGTATTTGAATTATAGATATCAAAACCCACAACACGTGAGGCAACTGAAAACCAAAAGGTTCTATCTTGAAGAAGTTTGACTTGAAATTTTGAAGCTAGACCACCAAAACAAGCTTGAAGGGCAATGCCAATAGTATGAATATCAAGTTTAAAGTTGGCACGTCCAAAAGAGCCAACCAGAAAAAAAGGTCTTCTACGGAATCCACCAGAGAAATTAACATGGTGTCTGAATTTTTTGAAGACATTTACCTCAAAAACTTTGCCTTTAGAGAAATCCAATGAAGTGAACTTGGTGGTCATCTCCGGTGTAGCATGCACCTTGTCGGAATTCAGATCTTCAAGGATTTGTGCACCCACAACAACTCTTTTGACAACTAGATCTAGTGTCAAGCCAGAAAAAATCTTTTCATCTTGTAGAAGGAATCTTGCATCAATCACCACCTTATTTTGATTGAGGAGCACAATCCGCTTAGCATGAGAATAAAGGATCAAAAACCCTGGAACATGTCCCTAATCATCTAACAGCAAATAAGAGCAAGTAACATGCCACTTAAGTCTCAAATCTTCAGCCATGTCAACACCAGAAGAAGAACCACCAAGAAAACCAGGAGAGGAGGTCAAAATATCATTGATCCTAGCAAGATGAGAGGGGAACCTCACCACAGATCCAACAGAAATCACCTCCCCATTTTCCAGGGATTTACCCTCAAGAGGAAAACCATTGGCATTGAGGATAACCAGCCAGCGCTTCGCCGAGAGAATCAGAGAGCCGACAAGGAACTTACCACCAATGGAACTCCTAGAGTAGGTGATCTTCCAGTCACCACCAGATGAATCCAACATAGAGAAACCCATGAAGAGGTGTGCGACGGCGCCGAAGTGGCGCCGGCGAGAGCCGGTGGAAGGGACCTCAGAGAGACATGCCTCGAAAATCGTGCAGCCTCAGAGCCCCATCCCTAGAGCATGATGATAAGGTGCAGCCTCGGAAATCGGATCGCTTTTATGTCGAGATGGTTTTAAGTTGGTTTTCGAGTCCAATAAAGTTGTAATTTCTAAGTGTGGACAATTTGTTGGAAAGGGTTATGAGTGCGGAGGCTTGTTCCGCTTATCTTTGTCAGACTAATGTACTCAAGTTATTAATCATGTTTGCAATAAAAGTGAGTCCAATATTTGGCATTCACGACTTTGTCATATTAATTTTGGGGTGCATGACGCGGCTAGCTAATATGAATTTAATTCCGAAATTTACTATTGTCAAGAGTTCCAAGTGTCAAGTGTGTGTGCAAGCTAAGCAACCTCGCAATTCTCACAAGACTGCTGAGGTACGAGATTTGGCACCACTGGAACTCATACATTCAGATCTTTGTGAAATGAATGGCGAGTCGACAAAAGGTGGAAAGTGATATTTCATGACTTTAATTGATGATTCCACTCGATACTGTTATGTGTACCTTCTGAAATCTAAAGATGAAGCTTTTAATCACTTCAAAACCTATAAAGCTAAATCAGAAAACCAACTTGATCAAAAGATTAAGCGGCTTCGGTCTATGGAGAATATTTTTCCAATGAATTTGATTCTTTTTGTGCGGAGCATGGTATTATCCATGAGAGGATGCCTCCCTACTCACCTCAGTCAAATGGGGTGGCCGAAAGAAAGAACCGTACTCTATGTTAGATACATCGGGTCTATCCAAGGAATGGTGGGGGGAGGCGATAAAGACCGCATGTCATGTCCTAAACCGTGTTCCTAAAAAGAACAAAACCATTACTCCATTTGAGGAATGGGAAAGTAAAAGTCTGAAACTCTCCTACTTACGAACTTGGGGTTGTTTGGCGAAAGTGAATGTGCCGATACCCAAGAAGCGCAAGCTTGGACCAAAAACCGTGGATTGTGTTTTTCTAGGATATGCATTTCATAGCATTGGTTATAGAATTTTTATAGTGAAATCTGAGGTATCCGACATGCATGTTGGTACAATTATGGAGTCAAATGATGCGACTTTCTTTGAAGATATCTTTCCCATGAAAGATTCGTCTATGTCATCAAATCAAGAGATGCCTAGTTCATCTAGTCAAGAATTAATTACAATTCCTGAACTCACCATTTCGATGGAACACTCTGATAATCCCGTGGAGGAAAACAATGAAGCTCCTACTAGGAGTAAGAGACATAGGACTGTAAAGTCTTTTGGTGATGATTTCATTGTATACCTTGTGGATGACACTCCCACTTCTATTTCAGAAGCCTATGCATCTCAAGATGCAGCCTATTGGAAAGAAGCCGTTCAAAGTGAGATGGATTCCATCATAGCAAACGGAACTTGGGAAATTATTGATCTTCCTTATGGGTGCAAACCTGTAGGATGTAAGTGGGTGTTCAAGAAGAAGCTTAGACCTGATGGTATTATTGAGAAGTACAAGGCATGCCTTGTTGCCAAGGGTTATACCCAGAAAGAAGGCGAAGATTTCTTTGATACTTATTCACCTGTGGGTAGACTGACCACCATTCGAGTACTCTATCCTTGGATGCCTCGCATTGTCTTCTCATTCATCAAATGGATATTAAGACGACTTCCCTAAATGGAGAGTTAGATGAGGAAATTTATATGGATCAACCAGATGGATTCGTGGTAGATGGTCAAGAAGGAAAGGTGTGCAAGTTGCTGAAGTCTTTGTATGGTCTTAAGCAAGCACCCAAGCAGTGGCATGAGGAGTTTGAAAGAACTTTAACTACTAAAGGCTTTGTTGTTAACGAAGCTGGCAATTGTGTGTACTATCGCCATGGTGGGGGTGAGGGAGTCATCCTATGTCTGTATGTTGATTATATACTGATATTTGGGAACAATTATGATGTTATCAAGGAGGTCAAATACTTTCTATCTCGTTGGTTTGAGATGAAAGATTTAGGAGTGGCTGATGTGATTTTGAACATCAATCTATTGAAAGATGATGATGGTGGGATAACACTGCTTCAGTCTCACTATATGGAAAAGATCTTGAGTCGTTTTGGGTATAGCGACTGCAAATCTTCTCTCACACCATATGATCCTAGCATGTTAGTTCGAAAGAATCAGGGAGATCCTAAGGATGCTAAAGATCATCTAAGATATTCTCAGATTATTGGCTCTCTTATGTATTTATCCAGCGCTACAACGCCTGACATCTCCTTTGCTGTAAGCAAGCTGAGTCAATTTGTGTCAAATCCTGGAGATGTTCATTGGTAGGACCTTGAAAGGGTTTTGTGTTATTTGAAAGGCACTGCGAGCTATGGGATTCACTACTCTGGGTATCCAAGGGTACTTGAAGGGTATAGTGACTCAAACTGGATTTCTGATGCTGATGAGACTAAGGCCACGAGTGGTTATTTGTTTACACTTGGTGGTGGCGCTATTTCTTAGAAGTCTTGCAAGCAGACCATCTTAACAAGGTCAACTATGGAAGTAGAACTCGCATCATTAGATACAGCCACTTTTGAAGCAGAGTGGCTCCATGAACTCTTGATGAACTTACATGTGGTTGAAAAACCAATACCCACAATCCTTATGAACTGTGATAATCAAACTGTGATCATCAAAGTAAACAGTTCTAAGGATAATATGAAATCATCAAGGCATGTGAAGAGGATATTGAAATCTGTTAGGAAAATGAGAAACTTCGGAGTTATTGCGTTGGATTATATCCAAACATCTAGAAACTTGGCAGATCCTTTCACAAAGGGTTTATCACATAATGTGATAGATAATGCATCGAGGGATATGGGTTTGAGACCCACATTTTGAGTTGCCCATAGTGGTAACCCACTCTATGTGATCGGAGATCCCGTGAAGTAGAGTTGGGGGACAAGTTGTTGGTAACTGGGAGGAGAGTATCCTTACATTATACTACCACTCCGTATAGATGCAATACTCTCCTATTATGTATGGCAGGTTGATATTTATCTTAGTGTGTTCTAAGTGGCTTATCTAAATCAAAGATGTTGTCATGTAGAACATCTTCTGAAGAACTCACCTATATGAGTCTGACTGTCAAATGTCGCAGTCCGTGGGAGTTGGGTGATCTCTAATAAACTCATGAAAGGACATGGAGTATGACGCATAAGCTCCAAACCGCGGGGAAGTCTCACGGCAGCCCTGTATCGGTCTAGACTTTGTGTGAAGCTAGTGCGCACAAAACTTGTAGTTCAAGGCATAGTCCACTATTCAAGTTGAAATCTAGTGTACTATGAAGTTCTAAGTGGAATTTCAACTTAACAGTCTCCACCTCGCACCGGTATATAAACAATGTTCTGGAACTGTTTGATGTGATGTGATGAGATGTGCCTATGAGACTTTGTGGGTGATTGTTGGAATTTGGGTGTGTGCTTTAGCCCATGGCCCAATTCAAATTCTGAAATTCTCAAGGCCCATTCATGCCTAGCAAGGGGTGGCACCAAAGTTTAGTCCCACCTTTCTAGTTTGAAGGGAGTTACACCAATATATACACTTGCAATGAACAACATAGCGTACCGTTCCGTCCCTTCCCCACGGCTTCTTGCTATGCACGACATGTGTGTCGCCTCCACTACGACCCACCGGGTGGCAGCCATCGCCACCGGCATTCTGTTTCTGGCCTTCTCCATGTATCAACAGGTTGCAGGATAAGCATCAGCACCCTGTTCGTCTGTCCACCATGTCGTCGGAGGTGACCCGGGGTGGGCCATGGACTCCGACGTCCTTGCTTGGTCAGCCGACAGGTACTTTGCGGTCAGAGACTCCCTCTCTAAGTCTTGCCCAGCCATTCCGTGTATGCATCACGTACTCTCGTGCATCCGTCTAAGCTTAAGCTATAGGGATCTCAGGGTTCGTGTACGAGGCGGCATACGACTGCGTCATGGAAGTCGGAGGTGAAGCGGAGTTTGCATCGTGTGAGGCCGGCAACCCCATCAGGGTGTACATGTTGGATTATTAGGCACAATTTCCACAATTAATTCCAGAATGTAGAACATGAAAACAACAGCTACGATCATGTTAACCTCTAACATGCTAGATGTATTAATCAACATGAACAGTAGCAGTACATACGCAATAACAGCCGATCGGTTGCCTGATCGAAGCAGAAGGCGGCGAATACGTCGATAGGCAGCACCGCCTGACTTGGATGTAAGACGACCCGTGATGAAGAACTCGAGCAGTCGCGCAAAGCGCTTCCCAAAAACCTTATTCGCCCTCTCCCGTACATGATCGCAAAGGCGAGTGGTTCCGGAGACCTGCTCTCCCATCCACTGGTGCACACCGGCAAATGGGATGGAGTAGATTACGGTGGCGGCGCAAGAAGAGAGAGGCTGGAAAAACCCTAGATTGGTTCGGTCGATTTGTGGCGGTAGCCGCACAATATTTTATATAGAGTGACTCAGGAAACCCTAACGGAGGCAAACGTGGGATGATTCCATGTCGTGTGGGTCGGTTGTAGTAGCCCACAATCCGGGAGCGGCCCGAATAGGCTGACTATTGACACGTATGTCAAAACCTCACAAGTTTTCCTGAGCAGCAAAAAGAAAGCTCGGCTCAGCGAGATCCCCGCAACCCGCGGCGCGTGCGCGCATCGTGATGGGACAGGTGGGCTGTGCGGTGCGATGCGATGCATGCATGCGAGCGGCGTCATTGTCGTCGGAGGAGCGCACGTGTAGTTCTCTTCTTCTCACACTTTACTAAGTGGTGAACTACTCCACCTTATAAGGTGGTGTAACTCTCCTCCAACTTTCCATGTGGGACTAAACTTTAGCTCCCACTCCACTCCCATGTGAGTTGCCTCAAACATGGGCCCAAACACATGTGAGATGCCATAAACATGGGCTTTGAGATTTAGGGAAAATCTGAAATCTACATGGGCCTTTATAGTTTAGCCCATTATTTCTAACAATCCCCCACCAGATCTCAAATGCCCATTTGAAGATTTTCCAATCATCGCTACTTGTTTATATACCAGTGTTTCAGTAGAGACTGTTAAGTTGAACTTCCGCCGAGAACCTTGAGCTACGTCTATCAGCAACTTGAATAATGAACGAACCTTGAATTGCAAGTTTGGTGCTTTTAGATTCCACACAAAATCATAACTAGTACCTGGCTGCCAGTAGCCTACCCCATGGGTGTAGCATATGCGTCATACTACTTGGTCTCTTCATGAGTTTACTAGAGATCATTCAAATCTCATAGATTGCGACGTTTAACAATCGGAACTCATATAGGTGTGTTCTTTCAAGAATACTCTGTAGGACAGCATCTTTGCTAATCATAGCCAATAGAAACACATTAAGGCATGTTGCCAACCTTCCTTACAACGTTAAAGAGATGTGCATCTTCACATAGAGAGGGTTGTCTAATACTCTCCTCTGTCACACCACTAGCTTCTTCTTCCCAGGTCCTAATTCACGGGATCTCCGATCACAAAGGTTGGGTTACCACTAATGTGTAACATCCATTGGTCTCAAACCCATCTCTCTCGATGCAGTTTCTATCACGTTTCGTGATAGTCCCTTAGTAAAGGGATCTGCCAGGTTTTTGTTAGTTTGAATATACGTAACAGTAATTACTATGGAGTTTCTCAATTTCGTGACAGACTTCAAACATCTCTTGACGTGTCTTGATGACTTCGTGTTATCCTTAGAATTGTTCACTTTGAAAATAACAGTTTGATTGTCACAATTCAAGAGGATGGCCGGTATAGGTTTTTCAACCACAGGCAAGTCCATCAAGAGTTCACGCAGCCATTCTGACTCTACAGTGGTTGTGTCCAAAGCAGTGAGTTCTGCTTCCAAAGTTGACCGTGTGAATATGGTTTGTTTGCTTCCATGATACCCCGCAACCCCAAAGGTAAATACATACCCGCTAGTGATGTAGAGTTCATCTACATCCAAGATCCAGTTCACATCACTATATCCTTCATGCACCGGTGGATGCCCCGAATAGTGTATCACATTACTCATTATACCACATAGATAGCGCATGACCCTTTCAAGTGCACACCAATGTTCAGTACCTGGGTTAGACATGAACCTACTCAACTTTCTCACAGCAAAAGAGATGCCAGGTCTTGTCGCGCTAGCTAAGTACATGAGTGAGCCAACAATTTGAGAGTATCTCAATTGTTCTTTTGGTTCTTTCTTGTTTTTTCGTAATGTCACACTGCGATCATAAGGTGTTGGGGAAGACTTGCCATCAACAAATCCGAAACGCCTCAAGATCTTCTCAACATAGTGTGATTGCGTCAAAGTAATCCCACTATCGTGCTTAATCAGCTTGATGTTCAGAATCACATCAGCTTCTCCCAGATCTTTCATATCAAAGCTCTTTGATAGAAAAGACTTGACTTCATTTATCACATTTATGTTTGTACCAAAGATAAGGATATCGTCCATGTACAAACATAATATGACACCTTCGCTCCCACCATGGTGATAGTAGACGCACTTGTCAGCCTCATTAATGATAAAGCCAACAGAAGTTAATGTGCTATCAAACTTCTCATGCCATTGCTTAGGCGCTTGCTTCAGGCCATATAAAGATTTTAACAACTTGCACACCTTTCTCTCTTCACCTTTTACCATAAACCCATCAGGCTGATCCATATAGATCTCCTCTTCCAACTCTCCATTAAGGAAAGTTGTCTTAACGTCCATTTGATGAACGATAAGACCATAAGAGGAAGCCAGGGACAGTAGTACTCGAATAATAGTCAGTCTAGCGACAGGTGAATAGGTGTCAAAGTAATCTTCACCTTCTCTCTAGGTGTAGCCTTTTGCTACAAGCTGTGCCTTGTACTTTTCAGTAGTACCATCAGGCCTTAGCTTCTTTTTGAACACCCACAGGCTTACAACCATGGGGTCGTTCTGATAGTTCCCAAGTCCCATTAGAAAGAATTGAGTCCATCTCATTATGAATAGCTTCTTTCCAATCATCTACACCAGGATATGCATATGCCTCTGCAATGGAAGTGGGAGTATCATCCACAAGGTACACAATGAAATCATCTCCAAAGGATTTTGCAACCCTCTATCTCTTACTCCATGTAGGAGCTTCATTGTCATCCTTCTCTAGGACTTCTTACTCGTGTTGTGGCTCAAAATTCTCACTAGATGCACTAGTTCCAGGAAGTATTTCAGAGGAAATTCTAGCAATGCTATGCATATCTTTCATAGGAAACATATTCTCAAAGAATGTTGCATCATGAGATTCCATTATAGTATCAACATGCATATCAGTAACCTCAGATTTAACCACTAAAAATCTATAGCCTACACTCCACGGAGCATATCCTAGAAAGATGCAATCCACTGTCTTTGGTCCAAGTTTGTGTTTCTTAGGAATTGGTATGTTGACCTTAGCCACACCCCCAAGTGTGCAAGTAAGAAAGTGATGGTTTTCCCAGCCCACTCCTCGTAAGGGGTTTTATCTTTATTCTTGTTAGGAACTCTATTCAGGACATGACACACTGTCAACAAGGCATCCCCCACCATGCCTTAGGTAAACCAGCGGTGGCTAACATGGAATTCACCAAGTCAGTCAACATGCGGTTTTTCCTATCGGCAACCCCGTTTGATTGGGGAGAGTAGGGAGACGTCCTCTCATGAATAATGCCATGTTCCTCATAGAATTCGTCAAAGATTTTGGGAAAATATTCACCACCATGATCCGACCTAAGACGTTTGATCTTTCTCTCTAGTTTATTTTCAACTTCAGCTTTATAAATTTTAAAGTAGTCTAAAGCTTCATCTTTAGTGCGCAACAAATAAACATAGCAGTATCTAGTCGCATCATCAACCGATGTCATGAAATATCTCTTTTCCCCTTTTGTTAACACACCATTCATCTCACAAAGATCAGAATGTATGAGTTCTAGAGATGCCAAGTTTCTCTCCTCGGCTGCCTTGTGAGGCTTTCGAGGTTGCTTTGATTGCACACAACTATGGCTTTGATTGCTTGACATGGGTATAATTACTCGGGTGCTTATGATTTGTTACCTTGGCTGCATAGAGGCTCACGGCCTATGAAGATTCAAGATGATGTACCAAGAAAGCATTCGATGAAAGCTTAGGTTGTATTTGGAAAGGAACTATGAACCGACATTGTGTTGGAGTTGTAATCATACATATGTAACCTATATGTATAAGGCTTTGAGACCCGGCCTATTATATATAGGACGGAAGAAGCCTATGAGGGACAACCAAAAAAACCAAGCGATTTGTAATAGTGCTATTCATCAAGTATTCAGGTGACTTCGACTCCCTTGTTTGCCTGATATCCGACGAAATCCCCAACATTCTCTTTTCCGCAAAACCCTAAGTCCATCATCATGGGAATTGCTGAGGTTACCCCTAGTCAATTGGCGTTGTCTGTAGTAAACCTGAACGCTAGAGCCACGGATTTGGCGGACCTCTTTTCATCAAGTAGCAATCCATCAAAAGCGGAACCACGCCCACCCACCCCTGTTTCGGTACCTCCCCCCCCATTTCAACGGCAAATCCGATCTCATCATCTGAAGCTTCCACTTCCAAGTAAAGGATCCCGAAGAATTACACCTCTCAACTCCAATCTCATTGGAACCGTCGGTTAAGAAATATGCGCCTACACCGATAACTGCGTTACCCGTTGAAACACCCATAGAAGCGACACCATAGATGGAGAAGGCCAACAAAAGCAATCAAGGCACAAAAGATCTAGGGGACTTTGATGGTCCCTACAACAAACTCTCCCTTAGGACAAACCATCAGTCAAGTACACTACGCAGACCTATCTCGGAAAACAAGAAACCCGACGAAAGTGGAGAAAATATCGACTTTGGAACTAGAAAAACTAAAACCTACCCAGAGCAGGAACCACTGGGATTCACCAGTCGCCTGTACAGTGTCCCCTTCGGATTCAACAACAACATCACTATGCCATACACAACACGCCACCAAGTGTGCGTGATTGACGGAGAACCTTCGACACAACACGACTCAAATGGTAACCCTATTATTAACCCCGATGATAATTTATCAAATGACAATGCAGGAAATCACAGCAATGAAGGAAATCACGGAAACAAAGGCGATCCGACATACAACCGCCTAACCGTAGGAGGAGATGGGCCACGTAGAGGCGAGAGGTGAACTCTTCAATTACCAGCCGCAACATGGCAAAAAACAAGGGAAGCAATCTCGGGTGCGTTTCCAATGACAGCCAACCACACACGATGATTTGCTAGCATATCAATACCTGCTTCATCACAAGAAGAGGGACCTGCTAAGGATGCAAAGGCAACTCGAAGAAATAAAAAGGCTAGCCGACGAATCCAGCCTAAGGCGAGCACAATTAAGTTCTCTCAGAGAATCAGGATGCGTAGCTGGGGGAGCACCGCCAAGAAGGGGAACGTCTCGGTTGCAGAACGTCCCCGAAGCCGAAATAAACGAGCTAACTTGTGACCTCGACCTATCATTCATGTCAGTAGATCAAGAAGGGAACATCAAAGCAAAAACAGCCCAAGCAGCAATCATGGCTGCACAAACATATCTAATCACAACGCAACCCGCACCCGATGATCCCCGTGAGGCTCTTCATCGCTCTACCCTAATGAACCTCGGCATGATCCCTTGCATAAGAAGAACAAGGAATCACGCACCAACCCGACAGATCCCCACACTGTCGTAGCAGCCCTCGGCAGGCGAGGCACACCCGAAGACCATGGTCACCACATCGGGTGCACTTCTTGGGGTCCGACCCATGAAACAACACAAGGAACGACAATACGCAACACAGAAACGATGGGTTATGGGACGAAGGCCACAACCGAAGATACTACAATGGAGATAGCGAAGATGACTACGAGTTATGTGGAGCCAACTGTTTCACCCAGCGGATTCGCAAAAGCAAAGTACCTAAAGACTTCAAACTCCCGCATGACCGTCAAAAATATGATGGGCTACAAGAATCCGAAGCCTAGCTAGCAGATTATTTAGCCACCATCAAGTTGCAGGGAGGCTCCACTACCACCACAATGCAAAGCCTGCAAGTACACTTAACTGATGCCGCACGGTCATGGCTTAGGCAGTTACCCAAATATTCCATCAGTAGCTGCAACGACCTCGAAGACAAATTCATCCGATATTTTCACTCCACATTCAAATGGCCCGCATCTTTAGAACAACTGCGAGCGTGCAAACAGAAACCTGGGGAGTCAATAAGAGCCTTTATTCAGCGATGGAATATAATAAAAAACTTAGTCGAAGCAATATCCGATGGCAATCGACGCCTTCAATGACGGCCTCTGCTGCCGAGAATTCATAGAAGAACTAGGAAGGGTTAAACCCAAGACAATTTTGCAGCTGATGGACTTAGCAAATCGCTAGGCTGATGGAGAAGACGGGCTATACAACAAATAAAAATGCTCACTAGAAGAAGACAGGGACAAATGCAACAGTGAAAGGAGACAAAGGAACAACGACGGGCACACAGGACCAAGCTACGTGGCAGCTAGTTTCTCGGGAGAAGACAATTACAGAAGCAACAACCATAACAGGGACGACGCCGATGGAAGTCAATCAGCACAACGATACCAGCCAAGAGCTCGTGACCCACCCATGTCCGCGATGCAAATGCTGGAGGGACCCTGCAATATGCACTTTTATGTGGACTCAACTGGCAAAAGACGATCCAACCATCTCATGAAGGACTGCCGAAGGTTTTTAAAGATGCAAGAGTAATGCAACACAAAAGCAACCGAAGTAGCAAACAGAGGATATACCACTACGCCTAGCACGTTAGCCATTGGCGCACCACCACCACCGCCGATACACCAGTCAGGAGGGAAACCGCAAAACATAGTAGATCAAGGAAGTGAATACCCTAGATCAAAGGGAGCAATGTCAATGATTCAGAAAGGGCGCCCACCCAACATGATCTAGAAACTAATTACAAGACAAGTAAACATGGCTGAGACTGTCCCACCAGACACACCCGAGTATCTTCAGTCAGAATAGGAAATCACATTCAGTAGAGTTGATCATCTACTACGAGTACCACGACCAGGTCATTCAGCCTTAATAGTTGAGCACAAGTGGGAGGGTTCGACATGAGCAAAGTTTTCATGGATGCATGAAGCAGCATAAATTTGATCTACGCCAAAACACTGAGGGTAATGAACTACTCCTTGGTCAATCTAGCACCAACAGAAACATCCTTCCGCGATATAGTACCAGGTAAGGCCGAAATTCCTCTAGGTAAAGTATTTCTTGATGTTGTTTTTGGATCCAAAGAAAATTTCAGGCAAGAAAAACTCGAGTTCAAAGTCATGGACTGGCCATCATAGTACCACGCAATCCTGGGATGCCTAGATTTTGCACAATTGATGGCAGTCCCCCATTATGCATACCTAGTTATGAAAATGTGAGCGCCAAAGGGAATTATAACAATAAAGGGAAGTTTCACACGATCCGACAAATGTCATCAGGAGTTCAAAAAAAATTCTGAATCTTTCGGGATGGCAACTGAGTTTGACCAACTGAAAACATCAGCAACCGTAGAAAATCTAGCAATAACACGTGTCAATCCCGACCAGGCTTTTGACACCACAAAAGACACAAAGGAAGTACAGATCCATCCTACTGACCCGAAGAAAACCACATTTGTGGCCTCAAATCTTGATCCTACATAGGAAAGCGCACTCATCAAGTTCCTCAGCGAGCACTAGGAGATCTTCACATGGCTACCTTATAACATGTGGGGAATTCCCAGGGAACTTGCTGAGCATGCATTGAATTTGGACCCCAAGGCGAAGCCAGTAAAACTGTCGCTTCGCGGAACCAAAACATAAGGCCATTGGAAAGGAGCTCCATCGCCTCACTGATGCTGAATTCATCAAAGAATTAAAGAAAGCAGAGTGGGTTGCAAACCCAGTATGCGCCCCGGAGAAAAATACAAAAGAACTACGGATGTGTATTGATTTCACCATGCTGAACAAGCATTGTACAGAGGATCACTTCCCACTACCACGAATCGATCAAATAATCGATGCAACTGTGGGGTGCGAACATCTTTCCTTTCTGGACGCGTATTCAGAATACCATCAAATTCGGATGAAGGAGGAAGAACAAGAGAAAACAACATTTATCACGCCCTATGGTGTATTCTGCTATACAACAATGCCCTTTGGTCTCAAAAACGCAGGGGCAATGTAACACCCCTAGTTTTATTAACACTAATTAGGGTTTTTTTATGCATCATGACCATAGCATGCATCTCATGGTTTGATAAATCTTGCATTAAGAGAAAGAAGAAAACCCTAAAACCCTAGTGTTTCCCCTCTCTTTGAAAACCTTCAAATGGTTTCGACTATTTTGAAAACTACCAAAAATGTTGGAGCCCAAAAGGACTAATAGGGCCCCTACAATATTTCAATACTTTTACAAAGTCTCTTGTATTTTTTGAAATTATACAAAATAGAAAAGAAATTGAATTACATTTGGAAAAGAGGAAATCAGAAAAAGAAAAAGTGTTTTGGAAATAAAAACAGCTCCTAACCTAATCTGGGCCAAGCCCATCTCTCATCTCCCCTCTATCTGTCGTCGTAGCAGCCCGTAGCCCAGCTTCCTTTCTCCCGCGCCGTGCAACAGATAGCAGCCAGCAGCAGCCCGCCAGTTGAGGTCCAAGCCATCCCACCTCGGCCCATACCACTTCAGTTCGTTCCATCGTCATCATCCACCTTCCTTCGCACCCGAAGCAGCTCGCTGCCGCCGTCGCGCCGCTCGCCGGCGCCAAGATGGGCGCCACCGATGACCCTGATGCCTACAAGACCCCCTGGCTGCCTCAGTGGAGAACCCTAGCCCACCTTCTCCCTCTCGCGCGTGTTCCTTCCTCTCTATGCCGCGCGTGCTCGAAACCCTAGCTCGCCGCCCGTCGCCGTCCCCTTTGTTTCCGACCACCCCTCGCACCTTTGAGGCCATAGGCGTGACCGCCGTTGTTTCCATGTTCATCTCTGCTGAAGCATGCAAGCAGGGAAGCCGTCTGCTCGCCGGAATCGATCTCGAAGCACCGTCGGCCACCGATGTTGCCGTCGTCGATTCATCACCGTCCGAGCTCGCCTCGCCTCCCCGACCCCTCCATCGTGTTCGTGGTGAGCCGCTGGTGCTCTAGCACCTAACCACGCTCTCCCTCTCGCTCCCTGTCGCCCTGTCGCTGTGCACTGTCGCATGCCACCATCATGGAAGTCGCTCTGGCGACCATTTCTTGGCAACGTTGCCACAGTTAGGCTCCCCGCAGCGCGCCGCGTCGAGCCAGCCCGCTCCCGCATCCCCGCATCGCCCCTAGCGCCGTTCCCGGCCTCGATCTGCATCTGGTGCCAGCGCTGACGTCATGGTGATGACAGCGTGATGTCATCCCATGATGACAGCGTGATGTCATCCCATGATGACATCAGCATGACGCAATAACCCCTGTTTTCTTTTATTTTAAATGTTTTATAATTGTTTTCTGGAATATTAATATGATACGTGGGCCTGTCTATCAGGGTTTTATTCTTTTTGGAAATGATTTCTGAAATTAATAAAAGTCTGACATGTGGGGCCAGCTGGAAAATAATTTAATAAATTCCAAAAATGTTTAATTTTTTTAATAATGATTTAAAAATGGATTGAAATTGGGAAAAATCATAACTAATTCATTTTAAATCATAAAAATATGTATAATATATCAAAATGTTCAGAAAAATGAGATCTATACAATAGATTCATAATCATGCATTGTTAAGCAACTTACATGACAAGTTTAATTAGAATAACTAAATGAACCCCCGTAGGTGATTCTGGGGTTTCTCCGAATTAGGGTTTGTACCCATCGGACCCTGTTTAAAATGACCAAGCATGTACTAGGGTTTATTTCAATACACTTTAACTTGTCGTATCATCATCCTTGCTTGAGAATTGCATCGATGCCATGTGTTGATTGTTGCTTTCCTTTTCGGTGTTTCTACTTCTTCTCGGTAGACCTCGGAGTTGATGTGAGCGACAAGATCGAGTACAACATTGAACACCGAGATTAACACCATCAAAGAGAACTACTTGATCAACGGTGAACGATGTCAAGCAGATGAACCTAAAGTTCTATATCTGAGTATCAATAGGCAAAGGCAAGCAAAACCCCAGACATGATATAATCCTATGATTTCAAAGTATTTCATTCCTGCCATGTGCATACGATTCTAAAGTCTTTTATCGATAGTTAGTTTAATCCTATCTGGTGCATGTTACCTTTGTAGCCTATACTCCCTGATACACTGCTCCTAGCATAACTAGGGTTTGGCGTATGAGCTTCGCTAGAGCTATTATATCCTTTGTGCTTAGCCAAGCTTAGCTATTACCGCTGATCCATCCGGTTGATGAATCAGAGCTCCGAATGAACCTAGTGTGACAGGATGATGTGGTATGATAAAAGAGGAAAGTTCAACATGCTAAGGCTTGTATGGGAGGCCATGTCGGATTGTGGTTTTTGTAGTCCCATACTTGCCACCACTACGACCTGAGTTCTTGCCTCTTGAACCAAGACAAGCGTACAACCACACGAGGGCCTGGAAACCCCCTCGACCAACTAACTTGCCTAGTAGATTCCATGAGTCACATAGTTCGGGCGTTCCATTCGACATATGCATTCTGGTCGTTCTTGAAGGAGGTGAAGGAGGTGCATTCATACATGTAGGTAAGCATGGCAGGGAATGGGAGAGGCACGGCCTCCATAATCTCAAACCCTGTTCACATATCTAGGGACCGACTTTAGGACTTGACCCGTTACGGCGGCATCTCCTTAGGGCGTGACTCATAGTCTCGGCGAAAGCAAGGTAAAGGTCATGGTCAACCACTCTCTGCCGGCCTTACAAGGAAGAGGGCTAATGTTAACTGGCACTAAGAATCGGTTGGTACGTGAGGGTAAAGTTGTGCACCCCTACAGGGTAATAATCTTTTCGAAAAGCCGTGTCCACGGTTATGGACGACTTGGGAACGGATTCTAAGATCATAGGGAAGAATAACCTAATCGTATAACTTGACAAGAGATGTGAGGTGTGCTTAAGGATGCTTCCTCGAGGATTGAGGGGGTGATCCTAGTTGGTAGGTTCAGTTGATAAAGATTTTGTGGATATCAAAAGATGAACAAAGCTAGTGATATCGCTTTCTTATCCCCTTTTGAAAGGTTCTATTAGTCGAGCTTCCCTCCCCCTTTTACAAAGAAAGTTAGCTTTATCGAAATAAACCCCACCAGCCATAAGTCTTGTAGAGTACACCCTGTACTCAGCCTTGCTTTGTTGATACTTTTGCAACAGGTAAGTGTTCCAACAGAAGAAGAGTTTGTTATAACATCGACATCGATGAGTAGCTTGGGGTTCCCGATCGGCAGCCTGGAATCTATGGATTGGGATGTCATCGTTATACTTCAGGCCTCTTAGGCCATTTGTTAAGTTTGTTATACTTAATAGCATAATTTGCCTTCCGTTGTTTGATGTTTGTGGTTAGTGACCTCGGCTTGTAATATTTTGGTTCTTCACTCAGTTATGAGCTTAATGTAATAATATTTGTGTCATAGGGTCACTATTGTGTTACCGATTCTTTCTCTGTATGCTTCCGAGATTTAGGTTAGGCTTATATTAGACAGAGGTCTGGGATTTGTCTAGCCTTAATCCTGGGGGTGTCACAGGTTATGGTATCAATTGGGAAAAATCATAACTAATTCATTTTAAATCAGAAAAATATGTATAATATATCAAAATGTTCAGAAAAATGAGATCTACACAATAGACTCATAATCATGCATTGTTAAGCACCTTACATGACAAGTTTAATTAGAATAACTAAATGAACCCCCGTAGGTAATTCTGGGGTTTCTCCGAATTAGGGTTTGTACCCGTCGGACCCTGTTTAAAATGACCAAGCATGTACTAGGGTTTATTTCAATACACTTTAAATTTTCATATCATCATCCTTGCTTAAGCATTGCATCTATGTCATGTGGTTATTGTTGCTTTCCTTTCCGGTGTTTCTGCTTCTTCTCGGTAGACCTCGGAGTTGATGTGAGCAACGAGATCGAGTCCAACATTAAGACCAAGATTAACACCATCAAAGAGAACTACTTGATCAACGGTGAACAATGTCAAGTAGATGAACCTGAAGTTCTATATCTGAGTATCAACAGGCAAAGGCAAGCAAAACACCACACATGATATAATCCTATGATTTCAAAGTATTTCATTCTTGCCATCTGCATACGATTCTAAAGTCTTTTATCGATAGTTAGTTTAATCCTATCTGATGCATGTTACCTTTGTAGCCTATACTCCCTGATACACTACTCCTAGCATAACTAGGGTTTGGCGTCTGAGCTTCGCTAGAGCTGTTATATCCGTTGTGCTTAGCCAAGCTTAGCTGTTACCGCTGATCCATCCGGTTGATGAATCAGAGCTGCGAATGAACCTAGTGTGTCAGGATGACGTGGTATGATCAGAGATGAAAGTTAAACATGCTAAGGCTTGTACGGGACGCCATGTCGGGTTGTGGTTTTTGCAGTCCCATACTTGCCACCACTACGACCTGAGTTCTTGCCTCTTGAACCAAGACGGGCGTACAGCCACACGGGGGCCTCGAAACCCCCTCGACCAACTAACTTGCCTAGTATATTCCATGAGTCACATAGTTTGGGCGTTCCATTCGACATATGCATTCTGGTCATTCTTGAAGGAGGTGAAGGAGGTGCATTCATATAGGTAGGTAAGTGTGGCACGAAATGGGATAGGCACGGCCTCCGTAATCTCAAACCCTGTTCACATCTCTAGGGACTGACTTCGGGACTTGACCCGTTACGGCGGCATCTCCTTAGGGCGTGACTCATGGTCTCAGCGAAAGCAAGGTAAAGGTCGTGGTCAACCACTCTCTACCGGCCTTCCAAGGAAGAGGGCTAATGTTAACTGGCACTAAGAATCGGTTGGTATTTGTGGGTAAAGTTTTGCACCCTACAGGGTAATAATCTTTTCAAAAAGCCGTGTCCACGGTTATGGATGACTTGGGAACGGATTCTAAGATCATAGAGAAGAATAACCTAATCGTAAAACTTGACAAGAGATGTGAGGTGTGCTTAAGGATGCTTCCTCGAGGATTGAGGGGGTGATCCTAGTTGGTAGGTTCAGCTGATAAAGATTTTGTGGATATCAAAAGATGAACAAAGCTAGTGATATCGCTTTCTTATCCCCTTTTGAAAGGTTCTATTAGTCGAGCTTCCCTCCCCCTTTTACAAAGAAAGTTGGCTTTATGCAAATGAACCCCACCAGCCATAAGTCTTGCGGAGTACACCCTGTACTCAGCCTTGCTTTGTTGATACTTTTGCAGCAGGTAAGTGTTCCAATAGAAGAAGAGTTTGTTACAGCATCGACATCGACGAGTAGCTTAGGGTTCCCGGTCGGCAGCCTGGAATCTATGATTGGGATGTCATCGTTATACTTTAGGCCTCTTAGGCCATTTGTTAAGTTTGTTATACTTAATAGCATAATTTGCCTTCCATTGTTTGATGTTTGTGGTCAGTGACCTCTGCTTCTAATATTTTGGTTCTTCGCTCAGTTATGAGCTTAATGTAATAATTTTTGTGTCATAGGGTCACTGTTATGTTACCGATTCTTTCTCTATACGCTTCCGAGATTTAGGTTAGGCTTATATCAGACAGAGGTCTAGGATTTGTCTAGCCTTAATCCTGGGGGTGTCACAGGTTTTGGTATTAGAGCAGTACCATCCGTAGGAAAACCTTTCTACTAGTCGATGTTAAGTCTAGCACTTGTGAAAACTATTTCAAAGATGAAAATTATTTGTGGAAACTCTAGTATGCTTATTTTTCTCCTTATCCAGTTTCGCTCTAACTCTGGGTCATCTTACCTTGTGTTGACTTTGAAAAGTTTTTCCATCTCATCTTGTCTTTCAAAGCTTAGGTGCCTTTTTGGCATGTCATTTCTCAACCAGTTGACCTAGTGTTGAGTTCTCCAGAGTCAGTTGTGTGTGTGTTCCTTGTTTCCCTTTGCTCTGCTTCAGTTGAGAGATTCCTTTCCAATATTATCTCTCTATTTTGTGGGTCCACAACATCATGTTGATGGTTCCACAGTGATCTGTTCAAGGCTTCAAGGTTTCCTTTCACCTCGTGTGCCTCCTTTTTGTTTGTTTGGGTACTTCAGAAGTTGTTTCTTCTCTTGGAAGCTACCTCGTGATTACCATCTTGTAGTGTATGCTGTGTCACTCAAGTAG
The DNA here is from genome assembly GCA_023614405.1 of Avena insularis. Lineage (NCBI taxonomy): Eukaryota > Viridiplantae > Streptophyta > Magnoliopsida > Poales > Poaceae > Avena > Avena insularis. Next base: position 471,905,637 of record CM042694.1, read on the forward strand.
TAGTAGTTACCTCTTTCTCGGGTTTTAACCCTTGGACTTGAACCGAAGATCCCTGATTGTGCTGAATTCTGGTGTTGTGAATCTTGTACATGAAGCTGACCGTTAACCCAAGATCCATTTTGTTGATCCCTATTGTTAATGTTCAAACATTAGCTCAGGACGTCTAGTACCTTCTAGTATAGCCTTCAAGCTTGTGGTATTTGTCGCGATTGAATTGTGACAATTAAGGACTTCCCCTACCACTAGCTATGGCAGATGTTCTTTAATGGAACCAAATAGATCACGACAAGAGTACTCCTCGTGGGTCTCACTTCTACACTTGTGACTCTGCCACACCTTCCTTCTTCTACGCATCGGTCCTCGGAAGATTGTTGACTTATGCATCCACATCTCGGGATTCTATCCTGAGCATGTTCCTTTTTCCTTGTTGATTCCGACCATTGTCTACGAATTGGTAGCCAAGTAGTAAATGTGCATTAGTGTCTTCCAGTGCAAGGTAGTCTTGTGGTTCATTAAGACAAACCATTTCGGGATGTCAGGAGAAACAAACTCTAGTACCTCGTCATATCTAGGACCAGGTCAAAGTGTTGTAATCCGCAGATCAAGAGGAAATGATTAGCTTCTGATATGTTCCACCTTAAGGTATCACACTCCTTTATACTAAGAGGTCATGCTGAGTTTCATGACTCCCTTACTGAAGTGATGTTCTTGCACACATTTACCCACCCTTCCTCCGAGCTTTCGTGCTCGTGAAAGATGCGTGTGCGTAACAATGTGGCCATCTGAGATTCTTAGAAGTCATTATTGCTTTAAACCTCAACAAGGACATTTGTGTCATTCTTAGCGTGATGGTTAATATATCACTAAGAAAAGGATGATTGTGCTACCAAGTCCGCTACTCTAGTGCACCCTCTTCGGTCAAAGAGTTAGGCTTATGCCGAAACTCTGAGACTATGTCTTCTTGCCGTACCAAGAAAATTTCCTCTCGAACTAAGTGACATATCGGTGGTTCGTAATATTCTAGATGTTTACTAGAAGTATTTCCATGTTGCCACATGACCGGGATGTCAAGTTCTTGAGCAAGCAGGTTCTTCGAACTGCTCCTTTATCCAAGGATCCGTACTGGATACCCTGAACTAGTTGGTTGAGCTTAAACAACAACCTGGAGAGTTGTAAGAAAAAAGTTCTATCCGACTTAGTTCATCATAAAGGGATGTCTAGTTTTCGTTCGTGCCGAAGAAAGATATTGTTTCCTTCGTGGAAATGTTATCGTTCCCCGCTTTTGATTTGATTCGGGCTATCATCAAATCAAACTCAGTCCCAGGAACTATCCTGATGATGTATTTACTCGTGATGTTTCACTTGGGTACATCTTCATGTTCTTTGGTCTGACAAATATCTATGTATTGTTCATACAACATATGAGTCCATCTTCTTGGAGTATATTGATAAGTTCATTATTGAGCCCATCGATGACATCCTTACCTTCTCCATGCTAGACAATATTCGTATGGAATAGTTGGCACTAATGTTGGAAACTTTGAGAACCCATCTTCATGTCATTTTGAAGTATGTGTTCTAGATGTTAGAAGTGACTTTCTCTGATTCACGTGCAATTGCTGAAGGATGTCGCCATGGATTCGAGTATAGTTATCCTTATTTCCTCAGGAATCATTTCAAGTCATTCAAGCATGTGCGAAGTATTCTTGATATGGTAGGTTGATACCTCCGCATTTCGAGAACATCCTCTGAGCACGTTAAGCCACTGATGATTTGTCATGGAAGAGAAGAAGTTCTACAAACTTCAGTATCCTCATAAATATTTCCCAACAAGGATGCAATTGTGTTTCGTTGCAAATAATTTATGTAGGGGCAATTATCTTTTGATAACTTGCTAATGCATGGGTTCCGCAACCTTGCTCATTCATTTGGAGCTTGACATTGTAGTCCATGTCTTGAGAATCTAGTAACTTTACCTCTGTGGTAAATGTTGCAAGTCTTCTATTCAGACATGCAGAGTCTGAAGTATTATTCCACCTAACCCAAGATGTATCTCAAGCAGCAACGATGGTTGGTGTTATTCAAGGTTTTTGACATAGGTATCTTTGAAAATCTGGCAAGATTGATGTAATGGTTGACACAATCAATCAGAAGGCCTATTGTCATATACTTTTGAACCAGCAATAACAACCACTCATCATGAGATTCTTCTATGCTTTACCGTAGGAGTTGTGTTCATGGTTCCCTTTGTATCCGAAGTCTGACCTTTCACTTGATGTCCCATGTCTCGAACATCAAGGAGAACATTTAAAGTAGAGTTGCTAAATGTCCCTCGGTCAATCCTCTAGACCCTCTTACGTTGGCAAGCGTTCGTTGAGCCAAGTAACTGAAGTCTAAGAATGAAGTTTCTTTTTCCTCGTGTCATCAGGAATCTTCTTATATATTCATCTTAGTGGTGTAAAGTGATATCATGATCGCTGGCAAAGATTTTGATAGACTTGGATGAATAAAGAGTTTCCTTCGGTTCCTCTAACATGTTTGAAGAGTGACTATGGTTTTGATAATCAGAAGTACCTCTAGTTACATGTTCCTTGTGACTCGTATGAGTCCTCTCCACCAAAACAACCTTTCTGTCTTGACCTTCTGTTGAATGAAGAGTGATCCTTTTGTATCAAAAGTAGTTCAACAAGTTGGTTATTCACATCTCTGTACCTTGTAAACTCTACTTAAGCTGTTAGTAGAGGTTCATCTTTTGAAGTCTTTGGTTGTGTTCGTTCCTTTGTATGCTCTCCTTTTCAGAAGCTTAAAATCTTCTGAAGTTCCATGGTCTCAATCCTTATGAAGACCAGTTATCTAACACATTGAAACCATATCCTTTTTGTTTCCTCCGTTACCTTGGCGTGTTTCATGCTCACTGGCTCTAGAGATGTTATGAAACATCTATCCATGAGTTAGGCATGAGATACTATGTTTGTGGTTCTATGTCATTCCCTCTCTCCCATAGTGCATGCAACTACCTCGAAGAAAATGAAGCGCTTCATTCATTCAATAATGGTGGTATGGATCAACTTCTTCGAAGAGATCGCCGAAGTTTAGTGTAACCCTGTTCCTTCTATCTTCCTACCTAGGAATCTCGGGACGAGATTCTGTTAAGGGGGATAGAACTGTAACACCCCTAGTTTTATTAACACTAATTAGGGTTTGTTTTGTGCATCATGAGCATAACATGCATCTCATGGTTTGATAAATCTTGCACTAAGAGAATGAAGAAAACCCTAAAACCCTAGTGTTTCCCCTCTCTTTGAAAACCTTCAAATGGTTTCGACTATTTTGAAAACTACCAAAAATGTTGCAGCCCAAAAGGACTAATAGGCCCCCTACAATATTTCAATACTTTTACAAAGTCTCTTGTATTTTTTGAAATTATACAAAACATAAAAGAAATTGAAATACAATTGGAAAAGAGGAAATCGGAAAAAGAAAAAGTTTTCTAGAAATAAAAACAGCTCCTAACCTAATCTGGGCCGAAGCCCATCTCTCCTCTCCCCTCTATCTGCCGTCGTAGCAGCCCGTAGCCCATCTTCCTTTCTCTCGCATCATGCAGCAGATAGCAGCCAGCAGCAGCCCGCCTGGCAAGCTTTGCCGCAGCCCAGTTGAGGTCCAAGCCAGCCCACCTCGGCCCATACCACTTTGGTTCGTTCCATCGTCGTCGTCCACCTTCCTCCGTGCCTGAAGCAGCTCAATGTCGCCACCGTGCCGCTCGCCGGCGCCAAGATTTGCGCCACCAACGACCCCAATGCCTACAAGACCCCCTGGCCACCTCAGTGGAGAACCCTAGCCCACCTTCTCCCTCTCGCGCGTGTTCCTTCCTCTCTGTGCCATGCGTGCCCGAAACCCTAGCTCGCCGGCCGTCGTCGGCCCCTTCATTTTTGACCACCCCTCGCACCTCTGAGGCCATAGGCGTGACCGCCGTCGTCTCCTCGTTCATCCCTGCTGAAGCACGCAAGTAGGGAAGCCGTCTGCTCGCCGAAATCGAGCTCGAAGCACCGTCGGCCGCCGCCGTTGCCGTCATCGATTCATCGCCGTCCGAGATCGCCTCGCCTCCCTGGCCCCTCCATCGTGTTCATGGTGAGCTGCTGGTGCTCTAGCACCTAACCACGCTCTCCCGCTCGCTCCCTGTCACCCTGTCGCCATGCACCGCCGCTTGCCACCGTCGGTCGTCATCGTGGAACTCGCTCCGGTGACCATTTCTTGGCGACGCCGCCACAGTTAGGCTCCCCGCCGCGTGCTGCATCGAGCCAGCCCGCTCCTGCGTCCCCACATCGCCCCTAGTGCCGTTCCTGGCCTCGATCTGCAGCTAGTGCCAGCGCTGACGTCATGGTGACGACAGTGTGATGTCATCCCGTGCTGATGTCATGATGACATCAGCAGGATGCAGTAATCCCTGTTTTCTTTTATTTTAAATGTTTTATAATTGTTTTCTGGAATATTAATATGATAGGTGGGCCCTGTCTATCAGGGTTTTATTCTTTTTGGAAATTATTTTGAAATTAATAAAAGTCTGACATGTGGGGCCAGCTGGAAAATAATTTAATAAATTCCAAAAATGTTTAATTGTTTTCATAATGATTTAAAAATGGATTAAAATTGGGAAAATCATAACTAATTCATTTTAAATCAGAAAAATATGTATAATATATCAAAATGTTCAAAAAAATGAGATCTACACAATGGACTCATAATCATGCATTGTTAAGCAACTTACATGACAAGTTTAATTAGAAGAACTAAATGAACCCCTATAGGTAATTCTGGGGTTTCTCCGAATTAGGGTTTGTACCCCTCGGACCCTGTTTAAAATGACCAAGCATGTACTAGGGTTTATTTCAATACACTTTAACTTGTCATATCATCATCCTTGCTTGAGCATTGCATTGATGCCATGTGTTGATTGTTGCTTTCATTTCCGGTGTTTCTACTTCTTCTCGATAGACCTCAGAGTTGATGTGAGCAACGAGATCGAGTCCAAATTGAAGACCGAGATTAACACCATCAGAGAGAACTACTTGATCAACGGTGAACGATGTCAAGCAGATGAACCTGAAGTTCTATATCTGAGTATCAATAGGCAAAGGCAAGCAAAACCCCACACATGATATAATCCTATGATTTCAAAGTATTTCATAATTGCCATGTGCATACGATTCTAAAGTCTTTTATCGATAGTTAGTTTAATCATATCTGATGCATGTTACCTTTGTAGCCTATACTCCCTGATATACTGCTCCTAGCATAACTAGGGTTTGGCGTATGAGCTTCACTAGACCTGTTATATCCGTTGTGCTTAGCCAAGCTTAGTTGTTTCCGCTGATCCATCCGGTTGATGAATCAGAGCTGCGAATGAACCTAGTGTGATAGGATGACATGGTATGATAAGACATGAAAGTTAAACATGCTAAGGCTTATATGGGAGGCCACGTCGGGTTGTTGTTTTTGTAGTCCCATACTTGCCACCACTAGGACCTAAGTTCTTGCCTCTTGAACCAAGATGAGCGTACAGCCACACGGGGGCCTGGAAACCCCCTCGACCAACTAACTTGCCTAGTAGATTCCATGAGTCACATAGTTAGGGCGGTCCATTCGACATATGCATTATGGTCGTTCTTGAAGGAGGTGAAGGAGGTGCATTCATACAGGTAGGTAAGCGTGGCAGGGAATGGGAGAAGCACGACCTCCACAATCTCAAACCATGTTCACATCTCTAGGCACCGACTTCGGGACTTGACCCGTTATGGCGGCATCTCCTTAGGGCGTGACTCATGGTATCAGCGAAAGCAAGGTAAAGGTCGTGGTCAACCACTCTCTGCCGGCCTTCCAAGGAAGAGGGTTAATGTTAACTGGCACTAAGAACCGGTTGGTACGTGTGGGTAAAGTTGTGCACCCCTGTAGGGTAATAATCTTTTCGAATAGCCGTGTCCACGGTTATGGACGACTTGGGAACGGATTCTAAGATCATAGAGAAGAATAACCTAATCATAAAACTTGACAAGAGATGTGAGGTGTGCTTAAGGTTGCTTCCTCAAGGATTGAGGGGGTGATCCTAGTTGGTAGGTTCAGCTGATAAAGATTCGGTGGATATCAAAAGATGATCAAAGCTAGTGATATCGCTTTCTTATCCCCTTTTGAAAGGTTCTATTAGTCGAGCTTCCCTCCCTCTTTTACAAAGAAAGTTGGCTTTATGCAAATGAACCCCACCAGCCATAAGTCTTGCGGAGTACACCCTGTACTCAGCCTTGCTTTGTTGATACTTTTGCAGCAGGTAAGTGTTCCAACAGAAGAAGAGTTTGTTACAACATCGACATCGACGAGTAGCTTGGGGTTCCTAGTCGGCAGCCTGGAATCTATGGATTGGGATGTCATCGTTATGCTTCAGGCCTCTTAGGCCATTTGTTAAGTTTGCTTTACTTAATAGCATAATTTGCCTTCCGTTGTTTGATGTTTGTGGTCAGTGACCTCTGCTTGTAATATTTTGGTTCTTCGCTCAGTTATGAGCTTGCAGTAATATTTTTTGTGTCATAGGGTCACTGTTGTGTTACCGATTCTTTCTCCGTACGCTTCCGAGATTTAGGTTAGGCTTATATCAGACAGAGGTCTGGGATTTTTCTAGCCTTAATCCTGGAGGTGTCATAGGCAACATATCAACAGATGATGTAGAATTTCCTAGGAAATCAAACTAGCACAAACATGCAAGTATATATTGATGATGTTGTAGTAACAACAAAGCAAGGGTCGTCACTTATCAAGGATCTCCAGGAAACATTTGAGAACCTCGACAAATTCTGCATCAAACATAACCCAACAAAATGTTCCTTTGGAGTCCTAGCAGGGCAATGATGACTGCAAGTGCACAAATATTTTGTAGCTAGTTTCGAAATAAAGATATTGATCCCATAGGGAGTAGTAGGCGAAAGACTAAAATGCCTTTAACTAAAACTAAACGAAGTACTTAAGGAATAACTTTAAGGTGCAAGAAAAGTAGAGTTGTTTTTGGGTATTGGTTGAATGAGGCAATTTAAAGTAAAGTAAAACTTGATGCAGAAAGTAAGAATCCCATGTGTAAAAGAACTTGGAACTGCAATAGGGAAGAAGGTGTTCTCAGGTAGTAGTGGATACACCGCTAGCAATTTAGACTAAGTAATCAAGATTATTATAACGAATATTCTCATGATATGTATGTATGTGGGAGGAGCTCCATATATGGACAAAAAGGCAGCAACCACTGCTCACACCATCCTTCATAACCACAACTGACAGATAAACGACATCAATCGTATTATCCCGCTATTAAGGGATTTCTCCCGCGACATGGACATGGCTTTATGATTTCTCCTTGATTCCCCAAGTCAGTACATAAAGAATGATAACAACTTTATAGTCACAGTAAGTGTTATCATCCCTGCGTCTACCAACAAGTAATCCCCTTCATCGAGTCCCCATGAGAGGCAAATATTAAGGAGGTGCACAACTCCCAACATCAAGATGAATACAATTAACACATACACATAATGATGTATAACATAATAATCTCTATCTTATCTCAATCATGTGCTAGGGTTTCTCCATCTCCCCAAGAACTAGAGATCTACTCAGACATGGAGGCAATCAACATCATGGCAATGGTAATGGAAACAATTGTAAATGAATAGTTCTTGTATAAATCCACAACGAGTACGGAAATTACAACAAGATCTACATGGGATGAAGATGGGATGGATGGAGATGATGGTGGTGCAGTGGTTGATGAAGATGAAGATCGATGCCTTGGCCTCCCAGATCTGCGTACAGCGAAGATGGATCCCTTGGGCAAGTTCCCCCTCCAGATGCCTTTGAGAGGTGAGGTTTCGGCAATTTCTGGGTGTTTTATATGTTGTCTCCCCGATCCTGTTGCACGGGTGAAACTATTTGAGGAGGCGGAGGCGGCACCAACTATACGGCCGCAAAATTTATTCTCGTTGTATAGTTGGTCGTTAAACTGTCTGTCTCCTTTAATCGCTTCGGGTTTTCTTCTTGTATTATTGATATTTCCCAAATAAACGATTTACATTATTTTGGGCTTCTTTTCTCCTTAGTACAACTGCTCTAAGAATTGTGTCCATTGTATCCATCATCTGTCCTGATCCTAGTGAAAACAGACATAAAATGTGCACACGAGCACCGTAAAATACCAAGATCCTACATCTACAATGCAAAATAATAGTATAAAACATGATGCAAATATGCACTCATCAACTTCCCCGAGCTTAGATTCTTGCTCGTCCCGAGCAATTTTAGCTTAATGGATGTGATCCTCATATTTGTGAAGCTGAGTCGGTAAAATAAATGAGGCAATTGTAGCATGTAATTATTCTATAAGATACATAGGAATGAGTTCATGAATAGTACCTTACTCAAACCACCTGAATAATATTAGCAGGCTTCCACACCTTAGTGATCAATAGTTCACAAAAGATTAATATCAACATGATGTAAAAGTATTCATTTCGACCGAATGAGTCAGCGAGGTAGTCCCAAGTGTTTTTAGGATTAACATATTCACTTGGGATTCAAAATATCAAAAGTGTCTCTTTGTCATACTACAATGTAGTGGTGTGTGCCTACTTGCTCTTTGCACATTCGCTCTTCTTCTTTTCACTTTTCATATTTTCTTATATATATGCTCACACTCTTGTTTAAGTGTTGTGCAAAGGAGCTAGCCATACATTCCACTTTTTGTAGGAATTCAAAGTTTAACGATCTCAATTATCAAATTCCAATTGTATATGAAGCACTTTTATGACTTGAAGATTCTACCTCAACTTGCTCTCATTCTAATTTGATAGCACTTTTTTATTTTCCTCTATTCAAGGTTTCTTTTCCAATTTAACTGCATAGATAATTTTCTTTTGTAAATCAAACTGTTGACTTACAACATATTGACCAAATTATCTTTATATGTTCCATTAATACCAATGGTGTGGAAGACTCCTACTGCTATCATCAAGTGCAAGTAAAATTATACTCAAGCCATTCATATATCCAATAAGACAAGAACAAAACTCAATATCGCTCCATATATAATAATAAGTCGGAATTTCACAAATGGGATCGACTATTCCTTAAGGGAATTCAATTTATGCAACTTTATTTTTAATCTTGAACTAATGCAAAACTAAAATAGTAATATAAAATTTATAAGATAATTTACAAGGTCTTAAAGATCTCCCCAAGCTTGGAATCAAGCCAGGAAGGATCAAATAACTCTTTGTTGGTACCTATTCCTCCTCCTGGGTAGGAAGAGTACTGCCTTCTTCCTCTATGTTGCAAACTTTAGCCATGCTTGCGAGGCGAATGCTGAACTCGGCCATGTCATATTGAAGCTTCAAAATTTTCTTCTTAAGGAATTTCTTCTCATCTGTCAACTCAAAAAAAGTTTTAACCAAGAAACCAACTCTACCATGGACTTCATTGACCTTTTTCTCAAGGTCTTTGCTCATCATCCAGTAGGAGTCGATCCCTTCTCCAATTGTTTCAACACACGCTTTTGAAGCTTTTTCCAACTCATAGATCTTATCATGAATCTCATCTTGCTGCACCTTCTAAGGCTTAAGAGGTGATGGACCCAGAGGAGGTTTATACTAAGATCCTATGTTGTGACAATAGGTATTAGGGAGATACTCATCCTTGCTCTTTCCCCACTCCACTTGTCTCATCATCTCCATCCTTTGCGAGAACATGTCCTCCCAGTTAGGGAGAGGCTTGATCTCCGGGATGGATGATGATGATCCTTTAGGTTCTACTTCTTTGATCCTCTTCATGAGCATCTCTTCTTTCTTCCTCTAGATCTTGTTGACATGGAAATGCTACATGGCTTCGCTACACTGATGTTGTTAGAAGGGGCTTGTATAAGGATGGTGAGGACTTTTTGAGGTTGGAGGCTGCAGCTTCTGCGAAAACTTAATGAAAAAGGTTAGATGCGATCAACTTTAAAAGGGCAGGTCAAAAACCCTAGCCGCCATCCGTAACGAGCAACAATACGAGCGCTGCCTGTATAGGTCCAGCTATATGATACGTTGCTAACGTATCTATAATTTTTGATGTTACATGCTTGTTTCATATCTACTTCTTATGTTTTGTCCACACTTTGGAGTACTTTTATGCATTTTCTGGGACTAACCTATTAACAAGATGCCATAGTGCCAGTTGCCTGTTTTCTTCTATTTTTGGTTCTAGAGAAGCCAGAAAATGAATATTCTCGGAATTGGACGGGACAAAAGCCAAAGTCAATATTTCACCAAGGGGAGAATGGACCAGAAGACGATACAGAGAGGGGCCAGGGGATGGCCACACCATAGGGTGGTGCGGGTCCCCCTGGCCGTGCCACCAGGAGGTGTGGGCCCCTCGGGCGCCCACCGACCTTGCCTCTTCGCCTATAAGAAGCCTCCCGATGAGAAAACCCTAAATAAATCGAGCCTCCAGCCACGAAAAGTTCCGCAGCGTCGCTGCCACCGAATGGGAGATTCGGGGGATAGAAGTCTCTGTTCCGGCACCCTGCCGGGATGGGGAATTGCCCCCGGAGCCATCTCCATCGATCTCCCCTACCATCTCCATCGTTGTTGCTAATTCCCATGATGATGAGGGAGTAGTTCTTCCTCGAGGCTAAGGGTTCTACCGGTAGCTATGTGTTCATCTATCTCTCTATGCATCATCATATTGTGATAATGAGCTTTGTAATCAAGTAGATCTACCTTGCTACTCAAGTGCTTTAATATATCTCTACTCTCCCCATGTGTGTGAAAGTGACAGCATGCACACCATGGTGGAACTTAGGCTAGAGATTACAATTACTTGTTATGAGTTATATTTGGAGTTGGATGTTTCTATGAAATTGTGGTGTTTGTTGGAACCATCTAGAGCTCAAGGTGACAGTGTGGGGTTATCTAGATGGGGAAAGCGGACTTTGAGGTGTGCTGTTATAACCCTACCATGGATTAGAGTGTCCAACCGGAGAGTAGTTAAGAGTAGTATCATAAAGAGAAGATATTTATATGAGAGTGTTCACTAGTGAAAGTATGATCCCTAGGCCTTGTTTCTAAGCATTGAAACACCATTTGCAACTAGATCTGTTACATGTTTGCTTTCTTCCATCTTTATTTCAGATTGCCTTTAGTCTCTTCCCACATTAACCACATGCCATCAAAGCTATTTTCTGGCACCGTTACCACTTATAATTATCCATACCACTTGTATTTCACTATCTCTTCGCCAAACTAGTGCACCTATACACCTGACAAGTGTAATGGGTGTGTTGGGTACACAAGAGACTTCTTGTATCTTGATTGCAGGGTTGCTTGAGAGGGATACCTTTGACCACTTCCTCCCTGAGTTCGATAAACCTTGGGTAATCCACTTAAGGGAAAACTTGCTGCTGTTCTACAAACCTCTGCACTTGGAGGCCCAACAACTATCGACAAGAATAGAAGTGCGTAGACATCAAGCTATTTTCTAGCGCCGTTGACGGGGAGGTAAGGTAAAAGGTACTCACATCTTCTAGCTACTAAGATATCTTCTAGTACTGTAGCTGGTGTGTGAGTGCTCGAAGTTATTTCGTTTAGATTCTATAATTATATCTTTTTGTTTCTTGTTTTTATTTTCACTAGTTAGGCTTAATGGAAAACAACAAAGAAATTAGAGAGATTTAGAGTATTTATCTTGAGTTAGGACATGGAGTGTTTGAAGAGAAAATTAAAAAACCAATGAAACTTTATTTGCATGCTAATAGCAATGTTATTAGTATGAATTCTTTGAACACCATTATTGCTAATGCTATGGAAACATCTAAGCTTGGGGAAGCTGGTTTTGATGAGTATGATATTTTTAGTCCCCCAAGCACGGAGGAGAAAATTTACTTTGATGATACTATACCTCCAATATATGATGATTACAATGATGATATGATATTTTGAGTCCACCTACTATTGATTAGAAAATTAATTATGATTACAATATGCCTCCTATATTTGATGATTATGGCGATGAGAATAATAATGATAGCTATTTTGTTGAATTTGCTCCCACTACAATTAATAAGAATGACTATGCTTATGTGGAGAGTAATAATTATTATATGCATGTGGCTCATGATAAGAATGTTTTATGTGATAGTTATATTGTTAATTTTATTCATGATGCTACTGAAAGTTATTATGAGAGAGGGAAACATGGTTTTATGCATCTCAATAATATTAAGTTTCCCCTCTTTATGTTAAAAGTCTTGATGTTGCACTTGTTTTGCTTTACTATGCTTGTTGCTTTGTGATTTCATGACTTGTTTATTTACAAGATTCCTATGCATAGGAAGTGGGTTAGACTTAAATGTGCTTTGAATTTGCTTCTTAAGGCTCTCTTTTACTTCAATTCATATTTCTTATGTGAGCATCTTCTCAAACTATCATGCCTAACTTAAAGGCGTTAAAGAAAAGTACTTATTGGGAGATAATCCAAAAGTTTTAGATGAGTCTTGGAAGTTATTGCTTCAGTAATAACCTTTCCTTATCCTTTTTATTTGCTTTTTGTTCCAATAATAACCTCTAATAAGAGGGAAGTAAGATTTGGGGAAGTGTTGTCCCGAAACAGATTTTTGTGCTTCACTGTAAAAATTCGTGAACAATCTGTGTATGTCGGATTGAGATGTAATTTTCTGAATAAATCACCCAGGTTGTGATATAACTTTCGTTAGTTCAATACTTTTCGATTTGAGCAACAGAAGGTCTTCGAAAAAATCGGTTTTCACCTACTGGTCTGTTTTGACAGATTTCTGCTGTTATTTGCATTTGCCTCTTAATCTCTTTCTCTTTGAGTTCTCTTTGATCATTTGAAATTTTTAAAGGAAGTGCTACAGTAGATTTTGTTTTAATGGAAGTTTTATTTGTGTTGGAACTGAACCAAAAGACTTATTATCTTGAGTATACTAATGTTGCTAATGCAGATTGTGTGAAGTTTTGTATGAAGGAAAAATTTCAGGTGTAAGGGAAGAGTAATGTGATGAGATGAAGAATGGACAAAAGATCAAGCTTGGGGATGCCACCCCGTATCACCCCATTAAATATCCAAGAAGTACAAGCGTCAAAGCTTGGGGATGCCCAAGGCATCCCCTTCTTCATCAATAAAAATCTCAGGTTTCTTCCAAACACTTCATTTTTATTGTTTCATGCACATTTGTGTTGTTCTTGGAGCGTCTTAGTTTTTGTTTGATTAGTTTGCTTGAATAAATTGGTTGGACCCCCTCATTCATACATTAGTTTTCAAATAAGATTAGTTTGGATTGGAAAAGAGTAGGAAAAGTTCATGCTTAAGTGGTATAAAAGGAGTTTGTTTTTGACTGTGACTTAGACTTTATCATGCCACGCTTGATATTGTTTTTGCTTTATGCTTAGTGATTTTTGATGTAGCGTGACATGTTACAAACAATTGAGATTGCTTAATATGCCTTGAAAGAATCATGCGTTGTTTTAGCATATAAAAGCATAATATTGTGGTATTCTCCTTTGATGCTTTATTTGGGTTGACTTGGCGCATGCTCATACCATGTTAAGACTACACCATGTCACCATAGCCTCTATGATCCTTTAGTTTTCGACTTGTAATATCACTTTATGCTTTAATTAATGATGTTTTGTCACTTTTCATGATTATGGCCATTATTGCTCTCTTAGTTGGTCGCTCCTAGTCTTTTGCTAGCCTCCATACCAAGTATGAGTTCCACTCATGCATCCAACTCCAAATAAAACCAAGTTATTCCAAAGAGTCCACCATACCTACCTATTAGCATTTGCTATTCCAAGTATATTCATTTTTTTACCTACCTTTCGAATTAAACTTGTTATGAGAAAACTAGTGATTAAAGCTCTCACGAACTTGATGGCACACTTTACTTTTGTTGCTCCTAATAGTCTTGAACCATTGTGTCATCTATGTTGTATATGCTTGCACTTATATGTTGGGGATTAGCAGAACCATGTTGTCATGGGGAACGCTTTCAACATTGCACTTGTACTTTGTACCTAGTTGATATCATGCTCTTTTGTCTATGGATGTCGTCAGTGTGAAATGAAAGGGGAGCTTGTAAGTGCATGGAGTTATGTATGTGTGTTAGAGAAACGCCTGGGCTGCTGGTCTAATCCATGCCTAATCCTGGTGGAAACTTGCAGCATAACCATAATGAGCAATCTATGAAGCATTCTTCTTATAAAAAAAGAGATAGAGATTGAGAAAAAAGAGAAAAAGGAAAAAAAAGATGAGAAAAGAGGAAAGAGAGAAAAAAGCACCATTTTCCCATGGTAAATAAGAAGATGCTGAGATGCTTATTGTCTTCTTGCCTTGTCATTTTGATATGGGGATTCTTCTCTATCATCGGGCAAGGGGTACCCCGTTGGCGGTTCTCTATGATACACATGTACTTACTATGACAAGAACTTACCGGTAACTAAACTTGAGTAGCATGAGGAGCGGTCCTCGTATTCAAGGGACATGAGATTGCCAACTTATACTTTGTCAAGCATATACTCCATAGTTTTTTCACTTTAACCTTAATCACTTCAAGATGCTTATGATAGGGGCAATGAGAGCTGAAAGCTAATAAGTACCATAATTTTTGGAAGCTCTTTATGAGACTTGAATCCCTGCTTCGTTCTATGAAGGCCTTTCTTTTACTTTTTATGTTGAGTCTCCATCTTCTATCTTTATGCACCTATTGAGATAGCATAGTGGCCATTCTTAGTTTAATGTGCATTGTCCCAAGACTTGTTGATTGATTCATAACTTTGATATTGCTTGTTCTTAAACTATTTGTATCTAGTCACCCTTATGAACTTTGAAGGTGTCCTATGCATTTATGTTTTGCTACACTATCAGGGACAAGCTGAATACCATTCTCATTATGTTTTCTATATGTGAAACAAACAAACGTCTTTCAATGCATTGTTATTCATGATCTTTGTTTGTATCCTTTCATGTTGCATGCATAGTCACTATGTCTTATTGTTAGAACTTCATCTTTCATGCTCATGTTTAAAGTACTATGATCCTAGCTATCAATGTTCTACAAATACTTTGATCAAGATTATGATGGTGCATGTCACCTCCAAAATTATTCTTTCTTTTTATCACTTACCTACTCGAGGACGAGTAGGAGTTAAGCTTGGGGATGTTGATACGTTGCTAACGTCTCTATAATTTTTGATGTTCCATGCTTGTTTCATATCTACTTTCTTATGTTTTGTCCACACTTAGGAGTACTTTTATGCATTTTCTAGGACTAACCTATTAACAAGATGCCACAGTGCTAGTTGTCTATTTTCTTCTGTTTTTGGTTCCAGAAAAGCAAGAAAATGAATATTCTCGGAATTGGACAGGACAAAAGCCAAAGTCAATATTTCACCAAGGGGAACATGGAGCCAGAAGACGAGACGGAGAGGGGCCAGGGGCTGGCCACACCATAGGGTGGTGCGGGTCCCCATAGCCGTGCCACCAGGTGGTGTGGGCCCCTCGGGCGCCCACCGACCTTGCCTCTTCGCCTATAAGAAGCCTCCCGATGAGAAAACCCTAAAGAAATCGAGCCTCTAGCCACGAAAAGTTCCACGGCGTCGCTACCACCAAAGGGGAGATTCGGGGGATAGAAGTCTCTGTTCCGGCACCCTGCCGGGATGGGGAATTGCCCCCGGAGCCATCTCCATCGATCTCCACCACCATCTCCATCGATCTCCACCACCATCTCCATCGCTGTTGCTAATTCCCATGATGATGAGGGAGTAGTTCTTCCTCGAGGCTAAGGGTTCTATCGGTAGCTATGTGTTCATCTCTCTCTCTCTATGCATGATCATATTGTGATAATGAGCTTTGTAATCAAGTAGATATACCTTGCTACTCAAGTGCTTTAATAGATCTCTACTCTCCCCATCTGTGTGAAAGTGACAGCATGCACACCATGGTGGCACTTAGGCTAGAGATTACAATTTCTTGTTATGAGTTATATTTGGAGTTGGATGTTTCTATGAAATTGTGGTGTTTGTTGGAACCATCTAGAGATCAAGGTGACAGTGTGGGGTTATCTAGATGCGGAAAGCGGACTTTGAGGTGTGTTGTTATAGCCCTACCATGGATTAGAGTGTCCAACCGGAGAGTAGTTAAGAGTAGTATCATAAAGAGAAGATATTTATATGAGAGTGTTCACTAGTGAAAGTATGATCCCTAGGCCTTGTTTCTAAGCATTGAAACACCGTTTGCAACTAGATCTGTTACATGTTTGCTTGCTTCCATCTTTACTTCAGATTGCCTTTAGTCTCTTCCCACGTCAACCACACGCCATCAAAGCTATTTTCTAGCACCGTTACCACTTATAATTATCCATACCACTTGTATTTCACTATCTCTTCGCCGAACTAGTGCACCTATACACCTGACAAGTGTATTGGGTGTGTTGGGTACACAAGAGACTTCTTGTATCTTGATTGCAGGGTTGCTTGAGAGGGATACCTTTGACCACTTCCTCCCTGAGTTCGATAAACCTTGGGTAATCCACTTAGGGGAAAACTTGCTGCTGTTCTACAAACCTCTGCACTTGGAGGCCCAACAATTGTCTACAAGAATAGAAGTGCGTAGACATCACTGTATAGTTGTGAACTGACTAGAGATTTCCATCTACGGTGGACCAAACTATACGACCGGAGCTATACGGACAGGAATATTTATTCCTGCCATATAGTTGGTCATTAAACCGTCAGTACCCCGAATAGAATTTCTGGAGATGGGATGATATCAATACAACCGCAACTATACGGCCGAAATTTTTATTCCCGCTGTATAGTTGGTCGTTAAACTATCAGTACCCTTGAAAGATTTTTTTGACAACAGCATTGATATCTATACGATGACAACTATACGGCCAGAATTTTTATTCCCGCCGTATAGTTGGTCGTTAAACCTTCTGTACCTTTTGTAAACAAAAAGGTGATGTCGAAATATCTATACGACCGCAACTATACGACCAGAATTTTTATTCCCGCCGTATAGTTGGTCGTTAAACCTTCTGGATCCGTCAAAAATTGCCTGCTTCTCACAAAGTTCTTTATTAATCTGAAACTTAATAAAATGTCATGTTTTCACAGAAAAATGACAGATTAAATCTTCGACCAATATTTAGCATTATCAATCTTCTTTTTCTTTGCTAAGATTAAAATGTTCCTTATTCTACACAAGCTCAACTAAAATTTAATTTAAAACTTAGAAGTTTACTCAAACCTTTACTTTGCATGGGTTGCCTCCCATGAAGCGCTCTTTTTATGGTCAATAGCTTGACCGTAGTGTTGCTCATTCCGTCTCGAGTCCATTCCTCTTGAAGTTGCCATTCCTTGTATATCTTTGCTTAATCAGTTCTTCTAGGGTGATCACTTCTATGGTGAGTGCACTTATATCTTCTTTTACTCGATAATGCTTTAAGCGTTTTCCATTTACCACCCATGAAAGAGAGAGTGTTTTTCCCGGGAGCTTTACTTCTCTCGATGAATAAGCTTCTTCCACTATATGGGCCTTCCCACTTTGATCTGAGCTTCCCTGGAAACAACTTAAGACGAGAATTATAGAGCAACACTTTGTCTCCACTTTTAAAGGTCTCATTCTCTATTTTTCTATCATCCCATATATTCCCTTTTTCCTTAAACAACATAGCATTCTCATAGGCCTCACTTCTAAACTCATCTAAAGCATGAATATCTAATAAATGTTTTTCTCCTGCTTCTTTAAGATCATAATTTAGGTTCTTGATTGCCCAAAAATCTTTGTCTTCCAATTCTAAAGGTAAATGGCATGCCTTACCGTACACCATCTTATAAGGTGTCATACCCATTGGATTTTTAAACACAGTACGGTATGCCCATAGAGTGTCATTTAACTTGTATGACCAATCTTTTCTTGATTTGTCCACCGTCTTCTCGAGTATGGTCTTTAGTTCTCTATTAGAGAGTTCCACTTGACCACTTGTTTGAGGATGATATGGTGAAGCAACGCGGTGAGTTACTGCATATTTGCTGAGGATTTTCCTGAAAGTTCCTTTCATAAAGTGAGAACCACCGTCGGTGATTAAAAATCTAGGAACTCCAAACCTGGGGAATATGACATCTTTGATCATCTTCACTAAGGCGGCTGCATATGCATGACTTGTTGGAATAGCTTCAACCCATTTAGTAACATAATCAATAGCAACAAGAATATGAGTATAACCATTTGATTCTATAAAAGGTCCCATGTAATCCATTTCCCATACATCAATGGGTTCACTTATGAGACTATAATTCATTGCCATTTCTTGTCTCCTACATATATTACCTCTTCTTTGGCAAGCATCATAGTATTCCACATACCTGTGCGTGTCCTTAAGCAAGGTGGACCAATAGAATCCGGTTTGAAGTACCTTCGCTGCAGTTCACTTACCTGCATGATGTCCTCCATACGGACTATCATGCCAAGCTTGCAATATTGCATTCATTTATTGGTTAGGAACACACTTTCGAATCATTCTGTCAGGTCCATGACGATATAGATACGGATCATCCCAAAAGTAATATCTAAGATCATTAAAGAATTTCATCCTTTAATTTCTTGGCATGCCAGGAGGTATAAATTTTCTTGCGAGATAATTAGCATAATCTGCATACCATGGATCAGAAATTTCAACATTTGCTAAATATTATCCCAGAAATGATTCATTTATAGGTACGGGGTTAGCATTTATTCCCTCCATCCTAGAGAGATGATCTATTACCAGATTATCCTTACCCCTCCTATCTACTATTTGCAAATCATATTCTTGTAGTAATAAAACCCACCTAATCAACCTGGGCTTCGCATCCTTTTTCACAAGGAGGTGACGCAAATCTTGGTGATCCGTATGAACTATTACCTTAGAATTAATGATGCAAGATCTAAATTTGTCGCAAGAAAAAATTATAGCTAGGAACTCTTTTTCTGTTGTAGCGTCATTTTTATGAATCTTGTTAAGAGGTCTACTAGCATAATAAATAACATTTAAATTCTTTCCATATCGCTGTCCTAACACAGCCCTTAAAGCATAGTCACTAGCATCACACATGATTTCGAAAGGTTCATCCCATTTTGGAGATTGCATGATAGGTGGTGAAACTAATTTGTTTTTAAGGTTCTCAAAAGCTGCAATGCAGTCATGATCTAAGTAGAATGGAGTTTCTTTGTTAAGAAGGTTGGTGAGAGGTATAGCTATTTTGGCAAAATCTTTTATAAAACGCTTATAAAGACCTGCATGCCCTAGGAACATTTTTAAGTTCTTAATGTCCTGAGGTATTGGAAGATTTTCTATAGCATTTATATTAGTTTTATCTATTTCTATTCCCTTCTCTGAAACCTTATGCCCGAAAAATTTACCTTCTCTTTCCATGAAACGACATTGTTCCCAATTCAAACCCAAATTTGATTGCATGCATCTGTGCAAAACTTTGATTAGATTGTAAAGGCAATTATCAAAGGTTGTTCCACAAACAACAAAATCGTTTGTTAGAACTTCCATAGTCTTCTCAACAAAATCATCAAAGATTTTTAAAACACATTGTTCAAAAGTTGATGATGTGTTACATAAGCCAAATGGAATTAATCTATAAGAATATGTGCCATAAGGGCAAGTGAAAGTTGTTTTCTCTTGATCTTCTGGTTGTATGGAAATTTGAGAATATCCAGAATAACTATCAAGAAAACAAAAATAAGAATTATTACTAAGTCTTTCTAAAATTTTATCCATGAATGGTATAGGGTTATGATTTTTCTATGTCTCGTGGTTTAGCTTCCTAAAATCAATGCACATACGATATCCAACAATAGGCCTTACAGGAACTAGCTCACCATCCTCATTCATAGCAGCATCAAGACCACCTTGTCTTGGTATGCAATGAGGTGGGCTAACCCACTTACTATCAAAAATAGGATATATTATGCCAGCATCTAATAAGTGTATAACCTCTTTTCTTACTACTTCCTTCATTTGCATATTAAGCCTACTTTGTGTATCCACTATAGGTTCAACATCATCAAGCATGGTAATCTTATGTGTTATAATAGATGGATCTATTCCTTTAATATCACTTAGAGTATATCCAAAGGCTTCATGATGCTTAACCAAGACTGAAATGAGTTTATTTGTTTCATTTTCTAATAAATTTTTGCTAATAATAACAGGACATTTATTTTCATTATCTAAAAACTCACACCTCATATTGCCTGGAAGCTATTTCAATTCAATTGGTGGAGGCTCTTCATCTCCTTTTCTTACCAGTTCTTCATAGTCATGTGGATTTTGTGCTTCCGGGACTGAATAAAGGTAATCATCCATTCTTCTCTCTCTTCATCATCTGGTACTTCCTCCCAATTAATTAGGCTCCTCTCTAATTCATCTTGTGGAGTACTGAAATGAATTGCCGCCAGCTCGGCAATCGTTTTCTCTTCCTTGATATCTTCCACTTCATATGGCCTCTTCTTTAGTTTGGTGAAGTGGAATGTCATTTCCTCTTCTCCAAACATCAGTGAGATAGTCTCCTTCTTATTATCAACTCGAGCTTTGGTTATGGAAACAAAAGGCCTGTGTAACACCCCCGGGATCAGGGTTAAACAAATCCTAGACCTTAGCCTGACATAAGCTTAACCTAGAGCTCGAGGATATTCAGTGAGAAATCGGTAATACAACAGTAACCCTACGACACAAAAATTATTACAGCAAGCTCATAACTGAGTGAAGAACCAAATTATTAGAGGTCACTAACCACAAACATCAAACAACGGAAGGCAAATTATGCTATTAAGTATAGCAAACTTAACAAATGGCCTAAGAGGCCTGAAGCATAACGATGACGTACCAGCCCATAGATTCCAGGTTGCCAGCCGGGAACCCCAAGCTACCAAAATCGTCTTCAGGGGAACACTTACTCTGAAAGTATCAACAAAGCAAGGGTGAGTACAGGGTGTACTACGCAAGACTTATGGCTGGTGGGGTTGTTTTGCATAAAGCCATCTTTGTTTATAAAACAAGAGGGAGAAGAATCTCGTCTAATTAGAATATTTTAAAAGAGGATAAGAGAGCGACATCTCCGAAGAATTGATCATCATCTTAATATCCACCAAAGTAATCCTCATCTCACAACTAGGATCACCCCCTCATACCCATGAGGAAGCATCCTTAAGCACATGTTGAGCTTCCACGTTTTACGATTAGGTTAAAGTTATATATGATCTTATAATTCGGTCACCAAGCGCTCATAACCGTGAACACAACTTTTCGAAAAGATTTAACCCTGCAGGGGTGTACAACTTTACCCACACGTACCAACCGACTCTTAATGCCACAATGATTAGCCCTCTTCCTTGGAAGGCCAACAGAGGGTGGTTGGACATGACCTTTACCTTGCTTTCGCCGAGACCATGAGTCATGCCCTAAGGAGGGTTCCGCCATAATGGGTCAAATCCCGAAGCCAGTCCCGAGAGATGTGAGTCGAGGTTAGTTTACCTAGAGGAACTGCCTCCCCAACCTCGGCCATGCTTACCTACCTGTATGAATGCACCTCCTTCACCGCCTTCGAAAACAACCAGAATGCATATGTCGAATGGAATGCCCGAACTATGTGACTCATGGAATCTACTAGGCAAGTTAGTTACTCGTGAGGTTTTCCAGGCCCCGTGTGGCTGTATGCTCGTCTTGGTTCCAAAGGCAAGAACTCGGGTCCTAGTAGTGGTGAGTATGGGACTAGAAAAACCACATCCCACCATGGCCTCCCATACAAGCCGTAGCATGTTTAACCTTTACCACTGATCTTACCTCATCAGCATACCTCCTTCTCCTGTCATACTAGATTCTCTACATTTGGTACATCTTCTGGATGAACCAACACTAATAGCTATGCATGGCTAAGCAAGACACAGATATAAGCTATAGCGGTGCACACAAGCCAAACCTAGTTATGATAGGAGTAGTGGATCAGGTAATATAATCTCAAGGGAGTAATGCAATAGATAGGATACTCTATCTATCGATAAAAGACCACAGTAGAATCATATGAAACATGGCAAGAATGAAATACTTTTGAAAGCATAGGATTATATCATGGTGGGGCTTTGCTTGCCTTGTTTGTTGATACCCAAATATAGATCTTTGGAAGCCTTGTGCTTGACTTGATTATAGTTGGTCAAGTATTGTTCTTCAAGCTTCGATGGTGTTGATCTCGGTCTTCGATCTCGGAGTCGGTATCGTATTCTACCGGGAAGAAGCAAACACCGGAAAGAAAGGGAGAACAACAATCAACACATGGCATCGATGCAATGCTCAAGCAAGGATGATGATATGACAAGTTAAATAGATTTTAAATGAAACCCTAGGGCATGCTTGATCATTTTAAACAGGGTCCGAAGGGTACAAACCCTAGGACAGGGGAACCCCGGAACACCTGTGAGGGGTTGATTTAGTTATCTAATTAAACTTGTCATTTAATTTGCTTAACAATGCATGATTATAGTTTAAACAAATATATCTCATTTTTCTGAACATTTTGATATATTATACATATTTTTCTGACTTATAAATAATTAGTTATTGAATTTCTAGTATTTATCCTTTTTCTAAAATTAAAACAAAAGTTGTGAATTACTTTTTATACAGGGGCTAAACCCAGCTAGAGAGGCTGACGGCAGGCCCGGTGCCACCTCAACAGCCACTGGGCAGAGTAGGACCCGGCATGGTTTGACCATGCTGATCGGGGCGCTGCTGTCGTCATGCTGACATCGGCATGATGCCAGCATGGCGGTGAGCCATAGATCGGCGACGGACTTGGCGGTTGAGGGCTTGCGGGACGACGCGGGAGCTAGCCTGCTCGAACTAGCGCAGCGAGGGGAACCTAAAGAGAGCGGTGCTGCTGGCTAATGGTTGCCGGAGATGCGACTGCGATGGTGAGCAGCGGAGGCAGATGGCAGCGCGCGACGCGAGCTCTAACCGGAGTGAGAGGAAGAGGGTGGAGGGGTCCAGGAGGACCACAAGCTCACCGGGAGGGTGAAGAGGTGGTCGGCGAGGCAGGGACTGGTCGGAGGGCGCCGGAATCAATGACGAACGCGGTGGCCGGACTTTGGACACGGTGGCACGATTCTCCCGATCTGGGGCTTCTCCGGCTCTGTTGCTTGGCTAGGATGAACAAGGAGAGCAAGGGGATCACTATGGCACCCACAGCTAGTTGAGGGGAGGCCGGATACGACGACGACAGTGAGCTCTGGCCGGAGCTAGGGTTTCGGCCAGAAGAGGATCTGTAGAGGGAGGAAGAGAGAGTGGGCGAGAGGAACTAGAGAGGATGGCCACGACACCGGGGTCTTATCCTGGTCCGGGTCGGCGACGGGGCGAGCATCTTGGCGCCAGGAAGATCGACGACGCGAGCAACGACATCGAGTAGCTTCCGTCGGCGGGAGGAAGAAGAAAAGGGAAAGACGGCCGAAGGGGTATTGGGCCGGGATGGGCCACATGGGCCAGCTGCGGGCTGTGCTGCACGGTAGGGAAGGGCAGGAGAAGAGAGAGAGGGTGCTGGGCTGCGCGGCCTGGTTAAGCTGCTAGCTCTGTTTTTTATTGCAAAACCCTTTTCCTTTTTCTGTTTTTCTTTATCTCTTTTGTATTTGAATTTCATTTCTGTTTTGAGATATTCAAAAGTACCAGAGATTTGTGAAACTATGGAAAATATTGTGGGGCCCTATTAGTCCATTTGGGCTCCACACTTTTTGAACTTTTCAAAATACAAAAACTATTTTGAATTCATTTTAGAGAGAGGGGGAAACTAGGTTTTAGGGTGTTTACATTACTTTATTTTTCATGCATTTTAAGGGATGATGCTCATGATAATGCAGAAGTAAACCCTAAATAACATTTAACTAAAACTGGGGTGTTACAGCCTGCCTAAAAGAATAGGACAAAAAAAATCTTGAGGCATATCAACAATATGAAAGTCAAGGGGGTACATGAGTGATCCAATAAATACATAGATATTTTTGATTACACCTTCCGGTTTTATATTGGTCCTATTAGATAATTTAATAGTAGTGTCTACTGGTTCCACGTCTGGATTATTTAAATTGTAGCGAAGTTCCTCATAAAGTGATGAAGGCATAATATTTATAGTGGAAATCGGCTCAAAAATTCCGTATAAGTAAGTTTCTCCATAGTATATAGGAGTCATAGGTTTAGAGGTTTCGTTACCTCGTACTTTACCTTCGACAAACTCTGAAGTTTCAAGGTCTAGCATAACCACTTCATTGTCCACTATTCGTGCTTCCATAAGATCATTTAATATAAGATTATTTATATTGGAAGCTTCGGGGTTCTTTTCTGGTTTCTTCAATCTCTTCTTTACTTGTTCTTCCTCTTTTTGCCTTTTCTTGATGATCTCTTGAATAGGTACTGACATGGGCGTACCTTACAGGTACTCGATCTTGGCATATATGGTCCAGTATTGAAGAAGCCCATGACGTTGCTAAGGCCCAGTTAAGATTCGGGTGACCAAGGAGACTCCGACTGCTTGCGGCACACGACAATCTTAAGATAGAAGTTTAAAGAGAAAACCCTAACCTGTAACCGACTCGGACTGCTATCCCGAAACCTAGCCTATCTATATAAAGGCTAGGAGGGGGCGGCGAGGAGGACAATCACAAACCCTAGTTTCCACACCATCGCCAGATTGCATCTGTGCACCCCCTGTAACTTTCAACTCCTCAATAATTCCAAGAGCAGACAAGCAGGAGTAGGGTCCTCGACGAGGCCTGAACCTGGGTAAACATTGCATCCCTATGTGCTTGTTTGCTAGCCGATCGATTCCTCCAGCGCTCCCCACTTCCTCGAAGCTAAGTCCATCTGCGATGGGCATTGATGAGTTAACCCCTCATCATTGGCGTCGTATGTGGGAAACAGGAGTGCTGATGTTGCGGCTTCCTCGGCCCCATCAACCGTGATCTACGACTCTGCAGCGGAGACTCGCCTCCTCTTCGGTGCTTTCGACTTCACTGTCCACATGCCAGCCACTCGCCCGGATTTCGAGTCTGTGGGAGATGGAATCGGCCTGGTGATCGGGAGCTTACGCTTCCAAGTTGGTTGGCTAGGCACACTTCACCTCCCTGATCAGCCGAAGGTTCCCGCGATTTCTCCAGCATCGTGGTTTCCACTGCTGATCAGCACCCTAAGCAAACTCAATGCCCTGACATTAGTCGGGAATATGGACAATGACGGCAGTTGCGAGTCCGATCTGGGCGATCTGGCAACAGAAGATGGAGCCTACGGCTCTGGATCTGAAAGCTGCGGGAGCAACAGCTTCCCCAGTCATTACATGTGCGTCATCATCAACACGGGCGGCAACGGCGGTACTCGAGACAACACCAGCACTGGCGGTGGAATCCCAGTCGCGAACGGTGGCACCACCAACAATAGGATCGAAGGACCCACCCTAGAGGATCATCTGAATCCCTTGGTGAATGAGCAAACCCAAGAGTGCGTGCTGATAAAGCTCAATGACGCTGAGCGGGCTCGCTGCAGGGAAGCTCTACGGGGAAACCCCCTACTCCCCAACTCATCGCAAGACATGATGATGGGTTATCACTGGCTGCTCAAGGAAGAGTTCAAGTGCCAGCAGCAAGTAATCACCCAACTCGACGAGCGCAGAAGGGGCAGCGGACGAGTCAAGCCTCCGTCGGGCTCAGCTCTCCTCCATCGGAGGATCCTCCTCTAAAGGCAACGATCATACGGCTGCCAGAAGACATTCTCGACTCGCTCACCTCACCGAGAAGGAGCGAGCAAATGCCACTCGAATCCTCGACTTCTCGTCCATGACAGTGGACACGCAGGGCAATGTGCTCCCTAAAATGCCGCAAGCAGCGGTGACAGCAGCCACTATGTACCTGCTCAACAACCAGTCGCCAGCTGGGGACGCACGGTCCGCCATGCACTGATCTACGATCGCTGGCCTAGAACTAGTCGAGGCTGCCCTCTTCAAAGATCCAACGTCGGAGCTGAAGAAAAGCAAGGCTCTGGCCAAGTGCTACTCTCCCCCCTCCTCCAGCAACGACAACCATGACTTGTCACGATGGCGACGCTCACGGCGGCACGACTACGACTACGACACGCTTGATGACATCACGCAGCGCAAAGTCGACAAGATGCACGCGAGGCGGGCCCGTTCGATTGACTCGGAAGATGAAGGGATAGAGCTCTATGGCGCCAGCTGCTTCAGTAGAGCCATACGGCAAAAGCGAATGCCAAAAGGGTTCAAACTCCCATCAGAGAACTTGAAATTCGATGGCCTCCAAGACCCGAAGATCTGGCTGGAGGATCATATTTCCTCCGTCAGGCTACATGGTGGAACCACGAGCATGGCCATGCAATGCCTCCAGCTGCAGTTGCAAGGTGCCGCCCGTGCATGGCTCAATAATCTCCCACGCGGATCGATTCGTAGCTGGGACGAGCTGGTTTACAGCTTCACGCGAAACTTCAAGGGCACTTACAAAAGTCCCACATCAATCAAAGAATTAAGAGGCTGCTACCAGAAGATTGGCGAGTTGCTGCGCTCATACATCTATAGATGGTCCATCATCAAAAATTCTACAGAAGACATCTCTGAAGACTGGGCAATCGACGCGTTCAATGGCGGTGTGCACCGCAGAGAGCTTAGAGAGGAGCTGGGCCGCTCAAAGCCCAAGACAATCGACCACCTGATGGAAATCACGAACAGGTGGGCCGATGGAGAGGACTCGGTGAAAAACCGTGTCCACTCAGATGATGACGACGACCTCGGTCGCAGACGTGATCACCAAGGAAAACATCGGATGCGCGGTTACGAGGACCGCAAGGAAGTCGACATGGTTGCGGCTGGCTACGCTGACAAACGCGACGATAACAACCATAACAACGGATACTGTGATAGCGGGAAAACCACGCAAGTGTGTGATACATTGCAAATGTATCTATAATTTTTGATGTTCCATGCTTGGTTTTATCTACTTTCTTGTGTTTTGTTCCAACTTTGGAGTACTTTTCATATGATTTCTTGGACTAACCTATTAACAAGATGCCACAGTGCCAGTTGCCTGTTTTCTGCTGTTTTTGGTTCCAGGAAGTCAGAAAATGAATATTCTCGGAATTGGCGGGACAAAAGCCAAAGTTACTATTTTCCCGGAAGACTCACGGAGCCAGAAGGAGAGTCAGAGAGGGGCCACACCCCCCTTGGCGCGGGCAACCCTAGGCCACGCTAGGGCATGGTGTGGCCCCCTGGCCGGCCACTGACCTTGCCTCCTTCGCCTATAAGAGCCTCCCGATACCAAAACCCTAGATACCCAATCATAAATCCACGAAAAGTTCCGTAGCGCCGCCGCCACCGAAGGGGAGATTCAGGGGACATAAAGTCTCTGTTCCGGCACCCTGCCGGGACAGGGAAGTGCCCCCAGAGCCATCTCCATCGATCTCCACCACCATCTCCATCACCGTTGCTGATTCCCATGATGAGGAGGGAGTAGTTCTCTCTCGAGGCTAAGGGTTCTACCGGTAGATATGTGTTCATCTCTCTCTCTATGCATGATCTTGTTGTGGTCATGAGCTTATAATCTATAGATCTACCTTGCTACTCAAGTGCTTTAATAGATCTCTGCTCTCCCCATGTGTGTGAAAGTGACAGCGTGCACACCATGGTGACACTTAGGCTAGAGATTACAAATACTTGTTATGAGTTATATTTGGAGTTGGATGTCTTTATGAAACTGTGGTGTTTGTTGGAACTATCTAGTGCTCAAGGTGATAGTGTGGGGTTTGCTATATGTGAAAGATGAACTTTGAGGTGTGTTGTTATAGCCCTACCATCGATTAGAGTGTTCAACCAGAGAGTAGTTAAGAGTAGTATCATAAAGAGAAGATATTTATATGAGAGTGTTCACTAGTGAAAGTATGATCCCTAGGCCTTGTTTCTAAGCATTGAAACACCGTTTGCTATTAGATCTGTTACATGTTTTCTTGCTTCCATCTTTATTTCAGTTTTACTTTAGTCTTTTCCACGACACCAAGCTATTCTCTATCACCATTACCACTTATAATTATCCATCCCACTTGTGTTTCACTATCTCTTTGCCGAACTAGTGCACCTATACACCTGACAAGTGTATTGGGTGTGTTGGGGACACAAGAGACTTTTTGTATCTTGATTGCAGGGTTTCTTGAGAGGGATACCTTTGACCACTTCCTCCCTGAGTTTGATAAACCTTGGGTGATCCACTTAAGGGAAAACTTGCTGCTATTCTACAAACCTCTGCACTTGGAGGCCCAACAACTGTCTACAAGAATAGAAGTGCGTAGACGTCAAGCTATTTTCTGGGGCTGTTGCCGGGGAGGTAATGTAAAAGGTATTCATACCGGAGGATTAAAGAAGAAGAACCTCCCACGGCAAACACCTATTTTCTGGCGCTGTTGCCGGGGAGGTAAGGTAATAGGTACTCACATCCTCCGGTGTGAGTGCAATTTTGTCTTTTTGTTTCTTGTTTTCACTAGTTAGGCTTAATGGAGAACAACAAAAAAATTAGAGAGCTTTATAGTATTTATTTTGAGTTAGGACATGAAGTGTTTGAAGAAAAAATTAAAAAACCTATAGAACTTTATTTGCATGCTAATAGCAGTGTTGTTAGTATGAATTCTTTGGACACCATTATTGCTAATGCTATGGAAAAGTCTAAGCTTGGGGAAGCTGGTTTTGATGAAATTGATCTTTTTAGTTCCCCAGCTTTGGAAGATAGCTATTCTATTGCTTATGATGATACCAAACCTCCAATATATGATGATTACAATGATGAATATGATATTTTCAGTTCACCTACTATTGAGGAGAAAATTAATTATGATTACAATATGCCTCCTATATTTGATGATTATGGTGATGAAAATAAGAATGATAGCTATTTTGTTGAATTTGCTCCCACTACAATCAATAAGAATGACTATGTTTATGTGGGGAGTATTAATTCTTTTATGCATGTGGCTCATGATAAGAATGTTTCTTGTGATAGTTATATTGTTAATTTTATTCATGTTGCTACTGAAAGTTATTATGAGAGAGGGAAACATGGTTTTATGTGTCTCAACAATATTAAGTTTCCCCTCTTTATGTTGAAAGTCTTGTAGTTGCACTTGTTTTTCTTTACTATGCTTGTTGCTTTGTGATTTCATGACTTGTTTCTTTACAAGATTCCTATGCATAGGAAGTGGGTTAGACTTAAATATGTTTTGAATTTGCTTATTGATGCTCTCTTTTATTTCAATTCATATTTCTTATATGAGCATCTTCTCAAACTATCATGCCTAACTTAAAGGCGTTAAAGAAAAGTACTTATTGGGAGATAACCCAAAAGTTTTAGATGAGTCTTGGAAGTTATTACTTCAGTAATAACCTCTCCTTACCCTTTTTATTTGCTTTTTGTGCCAAGAGTAACCTCTAATGAGAGAGAAGTAATGATTGGGAAAGTTGCTGTCCCGAAACAGATTTCTGTACTTCACCGTAAAAATTCGTGTAAAATCTCTGAACGTCTTTTGGAGGCGTCAAATTTTTTGCTTCTGCCCCAGGTTGTTATCTAACTTTCGTTAGTTCAACACTTTTTGATTTGAGCAACAGAAGGTCTTCAAAAAAACTTGTCTTTACCTGCTGGTCTGTTTTGACAGATTTCTGCCATTTTCCGCATTTGCTTCTTGTTGGTTCCTTTTTGAGTTCTTTTGGGGAATTGAGATTTTTAAGGGAAGTGCTACAGTAGCTAGTGTTCTAATGAAAGTTTATTTGGTGTTAGAACTGAACCTTAAGACTTATTTATCTTGAGTGCACTAATGTTGCTAATAAAGATTGTGTGGAGTTTTGTATGAAGGAAAAATTTCAGGTGTATGAAAAGAATGATTAATGAGATGAAGGATGGACTAAAGCTCAATCTTGGGGATTCCACGTGTGTCACCCCAATAAATATCCAAGAAGTAAAAGCGTCAAAGCTTGGGGATGCCCAAGGCATCCCCTTCTTCATCAACAAAAATTCCAGGTTTCTTCCAAACGCTTCATTTTTATTGTTTCGTGCACAGTTGTGTTATTCTTGGAGCATCTTATTTTTTGTTTTCGTTTTGGTTTTTCGTTTGCTTAGTTTGCTTAGTTTGATGAATAAATTGGTTGGAACCCCTCTTTCATACATTGGTTTTCAAATAGTTTGGTTTGGTTTATAAAAGAGTAGGAAAGTTCATGCTTATGTGGTAAAAAGAGCTCGTTTTTTGACTGTGGCCTATGCTTTGTCATGCCATGCTTGATATTGTTTTGGCTTTATGCTTAGTATTCTTTGTTGTATCATGACTTGTTATAAACAATTGAGATTGCTTAATGTGCCTTGGATGAATCATGCGTTGTTTTAGCATATTAAAGCGTAGTATAGTGGTATTCTCCTTTGATGCTTTATTTGGGTTGACTTGGCACATGCTCACACCATGTTATGACTATCTCAAGTCACCATAGCCTTTATGATCCTTTAGTTTTCAACTTGTAGTATCACTTTATGCTTTGATCAATGATGTTTTGTCGCTCTGCATGATTATGGCCATTATTGCTCTCTTAGTTTGTCGCTCCCAGTCTTTTGCTAGCCTCCACAACAAAGTATGAGTTCCACTCATGCATCAAACTTCCTAAACCAAGTTATTCCAAAGAGTCCACCATACCTACCTATTAGCTTATGCTATTCCTAGTATATTCATGCTTTTGGTTACCTTCCAAATTAAACTTGTTATGAGAAAACTAGTGATTAAAGCTCTCACGAACTTGATGGCACACTTTACTTTACTTGCCCTTAATAAACTTGAACCATTGTGTCGTCTATCTTGTATATGCTTGCACTTATTTTTTGGGGATTAGCAGAACCATGCTTTCATGGGGAACGCTTTCAACATTGCACTTGGTACTTGTACCTAGTTGATATCATGCTCTTTTGTATATGGATGTCGTCGGTGTGAAATGAAAGGGGAGCTTGTAAGTCCATGGAGTTATGTATATGTGTTAGAAACGCTGGGCATTGGTCTAATCCATGCTGACATGGTGGAAACCTGCAGCATAACCATAATGAGCTGTCTATGAAGCATTCTTCTGATAAAAAAAGAGTCCTATATTGAGAAAAAAAGAGAAAAAAAAAGAGTATGAAAAGAGGAAAGAGAGAAAAAAGCACCATATTCCCATGGTAAATAAGAAGATTGTTGAGATGCTCGTTGTCTGCTTGCCTTGTCATTTTGATATGGGGATTCTTCCGTATCATCGGGCAAGGGGTACCACGTTGGCGGTTCTCTATGATACACATGTACTTACGATGACAAGAACTTACCGGTAACTAAACTTGAGTTGCATGAGGAGCGGCCCTCGTATACAAGGGACATGAGATTTCTGACTTATACTTCGTCAAGCATGTACACCATAGTTTGTTCACTTTAACCTTAATCACTTCAAGATGCTTATGATAGGGGCAATGAGAGGTGAAATCTATAAGTACCATAATTTTTGGAAGCTCTTTATGAGACTTGAATCCCTGCTTCCTTCTATGAAGGCCTTTCTTCCACCATTATATTGAGTCTCCACCTTCTATCTTTATGCACCTACTTTGAGAGCATAGTGGCCATTCTTAGTTCTGTGTGCATTGTCCCAAGACTAGTTGGTTGATGCAAAACTTGATATTGCTTGTTTTAAACTATTTGTATCTAGTCACTCTTATGAACTTTGAAGGTGTCCTATGCATTTATATTTGCTACTCTATGAGGGACAAGCTGAATGCTATTATGCTATGTTTTCTTTATGTGAAACAAACAAACGTCTTGCAAAGCATTGTTATTCATGAATCTTTTGTTTGAGCCTTTTCATGTTGCAACATAGTTTCTTTGTCTTATTGCTAGAACTTTGTCTTTCATGTTATGATTGAAGTACTATGATCTCGGCTTTGAATGTTTTACAAATACTTTGATCAAGTTTATGATGGTGCATGTCACCTCAAAAATTATTCTTTCTTTTTATCACTTACCTACTCGAGGACGAGCAGGAGTTAAGCTTGGGGATGTTGATACATTGCAAATATATCTATAATTTTTGATGTTCCATGCTTGGTTTTATCTACTTTCTTGTGTTTTGTTCCAACTTTTGAGTACTTTTCATATGATTTTTGGACTAACCTATTAACAAGATGCCACAGTGCTAGTTGCCTGTTTTCTGCTGTTGTTGGTTCCAGGAAGTTAGAAAATGAATATTCTCGGAATTGGATGGGACAAAATCCAAAGTTACTATTTTCCCGGGAAGACTCACGGAGCCAAAAGGAGAGTCGGAGAGGGGCCACAGGGTGGCCACACCCTGATTGGCGCGGGCAACCCTAGGACGCGCCAGGGCATGGTGTGGGCCCCCTGGCTGGCCACCGACCTTGCCTCCTTCGCCTATAAGAGCCTCCCGATACCAAAACCCTAGATACCCAATCAGAAATCCACGAAAAGTTCCGCTGCGCCGCCACCACCGAAGGGGAGATTCGGGGGACAGAAAGTCTCTGTTCCGGCACCCTGCCGGGACGGTGAAGTGCCCCTGGAGCCATCTCCATCGATCTCCACCATCATCTCCATCACCGTTGCTGATTCCCATGATGAGGAGGGAGTAGTTCTCTCTCGAGGCTAAGGGTTCTACCGATAGCTATGTGTTCATCTCTCTCTCTCTCTCTCTATGCATGATCATATTGTGATCATGAGCTTTGTAATCAAGTAGATCTACCTTGCTACTCAAGTGCTTTAATAGATCTCTGCTCTCCCCATGTGTGTGAAAGTGACAACGTGTACACCATGGTGGCACTTAGGCTAGAAATTACAAATACTTGTTATGAGTTATATTTGGAGTTGGATGTCTTTATGAAATTGTGGTGTTTGTTGGAACCATCTAGTGCTCAAGGTGACAGTGTCGGGTTTGCTAGATGGGAAAGACGAACTTTGAGGTGTGTTGTTATAGCCCTACCATCGATTAGAGTGTTCAACCGGAGAGTAGTTAAGAGTAGTATCATAAAGAGAAGATATTTATATGAGAGTGTTCACTAGTGAAAGTATGATCCCTAGGCCTTGTTTCTAAGTATTGAAACACCGTTTGCTATTAGATCTGTTACATGTTTGCTTGCTTCCATCTTTATTTCAGTTTTACTTTAGTCTTTTCCACGACACCAAGCTATTCTCTATCACCATTACCACTTATAATTATCCATCCCACTTGTGTTTCACTATCTCTTCGCCGAACTAGTGCACCTATACACCTGACAAGTGTATTGGGTGTGTTGGGGACACAAGAGACTTCTTGTATCTTGATTGCAGGGTTGCTTGAGAGGGATACCTTTGACCACTTCCTCCCTGAGTTCGATAAACCTTGGGTGATCCACTTAAGGGAAAACTTGCAGCTGTTCTACAAACCTCTGCACTTGGAGGCCCAACAACTGTCTACAAGAATAGAAGTGCGTAGACATCAGTGTGGCAATGTTGCACTCGCGATGAGGCACCTGGAACATCTATCCAGGACAAACAGTCCGGACCGTGCAACATACACTTTTACTTCGACAAGCATGATGACAAGAAAAAATCCAGCCACCATCTAAAGGACTGTCGCGAGTTCCTCAAGCTCCACGAAGGCCTAGCCCAGATGAATCGCGACGTGATAAACCAGGGCTATGGAGCTGCCTCGGGCGCTATGGATCATGGAGCACCACCACCGCCACCCGGGCCACCACCACCTGCAGCTGCGCCTATCCAAAACCACGAAGGCAAGCCATACTCGCAAGCACTAGGAAACATGGGGATGATCCAAAAAGGACACCCATCAAACCGGGTGCAAAAATCAATCACTCGTCAAGTCAATCTAGCGATGAACTCTCCACCCTCCACCACTGAGTACCTAAGTGGGAGCGAGTCCTGCATTACCTTCGACAAGCGCGATCATCCGCGTGAACTACCTCTCCTAGGTCACTGTCCCCTGGTGCTCGAGGCACAAATTGGAGACTTTGAGATGAGTCATGTCTTCATGGACGGCGGCAGCGGCATCAACCTCATGTTTGCAAGCACCTTGCGTGCCATGCAAATCCCCCTGTCATTCCTGGAAACTTGAGACACAACATTCCATGGCATTGTCCCAGGGAAGGGCATATACCCCGTCGGCAAAATCAGCTTGGATGTCATCTTCGAAACGCCGACAAACTGCCAGCAAGAGCGCATCGAATTCGAAGTCGTCGACTGGCCCTCACAATACCACTGCATCCTCGGGTGTGTCGCGTTCATGAGGTTCATGGCAGTGGCACACTTCGCTTACTTGCAGATGAAGATGTCGGGCCCCAACGGCATTATCATAGTCAACAGAAGCTTCGAGAGGTTTGACAGCTGCGATAGGGAATTCAACAAAATTTCCTAGTCTTTCGGCATGCAAGAGGAACTGGCAAGGTTGAAGGAGTCGACAGACAACAGTCTACCTCCTCTAAGTAAGCCAAGCTCACCCGACCAATCCTTCGACACGTCGATCCACACCAAGGTGGTCCAGGTCCACCCAATGGACCCGACCAAGACGGCCCTCATCGCCAACAACTTGAGTTCCACATAGGAACTCACGCTCATAGAATTCCTCCGTGAGTGCTGGGAAATCTTCGCCTGGTGTCCAACAGACATGCCAGGAGTTCCCAGGGAATTCGCTGAGCACTCACTCAATGTGAATCCTGAAGCAAGACCAGTGAAATAGAAAATACGTCGACTATCTAAGCCAAGGAAAAAAGTGGTTGGTATGGCATTCAACAGGCTCCTCGACGCTAACTTCATACGCGAGATCAAGGAAATAACCTAGGTAGCAAACCCCATGCTCATTCCTAAAAAGGACACGGATATCCTACAGATGTGCATGGACTTCACCTCCTTGAATAAACATTGCCCAAAGGATCACTTCCCGTTGCCACGGATCGACCAGATAATCGACTCCACTGCAGGATGCAAGAACCTGTGCTTCCTCGACGGCTACTCAGGCTATCACCAGATTCGAATGAAGGAGGAAGAGCAGGAGAAAACGGCGTTCATCACACCCTTTGGCGTATTCTGCTACACAACAATGTCCTTTGGGCTTAAAAACGTAGGGGCCACCTACCAGCGGTGTATGCAGGCCTGCCTCAAGAGCCATCTTGACTGTAACATTCAAGTCTATATTGACGACATCGTCGTCAAAACCAAGGAGTAAGCCTTGTTACTCGACAATCTCCACGGGACCTTCGATAACCTCGACCGCTACTGGAGCAAGATAAATCTAGACAAATGCGCCTTCAGCGTACCATCTGGGTAATTGCTCAGGTACCTCATCTCCGCGAGAGGAATCGAGGCCAACCCGAAGAAAATAAAGGCCATACTAGCCATGGAGAAGCCGAAGAACGTAAAAGGCGTCCAGCAACTAGCTGGGCGAATCGCGACGCTCAGTCGATTCATCAGTCGAATGAGCGAAAAGGTGCTGCCCTTCTACCAACTCCTCCACAAGACTAACAAATTTGAGTGGATAGACGAAGCGCAAGAAGCATTCGAAGACCTCAAGCGTCTATTTTCCACTTTGCCGGTGTTGGTGAAACCTCAAGAAAAGGAGCCGATGTTGTTATACATCTCCGCCACCAACCAGGTGGTTAGCACTGTGCTCGTAGTGGAACGAGCGGAGGAAAATAAATTCCACGGAGTAAAACGCCCAGTCTACTACCTCAGCGAGGTGCTCACACCGACAAAGCAGCGATACCCGCATTATCAGAAGCTGTCATACGACGTCTTCATGACAGCCAGACGAGTGCGCCACTACTTCCAGGAGCACCTGATCATTGTGGTGAACAACGCCCCGCTGGGGCACATCCTCAACAACCCCGATGCCACTGGACGAGTCGCGCTTTAGGGGATAGAGATGTCTCCACGAGACATCACATACGAGAAGCGAGATGCAATCAAGTCGCAAGTACTCCCGGACTCCCTCGTCCACCGGATGGAGAACCAGCTCCTTGACAAGCCAGACATGTCCTATCTATGGACAATGCACTTCGACGGATCCAAACGTAAAGCAGGAGATGGCGTGGGCGTCATCCTGACATCACCACAAGGTGACAAGATGAGGTATGTTCTGCGAATGCAGTTCACCGCCTCCAACAATGGAGCTAAATACGAAGCCCTACTCCACGGGATGCGGATGGCCAAAGCATGTGGCGCAAAGCAACTTGTCATCTACAACGACTCTAAACTGGTGGTGAATCAAAACATGTACCAGTGCGTTGCTCTGAGCGACAACATGATCGCCTACCGCGACCTCTATGACGCACTCAAAGGGGACTTCGACAGCTGCGAACTACAGCACATCAGCCGCGAGAGCAATGAGGAGGCAGATATACTTGCCAACATCGGCTCCACTTGTGCCCAGGTGCCACCTGGAGTATTTCTAGAGCGAATCTGTGAATGCTCCATCAAGCCAAAGGCTCTAGAGAAGAAAGCCAGCACGTCAAAAGATTCGGGGGCTACGCTACCCGACAGGCTGAGGGCACTCGAGGACATTGATCAAGATACAGGACTCGAAGGCCCCATGGAGGTCATGATCATCGAGCCATCCTAGACACAACCATACATCACATACTTGCTCAGCAAAAGGTTGCCAGATGACCCGACAGATGCACGTTATATAGCGCGATGATCCAAGGCTTTCGCTCTTATCAACGGCGAGCTGTACAAGCGCAGCATCACCGGAGTACTTCAATGATGCTTCTCCAACGGATATGGAAGAGCCATCCTCCTCGACATACATGAGGGTACTTGCGGCCATCACGCCGGCAATCGCGCCCTCGTCGCCAAAGCTCTACGAGCTGGATTCTACTGGCCAACGGCAATGCTCCATGCTAAGGACATCGTCTAGTGATGCAACACTTTCCAGCGATTCGTGGATAAACCGCATTCACCTGGCGTAGAGCTCAGGCCAATACCTGTTGCCTGGCGCTTCGTGCAATGGGGACTCGACATGGTTGGCAAGTTACAAAAATCTTCACCTGGAGGATACGTCTACCTCCTCGTCATGGTCGACAAATTCACCAAGTGGATTGAGGCCATGCCGGTGAAAAACCAATTAGGAGCCAGCGCCGTTAAATTCTTCGAGTCCATCATCTTCCGGTTTGGGGTGCCACATAGCATCATCACGGACAATGGAACAAACTTCACTTCGAATGAGTTCCCGGCTTTCTGCGAAAACCTGGGAATCAACATCAGCTACGCCTCAGTGGTGCACCCTCAGACCAACGGTCAAGTCGAAAAGGCCAATGGCCTCGTCTATGGTGGCATCAAGAAAAGGCTCCTCCGACCACTCGAAAGAGCTGCTGGGTGTTGGCCCGAGGAGCTACAATCAGTACTATGGAGCATGCACACAACTCCAAACAGCGCCACAGGCTATAATCCATTCTTCATGGTACACGACGCCGAGGCGGTACTACCCGCAGAAGTGTGCTACAAAGCCCCACGGGTCGTAGCATACAGCGAGTCAGAATCAACCCTCACACTCAAAGATTCTGTCGATCTCCTCGATGAAGCACGCGAGATTGCAGCGGAGAGATCCACGATCTACCAGCAAAACCTCCGCAACTACCACATCAGAAGGCTACGCCCAAGGTCCTTCGTCGAAGGATATCTGGTCTTGCGACTGAAGGAACAAGGGCACCTCAAGCTCGAGTCCCCTTGGGAGGAACCTTATGTGATTACCAAAGTAATCTCAGGTGGCGCCTATCGCCTTAAAGATGTAGAAAAGT
Organism: Avena insularis; assembly: GCA_023614405.1. Lineage (NCBI taxonomy): Eukaryota > Viridiplantae > Streptophyta > Magnoliopsida > Poales > Poaceae > Avena > Avena insularis. The sequence goes on from CM042694.1 coordinate 471,943,584, forward strand.
GAAGTCGCATACTCCAATCCTTGGAACATCGCGCAGCTGCGTCGTTTCTATCCTTAGATGTTTTTACTTTACAAATAAGGCTATTTAGCCAGGCTACTTAGCCACACATTGTACCTCCTGATATTCTGCGTATAAATAAAGCTAAGTGCCCCCAACTTTGTGTTTCTATTTTTACTTACAATTGTATCACTCAGGGGCTGCACCACCCTTTCCACCTCGTTACACGAATAAAGCAGTAGCCTGAGTAGCTGACGTACTATCAATCGAACCCTTGGTAAAACCAACGCAGCTGCCACGCACCTGATAGGTTGGCAAGGTGCTGAGATGAATATGCGTCAAGCTAACGAAAAGGAACTGCAAATAACAAGCTACTCGAAAAATATACAAGCTAGCAAGCTTTTACATATAAACGGGTAACAAAAACACCCGGCGCACTTATATGAATTTTACAACACCTATGCATCTATGTGCAGGTTCATGCTACTCTATTGTCATAAAAGGAGAACATTGGTACGTTCTTCGAAGAACTTGACGATATCTTCGGTTGGCTGATCAACCGCCCGATAATGTGGCAGCATGTTTCATGCCATTCCTTCCGGTGGGGGCGGCGGTCAAGCGGCAACAGCTGCGAAGTCCAGATTAGGCCGATGTAGGCGAACAAGTGCTAATGCAGCCTTGGCACCTGCGACTAATTGCTGACGCACGCACTAGCGGACCGTGCTGGCATCCTAAAATTTCTTCAGTAAAGCTAACAAGATTGACGGCACCGCATCCAAGGGGAACATTGCCTGGAAAATATGCTTGAGGCACGACTGCGACTTCTTCAAATAAAGTAGCACTTGCGATGCGCGGTCCTGCAGCATCGCCAACGCGACTGCACCATCACGATCAACCCAAAAGTACCCACTAGCTTCTAGCTGCTCCTGGGTCAAGCAGTTTAGTCAAACGGCGATTCGACCCCTCTCATCTTGCGAATGACGAGTGCTAACAACTGCAAAAAGACAGTACAAATCATAAAGAAAGTGCCGCTACGAGTGGCTAAGAAAGGATAAGAAGCTAGAGAACTAACACTTAAACTGCTCGTTCAGCTGAGCCACCTCGCCCAGAAGGTACTTCTCGCGCGCACCGGTTTTTCGACTTTTGACTTCCACACATCCGCTCTACCACGGATCATGGGCATCTCTCGCTCCAAATGTTTTACGTGGTCACGCAATCGGGACAGCAGCGACAGCTCCTCCACCTTTGAACGTGGCCTCGCCACAGTTTGATCGGTGGGAGGTGAGTCAGATGGACCACTCGAAGGACCCTATTACAAGTAGAGAAAGAGGCAAATAAGACCAACCATTCATAAATAGGGCCAAAAGAAGAAGCATCAGAGTTCGGCAAGTCTCAAAAGGGGTACCCCCACAAGGCACAATTCAAAGAGGAAGAAACTAGACTATTACAAAAGATGACTAGGCAGCAGACTACAGCTACGCGTTGGCACTCAGGGGCTTCCTCGAGTCTGTGGAAGTCTCCGACGCCACAACCTTTTTGGCTACAGCCTCTGATGGCATGGTTTTCGCCTTCTTCAACCGCCTCAGCTCCACAAAATACTTGGTGAGTGTCTCAATGAGCCGAGGCCCATATTTATTGCAACTAGTGGCAAAAGGAGCAAACACTACCTGCTGGCCACCGCAATGACCGACATCGCCGAGGAGACCTTGTTGGGGCTCAGATCAACACCATGAGCTTGCGCCATCGCGAGCCCCGTGGTTGCTCCAACCCTCCTCTGGGCATTCTTGAAGTCCATGGGCATGCCTCCAGTGAAGGACACCACCAAGCCATCAAGATCCTTGATCAGCTTGGCCTTGGGGACCATCTCCTCTCGAAGACGCCCAAGCACACCCTTGGACTTCTCAAGTGAGTCCTTGACGGAGACGCTGCGGTCTTCGACTACAACCACAACACCGGACAAAGCATCGAAGCGGGCCAAAGCTTGAGCGTCGAAGTCCACGCCAACAACATTTGTTGAGATGCATACGAGTACAACAACATACAGACAAAGTACATAGCAAACAAAATGATGAAGCACCATACCCGATAGTGCCTTAGCTACAGAGAAAAGTTGTCCTACAAACACCTTTTCTCTGTCTGCTGCCGCTGCCAGTAGTTTCTCCTCGTGAGTCTTCGACTCCTGGGCAGAGCGTTCCAAGGCTTCGAGTGCCCCGTCATGTTTCTTCTCCGTGGTAGCAAGACCCTTCTAGAGGGAGTCGACGCGACAAAGGAGCTATTATGCTCACCTAAAAATGGAAACAACACAACTTAAACCCAATAATTTTCATACAAAAGGCATGGATGAAAAAGTGTGAACTCACCTTCAAATGCACGATGACGGGCTTCCAACGAAGCATGCTGATGGCCCAGGGAAATAATCTGCTCGGTGAGGCGAGTGGATTCCTTCAAGACAGGCTACAAAAAAGGGAAGTATGAGCATTGATACGTCCAAAATGTATCTACTTTCCCTAACACTTTTGCTATTGTTTCTCCTCTATACTTGTGTGATTTGGATGCAACTAATGCGAACTGACGCTGTTTTTAGCAGAATTGCCTTGGTGTCTACTTTTTGTGCAGAAAATCAACTATCAAGAAAAATCCTGGAAAATATGCCAAAAATCCTATTTCACCAAGACTCAGAGCGAATACGAGACGGAGAGAAGAGCCAGGGTGGCCACACCACCGGTGGCGTGGCTAGCCAAGCCGCCAGGGTGGTGTGGGCCCCCAGCACCCTGGCCTCTCTCTTCGCTTATAAGGAGCCTTGACCTAAAAACTTCGGGGTTTGACGTTTTCCGAAGGAGTTCCGCTCCACCGCCACCACCAGATTCTTAAACAACACCGTAAACTCCGTTCGGCACCACGGGACGGAAATTGGAGGAGATCATCGCTTTCATCATCACCATCCCTTCTCCATCGACCATCCATGTTTCCCCCATCTATGAGTGAGTAATCCCCCGCTGTAGGCTATAGGGATGGTAGGGATTGGATGAGATCGTTCATGTAATGGCATCAGATTGTTAGGGCATGGTGCCTAGTATCTTTTATTAGTGCTTTATGACTTTGTTGCGACTTGTTGTGCTTAATGCTTGTCACTAGGGCCCGAGTGCCATGATTTCAGATCTGAACATGTTATTGATTCATTATGATAGTATTGTTTTTGGTCTTATATACAAGTTGTATACACACGTTGTTGTCCGGAACCTATGGCCCAGTGGCGATGTAAATCAGGATAACCGGAAGGGAATGGCTTTGATGTGAGGATCACATGTGTTCATGGAGTGTTAATGCTTTGCTTCGGTGCTCTATTAAAAGGAGCACCTTAATTGCCAGTAGTTCCCTAGAGACCCTGCTGCAAATGGGCTGGCAGGACAAAAGATATTGTGCAAGTTCTCCTTGCGAGCACGTATGACTATTTATGGAACACATGCCTAGGATTGTCTAGTACTTGGGTGCTTTATCTTATTTATCTGCAATTGCCCTATGTTCTGATTGCTATGTGGATTGTCTTGTCCATGCAACGCCTATCCATCCATCCCTATGCCTACACTTTTCGAATCCTTTTTCATCGCTATTGTTACTCTTGTCTTTGCTTTACTACAAGCTGTTAGTTTACTATTCCTACTACAAACTGCTCTTGATAAACTGATGTGAGCAAGATTGTTTCAGTGCAGCTGAATTGACAACTCAGTTGTTAAGGCTTATAAATATTCTTTGGCTCCCCTTGTGTCGAATCAATAAATTGGGTTTCACTTCCCTCGAAAATACTGCGATACACCCCCTATACTTGTGGGTCATCAAGACTATTTTCTAGCGCCGTTGCCGGGGAGCATAGCTTTATTTATCAAGTTCACTTGGATTCTCTATTGTTCGCTGCTATCCATCCATCATGGGTAAGTCTCGTGATGGCAAGGTTCCTATTTTACCATCCACTACAAGAAGTGGTACTGTTCTGAACGCCTCTGTTGCTCTTGATTCGCCGTCTGTTATAAGTAAGCTCGTTACACCACCACATACACATGCTACACACACTGCTACTGCTGCTGAATCTGAAACTTCTGATGCTTATGATGTTGCTTCTACTGTGCTTGATAAGAGTGGTTCATTAGGTCCTTTCCTAGATGCTACGATTGCTAGAACTATAGCTGGAAATACCGAAACTCCTAATGAAGACACTACCACACCTGTTAGCTCACCTGAGTCTAGTGAGAGTTATGATATTGAAGAAGATTATGTTGAGATGACCGATGAGTTTATTAAAGAATGTAAGAACACCCATGATAGGAGTGTTGCTAAGAGTCTCCTTGAGAGGCGTACTATTAGACCCAAATTGTCTCCTGATGCTAAGTTTGCTGCTTCTCCCATAAACATTATAGATGAAGATTATGATTTCTCTCTCGATCTATCCTACATATCTATTGTCGAGAAAGAACCTTTTTGTGGGACTAAGAATGAAAGTGCGGTAGCACATATGAATGAACTTTCTACCATGAGTGGCTTGTTTTCTAATGATATTAAGATGCATACTTACTTTGTTGCTAAGATTTTTCCCTTTTCACTGCAAGGAGAAGCTAAAACTTGGTTTAGTAATTTACCTCCTGGATCTATTGATAGCCCTGAGTGCTTGATTAGTACTTTCCTGCAGAAATATTTTCCTCCCAGTACTAGACATGCTATTTTGCAGGAACTTTTTGATTTCAAACAGGGAGAAAAAGAGGTATTGCCCGAATCTTGGCGAGGTTTTGTGCTCTGATTCATGCACAGGCTGGAAGTCCATTAACTAAGAATGAGCTTCTTGATATATTTTATAATGGACTAACCGAAGAATCTAGGACATACCTGGATAGTTGTGCTGATTGTGTTTTCAGGAATAGGACTCCTAAGAAAGCTGAGGAATTAATGGCTAAAATAAGCAAGAATTATGAAGATTGGACTCCTCCTAAACAAGCTATACCTAAAGTAATTGTACCTGAACCATCTATTCCCGTGCCTATTCCAACATCAAAGAAGAGGGGAGTTATTGAATTAAATGATGAAGTGATGAAGGAAGCTAAGAAATGTCTTAAGGAGAAGGGAATTAAAGCTGCAGATGTCAAGAATTTACCTCCTATATAAGAATTATGTAAGCCTATTCCCTACTCATCCACTATTGAGGTACACTCTCTCCAACACTTTGATGAAGGTGATATCCCTTACTCTAAACCTCCTGATCAATGCTTAGAAGAATTTGATATCTTTATTGTTAAGCAGGATAACTTTAATAAAAGGGTGCAAAATCATTTAATGGAAAACACTAGAGCTATTGTTGAGTTGAAAGATATTGTGGAAAGAACCTCTAATGATGTTAAAATGATTGTTAAACACTTTCAAATGGTTCAAACTCAAATAGATCAACTCGTTAAAGTGCAAAATGACTTGCTAGTTAATGCTAAAGAAAAACATGCTTATGAAATTAGAACTAGAAGTGGTGTTGCTTCACAGGATCCTCTATATCCTGAGGGGCATCCCAAAAGAATTGAGCAGGATTCTCAACAAGCTGAAAATAGTGGTTCTACTCGTAAGAAAAGGAAAAAGAAACATAAAACTGTTGTAGAACCCTCTGAACCTGCTATAGATCCTAATAGTATATCTATCTCTGATGCTGAAACTGAAAGTGGTAAGGAAGAAAATGAAGTTCCTAATGAAGAAAAAATTGAAGAAGAACCTGAAAACCACACTAAGAATACTAAATACACCAAAGAAGATTTTATTGCTAAGAAACATGGTAGTGAAAGAGAACCTTGGGTCCAAAAACCTATGCCTTTCCCTGATAAGAAACACAAGTCAAAAGAAGATGAACACTATAATAAGTTTTGTGAGTGGATGAAGCCTTTATTCTTGCAAATTCCTTTGACTGATGCTATTAAATTGCCTCCTTACTCAAAGTATATGAAGGACATTGTCTCGAATAAAAGGAAGATCCCTAATGAAGAAATTTCTACTTTGCTTGCTAATTATTCCTTCAATTGTAAGGTTCCTAAGAAACTTGGAGACCTAGGGATTCCAACTATCCCTTGCTCTATTAAGAACAGTTATGTTAGAACTGCTTTGTGTGATTTGGGAGCTGGAGTTAGTGTTATGCCTTTCTCTCTCTATAAGAGGCTTCAACTTGAAAAATTGATTCCAACTAATATATCTTTGCAAATGGCTGATAAATCTACCACTATTCCTGTGGGTATATGTGAGGATGTACCTGTTCAGGTGGCTCACAATTGCTTGATACTAACTGATTTTGTTGTGCTTGAAATGCCTGAAGATGATAATATGTCTATTATTCTTGGGAGATCTTTTCTTAATATTGCAGGAGCTGTTATTAATTGTAATCAAGGAAAGGTGACCTTCAATGTTAATGACAAGGAACATACTGTCTATTTCCCCAAGAAGATTGAAAGGACTTATGGTTTGAATTCAATTGAACATGTTGAAGGCATTCAAGTTGGAGAAATATATTGTCCCATACCAAGAGAAAAATTTGAAACTATTATGATTGGGACCATTTCTATCAAGGTTGAGGTAACATAATCATTAGTGGAATACAAAGTTTTGTCTCATATGCAATTGTTTTGGTAGCAAGACTTGATCAACCTTGCTAACAAAAGGATTCCATTGAACAAAACAATGTTTTCATTATGATTATCTCCGTTTATTTCTATCCTTTGCATTTTAGTTTTTGCTTCTATTTAGTTTTCTTTGTGTTGTTAGTTGCTTGCATGCTAGAACTTCTGTAGTTCTAGCTTTGTTTTGTCTTTGCATCATGTTTCCAAAAGAAAAATCTGTCTGTCAGAAAAATCATTCTTCTATTTCTGAAAAAAAAAAAAGTGTCTCGAAAAATTTCAGAAAATTCATATTAAATTTTTACATGAAAAAAAGGGCAGAGGAGTACCTGGTAGGTACCAGGGGGCCACCAGGCAGGCACACCATGTGGTGGCGCGGCCAGCCCTAGGTGGCACCATGCCCTGGTGTGGGCCACCCCTGGCCCCCCACTACTTCTCTCACCTGCCACTTTCTTCTCTCTCTCCCGAGTAAGCTCCAGTTCATAGCTCAAAATCGCATTCTTTTTGTGCTTGCTCTCGATTTCTTCGATCTCCTTGCTCAGCCCATCTTTCTTGCTGAAATTTGGAGCATTTGTTCCTTAGTATGTGACTCCTCCCCTTGTCCAAGTAGATTTGTGTTTAGTGGATTATATGTTGAGTATTTTGCTGTTGTAGGTGACTGGTTATGAGAGCTTGTAAGCTTGTTTGATGCTTAGAGATATAGTTTTGATGCATGTTTAGGCCTCTTGCAAGTCCCTATGAGTAGAATCCTTCATTATATTTACTTTGCAATCACTTGTTTAATAGGTGTTTAAATTTCAGAATACCAAGCATGAACAACCATACTTTTGGAGAGATATTTGAGAGTGATGCACCTAGGAGGTCGAGGCCCTCAAGAACAGCCTCTCAAGATAGGCCTTCATACAATGAAGACCTCATTGCAACACGTATTGGCAGTGAAAGGGATGATGGAGATGCTCACCCCTCCTCTTTTCCTTGTTTTACTTTCTTGCAAGCTGCAGGTATTCTTGATGATTTCTTGCTACCGATTGAGAGGGTTGGATTGACCTCTTATATTCAAGATGAGAGTGCATAATACGCTATGCTCACCAAAACTTTTGTTGAGAGCTTCTCATTTACTAACACACCCTATCAAACTACTGTCTCTTTTAAAATCTATGATATGCCCTTCACCATGCCTTTGGAGAGATTTTGCAGTATTGTAGGTGTGCATATGACGGGGACCATGAAGAAAATTCAAGGGCGACCCGCTGATTTGTTGGAGCTTTACCGAGGTGTGACCAATGATGATGACCGCGTGGCGCAGTGCGGAAAGATAAGAAATATCCAACTCCCTGCTCTTAGATACTTTGCATACTATCTTGCCACTAGTGTATTGGGTAGGGATAACACTAGTAATATCTCCAACTATCACTTAGATTTCCTTGCTGTTGCGCTCAACAATGATACTCGGTACAATCTTGGCTCTCTTATTGCTCGCCGCCTAGCTGCTAGGGGGCATCATTGCCTCGCGTGTAGTCAATGCATTAGGTCTTTCAGTGGATCCCGATGATGCTATGCTAGCACCACAGAGGCTCGACCTTGTTGCCATGAAAACTCATCACTTTGTCACTGCTACCTCTGATTTGAACAATCTACTATATAAGATGCTTTTCACTGACGGGGATGAAAGGGAGATCCTTTTGCCATAGCCTGCTTTGTTTAGTGTTGACAGGAGACCGTGGTCGCGCTCCAAGGAGGAGGTGGACGAGCAGCTGCGCTTGCTGGGTTTCCACGAGCAGCACCAGGAGGATGTGCCCTCCTATGATTACTCCGCACATTACGGAGGGACGTACTCGAGCTCGCACTAGGACGAGGGTACCTCCTCGTCATACCACGGTGACACTTCATCTTGGCCAGCTTGGGATTGATTCCCACTTAGGCCAAAAGCCTAAGCTTGGGGGGAGGTACGCCGACACCGCACTCATCTCCATATCATGTTGCGTCGGTACTTTGTATATTCATGTTTTCGTTCTCTTTTTAGTTTTCGTTCTTCTTTGCTTTTGCTTTCTAAAAACACAAAAAGACCAAAAATATTTTTGTTGTTTCTCTTTGGTTTGCTTCTTCTTTTTGCCTTGGTTTGTTTTTCCCTTTTTGCTTTGTTTGAACTATTCGAAAAACCCAAAAAGATTTTGCTTTGCTTGTTTTTCTCTTTTGGTTCTTATTTAAAAATCGAAAACACCAAAAATATTTGTCGTTCTTCTTTGGTTTTTGCAAGTTTGCTACAGGGTTCGGCAGTTCTCAGTGGATTATTGGTTTCATATTATTATTCAAGCCACACAAGTGAAGAGCAATAATGAGGATTAATGACAACTTGAGGCGTGGTAAGAGGCTGGTAACAAACTCTATTTGTCTTCATTTTTGTACATATACTCATCATTGTGAGCTTGCTTAGTCCGTTCATGTAGAGTGTATGTTATATTTGGATGCTTAGTAGTTCTTGCTTTCTTGTGATTAGCTCCAGCCCGCTAATAGTTTGTAGCATGTCTCATGAATGTTTGCTTGCATTACTCTATTCATAAATTGGTATGACACCTTGGTATCCTCCTCTGAATGTTTCATTTGAATTGACTTGGCACATGCTCACGCATGCACATGACTGTAATAATCAGTTAAGCCTCGATGAATTATTTTGCCTTGAGGATCTTGAATCACTTTCATGCCATGAGTAGTCTTGTTTTGTTGCAAGCATGATAATGACAGCTATTGCTCTCTCATTTGTCGCTCCCTTACTATTGCTAGCCTTCACTTCCACTGAGTGTTTTACTCAAGTTTCCAACTCCCTAAACCAAATATTTCCAAAGTGTCCACCATACCTACCCATTAGCATCATTTGCTACCTCTGTGCATATTCAATATGCTTTGTTTTCTTCCGAATAAAATGTTTGCTTGTGATGAGAAAGTTAGTTAGTAAAGCTCTCACGAACTTGATGGCACACTTTATTTTCTTGCACTTAATAAACCTGAACCATTGCGTCCTTCTTTGTTGTGCATATGCTTGCGCTTTATGAGTTGAAGTTAGCAGAACCATGTATCATGGGGACCGCTTTCAACGCTTCATAGGTACTCTGTACCTAGTTGATATCATGTTCTTTTGCTTATGGATCCCGACGGTGAGAAATAAAAGTGGAACTTGTAAGATCATGGAGTTTGTATGTATGTTAGAGAAACGCCTGGGCCGCTAGCCTAAGCCATGCCTAATCATGGTGGAAACTTGCAGCATAACCATAATGAACATTCTATGAAGCATCCTCAATAAAAATCTACGCACATAGTAAATAAAAAGATCGCCGAGATGCTCATTGTCTGCTTGCCTTGTATTTTGATCATGGGATAGCTCCCATGTCATGTGCAAGGGTACCCGTTAAGCGGTTCTCTATGATACGTATGTACTTACAATGACAAGAGCTTACTTGTGACTGAAGTTGAGTATCATGAGGATCGGTCTTCGTAAGTAAGGGGCATGAGACTTCGATTTATAACTTGTCAAGCATATCCTCTTAGTTGTGTCACTTTCACCTTAACCACATTCAAGATGCTTATGATAGGGGCAATGAGAGATCAAAGCTAACGAGTACCATACTTTCAGCATTTGGAAGCCTTTCAAAATTATTCAAAACCTTTTTCTTCAATTGTTGAGTCTCCATATATTCTTTGAGCACCTTCTTGAGAGCATAGTTGTCATTCTTTGTGTTTGTTCCATTACTTGATTATTTGTGTTATGACTTTGATGCTTGTATCCTTGATATCTTTACTTCTAGTCATCACTTGAACTTCAGAGGTGCCTTGACATTCATAATCAAAGGCAAGCGAGATACCACTCTATCATACCTTTCTATGAGCATTGTAATGTTGCTTATGTTCGTGCTTCGTGCTACTTATTATTCTTGAGTTGGAATCTCTTCATAGCTTGCAATGACTATTAAATAGACTCAGTTGCATACTCTTTATTATGAACTGTTTGAGTAGTTGATCACATTGCTGAGAATATTTACATCATATGAAGCAAATGTGTTCGTGAAAGTTCTTTTATCGCACTCAGTTTTCAACTGAATTGCTTGAGGACAAGCAATAAGCTAAGCTTGGGGGGAGTTGATACGTCCAAAACGTATCTACTTTCCCGAACACTTTTGCTATTTTTTCTCCTCTATACTTGTGTGATTTGGATGCAACTAATGCGAACTGACGCTGTTTTCAGCAGAATTGCCTTAGTGTCTACTTTTTGTGCAGAAAATCAACTATCAGGAAAAATCCCGAAAAATATGCCAAAAATCCTATTTCACCCGAATACTCCAGGAGCCAGAATACGAGACGGAGAAGAGCCAGGGGGTGGCCACACCACCTGGTGGCGTGAGCAGCAGCCGTGCTGGGGTGGTGTGGGCCCCAGTGCACCCTCGGCCTCTCTCTTCGCCTATAAGGAGCCTTCTGACCTAAAAACTTCGGGGGGGTGATGTTTTTCCAGAAGGAGTTCCGCTCCACCGCCACCACCAGATTCCATGAAACGGCACCAGAAACTCCGTTCTGGCACCCTGCCGGGACGGGGAATTGGAGGAGATTATCGTCGTCATCATCACCATCGCTTCTCCATTGACCATCCATGTTTCCCCCATCTATGAGTGAGTAATCCCCCGCTGTAGGCTATGGGGATGGTAGGGATTGGATGAGATCGTTCATGTAATGGCATCAGATTGTTAGGGCATGGTGCCTAGTGTCTTTTATTAGTGCTTTATGACTTTGTTGCGACTTGTTGTGCTTAATGCTTGTCACTAGGGACCGAGTGCCATGATTTCAGATCTGAACATGTTATTGATTTATTATGATAGTATTGTTTTTGGTCTTATCTACAAGTTGTATACACACGTTGTTGTCCGGAACCTATGGCCCTAAACTGACAGAAATCGGGATAACCGGAAGGGAATGGCTTTGATGTGAGGATCACATGTGTTCATGGAGTGTTAATGCTTTGCTCCGGTGCTCTATTAAAAGGAGCACCTTAATTGCCAGTAGTTCCCTAGAGGCCCCACTGCAAACGGGCTGGCAGGACAAAAGATGTTGTGCAAGTTCTCATTGCGAGCACGTATGACTATTTATGGAACACATGCCTAGGATTGTCTAGTACTTGGGTGCTTTATCTTATTTATCTGCAATTGCCCTATGTTCTGATTGCTATGTGGATTGTCTTGTCCATGCAACGCCCGTCTATCCATCCCTATGCCTACCGCTTTTCGAATCCCATCACATCGCTATTGTTACTACTGCCTTTGCTTTACTATCATTACTTTACTATTCCTACTACAAAACTGTTGCTACTGATAAACTGTTGTGAGCAAGATTGTTTCCAGGTGCAGCTGAATTAACAACTCAGTTGTTAAGGCTTATAAATATTCTTTGGCTCCCCTTGTGTCGAATCAATAAATTAGGTTTCACTTCCCTCGAAAATACTGCGATACACCCCCTATACTTGTGGGTCATCAAGCATCAACCAAATTTCGACTACCAACAACAAGAAAACTCACATGTTCCTCTAGGGGCTTTGAAGTTTCCTTCTGTGTAGACGTCCGGGCAACCATCTGGTGCCCCCGGTGTAGGAGGAACTCGAAGAATTGGCACCGGAGGTGGCCGCCACCAGGGGAGAGGGGATCACACCACTGTATCCTTGTCTTTGGATTCTATGACTCCAGTCTCCTTTACAAAGCGACAATCATCGGATGATGATGATGCAGTTTGGCTACAAAACATACAAAGCAACTTCAGAAAAGATTTTGGGACACAACGATGAACTTGTAGGAACATAAAACATTCCCGTCAAAATTGTCGAGGTCGAAGGAGTCCTCGGATGCCTCCTTCGGTGTCCTTAGTTTCTTCCACAAAGGAGGAGCCATGGCGCGCACAGACACGGCATGATCGGCTCCTCTACCACGGTAGGAGGACCCTCCAGTGTCGTCGGCGATGAGGCATCTGAGTCATCGCTTCGGGAATGCTTGCGAGTCCTGTTCCCGCTAGACTCGGGGGCTTCATGTTCCTCCTCCACAGGGACATTGGAGACGACTCGTCTTCCTCTTCGGCTTCATGAGGGATCACTCCCTCGGGCTGAGGAGGCAACAAGTGGTCACCTTCTAGTCCTGAAACGAGGAACAAACATCAGTATGCAAGTAAACATAGCAGGTAATCAAAAAACAAGACGAAATCACAAGAAATCCACCTCAGGCGGAGGATGACTCGCATAGAAGGGAGGCATGGCTGAGTCGCCAGGGAGTCTATCCTTGGCTATGTACTTGGTCAGCAGCTGAAACTTCTTGTCTACTTCACCCGAAGAAATGTTCTCTATCAGGATGCGAGTGGCATCGTCAACATCAGTCTAGCAGCACATCGGATGCGCCCTAGCCTGCAGCGGCTGCACTCGACGATGCATCCAGGTGCGAATGAGGTATGTGCCACCTACTTCCTTGCCTATGCGGAGCTCAAGGTCCCAAACACGCTTGCACAGAGCCGTGGTTTCCTCGGCTTCACCAGGCATCACCGTGTTCTTCCACGACCTCCTTCTCTTGGATACTACCGTCGGATCAAAAGGCGCGAGCCCGAAGTGTTCTTCATCAACCTTCTGGTTGCGAATATAGAACCACTTCGCCCTCCACCCTTGGACATATGCATTGAATTTTATGGCTAAATATGTGGCATTGGAGTCTACACGGATCCCGTAGCTTCCTATATTGTAGACTACCGACCCAAAGCCCGACTGGTGTTTCAGTTTGAATTTGTTTTTGAAGAGCCCAAAGTGTGGCTCGATTCCAAGCTAGGACTCGCAAAGAGTGATGTAGCAGGCAATGTGAAGGATGGAGTTTGGGGTCAGCTGATGCAGCTGGAGCCCGTAGAAGCAGAGTAACCCCCTCACAAACTTGTGAAGGGGGAGAGAAAGACCGCGAATGATAAACGCGAGGAACATCACCCGAAATCTGGCGGGGGGACTGGGGATTACCTCGTTGCCGGCAATCTGGCAGACATCTTCCGCAGCAGGGAGAGTACCATCTTGGCGCCAGTTGAAGAGATATGTGTCCTTGATGGTGGTTGGCCGCCACGACCCATTCGTGACGCACGTGCCTAGGCCTTTCTTCTTTCCAACGACGGCGGCAGTACTAGTGCTCGTGGCGGCAACGCCTTTCTTCTTGGCCGCGCTAGTGGCAACGCAGATCCGACAACGGGGGCACCTCTCTTTTTCCCCATCTTGTGCTTGCGGTGGGAGTGCAGAAAGTAGCTGGGAAAGGTTCAAAGGCCGTCCAGCGTAGCAAGGAGGTGCGAGCAATGGAACAGCGAGGAGCGGCAATGGAGGCAGCGCGCAAGGAAGAAGATGAACTGTGGGGAAATTACCACACATCACATCCCTTACTTAACCTCATCGAAGATGCAATCCAATGTCGAGCAGTGCACCAGCCAGACGCGTGGCACAAATCGATATAGACGCATGGTAGTGAAATCCGCAAACCATCGCTCCACTCCTCCCATTACACGGGAGAATCAAGGAGATGTAGTTAAACTCAAAGATTACGCACGCCTGGTCAAATCCAGGTCAGCAATGAGACCCCACTTTCATCATGTCCCGTCAAAACCGCTCACGCGGGCAACTGAGATCATCTCATCGTCAGCACTGACGTCATTAACTCTAGCAGGAGCACCTTCTGACTACTCTAGTACTTACTCAAGTCTTTGACTCGACCAAGCACCCGGGGGCTACTCCTAACAGGAGTGCTGGCTATGCACCTGATAAGCTTTATAAACCTCCAAGCATTATAACACTATATTTCCTCTCAAAACCCTTCACTTGAATCAATGGTTCGACTGTGGACTCAGGGTTACTCCCATAGGGAGCGCTAGAAGCATATTCGACTGATACAAGCAAAAGACGAAAGCAGTCGCAAAATATTCATAGTCCCCACTCAAGTCTACGACTTAAATAGGCACTTGGGGGCTACTCCCATAGGGAACGTTGGTCGCGCACCCTATGATTTTTCTTATACATAACTGTGCGTTGACTATGTCCACACTCGAAATCTTTGTGACTCCGTATCATATTTTCCCTGGGAAGAGACTGCGTCTCCTAGGTCACCCGAATCATCTCCACGATGGAAAATTCAGATGCCACATTTGCAGCGTGAAGGTAAGACCTGAAGAAGGCCTGGCAACACACATGATGCGCTCTACCAGAAATAATTCGTGCCTGCAGGTACGATGAAATAAGCCTTGACGGGTGTGTTGAGTGCTCACACTTATACACTGGGATTCGACTCTATAAGACCTCGGTGGCCTGAGTCGAATTACACCAGCACTTTTCTAAATTCGAGTCTGAGGACTCGAGTTTGAGTAGATTGCGTTATTTTGACCTAAGGCAGTTAACTGATCCTAATACATCATATGCATCATGCACGTATATCAACGTTCCCTATGAGATAAATTAAAGCATTTGAAAACATGCTCGACCTTGCACTCGAAGGTTTCATAAGTCTCCACTCAAATCTGTGATTCTACCGGACACTCGGGGGCTACTGACATGGGCATACCTTACAGGTACTCGAGCCTGGAATATACGGTCCAGCATTGAAGAAGCCTATGACGTTGCTAAGGCCCAGTTAATATTCGCGTGACCAAGGAGACTCCGGCTACTTGTGGCACACGGCAAAGTTAAGATAGAAGTTTAAAGGGAAAACCCTAACCTATAACCGACTCGGCATGCTATCCCGAGACCTAGCCTATCTATATAAAGGCTAGGAGGGGCGGCGAGGAGGACAATCACAAACCCTAGTTTCCACACCATCGCCAGATTGCATCTGTGCACCCCCTATAACTTTCGAATCCTCAATAATTCCAAGAGCAGACAAGCAGGAGTAGGGTCCTCGACGAGGCCTAAACCTGGGTAAACCTTGCGTCCCTGTGTGCTTGTTTGCTAGCCGATCGATGCCTCCAGCGCTCCCCACTTCCTAGAACCGAGGAGAACTCTTCCATTAGCGCTCTTGCACGCATCTTTTCTTCAAGGGGTTTATGGGGTTCCCATCCTGTAGGTACCTGCAAATGCCCTGCATTTTTCTTAATAATTTTCTTTACTGAGTAAGAATCAATACCGAGGGTTTTAATCATTGCACAAGTCCTTTCATCTACAAGAAAATCGTTAACACAAGCATATTCAAAAGAACTATTTGTAATGTTCTCCTCATTTTTAAGATTTTCTGTTGCCTCTCTCATTTTTATTATTAGTTTACAAGCTTCATCATAGGTATAAGATAGAAAATTGCCATTAGAAGCAGTGTCTAGATTCATTCTATTTTAAATATTAAGCCTTCCATAAAAAGTGTGAGTGATTAACCAATCAGGCAAACGATGATGGGGGCAATTATCTAGGTAGCTTTTGGACCTTAGATATCCTTCATACAAACCCTCACCAGGATTATTTTTGAAACTAATAATAACACCTCTCATCCTATGAGCTTTGATTTTTGAGTAATATTTTGATAGGAATTTGGTGGTCAATTCCATCCAAGTCCTCGGTGCTTCTGCACAAAAAGATCTATACTAGTCGCAAACATTATTAGAGAGAATATGTCTAAACAACTGGGTTTTAACCATATCAATGTTACAGTCATCGAATATAAAGGATCTAAGAACGTCTTCAAAGAATTGTAAGTGTCCATATGGACTCTCTTCATTGGTTCCTGCAAATTTCTTAGAGTGGAGTAGTTCAAATAATAAAGGGTGGATCTCAATTCCATCCGGATTTATGCTTTTATTAACAGTTATAAAAGCGTCCATGGGCAAACCCATATTCCTTACTGCCTCAAACTAGATTAAATGTTGAGTATTTTCCATTGTTACAGTCCTGCAACTTAAATAAAAAATTTAGTACAACGAAAGTAAATAACAAAAACTAAAGTGACTTATAGCGCTAAGCTCCCCGGCAATGGTGCCAGAAAATAGCTTGATGACTACAAGTGCACAGATTATTTGTAGCTAGTTTCGAAATAAAGATATCGATCCCACATGGAGAAGTAGGCGAAAGATTAAAATGTTTTTAACTAAAACTAAACGAAGTACTTAAGTAATAACTTTAAGGTGCAAGAAAAGTAGAGTTATTTTTGGGTTTTAGTTGAATGAGGCAAATTAAAGTAAAGTAAAACTTAATGCAGAAAGTAAGAATCGTGTGTGTAAAAGAACTTGGAACTGCAATAGGGAAAAAAGGCGTTCTCAGGGAGTAGTGGATACACCGCTAGCAATTTAGACTAAGCAATCAAGATTATTATAACGAATATTCTCATGATATGTATGTATGTGGGAGGAGCTCCATATATGGACAAATAGGCAGCAACCACTGCTCACATCATCCTTCATAACCACAGCTGACAGATAAACGACATCAATCGTATTATCCCGCTATTAACGGATTTCTCCCGCAGCATGGACATGGCTTTATGAGTTCTCCTTGATTCCCCAAGTCGGTACGTAGAGAATGACAATAGCTTTATAGTCACAGTAAGTGTTATCATCCCTCCGTCTACCAACAAGTAATCCCCTTCATCGAGTCCCCATGAGAGGCAAATATTAAGGAGGTGCACAACTCCCAACATCAAGATGAAGACAATTAACACATACACATAATCATGTATAACATAATAATCTCTATCTTATCTCAATCATGTGCTAGGGTTGCTCCATCTCCCTAAGAACTATAGATCTACTCAGACATGGAGGTAATCATCAACATGGCAATGGTAATGGAAACAATTGTAAATGAATAGTTCATGTATAAATCCACAACGAGTACAGAAATTACAACAAGATCTAGATGGGATCAAGATGGGATGGATGGAGATGATGGTGGTGCAGTGGTTGATGAAGATGAAGAGTGATGCCTTGGACTCCCAGATCTGCGTAGGGTGAAGATAGATTCCTTGGGCAAGTTCCCCCTCTAGATGCCTTCCGGAGGTGAGGTTTCAGCGATTTCTGGGTATTATGTATGTCGTCTCCCTGATCTAGTTGCACGGGGTGAAACTATTTGAGGAGATAGAGGCGGAGCCAACTATACGGCGGGAACTATACGGCCGGAAAATTTATTCCTGCCGTATAGTTGGTCGTTAAACCATCTATCTCCTTTAATCGCTTCGGGTTTTCTTGTAGTATTATTGATATTTCCCAAATAAACGATTTACATTGTTTTTGGCTCCTTTTCTCCTTAGTACAACTGCTCCAAGAATTTTGTCCATTGTATCCATCATTTGTCCTGATCCTGGTGAAAACAGACATAAAATGTGCGCATGAGCACCGTAAAATACCAAGATCCTACATCTATAGTGCAAAATAATAATATAAAACATGATGCAAATATGCACTCATCAGGCAACTCCTCGGATATCTCGTATCAGCAAGAGGAATCGAAGCCAATCCCGAGTGTTGTGGGAATGACCACAGCAGTCGCTACCAGGGGTAGCGATTAGAAGGATTTGGGGCAAGAGCAGGCAGCCATCTGCGGAGCGAGATGAGGGCAAAGACACAGGGATTTACCCAGGTTCTGCTCCCCGTAGGGTAAAGACCTACTCCTGCTAGATTGTATTATCGAGTGAGTTACAAGGGTGGCGAGCTCGGTGGCTATGCAGCGAGTCGATGGGGTGTATGATGGAACATGTCTACAGAGAGTACCCTAGGGAGCTTTATATAGGGGGTACCTTGCTAGGATTTACAGATATACAAACGAATCAGTTAGGGACTCGGAGGATTGGACCTAAGCCGACTGGGCCTAACTACGCTTCTGGGCCTCCAACTTCCTGTCGCTAGGCTTCCTTTCTAGTCGCATTCCAATCGCCTTCCTGCAGGCCCACCCGCAGAGGCCTTGGTCCAGTCGAAACCTCCTGCTAGGTATACCCCATTTGGCATATACCCATTACTAGTCCCACGGCCAATGGTGATTCGGCGCAGGTGTTTGCTTGGCAGTCGGAGTAAGCGAGTCCGAGTGAATGCCCAGTCGAATCGGCGGTGGACTCCTCCAATGAAGGGAGAAATTCTTCAGATACGTCTTCAGTCGCAGGTGCAGCAAGTGAAACATGCTCGAGTCACCACGCCCAGCCGATCGGAGGGGCGAGTAAGTAGGTGAGTCAAGTAAATGAAGTTGCACCATCAGCACGGTCAAACTAGCCGTTGGGCGACTCCAACGGTAACTCCGGCAATTTTAACACGCAGTAATGGCTATCCCGAGATTGGCAGGTAGTGTCCTCTTTATAAGGAGAGTGGCAGAGGGAGAGGCAAATCTTCGCATTTCTCCACCCTTGCGCACCCTCAGTCTCCAGTTCTACTCCTGGTCCGAAATTTCCGGACAGAGCACCCTCCTTCTTCCCTTGATGGCGCCTCCGAAGGACCTGTGGGGCAAGTCGAAGTGCACCACCACCACCCTGAAGTCCTTTCAGGATGCGGGGATCCTCTATAAGGGGAATTGGCGCATTCCCGCATCCGGCAAGACCGAACCAAAGCCACGGCCTGGAAAATTTATCTGCTTCTAGAGCCACCTGGAGAGAGGTCTGGGATTCCCCACTTCAGTCTTTTTCCGGCGATTCCGCATGTATTACTAATCAAACCGTCAAATCTAGGGCCACACAGCATTGAGCAACTCGTGATCTTTGTCGCCTTCTACGAATGTTACTTGGGGTGCCGCCCCTATTTTCCCATATGGCTGGAGTTATCCATGGTCGCCTTAGTCGCGAGGGGACGGGCGGCCCTATCTTAGCGGCGGGTGGAGTCACCTTCTAGCTGAAGCCCAAGGCCAAGTTCGTGAAGCTACTGCTACCAAAGAAGGCCGCAAGTGAGTGGAAGTGACACTGGTTTTATGTGAAGGAGTCAACTGCATCCAGCGAGGTGCCTTTGCTGATGTACACCGCCAAAAGGATTGAGCCGCGCTGTTTATTGGCTGCCGATCTTTCTGAAGACCAGTAGATGGCTATGGAGGAGATGCTGACTCAGATCCAGGAGCTGAAGGACGAGGGGCTCGAGACGATCAACTTGTATAACTGTTGGCTTGGGCGGCGGCTGGTTCCACTGGCTACCCGATCCCATTGGATGTACCAGTACACCAGAAAGGGCGATTCCACGAAATCGTGCAGCGAGTCCTAGGAGTCGGAGGACTATGTCGTAGCGTTGAAGAAGATCACAGATGCAGAATTCAATGACCCGAAGGCCAGGTTACCCCCGTACACCATCGGAAAGCGCAAGGCTCCTACGGTGAGTTCCCTTATATTTCTTTGCAGTTCTTCAATCGCAATTTGCAATCGTATTTCTGTACTTGGCTTGAACCAAAATGCTCTTTCTTTTGTCTTGGCCAGCTTTTCCAAGTGCTTGAAAACTGACTTCCTCCACTCGATGAAGAGGTTCCCAAGGGACTCGATGAGGAAGAGGAGGAAGAGTCCTCCAAGCATGAAGAGGGAGTCGTGGAGGTGCAAGCACCCTCATCCGTGGCTCAAAAGACCTGCGGGTAGAAGCGTTGTGAAGTTGAGTCTAGCCGTAGCCTCGAAGAACATGACAGTGATGTTGATATTATTTGAGGAGCACAGCTCACGGAGGGTGGCCACGCTGGATAAGCCTGCACCCAAGAGATGAAGTCGCCGGTGAAGGCCACACCCGTAGCGAAGCCTAAGCCATCTGTGAAGGTGAAGTTGCTAAAGAAGTCCCTGGCCAAGTCGTCGTCGATGTTTGATTCTGACGATGAGCCCAAAGATGGAGAAGGTCTTGCTGCAGCGAAGGTTCCGGAGGATCCAGGTCCGGTGATGGAATCGGAGATCATGAACGTGGTTGTGAGGACGGAGGTGCCCCTTGCCACAATCGCGCCAGAGCTGAGGGTTGAGGCAGTCACAGGGTCAGCGACTCCGCCGACAAAGGAAACACCCGTGTCGTTAGAGACGGAGGTTCTTGCAACCACAGCTTCATCGGTGAAGAAGCCCGTGACGACATGGCAGGCGAGCTTGTTGGAGAGGGTCCTTACTCGCAAGCTGGTCCCCGAGCTGGAGAAGCCCGCGCATATCAGCACGGGTCTGTGCATCATCCCAGTTACCCGGTAAGTTTGTTGTATTTTGCTTCGTCATAGTTTGCTATTTTTATGTTGTTACAATTTACTAATGGTGGCGAACTCACAAGGGCGGCACCAAGAAGATCTAGCGTCCGTCGGTGGCCAAGGTTCCACCAACCAATATCAAGGAGGGCGGTGATCCCTCCAGGAAGAGGAAAGCAGTTGCCATCGAGGCACCGGATGAAGGTGCAAAGAAGCAGAAGGAGGGTGAACCCATCGCCACAGCCGAGGAAGGCGCAGGGAAGGGCGACTCTGCAGTCCCTCTTGGAGAAAAGGCGACCGCTAGTGTGGAACCAAGCGGGGAAGGTCTCCCTTCCGTGGCGCTAGCACCGGCAAATGGTGCGGCAGGGGCGACAGCCTCGATGTTCCCTCGCTTCATGGCGAAGGTGTTTTCCTCGGCGGCTGGAACTCAGTCGCCGCAAGTTCTTGAAATCATTGATAGTGACATGGAGCAACGTCACGGGTGTACGCTATTCTTGATGCCTTCGGTGGATGCGGGCGAACTTCACTGCATGTTAGGGGCCACAATCCAGGTATGTCCAGTCCCCGAGGGTCTAGTTGCAGAATTTCAACGGCTGGACACTTAGGATCTTCGATCATCTAGTACCCGAGGGTCTAGACGCTGAATTTCAGTGGCTAGACACTTATGATTTTTTATTGTCCAGTCCCCAAGGGTCTAGTCGCTGAATTTCAGCGGCTAGACACTTAGGATCTTTGATCGTCCAGTCCCCGAGGGTCTAGTCACTAAATTTCAGCGGCTAGACACTTAGGGTTTTTGATCGTCCTTATTCTAACTTGAATTTGTTGTTTAGGGTTAGCATGCCGAGTCGACCGGGTGGTTGTCGATGGCAGAGCGGCTAGATCATGATCTGCAAATTGCTCAGGAGGCTAATTGGCGACTCCAAGCAACTGCAGGGTTGGCTTGTTTCCTTCCGCTTAACTTTGGTTACTTGAAACTACAGACTATTGATTGTGATCTGCTTGTTGTAGATGAACATTTTTCTGCAATCACCAAGGCCCGCGAGGGTTATGTTCCGATTGCCAACCTAGAGGCTGCAAAGTCCTTGGCATCTACGACAGAAGATCAAGCCAGCTTGCTAGCAAAGGATCTAGAGGCCTCCAAGGCTGCAGCGGCTGCGTTGAAGGAGCGGGCCGGATCGCTGTCAAAGGAGTTGTTGGCAGCGAAGGCTGTGGCGACTTCTTCTGAAGAGAGGACGAAGGCCACAGTTGCAGCGGCCGAGGAGGAGCGTAAGGCTCCTGACTCCGTGATCGTGGCTTTGCAGGAGAAGTATTCCACGCTGGAGAAAACCGTCACGGAGAACTACCACAAACTCCTCGGTGAGTCTTGATTTTCTTTTCATTTGTCTTTGTTTCTCTAGTGGTGAGTCCCCGAGCGGGTTAATCCCTGGGTAGGTGAGTCTCAAGGTCTTGTTCGGCGTGAATTTTGATGTTTTGACATTGCAGCCGTTATAGGTGAAGGAGATCTGGTGGTGCAGACATTCGACGCCGAGCAGTGCGTGGCGGCGGTGGTGAACGTGGCGACCGCATCGGCCATGTGTGTCCAGGCCATTCTTCAGGGTGTTTCTCCTACCAAGTTAATTCCGGGGGGCTGACTGAAGTGTGGTGGTACCTCGAGGAGGCGCCCACTATTGTTGAGTGGATGACGCGGTCAGCGTTCCGCCGCAGAGCTACGACGGTGCTAAGCCTTGGGATCGCACACTTCCCCGACGACTTTGACCTCGACGATGTCACCAGCGGGTATCCATCGACGACTGGTACGGTAGAGATTGCAGAAGTTCTGAAATTGACCACCAAGGCTGCTCCATTTGCAGAGCGTGTGTTGGTGATGGGTGACTTTGCTACCATACCAGGAGACGCTGGTGGCGCCGAACGACCCCGAGCCGAAGCATCGCGACCTGAAGTCAGAGCAGCCCTTCAAGTCATCACTCACGGGGCAGTTGATGACCTACCCAGTGAACCCCTGGAAGCCTTTTGTTCGGGCCAAGGGTGCTGACGGTGCCTCATCGTTGAAGCCCACGGAATGAAGAATTGTAGTGTAACATAGGTTAGCATGGTGAGTGGCCTTTTGTAACATATTCCGCATGTGAACAATGTATTATGTCACTATATGAAGGATGCAGTCGACTCATGTATGAATGAGTGATTTTGTTGTGTATGATTTTGGGTTATGCGAGTCCCCGAGCACGTCCGCCCTTATGTGGGGTTGACCTCGCATATATGTATGTTTGGTTGCATTGGGTTGTTTAGATTAACTGGAGTTGACTCGCCATGGCTCGTGGAGCCAATCGCTTGGAGACCCTAAGGGGTGCTCTGTACTTGGTGTTTTCCCGAACGCGAATGGGGTCGGTTAGGCGAGTCCCCGAGCACGGTACTTAACCATTCGAGTCGCATTCCCAAGGTAGGTGAGGGCGTAATACATTGTTTGTAACGTGTCACTCCTCCTGTCTTGAAAAAGGCAGTCGCGTGGCGAGTCCAATGCAAGCTCTCATACTTGGTGTGTTCCCGAGCCGCGTTGGGGTTGTTCTAGGCGAGTCCTCGAGCGTGGTACTTTAAGGTTCGAGTCGCATTGTGCAACGATGAGAAGGACGGGGTGCTGTAGGAAGCGGAGTCGGTGGTCTTGGCTCGAAAAGCCAATCGAGCAGGGCGACTCCGATGGTGGCTCCGGGTTGGCATTTTCGTGGACAGGACAAGGCCCAGATATTTCCATCACCCTTGACCCGCACTAGTTAGCCGTGTTGGTCGCTCAACCAAGGGTTGACTATCGTGGATAGCGTGTTGTAGTATATACGAGTGCGATTGGCACAAGAAATGGCGAGTAGACACAATTTGTGTGAATCAAGTATTTATTTCATCATGTGGCGACTAAGTAAAAGTTTTAGTTCTATGTATAGAACTTCTGTAGGATATTGACATTCCATGGCCACTCGACATCGAGTTGGCCATCACCTCATATGTCGATGAGGTAGTAGGCGTTGTTTCCGAGGACTCTCCCTATGGCGAAAATCCCCTCCCATGGAGGAGAGAGCTTGTGCATGCCCTTCTTGTCCTGGATGAGTCGCAGGACCAGGTCGCCTTCCTAGAAGGTGCGAGTCCGAACCCGGCAGTTGTGATAGCAGCGGAGTCCCTACTAGTAGATGGCGGTGCGAGAGCGAGCTAGGTCGCGGGCTTCGTCGAGCTGGTCGACACCGTCTTGGCGGGCAATCTCGTTGTCCTCCTCCATGTAGTTGACGACTCGAGGCGAGTCGTGTTCCAGGTTGGTCGGCATGAAGGCTTCGGCACCGTACACCATGAAGAAGGGCGTTAACCCTGTCGAGCGGTTGATGAAGGTGCAGATGCCCCAGAGCATGGAGGGGAGCTCTTCGACCCAGCATCTGGGGGTCCGTTCGAGAGGGACCTGCAACCTTGGCTTGAGGTCGTGGAGGGCACTTTGGTTGGCACTCTTTGCTTGGTCGTTTGACTCCAGGTGGGCGACTAAGGCGAGGTTGAGTCATATGTCATGCTCTTCGTAGAAGTCAGCCATGGCGCCCTTGGTGAAGTTGGTGCCATTATCCGTGATGATGCTATGTGGGTAGCCGTACTGGTAGATTAGCTCGCAGAGGAACTTAGTGGCGGCCTTGCCGTCGCATTTCCTGATCAGCTTCACTTCGACCCACTTGGTGAACTTGTCGATAGCGACCAAGAGGTTGGTGTATCTGGACAGAGCTTTTTTGAACCGCCCCACCATGTCTATGCCCCATACGGCAAATGTCCAGGTGATGGGGATGGTCTTGAGGGCCGAACCAGGTATGTGCGTCTGGTTGGTGTACTTCTGGCACCCGACGCATCATTGGACGATGTCTATGGCATTGGCATGTGCAGTGAGCCAGTAGAAGCCATGGCGCATGGCCTTGGCGACTAGCAATCCAGCGCCAGCGTGGTGGCCGCAGTCGCCGACGTGGATGTCTTGTAGGATCTTGTGACCTTCTTTTGGCTGCACGCAGTGCTGGAACACCCCAGTCACACTGCACTTGTGGAGTTCGATGTTGATGATGACGAAGGACTTGCTGCACCGCATGATCATTCGTGCCTCGATCTCATCGGTGGGTAGGATCTTATGCTCGAGATAGGCGACGTAGGGGGTTGTCCAGTCGATGGGCTCCGTGATCATGGTGACCAGGGCGGGCTCGGGCTGCAGCGGTATCCCGATGTCAATCTCCTTCAGAGGGGAGACCAAAGGCTTGTTGATGATGTCGAGGAAGATGCCCGTGGGTGGTGTTTGGCGAGCCGATCCGATGCAAGAGAGTGCGTCGGCCTCCTCATTTTTGTGTCGGTCGATCCACTTGACGGAGTAGCCGGCGAAGTGGCCCCCCAGCTGGTCCACCGCTTGGCAATACGGCGACACAGGTACCAGCGACTTGTGTAGCGACGAGGTCGGAGTCGCCGTAGCACCGTAGGCGGTTGATGTTCATCTCATTGGCGGCCAGCATGCCATGGAGGATGGCCTTGTACTCAGCCATATTGTTGGTGCAGGGCGTGAAGTCGAGGTGTAGCATGTATCGGAGCTTGTCGCCTTTGGGGGAGGTGAGTACGATCCTAGCCCCAACGATGTCCGTGTTCTTGGAGCCATCGAAGTGGAGCGACCAGTAGTGGAGGTAGGGCAGCTTCTCCGGCTGTTGTGCCTCTTCCCAATCAGTGAGGAAATCGGCCAGGGCTTGCGACATGATCACTTTGTGCGGCTCGTACTTGATGTTGTGGACGCCGATCTCGACGGCCCACTTGGCGACTTGCGCAGTCGCGTCACGGTTGCGGATGATGTCCTACAATGGGGTAGAGGAGACGAACGTGATGGGGTGCTCCTGGAAGTAGTGCGGGAGCCTTCTTTGGGCTCGGAAGATCGCATAGACTAGCTTATAGTACTGCGGGTAGCGTTGCCTCGACTCGGTGAGGACCTCGCTGACATAGTAGACGGGGCGCTGGACGGGGCGCTCCTTGCCCTCCTCGGGTCGCTCGACCACCATTACGGCGTCGATGACTCGATTGGAGGCCGCGACATAGACAATCATTGGCTCCTTGTCCATGGGGGCTGCGAGTACTAGTGTCGCGAGTAGCACCTCTTTGATCGCTTTTAGCATGTTGTCTGCTTTGTTGTCTCACGTGAACATGGGGTTCTTCCGCATCAACCGGTAGAGGGGCATTGCCTTCTCTCCGAGCCAAGGGATGAAGTGATTGAGAGCCGTGACTCGCCATTCTGGACGTCACCCAGACACTCGGGTTTCTCGAGTCCCGCGATGGTGTCGATCTTGGTGGGGTTTGCTTCTATGCCTCATTTGGAGACAACATATACCAGCAGTTGTCCGGTTGGCATGGCGAAGATGCACTTCCCCGAGTTAAGCTTGATCTTGTACTTCTGCAGATTTACGAAAGTTTTGGCCAGATCGGCGAGTAGGTTGCTCTGGCGAGTTGACTTCACCACCACGTCATCAATGTACACGTGGATGTTGTGGCCAATTTGGCTCGCAAGGCACTCCTGCATGCACCATTGGTAGGTCGCGCCAGTGTTCTTGTGGCCGAATGTAATTGTGGTGTAGCAGAAGGCACCAAATGGTTTGATGAAGGTTGTTTTCTCCTTGTCCTCGACCGTCATCTTGATCTGGTTGTAGCCAGAGTACGCGTCGAGGAAGCACAGCTACTCCGCTCCCATGGTCGAGTCAATGATCTAGTTGATGCACGGTAGGATGAGATCCTCCTTCGGGTAGGCGCTGTTGAGGTTGGTGTAGTCGATGCACATTCTCCAGGTGTTGTTCTTCTTCAGAACCAGGACTGGGTTTGCCAGCCACTTGGAGTACTTGATTGTCTAAATGAAGCCTGCAGCGAGAAGCCGCTGCACTTCTTCGGCGATTACCTGGCGGCGCTCTTCATTGAAGGGCCACAGCGACTGCTCCACAAGTCGCGCTTTAGGGTCGGCATTGAGTTTATGCTCAGCGAGTTCCCTCGAGACACCATGCATGTCGGATGGTTTCCATGCGAAGATGTCGCGATTCTCACGTAGGAACTCGATGAGCGCGCTTTCTTATGCGAGGCTCATGTTGGTCCTGATGGTGACCTTATGGCTCGAGTTGCCCGGGATGAGCTCGACGGTGTGGGTGTGCGTGGAGGCCTCAAATGCTGTCGACCCAGCATTTTCTACGTTGGGATTCTTCAGGATCCTATGGGTCATCCTTGTCGATGCCAGTCGCATATTTGGCGAGCTCGTCAGCGTGGTTGGTCACCTGGCGATGACGGTGTCGGTGAGCTTAGCATCGTTATCCTCGCACTCCACGGCCATGTTGGGGTCTCCGTGGATGGTAATCATGCCGCGTGGCCCTGGGAGCTTCATCATGTTGTACGCGTAATGCGGGGCCGCCATGAACATGGTGAATGCCTATCGCCCCAAGACACAGTGATAGGGGCTGTGGAAGTTCACCAGCTCGAAGATTATCCGCTTAGTGCGGAAGTTGGATGGTGTGCCAAAGGTGATTGGCAGCATCACCTTGCCGATCGAGTATGCCTTCCGACCGGTGATGATGCCGTGGAAGGTAGTGAGGGTCGATTCGACCATCGACTGCGGGAGATGAAGTCTCCTGAAAGTGTCCAGGTAGAGGATGTTGATGGACTTCCACCATCCATCAATGTCTTGGGGAGCCAGTAGTCAGCAACTTTGGGTTTGACCACCAGGGCGACTCGCCCAAGGTAATCTGCGGCATGTGGTCCTCGCGGCTCCAAGTGATGCTCTCCTCGGACTAGTTAAGGAAGCGGGGGATGTCGACTTGTGTTACCGCGTTCACGGTGACTGCGCGGGTGAGCACCTTCTTCTCGCGCTTGGTGTGGAGCCCGGTGAATGTGTGCAGCGAGCCAACGTCGTTGCCAAACCCACCGGTATTGTCGTTGTCCCTTGGTGGGTCGTTGTTGGGGCCTTCCCTTGCTCGCCTTGCCTTCTCGGTCTCCTTCAGGGAGTGGCAGTCGGCGGTGGTGTGAGTGGCGGGCTTCCCTTCCCTGCTGTGGTAGACACAGGACAGATTAAGCAGGGCAGTAGGATCAAATTTCGGCCTTGCCTCGTTTTTGGCACGGTAGTTTCCGCTATCGTGGTAGTTTCCTCCGTCACGGTGGACGTTCTTCAGGTCGCGCTGCATGTAGCCGGCGTTAGCGACGAAGTCGAATCACCCGTCACCTTGGCGCTTGCCAGTGAGGCGAGTGTTGCTATAGCGCAGCTCCCGTTGTCTCCCGTTGTCGTTGCCACCAGTGTGGCGCCTAAAGGGGATCCACAGCAGAAAACAAAAAAATTTCTACGTTGGAACCCCAAAACAGCCTAGGATCTATCTATGTAGTAATGCAGTAATGGCCAATGCCTAGAGAATACATACCCTTGTAGACCGTACGCGGTTAATATTCCGAGAGGAACGTGGTTGATGTAGTCGTACTCATAGCCGACCTCAAGGTCACGAAGCTCCTCGTAGGTCACCCCTTGCTCCTTCTTCATCATGCAGCAGCTCCGGCTCACGACATTTAAGCGCCCCAAGTGTTGCGTGTCGTGTCTTCGTACACATATGGTGCACGATGAGACCTCCGGCTCCCCGATCCCGCGGGAGTGCGGAAGTTGATATCCAGCTAGGAATCCCTGCAGTGCAACGGCGTACTGCAGGTGTGCCTTGTTCGCACAGCCCAAACTTGGGGTCATGGTCACAAGGGCTAGAGAGAGAGGGAAGGAGGAAGTCAACCAAAGGACTTCTCCAAATATTTGTTATATTTAATCCCACCCATGGGAACCCCTTTATATAGGCGGAGGGGGTGTGCCCTCTCCATTAGGTTAGCCATGTGGGACTATTACTAAAAGAAAATATCAGGAAAAATTCGGAACAGCTGCATGGGCCAAATCTAGCCCAATCAACGAACAACAAACAGATAAAACTGCAGCCTAGGGCAGGGGGTCGGCCGGGTGGGCCTTGGGTAGCCCATCCCATGCCTGCCTGCCTCCCAGAGCTGCCTAGAGCGAGTGGCTCAGGTGGGCTTGCCCACCTGGCTGCCCACGCCTGCGCCTGCTTTCGGCATTCCACTTTGGACCCGTCCGCTAAGCTGCCCGGGTGGGCCGCCTGCCCTGCCGGCCCGGCTGGCTGGCCAGCTCCCCCACGAGCCCCGCATGGGCCGGGGTCGAGCCAGGCCGGCTACCGCGGCTGGTAGCTGGCGCATGCCCCCGTGCGGCATGGTGTATCCGCTGCCCATGTGGGCTGGGCTGTTTTTCTTTTTTCCCTTTTCTTTTCCTGCAGCTTTTCTTCTAGGCTATTTCCCTTCGGGATTTGGCCTAATATAAAAGTCGCTCTTATAAATATTAATATAAATATTATTTAGAATATATTAATTTACAATTAACATATAATAAATATATATTCAAATTCCCATTTATCCGAAAACACTTTTCCGGTCTTTTACTTTATTCTTTCTCCGGACAACTTTGGATCTCTCTGCGGAATGATTCCGACTTTCTCTTTCTCTACTGTGATTCCGTCTTACGAATGATCACTATCATCATACCCTTAAGTGAATCCTCTCACGGTGCGGGAATGCTCTAGACATGATCTGTATCAATGATCAACAGAGGGACCAGGGATATCCATGTGACCCCTATGCATTCCTGATGACAATGTCGTTTGAACCGATAAATGTAGCATCCATATTCCTTTTGTTTCTTGATATGACTTGTCCGAGATCCGATCATTGGTATCACATACCTTGTTCAATCTCGTTCACAACAAGTTATGTTTTCTTGTTACCATGATATTACATCCATGTGACCTACCCAGTGAACCCCTGGAAGCCTTTTGTTCGGGCCAAGGGTGCTGACGGTGCCTCATCGTTGAAGCCCACGGAATGAAGAATTGTAGTGTAACATAGGTTAGCATGGTGAGTGGCCTTTTGTAACATATTCCGCATGTGAACAATGTATTATGTCACTATATGAAGGATGCAGTCGACTCATGTATGAATGAGTGATTTTGTTGTGTATGATTTTGGGTTATGCGAGTCCCCGAGCACGTCCGCCCTTATGTGGGGTTGACCTCGCATATATGTATGTTTGGTTGCATTGGGTTGTTTAGATTAACTGGAGTTGACTCGCCATGGCTCGTGGAGCCAATCGCTTGGAGACCCTAAGGGGTGCTCTGTACTTGGTGTTTTCCCGAACGCGAATGGGGCTCGAAGAGTCCCCGAGCACGGTACTTAACCATTCGAGTCGCATTCCCAAGGTAGGTGAGGGCGTAATACATTGTTTGTAACGTGTCACTCCTCCTGTCTTGAAAAAGGCAGTCGCGTGGCGAGTCCAATGCAAGCTCTCATACTTGGTGTGTTCCCGAGCCGCGTTGGGGTTGTTCTAGGCGAGTCCTCGAGCGTGGTACTTTAAGGTTCGAGTCGCATTGTGCAACGATGAGAAGGACGGGGTGCTGTAGGAAGCGGAGTCGGTGGTCTTGGCTCGAAAAGCCAATCGAGCAGGGCGACTCCGATGGTGGCTCCGGGTTGGCATTTTCGTGGACAGGACAAGGCCCAGATATTTCCATCACCCTTGACCCGCACTAGTTAGCCGTGTTGGTCGCTCAACCAAGGGTTGACTATCGTGGATAGCGTGTTGTAGTATATACGAGTGCGATTGGCACAAGAAATGGCGAGTAGACACAATTTGTGTGAATCAAGTATTTATTTCATCATGTGGCGACTAAGTAAAAGTTTTAGTTCTATGTATAGAACTTCTGTAGGATATTGACATTCCATGGCCACTCGACATCGAGTTGGCCATCACCTCATATGTCGATGAGGTAGTAGGCGTTGTTTCCGAGGACTCTCCCTATGGCGAAAATCCCCTCCCATGGAGGAGAGAGCTTGTGCATGCCCTTCTTGTCCTGGATGAGTCGCAGGACCAGGTCGCCTTCCTAGAAGGTGCGAGTCCGAACCCGGCAGTTGTGATAGCAGCGGAGTCCCTACTAGTAGATGGCGGTGCGAGAGCGAGCTAGGTCGTGGCTTCGTCGAGCTGGTCGACACCGTCTTGGCGGGCAATCTCGTTGTCCTCCTCCATGTAGTTGACGACTCGAGGCGAAGTCGTGTTCCAGTTGGTCGGCATGACGGCTTGACCGTACACCATGAAGAAGGCGTTAACCCGCCGAGCGGTTGATGAAGGTGCAGATGCCCCGAGCATGGAGGGAAGCTCTTGACCCAGCATCCGGGGTCCGTTCGAGAGGGACCCGCAACCTTGGCTTGAGGTCGTGGAGGGCACTTTGGTTGGCACTCTTTGCTTGGTCGTTTGACTCCAGGTGGGCGACTAAGGCGAGGTTGAGTCATATGTCATGCTCTTCGTAGAAGTCAGCCATGGCGCCCTTGGTGAAGTTGGTGCCGTTATCCGTGATGATGCTATGTGGGTAGCCGCATCGGTAGATTAGCTCGCAGAGGAACTTAGTGGCGGCCTTGCCGTCGCATTTCCTGATCAGCTTCACTTCGACCCACTTGGTGAACTTGTCGATAGCGACCAAGAGGTTGGTGTATCTGGACAGAGCTTTTTTGAACCGCCCCACCATGTCTATGCCCCATACGGCAAATGTCCAGGTGATGGGGATGGTCTTGAGGGCGAACCGGTAGGTATGTGCGTCGGTTGGTGTACTTCCGGCACCGACGCATCATTGGGCGATGTCTATGGCATTGGCATGTGCAAGTGAGCGTAGAAGCCATGGCGCATGGCCTTGGCGACTAGCAATCCAGCGCCGGCGTGGTGGCCGCGATGTGCGTGGATGTCTTGTAGGATCTTGTGACCTTCTTTTGGCTGCACGCAGTGCTGGAACACCCCAGTCACACTGCACTTGTGGAGTTCGATGTTGATGATGACGAAGGACTTGCTGCACCGCATGATCATTCGTGCCTCGATCTCATCGGTGGGTAGGATCTTATGCTCGAGATAGGCGTGAGGGGTTGTCGGTCGATGGGCTCCGTGATCATGGTGACCAGGGCGGGCTCGGGCTGCAGCGGTATCCCGATGTCAATCTCCTTCAGAGGGGAGACCAAAGGCTTGTTGATGATGTCGAGGAAGATGCCCGTGGGTGGTGTTTGGCGAGCCGATCCGATGCACGAGAGTGCGTCGGCCTCCTCATTTTTGTCGATTCGATCTACTTGATGGAGTAGCCGTGATGCCCCCAATGGTCCACAATCTGGCTAACACGGCGACAGTACCAGCGACTTGTGTAGCGGCAAGGTCGGAGTCGCCAGAGCACCGTAGGGCGGTTGATGTTCATCTCATTGGCGGCCAGCATGCCATGGAGGATGGCCTTGTACTCAGCCATATTGTTGGTGCAGGGCGTGAAGTCGAGGTGTAGCATGTATCGGAGCTTGTCGCCTTTGGGGGAGGTGAGTACGATCCTAGCCCCAACGATGTCCGTGTTCTTGGAGCCATCGAAGTGGAGCGACCAGTAGTGGAGGTAGGGCAGCTTCTCCGGCTGTTGTGCCTCTTCCCAATCAGTGAGGAAATCGGCCAGGGCTTGCGACATGATCACTTTGTGCGGCTCGTACTTGATGTTGTGGACGCCGATCTCGACGGCCCACTTGGCGACTTGCGCAGTCGCGTCACGGTTGCGGATGATGTCCTACAATGGGGTAGAGGAGACGAACGTGATGGGGTGCTCCTGGAAGTAGTGCGGGAGCCTTCTTTGGGCTCGGAAGATCGCATAGACTAGCTTATAGTACTGCGGGTAGCGTTGCCTCGACTCGGTGAGGACCTCGCTGACATAGTAGACGGGGCGCTGGACGGGGCGCTCCTTGCCCTCCTCGGGTCGCTCGACCACCATTACGGCGTCGATGACTCGATTGGAGGCCGCGACATAGACAATCATTGGCTCCTTGTCCATGGGGGCTGCGAGTACTAGTGTCGCGAGTAGCACCTCTTTGATCGCTTTTAGCATGTTGTCTGCTTTGTTGTCTCACGTGAACATGGGGTTCTTCCGCATCAACCGGTAGAGGGGCATTGCCTTCTCTCCGAGCCAAGGGATGAAGTGATTGAGAGCCGTGACTCGCCATTCTGGACGTCACCCAGACACTCGGGTTTCTCGAGTCCCGCGATGGTGTCGATCTTGGTGGGGTTTGCTTCTATGCCTCATTTGGAGACAACATATACCAGCAGTTGTCCGGTTGGCATGGCGAAGATGCACTTCCCCGAGTTAAGCTTGATCTTGTACTTCTGCAGATTTACGAAAGTTTTGGCCAGATCGGCGAGTAGGTTGCTCTGGCGAGTTGACTTCACCACCACGTCATCAATGTACACGTGGATGTTGTGGCCAATTTGGCTCGCAAGGCACTCCTGCATGCACCATTGGTAGGTCGCGCCAGTGTTCTTGTGGCCGAATGTAATTGTGGTGTAGCAGAAGGCACCAAATGGTTTGATGAAGGTTGTTTTCTCCTTGTCCTCGACCGTCATCTTGATCTGGTTGTAGCCAGAGTACGCGT
The DNA here is from genome assembly GCA_023614405.1 of Avena insularis. Classification (NCBI taxonomy): domain Eukaryota; kingdom Viridiplantae; phylum Streptophyta; class Magnoliopsida; order Poales; family Poaceae; genus Avena; species Avena insularis. The sequence continues at coordinate 471,976,839 of CM042694.1, forward strand.
CGAGGAAGCACAGCTACTCCGCTCCCATGGTCGAGTCAATGATCTAGTTGATGCACGGTAGGATGAGATCCTCCTTCGGGTAGGCGCTGTTGAGGTTGGTGTAGTCGATGCACATTCTCCAGGTGTTGTTCTTCTTCAGAACCAGGACTGGGTTTGCCAGCCACTTGGAGTACTTGATTGTCTAAATGAAGCCTGCAGCGAGAAGCCGCTGCACTTCTTCGGCGATTACCTGGCGGCGCTCTTCATTGAAGGGCCACAGCGACTGCTCCACAAGTCGCGCTTTAGGGTCGGCATTGAGTTTATGCTCAGCGAGTTCCCTCGAGACACCATGCATGTCGGATGGTTTCCATGCGAAGATGTCGCGATTCTCACGTAGGAACTCGATGAGCGCGCTTTCTTATGCGAGGCTCATGTTGGTCCTGATGGTGACCTTATGGCTCGAGTTGCCCGGGATGAGCTCGGGTGTGGTGTGCGTGGAGGCCTCAAATGCTGTCGACCCAGCATTTTCTACGTTGGGATTCTTCAGGATCCTATGGGTCATCCTTGTCGATGCCAGTCGCATATTTGGCGAGCTCGTCAGCGTGGTTGGTCACCTGGCGATGACGGTGTCGGTGAGCTTAGCATCGTTATCCTCGCACTCCACGGCCATGTTGGGGTCTCCGTGGATGGTAATCATGCCGCGTGGCCCTGGGAGCTTCATCATGTTGTACGCGTAATGCGGGGCCGCCATGAACATGGTGAATGCCTATCGCCCCAAGACACAGTGATAGGGGCTGTGGAAGTTCACCAGCTCGAAGATTATCCGCTTAGTGCGGAAGTTGGATGGTGTGCCAAAGGTGATTGGCAGCATCACCTTGCCGATCGAGTATGCCTTCCGACCGGTGATGATGCCGTGGAAGGTAGTGAGGGTCGATTCGACCATCGACTGCGGGAGATGAAGTCTCCTGAAAGTGTCCAGGTAGAGGATGTTGATGGACTTCCACCATCCATCAATGTCTTGGGGAGCCAGTAGTCAGCAACTTTGGGTTTGACCACCAGGGCGACTCGCCCAAGGTAATCATGCATGTGGTCCTCGCGGCTCCAAGTGATGCTCTCGGACTAGTTAAGGAAGCGGGGGATGTCGACTTGTGTTACCGCGTTCACGGTGACTGCGCGGGTGAGCACCTTCTTCTCGCGCTTGGTGTGGAGCCCGGTGAATGTGTGCAGCGAGCCAACGTCGTTGCCAAACCCACCGGTATTGTCGTTGTCCCTTGGTGGGTCGTTGTTGGGGCCTTCCCTTGCTCGCCTTGCCTTCTCGGTCTCCTTCAGGGAGTGGCAGTCGGCGGTGGTGTGAGTGGCGGGCTTCCCTTCCCTGCTGTGGTAGACACAGGACAGATTAAGCAGGGCAGTAGGATCAAATTTCGGCCTTGCCTCGTTTTTGGCACGGTAGTTTCCGCTATCGTGGTAGTTTCCTCCGTCACGGTGGACGTTCTTCAGGTCGCGCTGCATGTAGCCGGCGTTAGCGACGAAGTCGAATCACCCGTCACCTTGGCGCTTGCCAGTGAGGCGAGTGTTGCTATAGCGCAGCTCCCGTTGTCTCCCGTTGTCGTTGCCACCAGTGTGGCGCCTAAAGGGGATCCACAGCAGAAAACAAAAAAATTTCTACGTTGGAACCCCAAAACAGCCTAGGATCTATCTATGTAGTAATGCAGTAATGGCCAATGCCTAGAGAATACATACCCTTGTAGACCGTACGCGGTTAATATTCCGAGAGGAACGTGGTTGATGTAGTCGTACTCATAGCCGACCTCAAGGTCACGAAGCTCCTCGTAGGTCACCCCTTGCTCCTTCTTCATCATGCAGCAGCTCCGGCTCACGACATTTAAGCGCCCCAAGTGTTGCGTGTCGTGTCTTCGTACACATATGGTGCACGATGAGACCTCCGGCTCCCGATCCATGAGTGCGGAAGTTGATATCCAGCTAGGAATCCCTGCAGTGCAACGGCGTACTGCAGGTGTGCCTTGTTCGCACAGCCCAAACTTGGGGTCATGGTCACAAGGGCTAGAGAGAGAGGGAAGGAGGAAGTCAACCAAAGGACTTCTCCAAATATTTTTTATATTTAATCCCACCCATGGGAACCCCTTTATATAGGCGGAGGGGGTGTGCCCTCTCCATTAGGTTAGCCATGTGGGACTATTACTAAAAGAAAATATCAGGAAAAATTCGGAACAGCTGCATGGGCCAAATCTAGCCCAATCAACAGCAAACAACAAACAGATAAAACTGCAGCCTAGGGCAGGGGGTCGGCCGGGTGGGCCTTGGGTAGCCCATCCCATGCCTGCCTGCCTCCCACGCGTCGGCCTAGAGCGAGTGGCACAGGTGGGCTGCCCACCCAGCGCCCACGCCTATGACTGCTCGGCATTCCGCTTTGGACCCGTCCGCTAAGCTGCCCGGGTGGGCCGCCGCCCGGCCCTGGTGGCCAGCTCCCCACAGGCCCAAGATGGGCCGGTCGAGCCAGTCGCTACTGTGTGGTGGCGCATGCCCCGTCTTGGCATGGTGTATCCGCTGCCCATGTGGGCTGGGCTGTTTTTCTTTTTTCCCTTTTCTTTTCCTGCAGCTTTTCTTCTAGGCTATTTCTCTTCGGGATTTGGCCTAATATAAAAGTCGCTCTTATAAATATTAATATAAATATTATTTAGAATATATTAATTTACAATTAACATATAATAAATATATATTCAAATTCCCATTTATCCGAAAACACTTTTCCGGTCTTTTACTTTATTCTTTCTCCGGACAACTTTGGATCTCTCTGCGGAATGATTCCGACTTTCTCTTTCTCTACTGTGATTCCGTCTTACGAATGATCACTATCATCATACCCTTAAGTGAATCCTCTCACGGTGCGGGAATGCTCTAGACATGATCTGTATCAATGATCAACAGAGGGACCAGGGATATCCATGTGACCCCTATGCATTCCTGATGACAATGTCGTTTGAACCGATAAATGTAGCATCCATATTCCTTTTGTTTCTTGATATGACTTGTCCGAGATCCGATCATTGGTATCACATACCTTGTTCAATCTCGTTCACAACAAGTTATGTTTTCTTGTTACCATGATATTACATCCATGTGACCGATTCACATGTTGCAACATTTATGGATGTAATCTCACCAAGCCGGCCATATGTATCTTTACCGTGATGTGGGTGAACAAATATCGCTCTTGACATATATTGCCCCAACGGTTCCTCCGAGTACCTAAACACACCTTTATAACCACTGTATTACCAAGTGGCGCTTGATGCTATAAAAGCACTCTCGAGAGACTGTGATTGATATAGCCTCACGGTCTAAGGAATTAGGAGTCTAGATTTAGCTATTGCAACAATGAACTATATGACTTGATTGTGTTGCAATCCTTCGAGGAATGTCCATCACATCATTCTCCAACGATATGACCCCATTGTCAATTGGCATAAATGCCCATGATCTTGAAACCTAGATCATCCTCATGACCAACGAACTAGTATGAATACAGGCTACTAGGGACTTGGTTGTTTCATACCACACCTGTACCAATGTTTCTACTTGATACAGTTATAGCACAATATGAAACTATTATAAACTAATTGAGATATGACAATAAAAACCTATTTATTATTTGCCTCTAGGGCATATCTCCTTCAGTCTCCCACTTGCACTAGAGTACAAATAATCTACCTCGCATTTTACTCATATAAACCATATACGATATGCGTTTACAGATCATGCATGCTCATGGGAAACATCATGTCCATGTTCTGTTTTACCAGATCATTATGTCTTTAGAAAATCGTTAATGTCTTCCTAATTGTGGCATTCACACCATTATCTTATAATGGGTCGAAGTATTTGTTTTGCAATAAAGTGAGACTTTGTGTCTAGTGTTTATAATGATGGTCGTTTTCACTGTTGTCATCTAAACTTCAAAACACACTTTGCTATCCTTTGTGTGTATACTGTAGTCATGGCAGCAGAACGAGGCCAGATTCCAGGAGCTTACAGTGACTTTAGATCAACCTCGAAGGCTTTCTCATGGGCACTAAGCCCTGGGACACATCATTCTACGTTAAAAGCGAACTAGCCCCGCCATAACATTATACATCACATCAGATGGAGCCTTTATACTTCTATAACTATGTAGATCCTAGTGCATGAAATGCATCTATGCCACTTACATTTCTTCTTGCCATTTATGTACAAACTTAATTCTGGTTCAGTGATCAGCTCAGGAATCACTTAAAGACATGTTCTTACAGTTAAGACTTTGTCCTACCAATAAGAACTTCGGGTCACATTACGTCGAGTGTACAACATGGTTATATGGAAGAACCTATGACTGAGGCATAGGAGATGCAACACATCTCTTTCTTTCAACCATAGTTGCAATACTAACTCAATTCTTCATATAGTAAGAACTTCTTTCTTACCTTGTTCCATTCTGAGCTACTTCAGAATCTTGCTTAGGACATTCTGAACATCTTTCAGAATCAAGTCCAGGAAGCATTCGACATTCAGTGTTTATTAAACTTACCAATCTATCTCGATAGATCTTATTATTTAATAACTTCAACTTCATCCTTATTTATATAACTTAAATATCATTAACACCAATCACATCATTCACATATGTCGTCCACATATCCCAGAATGATTTCACGCTCCCACTCAAATATGACATTCATGTTTGAGATCCCGGGATTTCACTTAGCTCCCACTCAAAATATGTCAGATACATATTATGAATTAGCCAAGATGATTTGTTCCCACTCAAATCTAGGTCCTCTCGATAATCTTGGACATTCCAAAATTCTCTGATCATCATCAAATCGAGAATTCCACTATCGAGATTTCAATGACCATTCATTTCTCGTAATTAGGTCCATCACGCTTCTTTGTAATTTGTAGGTATGTCTTGTTCAAAACATGACAAGTGAATCAACAATATAATTCCACAAACTTGTAGAATATATAGTTGAATCCTACTTTTTTTAGTAAAAGTATTTATTTGAAACTTTATGATCATTATCATTGGTTTCTCCTCTATTTGCAGACTTTGGATTCACAAAACAAATTCCGCTGCGCCACTCAACAATTCGGAGGTGAGGTCAAATACCTTGTTTTGATCTTTTACTTTCTTCCACCTGTATCTTCATCAAGACACGTAAACTTAGGACAACAACAGTTTTGCCCCTTTGTGGAAGATCCATTCATAGCTTCCTAAGAATGCTCTACAAAGACTTGTTTATTCTCCAAGATTTCGACTTATCGAAATCTCCAGAAACTCGAACGTGCCATAACACTTATGGTGTTGTTTCCACGAATCTTTAGATGTTCCTTTGTATTTCAAATGAGTGCTTTCTTATTTCGATCTCTAACTCTAAACAAAAACTATAACTCTGATAAGAGATAATATTATACCATATGTATCTAATACATATTGATTATGATGTTTAGACATTTCAACATAGTTTGAACTCATCCAATTATCATAATTTGGGAAACATCTTGTGCAAGTCCCTTTTATGCTAAACTTAACTTGAATACTTTAGTCATGTCGATCAAATTTGAAGAGACTTCGTATTCTTGTTAATTTCAATATCCTCCTATTGTTGTTAACTCATTTGAACAATTCAAATCATTTCAAACTTATGTTTCATTAAGTAAATACGCTTATTCACTTAAATCCACAATTAACTAATGATTTCCACTATTTGTTGAAAATACGATACATCACTATGTATAAAGTTCAACATTTCTTCGCATATCACCATTTTACCAGAATGCGGAGTTTTAGTCATTCTGCCCAAGAGGCATGGTTTTGCAAAGTCTCTAGATTAAGCATCTAGGACCTCGATCTTCATAAAGAACATGCAATAACCAAAATGACTTAAACTATAGTGTCATCTCATTATTAAACTTTGGATATCTTTTAGCATTCTAATCATTTTATAAATGCTTAAACTATTATCATTAACATAGTGATGAGAATAACTTGTTTATAATTGTAATGTGACCATAACAGTATTATTCATAAGAATAGTACAAACTGGCTTGTAACTTGTTCATATGAATAATCGTCTCGCCAAAAGCGAGACACACAAACAAGGATTACAAATTATATTCAAGTCCACTAATCCAAATGACAAACTTTGAGGGAAGAGATGATGTCGGCCATCAACTGTTTTGCTTGCCATCATCAAGCCACATTGCCTAAAATCCAGCAATTCTCAAGCAGATCATCCTTTTTCACAAAGCAAGACAAGTATCAAATACTTTGCAAACTGCAACGAGTTTTGCAAGAACCACATTTATAATTTGTATATCTTACATATACCTTTTAATGCATGACCTCCATTGCAATCAAGCCCTTCCAAGAGTTCCCAACTCTAATGCAAGATCGCTAAGTGTTTTTCCAAACAATCTCTTTTCATCCATGATGGAGGAAAACTCATCCAATGGCTCATACTCTATGTGCCTTATTCTTTAGAATACAAAATCTAGCCCAACTCTCCATTGAATGGAGAATGGCTTATTGGATGATTATGGGGAAAACACAAAAATTCCGGAGTCATCGAATTATCTCCTAATGGTTATTGTATCAAGAAGAGAAGATCACCTTTTACGAGGATATCCCTCGGACGTGGGTATTAATCTATGAAGTTGGACCCTTTTGCTAAGTTCCAAATTAAGCAATATATTCCCATGGTCGTAAAGGACCTCAATGGGATAGGCCAAGATCTACTAAGATATTTGCAAACATACATCTAGACTAAGTTTATAATAAGAGATCAATTTATAATTGGTCTCCACTAAAGTTGTCATCCCCTGGACGATTTTAGTGATCACATGATCCCTATCATGTGCACCTCCCCCGATCATCATGGCCATCAGTGCAGCCTCAAAGGTAGACATTAAACAATGCCAATCACACCATCCATGTGACGCATGCTCGATCTTTCGATCTCTTGTGTTCCAAGGCCATGTCTATACATGCTAGGCTCGCCAAATCTAAATTGTGTGTATTCGCTGTGCAACATGGCTTACACACATTGTATGCGAACGTAGATATGTCTGACCCCCGATCGTCATGGTTGGCCTCATACCGAAGAACTTTCTTGGTGGTGCACACACAAGGGGAATACGGAACATTGGAATTAAATAGGGATTATCTTATTTGCTACCGTTGAGTATCTTAATACTAGCACACAATAAGATGTAAAACAGGTTTCAATATCATATGTATAATGTGATATGATATGATCCTTCTTGTACCTTGATCTGCATCGAGCACTCCGGCATGATCTCCATCTTGCCCTTGGTTTGACGCCAAGTCCACGACACCTCCACCAGGTCGTCCATCGGAACGATGACTACTACTATACTACTAAGTAACAGAAAAGTAAACTACTTTACCTTCGCAACGACCAATGCCATATCATAATCACATGCCCCCTGCAAAATAAAGTTAGATGCCTCTAATTTATCTATTACAAGTTTTACGTGGTTGTTAGAGCTTTCGTAATAGAACCGTTTCTAAACTACGAACTTTCCAACCACAACATGGATCCAATAGTTATCTATACTACACCCCTTTCGGGGCCCTCCGTTGTAAATGATATATCAACTATTGAATGAGAGACAGACACCCACTAGCCACTTATACGGTACAAGCCGTATGCTGAGCATGGAACCATTCTCGCGTACGAATACGCGTAAGGTCGGTCCAGGCTGCTTCACCAAATAATACCGCGATATAAACAAGTACACATTAGAGGGTAACAACTAAGGGATCAATGCCCTCACAATACATGTGTCCGTACAACATTCTTACACATAGATCGGCTCTGATACCACTGAAGGGGATCTGCAGTAGAAAACAAAAAATTCCTACGTTGGAACCCCAAAACTGCCTAGGATCTATCTATGCAGTAATGCAGTAACGGCCAATGCGTAGAGAATATATACCCTTGTAGACCGTACGCGGTTAATGTTCCGAGAGGAACGTGGTTGATGTAGTCGTACTCGTAGCCGACCTCAAGGTCGCGAAGCTCCTCGCGGGTCACCCCTTGCTCCTTCTTCATCGTGCAGCAGCTCCGGCTCACGACATTTAAGCGCCCCAAGTGTTGTGCCTCGTGTCTTCGTACACATATGGTGCACGATGAGACCTCCAGCTCCCCGATCCCGTCGGGAGTGCGGAAGTTGATATCTGACTAGGAATCCCTGCAGCACAACAGCGTACTGCAGGTGTGCCTTGTTCGCACAGCCCAAACTTGGGGTCATGGTCACAAGGGCTAGAGAGAGGGAAGGAGGAAGTCAACCAAAGGACTTCTCCAAATATTTGTTATATTTAATCCCACCCATTGGCACCCCTTTATATAGGCGGAGGGGTGTGCCCTCCCCATTAGGTTAGCCTTGTGGGACTATTACTAAAAGAAAATATCAGGAGAAATTCGGAACAGCTGCATGGGCCAAATCTAGCCCAATCAACAGCAAACAGATAAAACAGTAGTCTGGGGCAGGGGGTCAGCCGGGTGGGCCTTGGGCAGCCCATCCCGTGCCTGCCTACCTCCCACGTGTGGCGGCCTGGAGCGAATGGCCCGGGTGGGCTGGCTGCCCACCCCGCGGCCTACTCGGCGGTCCTGCCTGGACCCCGCCCGCTCAGCTACCCGGGTGGGCCGCCTGCCCTGCCGGCCCGGCTGGCTGGCCGGATCCCTCGCGAGCCTAGCATGCGCCGGGGTCGATCCAGGCCGACTGCCGCGGCTGGTAGCTGGCGCCTGCCCCCGTGCGGCATGGAGTATCCGCCACCCACGTGGGCTGGGCTGTTTTTCTTTTTCCCTTTTCTTTTCCTGCAGCTTTTCTTCTAGGTTATTTCCCTTCAGGATTTGGCCTAATATAAAAGTCTCTCTTATAAATCTTAATATAAATATTATTTAGAATATATTAATTCACAATTAACATATAATAAATATATATTCAAATTCCCATTTATCCGAAAACACTTTTCCGGTCTTTTCCTTTATTCTTTCTCCGAACAACTTCGGATCTCTCTGCGGAACGTTTCCGACTTTCTCTTTCTCTACTGTGATTTCGTCTTACGAATGATCGCTATCATCGTACCCTTAAGTGTATCCTCTCACGGCTCGGGAATGCTCTAGACATGATCTGTATCAATGATCAACAGAGGGACCAGGGATATCCATGTGACCCCTATGCATTCCTGATGGCAATGTCATTTGAACCGGTAAATGTAGCATCCATATTCCTTTTGTTTCTTGATACGACTTGTCCGAGATCCAATCATTGGTATCACATACCTTGTTCAATCTCGTTCACAACAAGTTCTATTTTCTTGTTACCATGATATTACATCCATGTGACCGAGTCACATGTTGCAACATTTATGGATGTAATATCACCAAGCCGGCCATATGTATCTTTACCCGTGATGTGGGTGAACAAATCCCGCTCTTGACATATATTGCCTCAATGGTTCCTCCGAGTACCTGAACACACCTTTATAACCACTGTATTACCAAGGGGCGCTTGATGCTATCAAAGCACTCTCGGGAGACCGTGATTGATATAGCCTCACGGTCTAAGGAATTAGGAGTCTAGATTTAGTTGTTGCAACAAATGAAATATATGACTTGATCGTGTGGCAATCCTTCGAGGAATCTCCATCACATCATTCTCCAATGATATGACCCCATTGTCAATTGGCATAAATGCCCATGATCTTGAAACCTAGATCATCCTCATGACCAATGAACTAGTATGAATAGAGGCTACAAGGGACTTGGTTGTTTCATACCACACATGTACCAATGTTTCTACTTGATACAGTTATAGCACAATATGAAACTATTATAAACTAATTGAGATATGACAATAAAAACCTATTTATTATTTGCCTCTAGGGCATATCTCCTTCAGTGCCTCCCACCCGACTCGTCGTCAGAGTCTTCATTGGGGTCCTCCTCCGCGTAGCGTTTGGCAATCTCGAGGAGGTCGGGGATGTTATCGAGCGTCCAGTAGACCCTCTTGATCTTGGCGATCAGAGGTTCGTACCGGCACGCATTCTTGAAGTAGTGGATCACCGTGTCCGGGTGGATGCTGGAGGCATTGATCCACAAGTACTGCCACCGTTGCACCCAGTGGCGGGTCGACTCACGCTGTCCCTGGATGTAGTGCTCCAGGTCCTCGATGGTGGTGGCAGGGCTGTAGGAGCCCTCGAAGTGCCTGACGAAGGCCTCTCGCATGTCCTCCCACGAGTCAATGTTGTCTGTGGGGAGGGTGTTGATCCATTGTCGTGTTGCTCCCTCCATCATCAAGGGGAGGTAGCGAGTGGCGAGTAAGTCAGTGTGGCCGGTGATCCCCATCGCCATGAGGTATGTATCGAGCCACACCTCTGGATCATACGTCAGGTGGTACATCTCAATCTCCTTTGGCGCCTTGAAGTTGGTAGGATACCTTTCGCCTCGGATCATTGGTCTAAAGCACTACGGGCCGACTCGATGGAGGGATCCCCTTGGCTCGGGCTCACCGCGGTTGGTGAGGGTATGCCTTAGGTCATTTGGCTGGCGCGCTCGCCATGCCTGATTGTTGACGATGTGCATCCGCGCATCAATCGGCCGGCCATTCACGGCGACCGTGTTGTTCGCCGGTCGCGGCTCATTGGTTGAGAGCGCGGGGTTCATGGCCCGCGGTTGGAGCTGCAGGGGCTCGGGAGGTGGGCATTTGAGGGTGTTGGCGACCGTTGGACGACCGCTTAAGGCCGCCCTACTCTCGGATGAGCAGGAGTACATCCGTCCCCACGGGTTGACTCCCGCAGCTTGCTGTTCGAAGGCCCTGGAAAGTAGGGCCTGGGCATACTTGATCTGCAGCGCGCCCTCTCCTGTGATGTTGAGGTTGGCGACTGCGGCTTGCCCCATGATGACATTGTCCATCAGCGTGGAGTACAGCGGGAGCCCGTTGGCATCGCGGGCTTGTGGCGAAATGATGATCCGCGGCTGCTCCGGAGGAGGTGTGTGGCAGGATGGTGGTGGAGATCCAGTCACAGGTGCTCCAGGCGGCGAGCAGTTGCTGCCGCCAGGTGGCGTGTTCTCGTAGATCTCGCGCTTGGCTGCGCGAGCGGGGTCGTGCTCGTCATCGAAGTTCAGGGTGCACCCCTGGATGTTTGAGTACAGGCGGCTCCTGATGAGGCGCTGGTGGTAGAGCGATAGCTCCCCCGCGGTTTGTCACTCGAGGCGGAACTTCTTGCGCTCGGCCTGCTCCGCGCGTGTTGCCGCCTCCAGTCGTAGGCGGTGCTCTTTGACCTCCTCCTCGTCGCGGTCGGCGGGATCGTCATGGAGAAGGGATCTGGCAGGGTGCTCGTGTTGCCCGTCATGTAGATGGCATTGAAGCGATTAGTTTTTTCACGGAAGTCATCAGGGGACTCCGAACCGAAGTCGGAGTCGAAGATCCCGAGAATGGAGGGGTCCTCAAAGTCCTCAGCATTGGAGACTCGTATGATGGAGTCCTCGTGTGACGCCGCAGTGATGGATCCGGCAACCGAGGCAGGGGTCACCGAATTAGCGTCGTCGTTGAGGGTTGTGTCGCCTACGGCCGAGTCGTACTCGGAGATGAGGCGAGTGATGGAGCGGATCTGGCCCTCCAAGAGTAGATCACGACACGGTGGCGATCCGCCGACGATCAGAGTTTCCGTCGGGTCGACGGCATCGATGAAGCCAACGAAGAGGTTGATGGTGCCGACCAGCATCACCATGCTGTGTGTGATCGAGAGCGACGCCGGGATGTAGATGATGGTCAGGATCTAGAGGATCCCGCTGCTGGCGATCATGCGATCGGTGGCGATCGGCCGATAAATTGGCGAGTAGGGTCTGGCCACAGAACTCAGGCCAGACCTGCCATGCCCCACGGTGGGCGCCACTGTCGTGGGAATGACCATGGCAGTTGCTACCAGGGGTAGCGATTGGAAGGATTTGGGGCAAGAGCGGGCAGCCATCTGCAGAGCGAGATGAGGGCAAAGACATAGGGATTTACCTAGGTTCGCCCCCCATAGGATAAAGACCTACTCCTGCTAAATTGAATTATCGAGTGAGTTACAAGGGTGGCGAACTCGGCGTCTAAGCAGTGAGTCAATGGGGTGTATGATGAAACGTGTCTACAGAGAGTACCCTAGGGATGTTTATATAGGGGTACCTCTCTAGGGTTTACAGATATACAACTGAATCAAATAGGGACTCGGGGGATTTGACCTAATATGACTGGGCCTAACTACGCTTTTGGGACTCCAGCTTCCAGTCCACAGGCTTCCTTTCTAGTCGCATTCCAGTCGCTGTCCTATAGGCCCACTCGTAGAGGCCTTGGTCCAGTCGAAACGTCTTGCTGGGTATACCCCATTCGCCATATCCCCATCACCGAGAAAATACTGGCAATCCTAACAATGAAGAAACCAATGAACCTTTGGGGAGTACAACTGTTAGCTGGGCGAGTCGCAGCACTCAGCCGTTTCATTGCTTGTTTAGGAGAAAAGGCACTACCATTCTACGCCCTCATGAGAAAATATGATAAATTCAAATGGATAGAAGAAGCCCAGCGTGCCTTCGAGGATCTCAAATGGACACTTTCGACATCTCATATCGTCGTGTCTCCATGCGAGAGAGAGAGCCACTACTTCTTTACATTGCTGCCACAAATCAAGTGGTCAGCACGGCCTGGTCGTAGAGCGACCCGAAGAAGGGAAAATCCACGGGGTTCAGAAGCCAGTTTAATTCCTGAGCAAAGTTCTCTCGCCATCAAAACAGAGGTACCCACATTATCAAAAGTTGGCGTATGGACTGTTTATGACTGCACGAAAGTTGCATCGCTATTTTTCAGAACACCCGATCATAGTGCTCAATGAAGCACCCCTATCTAATATTCTGAACAACCTAGAAGCAATCAGACGTGTCTCTCTATGGGACATTGAGCTTTCCCCTCGAGATATCACATACGAGAAGCGTAAAGCAATCAAATCGTAAGTTCTGCCTGATTTCATCACTGAATGGACTAAACTACAATGCATGGGCCCACTAGACCTTTCTAGTGCATGGACGATGTACTTTGATGGATCAAAAAGAATGGAAGGAGCAGGGGCAGGAGTCATATTAGTATCATCACAAGGCGATAAGATGAGATATATACTTCGGATGAGCTTCGCAAACGCATCCAATAATGAAGTTGAGTATGAGTCCTTGTTGCATGGTATGTGTATGGCTAAAGCTTGCGGTGCAACTCGCCTTTAGATATTTGGCGACTCCTATCTTGTAGCACAGCAAGAAATGAACAAATGCGATGCTATCAGCGATAACATGGTTGCCTGCCGTGATCTGTATAGCATTATGGAGGCTCAGTTTGATGGATGCGAGGTGTCGCACATAGGAAGAGCAAGTAATGAAGAAGCCGACAATCTAGCAAACATCGGGTCCCTGTGCCTACCAGTGCCACCTGGGTTTTTTTTGGGAGGAAATAACTGAGCTATCAAGGCCAAGAGAGTTTTTGATGTCATAGCACCCAAGACAGGGAAAAAGATTAAACCACAAAAGGACTCAGGGGCTTCACCAACTAGATCGAGTATAGAGGAAATCTCGGAAGAAGAACCAGAAGTTGATGAGGTTATGATAATAGAGCCTACATGGATGCAGCCATACATAGCATATATGACTAAAGGAGAGCTACCCAAAGATGTGACAGAAGCTCGGTGAATCACTCGAAGATCAAAAGCCTTCAGAATCATTAAAAGGGAATTATATAAAAGAAGCATTTCAAGTGTGCTACAGCGATGTGTCACACCCGACGAAGGAAAAGTTATACTCAAGGATATACATGAAGGAGTATGTGGCCATCATGCTAGCAGCCGAGCAATTGCCGCCAAAGCATTTAGGGCAGGATTCTACTGGTTTACAGCAGTACAAGATGCAAAAGATATAGTTAGAACATGTGAGGTCTGTCAGCGATTCGCAACAAAACCTGGTGCACCCGCCACTGAGTTAAATCCTATACCTCTTGTGTGGCCCTTTGCTCAGTGGGGACTCAATATGGTGGGTAAACTTCACAGATCATCTCCAGGAGGACACGTCTTTCTGCTTGTAGCAGTCGACAAATTTACTAAATGGATCTAAGCAATGCCTGTCACCAGTCAGGACGGAACTTCGCTGTGAATTTTATCAAATCCATAGTGTTCCGATTTGGCATGCCAAATAGAATCATCATAGATAATGGAACTAACTTTACTTCTAATGAGTTCAGGGAATATTGTGAGGAGATGGGTATCAAAGTAAGCTACGCCTCAATAGCCCACCCGCAAACCAATGGGCAAGTGGAAACAGCCAATGGCCTAGTAACTGTTGGCCTCAAGAAAAGATTACTAGCACCACTCGACAGGGCAAAAGGAGCATGGGTTGATGAGTTACCATCTGTTTTGTGGAGTTTACGTACTACTCCAAATAATTCGACACAAGAAACACCCTTCTTTTTGGTCCATGGCACTGAGGCCGTCCTTCTAGTCGAAGTATCACACGACTCTCCACGAGTATCTACATATGATTAAGAACATCAAGAGAAGCACTTGAAGACGACATCGATGCACTCGGCGAAGCATGTGACACTTCCCTACAAAAAGAGACTATATATCAGCAAAACTTGCAAAACTATCATAGTCGGCGTTTGTGTCCTAGGTCCTTTGCTATAGGGGACCTAGTTCTTCGCCTCAAGCAAGATGGTCACCAAAAACTAGAGTCACCTTGGGAAGGGCCTTACATCGTTACAGAAGTTATCCCTAGAGGAGCATATCATCTACAAGACAAGAAGATAGGAGGCAAATACTCCAATCCATGGAACGTCGCACAACTAGATGCTTTTACGCTTAGAATTTACAATAAAACCTATGGCTCGGCTTCTTAGCCAGAATAATAAGGCTAACAGCCAGACGGCAATCCGCCAAACAATGTATCTTTAGCTTCGGAATATAAATAAAACATAAGTTCTTCATACTCTAAGTATTTATTTATACTTTTTTACCAAAAAAAGAAGGAGATATCTATTTTTTCTATAAGCATTATTCTGATAAAACTAACAATAATTATGAGCCTGGTACAGGCATTCGAACATAGCCTCGGGGGCTACTCCCATTGGGAGCGCTGGCGCACCGGATAGAAATCAAATTGTGCATATAGATTTAAAACAGTTTTTATCCACACCTATTGAAAGGGAAACGGATGTCGCCTAGAGGGGGTGAATTGGTGTTTTAAAAATATTACAGTTTAGGCTCTATTAAATGCAGAATAAAACTTAACATTTAATTTATCAAGCCAAAACCTATATCAATTAGGTTCAACTAAGTGCAACAACAACCTATGCTAAGCAAGACAAGCAACAAGGTGATAGCAAGATATAATACTTCAAGCACGATGGCTATCACAATCTAAATTGCATGAGTAAAGGGCTGAGTTTAGAGATAACCGATGGACGCGGAGACGATGATTTGTTTCCCGAAGTTCACTTCCAAAGAAGCTACGTCTTTGTTGGAGAGGTGCGGTTGCGCAATGTACTTCGAACACCACAAATGGCTCACCTCGAGGTGTGGTGGCTCGATGCTCACCCAATGCCACACAAGGCCTCACCCCAAGATGTGAAGGCACACAACTCACCAGCAACACAAAATGCTCACCCTATTCCCCCATGAGCTCGCCACAAAGGTCTACTCACGTTCCACTATGGGACACTTGAGGGTGGTCACCGAAGCCGTACAAGGCTTGGGACAAACTCCACAACTCAATTGGAGGGCTCCCAAGAAATGGCACAAAGGCAACAAGCTTGAGGAACTCCACAATAATTGGAGCCCCCAAGAACAAAGCCACAAAAGGCCACAAGCTGTAGGAATCTCCACAACTCAATTGGAGGCCCCAAGAACACACCACAACTCCACACAACCGTCTAGGGTTCCAAGAACCCAAGAGAAACAAACCCAAGAGCTTGAACTCACCGAATCTTTGAGAAGAACTCAAACCTATGCACCAAATGCAAGAGGCCAGTCCTTCACTCTCAAATTCCACCAAAGCTACAAAAGCTATTGGGGGAATAAGAGAGGAAGAACACAAGAGGAGAACACAAAACTCTCCAACATCTAGATCCCAAGGATTCCTTCACAAAGAAGGGACTTGGTATGGTGGGGGTTGTAGAACTAGATCTCCTCTCTCAAATCCCTCAAAGAGATGCAAGAATCATGGGAGGGAGAAGGGAAGAGTGCAAGATTTTGAAGGTTAACAATAGAGGAGAGAGAGTGAAAGAGCTAGCAAAAATGACCTCCAAAGTTGGGGAAACATTGGGGAAGAGGGGGCCTTAAATAGGGCAAGAAAAATCTTCTAGTTTGGGTCATTTTCGCGCACCACCGGAACTACCGGTGCCCCTTCGGTACTACCGGTAAATAGAAACACAAGTTACTGAATAAAAACGAGTTTTACTAGAACTTGGGCTGATACTGCCGCTCAAGAGAAAATGTTGGACAACATTGCACGAAAATTTCAATAATTTTTGACTCCGGACTCCGACTTCGATGATCTTGGGATCGTTTTGAAGAGAACAAAAAGCTCTAAAATATTATGCAAAGAAACATAATAGTACAACAATGGAGGATAATAATAAAATGGAGAAAGGTATGACCTCTCAGAAGCAACGAACCGGTAAAACCTCCAAAACCCAAAACGCAAGAAGATGAGCTTGGAAACTCCAATTGGGATGAAACCAATTTTGTTGGAAAGATTATAAAGAGCAGAATCCAACAGAAAGTGAAATATTGGGTATCACAAAGGGATAAAATATCATGAATATATATGTGAGATATCTCCCAAGGTGTGGAGCCAAAAAATCTGCAAGATCAAAAATGCAATAAGATATGCCAGGGAAATCTGTTTTTGATGAACTGGAGCTTGTTATGAAGATAACCACAAGATCTAGATCCTCACATGGATAAGAACCAAATAACAACCAAGAAAGATTATGCTATGTATGCAAAGATTTGAGCTCTCTCTGAAAGATACGATCGAGTCACCCACTCGAGAGCCCCTCTTGATAGTACAACTATCTATCCTAAACCCGGTCTCCAAACACTACAAGAGACCGGTAAAATAGAAAACCTATCAAGAAAATACCTTTGCCTTTGAATTCCACTTGATCTTGATGTAGACCGTCTTGTCATTCTCAAGATGGATCGCCTTTCTTGATTGCTCTTGCTTGATGAAGACTTGAGAAATGCCCTCATACTCCATGGGGAAACCTCCTCTTTGAACTTGTTTTCATCACACCATGATCATCGAGGATGGCAAGCTCCAAGCATGAGATCTTCTAAAGATGGTGCATCTTGAGCTTGCACTTCATTTCTTGATGATGTCTTGAAGATGGCCATGAGGAACTCCATCTTCTTCTTCTTCTTCAAGACATACTTGATCTTGTTCTTGTTCTTCTTCTTCTTCTTCAACACGATTCCAATAGGCACAAAGCTCTTGGACATTTCTTCTTCTTATTTAACCTTGAGACCAACACATGGTCCAAGCGAAGCCAATGGACAAACCTACAAGTGAAACTCAATTTACACATTAGTCCATAGAGATTGTCATTAATTACCAAAACCACACATGGGGGCATACATGCCCTTTCAATCTCCCCCATTTTGGTAATTGATGACAATCCCCTTTTGAGAGGGTTTAAATATGGAATTTAACGAACAAAATGGTTGTCCCAACATCATATACTACACAAGATGTTGGTACAACCACAATATATAGAGCAAACTCCCCCACAATCTATGCATGTGTGATGAACTTGAATTTCTTTGCATACATTGCCAACCATTATCGGTGGTTGAGTTTTCTCTATATATTCAACATGCAAAGCAACAACAAAGATGCAAGTGAATGAGAGGCAAATGCTTAAGAACATACTCAAAGCAAAGGCCAACTTCCCTTAAACCCTCCAAAACTTCTCCCCCATTGGCATCGATAGCCAAAATGGGTGAAAAAGTTCTATATGGCCAATATAGTGAGAGTTCCTCCAAAGGTGTGCATATACACATATCCAATGATGAATACTTGGGAGGAAATCAAACTATACTGAGGACCCAAAGGTTGCAAAAAGAAAAGAAAAAGAAAATAGCTTCAACAAATGAAGCGAGCAACCCAAAAGATCCAATAATACCAACTGAAAACAACAATTGATACCAAAAGAAAATAACAAGATATTGTGATTCTAGAAAGCAAGTGTTTAAATGAAATAAGGAAGCTCCCCAATCTTTGTGCACAAATTGGAATATACATCATGCACAAATATGGAACACTCACTCCCCCATAAACATTTAAACCACAAACGATGAGAGAGAAGGCAAATGAGCATTACTAAATGAATTAGAGAAGCTCCCCAAGGATTATGCACCAATTATAATAATTGCATTTGGAAAAAAGTGCACAATCATGGAATCCTCACTCCTACAAACTCATTTAACAATACAAGGCGAGAGAGATCACAATATGAGTGCCCAAATATGCAACCAAAGGGTACAAGCACTCATTAGAAAATAGATGTGGAAGCCACCGAAGAGTCAAAATGAAATAAAAGGTGGACTCCAAAGAAGGCAACCAAAAAATTATCTTCTCTTGCATGTACAAGTTTCTAGGTGGAAAAAATATCACAAAGACATATGCCCACAAAGAAACATGCACACACAAAATAGATACTAAAGAAGGCACATGAAAAAAAAGGAAGTCATAGAATATACCAATAAGATTTTTGCTTGAAAGCATGGCCAAGGGCTCAAATATATCTTATTGTACATCAATGAACTTAAAATACCAACACACTACATACATTACAACTATTACCAAGGGAAAAAGGGAATAGTTGGAATATATGGATAAAGGCAACAAGTATCACAAACAGAAATTAACTTTGCAAAATACTCACTATTCACACGAGATCAATTGAGGAAAATATAGGCAATATAATTGCTAGATTGACATATTTAGGATTAGTGAATCATGAGCATGATTTTGTATAGTCCCCATTATATGCACTCATCTCAACCTACTCACATTTGCAATAGAGAGAACTCGAAAAACCAAAACAACAACCACAACATTTGCAAGTACACAAGTTCATGCCAACAAGCAACCTACAAAACGTTAGAAACAAGATATGTATGCATGAGAGACATATAATTGGTAGGATATAGAGGATATGAATTAGTTGATCATCCTAGATTGCCTCCAATTGACATGTAGAGGATATATCTCCAATGTACCTAAAACAGAATTAAGTACACTATGGTCCCCAAACAAATTGGGTCCGAAGTAGTTAGTGCAACTACAATACATAGGAGACCCTCCACATAAATATGTGCACATTGATATGAAATTTAATTTCATGCACATCTTAGCCGATAGGGTTTGGTGGAGAATCACCTATACATTGGATCAAGAAAGAAATCATGCCATAGTATAAACATGTAGTAAATATTTATGCACAAGACTCTCAAGAACCAAAAATGAGATGCAATTTGAACAAAAGCACCAAGTAAACCAAGAAATCACACACGAGAGTGTGACACGACAAAAGGTGTACAAATTGTATCCAAGAGCCAAATAAACACATGAAAGGACACAATTCAACAAATGAACAAGGAAAAATCCAAAGAGCAAAAAATAGACAAAAACACCAATGCTCAAGGATTTTTTTCATCCTAAGGGATCAAACAAGTAACGAAGAATGAGACAAAACCAACTCCCAAAGAGAAAGATTAAAACACACAAATCAAACTCTCTACACTTTTCATGATGGGACAAAGTGCCAAAAGAAAAGATCAAACTTCCAAGCACAAATGAGAGTGTTCTAAATAATGGTAAGGAAATCGGTAATCATTAACTGCTCGGTCGGCTTGGGAGTAGCGACTAATCAGAAGTCGGACGATTAAATATTTTAATCACTCGGCTATTAATCAGTGCAACCTATGCAAATTAGCACCTAAAATACGTGTATATAAGGAAAAATAGTATATGGGCCTCGATATGCTCGGCCCTACTTCTCTTGAGCCAAAAAGGCGATTAAAACATGTACGCTTTTCCTCTCTGACTTGATATTTAAGATCACGAATGACTCAGGATCCACCAGCTAATAGCGTGTTCCCTCATTCCGTTTATCCTCCCCCTCTAGACGAGCGATATGCGTTGAAAATTTTGCAACTATTTTTACCAAGTTGGTAGTTAATTGGGAACATACCTAGTAATCGGTCTGTCGGAGCTCTTAGTTGGGCTAAAGGATTAACATAACCAATTAGTGGTAATCGACATGGTTAGGTCCCTAGTAGCTATTAATCAGCCTATTAATCGCTGATTCGGTCGATTTTTTGAACAATGGTTCTAAATAATATAGGAGAGCTCCCCCATGAATGGTGCATTATGTAGAATTTTGCTTTTAAATGCAAAATACACATAAATGGGAACATCACTACTACCTACATTAAATAAAACACAAGAGGATACCAATAAACTAAAATGATCCACAAGAGGCAAGGAAGACATGGGAGAAAAATAAAAAAATTCTTGGCCAAAGATAGGACAACGAAAAGCAAAGGTCAAAGTGAACATGATAAATAAATTCTACCATATACGGAGTACCACTTGTCCAATGACAATAATTATGGGGAAATATTTCCCAAGTATTTTGCAAGGATATCATGATCATATTCACAACAAGAAGCATATGACAAAATAAAAAATAAGCATGATGCTTAGATAGAGATTTCTTGATAGCTCCAAATAGTCACACAATCATTATAGATTAAAGTAACTTGAAGCAAATGGTTTCCATGGAGGATATGGAGGTCTAAATATGAGGAAACACATATCAAGATAAACTCTCACAAACAAGATCCAAAAGATGAGCAATAAAATCAATCCAAAGGAATTAGAACTTGTTTGAGATAAATGTGCCACTTAGGAGCTAGATAAATATAAATATCAATTCTAAGCGACACTACCTCAAATGTCCACATTTTCTAGATTTGTAATATGAACAAAGCATATGACTCCCCTATAATGTGATAAATCAAGAATTCTCAACAAGATGTAAAAACATCCAAATAGAGATGATTAATGAACATTATGGAACTTGAATTTCTCATGAGAAAGACATACCACATAGAGACTAGATAAACTTGAAATATAAATACTAAGTGGTATTCCTACACATTTTAGGATTGTGGAATGCCCAAGCATAACACTCCCCAAAATGGGATAGTCCATTTAATCTCTCACAAGAGCCAAGAAAGATACCAAATAAATTCAACAAAGGATCAAACACAAGAACACAAATACATGATGTGCCAACCAACATACACAAATATATTTGACAACTCAATATATGTATGAGGGAAGCACAACATATACAAATCCATATAAAGTTACAAAACCAACACATACACAAGGGAACAAGTAACTTTCAATTTAAATGAGTTAATCACATGTTATCGCAAGGAGGAGCAATAGATATATGATAGAAGCAAGATAATCCATATGACTTGACTTGAACAAATATAATAGATGAATATCCCTCAATTCTTCATAAAGTAGCCAATCCCCCAATGCCCTCCAACCACCACCTATTGATAAAGTTTTAGCTTGTTGGTCCCCAACCAAGTTGGGTCCTAAGAAGTTAGTCACAATAGGCTTGGACACCCAATGGTTCTTTTCTTGACACCACATTGGGCACCAATATATTTGGCAAACACATTGCCCACCTCATCCTTACAAAGAGAATACGCATCATCAATCAAGATAGGATGGGATGAGGATTTATCCATGGTGCATGAGGAATAAAGGTGTCCCTTCTCACGGCATATGTAGCAAGTTCTTCTCTTGCTATCTTTCTTCTTGGAAGATGCCATCGCTTGAGGAAGAGCTTGCTTCTTGGGAAGAGGCCCACTTCTAGCTTGAGGTGGAGCTTGATGCCGCTTCCCTTGTTGCTTCTTCTTCAATGGGAAACATCTCACATGATGTCCTTCTTCCTTGCACTTGAATCACACAATGTTGGTCGGATTCTTCACTTGACCTTGGCCATTCTTCTCATTGCCCTTGTGCTTCAACATGTTGGTAGGCTTGTTCTTGATGTTGGATTTGAATCCAAGCCTACTCTTATCATTTGGGGATCTTTGCACACCCAAGATGTTCTTGAGTGTGGTCTTCCCTTCATGACACTTCTTCAAGTAATTCTTCAAAGAAGTGACTTGGGTCTTGAGCTTCTTGTTTTCCTCTACATGGTTAGTATCAACAACAATACTAGAGGAAGTAGATGCTACATTGTTAGAGCAACAAGGCAAGGGATGCAATTCATCACAAGATATAGCATGGTTATGAGATTATGAATCACTAGGACTAGCACATGGCAATATGACATTTGGGGTAGTAGTAGTAGTAGTGCTAATGTCCACATGAGGCTCAATAGATGTTACCTTTGACACAATAGCCTCATGATCCAACTTAAGGCTACCATGGGAAACTATAAGGTCCTCATGTGAGCTTGAGAGCTTAGCATGATTTTCTTCCAATTTCCCATAGTTGCTAGCTAGCAAAGCAAGTTGAGCCTTTAGCTCAACATTCTCCTTAAAAATAGATGCTTCACAAGAAGTAGAGTTAGTAGAACAAGCATCGTCAATAGTAGTAAGAGGTGAAGGCAACTTGGAAAGCTATTTTTAATATGAAGCTTTAAGTTGCTCATGTGACTCGGTGAGTTTAATGAGATCCCCTTTGATGACCCTAGAGCCATTGTTGAGGTGCTCAAAATCCTCAAGGAGTTTAGCATAAGCAACTTCAACCTCATCATTTTTAATTTGGAGGGCACTTGACACCTCAAATTCTCTATCATGAGATTTCTTCACTCTATATAGCTCTAGAGCAAAGGTCTCCTCAAGAGATTCCTTGGTGGTTTGTTACTCTTCAAGAGATTCATTTAGGTTTGCAATGTCATTAGCATACTCACGCTCAAGACTACTCATTTTGTCAATTGTGTCCTCGTGCTCATAAATTAGTTGCTTACTTTCAATGGCAAAGTTCAAGATTTAAATGAAAGTAGAGCAAGCAATTTTATTTTTGTGTAGAGCTCGAAGGACTAGCTCCCCCTTCTCTTTTAAATAAGCAACATCATCTTCTACTTCATCTAAGTCAACATTCACATCATCATTAGGTGCATTGGGATCCAAAGGAGAAGTTACCTTTGATTCCTTAGCCATGAGGCATAAGTGAATGTTGGGAGAAGGTGATGATGGGGGAACACTTGAAGCTCCAATCGCAACCTCGCCTTGGCCCATACATTCTTCGATTTCCTCTACATGGTTAGCAACACAAGTACTATAGGAAAAAGAAGTACATTTATCATGGCAACAAGGCAAAGAAAGCATATGATCATGAGATATATTCAAGGCATTTCTACATGATATGCAAGGGCAATTAACACTAGGATGTAAATCACATATAGTCCTGCAAGTGTTCATGCCCAAAGATACAACATTGCAATGATATAGATATGAAGGATCATGAATGGCAAGCTCACTATCCACATTTCAAGTTCTATCACCACTCACCATATCGTTACCTTGTGAAAAATCACATGTAGGTGTAGTGGAATAAGATGAGAACTCATCACGGATGGAGGTGGAGGGAACCCAATCATCCTCATCAATCTTTGACACATCATATTTTGCTTAAAGCTTGGTCCAAATATCATGAGCATTCCTAAAAGGCATGATTGAGGAAAGCACTACAAAGCTCACAACATTAACAAGCACATTAGATGCTTGAGCTTCGAGATAAGAGTTTGTCTCCTACTCCAAAGATAGATTTTGGGGATCCATAGGAGGAGATAAGCCCATATCTAGAATTCGCTCAATATTTGGGTCAATGACCTAGAAAAGACTAAGCGTGCGAATTCGCCAAACATCATAATTTGTGCCATCAAATGTAAATGTGTGAGAGTGCACTAACCCCTAGGAGACATCTTTACTCTCGAGGCGGTGAAGCCTAAGAGGCGAGAGACCTCGCTCTGATACCAATTGAAAGGGAAACATATGTCGCCTAGAGGGGGTGAATAGACGTTCTAAAAATATCAACAAAACTTGCGCAACTATCATAGTCGACGTTTGCGTCCTAGGTCCTTCGTTGTAGGGGACCTAGTTCTTTGCCTCAAGCAAGATGGTCACCGAAAACTGGAGTCACTTT
Organism: Avena insularis; assembly: GCA_023614405.1. Taxonomy (NCBI): domain Eukaryota; kingdom Viridiplantae; phylum Streptophyta; class Magnoliopsida; order Poales; family Poaceae; genus Avena; species Avena insularis. The sequence continues at coordinate 472,001,165 of CM042694.1, forward strand.
GGGAAGGGCCTTACATCATTACAGAAGTTATCCCTGGAGGAGCATATAGGCTACAAGACAAGAATACGGAAGTCAAATACTCCAATCCATGGAACGCCGCACAACTACGGCGCTTTTATGCTTAGAATTTACAATAAAGCATATGGCTCGGCTTCTTAGCTAGAATAATAAGGCTAACGGCCAGACGGCAATCCGCCAAACAACGTATCTTCGGCTTAGGAATATAAATAAAAGATAAGTTCTTCATACTCTGAGTATTTATTTATACTTTTTTACCAAAAAAAGAAGGAGATATCTATTTTTCTATAAGCATTATTCTGATAAAACTAACAATAATTATGAGCCTATGTCCAGATACAGGCATCCGAACATAGCCTTGGGGCTACTCCCATCGGGAGTGCTGGCGTGCACCGGATAGAAATCAAATTGTGCATATAGAGTTAAAACAGTTTTTACCCAGACCAATTGAAAGGGAACGGATGTCGCCTAAATGGGGTGAAAAGGCGTTTTAAAAATATTACGGTTTAGGCTCTAATAAATGCGGAATAAAACTTAACTTTTATCAACCCAAAACCTATATCAATTAGGTTCAACTAAGTGCACCAACAACCTATGCTAAGTAAGACAAGCAACAAGGTGATAGCAAGATATAATACTTCAAGCACGATGGCTATCACAATGTAACTTGCATAAGTAAAGGGCTCGGTTTAGAGATAACCGATGGACGCGGAGACGATGATTTGTTTCCCGAAGTTCACTTCCAAAGAAGCTACGTCTCTGTTGGAGAGGTGCGGTTGCGCAATGTACTTCGAACACCACAGATGGCTCACCTCGAGGTGTGGTGGATCGATGCACACCCAACGCCACATAAGGCCTCACCCCAAGATGTGAAGGCACGCAACTCACCGATGCCACAAAAGGCTCACCATATTCTCCCGTGAGCTCGCCACAAAGGCCTACTCACGTTCCACTATGTGACATTTGAGGGCCGTCACCGAACCCGCACAAGGCTTGGGGCAAACTCCACAACTCAATTGGGGGCTCCCAAGAAATGCCACAAAGGTTACAAGCTTGACAAACTCCACAACAATTAGAGTCCCCAAGAACAAAGCCACAAAAGGCCACAAGCTTGAGGAATCTCCACAACTCAATTGGAGGCCCCAACAACACACCACAACTCCATACAACCGTCTAGGGTTCCAACAACCCAAGAGAAACAAACCCAAGAGCTTGAACTCACCGAATCTCCGAGAAAACCTCAAACCTATGCACCAAATGCAATATGCAAGTCCTTCACTCTCAAATTCCACCAAAGCTACAAAAGCTATTAGGGGAATGAGACAGGAAGAACACAAGAGGAGAACACAAAACTCTCCAAGATCTAGATCCAAGGATTCCTTCACAAAGAAGGGATTTGGTTTGGTGGGGATTGTAGATCTAAATCTCCTCTCTCAAATCCCTCAAAGAGGTGCAAGAATCATGGGAGGGAGAAGGGAAGAATGCAATCTTTTGAAGGTCAACAATAGAGGAGAGAGAGTGGAAGAGCTAGCAAAAATGACCTCCAAAGTTGGGGAAACATTGGGGAAGAGGGGTCTTTAATAGGGCAAGAGAAATCTGCTCGTTTGGGTCATTTTCGTGCACCACCAGAACTACCGGCGCCCCACCGGTACTACCGGTAAATAGAAACACAAGTTACTGAACAAAAAACGAGTTTTACCTGAACTTTGGGCGGAACTTGGGCTGGTACTACCGCTCAAGCAAAAACGTTGGACAGCATTGCACAAAAACTTCAATAACTTTTGACTCCGGACACCGATTTCGATGGTATTGGCCTTATTTTGAAGAGAACAAAAATATCTACAAGATTATGCAAAGAAACATTATAGTACAACAAGGGAGGATAAAAATAAAATGGAGAAATCTATGATCTCTCAGAAGCGATGAACCGGTAAAACCTCCAAAACTCAAAACGCAAGAAGATGAGCTTGGAAATTCCAATTGGGATGAATCCAATTTTGTTGGAAAGATTATAAAGTGTAGAATCCACCAAAAGGTGAAATATTGGGTATCACAAAGGGAGAAAATATCATGAATATATATGTGAGATATCTCCCAAGGTGTGGAGCCGAAAACCCGCAAGATCAAAAATGCAATAAGATATGCAAGGGAAATCCGTTTTTGATGAACTAGAGATTGTTATGAAGATAACCACAAGCTCTAGATACTCACATGGATAAGAATCAAACAACAACCAATAAAGATTATGCTATGTATGCAAAGGTTTGAGCTCTCTCCAAAAGATACGATCGAGTCACCCACTCGAGAGCCCCTCTTGATAGTACGGCTATCTATTCTAAACCCGGTCTCCCAACACTACAAGAGACCGGTAAAATAGAAAACCTATCAAGAACATACCTTTTCCTTGAGCATTCCACTTGAGCTTGATGGATATCGTCTTATCCTTCTCAAGATGGATCACCTTTCTTGATTGCTCTTACTTGATGAAGACTTGAGAAATGCACCCCATACTCCATGGGGAAACCTCCTCTTTGAACTTGTCTTCATCATACCATGATCACTGAGGATGGCAAGCTCCAAGCATGAGATATTCTAGAGATGGTGCATCTTGAGCTTGCACTTCATTTGTTGATGATGTCTTGAAGATGGCCATGAGGAACTCCATCTTCTTCTTCAAGACACACTACAAGAAATGTGCTATCTTGTGACCCCCCATATTGGTCACTGTAAGGTCATAGTTATCCATCTATGACCTTTCTGTGACCAAAAACAGTTGGTCACATAGCGAGCATCAGTATAGACAACATATGACCTTATTTTTGAATTGGTCATAGACGATTATGACCAAAATAGATAGTCATAGACTTTATGACCAAAATTTTGGTCACGGACAATCTGGCCAATCCACGACAGATCCTACGTGGTAAATTAGTGACCAAACCAAATGCTCATCGATCAAAATCGGCCCAATCTAGTTCAATGATTTACATGGGCCAAGCCCAACATTTCAGTCTTTTAATTTTGGGCCATGGCCTTTTTAGGTCATTTTATTTAGATTTGTTTTCCATTTTATCAAACGATGGGTCCACTAGCAAGATGGGATGGGTCCCGGTTGTCTAGTTCTAATAAGTGGGCCCCTATTGTCAGGGTCTGCTCTTCAGATTTCAATTTGAAAGCTAATAAATAACAAATGTTTAAATAGGAACTGATAGAAAACACACAATACTTCAAATAACACCCAGAATCAGTCTGTTATATATATACAGTTACATATACAATGGCAATCACAGTAAAACTAGCTCTACAGGTGTAATAGAGCAATCACAAGATACAAGGGATTCATGTGTCGTGGAACTTCTTCAGCTTTTACTAGATGTCCACAAATGGTCATCGATCTTGTTTTAATAGACTCCATCATGCTCATCCTCAAACTAGGCAAAAGAAAATCCTAAAATAGGTAAATACAAAAGTAAGAATAAAAGAAAATTGCAGTTCATAAGAACATAAATCTCATATTGTGCTGCAGCTAGCAGTTCATGACACAGATTTAGTAGCGCGATATTAAGCGGAAAATCAAAACTAATATCATGCTCATCTTCTCCTCTTATCACACCGAACAACCGAACCTAGATGGTGTTGAATATTGTATTTGTCTAAATCAGTTTGATGCTGCCATTGCCAGCCATCATGATACACTGACATAGGTTAGACCTTGTCAACTATCGAGCCTCTGTCTCTTTACTTCATATTCAAATGTCGTAACTACGAGAGGAAGTGCAAAAACACGCTCAACTAAATACAAATGCAGATATTAAGGACGGTGCTCACCAGTAAGGCAATAGGTCAACTAGTTACTATAGCTCAAAAACGTACATACAATTCTAACAAAAGCACCTGAATTCTTCATCACAGCAATTAAAAATCCAAATGTACTACACAGTTTTTGGAAACTAAAACTGTTTTGGAATAGCACGGCTCATGGAAATGTCCAAGTCCTAGGAGTATGTTTTTACATTTAAAATGTCAATAAACAAAATAGGATACCATACTTTTTACCAGTAACCTCTGTCCTTATAATTTGAGAAAGAAAATGAAAGATTATAAACAAAGTTATTGGAATAATTAAGGTATTAGGGACACCTGCTAGTCTATACTACACCATGGGTACTTCCATGGTAAAATAAGAACATATCAGGTGCATTCAGTAGCTACATATAATAGAACATAAACAAATTGCATTCAAAGGTAATGAATCAACTCATACAACATAATAATCAACAAAAATAGTAGTAAAGGTTAACAGTGGAAGTGACTTGCCTCCAGATGGGTGCTCAATCCACTGTATTGGAAGGTTGGGAGTAGCTCGGACTCGAGTAGGAGATTTTAGAACAGGGAGTTGTGGATCCCAACATAGCCATTGTCCTTCTTGCCAAGCACCTTGCCGCTAGAGGACCAGAGCTGGCTCTGCACAAACCTTGCCGCCACCGACCCAGCCAGGGCCCTCAACATTGTAGCCCTCCTTGCCCCTATCAATATCACAGACAAATAACAAACAATATGTCAAAGAGAGACATCATAATAGCCACTCAAATCAAGTAGACTATACTCGTTGAAATATAAGATGAAGAGACAGTACTAGAATTAGCAACTACTTTGCTATGGCGCATGTGATTAATGAGGTGAAGAATAAAAGAGTATAGAATTTCAAAAAGAAAAAATGTGTGACATAAGATTAATTACAAAATTTAGAACATAAGTGCCCAGAAAGGAGTAGGACTGGGATTTCAAAATTTTCAGTACACAAAGCTCATGCAGGAGCAAACTACAAGATACATAGAGGTGCAATCAAACACCAATTCTTTGGACACCACCATAAGAAAGTTAGAAAATTTCTACCAAGCAGAGCACCTTCTCTACTTCAGCATCCATGATCCCTCTATGCTTCTCCAACAACATTATTTTCAACTGCGATAAGAAAGTGACAACTCTAAAAACATTACTAAGTTATGTACTTACTAATATGTATTATTTAGTAATAACGTGAGTGGTGATTTGACACGAAAAAATATGGACAACTGCCATAAGAAGTCAAGAAAACACACGCTAAGAAATAAGTCCCTCTGTAAGACAATTATAAGAATCCTAAGGACGAAGAAACATCATGGCAGAGCGGCATCGAAAATAATTCGTGTTGATGCATTTGATGGGGTTGTAGTTGAAGATCTGGTATGTATCGTCCTTGATGCCAGCTGTTGCAGGTACTCATCGGTGTGGAAGTCCACAGTGCGCTCCCACCGACGTCAATGAGGAAGAGCTATGATCCAAGAACATGCAACACAGCACACACTACACTACTAGCAAGACTGAATTATTGAACTGAACATTTATGCATAAGAGAAACAATAGTCTCTAATGGAGTAGCGTGGCACATGAAATTCTACAATCTTCTTCTGATTAAGAACACAAATCCATTGGCCTTTACAGTTTGAAATCCACTATATTAAAGCTATTTCTAACTAATCTTTCAATATTTCTTATTCAATTGATGCTCAGAATTTTAATCTAGCAACCAAATAATATAACCACAAGTAACCTCTTTCTATTTTGTGTCTCCAAACCAAGGAACTTTGTACCAATTTTAAAGATAGAAATAGATGAGCAATAAAATATAGAATTAACATTACCTACAGTCCAAAACATGTTGCATTAAACTAGAGAGCACACGAAACTTTGTTGTAAGAAAATACGAGTTATTCCATGATTCGTGAACCAAAGTTAGATCAAGAATTTAGTCTCATGATTTTCCAACATACCAGAAGTATCACGCATAATAACCAGCAAGTAAATATATCCATGCCTCCATGGTTATTGAGAGTGAAGGCAACAAATGATGATTTTACACAGTTGTGTAAGGAAGAAATATGTTGTGCAGGTGTCCTTTGTATCATACCTCTGTTTCCATAATTGTCAGATGAGGATGCCCTGTTGTACTGCTTCGCCATCAGGGGGCATGCTTGGGGGCTTGCAGGAAAAAGAACAAGAGGACATCACGTCAGGTCTAATGCGAAAATCTTAGATTGACTGTGTCAAAAAAACATGTATATTGACTGTGCATGCTAAGGGCAAACTAGATATTAGCAGGAAATAATTACGCAATTATGAACTATATGGACACACACAAAATTATAGTATGTTCATTATAAGAAGCACTTTAGAGAACAAACTGGACTACAGTTCCAAATTATCAGACTTCAAAAATTGATATATGGATGAACATGGAGTAACTTGACACAATCTAGTCAGTAATGAAAAGAGGTGTGATTGGATTAATCAAGCACTAACCTGGAGTCCTGCCACAGGATCTCACCTTCCCCTTCAACTTGCAACATACACCACATTTTTTAATACATTGCTGCACCATCGCGGCGTAGAGGTTGTCACTGCTGCCGCAGCCTCTTGTGGATGTTGTCGTCGCTGCTGCAGCCACTTGTCGATGTCACCGTCGTCATCACCGCCACAACCCTAGGTAGATGTCATTGTCGCCGCCAAAGTCTGTTATATAATGCACTCTTCAGTACTCAATATATCTTACAATGCTGAGCATAAAGTGTATATCACCAATTCACTAAGCCTCATGTCCTATAAGTATAAAATACAGAAGAAAGAACATGTGCAATATTTTAAACTTGGTTGACTACAACTATCATAAAAGGAAATATGCCAAAGTAGTTTTATGCATGTAACTCATCATGAAAAGAATCAGTTGATAAAATAATTCAGACCTTATGCGCCAATGGTCTTGTAAGTTATAGCCATGTGCAATTTATAAATATTACAAGTCATTTTTGAAGGCATCAACTCCTGTCTACTTATGCATTAACAATTTACTGTACCAAGCACAGTTGCTCGTAACAGCACTAAGAATTTTGCTTGGCCATATGAATAGATTAGTGAACCGTAAAGAAATTAACAAACTGGAAATTTTTACTTATAACAATTTCATCAGATTATGACCCACATGAATGTTTTTGAAGTATAAACTACAAGTCTAAGCCTTATCCCATCAAACCTGTCCCAAACCTAGAAAATAATCTAGTCATTTTTCCTAGCTTATCCAGTTCCCACCTACTCCCACCTCAATTGTTTATATAGCAAGCTCAACAAATGTCCTTCCCTTAAACTGAAGGTGCATCCATAAGTATCTCGTCTATGCATCACAAGTTAGCACGGTCTTAATACATTCGCATGAGCCGCCAAACTCAAACAAAATTCTAGATCAAATACCCACAATGCTAACCACCAATAAGATAGCACCATATCTTGGCTGTTGGTTTCGTTTAGCGCAAAGCATTATCTCTAAACAACACAATTCCTTGCTACCCTTCTATGTGATAACACATAATTTAATTTACTGAAGTAGAATACTCTACAAACGATTTCAGAAGGTGTAAACAGTACTCAAGAAAAAACCCATTGGAATTACTTATTGTAGTACCAACGCCAACATCAAGCATGTGCAAAGCTCTCTCGTAAGAAGATAAAACAGAACACAAAGTCAGCTAGTGCAGATCATATCATGGTGTTCCAAAATAAATCTATACAACAATATATCGATAATTCGTTTCTATTTGCTACTGCCGATTGACTCCTGCCTAGGTGAATTTACAACTAGGCCTGATCTAAACCATAAAAAAACACTACAAACCAGTGCCACAGTTAGGCTTGCTAGAAACACATGGAACAAAGGAAATTAACGGATGGCTTGTAGTACCTCTTCAAGCGGATGGATGATTCGTGGTGTTAAACCCCGATAAGACGGTAGCTGCAGGCGGCGAGCTCTAGACTTGATCATCTTGGGTGGTCACAGTGGCAGCGAAGTGGCTGTAGACTACAGCTCGACAGAGGCACCAGCGGGGAAACATGGCTTTGTACACGGCACTGCCCAGGCCTGGTGGCGCGTCGTGGAGGAGGAGATCTCGCGGCCACCGAGGGCAGGAACTTGGCCACCATCTCCTGCTACGTGCGGATGCCGGTCCGCGGTGAGGCTAGCTCGACGGAGCACCTCTCGCAGAGCCCTCTGCGACGCCGTTGGGACTCCTCCTGCCTGGTGGTTTGCCGCCGCTTCCTTGTGTTGCTGGGAGCATTGCCGCCGCGTCTCTCGTGTGGAGCGGACGGGCATAGGAGGGGATAGGGTTTGGTCTGCAGCATCTCTCGTGTGAGTGTGTGACTGTGGTGTATCGCGTGGTGTGTGTTTGTGTGTTTACGGTGGTAGGTGGCTGGCTTTTGGGCCTTGGCCTTGAAGCTAGTTGCCTCCCTACACATATCAGTAGCGTTCCGAACTGCTGGCCTTAGACCGGCCCAGTTCGGCTACCTTTCATGTGCTTTGTATCATAACTTTTTAAAATGTTTTGAAATAAAAATATTAAAAAAAACTATAACTATAATAAATGTACACAGGTTACACCTAAGTATGGAAAACAAATTTTTCAAGAAACGTTTCAATTTTATTGCACAAAAAATCATTTTTTATTTTTCGAGTGCCGAAAAGGGTCTTTTATGAAAGAACTACAACAAATATAGGGAAAACTAGTATCGCCCCTATTTTCAAAAATAGTAGACCAAGTAAAAAATATATGGCTAGGTCTCGTATATCATCAGATAGGTTGTGCATTTTGACCTCGTGGTCAACAAGTCGATGTGGACTATATATGTCACTAGTAGATTTAAACCTAGTTATATCTAGACATGTAAGCAAAAGTTTACACATCAACATGACACCTAGGCAAAATTGCTAAGGTGACCGCCTAGTCATTTCTAGACATCACGAGTTAACGGTCATGACTATTTAAATTGGTCATAATTAGCTAAAAATAAGGTCGTGAACCAATGTTATCTAGGTTATGACCAATTCACGTACGAAAACTATGACCTTTCTAATAAAAATGGTCGTAGTTCTTCAGGGTTTGGAGCCTCTCAGATGCCTTATGACTATTTGATGTGAAATGGTCATAGATCTATGACCAATTCAACCGTGGTCACTAAGAGAAGGTCACAAGTTAACACATTTCTTATAGTGACATACTTGATCTTGTTCTTGTTCTTCTTCTTGTTCAACACGATTCCAATAGGCACAAAGCTCTTGGACATTTATTATTCTTTTTTAATCTTGAGACCAACAAATGGTCCAAGCAAAGCCAATGAACAAACCTACAAGTAAAACTCAATTTACACATTAATCCATATAGATTATCATTAATTACCAAAACCACACATGGGGCATACATTCCCTTTCACCTATGAGTTTTACTTTGGTGTATCCTCAAAAGATTACTCCCATCGAGAGATTCTGTAAAATCATTAAAACTAATAAATTTCAAAAATTCCAGTAACCAAACAAGGCAACCAATAAAAACAAATACAAAAATCTCGGATCGCACGCGACGCGATAAAACTCTGAATGCCGTGTCCAAGACATGAAGGTAAGACCCCGGGATTCGTCCTGTCTAGACTGATAATCGCACAAGAATGCGCTCTGCCAGTAAAATATCCGTATCAACGATGCGATGAAAAATCCAGACGAACCCGTTGGGTACTCGATAAAATAGGACTGGGATTCAGTATTCGGTAAGACCTCAACCGCCCGAACTGAACTACGCCTGTAAAAAAATCTAAATTTAGGACTGGGGACTTGAATTTGATGTAGGTCTATAGTGTTTTTACCCAGGAGCAATTAACTGATTCCCGATCCATCGGATGCATCAGGCATGTTGTACCAAATCCCTACAAAATAAGAAAAGAAGAAACAATTCATAAAATCTCAGAATATGAAAAATTAAACATATCTTTGAGACTTAACCAGAATCCACGGTTCAGGTAGAGTCTCGGGGGCTATTGACATGGGTATGATTACTCGGGTGCTTATGATTTGTTACCTTGGCTGCATAAAGGCTTGACCCATGAAGATTCAAGATGATAGCCCAAGAAAGCATCCGATGAAAGCTTAGGTTGTATTTGGAAAGGAACTACGAACCGACATTGTGTTGGAGCTGTAATCATACATATGTAACCTATCTGTATATGCCTTTGAGACCTGACCTATTATATATAGGACGGGAGAAGCCTATGAGGGACAACCAAAAAAACCCAAGCGATTTGTAATAGTGCTATTCATCAAGTATTTAGGCGACTTCGACTTCCTTGTTTGCCTGATATCCGACGAAATCCCCATCGTTCTTTTTTTCGTAAAACGCGAAGTCCATCATCATGGGCATTGCCGAGGTTACCCCTCGTCAGCGCTAGACTGACCCTCGCCTCCTTTCTCAGCAGTGTCCTTAGCCCGAGCATTCTCCTCAACATCAAGAGACGTTATCAGGGTTTCAATCGATATCTCTTGTCTCTTATGCTTGAGAGTTATAGCGAAGTTCCTCCATGAAGAAAGCAACTTTGCAATGATGCACCCAGCCACAAACTTGTCGGCTAAGTTACACTTAAGGATTTCAAGCTCCTTGGCAAAACACTGTATCTCATGAGCTTGTTCGACTATAGAACGGTTGTTAACCATCCTGTAATCATAAAAGTTCTCCATGATGTACAGTTCACACCCAGCATCTGCTACACCAAATTTAGCGTTCAGTGCCTCCCGGAGCTCTTTGCCATCTTTGATGTGCATGTACACATCAAACAACTTATTATCAAGAACACTCAGAATGCATCCCACAAAGGCAAGATTGGTTTCCTTGAACTTGTTCTGATCTTGCTTAGATATAGTTCCTTCAGGTAAACCCTCACTAGCCTCGAATACTTTCAGAGCTTGCAGCCACATATTAGCCTTAGCCTGCCACCTCTTAAAATGAACACCGGTAAACTTATCCGGTTTCATCGCATCGGCCAAGTGTTCCATGTTTAAATCAGGAAATTGCCTATAATAAGATTTTTGGATTGTTGGATTATTAGACACAATTTTCACAATTAATTCCAGAATATAGAACATGAAAACAACAACTATGATCATGTTAACCTCTAACATGCTAGATGTATTAATCAACACGAACACTAGCAGTACATACGCAATAATAGTCATAGTGTGATAACAAATCGTGATCCGATATACGTACTGATCGGTTGACGATGAAGTCGTCGTAGTACCGTTGGAAAAGAATGATCAAAGCAGACGGCGGCGAAGACGTCGATAGGAAGCACCGTCTGACTTGGATGGAAGACGACCCGTGATGAAGAACTCGAGTAGTCGCGCAGAGTGCTTCCCAAAAATCTTATCCGTCCTCTCCCGTACAGGATCGCAAAGGCGAGTGGTTCCGGAGACCCGCTCTCCCGTCCATCGGTGCACGCCGGCAAGCGGGATGGAGTAGACTACGGTGGCGGCGCAAGCAGAGAGAGGCTGACAAAACCCTAGATTGGTTCGGTCAATTTGTGGCAGTAGCCGCATAGCACTTTATATAGAGCGACTCAGGAAATCCTAACAAAGATGAACGTGGGCTGAGTCCATGTCGCGCACGCTCGGGTCTAGGCTGACTGTTGACACGTTTGTCAAAATCTCACAAGTTTTCCTGAGTAGCAAAAAAAAGCTCAGCTTGATTCCCGCAACCCGTGACGCACGTGTCGTGATCGGACAGGACGGGCGGTGCCGTGCGAGCGGCGTCGTCGGAGGAGCGCACGTGTAGTTCTACTCTTCTCACTGATTTTACTAAGTGGTGAATCACTCTACCTTATAAGGTGGTGTAACTCTCCTCTAATTTTTCATGTGGGATTAAACTTTAGCTCTCACTCCACTCTCATATGAGCTGCTCCAAACATTGGCCCAAACACATGTGAGCAGCCACAAGCATAGGCTTTAAGATTTAGAGAAAATCTGAAATCTACGTATACCTTTATAGTTTAGCCCATTATTTGTACACGGGCTCAGCAGGGGCAGACGCGCGAGGTATTTTGTCAGCGCCGACTGAAGCTGCGCGTCGACGTGTGGGCTCCACTCACGTTGGGCGCGTCCCCGCGGGTGGAGGAAGACGCGGCTGCCGCAGCGGCGCCCACACCGAGTCGGCATCGAGCGGCACCCGAGGTGTGGCAGTGGCGCCGCTGATGAGCGGTGTTTTGTGCTTCGTCTCGGTGCGGTGGTTTCTGTTCCTGGTCCTGGATGCACGAGCAGGAAGCTCGCTGTATGTTTTATCAGGCTGCCTATGCATGTCCTGGTATATATCCTATGTATGTTCGCTTCCTTTTCGTTGATAAATGTACCGAGCTGTTCTATTTCTTACGTAGAAGAATGTCACACGAGTTGTAGCAACATGTCAATGATGTAATTTTATTGCCTTCGTATAGATCCTGTAAAGTTGAGTTATTTCCAGGGAGATAAGTTGCCTGCCTTATTACACGGAGTCAAGGATGGAGTGTGGTACAAAAGCAAGATCTAGACTCTGGAGTGTGGTACAAACTAAATTAGTTTGCCAAAGCATACTATACTATGGAACAGAGGGAGTACATCTCAAAGCGGCCTTCACGCTATCGCAGGCACAACCAACCAAAATGTTACCTGGATATCTCGACAGGGTGGAGATGGATGATAACAGTTCTCCGGTGCCGTCAAAGAAGGATTGTGAAAGCAAATGCCATTATTATGACGCAAATAATTCAGTCGTCACAATCAAAGCCTATCTAATTACAGCCTCAAAGATTAGCGCAGAGGATCAAACAAAAAAAGAATCAACTAACTAGGAACGGAAAGCTTGAATAAACTACATAAAGTACAACAACCTCATGAGGCACCAAGAGGCAGTATACACCTGCATAAATTTAAAGGAAGCCTCATGTCAGCAGAAATGAAGAAGGATAAGCTGTGCGATACTAATAAAATTAGTGAACAATAGTCTGGTGATTCTGTCTCATACTATCATTCAGGCCTTGTTTGGTACTAGAGTTTTTGTGGGGATTAGAGGGGATAATCCCCAACAAAACCCAAAACCCCGCTTGTTGCTAAAAGTATGTTTGGTTCTAGAGTATTGGGCTAATTCAATCCCACTTTTCCCCAAATTTTTGTGCATCTTTTTCCAAAATACAATACACTACCCTTACTAGTGGATTGGGGATTGGGTTTTTAAGGGGATTAGAGGGATTTGGGTGAAGGTATAAGTTTCACCCAATCCCCTTGGGGATTATCCCCTCTAATCCCCACAAAAACTCTAGTACCAAACAAAGCCTCAAGGGGAAACCCACAAACAGCTGACAAAAGGGTTTTAACGGTAGCATGTAGTACACACCTTGACGAAAATGGTTGTCCATGACACGTATATAAATCTATAAAGAGTGATCCAGAAGAATGTAGAGAGCATGCTAATCAGTGATGGTAGCAGAACTACTGGCAGATCCTTAATACTCCCCATCTGTTAAAGATTAAACGTAAGGTCAGGTACAAATTGCTAATCTGAAAGGCATGTATAAGGGACTAACAGTAAAGTTTCAAATGGGGAAATTGGAGTAATATCAATTCAAGAACATATTGGACCCTCAGGATTCAGACGAGCTGTTAGTTATAAATGCCACAGTTACACCAGAAGAACCAGATATCCAAATATATTGCTCTTAAATGTTAGTATATATAACCTTAAATCAGATATAGAAACAGCTAACTTTCTTTCAGATTAAACTTACCAGTGACTACAACATCTATCATAGTAAGTTCATAAAACGGGGAATGTTAGAAACGCACCTGCAAAACTAAATGTGATGCAACCCTAATATCTGAATCTAGTTGGTTTGTTCTTGTGGTGCTGCACTGCAAGCCACAAGTTCACCCTCCTGATTGCATAGAACTTCATCCTTCACATGTAGCACCCCATTTGGAATTGCATTGAAGTCAGAATTGTCTATGTACGCCTCTTCACTCAGAGGTTCTTTTACTCCATTCTCAGCTGCTCCATTTGCTAGGGGCATATGATCTGTAGATATAATAACATCAGTGGTCATCAGCACATCTTTGACTGCACATGCTGGTTCAGACCAGGGCTTTTCTTCGTTATCATTGTTGCCCTTTTGATCCACTGTGGTTGCAGGGTTGGCAGTCACTTCCATATCTTTGATCACATGTGGCTCAGAGGTTGGATCAATCTGGAACTTGTCTCCCATAGCAGTGTTGCTGCTTTGACCTATTGGTGTTCCACTGTTGGTAGTCATCTCCACATCTTCCGTTGTATGTGGCTTAGGATCTGCTACAGTATGGACCTTCTCTTTCGCAACAACATTGCTTCCCTGATCTATTGGCGTTTCTGTGTTGTTAGTAATATCCACATTGTCTGCATCTGGCACAGAAGTTGCTTCAGTTGTGATAGTTTCTTCAGTAGCACCATCGGTCGCTTGATCCACAGGTGTCCCATTATTAGCAACCATTTCCACATCTCCGCTCAGAAGGGCATCAGACTGTGCTTCAGACTTGACCTTTGCTTCAGCGGCAACAGCAAAAGAACTATCAGAATAATTTACCCTAGAAGTTACTGTAGGTTGCTGCCCATGAGTGGTTTCGTTGGCTGAATCGACAGAGTGCAAAGATAATGCGCTGCTCACTTTTTCATTAGGAGATTTGCCTGAATGAGCACCAGAACTAGTGCCAGCCGTCAATTCACATCCTGTACTACTGCAAGGTTGCTCATCCCATTCCATTTCATTAGAAGAAGTTTCGGCATCATTAGCAGTTCCTTTTGCAGGTTCAGAGACAGGAAGTGTTTGTGCTTGCCAACGGTCAGTGGGAGCACTCAGAGCCAACACAGTACTATTGTGCACAGTGCTACTAGCTTGCATGGAATTTGGCTTGGTAAGATTTCCATTTGTAGCAACCTTTTGGTGATTTTCTGTTGCAACCATATTTTCTCCTGCTCGCTGAACAGAAAACTGTGTTGCACCACCAGGTGGGCCAGCCTGTGATGCTACAACAGTTCTCGTAACCTTGCCGTATTTTGGTGGCAGGGGTTTACCCTTACTTTGTGCTACACATGTTGGACAATGCCAGTCAGCTATAGGAACACCTTTATTACCATAATGCTGAAGGCATTTCAGGTGCGCTCCCCTCTCACAGGCATCACAGACAAGTAAACTGTTTGCATCCATGATAGCAACTTTGCATATCTGGCAGTCCAAACGAGTATGCATGTAGTCGGTTGATGGTGGAGTCCAGCTAGGATGATTCGCCGGCTGTTGCAGAACATGTTGAACATTTTTAGCTATTGCATTGTGGTTGGCAAAGGTAGGTTTTGCAGTAACAGATGCTGTTCCTTGTGTAGCATGATGAGGGTTTCCCGCCACAGCTTGAATTGTTGCTACCTTTGTGTCCTGACTTTTGATGACCTGATTAGTACTCGGTACTGCATTCAGATTTGACCTAGCAGATGTATCGTGCAACGACTTGTTCAAGTGACCAACAGTTGCTGCAGCAGTGGGCAAGACAGGTGAATTAGTCTCTGAGCTAGGAGAATCAAAGAGTAATATATCTCTTTTTACAACCATACATGCGAAAAACATTTTTAGACACCATGGGAGGTGACAATTAAGCAACTATAAGGACCTTATAAAGAATAGTTCTCGGACAAAAATTTAAATGCTACTCCCTCCGTTCAGAAATATAAGACATTTTAGCTTTGTGAAATGAATGTATTTAACGCTTTTTAGTGTATAGGTTCACTCCGAACCTATACACTAAAAGACGCCTAGATACATTCGATTCACAAAGCAAAAACGTCTTATATTTCAGAACGGAGGGAGTAAATGACAAACATCTAGACAGTTTCAGTTATAGATACTTGCAGTTATAAAAAAGCTGTTCATTTTCAGTGTCTTTTTTTGTGTGTCTTTTGCACCACTAACAATAAACACGAAAGATATTGTCATTGCCTTGTGTGCATAATACTTGTGCACTTGACAGTACACGAAACATTTATATGTGGCCTAAAAGAAAATAATGATGTTCATGATCTAAAAATAGAAAGTATAACTTATAGAATGCAACTTGAATGAAGTATGAATGCTGTACAGATTACACAGTATGATGGAGCAGTACCTCGTGTTAAATTCAAAGGACCATTAACACCTCTTTCCAACTTAACATGTGGTTGAGTGGCATGGGATACAGCAACAACTGAAGGGTTAGTAACTGGCTTTATAGGAGATGATCCACGCTGTTTCAAGGCCATTACAGAGTTAGAAGTTGCTGGGGCTGTAGTAGGCAAGGCTGCAACAGCTGGTGAAGTCCTAAGAGATCCAGCAGCAAACATGGGAGCTCCATGTGAACCTTGGAATTCAGCCGTTCCACTCAAGACAGTTGTTTGAGGTGTGATGGTTGTTTGTTGCACCGGAGGTTCCTTGACTTCTTCCATCTATAGTATGAAAGAAGGTAGCCAAAATTGTCCGTGAGCAGATATATAATAAGTTTAGCATAGACGAAAGGTCCATAGGTAATTCAGATGATTTCAACAGCTAGACATTTGATTACTAATTTCGTAACAGTTAGCCAGTCAAGCATTATATAATTATTAGTTTATCAAAAAAGAAATCCATATCCAAAAGAACAAGTTTAAATATCTCAACACCGAAAAGAGCAATTATGCATGCCGCCATAATAAATATAATCACAAGATCCACAAGTACAGGCAGTCAGCTTCATAAGACACTAAAATCACAGAAGTTAATTTTAGAACCCTGGTGCTAGAAGCTACCATGTAACACCTAGCTAAATATCTACTTCATATATTAAAATGACAGAAGTAGCTCTATCAGCATTATAACCTATGCTTTCTGGAATATCTGGTAAGAGAGGAATCGTAATATTTTTGACTCGGCTTATGGTTTAAGGTTCAGAGCAATCAGTTTGCAGGTGTAATTCAGGAAAAGATGTCTGTCTTAGGCACCTGACCTAAGGTGGTAAACGATGATAAGCTATAGATTACCCTAGCTTGGCGCAACCTCCTTTTTTAATATTTCAGGTGTTTCGGAACCCTGAAAGCCGAGCAGTGCCCGGTTGGTTAGAGCACACACCCATGAGCTCACCCACCACGTTCGAGGTACAGCCTCCGAGGGTGCCTCATTTCTACCTAAACAATGTACAATTAAGGGCAGTGTTCTGCAAATCGGCCAGTTAACCAGTTAATTGGACGATTAATCCCTGCTCGGAGGGTCACTGAGTAGCCGATGAACTAATAAATTGGCCAATTAGCCTATCAATCCCCTACTTGCCAACCAACCGAGCAGATACCAGTTTTTAAGGGAGGGAACTTCCCCCTTTAACCACGTTTTTTAAGGTGTTTCGGAACCCTTGATGTTTCTCTTTTGCAGTGGCCTTGCTTTGTTTTCTCCTTCTAACAAATGGGCAGCACTCTTATCACGCATTAAAGAAAACTTTAGCTTAGGAGCGCAACCCATGAGCAGTAACGTCCCTACAATAATGTTGCATGGGGGTACAACTGAGTGGCTGTGCCACACTGCCAAATATGCCAAATACCAGCGGATGGACTTTTGTTTTGGTGTCAAAGTCAAGGGAAAACCTGGTTCTGGCACTGTTTTGTGCAATGGTTATATTTATGTGTTCTGCGCTGCAGCTGACGGTTCCAAAAGTAATATGGTTTATTTTTACCAAGGCTGCTTTTAATTGATGTCACGTGATTTTTGTTAGTATTTCGGCAATTCAACACTTTTAAACAGTATCTTCGGACATGAACATAACAGATATTAGAGAGGACTGCAAATCATTGACTATGTTTGTACCACCATGGATATCTAGTATTCAGAGTTTGCGCCAAGCAGTTTTCTCCGAGAAGTGAGGGGCTGTCGACAAGCTGCCCATCTGTATCAGCGGACGGACTTTTGTTTTGGTGTCAAAGTCAAGGGAAAAGCTGGTTCTGGCACTGTTGGTGAGGGCAAAATAAAACAAATCAAACTAAAGCACAGCAGTAGTTGATGAAGTATATCAGCATTTCTACACGATATCTCGGCATGAAACTAGTAGTCGTAAATAAAGTAGGATTCACATGCTATACTTATGTCTTGTGCTTCTACGAGCAGCAGTGGAATTCTAACTAATGGAGTTCCATTGCCACCAGCAGTCTCCCATTGACATCACCAAATTGCTCGAATTACAGTCCCTGGTACTACCTGAGCACAAGGCCAATAGACATTGGTGGAAGCCAAATTTAGGAGTCGACCAACCTTGCGCTTAGTGAGGATGAGCCTGTCGGCGATGGAGGCCTTGGGCGGGCGGAACCCCATGGCGGCGGGGTCCTTGACACTATTGAGGCCGAGATCCTCGACGACGGCACGCACCGCTTCCCTGGGGAACAGATCCTTGGGGCGCGCCGGCCCCTCGGCTACGGCGGCGGCCAGCCTCTCCCGCGCCTCGGCCGCGAGCGCCCGCTCCGCCGCCGTGGGGTCCCTCCCGCCCCGCACCTCCCCGGCAGCGGCCAGCACCATCACGATCTCCGCCACCCGCCTCATCCCCGCTCCGTCACCGCGCCGGCGCTTCAAGGGCGCCACCTGGGGCGACGCCGCCGCGGCGTCCCCCATAGCCACGCGAGGGGAACGAAACCCTAGGCGGGCGAGGGAGCGGCCGAGAGGGGGACTCTCGGGAAGGTTCGAGAAGGCGCTGGAAGCTGAGGCCGCGGGCAATTCAAACGCCTCCCCCGTTTGGCGCTTAATTAGAAGACGGGAGTGAAGAGATGGCGTGGCGGTGAGATGGGCGAAGCGGAGGGAGGGGAAGTTTTGGGGGAGGCGGGGCTGCGGGCGATGAGAGAGAGGGGATTCCCCGTGGTACGGAGTAGAACGCAGCAGAGCACGCAAGTTTTTCTTTTCGCTTTTTTATCCCAGGTTCTCTGATGAGGCTTTTGTGAGAGGTGGGAGCTGGGTTGGTGTGTGGGGTCCGGCTCCGGGCTAGATGGACGGCCTGGATGACGGCAGAGGCTTGGGAGGTCATATCGGTGACGTTGGTTTGACTTTCCCAAGGGATGACGAGAGTAAAGTTTTTTCTCTCTTTTGTGGTCTCGGCAGCGTGAGATTGGGCCTGGTACGAAACTCGCCCGGGTCTGGGCCAGTGGTGGCCTATTGAGGCTAAGAGCAAAGGCAACAGTAGAACCAGCTGCCGGCTATAAGGCATGTCCATATCATCTATAGTCAATCTAATAGCAAATATCTACAATAGATAGAGATAAAATATACTAATTTATTAATAGGTGGTCCATTTTATATCCTCATATAGTGTCTAGGAACACGTGTTGCAGTTGGCTCTTAACTAAGAGCCCACTTATTTTCTCTCTCCTCTTCTCTTTCTTCCAACTATGCACAGATATACTATTTTAAATCTTATAGCCTACTGATTAGACCTTATTATACATGCTTTAAGGCCTAATCAGACTGCCGGCCGTGGTTAAGTTTGCGTGACAGTGGTAGTACAATTTTGTACTAAACCAATGACATAAAATCGATCAACTGCATGCTCTCTGATTTATTACCTTGCTGGTCTTTTTTAAACCACTTTTTTTTTAAATTTCACTAATCTATTAATAATCATCAACAGCGTACAAAGAGCCTTACATAATACAAATTACAAATAGGTCACTGGACCACCTAGCGACGACTACAGACACTAGCACAAGCCGAAGACGCGCCACTGTCCTAACCCCTCCATCACCAAAGCCTGACAGAGCTTGTCGTAGTAGAGATTGTTGTAGTATACAGACGAAAAGTTATCGTGCTAAGGCCCATAGGACTAGCACACTAGAGCAGCAACCATCGCCGAAGATTGGAAAAACTGACCTCAGACCACACCGACGAATACGGAAAACGATCGGATCCCAAGAGATTCGCCGGACACATGACTTCATGTGCCCTCCGCCGACGCTAGACACACCATCGGAGCGAGGATAGAGCGGAGAGGACTTTATTCTGACTTCAGGACGCAGCCGCCGCCTCAACATCCCGAAGAGGACACACAAAACACAAAAACTCTCCCGACCGTGAGAGGTCGTGGTCCGCCACGCCTCCAAGGTCCTAAGGCCACCGAAGACGGAGCAAACCGGGGGACGTCGTCGACAAGGGGACGGAACCCTAGATGGTTTTGGCTCTTCTCTTCCTGATCGCCTGGGGCTGCCTCTTCGGTGCGTACCACTTCCTGGACTCACTTTGACTTAGAGACACTTTATTTCTTAAAAAAAAATTTGCTTACATGTATCCTCTTAACTGATTTTGGAGAGCAGCTTTGTTGACATGGCACATACTCCCTCCGTGTCAAAATATAAAATGTTTTAGTTTTATGAAAAAAATGTATCTAGACTTTTTTTAATGTGTAGGTTTAAAGTGAATCTCTATGAACCTACACACTAAAAGTAGTCTAGATACATTTTTTTTACAAAGCTAAAACATCTTATATTATAGAATCGGAGGGAGTATTTATGATGGTTTTTTATGGAATATTTACGGTGGTTTTAGTAGCCATACATATCACTTTCTAGTGAGTCTAACGAGTGGGGGTTTACATGAATTCGAAGAGAAAATATGAATTACACATTTTTGGTAAATAGTCACCATGGCATCTGCTTACCCGCTTGAGATGTCTTACTTGGCGTGACGCACCATGTTGCCAACACAAGAGGTTCGCAAGCCCATGGTTTGACAATGCCAAAAATTGACAAAACATGGTGAATTTGTGGCAAGTACTGGACGGGAATTAAGATACTCCCTCCAACCTATATTATTGTTCTCAACTTTATCTAAATTTGGATGTATCTAGTTAATAATTTAGACTAGACTCATCCGAATCTAAACAAAGTTGAGAACAATAATATGGACCAGAGGAAGTAGAGTTTGTCGATACATCTCAAAAGGATTTGCATTATAAACTTTGGTGATTTTCAGACACAAAGTAAACATAACTAGTTTCCTTTTCGATCGGACAGAAAAACAAAAATAGCATAAGGTCGACTAAAAAGTGAAAAGAACAAAAAAAATGGTTCGATTGCCCTTCCTCCCCCTCCCCTCCCCCCCGCCTCGCTCCCATCAAGGGCTGCTTGGCCGGCAATCGAACTCTAACGCCGCCACTTCCCTTCCTTTGTCTCCCTCCCCACAGCGCTGCCAGAGAAGGCCGACGAAGAAACCACATGACCGTTGATGAAGGTGGCAAGGAGAATCTTGCCGCTCCTATACCTCACGGTATCTGGGATTTCAGTCTGGTAATGAGAAGGGAAGGGAGGGGGAACATACCTCGACAATGCCTCAGATGAGGAAGACAACACCCACAGTGTTGCCACCATCATGGTTGGCATGACCATCAGACCATGTATTGATCCTGGTCCCCACCCTCACATCCAACATCAATGGCTGCATCAGATCCGACGATGGAGGGCCATCGAAGTCCCAATCCGGTAGGTTGTAGCGTGCTAGCGGGATTAATACGTCGACCTTCAGATCAGTCATGGGGAACTGACTCCATATTCAGGAGGATGGAGCACACTAGGAGTGTTAAGGCGTCGACCTTCAGATCTTGCACTGAAACTAACTCGAGGTTAGGTAGGGTGGAGCGCGCTAGGAGGATTAAAGCGTCAACATTCAGATTTGGCATGGGGAACTGACTCTAACACCGACAGGGTGGAGCGTGCTAGGATAATTAAGATGTCGATTTTCAGATATTGCACGAGAGAACCGACATGGTGGTCATGATACCAAGGCCAATTCTCCTCACCTCACTATCATCTTCATGACCAAGGAGGAGAAGGACCAACAGTGTGATCATCCCAAAGAAGTTTTTTATCAACACCTCGTATGTACATATCGCTTGAGGCTTTATTAATTTAAAGTCGGGTATAACATCTTGTGAAAGGCCCAACTTTGGTCGCCTAGAGGGGGTGAATAGGAGACTACCAATTTTTATTCTTTTCTTGCAATTTTAAGCTTTGCACAAAGTAAAGTTCACTAGAGATGCAACTAGATGAACAACCTATATGGCAAACGATACAACAAGTAAACAAGACGGTAATTGCAAGAAGTAAAGGAGAGGAACGGATAAACCGGCAAGGGGACACAGAGATGTAATTCTCGTAGTTCACTTCAAAGAAAGCTACGTCTACGTTGGAGAGGTGTCGGGGCCACACAAGGTCACCCGAGCGCCACAAAGGCCTCACCTTCTTCTCCGGTGAGCACCACCACAAAGGTGGCCTCATAATCCACTAACCGGTGACCTTGAAGGCGCCAACCGAAACCTTTACAACAAGGTTGAGGAGAGACTTCACAACTCCATTGGAGGCCCTCAACGAAACCACGAAGCTTCACAACAATTGCCCTAGCTCCGAGGATGCCCTACACCGTCTAGGGTTCCAAGAACCCAAGAGTAATAAGATCCACTAAGGATGGGTGGGGGAAATCACGATTCCTTTGATGGAAGTGTAGATCTAGGTCACCTCTCCCAATCCTCAAAAGATTAAGAGGTTTGAGTGGGTAGGGAGAGAGATCTAGGAAAGTCAAGCTCTTGTATTAATGGAGGAGAGAGAAAACGAAGAGATGAGGGAAGAGGAGGAAGAAGGGGGCCTTAAATAGGCCTCTTTCAAACGGGCAGATTCTGCCCCTCCCCGACACCACCGGTACTACTAGTGGCAGGCCGGTAGTTCTGGCGAGTGGCTCCCAGCTGTCCGAAGGCGCTCCACGGAACGGTCGAATTTGATAGTCCAGCGGGCCCCACTAACTGACCGGTACTACCGGTCCTAGTTCCGATCCAACTACCAATAAAAGGAAATTTTGATACAGAGAAGTATCTGAACTGAAATGCCAGTTGCCGGAACTAGGAGCAGAATTAGGATCGAAACTACTGGGCCGCAAGGGGCTAACCGGTACTACCGGGCAGGGAGCGGTACTACCGCTTAGAGGATCTAGGACTAGTCTGCGTTGGCCGGAAGTTCCAGTCCAACCGGACCAAAACTTCTGGCCGGTACTACTAGTGCTAATTCCAACACTAATTCCGCCAAATAGGTACATCGATATAGAAGCATTACTGAACAGATTTCGACTTTACTAGAATTAGGACCGAAACCGCGGCCGGAAGTACCGCTCGATCAGCTCCCAAAACACCTCTAGCGGTACTACCGGGGCCTGGCCGGTACTACCAGTCAGGACAGAAACCACACCACCTTCTCAAGGATCTCTCTCTCATAGGAAAACTAGGAAGATTGTGGATGTGCTGATATGGTCTGTGCATGAAAAGTGATTTCCCACAACCTTCCAAGGTGGACGCCCTCTTGATAATACTGTAGGGGTTCCACGTATGAAAACAATAAAATTTTACCCTACGCCCCTGAACCCCTGATGCTGCCAGGACCTATCTATTAGTAATACAGTAACGGGAGGGGCTTTTCGCGAACTTACCCTTGAAGACCGAAAAGCGTTGTCAATGCTCAGGAGAGCATGGTTAATGTAGACGAGCCGAATCCGACCTCAAGGTCGTGATGAAGTCCTTGCGCTCCAACGGCTCCAACGACTTGAGTGCCTCAAGTGCGACACCTCGCGGGGAGTTACACACGTCCAGTGCCTGACGATGACTCCCGCTTCCCCGATCCAGCAGCAGTTGCGGAAGTAGAGCTCCTAGATCCGAATCCCGCAGCGCGATGGCACTCCGCGGTAAAGATGTCTCTCGTTCGTGCAGTCCAAACTTGGGACCACGGTCACGAGAGAGAGAGATAGAGAAAATATCAACTGGAGGTCTTCCCAAAAGTGAGAAGACCTTTATTGAATATTGTATGTATTTATCTGGCCAAATACCCCCCACTATATATAGGGGAAAAGGAGGTACTACCTCCCTCAAAGTCCTGGGGTGGGACTAAAGGAGATGGAGAGGTGGGGAGGCGCGCCGTGTTAGGGATCGGTGCGGAAAACAAAAATTTCCCTATGATGAAACCCCTAAACTGCCTAGGATCTATCTATGTAGTAATGCGGTAACGGCCGATGCGTAGAGAATACATACCCTTGTAGAACGTATGCGGTTAACGTTCCGCGGGGAACGTGGTTGAAGTAGTCGTACTCGTAGCCGACCTCAAGGTTGCGAAGCTCCTTGCGGGTCACCCATTGCTCCTTCTTGATCTTCATCGTGCAACAGCTCCAGCTCATGACATTTAAGCGCCCCAAGTGTTGCGTCTCGTGTCTTCGTACACATCCGGTGCACGATGAGACCTCCGGCTCCCGGTCCCGCCGGGAGTGCGGAAGTTGATATCCGGCTAGGAATCCCTGCAGCGCAACGGCGTGCTGTAGGTGTTCCCTGATCGCACATCCCAAACTTGGGACCATGGTCACGAGGTATAGAGAGAGAGAAGGAGGAAATCAACCAAAGGACTTCTCCAAATATTGGTGTGTTTAATCCCACCCATGGACACCCCTTTATATAGGCGGAGGGGGTGTGCCCTCCCCATTAGGTTAGCCATGTGGGACTATTAGTTAAAGGAAAATAATAGGAATTTTCGTCCTGGCCGGATGGGCCAAAAGTCAGCCCAATAGCCAAAACAGAAAATGGCTAAATAAAAGAAAAAGGGACAGCAGCAGGGGTTGGCTGGGTGGGCCTTGCCCACCACCCTGCTCTGCCCACTCCATGGCGGCTCTTGGGAAGCCCGCGGTGGCCATCCCCAATGACTGCTGGCGAGGCACTCGGCCGGCTCTAGCGCCCGGCCCAGCTTCGCCTCGGGCCTTCCGCCTGGATGGGCGGTGGTCAAGCCCATGGCGGCACAGCATGCCTGGCGCCCGCTTCGCCATTACTCGCCCATGCAGCGGTGGTCATCCATGGCGGTTATCTGCTGTTTTTGCCTTTTTCCATTTATTTTTTCTGCAGCTTTTATTCTAGGTCTTTTCCCTCTGAGATTCGGCCTAAAATAAAAGTTGCTTTTATAAATCTTAACTTAAATATTATTTAGAATATATTAATTCACAATTAACATATAATAAATATATATTTAAATTCCCATTTATCCGAAAACACTTTTCTGGTCTTTTCCTTTATTCTTTCTCCGAACAACTTCGGATTTCTCCGCGGAACGATTCCGGCTTTCTCTTTCTTTATTGTGATTCTGTCTTATGAATGATCGCTCTCATCGTACCCTTAAGTGTATCCTCTCACGGCTCGGGAATGCTCTAGACATGATGTAAATCAATGATCCTCAGAGGGACCAGGGATATCCATGTGACCCCTATGCATTCCAGATGACAATGTCGTTTGAACCACTAAATGTAGCATCCTCTTCCTTTTGTTTCTCGATACAACTTGTCCAAGATCCGATCATTGGTATCACATACCTTGTTCAATCTCGTTCACAACAAGTTCTGTTTTCTTGTTACCGTGATATTACATCCCCGTGACTGAGTCACATGTTGCAACATTTATGGATGTAATCTCACCAAGCCGGCCGTATGTATCTTTATCCGTCATGTGGGTGAACAAATCCCGGTCTTGTAGTCACATGTCATCTATTGTTCCTTCGGAATACCCAACGTACACCTTTATGGCCACCGTATTACCAGATGACGGTTGATGCAGTCTAAGCAGCCTAGGGAAACAGTGAGTAATATGAGCTCACGGTCTAAGGAGAAGGAGTCTAGGTATAGCTATTGCAACAATGAACTATATGACTTGATCGTGTTGTAATCCTTCGAGGAATGTCCAATCACATCATTCTCTAATGATATGATCTCATTGTCAGTCGGCATAAATGCCCATGATCTTGAAACCCAGATCATCTTCGTGACCAACGAACTAGTATAAATAGAGGCTACTAGGGACTTTGTTGTTTCATACCACACCTGTACCAATGTTTCTACTTGGCACAGTTATAGCACAATATGAAACTATTATAAACTTATTGAGATATGACAATAAAAACCTATTTATTGTTTGCCTCTAGGGCATATCTCCTTCAGTCTCCCACTTGCACTAGAGTACAAATAATCCAGCTTGCATTTTACTCGTATAAACCATATACCATATGCGTTTACAGATCATGCATGCTCATGGGATACGTCATGTCCATGTTCTGTTTTACCAGATCATTATGTCTTTTGCAAATCGTTAATGTCTTCCTAATTTGACATTCACACCATTATCTTATAATGGGTCGAAGCATTTGTTTGGCAACAAAGTGAGACTTTGTTTCTAGTGTTCATGATGACGGTCATTTTCACCGTTGTCATCTAAACTTTGAAACACACTTTGCTATCCTTTGTTTATATACTATAGTCATGGCAGCAGAACGAGGCTGGATTCCAGGAGCTTACAGTGACGTTAGATCAACCTCGAGGGCTTTCTCATGGGCACTAGGCCCTGGGACACATCATTCTATGTTAAAAGCAAACTATCCTTGCCATAACATTATACATCACATTAGATGTAGCCTTTATACTTCTATATCTATGTAGATCCTAGTGCATGAAATGCATCTATGCCACTTACATTGCTTCTTGCCATTTATGTACAAACTTAATTCTGGTTCAGTGATTAACTCAGGAATCACTTAAAGACATGCTCTTATAGTTAAGACTTTGTCCTACCAACCAGAACCTCGGGTCACATTACGTCGAGTATATGATACATTGCAAATGTATCTATAATTTTTGATGTTCCATGCTTGGTTTTATCCACTTTCTTGTGTTTTGTTCCAACTTTGGAGTACTTTTCATATGATTTCTTGGACTAACCTATTAACAAGAGCCACAGAGCCAGCTGCCTGTTTTCTACTGTTTTTGGTTCCAGGAAAGTCAGAAAATGAATATTCTTGGAATTGGACGGGACAAAAGCCAAAGTGCCTATTTTCCCGGAAGTCATCAGATGCCGTCGAGAGACGGAGAGGGGCGGGGACACCACACCACCTGCCACGCAGCCAACGGCTGCCCGCAGGTGGTGTGGCGCCCAGCACCCTCGACCTCCCTTCCGCCTATAAGATGCCCTCGACGAAAAACCCTAAGCACCGATCAAAAATCCACGAAGAGTCTATAGTCCGCCATCTCCATCCCTAGATTGGGAGGGAAGCTCTTCAAGACCGCCGGAGAGGGGAATTCACCATGGAGGCCTTCTTCATCACCATGCAAGCCTCCGGTGTGATGCGTGAGTAGTTCATCCTTGGACTACGGATCCATGTAGTAGCTAGATGGCTGGCTCTCCTACTTTGTGCTTTCATGTATAGATCTTGTGAGCTCCGTTCATGATCAAGATCATCTATTTGTAATTCTGCATGTTGTGTTTGCGGGGATCCAATGGATATTGAGATGCTTTTTCAGATTGATTATTGATTCTATCATGTCTTTGTTATTTGTGATCTTGCATGTTTTCCGTTGTTAGTAGCTATCTTGGCCAAGTAGATGCTAGCAACTCCAAGAGTTAGTATTTATGCTCGATAGTGGGTTCATGCCTCCGTAACTGGGAAGTGACAAATCTCTAAGGTACTAGATGTGTTGTTAATACTAGAGAAAACAACAATCCTTTGTTCATAGAACAATCGTATTGTTTACTTTACATGCAATTCAGAAGGAATAACTGCTGTTTGCAACTTAATAATCGGAGGGGTTCGATGATAACCTGAAGGTGGATTATTAGTCATAGATGCAGTTGGATGGCGGTCTATGTATAATGTTGTAATGCCTAATCAAGTCTCAAAGGAGTCAAGATGATTAGTATATGCATGTATTGCTTTCTCGATGTTTGTCAATTTCCCCGTTGTAATTTGTTCACCCAGCATGTTATCTATCTAAGGAGAGCCACCTCTAGTGAACTATGGATCTCGGTCCTTTTCTTTACATACAATCTACAACTGTTTATTGTTTTGTGTTTACTTTCTGCAAACTTTTACTTCCTTCCATTCGATACGTTTAATCCTTTGTTTTCCGCAAAACACGGTGAGATTGACAACCTCATTGCAAGTTGGGGATAAAGTTCTGTGGTTGTGTTGTGCAGGTCTCCACGTTGCTACTAGCACCGGTAGTGCGCCCTGCCAAAGCTCAGCTAGTAACACCTTTGGGGTGTTTCCTTGCTCCTACTGGTTTGATTAAACCTTGGTTTCATACTGAGGGAAACTTGCTGCTGTGCTCATCATACCTTTCTCTTGGGGTTCCCAACAAGCTCTACATCAACACCGCACCAGCACTTTTCTGGCGTCGTACAGTGAGCCATCAAGAATTTTTCTGGCGCCGTTGCCGGGGAGTCAAGGACATCTTCACAAGGGGAGTCCCTCATAACCAATCTCTTTACTTTGTTATTTTTGTTTTGCTTAGTTTCTTTTTGTTTTGTTTGCTTGTTTCTTTATCAAGAACACAAAAAAATTAGTTTTACTAGTTTGCTTTCTTATTTGAAAACCCAAAAAAATGACTACTCTTGAAAACACTAAGTTGTGTGACTTCACTAGCACCAACAACAATGATTTTATGAGCACACCTATTGCTCCACCTGTGCCTGAGGATATTTTCTTTGAGATAAAACCTGCTTTTCTCAATCTTGTTATGAGAGAACAATTTTCTAGTATTGGTAATGAAGATGCTGCTTCCCATCTAAATAACTTTGTTGAACTTTGTGAGATGCAAAAGCATAGGGATGTAGATGGTGATATTATTAAGTTGAAATTGTTTCCTTTCTCTTTGAGAGGAAAAGCTAAAGAATGGTTGAATTCCTTAACTAGGAATAGTATTGATTCCTGGACTAAGTGCAAAGATGCTTTCATTGGAAAGTATTATCCTCTTGCTAAGATTATATCTATGAGAAGTGAAATAATGAAGTTTAAACAACTTGATAATGAACATGTTGCTCAAGCTTGGGAAAGAATGAAATCTTTGGTTAAGAATTGTCCCACTCATGGATTGACTGCTTGGATGATCATCCAAACTTTTTATGCAGGATTGAACTACTCTTCAAGGAACCTATTGGACTCTGCTGCTGGAGGTACCTTTATGACCATTACTTTGGGTGATGCAACAAAACTTCTGGATAATATGATGGTTAATTATTCTGAATGGCATACTGAGAGAGCTCCACAAGGTAGGAAGGTAAATTATGTTGAGGAAACTTCCTCCTTGAGTGATAAGATTGATATTATTATGTCTATGCTTGTTAATGGGAAAGCCCATATTGATCCAAATAATGTTCCTTTAGCCTCTTTGGTTGCTCAAGAAGAGCAAGTTGATGTGAACTTCATAAGAAATAATAATTTTGGCAATAATGCTTATAGGAGTAATTTTGGTAACAACAATTATAATCCATATCCTCCCAACAATGGTAATGCTTATGGAAATTCCTACAACAATAATAGGAGTGCACCCTCTGAACTTGAAGTTATGCTCAAAGACTTTATTAGTAAACAAACTGCTTTCAATAAAACTATTGAGGAAAAACTCTCTAATGCTAAAAGAAATATAGCATCTTTGGCTGAAGCCCAATCTTCTTTGAATAAAATGGCTGCTAAACCTGAAACTAATGATAATCCCTTTGCAGCTACTAATGCCATACAAGTAAGAATTGATGAAAATGTTAGACTATTAGCTGAATTACATGCTAAGTGGGAAAGAGAAGATGAAATTGCTAGAAACATTAGTGTTTCTACTATCACCACCACTAGTGTTGAGGCTAGTAATAGTTCTACTACTTTAGATGATAAATTTGATTTTGATCTTGATGGTTGCAATATCTCTGAAGTTATTAACTTCCTACAAAATCTTGCTAAAAGTCCTAATGCTAGTGCTATCAACATGGCCTTTACAAAACACATTACTTATGCTCTCATAAAGATTAAAGAAGAAAAGATGAAACATAAAGCTTCTATTCCTATAAAACAAGAAGATGGTTGGGAACCCATTATTAATATGAAAGTGAATGACTTTGATTTCAAAGCTTTATGTGATCTTGATAGTAGTGTTTCTATTATGCCTAGAAGGATTTACGATATGCTTGATTTGCCTCCTCTTGAAGATTGTTATTTGAATGTCCCACTTGATGATAATGCTAAAAAGAAACTCATGGGGAGTCTTAATGATGTTCTTATTATGGTTAACAATGCCTATGTCCCCGTTGATTTCTATGTTTTGGATGTTGAATGCAATGCTTCTTGTCCTATTACTTTGGGAAGACCTTTTCTTATAACTGTTGGTGCCATCATTGATATGAAAGAAGGCACCATTAAATATCAACTCCCACTCAATAAAGGTATAGAACACTTCCCTAAGAAAAGAGAGAAGATTTATTTTGTTTCTCCTATGAAAACAAAATTTGGTCTTAATGCTTCTTCATTTGAGAACACTTGATTCTTTTTCTTTGCTTCTTATGCCTAACTTAAAGGCGTTAAAGAAAAGTACTTATTGGGAGATAACCCAAAAGTTTTAGATGAGTCTTGGAATTTATTACTTTAGTATTAACCGCTCCTTATCCTTTTTATTTGCTTTTTGTGCCAAGAGTAACCTCTAATGAGAGAGAAGTAATGATTGGGAAAGTTGCTGTCCCGAAACAGATTTCTGTGCTTCACCGTAAAAATTCGTGTAAAATCTCTGAACGTCTTTTTGAGGCGTGAATGTTTGTGCTTCTGCCCCAGGTTGTTATCTAACTTTCGTTAGTTCAACACTTTTTGATTTGAGCAATAGAAGGTCTTCGAAATTTTTTGTCTTTACCTGCTGGTCTGTTTTTACAGATTTCTACCATTTTCTGCATTTGCTTCTTGTTGATTCCTTTTTGAGTTCTTTTGGGGAATTGAGATTTTTGAGGGAAGTGCTACAGTATCTAGTGTTCTAATGGAAGTTTATTTGGTGTTAGAACTGAACCTTAAGACCTTTTATCTTGAGTGCACTAATGTTGCTAATAAAGATTGTGTGAAGTTTTGTATGAAGGAAACATTTCAGGTGTATGGAAGGAATGAGTAATAAGATGAAGGATGGACTAAAGCTCAAGATTGGGGATGCCACGCGTGTCACCCCAAGACATATCCAAGAAGTACAAGCGTCAAAGCTTGGGGATGCCCAAGGCATCCCCTTCTTCATTAATAAAAATTTCAGGTTTCTTCCAAACGCTTCATTTTTATTGTTTCATGCACAATTGTGTTTTTCTTGGAGCGTCTTCTTTTTCGTTTTCGTTTTGGTTTTTTGTTTGCTTTGTTTCCTTAGTTTTCTGAATAAATTGGTTGGACCCCCTCTTTCATACATTGGTTTTCAAATAGTTTGGTTTGGATTGGAAAAGAGTAGGAAAGTTCATGCTTAAGTGGTAAAGAGAGCTTGTTTTTGACTATGGCCTATGCTTTGTCATGCCATGCTTGATATTGTTTTGGCTTTATGCTTAGTATTCTTGCTGTAGCATGACTTGTTATAAACAATTGAGATTGCTTAATGTGCCTTGGATGAATCATGTGTTGTTTTAGCATATTGAAGCATAGTATAGTGGTATTCTCTTTTGATGCTTTATTTGAGTTGACTTGGCGCATGCTCACACCATGTTATGACTATCTCAAGTCACCATAGCCTTTATGATCCTTTAGTTTTCAACTTGTAGTATCACTTTATGCTTTGAGCAATGATGTTTTGTCGCTCTGCATGATTATGGCCATTATTGCTCTCTTAGTTTGTCGCTCCCGGTCTTTTGCTAGCCTCCACAACCAAGTATGAGTTCCACTCATGCATCCAACTCCCTAAACCAAGTTACTCCAAAGAGTCCACCATACCTACCTACTAGCTTATGCTATTCCAAGTATATTCATGCTTTTGTTTACCTTTCGAATTAAACTTGTTATGAGAAAACTAGTGATTAAAGCTCTCACGAACTTGATGGCACACTTTACTTTTCTTGCCCTTAATAAACTTGAACCATTGTGTCGTCTGTGTTGTATATGCTTGCACTTATTTGTTGGGGATTAGCAGAACATTGCTTTCATGGGGAACGCTTTCAACATTGCACTTGGTACTTGTACCTAGTTGATATCATGCTCTTTTGTATATGGATGTCGTCGGTGTGAAATGAAAGGGGAGCTTGTAAGTCCATGGAGTTATGTATATGTGTTAGAGAAACGCCTGGGCCGCTGGTCTAATCTATGCTGACATGGTGGAAACCTCCAGTGTAACCATAATGAGCTGTCTATGAAGCATTCTTCTTATAAAAAAGAGTCCTATATTGAGAAAAAAAGAAAAGAGAAAAAAAGAGATATTATGAAAAGAGGAAAGAGAGAAAAAAGCACCATATTCCCATGGTAAATAAGAAGATTGCTGAGATGCTCGTTATTTGCTTGCCTTGTCATTTTGATATGGGGATTCTTCCGTATCATCGGGCAAGGGGTACCCCATTGGCGGTTCTCTATGATACACATGTACTTACAATGACAAGAACTTACCGGTGACTAAACTTGAGTAGCATGAGGAGCGACCCTCGTATACAAGGGACATGAGATTCCTAACTTATACTTCATCAAGCATGTGCACCATAGTTTGTTCACTTTAACCTTAATTACTTCAAGATGCTTATGATAGGGGCAATGAGAGCTGAAAGCTATAAGTACCATAATTTTTGGAAGCTCTTTATGAGACTTGAATCCCTGCTTCCTTCTATTAAGGCCTTTATTCCACCATTATATTGAGTCTCCACCTTCTATCTTTATGCACCTACTTTGAGAGCATAGTGGCCATTCTTAGTTCTATGTGCATTATCCCAAGACTAGTTGACTGATGCATAACTTGATATTGCTTGTTTTAAACTATTTGTATCTAGTCACTCTTATGAACTTTGAAGGTGTCCTATGCATTTATATTTGCTACTCTATGAGGGATAAGCTGAATGCTATTATGCTATGTTTTCTTTATGTGAAACAAACAAACGTCTTGCAAAGAATTGTTATTCATGAATCTTTTGTTTGTGCCTTTTCATGTTGCATCATAGTTTCTTTGTCTTATTGCTAGAACTTTGTCTTTCATGTTATGATTGAAGTACTTTGATCCCATATTTGAATGTTTTGCAGATACTTTGATCAAGTCTTTGATGGTGCATGTCACCTCAAAAATTATTCTTTCTTTTTATCACTTACCTACTCGAGGATGAGCAGGAGTTAAGCTTGGGGATGTTGATACATTGCAAATGTATCTATAATTTTTTATGTTCCATGCTTGGTTTTATCCACTTTCTTGTGTTTTGTTCTAACTTTGGAGTACTTTTCATATGATTTCTTGGACTAACCTATTAACAAGAGCCACAGTGCCAGTTGCCTGTTTTCTGCTGTTTTTGGTTCTAGGAAAGTCAGAAAATGAATATTCTCAGAATTGGACGGGACAAAAGCCAAAGTGCCTATTTTCCCGGAAGTCATCAGATGCCAGAATACAAGACGGAGAGGGGCCAGGGGCCAAGTAGATGCTAGCAACTCCAAGAGTTAGTATTTATGCTCGATAGTGGGTTCAGGCCTCTGGTAATCTGGGGAAGTGACAGAATCTCTAAGGTACTAGATGTGTTGTTGCTACTAGGGAGAAAACAACAATCCTTTTGTTCATAGAACAATCGTATTGTTTACTTTACACGCAATTCGTAAAGCAATAATCTGTTGCTTGCAACTTAATACTGGAGGGGGTTCAGATGATAACCTGAAGGTGGATTATTAGTCATAGATGCAGTTGGATGGAGGTCTATGTATAATGTTGTAATGCCCAATCAAGTCTCAAAGGAGTCAAGATGATTAGTATATGCATGTATTGCTTTCTCGATGTTTGTCAATTTCCCCGCTGTAATTTGTTCACCTAGCATGTTATCTATCTAAGGAGAGACACCTCTAGTGAACTATGGATCTCGGTCCTTTTCTTTACATACAATCTACAACTGTTTACTGTTTTGTGTTTACTTTCTGCAAACTTTTACTTCCTTCCATTCGATACGTTTAATCCTTTGTTTTCCGCAAAACACGGTGAGATTGACAACCTCATCGTAAGTTGGGGACAAAGTTCTGTGGTTGTGTTGTGCAGGTCTCCACGTTGCTACTAGCACCGGTAGTGCGCCCTGCCAAAGCTCAGCTAGTAACACCTTTGGGGTGTTTCCTTGCTCCTACTGGTTTGATTAAACCTTGGTTTCATACTGAGGGAAACTTGCTGTTGTGCTCATCATACCTTCCTCTTGGGGTTCCCAACAAGCTCTACATCAACACCGCACTAGCACTTTTCTGGCGCCGTACACTGAGCCATCAGTATACAACATGGTTATATGGAATAACCTATGACTGAGGCATAGGAGATGCAACACATCTCTTTCTTTCAACCATAGTTGCAATAATCAATGCTTCATATAGTAAGAACTCCTTTCTCACATGTTCAATTCTGAGCTACTTCAGAATCTTGCTTAGGACATTCTGAACATCTTTCAGAATCAAGTCCAGGAAGCATTCGACATTCAGTGTTTATTAAACTTACTAATCTATCTCAATAGATCTTTTGTTTAATAACTTCAACTTCATCCTAACTTAAATATTATTAACACCAATCACATCATTCACATATGTCGTCCACATATCCTAGAATGATTTCACGCTCCCACTCAAATATGACATTCATGTTTGAGATCCAGGGATTTCACTTAGCTCCCACTCAGAATATGTCAGCCACAATTTATGAATTAGCCAAGCTGATTTGCTCCCACTCAAATCTAGGTCCTCTCAACAATCTTGGACATTCCATAATTCTTTGATCACTATCAAATTGAGAATTCCACTAACGAGATTTCAATGACCATTCATTTCTTGTTCTTAGGTCCATCACGCTTCTTTGTATTTCGTAGGTATGTCTTGTTCAAAACATGACAAGTGAATCAACAATATGATTCTTCAAACTTGTAGAATATATAGTTGAATCCTACTTTCTTTAGTAAAAGTATTCACTAAAACTTTTTGATCATTATCATTGGTTTCTCCTATATTTGTATAGTTTGGTTTCACGAAACAAATTCCACTGCGCCACTCAACAATTCGGAGGCAAGGTTAAATACCTTGTTTTGATCTTTTACTTTCTTCCACTTGTATCTTCATCAAGACACGTCAATTTTGGACAATAGAAGGTTTGCCCTTTTGTGGAAGATGCATTCATATCTTCCTAAGAATGCTCTACAAAGACTTGTTTATTCGCCACAACTTCGACTTATCGAAATCTCCAGAAACTCGAACTTGCCATAACACTTATGGTGTTGTTTCCATGAATCTTTTAGATGTTCCTTTGTATTTCAAATGAGTGTTTGCTTATTTTGATCTCTAACTCTAAATGACAACTATAACCCTAATAAGAGATAATATGATATCATATGTATCTAATACAAAATGTTTATGATGTTTAGACATTTCAACAAAGTTTGAATTCGTCCAATTATCATAATTTGTGAAACATCTTTCACAAGTTCCTTTTATGCTAAACATAACTTGAATACCTTAGTCATGTCGATCGAATCGAAGAGACTTGTTAATTCAGTTAATGCAATATCCCATTTAGTTATGAACTCATCTGAACAATTCAAATCATTTCAAACTTATGTTTCATTAAGTAAATACACTTATTCACTTAAGTCCACAATAAATGATTTCCACTACTTGTTGAAAATATGATACATCACTATGTATAAGATTCAACATTTCTTCGCATATCACCGTTTTACCAGAATGCGGAGTTTTAGTCATTCTGCCCAAGAGGCATGGTTTTGCAAAGTCTCTAGATTAAGCATCTAGGACCCCGATCTTCATAAACAACATGCAATAACCAAAATGACTTAAACTATAATGTCATTTCATTATTAAACTTTGGATATCTTTTAGCATTCTAATCCTTTTATAAATGCTTAAACTATTATCATTAACATAGTGATGAGAATAACTTGTTTATAATTATAATGTGACCATAAGGTATTGTTCATAAGAATAGTACAAACTGGTATGTAACTTGTTCATATGAATAATCATCTTGCCAAAAGCAAGACACACATATAAGGATCACAAATTATATTCAAGTCCACTAATCCAAATGATAAACTTTGAGGGAAGAGGTGATGTCGGCCATCAACTGTTTTGCTTGCCGTCATCAAGTCACATTGCCTCAAATCCAGCAATTCTCAAGCAGATCATCCTGTTTTCATAAAACGGGACAAGTATCAAATACTTTGCAAACTACAACGAGTTCTGCAAGAACCACATTTATAATTTTGTATATCTAACATATACCTTTTCATCCATGATCTCCTTTTGCAATCAAGCCCTTCCAAGAGTTCTCAACTCTAATGCAAGATTGCTAAGTGTTTTTCCAAACATTCTAGAGTCATCGAATTATCTCCTAATGGTTATTGTATCAAGAAGAGAAGATCACCTTTTACGAGGATATCCCTCAGGCGTGGGTATTAATATATGAAGTTGGACCCTTTTACTAAGTTCCAAATTAAGAAATATATTCCCATGGTCGCAAAGGACCTCAATGGGATAGGCTAAGTTCTACTAAGATATTTGCAAATAGACATCTAGACTAAGTTTATAATAAGAGATCAATTTATAATTGGTCTCCACTAAAACGGTCATCCCCTGGATGATTTTAGTGATTGCATGATCCCTATCTATGCACCTCCCCCGTGTTACACAACCATCAATGCATTATCAAAGGTAGACATTCACTAATGCCAATCACATCATCCATGTGACTCATGCTCGATCTTTTGATCTCTTGTGTTCCGAGGCCACGCTTCTGTGGCGTGCTAGGCTCACCAAATCTAACTTGTGTGTATTCACTGTGCAACATGGCTTACACCCAGATGTAACGTAGATATGTCGACACCCACTCTGTAACCCTGGATCGCCTCATACCGAAGAACTTTCTTGGTGGTGCACACACAAGGGGAACACGGAACATTGGAATTAAATAGGGATTATCTTATTTGCTACCGTTGAGTATCTAAATAGTAGCACACAATAAGATGTAAAAACTGGTATCAACATCATATGTATAATGTGATATGATATGGTCTTTCTTGCGCCTTGATCTCCATCGAGCGCTCCGGCACGATCTCCATCTTGCCCTTGGTTTGACACCAAGTCCACGACGCCTCCACCAGGTCGTTCATCGGAACGATGACTATTACTATACTACTTAGTAACAGAAAAGTAAACTACTTTACCTTCGTAACGACCAATGCCATATCATAATCACATGCCCCCTGCAAAATAAAGTTAGACGCCTCTACTTTATCTATTGCAAGTTTTACTTGGTTGTTAGGGCTTTCGCACTAGAACCGTTTCTAAACTACGATCTTTCCAACCACAACATGGATCTAGCAGTTGTCTCTATTACACCCCTTTCGGGGCCCTCCGTTGTAAATGTTATATCTACTATTGAATGAGGGACAGACACCCGCTAGCCGCTTATATGGTACAAGCCGTATGTTGAGCATGGAACCAGTCTCGTGTACGAATACGCATAAGGTCGGTCCGGGCCGCTTCATCAAACAATACCGCGATATAAACAAGTACACGTTAGAGGGTAACAACTAAGGGATCAATGCCCACACAATACTTGTGCGTACTGTCCGTACAACACTCCTACGCATAGATCGGCTCTGATACCACTATTGGGGATTGGTGCGGAAAACAAAATTTTCCCTATGATGAAACCCCTAAACTGCCTAGGATATATCTATGTAGTAATGCGGTAACGGCCGATGCATATAGAATACATACCCTTGTAGACCGTACGCGGTTAACGTTCCGCGGGGAACATGGTTGAAGTAGTCGTACTCGTAGCCGACCTCAAGGTCGCGAAGCTCCTCGTAGGTCACCCTTGCTCATTTTCGATCTTCATCGTGCAACAGCTCCGCCTCACGACATTTAAGCGCCCTAAGTGTTGCGCCTCGTGTCTTCGTACATATCCGGTGCACGACGAGACCTCCGTCTCCCCGATCCCGCCGGGAGTGCAGAAGTTGATATCTGGCTAGGAATCCTGCAAAGACAGCGTCTTTGCAGTGTGCCTTGATCGCACAGCCCAAACTTGGGGCCATGGTCACGAGGTATAGAGAGAGAGAAGGAGGAAGTCAACCAAAGGACATCTCCAAATATTGGTGTGTTTAATCCCACCCATGGACACCCCTTTATATAGGCGGAGGGGGTGTGCCCTCCCCATTAGGTTAGCCATATGGGACTATTAGTTAAAGGAAAATAACAGGAATTTTCGTCCTGGCTAGATGGGCCAAAAGTCATCCCAATAGCCAAAACAGAAAATGGCTAAATAAAAGAAAAAGGGGCAGCAGCAGGGGCTGGCTGGGTGGGCCTTGGCGCGGCCCACCCCACGCCCTGCTCCACTCTAGGCGGCGGCTCAGGGAAGCCCGGTGGGTTAGCCACCCCGGCCATGCAGGCAGCCCGGGTGGGCCGTCTCTTCCGCCCGATGGCCTAGCCCACGCCCGGCTGCGCCCGCGCCCCACTCCGCCCGGATGGGGCGGTGGTCAGCGGCGGCCCGCGGAGGCCTGGCCTATCCGCTTGCCAGCATCGCCTAGTTACCTGCCGCCCTGTGCGGTGGCGGTTATCCGCCGCCCACAGGGCTGGCTGTTTTTGCCTTTTTCCATTTATTTTTTCTGCAGCTTTTATTCTAGGTCTTTTCCCTCTGGGATTCGGCCTAATATAAAAGTTGCTTTTATAAATCTTAACTTAAATATTATTTAGAATATATTAATTCACAATTAACATATAATAAATATATATTTAAATTCCCATTTATCCGAAAACACGTTTCCGGTCTTTTCCTTTATTCTTTCTCCGAACAACTTCAGATTTCTCCGCGGAACGATTCCGGCTTTCTCTTTCTCTACTGTGATTCCTTCTTACGAATGATCGCTCTCATCGTACCCTTAAGTGTATCCTCTCATGGCTCAGGAATGCTCTAGACATGATCTAAATCAATGATCCTCAGAGGGACCAGGGATATCCATGTGACCCCTATGCATTCCTGATGACAATGTCGTTTGAACCGCTAAATGTAGCATCCTCTTCCTTTTGTTTCTTGATACAACTTGTCCGAGATCCGATCATTGGTATCCCATACCTTGTTCAATCTCGTTCACAACAAGTTATGTTTTCTTGTTACTATGATATTACATCCCCGTGACCGAGTCACATGTTGCAACATTTATGGATGTAATCTCACCAAGCCGGACGTATTTATCTTTACCCGTCATGTGGGTAAACAAATCCCGGTCTTGCAGTCACATGTCATCTACTGTTCCTTCGGAATACCCAATGTACACCTTTATGGCCACCGTATTAGCAGATGACGGTTGATGCAGTCTAAGCAGCCTAGGGAAACAGTGAGT
This sequence comes from Avena insularis, assembly GCA_023614405.1. Taxonomy (NCBI): domain Eukaryota; kingdom Viridiplantae; phylum Streptophyta; class Magnoliopsida; order Poales; family Poaceae; genus Avena; species Avena insularis. Next base: position 472,040,484 of record CM042694.1, read on the forward strand.
AATATGAGCTCACGGTCTAAGGAGTAGGAGTCTAGGTATAGTTGTTGCAACAATGAACTATATGACTTGATCGTGTTGCAATCCTTCAAGGAATGTCCAATCACATCATTCTCTAATGATATGATCTCGTTGTCAGTCGGCATAAATGCCCATGATCTTGAAACCCAGATCATCTTCGTGACCAACAAACTAGTATAAATAGATGCTACTAGGGACTTTGTTGTTTCATACCACACCTGTACCAATGTTTCTACTTGGAACAGTTATAGCACAATATGAAACTATTATAAACTTATTGAGATATGACAATAAAAACCTATTTATTATTTGCATCTAGGGCATATCTCCTTCACGCCGGCCAACCCCCACCCATGGGCCCCACGTGGGGCAGGCCCACTAGGGCCGGCGGCCACCCCTAGGCCTCTCCTAGGGGTGTGGTCCCCTCTTGGGCCTTTCCCCTCCGGGAATTGGCCCATTAAGCCTTTTGACCATTTAATTGATTTTCTCTTTTATTAAATAACTATGAATAAATGATTAAATCAATATTTAACATTTAATCATATATTATTCAATCTCCGTGGCTATGGAACACCTTCCACCTCCACTCTGGACATCCTCCGGACTTACCGAAACCCTTCTGGTTTTCTGTATGCTATTCTTCGGCGATTCTACCGATCCTATAAACACTCTCTAAGCATCATCAAGCCCTTAAGCGTGATACCCCACGGTTTGGGAACACTCCAGACATGGTCGGTACACTCCTGCACCAATGATCGACAGAGGGACCTGGATGTCCATGTGACCCCTGTGCGTTCCACGAAGATCTTTCGTCGTTTGAACCGGGACAGTCATGTCTTATTCCCTTTGTCTCTCGATACTTGCATTGCCCGAGATCTGATCAATGACATCACCATGTCGTGTTCAATCTCGTTACCGAACAACTCTACTTGACTCGTTCCGACAAGTGATATCCCTGTGATCAAATCACACGCTGCGTAGCTATTGGATATAACCTCTCCGAGTGGGCCCTTGAGTATCTTCCCGTCACATGGACGGACAAATCCCGCTCTTGACATATATTGCCTCAACGGTTTCCTCCGAGTACCTGAACACACCTTTATAACCACTGTTTACCAAGTGGCGCTTGATGCTATCAAAGCACTCTCGGGAGACAGTGATTGATATAGCCTCACGGTCTAAGGAATAGTCTACGAGGATCCATTTCTAATCATCGTAACTTGAACTTCGTGACATGATCGGGTCACGTTGTGAAGGTTGGGTATTGGTTCATCATCTTATTCTTAGAATGAGTTGACTCCATTTCCAACTGGCATAAATGCCACATGATCAGGAAACATGATCATCTATTGACCAATGAACCAGTGACTAGAGTTTCACTGGGAACCCCTGGTTGTTTATATATCACATGTGTATTGATGTTTCCACTCAATACAGTTATAGCATGATATAAAACTTAATCATAAACTATATGATATATGATAATAGTCCTTACTACTATTTGTCTCTAGGGCATATTTCCAACAGTCTCCCACTTGCACTAGAGTACAAATACACTAGCTGCATTTGTTCTTTAATCATTGGCACCATATCCGGTAGCCTGAACATGCTTGTTCATGGAAGAGTTTGAGTCTTGGGTCTGTACTTTATAGTCCCAAATCCTTTGCAACTTACTAATGTCACCTTGATTGACATTAATACTTTATCATCACATGATAACATCTGTGTGTATGCATCGTCGCTATGGCAGCAGACGAGGCCTGATTCCAGGAGCCTACAATGACTTTAGATCAACCTCGAGGGCTTTCTCATGGGCACTGTGCCCTGGGACACATCATTCTACGTTAAAAGCGAACTAGCCCCGCCATGACAATATACAACACTTTAGATGGTACCCTTATCTATTATTATAAATGTAACCATCAAAACACTAGTGCACTCTCTGCAACTTTCGATGTTTTTGTTCACCTCGCTTCCTACTTGACTTTAATCGGTATTTACAGGAATTTCCAACATATTCCCTTATAACATAACTCTTTATGCTTTAAGATATGTCATCCTTTATGGATCTGGAAAATATGTCTACAGTTCTCTATGAGATACTGCGGACAAACTTAGCTCAACGTTCCGTGATTCGAACTTAATCACCTTTTTAAACGTTCCTTCTTGGATCATATATTATGTTAAGTTATCATCATGGTTTTCTAAGATAGAACCTATGTCTTGACATAGTGGATGATGATCATCCTTTTCTTTCTTTCAACCATTGATGTTTAAACTTAATACTATTCCTAACTTGAGTTATTAAGGACTAGTTCCTTAATTAACTTCTATTTTGAAACCCCTTTTAGAATCCCTTAAGGAATACTACATAATATCATAACTTCTACACCTCATAAATCATTATTTATTGGTACTCGCGCTTTTATTCTTAACACAATTAAGAATCACTCTATAAGCTCCCACTCAAAATATGTTCCTATCATATTTGGGTATGAGTCAGTACTCTTACTCAAACTATGTTCCTACATATTTGAATTTGAGACTTATATTACTCCCACTAAAAAACATGTCATTCACATATTGTTTTAGGAAGACTTTCATAGCTCGCACGCAATTTCGTGCAAATTGCATATCCACTCACTATTTTGAACAATTTCAAAATCCTTTGATCAAATATCAAACTTGGAGTTTTACTATGAGATACTAGTACTTTTACTAGTTTTAAATCCACTGGATATTAAGCACACATGAATCAAATTCATTTGAATTCTTCCAATACTTGACAAATTGTGCTTTTTGTTATTCACCCCCTTTTCCATTATGGCTTTGCAGTCATTTGGGAAAATTCAAGTAACCCCTTTTACTTGTGAGATTCAGCAACAAATTGCTTTCTAATCTCAAGTGAATTTTGTTTCTAGGATTTCTCATAATTCTAGTTTACCATTATTTCCTTAGTAGTTCGTAGGTATGTCATATTCCAAGAATCTTGACAAATGATTCACAAATGTCTCCATACTAGATATGGATTACATTTTGAATCCTACTTCATGTAGTGAAAACACCAGTGGGGAAAACACAGTGATCAATATCATTGATTCTTTCCTTTGTGAAGAGAATCGTTCAGAAATGTTTTCCGTTGCACGTCTCAACACTCTGATGCAGGGTTTTGAATCCTCATCGTGTTTTTCACTATCTTCCAATTTTGTCCATAATCGAGAAATATCACTAAAAGTGAGCTTTCTCAAGAATGTACCAAAATCCAAGCATAAGTTTTGCTTCTCTTTCGGTTTCAGCTATGGATTTCGTATTCGAAGTTTCCAATGAATACTCCACAAGCACTTATTCGCTATTGTTTTGGTTATATCGAATAACCCCAAAACTTTTACGACGTTCCATACTAGATATGGAGCCGCTTCCATGAAATCAAATGGTTCACTATATATTCTAATTGAGTGATAACTATTTCTCTAACTAATGGTCTCTACATCTACACTACAACGATTTATTTGGTGCCATCTATTTACCTACTTTGATATCTAATATCACATTGTGATGATTTGCATTTTGACGTTTCAAAACGCTTTGCATTTCACAATTACTTTTATGATATTCTTTATAAAGTCGAATTTCATTACTATTGATCAAATCATAGTAATTAGATTCTCTTTATTATACCCTTTTATTGATGAAACACTTTTATCAAATCAAATAGTTTCATACTTATGTTTCCTTTGGTAAACTTATTTACGCATTTAAACAATCATATAATGATAATTACCATTTTCGTTAAAACACAATACATCGAATATGTATTTACTTTTAACAATTCATTAAACACTTTGTATTCAAGTAATACATGGTGTTCAAGTTATTTTGCCGAACTTAGGCATGATTTATATGTGATAAGAAATCGAATGACTTTCACATATTATCATTATAACTTTGAATTCAAACAATGGTTTCATTCATCAATGAACATATCATTAAGTTGGGTATTTTAAGGCATTTCAATATTTTACAAATGTTCATGCATTATCAATTAGTTTCAAACAACAAGGATAATTCACATATAATCAAACAAGATATTAACATGAATAGAAATCATTAATAAAAGTGGAACAACCGTTTGTTACAAACTCATATGAATAACTGTCTCACAAAGTGTGAGACACAGTAAAGAAGTTCATAATATTTTGATTACAATAATCATCCTAAAACATAAACTAAATGATAAATGTTGAGGGAGAGTGTCGTCAGACATCATCATCATGCTCTCCATCAACACGCAACGTCACCTCCTCTCCAGCAAGCACCTCTCATGCAGAAGGACCTGTTTTGAGCAAAACAGAACAAGTATCAAATATACTTAACACTTCAAATGTGTTTGCAAGAATATAACATTTATAAAATTGTATATCAAATATATACCTTTGTCATCAATGACCTCTCCGATGATTGGTTCAACCTTTACATTCCTGAAACGTAATATGAACTCTTGGAAATCCAATGTTTCCGTATCACCACTCATGATGCTACTCCAGACTTGTCCTTCGTAGCTGGGAGGCAACGATCGAAGCAGTACGCCTATCGCAAACGGATCATCCATCCAGTAATCCACAAAGTGAACCAGTCTCATGTGTGCATCAAGCATGCGCTCCAAGTGACCCTTCAGACATGTGTGCTCCTCCATATGTATGGAAAGGAACTCTCCAAGCAGCTCATGCTTCCACATGCGCACATTGCTTATGAACTCTGCTCTCAGCTGATCCACCATCGAATATGGATCAAGATCACCCATGAGCAGGTGGAGTTCATCCACCATCCCGTAACGCATTATTATGTGAATGTAGCTGGACATCTCTTGACGATAGTAGCGGTCTGCCAACTCTTGTCGGGTCTCATAGTGGTCCGCTCACCAAATCCATCGTAAGGTATGTAGTCTACCACATGATTCCTAGTAAGGATATCATTCAGGCGCACAAGCCAACTAGGGAAGTTGGATCCATCAAGTCTAAGTTTCTCACCCATTACCCATTCCTCAATGACAAAGTAAGCTTCACGGTGAGCCATCTCTACATTTATAATTGCAAAAAGGAATTTAGACTAAGTTTATAGTTAAATGAGTTAATAATAACTCCACTCAGAAACACCTATCCCCATAAGGGTTGCTAGTGATAACACGACCCCTATCAGCCACATCTCCCCTGATCATCACGGCCATCAATGTGGGTTCAAGGGTGGACGCTAAACGTCGGTCACATCATTCATGCGACTCGTCCTCGATCTTTTGACCATCCGTGTTCCGAGGCCACGCTTCTATGGCATGCTAGGCTCGCCAACTCAACCTTAGTGTATTCGTTGTGCAACATGGCTTACACCCACTATATGCGAACGTAGATATGTCTGACACCCATGCCTGTACCATGGATTGCCTCATACCGAAGAACTTTCTTGGTGGTGCACACTAAGGGGGAACACAATCGTTGGTAATTTTAACAGGGATCATCTTATTAGGCTACCGTCGAGTATCTAATACTAGCACACAATAAGATATACAAACAATAACATTGAATGTAAATGCGATGTGATATGGTCCTTCACGTCGTGATCTCCATCCGTCGTCACCGGATTTCGGCGCCAGGGTTACGACGCCGTAGACACTAGGGTACCGTGGCCTCAAGTCCGTCACCTCCGTGACTATCTACTACTACGTAACATAAGGTAATCACTTTACCTTTGCCACAACCATATCACAAAGCAACGCCCCCTGCAAAACAAAGTTAGACGCCTCTACTCTATCTTTGCATGTTTTGCGTGGCTGAATGGGATTTCGCACAAGAACCATTCTTACCTACGAACTTTCAACACAACATTGATCAAGTAGTTGTCTCTACTACACCCCTTTCGGGGCCCTCCGTTGCAAATGGCATACCAACTAATGCGAGAGAGATAGACACCCCCTAAGCCACTTTATACGGTACAAGCCGTATGTCAAGCGTGGACCAGTCTCATGAATGAACATGTAAAGTTGGTTGGGGGCCGCTTCATCAAGCATTACTGCGGTATACACAAGTACACGTGGGAGGGTAACAACTAAAAGATCAATGCCCACACGCTACATCTCGTGTGTTCTACCCGTACCAGCATTACTACGCATAGATCTAGCTCTAATACCACTCTAGGGGTTCTGCGTATGAAAACAATAAAATTTTACCCTACGCCCTTGAACCCCTAATGCTGCCATGACCTATCTATTAATGTCTGAAGTGGGAGGGCTTTTTGCGAACTTACCCTTGAAGACCGAAAAGTGTTGTCAACGCTCAGGAGAGCGTGGTTGATGTAGACGAGCCGAAGCCGACCTCAAGGTCGTGATGAAGTCCTTGCGCTCCAACGGCTCCAACGACTTGAGTGCCTCAAGTGCGACACCTCGCGGGGAGTTACACACGTCCGGTGCTTGACGATGACTCCCGCTTCCCCGATCCAAAGCGATTAGCGGAAGTAGAGCTCCTGGATCCAAATCCTGCAATGACAGCTCCGCGGTGAAGATGTCTCTCGTTCGCGCAATCCGAACTTGGGACCACGGTCACGAGAGAGAGAGAGAGAGAGAGAGAGAGAGAGAGAGAGAGAGATAGAGAAAATATCAATTGGAGGTCTTCCCAAAAGTGAGAAGACCTTTATTGAATATTGTGTGTATTTATCTAGCCAAATACCCCCACTATATATAGGGGAAAAGGAGGTACTACCTCCCTCAAAGTCCCGGGGTGGGACTAAAGGAGATGGAGAGGTGGGGAGGCACGCCGGCCAGCCCCCACCCATGGGCCCCACGTGGGGCAGGCCCACTAGGGCCGTCGGCCACCCCCTAGGCCTCTCCTAGGGGTGTGGTCCCCTCTTGGGCCTTTCCCCTCCGGGAATTGGCCCATTAAGCCTTTTGACCATTTAATTGATTTTCTCTTTTATTAAATAATTATAAATAAATGATTAAATCAATATTTAACATTCATTCATATATTATTCAATCTCCGTGGCTATGTAACACCTTCCACCTCCACTGTATTACCAAGTGGCGCTTGATGCTATCAAAGCACTCTCGGGAGACAGTGATTGATATAGCCTCACGGTCTAAGGAATAGTCTACGAGGATCCATTTCTAATCATCGTAACTTGAACTTCATGACATGATCGGGTCACGATGTTTAGGTTGGGCATTGGTTCATCATCTCATTCTCAGAATGAGTTGACTCCATTTCCAACTGGCATAAATGCCACATGATCAGGAAACATGATCATCTGTTGACCAATGAACCAGTGACTAGAGTTTCACTAGGAACCCCTGGTTGTTTATATATCACACGTGTATTGATGTTTCCACTCAATACAGTTATAACATGCTATAAAACTTAATCATAAACTATATGAAATATGATAATAGTCCTTACTACTATTTTTATCTAGGGCGTATTTCCAACAAATACGGTAGCCTATAACAAAGATAAGAGAAAGTGCAAATAATAGCCACTTTCTTCAAGCTTCGTCTAGAGAGAAGTCCACCAACTAAACCGTCTGCAGATAAAACCTGCAACTTAGGCACACGGTTAAACCACAAATGAGGTTGTCATCAACACCAAAAATACATGGAGAAAACAATATCCTTTCAATCTCCCCCTTTTTGGCGTTTGATGACAACCCCACAAGATTTGCATAAAAGATAACAACAAGGAAAAAACTTATGCAATAAGAGAAATAAGAAGCCCCCTAGATGTGTGCAAGATATAGGAACAACTGTTTCTAGAATGCAACAAGCACACATGAGAGGGAGCTCCCCCTTTCAAAGTAAACCAACAAGGGTGCAAGGAAAGGAATACAAGCGAGAGAGACCCATACCTTGCACCAATACCAATGTGGAGAGACAAGATTAGATACATGAAGATACCTCCACATAATAACCAACCACTAGAACAACACATAGATATCATAACACATAATCTCACCAAACATAGTAGCATACATAAATAAGGTCCACAGACACATAACCAACGGAGGTCCACAAGCATACATAACGGAGAAAAAGCATGCACGAGCATAAAAAGGTCAAAGAAAGAGCGAGCTTGTGACACAACCCATGCAAATCCTGTAGGCCTAAAGGAATACTTTCTCCCCCTTTGGCATCAATAAACCAAAAAGGGACAAAGTAGACAATCTAAGCGCCCCACCCACCAACATACGGAGGAGGAGGCTCGGGGTCCCATGATGCATTATTCCAAGCGAGCGGAAAAGGATCAATGACCTCATGCTTGTCATCACTATTAGTCCACCTGCAATGCGTGTTAACCCACTGATCCTTGGGCGCGGTGACAAAGTTGGACTCAGGAGATACCTCAATATCAAGCTTCCTCGTGATGACCTTCTCCCTCTTAACACTGTGCCTCTGAGCAATATATGACTGATACTCATGGTCCCGAATGAAGCAGAAGGTCTTCTTAACTTTCCTCAGCAACTTCTTGGCCCAAGATGGTTGTCTCTCAAGTCGGGGTGGAGGAGAAGCCTCAGCACGGTCCCCATCACTAGCATGGCCTGAAGAGTCAGCAGCCTTCTCAGCAGCAGCTTCCCTTTCAGGTTGAGAACGCGGTTTCTTATGCTTCATCACACGGAAGGTCCTCTCCTCATGAATAGTGCAGGCATCCTGAGGATAAGGTGAACCTGTGGCCTCTCGCCACTTAGCATTGATGAGGGTCTGGATGTACGGAGCATAGGGATAGGATCTCTTCTCAATTAGTGCAGACCAAATCTCCTCAAACAGATAGTCCATAACATTAATACGCTCATGAGAGTTTCTGTGGCGATATGTCTGATACATGAGATCAATCTGGAAGGCATGAAGCTGATCGAAGTTACCTGCCTTGGGAGAAATGGTGTTCTAATAGACTTTGCGTATGATATCATAAGTTGGAAGGAGATGGACAACATTACCATTGAAGCCCCAACCCTCAATGTACAAGGGCTCTAGAACTTCAGGCTCAGAGGCCTTTCCCCTATGAATGTCCCATCCATTTGCCCGAGGGCCTTGCAGAATAGGATAACCAAGAAGAGCAGCAAACTTAGACCATTTGGCAGTCAGATACTTGTTTTGAGTCTTCCACTTCAGAGTCCTATCCCGAGAGTCAGTATCAATGTAAAGGGCGGAGTAGAACTAAGCAATGGCCCTCTCATCATAGTTCTCATGGTGTTCCATAATCTTAATGAGCCGAAACCTACTGCACATGTCGAGAGCCTCACCAAAGTACTCGGTGTTGCTCTCCATCTTGGCCATGTTGATGTGTTTCTGGGGGGCAACCACATTCTTCTTGGAAGCATACACCTCGGAATAGATTTCTTCTTAGCGCTTGGTATGGAAGAAAGGGTCCTGAGCCAGACGATCCCGAGGAACACTATAGGGATCAATCTTGCGAAACTCTTCATAAGATGCCTGAGGCCATGGATAAATCTTCTTCTTGTTTGTGTCGGGCCCAGAGGTGGTCTTCTTCTGGCTGGCTAGAACAGACATCTTCCCTTCAGCAGCAGTAGCACGACGCTCAGCAATAGCTCTTTGACGGGCAGTCTGAGCAGGAGGACGAACAACTTCGAGATCACCACCATCAATCTCTGAAGGACCACGAGAAGGAGCATGAGACCGCTTGGAGCCACCACGAGAACCACCTTGCCCTGAGAAGAAAGCATAGGATAGGGAGGGAAAGGGGGTAAGTTCACAAGGTCGAAGAAGAAAAACAGGAACCAAGAACAGATTGACAAAATATAGAGACAAATGTTGAAAAATGGTGCAGCGGTAGTTCCGCGACATGCCAGAACTACCGGTGGCGTGGGGGCCACCGGAAGTAGTTCCTGTCCCACTGGTAGTACCGGTGGAGAAGCCCACCGGAAGTATCGGCCAGGCCCCACCGGTAGTACCGGTCAAGGCACGAACATGGCAGTTCATTGGATTTTCAATGTGCAAAGGATCTAAGTGCACAAAAAATCGAAATCTAGCCAATGTATTGAGGCAATATGTTCTACCAACGAATCCTAGCCCTACCATGATCTCCCGAAACAGTTCTAGCCAAAGAAGAGCCCTAGACATGGAAAGTCCTACTCAAGAACAAAAATGGCCTGATCTCCATGAATGGAGGGTGAGAGGAGCAAATACCAGGGTCCATGGCGGGATATCGAGGTGGGGAAGAATACCACATAGCAGATTTGAAGAGGAGCGGATGGAATCGGTGGTGCCGGCGGTGCCACCATGGAGAGCTTCCTGGGACATGCGAGTTTGTAAGTAGGGGGTCAGGGGGAAAGTGGGGAATAAGATCCCGTGCCCCCTGGCCTGTAACTTATAGGTCCCACGCTCGTCCGGTAGTACTGGCCAAGGGCCGGAACTACCGGTGACACTGGTAGTTCAAAACGGAGCAGTAGTACATGTCCGAACAAAACTTCTGGGAAAGTTAGGCCCGGAGCGGTAGTACCAACTACGGCCGGAACTACCGGTGACGCCTAGAGAAAAACTGTCCAGATTTTGAATGGCTAGGAAATGACCTTGTGCAAGAAAGAGAGAGGTTTAAGGGGAGGATCAAAGGCTTGGGATAGATGGCACACACTGTGTAAAGCCAAATTAAGATCCAAAAACGAAAAACAACACCAAAAACATGGGAAACAAGGTGAAACACCACAAATAAAGAACAAAGAGACAAACACAATGTCGGTGGCCTAGGCCACCATATATGAGTATATTTGGCTTGACACCGTGAAGATATATCTTGGGTTCATTACCAAAACTCATCATTTAAGCTCACTTTGTCTCCTTGAGAGACCATAGAGAATGAATACATTAATATGTGCATAATAGGGAGAGTGTTGGTTCATATGAGGAACTACGCTCCCCCTAAATCCATGCGTACATCCAAACATGATATTCTTTGAGACCCGGGTAGGTGTGCAAGATACTCAAACCACATTGCTCGAATCTATGATATTTAGTTCATGCCTCAACTCCCGGAACCTTGCTTCATCAAGTGGCTTCGTGAAAAGATCCGCAAGATTGGCCTTGGTAGGAACATACTCTAATGAAATGTGTCCTCTTGCAACATGATCCTGAATGAAATGATGATGAATCTCAATGTGCTTGGTCTTGTTGTGTTGCACCGGGTTGTGAGCAATAGCAATGGCACTCTCGTAGTCACAAAGAAGGGGCACATTGTTGAAAGAAAGTCCAAGATCCTTCAAGGTTTGCTTCATCCATAGCAATTGAGCACAACAACTTGCGGTGGATGTGTACTCGGCTTCGGTGGTGGACATAGACACGTAGTTTTACTTCTTCGAGGACCAACACACCAAAGATCTTCCAAGAAATTGACAAGCACCAGAGTTTGACTTCCTTTCCACTTTGTCTCCCGCCCAATCTGAGTCTATGTATCCAATGAGGTCAAAGCTTGCTCCCTTGGGGTACCACAACCCAAAGTTAGGGGTATGAACGAAATATCGAAAGATTATCTTGACCGCCACCATGTGGCTTTCCTTTGGTGCGGCTTGGAATCTTGCACACATACCCACACTCAACATAATATCCGGTCGAGATGCACAAAGATAGAGCAAAGAACCAATCATCGAGCGATAAAGTTTTTGATCCACATCCTTACCCTTGGGATCGAGATCAAGATTAACCTTTGTGGGCATGGGAGTTTTGACTCCATTTAATTGATCAAGGTTGAACTTCTTGAGCATATATTGGACATATTTGGCTTGTTTGATGAAGGTTCCCTTCCTCAATTGCTTGACTTCAAAACCAAGAAAGAATTCCAACTCCCCCATCATAGACATCTCAAAACGGTCAGTCATTAGCTTAGCAAAATCCTCATTAAAATATTTGTTAGTAGACCCAAAAATAATACCATCAACATAGATTTGGCAAATGAACAATTTTCCTCCAACAAGTTTCCTCCAACTATGTTAGTAAAAAGAGTGGGATCAATGAGGCCTACTTCAAAACCACGGTCTAACAAAAGCTCTCTAAGGCACTCATACCGCACACGTGGGGCTTGTTTGAGACCATATAGTGCCTTATCAAGTTTGTAGACATTGTCCAGGAAGAGGGGATTATCAAAGCCCGGAGGTTGCTTGACATAGACCAATTCCTTTAAGGGACCATTAAGAAAAAGCACTCTTGACATCCATTTGTTGCAATTTAAAATTATGATGGGTATCATAAGCAAGAAGCATGTGAATGGATTCTAGACGAGCAACGGGAGCATAAGTTTCACCATAGTCAATGCCCTCAACTTGAGAGTATCCTTGGGAAACTAACATTGCCTTGTTGCGGACGACTATACCATTGGCATCCCTCTTATTCTTAAAGATCCACTTGGTCCCAATCACATTTTGACAATATCTTGGTCTCTTCAGGTGCCCACACCTTGTTCCTCTTGAAGTTGTGAAGTTCTTCATTCATAACATCAAGCCAATCATTATCTTCAAGTGCTTCGAAGACCTTCTGGGGCTCAACATGAGAAATAAAAGCATGATCATAACTAAAAGAGGTTAGTTGTCTCCTAGTAGTAGAGCCCCTATCAAAATCTCCATAAAAATTATCAAGGATATGGCCATCTTTGATGAGCTTGGCGAGACGGTATGCTTGACGGCGGGCTTGGGTATCAAGACGAGATTCTTGAGCAACCACTTGGTCATCACCATGATTCGAGTCCCCGCCTTGACTATATGCATGAACTTGATCACTATCTTCATCAACATCAACCGTAGGAGAGTCATCACGATTTGGTGGAGTGACATTAGTTTGGCCTTGGTCATTGTTAGCTTGACCTTCTTCGACTTGACCTTGATCATCATTGACAAGAGGAGCTTCATTTTCTTGGTGAGATGGAGCTTGATTGACTTGAGGTAGACTTGACCTTGGAGAGTCATGGACATGAAGATCTCGAGAAGATCTTGGAGAACCTTGAGAAGAAATAAGTTGTCCTTGAGGGGCAAGATGGTCTTGTGAGAGTGAAGGCTCCGCTTGAGTAGAGCTTGGTCATTCTCCTTTAGCCACAAGGGGATCCTCAATGGGGTGGAAGAATCCCACACCCATTCTTCTTATGGCTTGGGGAGGAATTTCATCACTTGCATCATGAACACCGTCTTGCCTCACAAGAGACTCATGATCTTCATCAAAATCGACATTGCTAGATTCTTCAACTCTTCCTGTTGCTTTATTGTAGACTCTATAGGCATGGGATTGATTTGAGTACTGATACGTTGCTAACGTATCCATAATTTTTGATGTTCCATGCTTGGTTTTATCTACTTTCTTATGTTTTGTCCACACTTTGGAGTACTTTTCATATGATTTCTTGGACTAACCTATTAACAACAGCCACAGTGCCAATTGCCTGTTTTCTGCTGTTTTTGGTTCTAGAAAGTCAGAAAATGAATATTATCGGAATTGGACCGGACAAAAGCCAAAGTCGTTATTTTCCGGGAAGATTCACGGAGCCAGAAGGAGAGACGAAGAGGGTCCACAGGGTGGCCACACCCCCCTTGGCGTGGGCAACCCTAGGCCGCGCCAGGGCACGGTGTGGGCCCCCTAGCCGCTCATCGACCTTGCCTCTTTGCCTATAAGATCTCTCTTGATGCAAAAACCCTAAATCATCAAGCCTCCAGCCACGAAAAGTTCCGTAGTGCCGCCGCCACCGAATGGGAGATTCAGGGGATAGAAAGTCTCTATTCAGCACCTCAGACGGGAAGTGCCCTGAGCCATCTCCATCGATCTCCACCGCCATCTCCATCACCATTGCTGATTCCCATGATGAGGAGGGAGTAGTCCTCTCTTGAGGCTAAGGGTTCTACCGGTAGCTATGTGTTCATCTCTCTCTATGCATGCTCTTATTGAGATCATGAGCTTGTAATCTATAGATCCACCTTGCTACTCAAGTGCTTTAATAGATCTCTGCTCCCCCCATGTGTGTGAAGTTGACAGTGTGCACACCATGGTGGTACTTAGGCTAGAGATTACAAATACTTGTTATGAGTTATATTTGGAGTTGGATGTCTTTATGAAATTGTGGTGTTTGTTGGAACCATCTAGTGCTCAAAGTGATAGTGTGGGGTTATCTAGATGTGGAAAGCAAACTTTGAGGTGTGTTGTTATAACCCTACCATGGATTAGAGTGTCCAATTGGAGAGTAGTTCAGAGTAGTATCATAAAGAGAAGATATTTATATGAGAGTGTTCACTAGTGAAAGTATGATCCCTAGGCCTTGTTTCTAAGCATTGAAACACCGTTTGCTCCTAGATCTGTTACATGTTTGCTTGCTTCCATCTTTATTTCAGTTTGCCTTTAGTCTCTTCCACGCTATCAAAGTATTTTCTAGCACCGTTATCTTATATCCATACCACTTGTATTTCACTATCTCTTCGCCGAACTAGTGCACCTATACACCTGACAAGTGTATTAGGTGTATTGGGGACACAAGAGACTTATTGTATCTTGATTGCAAGGTTGCTTGAGAGGGGATACCTTTGACCACTTCCTCCCTGACTTCGATAAACCTTGGGCGATCCACTTAAGGGAAAACTTGCTGCTGTTCTACAAACCTCTGCACTTGGAGGCCCAACAACTGTCTACAAGAATAGAAGAACGTAGACATCAAGTACCCAACAAAGATTCCTTCTTGATCCCTAGACTCAAACTTTGATAAGTGGACACCTTTCTTGAGAATGAAACATCGACAACCAAACACCCGGAAGTACTTGACATTTGGCTTGCGTCCGGTGAGAAGTTCATATGGAGTCATGTTCTTCTATTGCATAAGTAGAGGCGATTGGTTGCATGGCAAGTGGTTGAAATGGCTTCGGCCCAAAAGTTATATGGTGACTCGAATTCTGCCAACATGGTCCGGGCTACATCCATCAAAGTACGATTCTTCCTTTTGGCAACAACATTTTGTTGAGGGGTGTAAGGAGTTAAATATTGACGCTTGATCCCCTCATCACTAAGAAACTCATCCAACATGTAGTTCTTGAACTCAGGGCCATTTTCACTTCGAATGGTGAGAATAGTAGCATTGTGTTTCCGTTGAACTTGATTGGCAAAGTCGATGACGGTTTGTTGAGTCTTGATACGTCTATTTTGCATCACTATTCTATGTCTTAATTCACTATTATTCATTGATATATTTCGTATTGAGAGGTGATACTTATGTTATTTCATCTGTTTTTGCATGGTTGATGACTTTTGTAGCATGGACCGCTGCAGTCAGGATTCTGATGGAAAAGGTGTTGTTTGGAGGCAAAATTCGCAAAGATCAGAAAATCCGGGAAAATATACGGAAAATCCTATTTTTCCAGAAGACGAAGGATGCTAGAAGACGGAGTGGAGATGGGCCACATGAGGCCCACACCACCCCCTGGCGCGAGCAGCCCTAGGCCGCTCCAGCAGGTGGTGTGGCTGCCCTGGCCCACCTCTGGCTCTCCCCTCTAGCATATATCATCCTCCCGAAACCCTAAGACTCGGGGAGCGACCACAGAAAGATTCCGCCGCCTCTGCAGGGTGGAAAACACCAAGAGAGAAAGATCTCTCCGGCAGACAGATTTCTTCCGGGGGAATTCCTTCCCGGAGAGGGGAGATCATCGCCATCAACACCACCATCAAGCTGGACTTCATCGGAATCATCACCACCATCATCACCATCAGCACCCTCATCACCATCTCCATATTGCTGTAACAATTGAGTTGATCTTGCATTAGTTCATAGGGGAAACTTTCCCGGTGTTAATTACTCTTTGTAGTTGATGCTATTGAGTGAACCATTGAATTATTGTTTATGTTCAGATTGTTATACATCATTATTCCATCTCTGGTCATGATCCATATGATGTCTTGTGAGTAGTTCGTTTTGTTCTTGAGGACATGGGAGAAGTCATGTTGTTAGTAGTGGAGTTGTGTTGAGAAAGATTCAATAGTTTGATATTTAAGTTGTGGTGCACTTCTTCTAGTGGTGTCATGTGAACATCGACTACATGACACTTCACCTATATGGGCCTAGGGGAATTCATTGTGTATTTGGCTACTAATTGTAGGGGTTGCCGGAGTGATAGAAATCTGAACCCCCGTTAGGAAACCATTGCACAAGGGACGTAAGGGTCTTAGAGTTTAAAGCTGTGGTTAGATTTCTACCTTAATTACTTTCTTGTACTTACGGATGTTTGCAAGGGGTATAATCACAAGTATGTATTAGTCTTGGATGGGGCGGTACATTAGCACATGTTCACCCACACAACACTTAGCAAGCTAGAGAAGATTAATCAACTATATGAAGTGAAAGCACTTGACAGTCTTCCCATGTGTCCTCGAGAATGTTTGGTCATCTTAAGTAATACAACCGGCTTGTCCTTTGCTGCATAAAGTATTGGGCCACTTGCTGCATTTAGTCCTACTGTCTTTTATTTACTCGTACTTTGTTTACCTGCTTTATCGAAAACCCCTAAAAATCCGTTTGCTAAGTATTTTAGAGAATTCTTGATCCATACCACTAGCCAGCACCTTCTGCTCCTCATTGGGTTCGACACTCTTACTTATCAAAAATACTGTGATACACCCCCTATACTTGTGGGTCATCAAGACTATTTTCTGGTGCCGTTGCCGAGGAGTGAAGCGCTATTGGAGAGTGGATCTGGTAAAGGAAACTTCTACTGTGAGTATTGTTTACTTCTGCTAGTTGCTTTATTTTTGTTATGGATAATTCACTGAGTTTCTTATTTGGTAATGCTACTACCACTACTAAGGTAGTAGATAAACCACCACCACCTGCTGAGAATGATGTTTTTAAAATACCTACAAGAATTATTGATCGTGTTATGGATAACTACTATGTTGGAGATGGAACTGTCCATCCCGGTGATCATTTGATCTTTATACATGAATTATGCGGGTTGTTCAAGTGTGCAGGTATTACTATAGATCAAGTTAAGAAGAAGTTATTCTCATTATCACTGAAAGAAGAGCTGAGGAATGGTATAAGCTGCTAAAGAATGGTCAAGCTCTGGAATGGGAGGAAATAGTACCTCTCTTTTATTCAAAGTTTTATCCTCCTAGTGAGATTCATAAAGATCGGAATCAAATATACAACTTTTGGTCTCTTGATGGAGAGAGTACAGCTCAAGCTTGGGGGAGATTGAAGTTACTAATGCTCAAATGTCCCATTCATGATCTGCCCAACAATATTATTATCAATAACTTCTATGCAAGGCTCCCTCTACATGACAAGGATTTATTAGATGCTTCTTGTGCTGGATCATTCACTCGCATGGAAGAAGAAGCTAAATGGGATCTTCTGGACCGTATTCAAGACAATGCTAAAGCTTGGGAGAATGACAAAGGTAAAAAGTCAGGTATAAATTATGATTATGAATGCATTGAATCTTTTCTGGGAACTGATGACTTTCAAAATATTAAAAATGCTTATGGTCTAGACTCTCAAGCTATTGCTTCTTATTTTAAGGCTTTTGCTTCCTATATTGAAGTGCCTAAAAAGAAGTGGAATAAGTATCATGAACCTTATAAAGATATTGCTAAGAGTGTCCCTGCAAGAAATACTGAAGTTTATACTGCTAATCATGTTTTACCTGAATCTTACATTGAGAAAATCCCTTTCCCAGTTAAGGTAAAGGAACATTCTATGATAGCTGGTATGGTTAATGAAAGTACACATAAAGCTGTTGAACCTGATAAACAAATGGTTGATGAACCTATTATAGCAAATGTGAAAGACTTTGTCACTAAATATGAAAAAGAGGGACACACTATCCTTTGTAAGGATACCTCTAATATTGTTTCACATAGTAGTGTTATGGGAGCTAGTATTCCAGTGTTTTCTGTTAGAATAAGTGATCATTGCTACGATGGTCCTTGTGATAGCTATATTGTTAAGTTTATGCATGATACTCAAAGTTACTATGAGAGAGGGATTTTTTTTATGCATCTCAATAATATCAAGTTTCCTTGTTTTATGCTGAAAGTTTCTATGTTGCACTTGTTTTGCCTTCTTATGCAAATAGCCTCTGGTTTCAACAATTTGTTTGTTTTCAAAATTCCCTTGCATAGGAAGTGGGTTAGACTTAAATGTGTGTATTTTTGCTTCTTAATGCTCTCTTTCACCTCAATTCATATTCCTATGTGAGCATCTTCAAAATTATCGTGCCCATCTTAATGGCTATAAAGAAAGAGCTCTTTGGGAGACAACCCAATTTGTTTAATAACCGCTCCTTATCCGTTTTGTTTGGTTTTTGTGTCAAGATCAACCTCTAATGAGAGAGAAGTAATATTTGGGGAGTTGCTGTCCCGAAACAGATTTTTGTGCTTCACCGTAAAAACTCGCGAGAGATTTCTGTATATCGGATTGAGCTGTAATTTTTTGTGCTTCTGCCCCAGGGTGTTATTTAACTTTCGTTAGTGTTGCACTTTTTGATTTGAGTAACATAATATTTTCGAAAATATTGATCTTTACCTGCTGGTCTGTTTTGACAGATTAAGCCACTCTTGCATTTGCTTCTTTATTCGATTTCCTTTTTGAATTCTTTTTGGGTTTTAGGAAGGAGTTGATACAGTAGCTTTTTTTTGATAGATTTCAGTTGAAGTTGAACTCAAAAGGTTTTATCACTTCATATATACTAATGTTGCTAATGAGAATTATGTGAAGTTTTGTGTGAAAGAAATTTCCAAGAAGTGGAGACAATGGTGTAATAAGGAAGAGAAGTGTTTTATGACTCAAGTAATAAGTGTATGAAGATGAAGATATTGATGTTATTCAAGTGGTGACTCCGAAAGAATCTACTAGATACCAAATTCAGAGACTTGGAGAGTCTGTTTTCAAATAGGTAACAGTTCTAGTAAGAAAAGTTCCACGAAAATACAATCCAACTATATTTTTGCAGTTTTCAGTCGATAAGGAAAGCTACGAAGCGAAAAAGGGACGGAAATGGAGCTAGGGAGGCTCACACCACCCTGTGGCGTGGGCCCACCCCTGGTCGTGCCACCAGGTGGTGAGTCCACCCCGGACTCCGCCTCTGACTCGTTTTCTCCCAGTACCTTCTTTTTGTTATGAAACTTCGTAATATATAATCCCCCGGATCCCATGAGGTTCGTATATCGTGTTTTCGTCGTGTTTTTGTTTCGATCTGTTTCTGCCAGGACATACTCTTTGAAAGCTTAGAAGCAGAATGGTGTCCGCCAAGGATAAAGGGAAGAAGCCTATGGAGGAGGATCTCCAAGACCCCAAGCAGGGGCTGGTACCTTTAGTCTCTTGACCTGCATTAATGGAAGCCCTACGAGTCACTAAAGAGTTCTGTGGTAAGTATCGAGACTTGAAGAGGAAGGTGGACATGCTTCAATGGGAGAATAATAGGCTTCACAAGATGTTGGAATATTTCCTCACGTCAACTAAGAAAATATTACCACCACCACCAAAGGAGTAATTCGTAATCAGGTTTGGCATCCCCTTGGTTTGTTCCAAGATCGGGGGAGTGCCGCGGTATCACATCACTATCTTCTATCTTTTTAACTTATTAGTAGAGTGATATCATGAATAGAGAAGTTGTTATGTAGGATGGTTTGCATTATGGAAGTGTCCCCTCTCTCGTTAGATATGTATCCCTTCGTGTGAGTTGTCGTTATGGATTATTAATGAGAAGTTCTATCATTTACTCTTTTGCATAGCTTATATTAGTTTTCAATTCGTGGTTGTATGATTGATCTTGTTGTTAGTATTGGTATCACTTTGGGATCATTGAGTTAATTTAGTTGGTTTTGGCAAACCTGGCTCGGTTAGTAGCACACTATTTTCGAGAGTTGAATGAAAAAGATAGAAGCACTCTAGAGAAAAATAATTTCATCATCTTTCTTTCTTGATTTGCTCATAAGTCTAGTATTCTTTAGTTAAGATCTTTTGTGCTTCCAAGGAAGATTGCATGTTTGTTTTTATCACTTGTATGTTTGTTTGTTTCCTTCAACTCTTATACTTGCTACCCAGCCTTGCTAGCCAAAAACCTGTACTGAGAGGGAATTCTTCTCGTGCATCCACCTCCTTAAAACCAAAACCTTTGCCATTTGTGTCCACCATACCTACCTAGTAGCATTATTGCTATTCCAAGTAAATTCTTGTTTTATCTACCTCCCAAATTAAACTTGTTATGTGAAAATTAGTGATTAAAGCTCTCACGAACTTGATGGCACACTTTACTTTCTTGCATTTAATAAACTTGAACCATTGGGTCCTTCTTTGTTGCGTATATGCTTGCGCTTCATGAGTTGAAGTTAGCCGAACCATGTATCATGGGGACCGCTTTCAACACTTCATTTGGTACTTTGTACCTAGTTGATATCATGTTCTTTTGCTTATGGATCCCGGCGGTGTGAAATAAAAGTGGAACTTGTAAGATCATGGAGTTTATATGTGTGTTAGAGAAACGCTGGGCTAGCCTAAGCCATGCCTAATCATGGTGGAAACTTGCAACATAACTATAGTGAGCATTCTATGAAGCATCCTCAATAAAAACCTATGCAAATAGAAAATAAAAAGATCACTGAGATGCTCACTGTCTGCTTGCCTTGTCATTTTGATTATGGGATAGCTCCCGTGTCATGTGCAAGGGGTACCCCGTTGGCGGTTCTTAATGATACACATGTATTTACAATGACAAGAGCTTGCTCATGACTGAAGTTGAGTAGCATGAGGTTCGGTACTCATAAGTAAGGGGCATGGGACTCCAATTTATAACTTGTCAAGCATATCCTCTTAGTTGTGTCACTTTTACCTTAACCACCAAAAAGATGCCTATGATAAGGCAATGAGAGCTGAAAGCTAGTAAGTATCATAATTTTTGGGAGCTCTTTATGAGACTTGCAATCCCTGCTTCCCTCTATGAAGGGCATTTCTTTTACTTTGTAGTTGAGTCAGTAAACCTATTCCTCTCTATCTCAGCAAGTATTTTGAGTTGTTGTGTTTCATTCATTTGATGATTTATTCAATCAAGTTTCTTATGTTCCTTGTTTTGCACTTTGCTCTTATCTTGATGTTTACTACTTTGAAAGCTCTCTTTGAAGACCAGCTATTTGTGAACTCTAGCAAATTATCAACTATTCTTCGACCAAGAGCTAAGTTTGCCATTACCAATTATGATTCACTTTATGTATCTTTATTGTGTTTCCTTTACTCATTACAAGTTGAGTTATATAATATTGAGTTGTCTTCTATTATGATCTATGTATTGATGAATGTGATTCTTCTTGTCCGTATTCTTTTATCGACTCTTCACTCCATAAACCTGAGGCCATGTTTATTGAGCTCAGTTTTGCTTGGGGACAAGCTAAGTATAAGCTTGGGGGAGTTGATACGTCCATTTTGCATCACTATTCTATGTCTTAATTCACTATTATTCATTGATATATTTCATATTGAGAGGTGATACTTATGTTATTTCATCTGTTTTTGCATGGTTGATGACTTTTGGAGCATGGACCGCTGCAGTCAGGATTCTGATGGAAAAGGTGCTATTTGGAGGCAAAATTCGCGAAGATCAGAAAATCCGGGAAAACATACGGAAAATCCTATTTTTCCAGAAGACTAAGGATACCAGAAGACGGAGTGGAGATGGGCCACCGGGGGCCCACACCACCCCCTGGTGTGGGCAGCCCTAGGCTGCGCCAGCAGGTGGTGTGGCCGCCCTGGCCCATCTCTGGCTCTCCCCTCTGGTGTATATCATCCTCCCGAAACCCTAAGACTCGGGAGAAACATTCCGCCGCCTCTGCGGGGCGGAAAACACCGAGAGAGAAAGATCTCTCCGGCAGACAGATTTCTGCCAGGGGAATTCCTTCCCGGAGAGGGGAGATCGTCGCCATCAACACCACCATCAAGCTGGACTTCATCGGGATCATCATCATCATCACCACCATCATCACCATCAGCACCCTCATCACCATCTCCATATTGCTGTAACAATTGAGTTGAATCTTGCATTAGTTCATAGGGGGAACTTTCCTGGTGTTGATTACTCTTTGTAGTTGATGCTATTGAGTGAACCATTGAATTATTGTTTATGTTCAGATTGTTATACATCATTATTCCATCTCTGATCATGATCCATATGATGTCTTGTGAGTAGTTCGTTTTGTTCTTGAGGACATGGGAGAAGTCATGTTGTTAGTAGTGGAGTTGTGTTGAGAAAGATTCAATAGTTTGATATTTAAGTTGTGGTGTACTTCTTCTAGTGGTGTCATGTGAACGTCGACTACATGACACTTCACCTATATGGGCCTAGGGGAATGCATTGTGTATTTGGCTACTAATCGTAGGGGTTGCCGGAGTGACAGAAACCTGAACCCCCGTTAGGAAACCACTGCACAAGGGACGTAAGGGTCTTAGAGTTTAAAGCTGTGGTTAGATTTCTAGCTTAATTACTTTCTTGTACTTACGGATGTTTGCAAGGGGTATAATCACAAGTATGTATTAGTCTTGGATAGGGCGGTACATTAGCACAGGTTCACCCACACAACACTTAGCAATCTAGAGAAGATTAATCAACTATATGAAGCGAAAGCACTTGACAGTCTTCCCATGTGTCCTCGAGAACGTTTGGTCATCTTAAGTAATACAACCGGCTTGTCCTTTGCTGCATAAAGGATTGGTCCACTTGCTGCATTTATTCCTACTGTCTTTTATTTACTCGTACTTTGTTTACTTGCTTTATCGAAAACCCCTACAAATCCGTTTGCTAAGTATTTGCAGAGAATTCCTGATCCATACCACTAGCCAGCACCTTCTGCTCCTCGTTGGGTTCGACACTCTTACTTATTGAAAATACTGCGATACACCCCCTATACTTGTGGGTCATCAAGTCTCGCTTTTGAACTTGAAGAAGTAGACCCAAGTGTATCTCTAGAAATCATCAACAATCACCAAACAATACTTCTTTCCCCCAAGACTATCATGAGAGGGAGGCCCAAAGAGATCCATGTGAAGAAGCTCCAAGCACCGTTCGGTGGTTATTTGATTGAGGATCTTGTGAGGCTTCTCACGCATCTTTCCTTCAATGCAAGTCCTGCATACACGATCTTTGGCAAAGGAATTGTCTTTTAGTCCAAGGATGTGGCCCCCCGTGTAGAGACTTTGCAAAGCCTTCATGTTTACATGGGTTAGGCGGCGATGCCACAACCAACCCACATCAGCTTTCGCATAGAGACATATAGCATGTGTAGAGGGATTTCCGGAGAAATCCACCACATACAAGTCATGCTCTACATATCCAACAAAAGCCACCATGAGAGTCTTGCTCCACATGAGGACCACATAATGCTCATTAAAGAAGGACGAAAGACCCATAATGGCTAAAGCACGAACAAAAAGGAGATTGTAACCAAGGGTTTTGACAAGCATGACATTAACCAAGGATACATCCGGGGTTACTACCACCTTAATTACCAAAACCCGATACCTGAGAACTTGTTTTATCACCGTAGGAGACCATAGTATTGGCAAAATTAGGCCTAATCTCCGACATGATAGACTTGCTTCCGGTCATATGGCTTGTAGATCCACTATAAAGCACCCATTTTGCACCACCGGAAGCAAAGTCCTACAAGAAAATCAAGCTTTGGTTTTAGGTACCCATTTTGCAATGGGTCCCCTTTTGTTAGTCACAAGGGTCTTAGGTACCCAAATAGTCCAATGATAATCATGAGTGTAAGATGTGCCAATGTATTTTTCATAAACATGACCATCAAAAGATTTGCAAAGTATGTAAGAAGGGTTGTTCTTCCCAGCAAAGTTATCACTTTGCACAAAGGTAGAAGCATGTGAGGATCCTTAAGCAAATCGCTTGCTCTTCTTCTTTTTCTTATTCCTCCTCTTGTTCTTCTTCTTTTTGTCAACTTGGCCTTTTGCAAGTTGATCTTTCAACACCTTGTTTTCCTCAACAAGATTCACATGCTTGCAACAAGGGTTAGAAGAACAAAAATGTACAATAGGCGTAGTGGAAGACTTTCAATGTTCATTATTCAATTGAGTTTGAAGTCGCTCATGAGCCTCAAAGAGACTTGAGAATTTACTCTCCAAGGCATGATGTTCCTCCTTGAGTTTCTCAAAGTCCTTAAGACATTCATGACTAACACCAAACTCAACCTTTTCATTTTTAAGGACATTCAATGAAGCAAGAGCATGATCTCGTTCTTTAACAAGTTGCATTATGACGACATTATGGTCATCTACAAGTTTAGCCACACTTTCCTCAAGATTTATTCTCATGTTATGTTCATCTTCAAGGGATTGAGATAGAGAGGCAATTTCATCGGTGGCCTCTCTCTCATTTTTACCTAGCATGTCAATTACCTCTTCCTTCTCATCTAGAATTTCCCTAGCATGGTCAAGTTGGTTTACAAGAGTTTCAAAGCACATTATAGTATCATCATCTAGATACTCCATGGATTCACACATGCTTACTATCTCTTTCTTAACCTCTAGACCATCTATATCATGCAAAGGAAGTTCATGTGCGGGAGACTTGGAATTGGGTGTTACCTCGGTGGCCTTGGCCATAAGACACTTTTGATTGCGGGGTTGGTGATGTTCTCATTTGGTGAGTCGACGAGAGATACCCGTGGGGTAGAAGAAGTAGCAATAGCGGCAACTCCCACGATCTCTCCACCTTGACCTTCACTCTCATCATTATCATCATCATCATCATCATCATCCGCACCCGAGAAGTACTCTTCATGGACCACCATTGCCCTCTCCTTGTTTTGAGAGTTCTTTTTGTGGAAGTTCTTATTCAAAGGGTGAGGAGCTCTTGGCTTGCTCTCGCGAATAAGACGGCATCCATTGTCTTCTCTATTCTCGAAAGGGCATTGGGCTACAAAATGACTCTTGTCGTTGCAATTGTAGCAAGATCATGCCTTTGGAGCCTTCATGGTTGAGTTGAATCTTGGGTTGTATCTTGACCTTGACTTCATGCCTGGTTTTTTCCAAAAGGCCCTTGAAGCGAGAGCCAAGTGCTCATTGAAGGCATATTTGATGCCCTCTTGAGACCACTCGCTAGTGTCTTCATCTTCATCACCTTCCACCACTTGAGCCTTCAAGGCTAGGTTCAACTTCTGAGACCCATAAGCACGAGCATGAGCGGACTCCGCATTCTTCTTGCCAATAGTCATGGCAATAACTTCACTCAACACATCTTGAGAGGACATTATGTGGTAGTTGCTTCTCCCCTTGATGGAGTTGAGTTTTTTCTCCTCAAAGGGAAGAAGGGCTTGAACAAACTTCCTCTTCATGAACTTTTCATCAACATAGGTAGCACCAAGGTCCCTCATAGTACAACAAAGAATCTTGACACGACGATACATGTCTTCGGGTGTCTCATCATCTTGCATTACAAAGCCATCTGACTCATTGTTAACTTCATCAAACTTGGAGCTTTGAATGCTAGCATTCACGACATACAACTCGGTGAGATGATCCCAAGCTTCTTTGGTGGTGGACAATTGGCGAATGTGAGCAAAGTCCTTGGGAGTCAACGCCTTTTGGATCATGCCCAAAGCGGTGGCATTGAGCTGCTTGTCTACGACCTCGGCCCGGGTCAACTTCGTTGCATCATATGGGGAAAACCTTCTTCCACAATCCTCATAAATTCAATAGAAGAGCTGGAAATGTGAGAATGCATTAGATATTGCCAATTGGTGAAGTTAGAAGTATCTAGCATGGGGGTGCTCCTTGAGGTATGATATGAGGCATGGGAATAGGTGGGTCCAGAGTGTACTTCAACGGTGGTGGTACCGCCAAGTAGTCCTTTCCCTCATCTCCCTCTTTGGAAGAGGAGTCACCTAGCCCCTCGGTGCTCTCGCTTGGGAGCTTGGTGGTTTGAGCTACAAAGCCCAAGCCAAGTGTTTTGGGGCAGCCGCGGGATTCACCCTAGGGCGACCACCTGCACGGTAGCGAGAGGGGCTTCGGCAGCTTGAGATGCATCATGAGGGGTTTCTTGCATGGGGCTAGGCTTAAGGGATTGCAAGAGGGTCATCATTTCCTCAAACTTGGTCATCATGGATTTCTCCAATCGATTAAGGTCATCCATGGAGGCCAAGTTCTTGGTGGTTGCACCCACACGCCCATCTTCGTCGGCCATTGTCTCTTAGGCGGTTAAGCCCGAAGTAAGAGTCAAGGCTCTGATACCAATTGAAAGGCCCAACTTTGGTCGACTAGAGGGGGGTGAATAGGAAACTACCAATTTTTATTCTTTTCTTGCAATTTTAGGCTTTGCACAAAGTAAAGTTCACTAGATATGCAACTAGATGAACAACCTATATGGCAAACGATACAACAAGTAAACAAGACGGTAATTGCAAGAAGTAAAGGAGAGGAACGGATAAACTGGCAAGGGGACACGGAGATGTAATTACCGTAGTTCACTTCCAAGGAAGCTACGTCTACGTTGGAGAGGTGTCGGGGACACACAAGGTCACCCGAGCACCACAAAGGCCTCACCTTCTTCTCCGGTGAGCACCACCACAAAGGTGGCCTCACAATCCACTAACCGGTGACCTTGAAGGCGCCAACCGAAACCTTTACAACAAGGTTGAGGGGAGACTCCATAACTCAATTGGAGGCCCTCAACGACACCATGAAGCTTCACAACAATTGCCCTAGCTCCGAGGATGCCCTACACTGTCTAGGGTTCCAAGAACCCAAGAGTAACAAGATCCACTAAGGATGGGTGGGGGAAATCACGATTCCTTTGGTGGAAGTGTAGATCTAGGTCACCTATCCCAATCCTCAAAAGATCAAGAGGTTTGAGTGGGTAGGGAGAGAGAGATCTATGCAAGTCAAACTCTTGTATTAATGGAGGAGAGAGAAAACGAAGAGATGAGGGAAGAGGAAGAAGAAGGAGGCCTTAAATAGGCCTCTTTCAAACGGGCAGATTCTGCCCCTCCCCGACACCACCGGTACTACCGGTGGCGGGCCGGTAGTTCCGGCGAGCGGCTCCCAGCTATCCGAAGGCGCTCCACGAAATGGTCGAATTTGATAGTCCAGCGGGCCCCACGAACTGACCGGTACTGCCGATGCTAGTACCGATCCAACTACCAATAAAGGACACTTTAATACAGAGAAGTATCTGAACCGAAATGCTAGTTGCCAGAACTTGGAGCAGAATTAGGATCGGAACTACCGGGACGCAAGGGGCTGACCGGTACTACCGAGCAGGGAGTGGTACTACCGCTCAGAGGATCTGGGGTTGGTCAGTGCTGGCTAAAAGTTCTAGTCCAACCGGACCAAAACTTCTGGCCGGTACTACCAGTGCTAATTCCGACACTAATTCCATCAAATAGGTACATCGATACAGAAGCATTATTGAATCGATTTCGACTTTACTAGAATTAGGACCAGAACCATGGCTAGAAGTACCGCTCTATCAGCTCCCGAAACACCTCTCGCATTGGTTCAATTCTAAGATTACCGGGGCGTATGTAACACCTGCCCTAAGACTACTGCACAAAGGTAAAACCACACCACCTCCTCAAGGATCTCTCTCACACAGGAAAACTAGGAAGGCTGTGGATGTGTTGATATGGTCTGTGCATGAAAGAGTGATTTCCCACAACCTTCCAAGATGGACCCCCTCTTGATAGTATGGTAACCTATAACAAAGATAAGAGAAAGTGCAAATAATAGTCACCGTCTTCAAGCTCCTTCTAGAGAGAAGTCCACCAACTAAACCGTTCGTAGATAAAACCTGCAACTTAGGCACATGGTTAAACCACAAATGAAGTTGTCATCAACACCAAAAATACATGGAGAAAACAATATCCTTTCACCTTGCTTCCAAAAGAAGGTTAAACCAACTCGGTTTGCCTCCATTTATCTTTTGATTTGTGTACATACATAAAATTTGTATATACTTGCCAACTTTACTACAACAACACATCATCAAATCGCCCAGTTTTCTCATTCTCCTCACTAAAATGACCACGTGACAATGATAGGTTGGTATCTCAAATTTTCGACAAGAAGGTCCCGTTCATAGACTTTATTATCTCCATGTCGCTCACCTGCACATAGAACCAGAGTGGCACCTCAAAGACACCTGCATGCCCAAGGCCTGGAGGCCTCCCATATGCTTCATCAGTTGCTCGAGCTCTTGCACAGTATCCATCAAGTCCGGTATCTCATGCCTCAGTTTCACCATGTGGTTGTAGTCTGCCATGTCCGACAAAGGAGCGACGATCCTATTCACAGACTCCTAGTTCTACAATAGAGCACGTCGCATCATCAAAGACAATGCACACAACTATAACAATGGCAGCACGGAGATGCACGCCATGGCGGTGACCATCATGCATACGTTAACAAACATGTTGATGTCAATGCACATGTCAGTTGTGGCATGGCATGGCAGTGGCACCGTGCTTGCATTGACGTGCATGTAAACGCCAATGCACACGTCACCACGCTAGTGAGCATCTTGCACTGACATGCATGTCAACGTCAATGCACACGTCACCATGCCATGTAAATGAGCATTGTGCGTGCATTGACATGCATGTCAATGCCAATGCACACATCACCACGCCATGCCAGCGGCATATTAAATCTAACACTCTAACTAACAATAGAACCATTGAATCTAACACTAGAACCGTCTAATCTAAACACTAACAACAAATTGGAAGAATCTACAAAGATCCATAACCGAAATCAAAAAGGGGAAAAAAATCTTACCACCACCAGCAGGAACATTGCGCTGGTTGGAGGTTGTGGAGTTGTCGGTGCATGTCTGCATGGTGTTTCCGACACACGTCATGGAGTACGTGTTGATGCAAAAGCCGACGTGCTGGCACGATTGGTGACCGATAGTGGAGGCACCATGGCGGCTGGTGGAGTAGTACGAAATGCGAGCGGGGGCACCACTGTAGTTGGAGCAAACCTCGACATATGACTTATTCCTAGCGGGTACTCCTTGTCCTGGCTTGTGTTGGGGCCCCTACCACCATGGCGACCACTCTGCTAGAACGAAAGCCGTGTCGGAGGAGGGTTTAATCTTCCCATCGACAGCCCCGCCAATGGAATCCCCGTGGCCAACCTAGCCACCGACGCCTCCCTCATGGCCATGATAGGACAGGTTGCGAGCGGGAACACCCGATTTAACGCCGACACCACGACCAGGTCAATCTGGGTCGCCACGCTCCGAATCATGTCGGCTTCATAGTCGGCAATCTAACGCACACTCAATGCGGCCCGTCGGGGATGAAGGTTGGTCGGGATAACCCGCGGTGGAGGAGGTGAAGCTATCGATGTCATCGTGGAGGTCTATTGATGGGGCGTGAGAGTATGATAGAGATGAGAGAGTGGTGACAGTACTAAGAGAGGGGCGTGCATGGAGTTATTGCACCGTCTCCCATGCTTTTCCACTCGTGTGACGAGTGGTCTCCTCGAGACAGTTTTGTGCTCCACTAAAACTACCGATTCGACAGTTCCTCCATGGCCTGCCTCAGAGGATCTCGTGTAGACGACCACACGAAGGGAAACCATCAACCAATCAGACCCAATTTGTACCTCGTGAGCCTGACTAGACTCTATGCGAGCTAACAAACCCGCCCAGAAACTCCCAAGTCCCCAATCTCTGTAGTTTCCATCTCGGTATCACTCGCTTGTTCTCACGATCTATGGCACTTTGGCAGCCTGTCGCGTTATGGCGGACGATCCAACTATGCAAGAATGTAGCATTTTGCTTTTGCCGTGAGAAAAACCCAAAAGGAAAGAGAGCATTCAGCATAGGACTGATGTCGGGATAAAGAGAAGACAACGATATCATTGGAACCATACAAAAAAATCCCCAACTCAAATGCGAGCAGCAACCATCAGGATTCAACTTTTCATACTGGGAAATGACAAGTGCTTTCCTTTTCGTTTCTGCTAGGAGTTAGAGCATCTCCAGCAGAGGCTGATATGCGCCGATGTAAATGCCGATGCAAGGCGTCTGCGGATGTAGCGCGATGAGCAAGACTGCGCTTCCTTGCTTGAGGCGGCAAAAACGATGTTGTAAATCGAGCGTCAAGCATGCTCTCGCCAGCGCCAGAATCGGAGCACGCTACCAGCGCAAACACCAAACCAATAAAAATATGCATTCAACAAGATCAAACAAACCCTGAAAAATTAACAACAAATTGTCTAGTTAATTTATTACAACAAGTTATAACAAATAGTTTTACAACATACCAACAAATAGTTTTACAATAATACAACAAATAGTTTTATAACAATACAACAAACATAGAAATGGTAAAGTAGGACACTAGTAGTGTTGGGGGGATACCCCCGGGTAGGATCACGCCGGGGTATAAAGGCCGAGTTATCCGAGGTTCAGCAAGGCCAAAGCGGATGCTGGCCGAGTCACCTCAAGGCAGGCCGAATCACGGGGTAACCCGGACCAGGGGGTGTTCGCCTAACTAAGTCTCGACCGACTTAATCAGTAAGTCGGAAATGCATGTTTAACTTGTATGCAGGAATGGGTGTGGCCGGATCTACTACGATCCGGGTCACATCTAGCTTCTAGGAGAAGGAAGGAATCTCGCTGGTCAAAAGAAGCCCCGGTACGCACTGCCTGAGCAAAGCAGACAAGGGCAGGACCACCGAGGCGTGGCCGACAAGGGTGACGATGCCCATATCGGCTGACGCGGGCGCCGCAGAGGTTCACGTAGCCTCTGCATGTGTGACGCGAGGGAAAAGTAACCCGGTCGGCTTACTACTTTGGGAAATGGCATATTCTTAGGAATATGCCTCCACGTATGCCTTAAGTGGAGACCTAGCCCCCCCCTATATAAGGAGGGATAGGGCTTCTGTAGAGGGGGTTCTGATTTTTCTGATTGAGCAAGGGTTTTAAAGGTGTTCTGTGAGTGAGAGTAAGAGAGCTCCTTCTTCCTACTCTCGCCAATATAGCTCTAGGAGCACTTGTAACTTCATCGCCACCGGAGAACGCATCGTCTCCGGGCTCGTTCAGCGCTTTGGGGCATTGGATTTTGTCAGCGACAATGTTGGCTGTTTCGGCACGCGCCCGCTTCCGCGCAACGGCCTCTTCGTCAAGCTCGGCACGCACAAGGTCTACATTGCTGTGGACGTGTCATGTGTTCATCCGCGGCACGTCGTCAGGGCAGGGGAGTCTCCCCTCACCGTGGTTCGTGGGGCGCGTATCACTCGCTCCCCGGACCGTGCAGAGGTGATGATGACTGCGCCTGGTGCGGGCGCAAGCAAGGATCCGGCGCCAGATCCGGAGGTAACACCTAAGGCACCGAGGAAAGGTAGAGGTCCTCCACTAGAGAGGCCTGAGAATGTACTGAGAGAAGCTATGGATAGCTTGGCAAACCCGGTAGCAGCAGTGGTAGATCCGGCTCAGGCACAGGCCGAGCTAGAGGAAACTAGGCAGAAAATTCTAGAGGGAGCGAAAAAGATTGTTGCGGCTTAGCAGTCGTTGAACATGACGCTGCGTGAGTATGCAAAGGCAAACAAAGTAGATGCTGTAAAAGTGAAGGGGGGAAATCTCATGAGTGAAATGAACAGAGAAGGTGATACTCGGATTGAGGAGTCAGAAAACTGTTTGTCCATGGGGCTGCCGAAGTACAGTACCCCGGCAAAAAACCTCAGAGCAGCGGATGCAGCTGCATCCGAGCTAGAGGGTCTGATGGGTGAAGCCCGTCAGAGACAGCAAGATCGGGTCAATGAGTTGGTTCGGATCGCGAACATGCAAAATGAGGAACTGCTTAGGGCAAACCCGGAGAGAGCTGGGGCCTCCAAGATCGTTCATTCGGTGATAGGTAACCCGGAGAAATCCGCTGGAGCCGCATCGTCTCCTCATGGTGGTCCAAGGAGAGAGGAGGTAGTAACCTCGGCTAGGAGAAACAAGCAGATTGTTCCGTATGACCCGACAAGGGTAGGAAAGGCAAAAGAGGTACAAAGAAACGATGATCGACGGAGTGTAAGCCGAGGTGAAGCTGGCCGAGGTAACCGTGACTAGGGCAATGCCGGGCAAGGAAACGTTGTTAAC
This sequence comes from Avena insularis, assembly GCA_023614405.1. Taxonomy (NCBI): domain Eukaryota; kingdom Viridiplantae; phylum Streptophyta; class Magnoliopsida; order Poales; family Poaceae; genus Avena; species Avena insularis. The sequence continues at coordinate 472,072,596 of CM042694.1, forward strand.
GGCAATGCCGGACAGCGCAACTCTACAGGACAACCGCAGCAGCGGAATATACCAAGGCAAGAGCAAAGTGCCGACCGAGGTATGCAACAGAGAGATGCGCCACGAGAGCGAGACCGGTACAACGATGGAGATTCGGAAATGGTAAATACAGGATACCCAAGGCCGGACTATCATGTGATAGGGTCGAGATTGGGAAGCAGGGATTTGATGCCGGATGATGCCAGGTTGAAACTGGATCGACTGTATAGGTCGAAGCAGATTGAAAGTCAAGGTCCTCCGGGTCCTGCGTGTTTTGGACCCCGGATCATGAAAGAGCCACCTGTACCTAACTTCCAGTTACCCAGAGGCACGAAGACGTATGACGACAGCACTAAGCCAGAGGATTGGTTGATAAATTATGCTACGGCTGTGAAAATTGCCACAGGCAACTTGAGGTGGGTTGTACGATACGTACCCCAGATGTTGGAGGTCCCGGCAAGGGTATGGCTGAACAATTTGCCGCCTGGAAGCATTAACTGCTGGATAGATTTTGAAGAGATGTTCATCAGCAATTTCTCGAGTACGTATTAGAGGCCGAATAGGCCACAGACACTAGCTATGTGCAAGCAAAGACCGAATGAGACATATCGGGAGTTTTTAACCCGGTGGTGTACTGTGAGAAACTCATGTGAGGGCGTGATAGAATCACAGGCCATAGCGTGGTTTGCACAGGGATGCAGATATGCAAGCGAACTGTGGCAAAAGTTACAAAGGAAGATGCCCACCATGTTGGCAGAGATGATCCGGATTGCTGATTTGTATGCTCCGGGAGATCCGACTCAACCTAGGCTTGTGTCAAACGAGTCAAACGATGAGTATTACCAGAGAGATGGAGCCGGATCATCCCGGAGGAATGACTACAGAGGAAAAAGAAGATATGATATACCGGATCATCGATACGGTTCGCAACAAGTTGCGACTGTGAATCAAGATCAGCCCAGAGCAGGGGGCAGTCAACGCCAGAAAACTAGAGGGCAATGGACTCCAAGGAATGATGGCAAGAAAACTTGGACGCCAGAACAGAAGAAACAGTGGCAAGAAAGGAAGGACCGTCCGAGGTACACCTATGAGTCGATGTTGGATCAGCCATGTAAGTTTCACATGCCAAATCCGAGTAACCCAGCGGGTCATACAACGAGGCAGTGTGAGTGGATGCGCAAGATTGAACAAGGTGGTTCGGGGAATGCTCAGGCACCCCGGAATGATCAGCCTCGGCAGGAGTTACCCCGGCAGCAATTGCTCTCCGGAGCGAACACGCAACAACTAATGTTGCCTCCCCCTCCGCCGATGTATGACAACAATGAGAGAAGGGATGCAGTGCATCAGGTGGAAAATCAGCACCAGCCGGATCAGAGGTACCCCGGAAATGAGGGGAGAAATGAGTACAGAGAGCATCACCAGAGCTATTGTGTGTTCACAACTGAGGAAACAGATAGAAAAAGCTTGCAGCGACGACATATGGAGGTGAATGCAGTAATGCCTGCAGTGACAAGGTATATGCCTTGGTCTGACCAAGAAATCATTTGGAGCATCAAGGATCACCCCAAGCTTATGCCAAGCCCTGGTTCGTATGCGTTGGTGATGGATCCGACATTCATTGGGCCTAGCATTAATGTAAGGTTCTCAAAGGTACTGATTGACAATGGCAGTAGCATTAACATCATGTATGCGGATACAATGTGCAAGTTGGGTATCTCGGAGAACATGCTCCAGGCCACGAGGACAACTTTCCATGGCATTGTGCCCGGCATTTCTTGTGAGCCAATAGGCAAGGTCCGGGTTGACGTATTGTTCGGCACGAGAGATAACTGCCGAACTGAAAATCTGGAGTTCGAGGTGGTGAACTTGGAAAGTGCGTATCACGCGTTACTCGGAAGACCAGCGCTGAACAAGTTCATGGCAAGCTGTCACATAAGTTACTTGAAGATGAAATTGCCCGGGCCAAACAGAGTGATTACCATTGCTGGGGATTTCCGACGTTCCATGGAGTGTGTGTCGGCCGGGCCTAACTTAGCCGAATCACTCGTGATTGCGCAGGAGAAAAGGAAAATTCAAGACGTCGCGGCATTGGCTCAGTCCGCGCAGCAGTATATGCCGGTGCTGAGTAACCCGCATGTAAGTGTCTCCTTCCAAGCCGCAAAGGATACTAAGAAAGTGCCTGTTGATGATATGTTCCTAGAGCGCACCGTAACAATTGGTGCCGGGTTGAATGATAAATAGGAAAGCGAGCTCATCAACTTCCTCCGTGAGAATCGGGATATTTTTGCTTGGTCTACACAGGACTTGCAAGGTGTTCCGAGGGAGTTGGCCGATCACTCTTTGAATGTGAGACCTGGAGCAAGGCCGGTGAAGCAACCTCTCCGCCGCTTCGCCGAGGATAGCAGAAAAGTCATTGGAGACGAGATAGCTCGGTTGCTAGCAGCAGGATTTATCATGGAAGTACTCTATCCGGATTGGCTCTCTAATCCGGTGCTGGTGGAGAAGAAGAAGGATGACCCGAACGTGGCAGTGGTTTGGCGTATGTGTATCGATTACATGAACCTGAACAAGGCGTGTCCAAAAGATCCATTTCCACCGCCGAGGATAGATCAGGTCATAGACTCAACTACTGGATGTGAACTGTTGTCATTCATTGATGCATATTCTGGTTTCCACCAGATACCTCTGAATCCGGATGATCAAATAAAGACCGCATTTATCACCCCGTATGGGGCTTATTGCTATCGCACCATGCCGTTTGGTTTACGTAATGCAGGTGCAACGTACCAAAGATGTATGCAAAAATGTTTGCACGACCAAATAGGTCAAAATGTACACGTGTATGTGGATTATGTGGTTATCAAGACCAAGGAAAGCAAAACGCTCCTTGACGACATCAGGCAGACATTCGCAAACTTAAGAAGGCTCCGAATGAAGCTTAACCCAGAAAAATGTACCTTCGGTGTCCCGGCTGGAAAATTACTCGGATTTCTCGTCTCCAGCCGAGGTATCGAATTTAATCCAACTAAGATCCGGGCCATTGAACGAATGGAGCTGCCGAAGTGTCTTAACGATGTCCAGAAGTTCACTGGTGCCTGGCATCGTTAAGTCGGTTTGTATGTCGGTTGGGAGAAAAGGCATTACCCCTCTACCAACTCATGAAAAAGTCGGATAAGTTCGTTTGGACGCCACAGGCCGATGAAGCCTTTGCCCACTTAAAGAAGATGTTAGCCACTGCACCAGTGTTAGCCTCTCCACTATCAAAGGAGCCAATGTTGCTCTACATAGCCGCAACCAACCGAGTTGTAAGTGCAGTGATTGTGGTAGAGCGCGACGAAGAGGGTAAGTCGGTGCAGAGGCCAGTGTATTACTTAAGCGAGGTATTATCTGCCTCAAAGCTGAACTACCCACACTTTCAAATGGTGGCATATGGTGTCTATATGGCAGCTAAGAAGTTAAAGCATTACTTTGAGGAGCACCCCATCAAAGTAATATGTGAAGCTCCCATATCCAAGATAATGGGTAACAAGGATGCAAGTGGTCGAATCGCAAAATGGGCAATTGAACTAGCTCCTTATGCGCCACAATATGACAGAAGAGAGGCAATCAAATCTCAAGTTGTGTCGGACTTTTTTGTGGACTAGGCCGAGGTACAATACGAACTACCATTACCAGATCCAAACTATTGGCGGATGCACTTTGACGGATCAAAGACGAAAACCGGGCTAGGTGCCGGAGTTGTACTTACCTCGCCAAAGAAGGACCAGCTAAAATATGTGCTGCAAATCCATTTCGCGGCATCAAACAATGTCGTCGAGTATGAAGCACTTGTGCACGGGCTCAAGGTAGCAAAAGAAATTGGTATACGTCGGATCATATGCTTTGGCGACTCAGATTTGGTGGTACAGCAGGTGTCAGGACTGTGGGACGCCCTTGATCCAAACATGGCACTATACAGATTTCATGTACAGAAGATATCTGGTTATTTTGAGGGATGCGAATTTCACCATGTACCCCGGGGGGAGAATGAGGCTGCCGACATGTTGTCAAAGCTCGGGTCAACCCGACAAGCAATTCCACCGGGTGTAGCATTGGAACACCTCAGAAAACCATCTATCAGGCCGTCCCCAGGAACCGGCTCAATCTATGTCCTGGAAGATACTTAATCCGGAGTTGAGCCCATGGACATTGACATGGGAGGTGGTGCGCGAAACCCGGGGACTGCATCTGCAAACCCGGGGACTGCCTCAACGAACCCGGGGACTGCTTCGCGAGACCCGAGGACTGCTTAGCCTGATCCGGTTGCAGTTATGCCGGTGGATCTAATGGAAATTGATGAGGAGGTGTTCCCTGTGCGAGCGATACCAGCTTGGGCACTACCTATATTTCAATTCCTGAAAGATGGAACGTTACCCCGAGGAAGTCTTGTCGAGCAAACACAGAGGAGGGCAAAGGCGTACACGATCATTAATTCCGAACTATACAAAAGGAGTGTAACCAATGTCCTCCAGCGATGCGTTGACCCGGAAGAAGGGCTTGACATCCTCCAAGATATACATCAAGGGGAGTGTGGGCATCATGCCTCGTCCCGAGCCTTGGTAGCAAAAGCTTTCTGGCATGGATTCTACTGGCCAAGTGCCTCAGAGCAAGCAGAAGATCTGGTGAGAAAATGCAATGGTTGTCAGAGGTACGCTACCAAGACACATATGCCAATGTCGGAACTCAAGACCATACCAATTACATGGCCATTTGCCGTATGGTGCTTGGATATGGTTGGCCCGTTCAAACCAGCAAGGGGAAATATGACTCACATTTTGGTCATGGTGGACAAGTTTACGAAGTGGATCGAAGTAAAGCCTATAGGGAAATGTGATGGGGCTACGGCCGTAACGTTTCTCAAGGATATAATCTTGAGGTACGGTTACCCACACAGTATCATAACTGATAATGGCACAAATTTTGCGGAAGGAGCATTTGCGCGTTTCTGCCGGGATAAGAAGATCTGACTCGACATAGCCTCGGTAGCCCACCCCGCATCGAACGGACAAGTGGAAAGATCCAACGGATTAGTATTATCCGGGATGAAACCCCGGCTCATTGAGCCGCTGCAAAGATCAGTGGGGTGCTGGATAGAAGAACTACCAGCGGTACTGTGGAGTTTAAGAACAACTCCGAATCGATCAACAGGCTATACGCCGTTTTTTCTGGTATATGGGGCAGAAGCTGTATTACCAGCAGACATAGAGCATGATTCGCCTAGGCTCACCCAATACACAGAAGCCGAAGTGCAAGAAGCCCGGAAAAATGATGTTGATCTGCTGGAAGAAACGAGAGAACTGGCATTGTCCAGATCCGCCATATATCAGCAAAATCTCCGACGCTATCATAGCCGGAAAGTAAGCCCCCGAGTCTTTCGGGAAGGCGATCTGGTGCTCCAGTTGGTACAACGTACTGCCGGCATGCATAAATTATGCCCCCCATGGGAAGGGTCGTTCATCATGAGCAAAGCATTGCAAATGACTCTTATGATCTTATAGATGCAAAGCCACAGGAAAAGAACAAGGCAGACAGGTCCGGCGAGGAATCTAAGCGCCCATGGAATGTAGCTCTACTTCGTCCTTTCTACACTTAGCAAAGAAGTGTATGTATCTGAGTCTTCTCGTATGTCGGTATGTATGCCGGCAATGAGCTTATTAATGAAATGTTGGCACCTCGAGCAGTAACTCGGGGACTACCTTAATAATATTTGTTGTCTTTTGTGCGTTAGCTGGAATAAGTTGTTCTACTTAACTCGGATTGGTAATGTGTGAGCACCAAGAACCCAACTCTTCGACTTGCTGCTGTCCAACAAGAATTGGCTTCATGGCAAGCAAGAGAACAAGTTTGGAATTGCGTAGCACATGAAAAACGACTAAGGAAAAGAACTTAATCGAGCCGACGTTTGTTTTTGGACTAACCTTGTATTTACTTTCAAACTATTATGCTGAATTATTTTGAGCTAAGACTAAAAGTTTCTAAGTATTGTTAAAACCGAATCAAGGTAGACACGAACCGAGCCAGAAGATTTGACGAACAAGAAAATGAAACTCGGGGACTATGCTCAAGTTAACCCGGCATACAAACTTAGTAGCAAAATATCACATAAGTACGGGATACAATTCCACCCGGCATACCGGGGATCTGATAAATTTTCAAGTTTTTTCGCTCAAGGAGCAGGAGGAGGAGGGAGTTCAGCGTCATCTTCACCATCTTCAATATCCGAGGCATCGCCCTCTCCATCACCGTCCGAGCCATGTTCATCGCTCTCAACCTCTTCATCCCAGCGACTTCAAGGAAGCTCGGTCCCTCAGCCCACTCATGAATAGGAGCATACTCGATGAGGCTGTGGGCGCAAGCCTGGCACCGAGCTACCCACTCCGGGTCGTTGGTCCATCTGGATCCTGTGCGCCGGCATGTCAGGAGGTTGAGATCGATCTTCTCATACCACGTGAGTATGTGGTGAAGGATAGTATCAGTCGCAGCACGTCTAGCGGACTCCCTCCAGAGGTCGAGCTGGGTCTCGGTTTCCATCAGCTTCTCAACAAGAGTTGCAGTTGTCTCCGGAGTGTCTTCTCTAGGCCAAAACGTGTTGAAGATTCGGACTGCAATGTCGATGATGTCCTTGCCATAATTCTTGATGAGCTCCACACGAGATGACAAGATGACCAACAGGTCCTCCATGTCATAGGGAATCTCTTCACTGTCAGGAGCGGCGGGAGTACCCCTTTCTCGGCGGAAGTCCGCAACGGCTGCGCTCGCAATAGCAGTGCCCTCTGGAAATTTGCCTGAAAACAAGGCAAAGTAAGAAGCTGAAGAAAAGACATATGAAGTAACCCGGAGAAATATGTCGGATAAGGGAAAGGAACTTACGTGATATATGGCTGAGGATCCGGGTCAACTCCCTGATGCAATCATCACACCTCTTGCGAAGCTGCACAAGCTTAGCATTCACCGACCAAGCTGGATGTCGGACTCCTTGAGTAGATCCTGGTCCTTGGCGATCTGGAGATTGAGGCGTTCGCGCTCTTCTGTGTAATCCTGGCCAACTTTCTGGAGTTCGGACTGGTGCTGAACTTTCATTCTCTCCATCTTGGCCCTGAGCCTAGCGATCTCATCGTGCTTAGTCCGGAGGAGGGCGATCTCATCATCTTTCTTCTTAAGCTCGGCTTGGTGCTGCCCTGCTTGTTCGAGAAAATGCAGCATCATATCAGGCACGGGCACACTATCTTCAAGAGATGCTGAAATAGTGTATTGACCCGGCAGAGCCGAGGTATGAATGTTTGCCGAGCCAAGGAGAAGAAGATGGAAAGCATGGTAAGGTCAGACAAAAAGTACTTACCCTTGATCTGCTCCAGGTTCTTTCGCATAATCTTGTTCTCAGCCTCCACCCCAGCTGCGGAAACCAAATAATGAGATTAGTTCGGTAGAGGAAGATGAAGGAAAACGGAGAAGCGCCAAGGGAGAAATTTACCCCTTTTCTCGTGCTCCGCGAGAAGTGCAGCTTGCTTTGCGTGTAGCATCTTGTGGGTATCCAGTAGACATTGGAATTCAGCACTCCGGCGATTGGTGGTCACCTGAAAAGAGTACAAAAACATAAATTATCTTGGTGGACAATCGAAGTGTACAAGATCCGGGCCAAGTGGAACTTAATCCGGCTCTAGGTGTGTGCATATTCGAAGTGTACAAGATCCAGGCCAAGTGGAACTTAACCCGGCTCTAGGTGTGTGCATATTCGAAGTGTACAAGATCCGGGCCAAGCGGAACTTAACCCGGCTCTAGGTGTGTGCATATTCGAAGTGTACAAGATCCGGGCCAAGCGGAACTTAACCCGACTCTAGGCGTGTGCATATTCGAAGTGTACAAGATCCGGGCCAAGCGGAACTTAACCCGGCTCTAGGTGTGTGCATATTCAAAGTTTACAAGATCTGGGCCAAGTGGAACTTAACCCGGCTCTAGGTGTGTGCATATTCGAAGTGTACAAGATCCGGGCCAAGAGGAACTTAACCCAGCTCTAGGTGTGTGCATATTCGAAGTGTATAAGATCCGGGCCAAGCGGAACTTAACCCGGCTCTAGGTGTGTGCATATTCGAAGTGTACAAGATCCGGGCCAAGTGGAACTTAACCCGGCTCTAGGTGTGTGCATATTCGAAGTGTACAAGATCCGGGCCAAGCGGAACTTAACCCGGCTCTAGGCGTGTGCATATTCGAAGTGTACAAGATCCGGGCCAAGCGGAACTTAACCCGGCTCTAGGTGTGTGCAAATTCAAAGTTTACAAGATCCGGGCCAAGTGGAACTTAACCCGGCTCTAGGTATGTGCATATTCGAAGCTATCACGGGATTACGTTAGTTTTCTAAGGAGCATCTGGCCGAGTAACAAGTTACTCCCCCGGAGGCTCGGGGACTAATGGTTATTATCTACAGCATCTAAAGGGGAAGTGACGTACCTCCATCATCCGACCCGCGAGGTTGATTGCCTTAGCGGCTGTATTCATCTGGGCGGAAAATTCAGCCGGACCAAACCTCTCCGGGAGATCGTCGTCATGGACGAACTCAGCCTTGTTCCAATTGTTGACGAATTCAATCAACATCGGAGGGTACCGCTCGCCGGTGGGCATATGGGGCGCCACCAAGCCCTTTGCGTGCGCCTCCTTCCTCTCAACCAAGGCAAGGGCTAGGCTGGTATGCAGAACCATCTGTTGTGCGTCAGTTGGCTCAGCAGGGGTGTCCTTCGCTGCTGAAGCTTTCTTGGGAAGCATGGACGCGAGGGTACGCTGCCCAGCTTCAACGAATGCTTCCTTAGAAGCGTCAGGAGCCTTCTTGCCCTTTGCTTGCTGGGAAGAGGAAGTGGTTGCAGCGGATTGTCCCTTAGGAGCTGCCGGGGTACTTCCTCGCCGAGATTGAGATGACTCGGACGAGGCGGAGGAGCTTGGTGCTGGTGCTCTGGTTCCTGGACTTGGTGCCGTTGCGGATTTTCTTGCCACCGAGGTTGGCGCTGGTGCCGGAGTTGGAGTTGGTGCTGGTTTGGTCGCTGGTGTTGGTGCTGGTTTGGTTGCTGGTACTGGAGCTGGTACTGGCGCCGAGGTAGTCTCAGTGGTTGCTGGTTGCGGCGATGCCGAGCTTGTGGATGCCACCGCCTCGGCTGAACCGGTCTCCCCCGCTCCAAGGTTACCCTCCTCTGGACGAGGTGGAATAGAACTCGGAGCAGCCGCAGAACCCTCTGGAATAGGGCTCAGCGGGCGTGACTCGTCGTCATGAGGGGGAGAAGAGCTAGGACGGAGCGGCGAAGAGATGCTAGATCCACTCTGAGGGACCTCCACCGCAGCCCTGCCAAATCAAATAATGTCAGAAGAGAAATTACAACAATGCAAGAAAGAACAAGTTGCAGAAGAAAAAGAGACTTACGCATCCGAGGTTTGGGGCTCCTTGGGTTTCCGAGCCCTTCAGGCCGGGGCTTTGCCTGCTGGCTTGGAGGCAGTTTTGTCTCCGGACCTCTTTCGCCTTTTGGCGGGTTGAGAAGGTCTAGAGGAGGAACTTGGTGCAACTCCGCGCTTCTTATTCGGCGCCACCGGAACCGGTTCGCCCGTAGCAAGGGGAGGGTCCTCGTGGATATGCCCACCGGGGTTAGCTGATGTCGGAAAGGCAAAAGAAAGGGGGACATCATCAACAGGTTCAATCACCTCGATATCTGGGTCATCTTCATCATCATGCCAGTCTCTAATAGAAGAGGGTTTACCGGTGGGTCGCTTCGTAGCGTCGGTCATCGGGAAGAACATCTCCTGGTCCGGCTCTTCCTCGTCCGGGGTCTCCTATCGGACACCCATTTAAGGGTCAGATCGGTGCCGTCCTCGAGGGTCTGCTGAAGGAATAGCTGAGGAAAAGAATGAACAACGGAGTCAAAAATGGAACAATGACCGACATATAATTAACCCGGGGTAAATTTGCGCCACGAAGCTTACCAAGGAAGGAAGCCTATCCCGGAAGAAATGCTCAATTCCCCATGTCCACTCAGAGGAGAAGTCCTTGTGGGTGGTGAAGAGAGCCTTGGCCCGGCGATAGATCTCCGAGTTGCTCAACTCGAAGGACGAGGTCCGGTTAGTCGCTTTGAAGCTCATGTGGCACACCTTGTGGGTGCGCCCGAGGGGGAGATTCGCGCATTTAACGTGATCATAGCATCCTCGTTGCGCAACCCGAGCTTCTTCAGCTCCGCACACCTCTTGTTGACCTGGTTGGCCAAGGCCGTGGGCTTCTTGGGGACGACGTCCCACAATTCTGGGTTAGGTGGACCCGGAGTATAGGGAAGCAGCCTGATCAGATCCTCGGTCCCCGTATTCTGGACGTAAAAGAAAGTCCGGGCCCAACCTTTGCAGGAGTCCAGCCCGGTGACTCAGGGGAAAACGGAAAACCTCCGGGGTGAGATGGACGCAGCTCCGAATTGAGTGAGCTTCTTGTCCTCCGGATCTAGCTCTACATTCGGAATGACATTACGACGAAGGCCGAAAAAACGGATCCATAGCTCCTTCGTGGGCCATAGTCCGGTGTAGCATTCGATCGTGGAGGCGAAAGCGGAAAGAGAAGTTATGGTGTTGGCAGGAAGGTGGTGCGGCTGGAGTTCGTAAGTGCTAAGCCAATCCCGGAAGAAGTCGCTGACCGACAGACCGAACCCCCGCTGGAAGTGGGACAAGAACACGACGTACTCACCCGAATTGGGTGAGGGGGCCAGTTCGGCGGAGGCAAGGCGACGCCAATGGCGGGATGCATCGTCCGGTAAAGCCACCCAGTCATCTTGGCGACCAGGACCCGCCCACGCACCACGGTCCGCAGATGATGTCCTCCTCCATCTCTTGCTCAAGAACGACGAGCTCCTCCTCCGTCATCCGATGATCGCTGCCTCATTGGCGCTTAGCGGCGCGGGGGCAAAGGCCTAGATTGGCAGCAACCCGTGGAGGAGGCGCGCGGTGGCGCACGCGATAGAGATGTGGGGAAAGGTGCGCGGTGGCGCTGCTGCTTAGCACCGGGCGGCGGTAATCGCGAGGAAGACGAAGAAGAAGAGCAAAGGGCGAGGGCGCGTGAGGGGAAAAAGCCTAAGGATGCGCCCCCTATTTAACCTCTCCCACGAGGAGAAAGTGGATCGCGTCTGCTGGCACGCCACACACAAGGGTTGGTGCCACCCGCATCGACCAATCAGCAAGGAGCCACACGAAAGGCCACAGAGTGGAGTTGGTCCCATGACATGACGCGTTGATGCGGTAAACGAGGAGGCAGGCGTGACGTGACCCGCGCACAGTGATGACTGACAATTACTACGGCGGTTACTATGCTGGCCCTTAAAATGAGACAACATAATGATTAGCCTCCACGTGGGTTGGCGTACGAGAGAAGGAAGCAAGACCCGGATAGGACCGTGGTAACCCGGCCAGCAAGTGAAAACTTGGAATGTGCAGAGGGAAAGTAAAACCATGAGGTCCGAGTTGAAGTGGTAACCCGGCCGACAAGTGAAAACTTGGAACGTGCAAGGGAAACGTAAATCCATATAACCCGAGACAAGGAGGTAACTCGGAAATAACGTCCAAAGGTCAAACATAATTGAACCTGATGTGGCCTTAGCGGCTAAGGCAGCTAAGACCGCACCAGCTTTGGGGACTAATGTTGGGGGGATACCCCCGAGTAGGGTCACACCGGGGTATAAAGGCCGAGTTAGACGAGGTTCGGCAAGGCCAAAGCGGATGCTGGCCGAGTCACCTCAAGGCAGGCCGAATCACGGGGTAACCCGGACCAGGGGGCGTTCGCCTAACTAAGTCTCGACCGACTTAAGCAGTAAGTCAAAAATGCATGTTTAACTTGTATGCAGAAACGGGTGTGGCCGGATCTACTATGATCCGGGTCACATCTAGCTTCTAGGAGAAGGAAGGAATCTCGCTGGTCAAAAGCAGTCCCGATATGCACTGCCTGAGCGAAGCAGACAAGGGCAGGACCACCGAGGCGTGGCCGACAAGGGTGACGATGCCCATGTCGGCTGACGCGGGCGCCACAGAGGCTCACGTAGCCTCTGCATGTGTGACGCGAGGGAAAAGTAACCCGGTCGGCTTACTACTTTGGGAGATGTCATATTCTTAGGAATATGCCTCCACGTATGTCCTAAGTGGAGACCTAGCCCCCCCTATATAAGGAGGGCTAGGGCTTCTGTAGAGGGGGTTCTGATTTTTCTGATTGAGCAAGGGTTTTAAAGGTGTTCTGTGAGTGAGAGTAAGAGAGCTCCTTCTTCCTCCTCTCGCCAATACAGCTCTAGGAGCAGTTGTAACCTTGGAGACAAAGCAAATATAAACTTTTGTGTGGAGAATCACTTCACTATCCCTCCCTGGATTCCCCTAGCGTGTATTAGTCCCGACCTTTAGCCTATCCATGGCATCTGCCGTGACACCACCACGACAAACAGCTTCCAAACCATTTCCACCACTCCTCGATGAGATTTTGTTGAAGCTCATCATGTGTTTCATCGGACCGGATTGAATGATAAGAGGCAATAAATCGTGCCACCCTATGTTGTGATGTACTAACCTGCACGGGCACCCCCATCAATTCATTCTGGTGACCATGATCTACATCTTTCCTATGTCATCCTTTATGATCATGTTATGCATGATGATACAAGCATTCATGATATACCAAAGGCACTCTTGGTCCCAAAATCTAGCCGGTCCTCTAACAATAGCAAATTGGGCTTGCAAAATTCCAAATGCTCTCTCCATACTTTCCTAGCCGCCTCTTATGTATTGTGAAAGTTGGTTTGTTTTTTACCTTTGGGTTTTTAACCGGCTTCACAAATGTTTGCCACCTTGGGTAGATGTCGTTTGCAAGATAGTACACATAGTTGTACTTGTGGCCATTTGCTTCAACCTTACTTATGGACCTTCACGCAATGCAATCCTTGTCATAAGTGGAGACCTTTGAAGAACATTGATGTCATTGCAAGCCCCGGACATACCAAAAAATGCATACCAAATCCAAGTCTCGTGGTCGGCCAGCGCTTCAAGGATTATAGTGGAATCCTTTTTGTGCCCTTTGAATTGTCCATGCCATGACGCGGAACAATTCTTCCAACTCCAATGCATGCAATCAACTGAGCCAAGCATTTCTGGAAAACCCCGAGCCTTGTTCACCTCCAAAAGCCTAGCCACGTCTTCAGCATTAGGGGCTCTCAAATATTTGGCGCCAAACACTTGCACAATGGCCCAACAAATCGCTTGGCACACTTGATAGCGGTGCTTTCACCCATGGCTAAGTGGTCATCAATGAGATCTGCCGGTATACCATATGCCAACATCCTTAAAGCGGCGGTCACCTTCTAGTAGGTGCTATGCCCGAGCTCTCCGGCGGCATTCCTCTTCTGCACAAAATAAAATAATATCATACTTGGCCACCTCCATCGCGATGTGCTTGAACAAATCGATGCTCATCCGAAAATGGTGACGAAAATAGCTTTCGGGAAACGTTGCATCATCATTGAAGTACATATGTATCAGCTTGTTGTGGCCTTCGATCCGTTCCCTCCGCAACCTCTGCCTACCAAAAACCGAGCCACCAATCTTTGGCTTCTTGTTAGCGCGCCAAGCCAATAGCATGCAAACGGTCTCTTCTTCCTCAAGATCGAATTCATCATCGGATGAATCATAGGATGAACTCATCTACAAAAATGCAAAATAATTGAAAAACTTGTACCATCTAAAATGCACACAAAATGGACGCAGGCGCGGCGGAACAAACCTTTCGACGAACACGTTTGTGTGCGCCAAGTTGCCTCCCGGCTCAAGAAAGACAACAGCGCGTTTGTGTGCGCCAAGTTGCCTCCCGGCTCAAGAAATACAACGGCGCCGTTGAGCTTCAGCCGCCTTGGCAAAGCATCTTGAATCTAGCGCTGCCGGCTGTCGCCGAAAAAACCAAGCGCTCACAAGGGCGAGCGGGCCGTGGGTCGGTGGGGTGGGCGCGGCGGACGAGGCTGTGGTCGAGGACACTTCATTCGTGCGCGCGCACCGGCGGTGGCGGCGAGGGGTTGGCGCCGAGGAAAAAATCTGCATCGCACGACAGCGCTGAAATGGATTGGGAGGAAAGGAAAGGGTGGGCGCGCGGGAAAGTTTCCTGGCGGTTGGTTGTTCGCGCGCGAGCCGATTACGCGCACTATAGCCGATGCCCTAGATATTGCGCGCGAGATAGCACAAACCGACCCGCTGCGCTAAAAGTTTACAGCGCGCGCAAAGATAAAACACCCGCTGGAGGAGCTCTCGCGCGCTCGAGCTGTAAAAAGCGATTATTCTAGCGCTGCACTATTTTGACGCTGCTGCTGGAGATACTCATACGGATCACAAAATCAAAAGTAATTATTTCTACTATAGTCTATAGGTATTCGTTTCATGTTCGTATGTCATTGTACCACGGTATCGCATCCACGAAATACACGTATTCTATACTCGGTATACTAGGATCTCAGTGCACACGCTAGTAGTAGTACTACACGGACACGGCGCACGCTAGAGTACCCCGAAGAACCGCCCCCAGCACGTGCCGCTCCTCCTCGCCTCCTCCTCCACCGCAGCGGCCGCCGCCGGCGCGGCCCCCACCTCTCCGACGCCCCAGATCCCTTCGAGAACCTGGTCAAGGCTCGCCGGTACGCCGTACGTGTCCGCCTCGGGCGCGGCGAGCACGGAGTCGAACACCTCTTGGAGGCCGACGACGCGGCGGCTGACGGCGCGCCGCGCCTCCCGCACGGCCGGGTCGTGCCCCGGGACGGCGTCCAGGCGGAGCAGCACGGCCATGAGCGCCTCCGAGAAGCGCGCGAGCTCGCGGTCGTCGCTGCGGACGGCGTCCACCGTCTCCTGCCGCCGGAGCATCCGCTCGAGCCGCGTCGCCTCGCGGTCGGCGGAGCGCACGGCCGTGACGTGCTTCCGGACCAGGTGGCTCCGGAAGGCCGCCTGGATCCTGGCAGCGGCCGCCGCGTCCGGCGGTTTTTTAGGAGGCGAGGGGGAGGTGACGGGGATCCGCACGGTTTTGACGGGCTTGTGGGCGGTGGGGCTGGCGTTGGGGTTAGGGTTGGGATCGCCGGCGGCGAAGAACTGCGAGGCGGAGCTGTAGTGGTAGGAGCCCATGGCGTCGATGGCGAGCACTTTGGATCAGTAGAGGAGGGGCTTCTCGGCTAATTTCTGGAATAATCTGGATGCTGCTCTCGCTCGATCAGGGACGTGTTTTCCTCGTCTCTTTTTCAGTGGCGATAGTGTATGTCGCTTTTTTCTGCGCACCACTTTAGCTTCGATGCATATGCTTTTGTGCTCCGTGATTTAACCCGAAATTTCATAGGCTGAGCCCGACGCACCGAAAGGTTGAAAACCCCGCAGGCCGGAAAGGGACGCCGAGAACTATCCCGAAACGTGATCCCTAGCCTCAGCATGGCCCCACATGAAACAGAATCCACCACGGCGCGGGCGCCCCCCCCCCCCCCCCCCCCAAACTTTTTTGTGTTTGGAAAAGAGAAAAATCTGAATCTATTCCACGTGTTCATAACAGAAAAACACTCTAAGCGTAATAAAAATTATATCGAGATCCTTTAACAATTACCCCTTCCGTTCCAAAATATAAAATGTTTTTTCTGAAGAAAAACAAAATATAAGATATTTTAGCATTTATGAAATGAATGTATTTAAATATTTTTTATTTATAGATTCATTCTGAACCTACACAACAAAAGATGCACTCGGTTCACAAAAGATAAAACATCTTGTATTTTACAACACATGGAGTAACTAAGGTTGATAATTTTATCCATGGGTCAATGTATCTGCCGGGGCATCGCAACTGTATAGGCAGCATACGGGCATACTTCTATACCCATGGGCAGTAAATATATCCTACCCGTTAAGTCATGGGTAGGGTACGGGTATAACCTCGTATTCATAGATATACGCATACCCTACCCATTTATACTGACATGCGGATCTTACCTCTAACCTTAAGCAACCGAGCTTCCTTGTAGTGCAAGGCCAGAGTATAAGATTTTGATTTCTAAATTTTTATAATTGTCATGTACTTATCTATGTGTTATTGAGTTGAGATAATAGTTTTTCCATATATGCTATCAATGAATGTAAAATTGGGAATAACGTGTGTACTATTTGATCTACCCACCGAATACCCAATGGGTATTGGGTACCCATCCGGTATGGATATGGGTAAAGTTGCATACCCATGGATACATGTATGCATAGATTTTGTACACATTAGCTACACATGTGGATGCAAATGAAGAAAGCAAAGACGTGGCCCAGACCGAAGGGGATTTCTCTACCATGCCCATACCCTATGTATTGTCATCCTTACACCTAACCATTACTACTGTCGTTAGAGAAGCCACCGACGCGTCGCTGTCACCGCTCCCATATCGGAGCGGGCCTGCTATTGTTGATGATAATCAAGAAGTCTTCGTGCATGTGCCCCTAAGAAACATCGCGCCATATCCGATGTCATCACTATTGAACTCTTGTATTGACTCAAATCTTCTAACACCAAACCGGCAACACACATATACTAAACAAGATACACCGTCTCATGGAAGCGACGACCAGAAGAATCCTCGCCCTCGTCAACGCCACCGGTCAGATCGCCACCAACGAGGTGGACGAGGAGGTAGGTATAACTTATTCTTGTCTCTTACACACCGTCCTAGCCATAACGTCGATGTCAGTTGACTAAACTATAACCTTATGGACCTTACTATAGCCCTGGGCGCAAGTTCAAGGTCCCCCACGCAGTCCCACCACCGGAGCATCAACCAGAGGAAGTGGAGACCCGTCAATTGAAGACGAGAAGACGAGGCTAATGGAGGTGGCTAGGGTGGAACCCTAGGTACTCGCCTCTTCTCAAGGGAGGAGGATGTTTCTCCCCCACACCCATGCTACATATCTATCAAAACAGACCAACACCATTTCATTATAGCTTACCCATGATAGTGGTTAGTTGCTACGACAACATGAAGTGGTGTCCTCTCTCAACGTGTAGCCTAGTTCCGATGGGCTGATGGCAAATGAAAGGAGGTGAGAGCATCTCCACTAGAGTGCCAAAATAGACTCTTAACCCCCAAAAAACCATAGCTCTCTAAAAACATTTAAAATACTGCTCAATCAAAACCCAAAACAATTTCAAATACCAAAATAATCTGGGAGTCCCAAATTTCCCACCTCCAACAATCGCAAAATAATTTGGAGGTCCTAAATTTCCTAGCTCCAACAATCCCAATAGCGGGAAGCACACATGGGAGTCCCAACCACTTGTTCTAAAACTTCTCGCGCCCTCGCTACCCCCTCCCCCTCCCCCCAACACCTCACCAGTACACTCCTCCCCATTTGACCCTATGCCACCGAGGGCGTGGCCCTGACCCCGAAGAAGCCCCGCGACCACTTAGGTTTGTTCTAGTGAGTGTCTCAATCCTTGTGGGATAAATGTAAAAGATAAGGTAAACTTATACAAGTTACATTCTTGGCTTGTTCTTACATATTATCGTTGTTCTAAACTTGATTTTTTCTTACAAGATGGGCAACTCAACCAAGTGCAAGAAATCAGATGAGATCTAATACATCATGAGAAGCTTCAGAATGTTTCGAGATGAAGAAAAACATATAGGGAGGTGTTTTTAGGGTTTCGAGATTTTTGGGAATTGACATGTATTGTATCGGGGATTTCTAGAAGGTTTAGGAGGGCTCCATGGTAGGGCCAACCTATCCTGGAGATCCCACGTGGTCCGAGGGGGTGGCATGCTGGCCTACATGGCCTAGGGCACATGCCCCCCAAGGTCCATGCGCATCCCCCCATGGGAAACCCTAGCCGCTAGGAGGGCTAACCTAGGGGCAAGTTGGACCCCTCTGGGCTGCCAGCCACCATCTTGGAGGGGGGGCAAGCAAGACAACCCCCTCCATGCCTATATAAGGGAGAGGGCAGGGGCTAGGCATCACACCCCCTGAGAGCTAGCGGCCTCCCTCCCTTTCTTCTTCCTCCTCCACCCTGGATTGCTTGGTGAAGCCCTACCGGAATACACCACATTCCACCAGCACGACGTTGTGATGCCGGGATCGATCTCATCTACCTCCCACCTCATATTTGTGGATCAAGGAGGAGGACACATCATCAATCCGTACATGTGCACAACTCAGAGGTGCCGTGTTCGTATGGTGCTGTGTCGGATCGCAAAGTACAACTACATCAACCACAATCTCTAGATCATTTCCCCTCGTGTTCTACAAGGGTATGTAGATCTAATTCTCTCGTTACTAGTACCTCATAGATTGGATCTTGGTTTTATTCGCCATCTCGTAGGATTTTTTTTGTTTTCCATGTTGTGATCCCATCACTGAACTGTGATTTCTTGTTGAAATGTTTCCATGTTAGAGGTTTTGATGAATGTTTTTCGTTCCTAGATCAAACAAATATTGTGTAATGGGACTATTAGTGTGAAGTTGAATGATGTGATTTTGCCATATTTTCAAAGTGCACAAGGTGTGTGGCAAGGAGACCCCATGTCCCCTTTCTTGTTTAATATGGGGGGAGTATTTACTAAAATGGTATTGCAAGCTCAAACAAATGGCTTGTTAACAAGGTTCAAACAATCATTGCTATATATATTTTATAATGGGAAGGCAATTTTGTAGTATGTTGATGACGTTCTGCTATGAATTTCACATGATCCATATAATGTTGTTAATCTAAAACCATTGCTATATATGTTTGAACTTATGTCTGGTTTAAAGATTAATTTCATGAAAAGTGTGTTTATCATTGGTGGGGTTAATAATGTGGTTGATTTCTATTCTGATTTGTTCAACAGTCAAGAGGGAAATCTTCATATGAAGTATTTGGGTGTCCCTGTAACTTTTCAAATGTCAATATATTGACTTGGATTTTTTGGATTCAAAGTTATTGAAAAAATAGATGCTTGGATTTGTGATTAGGCCACTTCTTGTGGTAGATTAACTTTGCTTGTTTGTAACACCCCAAAAATATTAATCAAGTTCTAATCACCCAAGTTTAGGGTTAACAAAAACTTTTGTTATTAAATCTAATATGAGTGTATGTGTGAATTGCATTAGTGTATGAATGACTACAATTGCCATGTTTGATTGCTACAAATGATAAGGAATGGTTTAAAGATGAATACTACATCATCTAGGCCAATTACAAACAAAATCCAAAGAAAGGAAATTCAAATATGAATCATATGATCAAATGGTCATTTTGACCAAAATTAACCACTAGACCACTTTGGGTGTTTATAGTAAAAGATTTCTAATATAAACTTTCTCAATTATTTTCACCCCTTTCTAGACCAAGTAAAAGTGAACCCAAGCCCACTCTACAAACAAACAGAAACAATTTCCAAATCTATTTAAAGGACAATTCAAAATTGAATCAAGTTCATATGCATAGATCACCACTTTTCAAAAACCACTCAAATCAATTCACCTTAGCAAACCCAAGCAACCACAGACACTCAAGCATGTGACAAACACACTCACCAAAATTTAGCCAAAAATTCAAATCTTGTGTTCATGTGGCCATTTGGTCGAGCACCTGGCAGACACAGATTAAACCTTGCCTAACTTATACTGTGGTGAGCAGTAATTGATCAACCATTTGTCCCCATTTCACTCCCTTGGTCTCCCCCAACACCTAGCAGAGCAGCAGACCAGCTTCCCCCTTTGCTGTTGCGCCAGTGAAGCGCCGCCCGCCGCCGCCGCGCCAGTCGACCATGGATAACTCGCAGCAGCCAGCGCTGCCCTCTCCCATGATGCCCAGGAGACAGGCGACCGTCCACCGGCACCCTCTGTCCACCCCTCAACCGCAGACACACCATGGACCACCCACAAGCGATGCACCCATTTCTCTGCCAGCCATGCCGAGAGCACGCTAGAGCGGCGCAGCCGACACGCGCGCACACGTTGCGCCTCGCCCTCACCACGCATGCCCGCACTCACCGTGACCCTAGCTATCTCCCAGACATGCCCGTTCGCTGCCGCGTTGACCGTAGCCACTGTGCGCCATCTCGAACGCTTCCGCTCCCGCGCAGAGCACTGACCGTTTCCGACCATTCTTGACCACCCCTTGCTGCGCCATCAATCGCACTACGATCGCCCTGAAGCTGTAGGGTTTCGTAGCATGGAAAACAAAAATTTTCTACCGCATACAAACAAACAAGCCAAGATCTATCTACTAGATTGTAGCAACGAGTCGATAGAATAACTCACCCTCGAAGATTCCAAAGTGTTTAACGAGAGCGGATTCTCGTGGGTGATGTAGTCGATTTCTTCCGATCTCAAGATCGCAGAGCGATCCTTCCGGCTATGCTCCGGCAGCGCCCCAATCGGTCACACGTTCAGATTGACGAAGACCTTCCTCTCCCTTGTTCCAGCAGGCTGGAGGTTGTAGCACTCTCTCGCGATTCCGCAAAGACAACAAAAGTGGTACCTAAGTAGAGGGAGATCTTGCAGGCTTCGCCTTGCCGGAGCGAGTATGGTGGAGTATGAGAGGCTCTCGGCGATCTAGGTTTTAGACACACCAAGGAGGAGGTGCTAGAGCCGGCTAGGGTTTGGGGCACCCCAAGTCGGCGGCTAGGGCAACCCGGGAGGTGGCGGCAGCAGGAGGTGGTGGCGCCAATCTAGGGTTTTGGAGGAGAGGTACTTGTGTGCTAGGAGGGCAACCCTGCCCTCCCTTTATAGGTGGGAGGCGCCAAGGGAGGAGTCCCTCCCAACTCGGCTTGGAGGTGGGTCGATTGGAGGAGGAATCCTCCCAACTCGGTTTCCCACTCCTCCTCTTTCCAAAACTTGTTGCTTGACTTTCAAACTAGCCGCTTGACTTTTCAAATTAGGATTTAAATAAACCCTTTATTTTGGACAGCAAGACACCTAGTACATGATGCAATCATTCCAACTTACAATGACACATTCATGTACCCTTCCTCCGGAGTGCCGGACATTCGAACATTCTAGAACATTCCCGATGAAAACACCTAACCATTCCCCAACTCCAAACGAGACTTTCTTTATATGAATCTTATTCTCCTGACCATTCCGGATCTCCTCGTGATATCCCGAATCCCATTCGAGACTCAACAACATTCAGACTCTTTCTCATCATTCCATAACTACTCAAACAACGCCGAATCCTTATGTGTCTCCCTACAGTTCGTGAATTATGCGACATGATCGAGACACTTCTCTAACAATAACCAATAGAGGAATCTGGAAATTCATATGGCTCTACATATTTCTACGATTACTTTGCGATCGAATGAACCACTTACATACGATATCAATTTCCCTTTGTCTCACGATAGTTTACTTATCCGAGGTTATGATCGCTCAGATCTCCGCATACCTAGTTCAACCTCACATCGATAAGTACTCTTTTCTCGTTCCCGTGATATGTGATCCCTTGTGAGCCAGCCACATGCTTGCAAGCTAATTGGATGACATTTCACCGAGAGGGCCCAGAGTATATCTATCCGTCATATGGATGGACAAATCCCACTCTTGATCCATGTGTTTCAACCAATACTTTCTGAACACTCAATACCACCTTTATAGCCACCCAGTTACGGTGTGGTGTTTGATGTCATCAAAGCATCCATCCCAAAGGTGATATGCATGATCTCATGGTCAAGGAATTAGATAACTATGCATCGTAAAGCATATAGCAATTGAACTATTAAAATGACTTGATCTTTATGCTACACTTATCTATAGGAGTATGTCCACCATATCATTCTCCTAACGATATGATCTTGTTGTTAATAACATCTCAATGTTCATGATAGGGAAACCACAATCATCTATTAACCAACAAGCTAGTATTATATAGAGGCTTTACTAGGGACTTCAAATTAAGTTTACAAATCACACAAGTATTAATGTTTCCTTGTTAATACTATTATAGCATGAATGTAAACATTTATCATAAACACAAAGATATAATAATAACTACATTTATTATTGCCTCTAGGGCATATCTCCAACAGTCTCCCACTTGCACTAGAGTCATCTAATCTAGATTACATGGTAATATACCGAACACCCATGGCAGTTTGGTGCTGGTCATGTTTTGCCCTCGGGAGAGGTTTAGTCAACGGATCCGCCACATTCAGATCTGTGTGTACTTTGCAAATATTTATATCCCCATCTTGGATATGTTCTCGAATAGCGTGAAAACGTAGCTTGATGTGCTTCATCTTCTTGTGTGACCTTGGTTCTTGCGCATTGGCTATGGCGCCCATGTTATCACAAAGAGATAGACATTGGGTCCAGCGACTAGGAACCACACCCAGCTCAGAATGAACTCTTTCATCCATATTGCTTCTTGTGAAGCCTCCGAAGCAGCCATGTATTCCGATTCAGTTGAAGATCTCGCCACAACGCTTTGCTGCACTCCTCCAGCTAACTGCTGCACCATTCAAAATAAATACGTATCCAGATTGTGATTTAGAATCATCCGGATCGGTGTTCCAACTAGCGTCGGTGTAACCATTAACAACGAGCTGTTCATCACCTCCATAAGAAAGAACCATATCCTTAGTTCTTCTCAAGTACTTAAGGATGTTTTTGACCCCTGTCCAATGATCCACTCCTGGATCACTTTGATATCTGCTAGTCAAACTAACAGCATATGCAATGTCGGGTCTAGTACATAGCATGGCATACATTAGAGATCCTATGGCTGAGGCATAGGGAGTCTTACTCATCCTTTCTCTATCTTCTGCCGATGTTGGACTCTGAGTTTTACTCAAGGTCGTATTGGGCAACATGGGCAAGAACCCTTTCTTGCTATCTTCCATTCCAAACCTCTTTAGAACTTTGTCCAAATATGTACTTTGTGACAATGATATTTGGCGTTTTGATCTATCTCTATAAATCTTTATGCCTAATATGTAAGCTGCTTCGCCAAGATCCTTCATTGAAAAACTATTATTCAAATATTCTTTGACACTATTAAGAAGGTCTACATCATTCCCAATCAATAATATGTCATCCACATATAGTAGTAAGAATGCTACAGAGCTCCCACTCACTTTCTTGTAAATACAAGCTTCTCCATAAGTTTTTATAAAACCAAAACTTTTGATTACCTTATCAAACGTTGATTCCAACTTCGGGATGCTTGCTTCAATCCATAGATGGACCGTTGAAGTTTGCATACCTTGTTAGCATCTTTAGGATCGACAAAACCTTTGGGTTGCATCATATACAACTCTTCATCAATGTCACCATTGAGGAATGCTGTTTGACATCCATCCGCCATATCTCATAATCGTAATATGCAGATTGCTAACATAATCCTTACAGACTTTAGCTTCGCCATCGTGAGAAAGTCTCATCGTAGTCAACTCCTTGAATTTGTCGAAACCCTTTGCGACAAGTCGAGCTTTATAGATGAACATTACCATCAAAGATCTGCTTTCTTCTTGAAAATCCATTTGTTCTCGACCTTCCGCCATCCGTAAGTCCACCAAAGTCCATACTTGGTTTTCGTACATGGATCCAATCTCGGATTTCATGGCTTCCTTCCATTTATTGGAATCTGGGCTCATCATCGCTTGCTCATATGTCTCAGGGTCATCGGTGTTGTCCACCAACATGACACTCATAACGGGATCATACCAATCTGGAGTGGTACGAGTTCTTGTTGACCTGCGAGGCTCAGAGCAACTTCGATCAAGTTTCATGATCATCATCATTAGCTTCCTCTCTAATTTGTGCAGGCACCACAGAACTTCTTCCAACAACGCGCTACTCGCAATTTCGAGAGAAGGTTCACAACCTCGTCGAAGTTCTACTTTCCTTCCAGTCACTTCTTTCGAGAGAAATTCCTTCTCTAGAAAGGATCCATTCTTGGCAACGAAGATTTTGCCTTCGGATCTATGATAGAAAGTATACCCAATAGTTTCCTTCGGGTATCCTATGAAGACGCATTTTTCCGCTTTGGGTTCAAGCTTGTCCGGCTGTAACTTCTTTACATAGGCTTCGCATCCCCAAACTTTAAGGAACGACAATTTAGGTTTCTTCCCAAACCATAATTCATACGGTGTCGTTTCAACGGGTTTAGACGGTGCCCTATTTAAAGTGAATGCGGCTGTTTCTAATGCATAACCCCAAAATGATAGCGGTAAATCTGTAAGTGACATCATAGAACGAACCATATCTAAGAGAGTTCGACACGACGCTCGACACACCATTACCGTGGTGTTCCCGGTGTCAATTGTGAAAGTATTCCATTTCTTCAAATGCTCGCCAAACTCAGAATTTAGATATTCACCTCCACGATCAGAACGTAGAAATTTAATCTTCTTGTTACGTTGATTCTCTAACTCACTTTGAAATTCCTTAAACTTCTCGAAAGTTTCGGACTTATGTTTCATGAAATAGATATACCCATATCTACTCAAGTCATCCGTGAAGGTAAGAACATAATGATAACCACCGCGCGATGCTACACTCATTGGACCACACACATCGGTATGTATGATTTCCAATAAGTCCGTAGCTCGCTCCATCATACCAGAAAATGGAGTCTTAGTCATTTTACCCATCGACATGCTTCAGATCTTTCAAGTGATTCAAAATCAAGTGATTCAAGAAGTCCATCGAATGGAGTTTCTTCATACGCTTCACCCAATGTGACCAAGACGAGGCCACATATAGGTCGAGTTATCGCCGATTTCAAACGTTTAGCCTCAATGTTATTAATATGTGTATTTCCACTATCGAGATTCAAAAAGAATAGACCATCTATCAAAGGTGCATGTGCATAAAACATATTACTCATATAAATCGAACAACCATTATTCTCGGATTTAAACAAGTAACCATCTCGCAATAAACAAGATCCCGATATAATGTTCATGCTCAACGCAGGCACCAAATAACAATTATTTAAGTATAAAACTAATCCCGATGGTAGATGAAGGGGTAGCGTGCCGACCGCGATCACATCAACCTTTGATCCGCTTCCCACGCCAAGATCGTCACCTCGTTCTTCACTAGCTTCCGCTTATTCCGCAGCCCTGCTTCGAGTTAGAAATATGAGCAACCGAACCAAAGATCAATTACCTGTGCACTACTACGAATACTAGTGAGATACACATCAATAACATGTATATCGATATACCTTTCTTCTTGATGTTGCCGTTCTTCAAATCCGCCAAGTACTTTGGGCAATTCCGCTCAAAGGACCTTCTCCTTGCAAGAAAGCACTCAAGATCGTTTGGGTCCAGCCTTGGTTTTCTTCATCGGTGTGGCAACTTTCTTGCCACCCTTCTTGAAGTGTCCCTTCTGCTTAGACTTGCCTTTCTTGAATTTGGTGGTCTTATTGACCAACAACACTTGGTGCTCTTTCTTGATCTCCACTTCTGTAGATTTTAACATAGCAAACAGTTCGCAACTGCTTGTTCATGTTCGCATGTTGTAGTTCATCACAAAGTTCTTGTAACTTGGTGGTAGTGATTGAGGACACGAAATCCCCAAAGCATTAGGAATCACTATACCCAAGCTTTGAAGTTTGTTTGCGTGCCTGCACATCTTAAGCACATGCTCACCGACGAGCCGCCTCTTCCATCTTGCGCTTAAAGAACTTTTCGTAAGCCTCATAGCTCTCAATTGCCGCATGAGTCTCAAAGATCAATTTGAGGTCACGGACAATATCATGTGGGTCTGAATTCTCAAACCTTTTCTGAAGCTCCGATTCTAAACCATACAAGATAGCACATTGAACTATGGAGTACTGATTCTTCCGAGCAAGGTAAACATTCTTTACTTCATCGGTAGCATCACCGCAGTGGGTCACCCAAATGTGCATCCAAAGACATAGGTCAAATTACCAAATGTGAGGACAATCCTCAAATTGCGAACCAATCCGCCAAGTTGCTTCCATTGTTTTTCAACTTTTCTTTCTCTAGGAACACATTAAAATGATGGTAGGGCTGCCATTGATCTACAACATATTTGCAATAGTTTAGACTAAGTTTATGACAAATTGAGTTCTAATTAATCGTAAAGTTTAATCTAGGTGAACTCCCACCAAAACAACATCCCTCACATTGTTTTAGTGATCACACTAACCAAATCCACCATATCAAAACCGATCATCACGAGAGTTGATATAGTTTCAATGGCTAACAATCGACATGTTCATAATATCTACTATATGACTCATGCTTTACCTTCGGTGATCCGTGTTCCTGAGACCATGTCTGACATGCTAGGCTCGTCAAGATCAAACCTTAGCTTCCGTGATAAGCAAATCTGGCTTGCTTACGTTGTATACACTTATGAATCTAACACACCCGATCATCACGTGGTGCTTCAAACAACAAGCTTTAGCAACGGTGCATACTAAGGGTGAACACTTTAGAACTTGAAATTTATGTGCATGAGGGATCATCTTATAATGCTACCGCTGTCTACTAAGCAATACAAGATGCATAAAGGATTAACATCACATGCAATTCATAATATGTGATATGATATGGCCTTTCTTCTTTGTGCTTCCGATCTCCATCTTCAAGCACGAACATGATCTCCATCATCACCGCATTGCATCAAGGTCAATGACACTTCTCCATGGTTGTCGCCCACCGCTTCAACTATTACAACTACTTTGAATAGATACGGATCTTAACATAAATTAAAGACAACCATATGGTTCGCCGTTGCCAACTTACAATAAGGAACATTGCATACATCAAATATAATCACAATCATGGCCATATCACATCATCAAGACACCCCTGCAAAACAAAGTTAGACGCCTCTACTTTCTTTGCATATTTTACGTGGTTTGGGGCTTTCAATAAGTGTCGTTCTAACTTACGAACAAGAACCACAACATTGATACTAGTATTGTTAATCACCCGTTGTAAATTGGATCTCCACTATGCTGGGAGAAACAGCACCATAAAGCCACTTATGCAATAAAAGTTGCATGTCAAGCGTGGAGCAAGTCTCATGAACGATGTCATGTAAGGTTAGCCCGGGCCGCTTCATCCCAACATCCCGCAAGATGCAAAGTACACAAGAAGCAATTGACAATAAAAGCATCAATTCCCACAATGACCATTGTGTTCTACTCGTGCAACAGATCTACATATAGACACGACTCTGATACCACTGTAGGGTTTCGTAGCATGGAAAACAAAATTTTCTACCATATACAAACAAACAAGCCAAGATCTATCTACTAGATTGTAGCAACGAGTCGATGGAACAACTCACCCTCGAAGATTCCAAAGTGTTTAACGAGAGCGGATTCGTGGGTGATGTAGTCGCATTCTTCCGATCTCAAGATCGCAGAGACGATCCTTCCCAAGCTGCTCAAAGGCTCCCAAGATGGGTCACACGCTCGATTGACGAAGACCTTCCTCTCCCTTGTTCCAAAGAAAATGGGAGGTTGTAGCACTCTCCTCGCGATTCCGGAAAGACAATGGCGTGGTACCGAAGTAGAGGGGAGATCTCAGGCTTCGCTTAAGCCGGAGCGAGTATGGTGGAGTATGAGAGGGCTCCTCGATCTAGGTTTTAGACACACCAAGGAGGAGGTGCTAGAGCCGCGGCTAGGGTTTGGGGCACCCCAAGTCGGCGGCTAGGGCAACCCCGGTAGGTGGCAGCATCGGAGGTGGTGGCGCCAATCTAGGGTTTTGGAGGAGAGGTACTTGTGTGCTAGGAGGGCAGCGCCTGCCTCCCTTTATAGGTGGGAGGCGGCCAAGGGGAGGGAGTCCCTCCCCAACTCGGCTTGGAGGTGGGCGGTTGGAGGAGGAATCCTCCCCAACTCGGTTTCCCACTCCTCCTCTTTCCAAAACTTGTTGCTTGACTTTCAAACTAGCCGCTTGACTTTTCAAATTAGGATTTAAATAAACCCTTTATTTTGGACAGCAAAGACACCTAGTACATGATGCAATCATTCCAACTTACAATGACACATTCATGTACCTTCCCCCCGAGTGCCGGACATTCCGAACATTCTAGAACATTCCATGAAAACACCTAACCATTCCCCAACTCCTAAACGGGACTTTCTATATGAATCTTATTCTCCGACCATTCTGGATCTCCTCGTGATATCCCGAATCCCATTCGAGACTCAACAACATTCGGACTCTTTCTCATCATTCCATAACTACTCAAACAACGTCAATCCTTATGTGTCTCCACGGTTCGTGAATTATGCGACATGATCGAGACACTTCTCAACAATAACCAATAGAGGAATCTGAAATTCATATGGCTACATATTTCTACGATTACTTTGCATCGAATGAACCACTTACATACGATATCAATTTCCCTTTGTCTCACGATAGTTTACTTATCCGAGGTTATGATCGCTTCAGATCTCGCATACCTAGTTCAACCTCACATCGATAAGTACTCTTTTCGCTCCTGATATGTGATCCTCAGAGCCACCACATGCTTGCAAGCTAATTGGATGACATTTCACCGAGAGGGCCTAGAGTATATCTATCCGTCATATGGATGGACAAATCCCACTCTTGATCCATGTGTTTCAACCAATACTTTCGAACACTCAATACCACCTTTATAGCCACCGATTACGGTGTGGTGTTTGATGTCATCAAAGCATCCATCCGTAAAGGTGATATGCATGATCTCATGGTCGAAGGAATTAGATAACTATGCATCAGAAAGCATATAGCAATTGAACTATTAAAATGACTTGATCTTTATGCTACACTTATCTATAGGAGTATGTCCACCATATCATTCTCCTAACGATATGATCTTGTTGTTAATAACATCTCAATGTTCATGATAGGGAAACCACAATCATCTATTAACCAACAAGCTAGTATTATATAGAGGCTTTACTAGGGACTTCAAATTAAGTTTACAAATCACACAAGTATTAATGTTTCCTTGTTAATACTATTATAGCATGAATGTAAACATTTATCATAAACACAAAGATATAATAATAACTACATTTATTATTGCCTCTAGGGCATATCTCCAACAGTCTCCCACTTGCACTAGAGTCATCTAATCTAGATTACATGGTAATATACCGAACACCCATGGCAGTTTGGTGCTGGTCATGTTTTGCCCTCGGGAGAGGTTTAGTCAACGGATCCGCCACATTCAGATCTGTGTGTACTTTGCAAATATTTATATCCCCATCTTGGATATGTTCTCGAATAGCGTGAAAACGTAGCTTGATGTGCTTCATCTTCTTGTGTGACCTTGGTTCTTGCGCATTGGCTATGGCGCCCATGTTATCACAGTAGATAGACATTGGGTCCAGCGCACTAGGAACCACACCCAGCTCTGCAATGAACTCTTTCATCCATATTGCTTCTTGTGAAGCCTCCGAAGCAGCCATGTATTCCGATTCAGTTGAAGATCTCGCCACAACGCTTTGCTGCACTCCTCCAGCTAACTGCTGCACCATTCAAAATAAATACGTATCCAGATTGTGATTTAGAATCATCCGGATCGGTGTTCCAACTAGCGTCGGTGTAACCATTAACAACGAGCTGTTCATCACCTCCATAAGAAAGAACCATATCCTTAGTTCTTCTCAAGTACTTAAGGATGTTTTTGACCGTCCAATGATCCACTCTCGATCACTTTGATATCTCGCTAGTCAAACTAACAAAGATATGCAATGTCGGGTCTAGTACATAGCATGGCATACATTAGAGATCCTATGGCTGAGGCATAGGGAGTCTTACTCATCCTTTCTCTATCTTCTGCCGATGTCGGACTCTGAGTTTTACTCAAGGTCGATAGCAACATGGGCAAGAACCCTTTCTTGCTATCTTCCATTCCAAACCTCTTTAGAACTTTGTCCAAATATGTACTTTGTGACAATGATATTTGGCTTTGATCTATCTCTATAAATCTTTATGCCTAATATGTAAGTTCGCCAAGATCCTTCATTGAAAAACTATTATTCAAATATTCTTTGACACTATTAAGAAGGTCTACATCATTCCCAATCAATAATATGTCATCCACATATAGTAGTAAGAATGCTACAGAGCTCCCACTCACTTTCTTGTAAATACAAGCTTCTCCATAAGTTTTTATAAAACCAAAACTTTTGATTACCTTATCAAACGTTGATTCCAACTTCGGGATGCTTGCTTCAATCCATAGATGGACCGTTGAAGTTTGCATACCTTGTTAGCATCTTTAGGATCGACAAAACCTTTGGGTTGCATCATATACAACTCTTCATCAATGTCACCATTGAGGAATGCTGTTTTGACATCCATCTGCCATATCTCATAATCGTAATATGCAGCGATTGCTAACATAATCCTTACAGACTTTAGCTTCGCTACTGGTGAGAAAGTCTCATCGTAGTCAACTCCTTGAATTTGTCGAAACCCTTTTGCGACAAGTCGAGCTTTATAGATGAATATTACCATCAAGATCTGCTTTCTTCTTGAAAATCCATTTGTTCTCGACAGCCTTCCGCCATCCTAAGTCCACCAAAGTCCATACTTGGTTTTCGTACATGGATCCAATCTCGGATTTCATGGCTTCCTTCCATTTATTGGAATCGGGCTCATCATCGCTTGCTCATATGTCTCGTGGTCATCGGTGTTGTCCACCAACATGACACTCATAACGGGATCATACCAACTGGAGTGGTACGAAGTTCTCGTTGACCTGAGGCTCAGAGCAACTTCGATCAAGTTTCATGATCATCATCATTAGCTTCCTCTCTAATTTGTGCAGGCACCACAGAACTTCTTCCAGCTGCGCTACTCGCAATTTCGAGAGAAGGTTCACAACCTCGTCGAAGTTCTACTTTCCTTCCAAATCACTTCTTTCGAGAGAAATTCCTTCTAGAAAGGATCCATTCTTGGCAACGAAGATTTTGCCTTCGGATCTATGATAGAAAGTATACCCAATAGTTTCCTTCGTATCCTATGAAGACGCATTTTTCCGCTTTGGGTTCAAGCTTGTCCGCTGTAACTTCTTTACATAGGCTTCAGATCCCCAAACTTTAAGGAACCATAATTTAGGTTTCTTCCCAAACCATAATTCATACGGTGTCGTTTCAACGGGTTTAGACGGTGCCCTATTTAAAGTGAATGCGGCTGTTTCTAATGCATAACCCCAAAATGATAGCGTAAATCTGTAAGTGACATCATAGAACTAACCATATCTAAGAGAGTTCGACACGACGTTCGGACACACCATTACGCTGTGGTGTTCCCGGCGGTGTCAATTGTGAAAGTATTCCGCATTTCTTCAAATGCTCGCCAAACTCGTAACTTAGATATTCACCTCCACGATCAGAACATAGAAATTTAATCTTCTTGTTACGTTGATTCTCTAACTCACTTTGAAATTCCTTAAACTTCTCGAAAGTTTCGGACTTATGTTTCATGAAATAGATATACCCATATCTACTCAAGTCATCCGTGAAGGTAAGAACATAATGATAACCATCACATGATGCTACACTCATTGGACCACACACATCGGTATGTATGATTTCCAATAAGTCCGTAGCTCGCTCCATCATACCGTAAAAATGGAGTCTTAGTCATTTTACCCATCGACATGCTTCGATCTTTCAAGTGATTCAAAATCAAGTGATTCAAGAAGTCCATCGGAATGGAGTTTCTTCATACGCTTCACTCCAATGTGACCAAGACGACAAAGTTACATATAGGTCGAGTTATCGCCGATTTCAAACGCTTAGCCTCAATGTTATTAATATGTATTTCCACTATCGAGATTCAACAAGAATAGACCATCTATCAAAGGTGCATGTGCATAAAACATATTACTCATATAAATCGAACAACCATTATTCTCGGATTTAAACAAGTAACCATCTCGCAATAAACAAGATCCCGATATAATGTTCATGCTCAACGCAGGCACCAAATAACAATTATTTAAGTATAAAACTAATCCCGATGGTAGATGAAGGTAGCGTACGACCGCGATCACATCAACCTTTGATCCGCTTCCCACGCGCATCGTCACCTCGCTCTTCACTAGCTTTCGCTTATTCTGCAGCCCTGCTTCGAGTTAGAAATATGAGCAACCAACCAAGATCAATTACCTGTGCACTACTACGAATACTAGTGAGATACACATCAATAACATGTATATCGATATACCTTTCTTCTTGATGTTGCTGCTCTTCAAATCCGCCAAGTACTTTGGGCAATTCCGCTCAAAGGACCTTCTCCTTGCAAGAAAAGCACTCAGTATCAGGCTTGGGTCCAGCCTTGGTTTTCTTCATCGGTGTGGCAACTTTCTTGCCACCCTTCTTGAAGTGTCCCTTCTGCTTAGACTTGCCTTTCTTGAATTTGGTGGTCTTATTGACCAACAACACTTGGTGCTCTTTCTTGATCTCCACTTCGCAGATTTTAACATAGCAAACAGTTCGCAACCGCTTGTTCATGTTACGCATGTTGTAGTTCATCACAAAGTTCTTGTAACTTGGTGGTAGTGATTGAGGACACAGAAATCCCCAAAGCATTAGGAATCACTATACCCAAGCTTTGAAGTTTGTTTATGCGTCTGACATCTTAAGCACATGCTCACCGACGGATGCCTCTTCCATCTTGCGCTTAAAGAACTTTTCAGAAGCCTCATAGCTCTCAATTGCCGCATGAGTCTCAAAGATCAATTTGAGGTCACGGACAATATCATGTGGGTCTGAATTCTCAAACCTTTTCTGAAGCTCCGATTCTAAACCATACAAGATAGCACATTGAACTATGGAGTACTGATTCTTCCGAGCAAGGTAAACATTCTTTACTTCATCGGTAGCATCACCGCAGTGGGGTCACCCAAATGTGCATCCAAAGACATAGGTCAAATTACCACCGTGAGGACAATCCTCAAATTGCGGAACCAATCCGCGAAGTTGCTTCCATTGTTTTTCAACTTTTCTTTCTCTAGGAACACATTAAAAATGATGGTAGGGGCTGCCATTGATCTACAACATATTTGCAATAGTTTAGACTAAGTTTATGACAAATTGAGTTCTAATTAATCGTAAAGTTTAATCTAGGTGAACTCCCACTCAAAACAACATCCCTCACATTGTTTTAGTGATCACATGAACCAAATCCACCATATCAAAACCGATCATCACGAGAGTTGATATAGTTTCAATGGCGAACAATCGACATGTTCATAATATCTACTATATGACTCATGCTTTACCTTTCGGTGATCCGTGTTCCCGACCATGTCCGTACATGCTAGGCTCGTCAAGATAAAACCTTAGCTTCCGATAAGCAAATCTGGCTTGCTTACGTTGTATACACTTATGGAATCTAACACACCCGATCATCACGTGGTGCTTCGAAACAACAAGCTTTAGCAACGGTGCATACTAAGGGTGAACACTTTAGAACTTGAAATTTATGTGCATGAGGGATCATCTTATAATGCTACCGTCGTCTACTAAGCAATACAAGATGCATAAAGGATTAACATCACATGCAATTCATAATATGTGATATGATATGGCCTTTCTTCTTTGTGCTTCCGATCTCCATCTTCAAGAACGAACATGATCTCCATCATCACCGGCATTGCATCAAGGTCAATGACACTTCTCCATGGTTGTCGCCCACGCTTCAACTATTACAACTACTTTGAATAGATACGCGGATCTTAACATAAATTAAAGACAACCATATGGCTCGCCGTTGCCAACTTACAATAAGGAACATTGCATACATCAAATATAATCACAATCATGGCCATATCACATCATCAGACACCTGCAAAACAAAGTTAGACGCCTCTACTTTCTTTGCATATTTTACGTGGTTTGGGGCTTTCAATAAGTGTCGTTCTAACTTACGAACAAGAACCACAACATTGATACTAGTATTGTTAATCACCCGTTGTAAATTGGATCTCCACTATGCTGGGAGAAACAGGCACCCGCAAAGCCACTTATGCAATACAAGTTGCATGTCAAGTGGAGCAAGTCTCATGAACGATGTCATGTAAGGTTAGCCCGGCCGCTTCATCCCAACATCCCAAGATGCAAAGTACACAAGAAGCAATTGACAATAAAGCATCAATTCCCACAATGACCATTGTGTTCTACTCAGGCAACAGATCTACATATAGACACGACTCGATACCATCAGAGGGTTTCAGAGCATGGAAAACAAAATTTTCTACCGCATACAAACAAACAAGCCAAGATCTATCTACTACATTGTAGCAACGAGTCGATGGAACAACTCACCCTCGAAGATTCCAAAGTGTTTAACGAGAGCGGATTCTCGTGGGTGATGTAGTCGTACTCTTTCCGATCTCAAGATCGCGTAGACGATCCTTCCGGCGCTGCTTTAAAGTTGCTCCTGCAATGATCGGTCACACGCTCGGTACTGACGAAGACCTTCCTCTCCTTGTTCCAGCAGATGGAGGTTGTAGCACTCTCCTCGCGATTCCAGCAGCACAATGGCGTGGTACCGGAAGTAGAGGGGAGATCTCGCAGGGCTTCGCCTTAAGCCGGAGCGAGTATGGTGGAGTATGAGAGGGCTCCTCAGCGATCTAGGTTTTAGACACACCAAGGAGGAGGTGCTAGAGCCGGTGGGGCACCCCAAGTCGGCGGCTAGGGCAACCCTGGTAGGTGGCGGCAGCATCAGGAGGTGGTGGCGCCAATCTAGGGTTTTGGAGGAGAGGTACTTGTGTGCTAGGAGGGCAGCCTGCCTCCCTTTATAGGTGGGAGGCGCGCCAAGGGAGGAGTCCTCCCAACTCGGCTTGAGGTGGGTGGCGGTTGGAGGAGGAATCCTCCCAACTCGGTTTCCCTCCTCCTCCTCTTTCCAAAACTTGTTGCTTGACTTTCAAACTAGCCGTTTGACTTTTCAAATTAGGATTTAAATAAACCCTTTATTTTGGACAGCAAAGACACCTAGTACATGATGCAATCATTCCAACTTACAATGACACATTCATGTACCCTTCCCCCTCCCGGAGTGCCGGACATTCTGGAACATTCTAGAACATTCCCGATGAAAACACCGGAACCATTCCCCAACTCAAACGGACTTTCTATATGAATCTTATTCTCCGACCATTCGGATCTCCTCGTGATATCCGAATCCCATTGAGACTCAACAACATTTGGACTCTTTCTCATCATTCCATAACTACTCAAACAACGTCGAATCTTATGTGTCTCCCTACGGTTCGTGAATTATGCGGATATGATCGAGACACTTCTCGAACAATAACCAATAGAGGAATCTGAAATTCATATGGCTCTACATATTTCTACGATTACTGCGATCGAATGAACCACTTACATACGATATCAATTTCCTTTGTCTCACGATAGTTTACTTATCCGAGGTTATGATCGCTCAGATCTCTGCATACCTAGTTCAACCTCACATCGATAAGTACTTTTCTCGCTCCTGATATGTGATCCCTTAAGAGCCAGTCACATGCTTGCAAGCTAATTGGATGACATTTCACCGAGAGGGCCCAGAGTATATCTATCCGTCATATGGATGGACAAATCCCACTCTTGATCCATGTGTTTCAACCAATACTTTCTGAACACTCAATACCACCTTTATAGCCACCCAGTTACGGTGTGGTGTTTGATGTCATCAAAGCATCCATCCGGTAAAGGTGATATGCATGATCTCATGGTCGAAGGAATTAGATAACTATGCATCAGAAAGCATATAGCAATTGAACTATTAAAATGACTTGATCTTTATGCTACGCTTATCTATAGGAGTATGTCCACCATATCATTCTCCTAACGATATGATCTTGTTGTTAATAACATCTCAATGTTCATGATAGGGAAACCACAATCATCTATTAACCAACAAGCTAGTATTATATAGAGGCTTTACTAGGGACTTCAAATTAAGTTTACAAATCACACAATTATTAATGTTTCCTTGTTAATACTATTATAGCATGAATGTAAACATTTATCATAAACACAAAGATATAATAATAAATACATTTATTATTGCCTCTAGGGCATATCTCCAACAGTCTCCCACTTGCACTAGAGTCATCTAATCTAGATTACATGGTAATATACCGAACACCCATGGCAGTTTGGTGCTGGTCATGTTTTGCCCTCGGGAGAGGTTTAGTCAACGGATCCGCCACATTCAGATCTGTGTGTACTTTGCAAATATTTATATCCCCATCTTGGATATGTTCTCGAATAGCGTGAAAATGTAGCTTGATGTGCTTCATCTTCTTGTGTGACCTTGGTTCTTGCGCATTGGCTATGGCGCCCATGTTATCACAGTAGATAGACATTGGGTCCAGCGCACTAGGAACCACACCCAGCTCTGCAATGAACTCTTTCATCCATATTGCTTCTTGTGAAGCCTCCGAAGCAGCCATGTATTCCGATTCAGTTGAAGATCTCGCCACAACGCTTTTGCACTCCTCCAACTAATCGCTGCACCATTCAAAATAAATACGTATCCAGATTGTGATTTAGAATCATCCGGATCGGTGTTCCAACTAGCGTCGGTGTAACCATTAACAACGAGCTGTTCATCACCTCCATAAGAAAGAACCATATCCTTAGTTCTTCTCAAGTACTTAAGGATGTTTTTGACCCCTGTCCAATGATCCACTCCTGGATCACTTTGATATCTGCTAGTCAAACTAACAGCATATGCAATGTCGGGTCTAGTACATAGCATGGCATACATTAGAGATCCTATGGCTGAGGCATAGGGAGTCTTACTCATCCTTTCTCTATCTTCTGCCGATGTCGGACTCTGAGTTTTACTCAAGGTCGATTAGCAACATGGGCAAGAACCCTTTCTTGCTATCTTCCATTCCAAACCTCTTTAGAACTTTGTCCAAATATGTACTTTGTGACAATGATATTTGGCGTTTTGATCTATCTCTATAAATCTTTATGCCTAATATGTAAGCTGCTTCGCCAAGATCCTTCATTGAAAAACTATTATTCAAATATTCTTTGACACTATTAAGAAGGTCTACATCATTCCCAATCAATAATATGTCATCCACATATAGTAGTAAGAATGCTACAGAGCTCCCACTCACTTTCTTGTAAATACAAGCTTCTCCATAAGTTTTTATAAAACCAAAACTTTTGATTACCTTATCAAACGTTGATTCCAACTTCGGGATGCTTGCTTCAATCCATAGATGGACCGTTGAAGTTTGCATACCTTGTTAGCATCTTTAGGATCGACAAAACCTTTGGGTTGCATCATATACAACTCTTCATCAATGTCACCATTGAGGAATGCTGTTTTGACATCCATCTGCCATATCTCATAATCGTAATATGCAGCGATTGCTAACATAATCCTTACAGACTTTAGCTTCGCTACTGGTGAGAAAGTCTCATCGTAGTCAACTCCTTGAATTTGTCGAAACCCTTTTGCGACAAGTCGAGCTTTATAGACAGTAACATTACCATCAGCATCTGTTTTCTTCTTGAAAATCCATTTGTTCTCGACAGCCTTCCGGCCATCCGGTAAGTCCACCAAAGTCCATACTTGGTTTTCGTACATGGATCCAATCTCGGATTTCATGGCTTCCTTCCATTTATTGGAATCTGGGCTCATCATCGCTTGCTCATATGTCTCAGGGTCATCGGTGTTGTCCACCAACATGACACTCATAACGGGATCATACCAATCTGGAGTGGTACGAGTTCTCGTTGACCATGAGGCTCTATAGCAACTTCGATCAAGTTTCATGATCATCATCATTAGCTTCCTCTCTAATTTGTGCAGCACCACAGAACTTCTTCCAGCAAGGCGCTACTCGCAATTTCGAGAGAAGGTTCACAACCTCGTCGAAGTTCTACTTTCCTTCCAAATACTTCTTTCGAGAGAAATTCTTCTCTAGAAAGGATCCATTCTTGGCAACGAAGATTTTGCCTTCGGATCTATGATAGAAAGTATACCCAATAGTTTCCTTCGGTATCCTATGAAGACGCATTTTTCCGCTTTGGGTTCAAGCTTGTCCTGTAACTTCTTTACATAGGCTTCAGATCCCCAAACTTTAAGGAGCGACAATTTAGGTTTCTTCCCAAACCATAATTCATACGTGTCGTTTCAACGGGTTTAGACGGTGCCCTATTTAAAGTGAATGCGCTGTTTCTAATGCATAACCCCAAAATGATAGCGTAAATCTGTAAGTGACATCATAGAACGAACCATATCTAAGAGAGTTCGACATTTACGCTCAGACACACCATTACTGTGGTGTTCCCGGCGGTGTCAATTGTGAAAGTATTCCGCATTTCTTCAAATGCTCGCCAAACTCGTAACTTAGATATTCACCTCCACGATCAGAACGTAGAAATTTAATCTTCTTGTTACGTTGATTCTCTAACTCACTTTGAAATTCCTTAAACTTCTCGAAAGTTTCGGACTTATGTTTCATGAAATAGATATACCCATATCTACTCAAGTCATCCGTGAAGGTAAGAACATAACGATAACCACCGCGCGATGCTACACTCATTGGACCACACACATCGGTATGTATGATTTCCAATAAGTCCGTAGCTCGCTCCATCATACCAGAAAATGGAGTCTTAGTCATTTTTACCCATCAGACATGCTTCGCATCTTTCAAGTGATTCAAAATCAAGTGATTCAAGAAGTCCATCGGAATGGAGTTTCTTCATACGCTTCACTCCAATGTGACCAAGACGACAGTGCCACATATAGGTCGAGTTATCGCTCGATTTCAAACGTTTAGCCTCAATGTTATTAATATGTGTATTTCCACTATCGAGATTCAACAAGAATAGACCATCTATCAAAGGTGCATGTGCATAAAACATATTACTCATATAAATCGAACAACCATTATTCTAGGATTTAAACAAGTAACCATCTCGCAATAAACAAGATCCCGATATAATGTTCATGCTCAACGCAGGCACCAAATAACAATTATTTAAGTATAAAACTAATCCCGATGGTAGATGAAGGGGTAGCGTGCCGACCGCGATCACATCAACCTTTGATCCGTTTCCCACGCGCATCGTCACCTCGTTCTTCACTAGCTTCCGTTTATTCTGCAGCTCTGCTTCGAGTTAGAAATATGAGCAACGAACCAAGATCAATTACCTGGCACTACTACGAATACTAGTGAGATACACATCAATAACTTGTATATCAGATATAGCTTTCTTCTTGATGTTTCGTTTCTTCTAATCTGCCAAGTA
Source organism: Avena insularis (assembly GCA_023614405.1). NCBI lineage: Eukaryota > Viridiplantae > Streptophyta > Magnoliopsida > Poales > Poaceae > Avena > Avena insularis. The sequence continues at coordinate 472,111,903 of CM042694.1, forward strand.
CTTTGGGCAATTCCGCCCAAAGGACCTTCTCCTTTGGCAAGAAAAGCACTCAAGATCGGGGCTTGGGTCCAGCCTTGGTTTTCTTCATCGGTGTGGAAACTTTCTTGCCACCCTTCTTGAAGTGTCCCTTCTGCTTAGACTTGCCTTTCTTGAATTTGGTGGTCTTATTGACCAACAACACTTGGTGCTCTTTCTTGATCTCCACTTTTGCAGATTTTAACATAGCAAACAGCCTGCAAATCGCTTGTTCATGTTCTGCATGTTGTAGTTCATCACAAAGTTCTTGTAACTTGGTGGTAGTGATTGGAGGACACGGTAAATCCCCAAAGCATTAGGAATCACTATACCCAAGCTTTGAAGTTTGTTTATGCGTGCACATCTCAAGCACATGCTCACCGTGAGCTGCCTCTTCCATCTTGCAGTTAAAGAACTTTTCAGAAGCCTCATAGCTCTCAATTGCCGCATGAGTCTCAAAGATCAATTTGAGGTCACAGACAATATCATGTGGGTCTGAATTCTCAAACCTTTTCTGAAGCTCTGATTCTAAACCATACAAGATAGCACATTGAACTATGGAGTACTGATTCTTCCGAGCAAGGTAAACATTCTTTACTTCATCGGTAGCATCACTTGGTGGGTCACCAAATGTGCATCCAGCACATAGGTCAAATTACCAACTGTGAGGACAATCCTCAAATTGCGGAACCAATCCGCGAAGTTGCTTCCATTGTTTTTCAACTTTTCTTTCTCTAGGAACACATTAAAAATGATGGTAGGGGCTGCCATTGATCTACAACATATTTGCAATAGTTTAGACTAAGTTTATGACAAATTGAGTTCTAATTAATCGTAAAGTTTAATCTAGGTGAACTCCCACTCAAAACAACATCCCTCACATTGTTTTAGTGATCACACGAACCAAATCCACCATATCAAAACCGATCATCACGAGAGTTGATATAGTTTCAATGGCGAACAATCGACATGTTCATCATATCTACTATATGACTCATGCTTTACCTTTCGGTGATCCGTGTTCCTGAGACCATGTCTGTACATGCTAGGCTCGTCAAGATCAAACCTTAGCTTCCGCATAAGCAAATCTGGCTTGCTTACGTTGTATACACTTGCGGAATCTAACACACCCGATCATCACGTGGTGCTTCGAAACAACAAGCTTTAGCAACGGTGCATACTAAGGGTGAACACTTTAGAACTTGAAATTTATGTGCATGAGGGATCATCTTATAATGCTACCGTCGTCTACTAAGCAATACAAGATGCATAAAGGATTAACATCACATGCAATTCATAATATGTGATATGATATGGCCTTTCTTCTTTGTGCTTCCGATCTCCATCTTCAAGCACGAACATGATCTCCATCATCACCGGCATTGCATCAAGGTCAATGACACTTCTCCATGGTTGTCGTCCACCGGCTTCAACTATTACAACTACTTTGAATAGATACGCGGATCTTAACATAAATTAAAGACAACCATATGGCTCCTGCCGGTTGCCAACTTACAATAAGGAACATTGCATACATCAAATATAATCACAATCATGGCCATATCACATCATCAGACACCCTTGCAAAACAAAGTTAGACGCCTCTACTTTCTTTGCATATTTTACGTGGTTTGGGGCTTTCAATAAGTGTCGTTCTAACTTACGAACAAGAACCACAACATTGATACTAGTATTGTTAATCACCCGTTGTAAATTGGATCTCTACTATGCTGGGAGAAACAGGCACCCGCAAAGCCACTTATGCAATACAAGTTGCATGTCAAGCGTGGAGCAAGTCTCATGAATGATGTCATGTAAGGTTAGCCCGGGCCGCTTCATCCCAACATCCCGCAAGATGCAAAGTACACAAGAAGCAATTGATAATAAAAGCATCAATTCCCACAATGACCATTGTGTTCTACTCGTGCAACAGATCTACATATAGACACGACTCTGATACCACTGTAGGGTTTCGTAGCATGGAAAACAAAAATTTTCTACCGCATACAAACAAACAAGCCAAGATCTATCTACTAGATTGTAGCAACGAGTCGATGGAATAACTCACCCTTGAAGATTCCAAAGTGTTTAACGAGAGCGGATTCTCGTGGGTGATGTAGTCGACTTCTTCCGATCTCAAGATCGTAGAGACGATCCTTCCGGCTGCGTTCAAGCAGTGCTTCAATCGGTCACACGTTCGGTACTCGACGAAGACCTTCCTCTCCCTTGTTCCAGCAGGCAGCGGAGGTTGTAGCACTCTCCTCGCGATTCCGGCAGCACAACGGCGTGGTACCGGAAGTAGAGGGGAGATCTCGCAGGGCTTCGCCTTAAGCCGGAGCGAGTATGGTGGAGTATGAGAGGGCTCCTCGGCGATCTAGGTTTTAGACACACCAAGGAGGAGGTGCTAGAGCCGGCAGTTAGGGTTTGGGGCACCCCAAGTCGTGACTAGGGCAACCACGGGAGGTGGCGGCAGCAGGAGGTGGTGGCGCCAATCTAGGGTTTTGGAGGAGAGGTACTTGTGTGCTAGGAGGGGCAGCCCTGCCCCTCCCTTTATAGGTGGGAGGCGCGGCCAAGGGGAGGGGAGTCCCTCCCCAACTCGGCTTGGAGGTGGGCCGGCGGTTGGAGGAGGGAATCCCTCCCCAACTCGGTTTCCCACTCCTCCTCTTTCCAAAACTTGCCGTTTGACTTTCAAACTAGCCGTTTGACTTTTCAAATTAGGATTTAAATAAACCCTTTATTTTGGACAGCAAAGACACCTAGTACATGATGCAATCATTCCAACTTACAATGACACATTCATGTACCCTTCCCCCTCCCGGAGTGCCGAACATTCCGGAACATTCTAGAACATTCCCGATGAAAACACCGGAACCATTTCCCAACTCCGAAACGGGACTTTCTCTATATGAATCTTATTCTCCGGACCATTCTGGATCTCCTCGTGATATCCCGAATCCCATTCGAGACTCCGAACAACATTCGGACTCTTTCTCATCATTCCATAACTACTCAAACAACGTCGAATCCTTAAGTGTGTCTCCCTACGGTTCGTGAATTATGCAGACATGATCGAGACACTTCTCCGAACAATAACCAATAGAGGAATCTGGAAATTCATATGGCTCCCACATATTTCTACGATTACTTTGCGATCGAATGAACCACTTACATACGATATCAATTTCCCTTTGTCTCACGATAGTTTACTTATCCGAGGTTATGATCGTCGGTATCTCTGCATACCTAGTTCAACCTCACATCGATAAGTACTCTTTTCTCGTTCCCGTGATATGTGATCCCTTGTGATCCAGTCACATGATTGCAAGCTAATTGGATGACATTTCACCGAGAGGGCCCAGAGTATATCTATCCGTCATATGGATGGACAAATCCCACTCTTGATCCATGTGTTTCAACCAATACTTTCTGAACACTCAATACCACCTTTATAGCCACCCAGTTATGGTGTGGTGTTTGATGTCATCAAAGCATCCATCCGGTAAAGGTGATATGCATGATCTCATGGTCGAAGGAATTAGATAACTATGCATCAGAAAGCATATAGCAATTGAACTATTAAAATGACTTGATCTTTATGCTACGCTTGTCTATAGGAGTATGTCCACCATATCATTCTCCTAACGATATGATCTTGTTGTTAATAACATCTCAATGTTCATGATAGGGAAACCACAATCATCTATTAACCAACAAGCTAGTATTATATAGAGGCTTTACTAGGGACTTCAAATTAATTTTACAAATCACACAAGTATTAATGTTTTCTTGTTAATACTATTATAGCATGAATGTAAACATTTATCATAAACACAAAGATATAATAATAACTACATTTATTATTGCCTCTAGGGCATATCTCCAACAGAAGCACCGCGCCGAACCCTACCCGCAGCCATGCCAATAGCCCTCTGTATCACTGTCACTGACGAGCCCGAGCCATCCCGCTCTGTCCCTCTCGCCGGTGTATAAATGGAGGTCTCCCTAGCCCTCATTCGCCATACCATTCCACTCCCCACTCCTCACAGAACCTCCCACACCTATCCCCGGAGCAAGGCAAGCACCAACCCGCCGGAATTTAGCCGGAGTCCACCACTACAGAGGAAGAAGGAATTCGTCGATTGGAGCCATCCCAGGAGCTGCCGTGACCGCGCCTCGATCCACCGTCGATGACAACCCCATTCACCCCCATCGCCGACCCTAGCTAGAGCCCTAGTGAGCCTCACATGACCCCCACCGTCGCTGTTAGGGTTCAGTCTCACCGGAGCTGTTCGTCGTAGACGATGCATGCCAGCCGTTAGATCCTAATCTAATCACACGGCCAAGATTGAAAGATACCGTTTCGTGTTAAATGAGCCACTTACTAGTGGGACCCCCTGTCAGCAGCCCGCTGCACCAGCACAGTGTAGCTGGGCCGGCCCATTTGGTTTCCCGTGCAGAGCCCGTCGATTCAAATAATCTTTTTTTCCATTTTAGTCAAATCTAGATTCTATCAGTAGATTCAAAAATTAATTCCAAGAGATTCACTGAACCAAATTGAATGATTCAAATTTTCTTAGAAAGGTATTTAAAATATCTATCCAATCTTGTTGGATTCAAACCAGTTGGAATTATAGATCACCTATACCAAAAATAACAAGACAAAGACTTTTCCACATTCAAACATTTTTTCAAAAATCAACCATAAATGCTTTTGAGTTGATTCCAACTCCCAAAAATCACATTTGACAAGATCTATTTGAATATATAAAAATATTTAGGTTTACATGCAGTGACATTGGACTAGTACTAAAAGAATGCTATATAGGCATTTCTAGTCGCTTTAATTTTATTAAATAGTAATTTTAAACTTTATAAAATGTGTCCAACACTTTAAATCACATTCCCAAGTATTATAATATGTGGTGATTACATGTTTCAACATGATCCCATATTTTAATTGGAGAATATTAAATCTTAAGTATTTTCAATGAGTAGAAATTACTTTTCCAAAATAAAATAAATAAGACTATGTCTTTATTTCATGTGATGTTTGTGATGAGGCTAGATCATCAATTATGAGCCTTAGTGTGCTACATAGAAGTAGTTAAGTATTATTTGGTGATTTTGTACCTCGTATTTATTTATAGATGATAGTACCGACCCGGGATACGAGGAGGAGGAGTACTACAAAGAAGAAGAAGAGAACTTCAACCACTGCACTACTCAAGGCAAGCTAGAACTATGCAAGCTAACACTTTCAAGTATTATACATATGCAATCCATTCTGGCAAGATAACCTATGCAAGATGCATTAGGCATGCTTTGGTTATACAACCTTGATTATACCAATCCCAAGTTTTACTTGCAAGCTTTATTCTTTTACTTTTACCAAGTTCTTTACCTTTAGTTAGTGAATTGTGAGTATTGGAAAAATAGTATGGATACCATAAAGAGTATAAAACTAGGCCTAAGTAGTTATACTTAGATGTCATCAAAAGGCATAAAACTAGAGTTGGATAGTTACACTTGATTAGCACTCTTCATTAGTGAATACCCTCAACTTTAGTGGCTAGTGCTAAGCATAAAAGTTGATCACTTTAGATGGGAATACTTGGTGAAAATGATTATGAAAACCTTGGAATGATGGTTCATTCTATTGAAATGTTTTGACATGTGTTATGGACACAAAAGGATTTTATGATGAAAATGTTGAGGCATGAGCCTTAGCCCTTTATAAAAACTGATGGTTGGGTTCAGATGCGATACCATTCCAATTTTACCGTACAACCACAATACCTAAATTGGGTAGGGCTTAACCGGAAGTTTATATGCCTTAGTATGGGTTTCCTCATGGAAAGAGGTTGAGCTAAGGCTACCTCGCGAGTGTGAATGTCCACCTATGCAGTGCCCAGGATGGCAGATGGCTATGGCTGGGAGGCCAAGCTCATAGGTAGGGTGGCAAGCGGCACCCGCATAACGACCCGCGAAGCAAAATATAGGCAAAAGGGGGTCTCAAAAGTTAGTAAAATTAGAGAAGGCTTAGTGAAAAAGTTGTGCCGCAACCCGTCCCGCTTGACACCCTACTCATAGGGGAGGTGCCTATACTAGAGTGTGTAATTCAAATGTTAGGATTGATTATCCGCATACTCAGTATGATGATTCAGGGTTATCCCTGACGGATGTATCGAATTTTTGTCATCAGATTGATGACTGGTACGCCATGAGGGGGTCCTCGAGGAGTATGGAAGAGAGGGTTGTGAGACGTACGGTGTTTCAGGACAGTGAGCACACAAGTTACCCAGGTTCGAATCCGCCGGCTTTGGACGGATCCTACTCATGCTAGCAATCCAGTAATACGGCAAAGCCGGAATATGGGTTACAAGGGTTTCGCCTGTGCGAGTTGAGATTGTAGACTATTGTGAGGGTTATCAGGTGGTGCCCTAAAGGCTCTCCCTAGGACGGCTTATATAGATATCCGGCCTAGGGTTTATAGGAGAGATCTATCCGACTACGATTAAGAGTCGGTTACAGAGTACATCTTGAACTACAAGTAACACTATGGGCCTATGTCGGTAAGTCTTCTGGGCCTTCTCATAGCCGGATGGGACTCCGTCTCTTCTCCCTTACTGGGCCACCCGTGAAGCAAAGCTCTAACCCGAAGTGGGCCACCCTGGTCAGTGAGGCACAGTGAGGATACACAGAAAGTATATCCCTAACAATAGCCCCCGGAAGCCTCCATGATCCAAAGTCTGATTTCATCATCGTCTAGCTTGGTCTTTGGCTTGCAGAATTGTGAAGGGTTCCTGAAACTTCAAAAGAAAGGAGTAGATCTGAGTCTCAAATGAGCCGGACCTATGAATATGTTATTCTGGTTTCCAGCTCGAAATTAAACTAAGCCGGAACTTGGTCTCTGACGTACCCTGACACTAGTCATGGTTAAGTCACGTCACTAATAGACACTTCCTGTCAGCACGACCGTTGATGGGTCCGCCTTTCGTGGAACCGAGGCACAGTTTCAATGCGTGCATGGAGATCGAGACGACGTAATCATCATGTGGGGGTTTCCCAGCTCCTTCCATGATGCGTGGCACGTTCACTGTAGCATTTACACGAATCTTGACGCGACCGGAGGATATAAGTGGCGAGGATCTTTTTTCCCCATCTTCTTCACCAGCACTTGCACCGTTTCCTTCTCCCCTTCTCCTCCCACGAACCTAGAGCTCCTCTGCTCCCCAAACAACTTCCAGCGCCGCCCATCCTAGGTCACCGGTGCACACCGAAAATGGCTTCTGCATCATCCTCCGGTACGATGGCGACGGCAGCAACGGTAGCGGCGGTGGAGAAGGAGAGCAATCGCGGGGTATGGATCCCGTGCGTTCTCGACAATAAGAATCTCCGTGTCATAGAAGAAGAAGGGCTCCTCCGCGCCGGCGATTGGCGGAGCGGCTTCAGCGAAACCATCCCCAACCCTCGCAATGGCGAGCGGGTTCACTTTGGCACTCACCTCGATAGAGGTTTGAGCTTTCCTCCCTCAGATTTCTTCTCTGAGGTTATAGATCATTACGGAGTTCAACTCCATCATCTCCCCCGAACTCCATCTTAGGTATGAGCACGTACGCATCTTTGTGCGAGGGGTATCTCGGCATTAGGCCGAGGCTCGTTCTTTTCTGGTATTACTTCCATGTCCGGAGAAATTCCATCACTGCCGATAATCCTTATATTACCGATACTATTAGTTTTTCGGTTAGGCGAGAGCGCGTCTATCCTCGGATCATGGCAAGTGAGTCGGTCAAGCAATGGCCGTCCACTTTTTTTCTATCACAAGGATATTCCCGCTCCTGGCAAAGCTGCTGCTTTGCCGGCTTTCATCGATGGTGCCTCCACACCCCAAGAGTCCTGGGACGCAGATGTGCCGGCTCTTAGTGACGATCTACTTCTTGCCAAGAGGCGGATCAAGTTTTTGATGAAGCACTGATACATTGCAAATGTATCTATAATTTTAGATGTTCCATGCATGGTTTTATCCACTTTCTTGTGTTTTTTTCCAACTTTGGAGTACTTTTCATATGATTTCTTGGACTAACCTATTAACAAGAGCCACGGTGCCAGCTGCCTGTTTTCTGCTGTTTTTGGTTCCAGGAAAGTTAGAAAATGAATATTCTCGGAATTGGACGGGACAAAAGCCAAAGTGCCTATTTTTCCGGAAGGGATCAAGTGCCAGAATACGAGACGGAGAAGGGCCAGGGAGCCACCACACCACCTGGTCGCGCGGCCAGGCCTGGCCCGCGCCAGGGGGTGGTGTGGCCGCTCCCGGCACCCCCTCGGCCTCTCCTTCCGCCTATATATTGCCCTCGGGACGAAAACCCTAAGGGCCCGATCAAAAATCCATGAAAGAGTCTGTAGCCGCCGTCATCTCCATCCCTAGATCGGGAGGGATATGAAGCTCTTCTCGGCACCCTGCCGGAGAGGGGAATTCACCCTGGAGGCCTTCTTCATCACCATGCAAGCCTCCGGTGTGATGTGTGAGTAGTTCATCCTTGGACTACGGATCCATGTAGTAGCTAGATGGCTAGTTCTCCTCCTTTGTGCTTTCATGTTTAGATATTGTGAGCTCCGTTCATGATCAAAATCATCTATTTGTAATTCATACATGTTGTGTTTGCGCGGATCCGATGGATATTGAGATGCTATTTAAGATTGATTATTGATTCTATCATGTCTTTGTTATTTGTGATCTTGCATGCTTTCCGTTGTTAGTAGCTATCTTGGTCAAGTAGATGCTAGCAACTCCAAGAGTTAGTATTTATGCTCGATAGTGGGTTCATGCCTCCGTAACTGGGAAGTGACAGAAATCTCTAAGGTACTAGATGTGGTGTTGCTACTAGGGAGAAACCAACAATCCTTTGTTCATAGAACAATCGTATTGTTTACTTTACATGCAGTTCGTAAAGCAATAATCTGTTGCTTGCAACTTAATACTGGAGGGGATTCGGATGATAACCTGAAGGTGGATTATTAGTCATAGATGCAGTTGGATGGCGGTCTATGTATTATGTTGTAATGCCCAATCAAGTCTCAAAGGAGTCAAGATGATTAGTATATGCATGTATTGCTTTCTTGGTGTTTGTCAATTGCCCCGCTATAATTTGTTCACCCAGCATGTTATCTATCTTAAGGAGAGCCACCTCTAGTGAACTATGGATCCCGGTCCTTGTCTTTTACATACAATCTATAAACTGCTTTACGCTTTGTGTTTACTTTACGCAAACTTTTACTTCTTTCCATTCGACACGTTTAATCCTTTGTTTTCCATAAAACACGGTGAGATTGACAACCTCATCGCAAGTTGGGGACAAAGTTACGTGGTTGTGTTGTGTGTCTCCACGTTGCTACTAGCACCGTAGATGCGCTCGCCAAAGCTCAGCTAGTAACACCTTTGGGGTGTTTCCTTGCTCCTACTAGTTTGATTAAACCTTGGTTTCATAACTGAGGAAACTTGTCTTGTGCTCATCATACCTTCCTATTGGGGTTCCTAACGAGCTCTACATCAACACCGCCATCAAGCATTTTTCGGGCGCTGCATTGAGCCATCAAGCATTTTTCTGGCGCCGTTGCCGGGGAGTCAAGGACATCTTCACAAGGGGAGTCCCTCATAACCAATCTCTTTACTTTGTTGTTTTTGTTTTGCTTAGTTTCTTTTTGCTTTGTTTGCTTGTTTTGTTCTTCAAAAAAAAATTAGTTTTACAAGTTTGCTTTCTTATTTGAAAACCCAAAAAAAAATGACTACTCTTGAAAACACTAAGTTGTGTGACTTCACTAGCACCAACAACAATGATTTTATGAGCACACCTATTGCTCCACCTGTGGCTAAAAATACTTTCTTTGAGATAAAACCTGCTTTACTCAATCTTGTTATGAGAGAGCAATTTTCTGGTATTGGTAATGAAGATGCTGCTTCCCATCTAAATAACTTTGTTGAACTTTGTGAGATGCAAAAGCATAGGGATATAGATGGTGATATTATTAAGCTGAAATTGTTTCCTTTCTCTTTGAGAGGAAAAGCTAAAGAATGGTTGAATTCCTTAACTAGGAATAGTATTGATTCTTGGACTAAGTGCAAGGATGCTTTTATTGGAAAATACTATCCTCCTGCTAAGATTATATCTATGAGAAGTGAAATAATGAAGTTTAAACAACTTGATAATGAGCATGTTGCTCAAGCTTGGGAAAGAATGAAATCTTTGGTAAAGAATTGTCCCACTCATGGACTGACTGCTTGGATGATCATCCAAACTTTTTATGCAGGATTGAATTATTCTTCAAGGAACCTATTGGATTCAGCTGATGGAGGTACCTTTATGACCATCACTTTGGGTGCTGCAACAAAACTTCTAGACAATATGATGGTTAATTATTCCGAATGGCATACTGAGAGAGATCCACAAGGTAGGAAGGTAAATTCTGTTGAGGAAACCTCCTCCTTGAGTGATAAGATTGATATAATTACGTCTATGCTTGTTAATGGGAAAGCCCATATTGATCCAAATAATGTTCCTCTAGCTTCTTTGGTTGCTCAAGAGGAGCAAGTTGATGTGAACTTCATAAGAAATAACAACTTTGGCAACAATGCTTATGGTAATAATGCTTATAGGAACAATTTTGGTAACAACAATTATAAGCCATATCCTCCCAACAATGGTAATGCTTATGGAAATTATTACAACAATAATAAGAGTGCTCCCTCTGAACTTGAAGTTATGCTTAAAGAGTTTATTAGTAAACAAACTGCTTTCAATAAAACTATTGAGGAAAAACTCTTTAATGCTGAAAGAAATATATCATCTTTGGCTGAAGCTCAATCTACTTTGAATAAAATGGCTGCTAAACCTGGAACTAATGAGAATCCTTTTGTAGATACTAATGCTATACAAGTAAGAATTGATGAAAATGTTAGACTATTAGCTGAATTGCATGCTAAGTGGGAAAGAGAAGATGAAATTGCTAGAAACATTAGTGTTTCTACTATCACCACCACTAGTGTTGAGGCTAGTAATAGTTCTACTACTTTAGATGATAAAGTTGATTTTGATCTTGATGGTTGCAATATCTCTGAAGTTCTTAAGTTCCTACAAAAGCTTGCTAAAAGTCCTAATGCTAGTGCTATGAACATGGCCTTTACAAAACACATTACTGATGCTCTCATAAAGATTAAAGAAGAAAAGATGAAACATAAAGCTTCTATTCCTATAAAACAAGAGGATGGTTGGGAACCCATCATTAATATGAAAGTGAATGACTTTGATTTCAAAGCTTTGTGTGATCTTGATAGTAGTGTTTCTATTATGCCTAGAAGGATTTATGATATGCTTGATTTGCCTCCTCTTGAGGATTGTTATTTGAATGTCCCACTTGATGATAATGCTAAAAAGAAACTCATGGGGAGTCTTAATGATGTTCTTATTATGGTTAACGATTCCTATGTCCCTGTTGATTTCTATGTTTTGGATGTTGAATACAATGCTTCTTGTCCTATTACTTTGGGAAGACCTTTTCTTAGAACTGTTGGTGCCATCATTGATATGAAAGAAGGCACCATTAAATATCAACTCCCACTCAAGAAAGGTATAGAACACTTCCCTAAAAAGAGAGAAAAGATTTCTTTTGCTTCTCCTATGAAAACAAAATTTGGTTTTAATGCTTCTTCATTTGAGAACACTTGATTCTTTCTTTGCTTCTTATGCCTAACTTAAAGGCGTTAAAGAAAAGTACTTATTGGGAGATAACCCAAAAGTTTTAGATGAGTCTTGGAAGTTATTACCTCAGTAATAACCGCTCCTTATCCTTTTTATTTGCTTTTTGTGCCAAGAGTAACCTCTAATGAGAGTGAAGTAATGATTGGGAAAGTTGCTGTCCCGAAACAGATTTTTGTGCTTCACCGTAAAAATTCGTGAGAGAGCTCTGTATGTCGGATTGAGCTGTAATTGTTTTTGTTTCTGCCCCAGGTTGTTATATAACTTTCGTTAGTTCAACACTTTTCAATTTGAGCAACAGAAGGTCTTCGAAAAAATTCGTCTTTACCTGCTGGTCTGTTTTGACAGATTTCTGCCATTTTCTGCATTTGCTTCTTGTGGGTTCCTTTTTGAGTTCTTTTGGGGAATTGAGCTTTTTGAGGGAAGTGCTACAGTAGCTAGTGTTCTAATGGAAGTTTATTTGGTGTTAGGACTGAACCTTGAGACTTATTTATCTTAAGTGCACTAATGTTGCTAATGAGATTGTGTGAAGTTTTGTATGAAGGAAAATTTTCAGGTGTATGGAAGGAATGAGTAATGAGATGAAGGATGGAATAAAGCTCAAGCTTGGGGATGCCACATGTGTCACCCCAAGAAATATCCAAGAAGTACAAGAGTAAAAGCTTGGGGATGCCCAAGGCATCCCCTTTTTCATCAATAAAAATCCCAGGTTTCTTCCAAACGCTTCATTTTTTTGGTTTCATGCATAGTTGTGTTTTTCTTGGAGCATCTTCTTTTTTGTTTTCGATTTGGTATTCGATTCGGTTTTGTTTGCTTAGTTTGCTGAATAAATTGGTTGGACCCCCTCTTTCATACTTTGGTTTGCAAATAGTTTGGTTTGGTTTGGAAAAGAGTAGGAAAGTTCATACTTATGTGGTAAAAATAGCTCGTTTTTGACTGTGGCCTATGCTTTGTCATGCCATGCTTGATATTGTTTTGGCTTTATGCTTAGTATTCTTTGCTGTAGCATTACTTTTTATAAACAATTGAGATTGCTTAATGTGCCTTGGATGAATCATGCGTTGTTTTAGCATATTAAAGCATAGTATAGTGGTATTCTCCTTTGATGCTTTATTTGGGTTGACTTGGCACATGATCACACCATGTTATGACTATCAAAAGTCACCATAGACTTTATGATCCTTTAGTTTTCAACTTGTAGTATCACTTTATGCTTTGATCAATGATGTTTTGACGCTCTGCATGATTATGGCCATTATTGCTCTCTTAGTTTGTCACTCCTAGTCTTTTGCTAGCCTCCACAACAAAGTATGAGTTCCACTCTTGCATCCAACTCCCTAAACCAAGTTATTCCAAAGAGTCCACCATACCTACCTACTAGCTTATGCTATTCCAAGTATATTCATGCTTTTGTTTACCTTCCACTTGTTATGAGAAAACTAGTGATTAAAGCTCTCACAAACTTGACGACACACTTTACTTTTTTGCCTCTAATAAACTTGAACCATTGGGTCCTTCTTTGTTGCGTATATGCTTGCGCTTTATAAGTTGAAATTAGCAGAACCATGTACCATGGGGAACACTTTCAACATTGCACTTGTACTCTGTACCCCTTTGATATCATGTTCTTTTGCTTACGGATCCCGACGGTGTGAAATAAAAGTGGAACTTGTAAGATCATGGAGTTTGTATGTGTGTTAGAGAAACACCTGTGCCACTAGCCTAAGCCATGCCTAATCATGGTGGAAACTTGCAGCATCACCGTAATGAGCATTCTATGAAGTATCCTCAATAAAAACCTATGCAAATAGCAAATAAAAATATCGCTGAGATGCTCATTGTCTGCTTGCCTTGTCATTTTGATTATGGGAAAGCTCCCGTATCATGTGCAAGGGGTACCCCGTTGGCGGTTCTTAATGATACACATATACTTACAATGACAAGAGCTTACTCGTGACTGAAGTTGAGTAGCATGAGGATCGGTCTTCGTAAGTAAGGGGCATGAGATTTCGGTTTATAACTTATCAAGCATATCCTCTTAGTTGTGTCACTTTAACCTTAATCACCTTCAAGATGCTTATGATAGGGGCAATGAGAGCTGAAAGATATAAGTACCATAATTTTTGGAAGCTCTTTATGAGACTTGAATCCCTACTTCCTTTTACAAAAGGCCTTTCTTTCACCATTATATTGAGTCTCCACCTTCTATCTTTATGCACCTACTTTGAGAGCATAGTGGCCATTCTTAGTTCTACGTGCATTGTCCCAAGACTAGTTGATTGATGCACAACTTATTATTGCTTGTTTTAAACTATTATATCTAGTCACTCTTATGAACTTTGAAGGTGTCCTATGCATTTATATTTGCTACTCTATTGAGGGACAAGCTGAATACTATTATGCTATGTTTTCTTTATGTGAAACAAACAAACGTCTTGCAAAACATGTTATTCATGAATCTTTTGTTTGTGCCTTTTCATGTTGCATCATAGTTTCTTTGCTTATTGCTAGAACTTTGTGTTTCATGTTATGATTGAAGTACTATGATCCCAGCTTTTAATGTTTTACAAATACTTTGATCAAGTCTTTGATGGTGCATGTCACCTCAAAAATTATTCTTTCTTTTTATCACTTACCTACTCGAGGACGAGCAGGAGTTAAGCTTGGGGATGTTGATACATTGCAAATGTATCTATAATTTTTGATGTTCCATGCTTGGTTTTATCCACTTTCTTGTGTTTTGTTCCAACTTTGGAGTACTTTTCATATGATTTCTTGGACTAACCTATTAACAAGAGCCATAGTGCCAGCTGCCTGTTTTCTGCTGTTTTTGGTTCCAGGAAAGTCAGAAAATGAATATTCTCGGAATTGGACGGGACAAAAGGCAAAGTGCCTATTTTTCCGGAAGGGATCAAGTGCCAGAATACGAGACGGATAAGGGCCAAGGAGCCACCACACCACCTGGCCATGCGGCCAGGCCTGGCCCACGCCAGGGGTGGTGTGGCCGCTCCCGGCACCCCCTCGGCTTCTCCTTCCGCCTATATATTGCCGTCGGGACGAAAACCCTAAGGGACCGATCAAAAATCCACGAAAGAGTCTCTAGCCGCCGTCATCTCCATCCCTAGATCGGGAGGGATCTGAAGCTCTTCCCGGCACCCTGCCAGAGAGGGGAATTCACCCTGGAGGCCTTCTTCATCACCATGCAAGCCTCCGGTGTGATGTGTGAGTAGTTCATCCTTGGACTACAGATCTATGTAGTAGCTAGATGGCTGGTTCTCCTCCTTTGTGCTTTCATGTTTAGATCTTGTGAGCTCCGTTCATGATCAAAATCATCTATTTGTAATTCATACATGTTGTGTGTGCGGGGATCCGATGGATATTGAGATGCTATTTCAGATTGATTATTGATTCTATCATGTCTTTGTTATTTGTGATCTTGCATGCTTTCCGTTGTTAGTAGCTATATTGGCCAAGTAGATGCTAGCAACTCCAAGAGTTAGTATTTATACTCGATAGTGGGTTCATGCCTCTGGTAATCTGGGGAAGTGACAGAAATCTCTAAGGTACTAGATGTGCTATTGCTACCAGGGAGAAAATAATAATCCTTTGTTCATAGAACAATCGTATTGTTTACTTTACACGCAGTTCGTAAAGCAATAATCTGTTGCTTGCAACTTAATACTGGAGGGGATTCGGATGATAACCTGAAGGTGGATTATTAGTCATAGATGCAGTTGGATGGCAGTCTATGTATTATGTTGTAATGCCCAATCAAGTCTCAAAGGAGTCAAGATGATTAGTATATGCATGTATTGCTTTCTCGGTGTTTGTCAATTGCCCCGCTGTAATTTGTTCACCCAACATGTTATCTATCTTAAGGAGAGCCACCTCTAGTGAACTATGGATCCCGGTCCTTGTCTTTTACATACAATCTATAAACTGTTTCTGCTTTGTGTTTACTTTCTACAAACTTTTACTTCTTTCCATTCGATACGTTTAATACTTTGTTTTTCACAAAACACGGTGAGATTGACAACCTCATCGCAAGTTGGGGACAAAGTTCTGTGGTTGTGTTGTGCAGGTCTCCATGTTGCTACTACCACCGGTAGTGCGCCCTACCAAAGCTCAGCTAGTAACACCTTTGGGGTGTTTCCTTGCTCCTACTGGTTCGATTAAACCTTGGTTTCATAACTGAGGGAAACTTGCTGCTGTGCTCATCATACCTTCTTCTTGGGGTTCCCAACGAGCTCTACATCAAAACCGCCATCAAGCATTTTTCTGGGCGCCGTGCATTGAGCCATGAAGCACAAGGGCCTGAGAAGGTCCGATTTAGTTCACTGCTGGGTGGCATGCCGGATCCAACCTCTTCAACATCATGGAGATCGACTGATGCATTCCATCACATCGTCAAAGAAAGATTCCCTCCGAATCAGCCCCAAGGCCTACGAGCCAAAAGATTATGTATGCCAAATCAAATGGCTGATAAGGGAGCGAATTGAGAGGAAGATTCCGGAGCTGTCTTTGGACATGCATACGTCAGAAAATCCCGTAGTGCCGGTAAGCTTCCAACAACAACATGTATTATGTGCTCATCTTTATATTATTTCGCAATACTGAGATATCTCTTCTTTTCAGCTTGTCGACCTCCCTGAGTCGGAGCTTGCTCCGGTCGAGGGATATCCTCCTGAGTTTTCTCAGGATGAGGGAGAGTTCGTTCCACTACCAGATGTCGTTCCTCGGAAGCGGAAAGCTCCGACAGTGGCCATTGGCACAAAAGAGGTGCCTGTTGTGAAGAGGTAATCTTTCCTCACAAGGTCTTTGTACTATAGGTCTTAATTCTTTCCAAGATGTAATGTTTCATGTTCTATTACCTTCTCAGAGCTAAATAGCTCACCAAGGGCTAAGGGAAAGGGGTTACCTCGAAGCCTCTACGCCAATCGAAACTAAACTTGGTTTCTCCTACCATAGCTCCTCCGACTCCTGCCCCTCAGCCTTCTGCAGCACCAGAGATTACTCCATCTCCGACTGTTGCAGAAGATCCGGCTCAATCGGCAGAGCCAGTGATCCTCAGATCACAGACTGACGTCACCATGGGTGACTCAGGTTTTGACAAGGGTGAACCCTCTTCGAGTAATGATCCCTCGGCAGAGGTCTTCACCGACAATCTCCTGAGCAATCCGGGACTTGCCAAATTTGGCTTATATCGGAAGTCTGTGGAGGAAATCCAGCGGCTAGCCCGACAATGCCTGGAAAGCCGGACTATCTCTGCCGAAGAAGAAGCACAAGAAGTAGAGGACATCAAGCACTCTGATCGAACAAGTCCGTCTTTGCGACGAGAAGCTGAGGACCGGTGCGCTTCCAACTGTGCTAGTGGTCCCCCTAACCCTCGCCGAGAAGGTTACCACCGAAGTGAACGCGAGTTTGAACAAACTCACTCATGAACAATATGTAAGTCGGAATTCCAACTCATGTTTCCCTTATTTCATATCATATCCTCTAGCCCCCAAGCATGAAGCTAGACAGACAAATCCAGATTTATGCTTCCTTAGGATGCCAAAGAATGAACTAGTGTAGCCCCCAAGGCTCGTGCTGATATTAGTAAAAAATATTAGCCTGAGTCTTTAGTAGACTTCTGACTCTGGGTATTCTGACTTACAGAAAGTATATTCCTATAACCAGGATTTATTGAAGAATATTTGTAACAAGCGGAAAGAAATCAAAGCTTCCGACTTGAAAATGCTCAATTGAAAGTTTCTAGGGATGAGGCTGAAGGTAAACATTCTAGAACTCAAACCTTGTCTTGTATTTTGTAGTCGAATTTTTGTTCAACTTCTATTCTTTTGATTTCAGCACTGGTAAAACAGTCTTGTGCTATGATTGAGGAGGCCGAGAATCTGAAAACCCTGGAGGTGGAAAACAAGCCAAGAGCTGAATAAGCTTAAGGCGGATCATGAGAAGAGCATTGCTCAAGTTCTCGAGTCCTCCTCCATGGCTACCGAGGAGCGCGATCGTAAGATTACGCTCCAAGATAAGAAAATCTCAGATCTCAGCAACGATTTGTTCAGAGAAAGGGACATTGCCGAGGCACTCCGGGCTGAACTCTAGAGTCTTCGAGAGGAGAAGGCCAAAGTCGACGATGTCATCTTTGGTATGTTTCCCTTTTTCTAACTTGTCTGCATCTTTCGACTCTTTGGAGTCCAGATTTATTTGTTTTTTAACCCCTTTGCATTGTATGCGTAGGTCCTCTGAACTTACTAGACTCAGCCTCTGCCGAATCTCGCACCAGCCGGCTTACTCAAGTCGGTGATTTGCTGCATGACTTCCGCCAATCCATTGAAGATATTGGCGAAGTTCTCAAAGTTCCGGACATGCATATCATGTCCGGTTTTGAAGTGCGAGATAAGGCCAAGGAGATGCCCTAGCTCATTCAGGACTGGAACATGTCCGACGCGCGAACCGTAGCACAGAATGCTCTCACCATGGTCATGAGCCACCATGGAAGCATGGAAATCTGGCAAGTGACCAGAGGGTATTCTACTGTGGATGAAGACGGCCAGAAGCAGGACATTAAAGCCATCATGGAGTCCTGCGCCGGATACGGGTGCCACATAGCTAACTTGACCAGCTATGATACTCCCTTCTTCACTCGCGTAGAGACACCGCCTCCGCCCGCCGAAGAAACCGGTGAAGCTTCCGACGATGAACAAACCATCTCGGATTTGAACGTCTTGGAAAGATATCGAGGCGAGGCTGATGTTTCCAGCAAGCCGACAACTCCTTCTTCCCCTGCATCGTAGAGCATCAAAACAAAAATTGTATTATTCTGAAAACAATCCGGGTTGTAAATAAGTAGTATGATACTCTTTGCTAGTGCTAAGTTTTAAACATATCTATTTAGCACTTTTGGCTTTACATTTTTTCATGCCTGAAATATTTTCATAAGCACTTATGTTTTTCATCTATACTTAACGTTTATCTGGCTTTCCACCTCGTCCCTTTCATGAGCCGGCCAACCTTTAGCACGGAAACTTTGCTGAGCAACGAAGCTCAATTGCTAAACCAGTTTAAACTCGGAAACAAAGCCAGCCTCGAGTACCAACAATTCACTACTCGGAAAATGCCTGCATCTAGCAATCAGACAAATAACCAAAGTATAGACTAGAAAATTTAGATTCATACCCAAAGGTAGCAATTTTAGAATCGAAAATCTAAACCAGAACAATCATGAGCATAAAGTACTTTCAAGTATTCTGGGATTTTCGACTGTGACATGGTCATTCGGAAATAAGATGGTAAAAACTTCTCAGAATTTTTTTGAGGCAACCAACACTATTTCTCATTGAACATGTATACATATATGATTACAAATAAAAATAAACTAACATAGCTGAGCAATATTCCATGGTCTGTCTTCATCCGGGTCTGTACTGCCTCTAGCTCTCTTTCTTTTCTTAGTAGCAGGTCTTTCTTTGACTGGCCGCATATCAGTTAGGTAGTAAGAACCATTGTGCATTACTCGACTAACTAAAAATGTCCCTTCCCATATTGGGGAAAGTTTGTGCTTTCTTTGCTGCACAAGCCGGAGAACCAAATCGCCCTTATTGAAAGACCAGTTTCTGACTCTCTGGCTATGATACTTGCGTAACTTCTACTGATAGGCTGTTGATCTCATCTCAGCAACGACGCTTACTTCTTCGACTAAGTCGAGATCATTTTGTCAAGAAATTTTAGCATCCTCTTCAATATACGCGGCAACCCTAGGAGAAGTGTGAATCAAATCACTAGGAAGAACTGCTGCCGTACCATAGACCAAGAAGAAAGGTGTCTATCCAGTTGACCTGTTTGGAGTTGTTCGTAAACTCCATATTACAGAAGGTAATTCCTCTGCCCAAGCCCCCGAAGCACGCCGTAGTGGTGCTTTGTGCCGTGGTTTCAGGCCTTGTAGGATTAAACCATTTGCTCTTTCGACTTGTCTATTAGCTTGTGGATGTGCGACTGACACAATGTCAAGCCGGATATTTTGTTCATTGCAGAATTCGGCAAGCTCTCCCATAGAGAAATTACTCCTGTTGTCTGTGATAATGCTATGCGGATAACCGTATCAGATTATGACATCCTCAACAAATCTTCTGGCTCTTGCTCCATCACAACTAGTGACGGGTTTATCCTCAATCCACTTTGTGAATTTATCCACCATCACTAAGAGATGAGTAAATCCACTTGGAGTCCGTTTAAACGGTCCCACCATGTCAAGCCCCCAGACTACAAAAGGCCATGTTATAGGTGATGACCCACAAGTATAGGGGGTGTATCGCAGTATTTTCAATAAGTAAGAGTGTCGAACCCAACGAGGAGCAGAAGGTGCTGGCTAGTGGTATGGATCAGGAATTCTCTGCAAATACTTAGCAAACAAATTTTTAGGGTTTTTTGATAAAGCAAGTAAACGAAGTACGAGTAAATAAAAGACAATAGGAATAAATGCAGCAAGTGCCCCAATCCTTTATGCAGCAAAGGACAATCCGGTTGTATTACTTAAGATGACCAAACGTTCTCGAGGACACATGAGAAGACTGTCAAGTGCTTTCGCTTCATATAGTTGATTAATCTTCTTTAGCTTGTTAAGTGTTGTGAGGGTGACCCTGTGCTAAAGTACCGACCTTCCTAGGACTAATACATACTTGTGATTATACCCCTTGCAAACATCCGTAAGTACAAGAAAGTAATTAAGGTAGAAACCTAACCACAACTTTAAACTCTAAGACCCTTACGTCCCTTGTGCAATGGTTTCCTAACGAGGGTTCAGGTTTCTGTCACTCCGGCAACCCCTATGATTAGTAGCCAATACACAATGCATTCCCCTAGGCCCATATAGGTGAAGTGTCATGTAGTCGACGTTCACATGACACCACTAGAAGAAGTACACCACAACTTAAATAGCAATCTATTGAATCTTTCTCAACGCAACTCCACTACTAACAACAAGACTTCTCCCATGTCCTCAAGAACAAAACGAACTACTCACAAGACATCATATGGATCATGATCAGAGATGGAATAATGATGTATAACAATCTGAACATAAACAATAATTCAATGGTTCACTCAATAGCATCAACTACAAAGAGTAATCAACACCGGGAAAGTTTCCCCTATGAACTAATGCAAGATCAACTCAATTGTTACAGCAATATGGAGATGGTGATGAGGGTGCTGATGGTGATGATGGTGGTGATGATGATGATGATTCCGATGAAGTCCAGCTTGATGGTGGTGTTGATGGCGATGATCTCCCCTCTCCGGGAAGGAATTCCCCTGGCAGAAATCTATCTGCCGAAGAGATCTTTCTCTCTTGATGTTTTCCACCCTGTAGAGGTGGCGGAATATTTTTGTGGTCACTACCCGAGTCTTAGGGTTTCAGGAGGAATATATACGCTAGAGGGGAGAGCCAGAGGTGGGCCAGGGCGGCCACACCACCTGGTGGCGCGGCCTAGGCTTGCCCGTGCCAGGGGGTGGGGTGAGCCCCCAGTGGCCCATCTCCACTCCCTCTTCTGGCAGCCTTTGTCTTCTAGAAAAATAGGATTTTCCATATATTTTCCCGGATTTTCTGATCTTCGCAAATTTTGCCTCCAAACAACACTTTTTCCATCAGAATCCTGACTGCAACGGTCCATGCTCCAAAAGTCATCAACCATGCAAAAATAGATGAAATAACATAAGTATCATCTCTTAATATGAAATATATCAATGAATAATAGTGAATTATGACATAGAATAGTGATGCAAAATGGACGTATCAACTCCCCCCAAGCTTAGACTTCACTTGTCCCCAAGCGAAACTGAGCTCAATAAACATGACCTCAGGTTTATGGAGTGAAGAGTCTATAAAAGAATACGGACAAGAAGCATCACATTCATCAATACATAGATCATAATAGAAGACAACTAACTATTATATAACCTAACTTGAAATAAGTAAAGGAAACACAATAGAGATACATGAAGTAAATCATAATTGGTAACGGCAAACTTAGCTCTTGGTCGAAGAATAGTTGATAATTTGCTGGAGTTCACAAATAACTGGTTTTTCAATGAAAGCTTTCAAAGTAGTAATCACCAAGATAAGAGCAAAGTGCAAAACAAGGAACATAAGTGTCAACACCCGGATTTTTAATCCCAGATGCCCGTTATGCCATACCTCGCAATCCCAGGATTACCATTTTTGCGAGACATAACGGATTGGATATCATAGTACATCATCCATTACAAACAATACATAAGGTCTTTACACAAATAAGTATCTCATGATCCAGTCTTTAATACAACAAGCAGCGGAAATAAAAGATAAGCGTAGCGGTGGGGTCCATCTTCAGGGGCACAGGCAATGCTGACGAAGGCAGATAGTCCTAGTTATCATAGCCGTCCTGCTGACCATCCTCTTGATAATCCCCTTCATAGTCTGGCCATGATAATATCCAGGGACAGAAGCCATGAGTACTCTTTAAGTACTCGCAAACTACTATTAATAGGTACTATAGTTCTAAATTAAAGTGCTAAATCTAAGTTTAACTATAAAGTTAAGTTTGAAACCTAAGCTGAGTTCTGAAGCAAAGAAAGATAAAGTAAAGTTCTA
Source organism: Avena insularis (assembly GCA_023614405.1). Taxonomy (NCBI): domain Eukaryota; kingdom Viridiplantae; phylum Streptophyta; class Magnoliopsida; order Poales; family Poaceae; genus Avena; species Avena insularis. The sequence goes on from CM042694.1 coordinate 472,134,298, forward strand.
GAATCACTTAAGTTGGGAAGCTATCATCATAAACACAACCCTGTTGTGGTCAAGTCAAAGTTCATCATTCATTTCAAGTTATTTGGAAAACATCAGACAATGAAACAAGATGGCTATTCCAATCCCATAATCATGGACGCTATTCAATAGTTTGACACTCTGTAGAGGTGGTACACTTTCACCACAAGATTCGATACATCTGTCAGGGATAACCCTGAATCATCATACTTAGTATGCAGATAATCAAACATAACCTTCCCTTTACACACCCTAGTATAAGCACCTCTCCTATGAGCATGGCCTCCCAACCATGACCATCAGTCATCTTGGGCACTGCATAGGTGGACAACATTGAGAGGTAGCCTCAGCTCAAACCTCTCCCGTGAGGGAACTAATACTAATGCATATAAATTTCCAGCTAAGCCTTACCCAATTCATGTAGTGTGGTTGTACGGTAAATTTGGAATGGTATCGCATCCGAATCCAACCATCAATTTTATAAAAGGGTTAAGGCTCATGCCTCAATATTTTCATCATCCTCAACCATTTGTGTTTCTCAACACATGTCAAAACATCTCAATAGAATGACTCATCATTCCAAGGTTTTCATAATTCATTTTCACCAAGTGTTCCCATCTAAAGTGACTCAAGTTTTTGATCTACTCTAAACAACTAAGTTAAGAGTGTTCACTAAGGTGGAAGGATGGGATCAATCTCATGCCATAGAATGACATCTAAAGGGTTCTAAATAGGTCAAGTTTTATACTTTTTCTGCTACCTTCAAAACAAGTACCGAACTTTGTATAACCTAAGAGGGGTAAAACTTGTAACTAAGACTTGGGGTACTAATAGTCAAAAGGGGTGTGATCAAAGCATGCTTAAGGCATCTTTGCTAAACCATCTAGTTTGATTCTAGTTTGCTAAGTACTACACTTGCAAGTACTAACTTGCAAGGGTTAATCTTGGATAGTGCTAGCTTGCTCAGGGTAGCTTGCACTGTTAATGATGGCTTGCTAAAGTATGTTTTGCAAAGGGTTAGCTTGCCAATAATAGCTTGCCTTGGTTGGTGCAGTGGTTGAAGTTTTCTTCGTCTTCGTCTTGGTAGCACTCCTCCTCCTCGTAAGCTTGGTCGGTACTATCTTCTATAAATACATACGGAGTAGACAATCACCAAACAATACTTAACTAGGCTAGATAGTATTCTAAGACACACAATTGATGATCTATTATCATCACAAGCATCGCAAGTTTAATTCAATAGTTTCATCCTTTTTATTTTAGAAAAGTAATTTCTACTCATTGAAATATTAACTAAAATTTAATATTCACCACCAAAATATGGGATCATGTGGAAACATGTCCTCACCACATATTCTAACATGTGGGAATGAGATTTAAAGGTTGGATCAATATTACTTTAGTTTAAGTTTATTATTTAATAATTTAAAGTGACTAGAAATGCCTATATAGCATTATTTTGGTACTAGTCCAAAGTCACTGCATGTAAACCTTAATATTATTACACATTTAGATAGATATGATGAAATGTGATTTTTGAGAGTTGGAATCAACTCAAAAGCTAACTTGGTTGATTTTATAAAAATGTTGCAAGTTGCAAAAGCTTCTGTTTTGTTATTTTTATTAGGAGAGATCTATAACTCTAATTGAATTAAATCCAACGGGCTTGGATAGATCATTTCAATACCTTTCAGACAAAATTAGTTTCATGCAATTTGGATTTCTAAAACTCTCTGAATTGATTTTCAAACTAGGGGACGAAAACTAGATTCAAACTAAAAAGAAAAATCCAGATTTGAATGGGTGGGCTAGCGCGGGAAAAGAAATGGGCCGGCCCAGTGGCGCTGCGCGGCGCGGGGCTCAGCTGACAGGGGGGTCCCGCGTGTCAGCGGCACTTAAAACGTGAAACCGTACGCGCGCTGTGGGTCATAGGATTAGAATAGGAATCTACGGCTGAGGGTCGTCGTTAACGACGAACAGGTCGCCGGCGAGCTCGAACCCTAGAGGCTCGGCGGGGGTCCCTGGGGGCGTACCAGGGCTCCAACGGGGTCGGCGAGGCGGGCAAACAGCGTGGAAGATGACGGTGAGGCGAGGCGCGGTTGCAGTGGAGCTTGGGGTGGTCGCAATCAGCGGCGCCCTTCTCCTCCAGAGGCGGCTGCTCCGGCTCACCCGGCGAGGCAGCTCCGCTTGCTCTGCTAGAGGTGGGTGAGGTTCAGAGAGGTGAGGGGAATGGAATGGTATGGAGAGAAGAGGTTGGGGAGGGCTCCTTTTTTAGGCCCGACGGTGAGACCGAGCGGGATGGGCAGTCGACGGTGGCGACATGGCTACGGCGGGGTAGAGGCATGGCTGAGGGTGGCGATCGATGGTCGGTTCCCTGGTGATGCTCTAGAACTAGAATGCAGCCGTAGGGGCGGTGGCACGTGGTCGGGGCGAGGTGGCGCTCTAAGAGGCAGAGGCGGAGGTGTCCACGGCGAGCGGTGGCTGTGAGGCGTTGGGCGGCCAGCGGGGGTGTCTCGGGTGTTCTCTAGGTCGAGGCAGAGCGGCGGGCGTGGGCTGCTGCCAAGGGGCGGTCTCTGCAAGCGGGGACCGAGCGCGCTCTAGGGGCGGCACTGGCATGGTGTGGTGGCACTGGGCGCGGTTTGTGCTCGGTGGTCCACTACTGCTCTGGGCTCGGGCAAGGGATAGGGGGTGGCGGTGAGCTCCTGGCTACCTCCTAGACATGGCGAGGGAAGAGGGAATGGTCTGCTGCAGCGGGGCAAGGGTTGGCCGGCGAGGCATGGCTCGGCATGGCATGGCCTGGGGACTAGGGACAAGGGAGAGGGGTGTTAGGGGTTTGGTTAGATCAAGAGGATACAGAGGAGATAAATGAAGGTCATTTGGGGGCAAAACCCTGTAGTAAACAGTGAGGTAGGATTAGAGTAGAGATTATGCATGCCAAGTGTTTGATTAAATGTCCGCATGAAAGAAAGTGTTGAATTTTGGTTTCAAATTTTTTGAGTGATCTCCACTAGTGATAGGTAGTCTCTGGTTGCAAGGGTTTTGAAAGTGGAGCTCAAATAGATGGTTTTTGAAATAGGGGTGATCTATGCATATGCATTAGATTCAATTTTAAACTGTCATTTAAAATAGTTAAAATAATGTTTTTAGCAGATCCAAAGGTGGGCCTTGGTACCTCATTATGTGTACTAGCAAGGGGTGCAAAGATCAAGAATTGTTTCTGTTAAGTTTTGAGTACTAGGAATAGCCAAAGTAGGCATGAGAGTTAAATTTGCCAAAATGACCATTCCTCCTCTTTAATTCTTTTTGATTTGATTTTCTTTAGGAAAAGTTTGGGAATGATGTAGATGATGTTTAAATCACCTAAGAAACATTTTACAAGCATTGGATCATTCAATCATGGCAATTCAAACAACTCCTATTTTAAATGCACACATATATGAATGCTTTCATTTTAAATTTGAAAAAGTTTTTGTTAACCCTATTTTTGGATGATTTGATCTTGATAACCTTGGCTTAAAGTTTTGGGATGTTACAAACCTTGCCCCCTTAAACAAAATCTCGTCCTGAGATTTACAAAGAAAACTAGGAACTAAAGAGATTTGGGAACTCTGTCCTAATGTAGTCTTCGTACTCCCAAGTAGCTTCCTCCTCGGTATGGTTGCTCCACTGAATCTTGAGAAACTTGATACTCCTAGTCCTGGTGGTTCTGTAGGCTTCTTCTAAGATACGGATGGTTACTTCCCGATAGGTCAGGTCATTGTTGATTTCCACAGCTCTGTGATCGATGTTCTTGAAAACTTCAGTCTTCTCAAGCACTTCCAAGCATTTGCGAAGTAGCGAGATATGGAACACATTGTGGATGGCTGACATCTCTTCAGGCAGTTCCAGTTGATACGATACTTCTCCTTGGCGGTTCAGAATCTTGAAAGGTCCGATATATCTGGGGGCTAACTTTCCCTTCAGACTAAAGCGTTGGGTTCCCTTCAATGGTGAAACCTTGAGATATACAAAATCTTCGACATTAAAAGTTAGGTCTCTCCTTCTCTTGTCGGCATAGCTCTTCTGTCTGGATTGGGCGGTCTTGAGGTGCTCACGGACTTTGTGAACTTTCTCTTCTGCTTCGCGGAGAATGTCGGGTCCGAAGATCTGACTCTCTCCTACTTGCGACCAATTCAAAGGGGTACGACACTTTCTTCCGTATAGGAATTCAAATGGTGCCATCTGCAAACTAGCTTGATAACTGTTGTTATATGAGAATTCTGCGAAAGGCAGGCAGTCTTCCCATTTTGATCCGTATTCCAACACACAAGCTCTAAGCATATCCTCTAGGATCTGGTTGACTCTCTCAGTCTGTCCATCTGTTTGTGGGTGATAAGCGGTACTGAAGTTCAACTTGGTTCCTAAACCTTCCTGAACTTTCTGCCAAAATCTTGAAGTAAACTGGGTTCCTCGATCTGAGACGATGGTCTTGGGGGTTCCATGCAGACTAACAATCCTAGCAATGTATAGCTCTGCTAACTTTGCACTCTGGTAGGTTGTCTTTAGAGGTATAAAGTGGGCTACCTTGGACAGTCTATCAACTATGACCCAGATTGAGTCATTTCCCCTACTAGAAGTAGGTAAACCGGTGATCAAATCCATTCCGATGGAATCCCATTTCCATTTCGGAATCTGCAATGGTTGCAACAATCCTGCAGGTCTCTGATGCTCGACTTTGACTCTTTGACAGATGTCACATTTGGCGATGTAGCTTCCGATCTCTCTCTTCATCTTGTGCCACCAAACTTGCTCTTTCAAATCCTGATACATCTTTGTTCCTCCGAGGTGGATAGAATAAAGAGTATCATGAGCTTCCTTCATGATAACTTCCTTCAGCTCCGAATCTGCTGGCACACAGATACGTCCTTTGTACCACAGTACTCCTTCTTCGTCTTCGGTGAATCCAGGTACCTTTCCTGTACCAATACGACATTTGATTCCGTCGATACTTTCATTCCCCTTCTGGGCTTCCTTGATTTGGCTAATCAAAGTGGGTTGAAGTTCAATGCTAGCTAGGAATCCTTTGCTAACTAACTCAGTCCTGAACTGCTCCAACTCCTCATACAAACTTAGTTGCTTCTCCCTGATCATGGTGTTAAGCCTACACGGCAATATGCTAAGAGCATCCGCTACCACATTGGCTTTGCCGGGGTGATAATGAATGTCAAGGTCATAATCCTTGATTAACTCTATCCATCTCCTTTGCCTCATATTCAGCTCTTTCTGAGTGAAAATATACTTCAAGCTCTTATGATCTGAGTAAATCTCACAGCGATTACCCATCAAATAATGACACCATGTCTTCAATGCTAGAACCACGGCTGCTAGCTCAAGATCGTGGGTAGGATAGGTCTGCTCATGCTGCTTCAGTTGTCGAGATAGATACGCGATAACTTTGCCTTCTTGCATCAATACACATCCTAGACCAATCTTGGACGCATCACAATATACATCAAACGACTTCTTGATGTCTAGCATGATCAAAATTGGGGCTGATATCAATCTCTTCTTCAGCTCCTGGAAACTGGCTTCACATTTGTCTGTCCATTCAAACTTCTTGTCCTTCTTCAACAATTGGGTCATTGGTCGGGCTATGCTCGAGAATCCTTCTACGAACTTGCGGTAATATCCTGCTAATCCGAGAAATGAACGAACTTGGGTTTGATTGGTTGGGGCTTCCCATTTCTCGACATATTTGATCTTGGTGGGATCAACAGAGACTCCTCCGGCAGACACAATATGTCCTAGGAATCCTACTTCTTTCAGCCAAAACTCACACTTGCTGAACTTGGCATATAACTGATGCTCTCTCAGGGTTTCTAGGATGATTCTCAGATGTTGCTCATGCTCTTCTTCTGACTTGGAGTAGATAAGGATGTCGTCGATAAACACAACTACAAACTTATCTAGGAAATTCATAAAGATCTTATTCATGAGATTCATGAAATAAGCAGGGGCATTGGTTAATCCAAAAGACATAACCGTATACTCGTATAAACCATAGCGAGTAGTAAAGGCGGTCTTCGGAATATCCGCTGTACCTAATCTTAAGTTGGTGATAACCAGTCCTAAGATCAATCTTTGAGAATACCGGCTCCAAATAACCCGATCAAATAGATCCTCTATCTTTGGCAAAGGGTACTTGTTCTTGATGGTGACATCATTCAATTTTCTGTAATCTATACACAGACGGTTGCCTCCATCTTTCTTGTCGACGAATAACACTGGTGATCTCTATGGCGATGCGCTTGGCTAAATCAAGCCTGTTGCTAACATGGCATCCAACTGCTTCTTCAGTTCCACTAACTCTGAGGGGTTCATGGTATAGGGTCTCTGGGCTATAGGTCCGGTTCCGGGGATTAGTTCGATAATGAACTCAATATCCCTATCTAGGGGCATACCTAGCAATTCATCTGGGAATACGTCGGGGTATTCACAGACTACTCTGACTTGGTCAATGGTGGGCAGGGCTACACTCTTGTTTCACTTGAATTGACGGAGTAAGGTTTCAGAGATATGCTCTACTGTTACTCCAGAACTACTGGTCATGGTGATGGCTTTCTTAGCACAGTCTATCAGTCCTTTATGTCTTGACATCCAGTCCATACCTAGTACTACTTCCAATCCTTTGGTTCCAGGTACAATTATGTTGGCATAAAAATCTATCCCATGTATTCTGATAGGTACATCTTTGCAAATTTTTCTAGCTTTTGTTGTTGAACCGGGGATTTGAACTATCATGACATGCTTCAGGTTGGTTGGGTGAATCTTACTAGTGCATACAAATTCTTCGGTGACAAATGAATGCGATGCTCCAGAATCAAACAATACTCTTGCTAAAACTGAGTTGACAGAAAACATACCTAGCACTACATCTGGCGCTTCCTGGGCTTCTTCTGTATTCATGTGGAAGAGATGACCGTTGTGGTTGTGAGGGTTCCCTGGGGCAAATCTCCTTCCTGGTTAAACACGACGCTGCTGCTGAGCTGGGGCATTCATAGGTGCACTGGCGGCAGTCTTCTTGGGACACTCATTGGAGTAGTGACCGTTCACTCCACACTCGAAACAAGTGATCTGGGACTTGTCCTTGACTGCGACAGGCACAACATTGCTGCCAGTTCTGGGTGCAGTGTTGTTGTTGTTGTTGCTCTTGGGAGGGGCACGGTTGAAATTGTTGGCATTGCCGGAGTTGTGATTGTTTCCTCCGGAATTCACATTGCCACCGCTACGGTTGGGGTAGCTTGGGCGATAATTTGGGGGTCGATTGTTCCTTGGTGCATATCCTGGTGAGGGGTTGGGACGGTACTTCTGGTGACTACTAGATCCAGACTGCTGCATCATACGCCGCTTGCGGTTGTCGTTTGCCTGGTTAATCTTCCCTTCCATCTGAATGGCAGAGTCGACTAGCTCTTCAAGATCATCGAAATGGATGTTGATGAGGATAGTCTACATCTCATCATGCAGTCCGTTCAAGAATCTCTCCTTCTTCTTGGCCTCTGTGTTGATCTCATCTGGTGCATATCTAGCAAGTGACAAGAATCTGTCATGGTACTCCACCACAGTCATTCTGCCTTGCTTCAATTCACGGAACTCATCTCTCATTCTGTTGACAAGACCTTGCGGCACGTGGGTGCGGCTGAACTTGACCTTGAATGCTTCCCAGGTCATCACCTGGCCATGGTTCATATTGCGGATGCAATTCCACCAAGCTCTTGCATCTCCCGCTAGATAGTGGGTGGCGAAGAGAACTTTCTCATTCTCATCAACTCTGGCAACCTCTAAGTTGTTTTCCATGGCCTGTAACCAGTCATCAGCATCTAATGGGTTTTCAGATTGGTTAAAGATTTGGGGATTGGTGTAGTTTTTGAGTTTGGATCCTTGGTGATCCTGATTTCCATGTCCTTGGTTGTTTAGAGCCATTCGGGTGATCTGCTGCAATGTTGCTAAGTTGGCTTGATGCTCGGCCCTGCTTGCTTCACGGTCCACGATGAGATTCTGCAAGATCTGCAGCATTGGGTCCTGCGACAAGCTGCTCCCTCCTTGGTTTCCACGAGTCATCTGAAGATTGAGATAGATATAGGGGTAAGAGGGAAATTCTAAGGTTCATGGTTTTGGGTTTTCAAAGCTAAAACTTTGAGTTAGACTCAGGTTTTTCAACTAACTTCATTTTCATTCATGCAAGCAAGCACCCGATACAACACACACCACAACAATCAAAGGGGAAAACAGATGGTTTGAAGAACCATTCTGCAAGCTACGATACAATGAGATGATACATATCATGCTACGACAGTGCTCTAGTGCATCTACTCATCGTCGATGAAGTCAGAGTCTTCATCATCAGTGTAGAAGTCCACAACATCCTCCTCTATAAAGTCATCATCATTGCTGAGGTAAGAATCCATATCTCCCTGGATGTCTTCACCCTCATCTTCTTCTTCCTTGGCGGCAAGCTGAGCTTCCTGCTCCTTGACGGTCTTCTCGAGGTCAGCCACCTTCTTGCAAACACGGGCGATGGTGCGATCCTTCTTTGCACGCTGGCGGCGAAGAGACTAGCGATCTTGGACGAGCAGTGCGAAAGTTTGGGCCTTATGGTCGGCGATGGCACGGTTCTGGTTAGCTAACTCTCTGGAATTGTCCAGTTCCTGCTGTCTGTCATGAAGCAAGAAGTCAAGGTTCTCCACTTGACGCCTCAACTCTGGGTGACTTGGCATCTCCATCGGCATTCCCATGAAGTCATGTGTTGCATAGTGGGCAAAACGGGTTCCTTGGATCTTGTTGACGCTGAGGGCACATAGACGTGCGAGAGCTTCATGCATTGCCCTGGCTAATCTATCTAGCCAGTTGTTCTCTCTCACGGAGAACTGAATTCTTCCCAAAGTTGGTGCTTCGATGCTTCCTCGAAGATCCGTGGTGACTAGACACTGTAGGTCTCCTCCTGGGGGTCCTGGAAGTTGAGCTCCAAGAAACTCCGGATGTGGGCGTCCCAGTAACTCCGATAGTGAATCCAGATCCCTCTCGAAGATCAGCTGACCTCTGTTTCCCAACTGGTAAAACTTGCTGAACTGAGTCTCCATCTACAAGAATTAAGGATGAGGAAGTTAGTGAAGTGATCAAGTGTGTCAAATTTTAAGTACTAGTGTAAGAATTTTGAGTAACATGAATTTTTGGAGAAAGAATCCACAAGGGTAAGTGAGGAGATAGTTTTTCATAAATACTCACTTTGGTTTTGAAACTAAGTTTTTGTTTGACGTCCATTCTAACTAGGGTCTCCTATGGTCAGGATGGCTCTGATACCAACTTGTCAACACCTGGATTTTTAATCCCAGATGCCCGTTATGCCATACCTCGTAATCCCAGGATTACCGTTTTTGCGAGACATAACGGATTGGATATCACAGTACATCATCCATTACAAACCATACATAAGGTCTTTACACAAATAAGGATCTCATGATCTAGTCTTTAATACAACAAGCAGCGGAAATAAAAGATAAGCGTAGAAGTGGGGTCCATCTTCAGGGGCACAGGCAATGCTGACGAAGGCAGATAGTCCTAGTTATCATAGCCGTCCTGCTGACCATCCTCTTGATAATCCCCTTCATAGTCTGGCCATGATAATATCCAGGGACAGAAGCCATGAGTACTCTTTAAGTACTCGCAAACTACTATTAATAGGTACTATAGTTCTAAATTAAAGTGCTAAATCTAAGTTTAACTATAAAGTTAAGTTTGAAACCTAAGCTGAGTTCTGAAGCAAAGAAAGATAAAGTAAAGTTCTAGAATCACTTAAGTTGGGAAGCTATCATCATAAACACAACCCTGTTGTGGTCAAGTCAAAGTTCATCATTCATTTCAAGTTATTTGGAAAACATCTGACAATGAAACAGTATGGCCATTCCAACTGTCCATAACCACGGACACGGCTATTCGAATAGTTTGACACTCTATAGAGGTGGTACACTTTCACCACAAGATTCGATACATCTGTCAGGGATAACCCTGGATCATCATACTTAGTATGCAGATAATCAAACATAACCTTCCCTTTACACACCCTAGTATAAGCACCTCTCCTATGAGCATGGCCTCCCAACCATGACCATCAGTCATCTTGGGCACTGCATAGGTGGACAACATTGAGAGGTAGCCTCAGCTCAAACCTCTCCCGTGAGGGAACTAATACTAATGCATATAAATTTCTAGCTAAGCCTTACCCAATTCAGGTAGTGTGGTTGTACGGTAAATTTGGAATGGTATCGCATCCGAATCCAACCATCAGTTTTATAAAAGGGTTAAGGCTCATGCCTCAATATTTTCATCATCCTCAACCATTTGTGTTTCTCAACACATGTCAAAACATCTCAATAGAATGACTCATCATTCCAAGGTTTTCATAATTCATTTTCACCAAGTGTTCCCATCTAAAGTGACTCAAGTTTTTGATCTACTCTAAACTACTAAGTTAAGAGTGTTCACTAAGGTGGAAGGATGGGATGAATCTCATGCCATAGAATGACATCTAAAGGGTTCTAAATAGGTCAAGTTTTATACTTTTTCTGCTACCTTCAAAACAAGTACAGAACTTTGTATAACCTAAGAGGGGTAAACTTGTAAATAAGACTTGGGGTACTAATAGTCAAAAGGGGTGTGATCAAAGCATGCTTAAGGCATCTTTGCTAAACCATCTAGTTTGATTCTAGTTTGCTAAGTACTACACTTGCAAGTACTAACTTGCAAGGGTTAATCTTTGATAGTGCTAGCTTGCTAAGGGTAGCTTGCACTGTTAATGGTGGCTTGCTAAAGTATGTTTTGCAAAGGGTTAGCTTGCCAATAATAGCTTGCCTTGGTTGGTGCAGTGGTTGAAGTTTTCTCCGTCTTCGTCTTGATAGCACTCCTCCTCCTCGTAAGCTTGGTCGGTACTATCTTCTATAAATACATACGGAGTAGACAATCACCAAACAATACTTAACTAGGCTAGATAGTATTCTAAGACACACAATTGATGATCTATTATCATCACAAGCATCACAAGTTTAATTCAATAGTTTCATTCTTTTTATTTTAGAAAAGTAATTTCTACTCATTGAAATATTAACTAAAATTTAATATTCACCACCAAAATATGGGATCATGTGGACACATGTCCTCACCACATATTCTAACATGTGGGAATGATATTTAAAGGTTGGATCAATATTACTTTAGTTGAAGTTTATTATTTAATAATTTAAAGTGACTAGAAATTCCTATATAGCATTATTTTGGTACTAGTCCAAAGTCACTGCATGTAAACCTTAATATTATTACACATTTAGATAGATATGATGAAATGTGATTTTTTAGAGTTGGAATCAACTCAAAATCTAACTTGGTTGATTTTATAAAAATGTTGCAAGTTGCAAAAGCTTCTGTTTTGTTATCTTTATAAGGAGAGATCTATAACTCTAATTGAATTAAATCCAACGGGCTTGGATAGATCATTTCAATACCTTTCAGACAAAATTAGTTTCATGTAATTTGGATTTCTAAAACTCTCTGAATTGATTTTCAAACTAGGGGACAGAAACTAGATTCAAACTAAAAAGAAAAATCCAATTTGAATGGGTGGGCTAGCGCGGGAAAAGAAATGGGCCGGCCCAGTGGCTCTCCGCGGCGCGGGACTCAGCTGACAGGGGGGGTCCCGCGTGTCAGCCGCACTTAAAACATGAAATGGTACGCGCGCTGTGGGCCGTAGGATTAGAAAAGGAATCTACGGCTGAGGGTCGTCGTCGACGACGAACAGGTCGCCGACGAGCTCAAACCCTAGCGGCTCGGCGGGGGTCTACTGGGGGCGTACCAGGGCTCCAACGGGGTCGGCGAGGCGGGCAAATGGCGTGGAAGACGACGGCAAGGCGAGGCGCGGTTGCGGCGGAACTTGGGGTGGTCGCAATCAGTGACGCCCTTCTCCTCCAAAGGCGGCTGCTCTGGCTCCAATTCCGGCGAGGCAAAGCTCGCCTTGCTCCGGCTAGAGGTGGGTGAGGTTCAGAGAGGTGAGGGGAATGGAATGGTGTGGAGAGAAGAGGCTAGGGAGGGCTCCTTTTATAGGCCCGACGGTGAGACCGAGCGGGATGGGCAGTCGCCGGTGGCGACATGGCTACGACGGGGTAGAGGCATGGCTGAGGGTGGCGATCGATGGTCGGTTCCCTGGCGGTGCTCTAGAACTTGAATGCAGCCGTAGGGGCAGTGGCACGTGGTCGGGGCGGTGTCCACGGCGAGCAGTGGCTGTGAGGCGTTGGGCGGCCAACGGGGGTGTCTGGGGTTTTCTCCAGGTCGAGGCGGAGGGCGTGGCTGCCGCTAAGGCGGTCTCAGCGAAGGGACCGAGCGCTGGCCTGGGCACTGGCATGGTGCAATGGCACTGGGTGCGGTTTGTGCTCAGTGGTCCACTGCTGCTCTGGGCTTGGGCAAGGGACAGGGGGTGGCGGTGAGCTCCTGGCTACCTCCTAGACATGGCGAGGGAAGAGGGAATGGTCTGCTGCAGCGGGGCAAGGGTTGGCCGGCGAGGCATGGCTCGGCATGGCATGGCCTGGGGACTAGGGACAAGGGAGAGGGGTGTTAGGGGTTTGGTTAGATCAAGAGGAGACAAAGGAGATAAATGAAGGTCATTTGGGGGCAAAACCCTGTAGTAAACAGTGAGCTAGGATTAGGGTAGAGATTATGCATGCCAAGTGTTTGATTAAATGTCCGCATGAAAGAAAGTGTTGAATTTTGGTTTCAAAATTTTTGAGTGATCTCCACTAGTGATAGGTAGTCTCTGGTTGCAAGGGTTTTAAAAGTGGAGCTCAAATAGATGGTTTTTGAAATAGGGGTGATCTATGCATATGCATTAGATTCAATTTTAAACTGTCATTTAAAATAGTTAAAAGAATGTTTTTAGCAGACCCAAAGGTGGGCCTTGGTACCTCATTATGTGTACTAGCAAGGGGTGCACAGATCAAGAATTGTTTCTGTTAAGTTTTGAGTACTAGGATTAGCCAAAGTAGGCATGAGAGTTAAATTTGCCAAAATGACCATTCCTCCTTTTTAATTCTTTTTGATTTGATTTTCTTTAGGAAAAGTTTGGAAATGATGTAGATGATGTTTAAATCACCTAAGAAACATTTTACAAGCATTGGATCATTCAATCATGGCAATTCTAACAACTCCTATTTTAAATGCACACATATATGAATGCTTTCATTTTAAATTTGAAATAGTTTTTGTTAACCCTATTTTTGGATGATTTGATCTTGATAACCTTGGCTTAAAGTTTTGGGATGTTACAGTAAGCAACATGATTTAATAAATCATCATATGAATGAATGAAACACAACAACTCAAAATAGTTGCTGAGATAGAAGGGAATAGGTTTACTGACTCAACTAAAAAGTAAAAGAAAAGCCCTTCGCAGACGGAAGCAGGGATTGCAAGTCTCATAAAGAGCTCCCAAAAATTATGATACTTACTAGATTTCAGCTCTCATTGCCCCTATCATAGGCATATTTAGGTGATTAAGGTTAAAGTGATCAAATATGAGGATATGCATTGACAAGTTGTAAATTGAGAATCTCATGTCCCTTGAATACGAGGGCCGCTCCTCATGGTACTCAAGTTTAGTCACCGGTAAGTTCTTGTCATTGTAAGCATATGTGTATCATAGAGAACAGCCAACAGGGTACCCCTTGCCCGATGATACGGAAGAATCCCCATATCAAAATGACAAGGCAAGCAGACAACAAGCATCTCAACAATCTTCTTATTTACCATGGGAATTTGGTGCTTTTTTTCTCTCTTTCCTCTTTTCATAATATCTCTTTTTTTCTCTTTTTATCTTTTTCTCAATCTCTATCTCTTTTTTTATAAGAAGAATGCTTCATAGATGCTCGTTATGGTTACGCTGCAGGTTTCCACCATGTCAGCATGGATTAGACCAGCGACCCATGCGTTTCTCTAACACACATGCATAACTCCATGGACTTACAAGCTCCCCTTTCATTTTGCACCGACGACATCCATAGACAAAAGAACATGATATCAACTAGGTACAAAGTACTCGTGCAATGTTGAAAGCGTTCCCCATGACAACATGGTTCTGCTAATTCACAACTTACAAAGCGCAAGCATATACGCAACATAGATGGGCACAATGGGTCAAGTTTATTAAGTGCAAGAAAGTAAAGTGTGCCATCAAGTTCATGAGAGCTTTAATCACTACTTTTCACATAACAAGTTTAATTTGGGAGGTAGATAAAACAAGAATTTACTTGGAATAGCAATAATGCTAATAGGTAGGTATGGTGGACACAAATGGCATGGGTTTGGTTTAAAGGAAGTGGATGCACGAGAAGAATTCCCTCTCAGTACAGGTTTTTGGCTAGCAAGGCTGGGTAGCAAGTATAAGAGTTGAAGGAAACAAACAAACATACAAGTGATAAAGACAAACATGCAATCTTCCTTGGAAGCACAAAAGATCTTAACTAGAGAATACTAAACTTATGAGCAAATCAAGAAAAAAGATGATGAAATTATATTTCTTTAGAGTACTTTTATCTTTTCATTCAACTCTCAAAAATAGTGTTGCTACTGACCGAGCCAGGTTTGACAAAACCAACTAAATTAACTCAATGATCCCAAAGTGATACCAATACTAACAACAAGATCAATCATATAACCGCGAATTGAAGACTAAAATAAGCTATGCAAAAGACTAAATGATAGAACTTCTCATTAATATTCCATAACGGCAACTCACACCAAGGGATACATATCTAATAAGAGAGGGGACACTTCCATAATGCAAACCATCCTACATGATAGCTTCTCTATTCATGATATGACTCTACATAAAAAGGTAAAAAGATAGAAGATAGTGATGTGATACCGCGACACTCCCCCAAGCTTGAAACAAACCAAGGGGATGCCAAACCTAATGATGAATTACTCCTTTGGTGGTGGTGGTATCCTCTTATCATCGTCCGACTTCCAGGGTAAGGGCTCCCCATCAACAAAGGACATTGTGGTTTCTAGCATCCTGAAACTTGCAGCAGCATTTATGTGTTTAAACCTAACCTCATACTCACAGTTTTGATTTTGAACGTCGTAGAGCTGTGCTTGCAGTTTGTTGGTTGTTTGGCAGAGTGAGAGGACTTCATCCTTGAGTTCAGCAGTCTCCTTTTGGTGCTCGGCGATGAGTTCGGAACAAATCTTATGGATGATATCCTCTTCGCGTTCTGCCATCTTCTTGTACCTAAAGACTTCTTGCTCCAGTGCTTCCATCCTGTCCTCCAGACTTCCTTCACCTTTAGGGCCTTGAAACTCTTTTATCCAGAGCTCCCCATCTTCAAGCAACAACTCCTTCGGATGAATCTTCAACTCTCTCATGTATGGGTTGATGATATCCTCTAAAGAATCTTCCTTGGCTGATCCAGAGGAAGACATTGTGGCTCCAAATCTGGGACTCTACTGTCAGAAACAGATCAAAACGAAAACACGATGAAAACACGATATACGAACCTCAGGAGATCCGGGGGGTTATATATTACGAAGTTTCATGCCAAAAGGAAGGTACTGGAAGAAAACGAGTCAGAGGCGGAGTCCGGAGTGGCCACACCACCTGGTGGCGCGACCAGGGGTGGCTCGCGCCACAGGGTGGTGTGAGCCACCCTGGCTCTGTTTCCGTCGCTTTTTCGCTTCATAACTTTCCTTATTGGCTAAAAACTGCAAAAATACAGTTGGATAGTATTTTCATGGAACTTTTCTTACTAGAACTGTTACCTATTTGAAAACGGACTCTGCAGGTCTCTGAATTTGGTCTTTAATAAATTTCTCCGGAGTTATAACTTGAAAGGCATCAACATCTTCATTGTAAGAATCTCCAGCAATATAGTGCTTGAGTCGCTGCCCATTCACTACTTGTGTAGTATTATCTTTTGAAGAAGAAATTTTTATTGCTCCCAAACGGTACACTTCTTCAATAATGAAGGGTCCTTCCCATTTTGACAGTAGATTTCCTGCAAAAATTCTGAGACGAGACCTATACAATAGAACTTTCTCACCAACATGAAATTCTCTCTTAAGTATTCACTTGTCATGCCATCTTTTAACTTTTTCTTTAAAGAGCCTAGCATTTTCATAGGCTTCACTACTCCATTCATCTAAGGAACTTAAATCAAATAATCTTTTCTCACCTGCGAGCTTACAATATCTATTGAGTTCTTTAACTGCCTAGTAAGCTTTGTGTTCTAATTCTAAAGGTAGGTGACAAGCTTTCCCATAAACCCTTTTATAAGGCGACATCCCCATAGGGTTTTTGTAGGCAGTTCTATAAGCCCATAAAGCATCATTCAACTTTTTATCCTAGTTTTTTCTAGATCTATTAACAGTCTTTTGCAAGATGGATTTAATTTCTCTATTTGATAACTCTACTTGCCCACTAGTTTGGGGGTGATAAGCTGAAGCAATTCTATGATTAACATCATATTTAGCAAGGGTCTTTCTAAAACCACCATGAATGAAATGAGAACCCCCATCAGTCATGAGATACCTAGGCACTCCAAACATAGGAAAGATAACATCCTTAAGCATTTTTAGAGAAGTCTCCCTGTCAGCACTCTTCGTAGGAATGGATTCTACCCACTTAATAACATAATCAACGGCAACAAGAATATGAGTATAACCTTTCGAGTGAGGAAAAGGACCCATAAAGTCAAATCCCCAGCAATCAAAGGGTTCAATAACTAGAGAGTAGTTCATAGGCATTTCATTGCGTCCAGAAATATTACCAACACGCTGACATTCATCACAAGATAAAACAAATTTTCTTGCATCTTTAAAAAGGGTAGGCCAGTAGAAACCTGATTGTAGCACCTTTTGCGCAGTTCTATCTCCTGCATGATGTCCTCCATAGGCACTACCATGACATTTATGCAATATCTCCTTTTGTTCATATTCCGGAACACATCTTCGCATAATACCATCCACTCCTTTATATAAGTGTGGGTCATCCCAAAAATAATGCCTCAAATCATAAAAGAACTTCCTTCTTTGCTGAGCTATAAAAGTTGGAGGCAAATACTTGGAGACAATAAAATTAGCATAATCAGCGTACCAAGGGCTCCCTCGTGAGCTTGCCCCTACTGCAGCCAACTGTTCATTTGGGAAACTATCATTAACAGGCATAGGGTCAAAAGAGATGTTTTCCAATCGAGATAAATTATCAGCTACAGGGTTTTCAGCACCTTTCCTATCTACTATATGTAGATCAAACTCTTGTAAAAGCAGCACCCATCTAATAAGCCTAGGCTTAACGTCCTTCTTCGTCATAAGGTATTTAAAAGCAGCATGACCGGTATGAATGGTGACTTTTGAGTCTACAATATAGGGTCTAAACTTATCACAAGCAAAAAACGACAGCTAGAAATCCTTTTTCAGTAGTAGCATAATTCCTTTGAGCAACGTCTAGAGTCTTACTAGCATAATGAATAACGTTTAGCTTTTTATCAATTCGTTGCCCAAGGATAGCACCTATAGCAAAATCACTAGCATCACACATTATTTCAAAGGGTAAACTCCAATCAGGTGGTTGAACAATAGGGGCTGTAGTTAAAGCCTTCTTAAGAGTTTCAAAAGCTTCCTTACAATCATCATCAAAAACGAAGGGTACATCTTTTTGAAGAAGATTAGTGAGGGGTTTTGATATCCTAGAAAAGTCTTTAATAAACCTTCTATAGAAACCAGCATGACCAAGGATACTACGAATACCTTTGATGTCTCTTAGACATGGCATTTTCTCAATTGCCTCAACCTTAGCTCTATCAACTTCTATGCCTCTTTCAGAAACTTTATGCCCAAGGACAATCCCTTCATTAACCATGAAGTGGCACTTCTCCTAATTAAGAACAAGATTAGTTTCTTCACACCAATGCAAAACTTTATCAAGGTTGTGCAGACAATTTGATGGGTTCGTAGCATGGAAAACAAAAAATTTCTACCGCAAGAACGAACAAAACCCAGATCTAATCTAGATAAAAGCCAAGATCTAATCTATTAGACATGTGCAACGAGATAGATCTATACTAACCCTTGTAGATCCGAAAGCCTTGTGCGAGATCGGATCTCGTGGTTGATGTAGACGATCACTTTCCAATCTCAAGATCGAGTAGATGATCCTTCCGGCGCCGCGTTCCGGCAGCGCTTCCGCAATCGGTCACACGTGCGGAGTCGATGTAGACCTTCCTCTCCCCGTTCCAGCGAGCAGCGGAGGTAGTAGATCTCTCCACGGAATCCCAGCAGCACGACGGCGTGGTGGTGGTGGTGGAGTAGAGAATTCTGCAGGGCTTCGCCTAAGCCTGAGCAGAAGGAAGGAGGAGGAGAGAGGCGGCTAGGGCAAGAGTGGAGGGGCAAGGGGGGTGGCGCCTCCACCCCTCTATATATAGAGGGAGGGGTGGGGCCTAGGGTTTCCACCCCTAGGCCCACCTCCTAGGTCCGGCGCATAAGGGGGGCTTGGGGGGAGTTTCCTTCCCCCCCAAGTTTTCCCTTTTTCTTTCTTGGTTTTCAAGTAAACTCCATAGAAATTTCTAGAACCTTCCGGAACATTCCGAAACCTTCTAGAACCCCCATATAAACACTCCGGGACATTTCCGAACCTAGAAAATGATCTCCATTATATGAATCTTATTCTCCGGACAATTCTGGATCTCCTCGTGATGTCTCAGATCCAATCCGAGACTCCGAACAACATTCGGTCTCCAACGCATATTCCATATCTACCTAAACAGCATCGAACCTTAAGTGTGTCACCCTACAGTTTGTGAATATGCAGACATGATGGAGACACCTCGCTGATCAATAACCATCAGCGGGATCTGGAGATCCATAACGGCTCCCACATACTCAACGATGACTTTGTGATCGATAGAACCATTAACATACGACACCAATTCCCTTTGTCACGCGATACTCTACTTATCCGAGGTTTGATCGTCGGTATCTCCATACCTAGTTCTACCTCACATCGATAAGTACTCTTTACTCATTCCATGTTATGTCATCCCTTGTGACCTAGTCACATGCTTGCAAGCTAACTAGATGACATTCCACCGAGAGGGCCCAGAGCATATCTATCCATCATATGGATGGACAAATCCCAATCTTGGTCCATGCGCTTCAACACATACTTTCAGAATACCCAATGACACCTTTATAACCACCCAGTTACGAAGCAGTGTTTGATGTCATCAAAGCACCCATCCTGTGATGGTGATTAACATAACCTCATGGTCGAAGGATTAGGTTACTATGCATTTGATAAGCGTGTAGCAATACGAACTAAATGACTTGATCTTATGCTACACTTACTATGGGTGTGTGTCCATCACATCATTCTCCTAATGATATGACCTTGTTATTAATGACATCCAATGCCCATGATCAGGAAACCATGATCATCTATTAATCAACAAGCTAGTTCAACAAGAGGCTTACCGGGGACTCTTTTATGTTTACAAAACACACAAGTATTAGTGTTTCCTCATAATACAATTATAGCATGTGATATAAACATTCATCATAAACACAAAGATATAATAATAACCACTTTTATTACTGCCTCTTGGGCATATCTCCAATAGTCTCCCACTTGCACTAGAGTCAATAATCTAGATTACATGGTAATATACCTAACACCCATGTCGTTCTGGTGTTGGTCATGCTTTGCTCTAGGGAGAGGTTTAGTCAACGGATATTCCACATTCAGATCAGTCTGTACTTTGCAAATATTTATGTCACCATCTCGAACATACTCGTGAATAGCATGGAAACGTAGCTTGATGTGCTTCAGCTTGCTATGTGACCTTGGCTCCTGTGCATTAGCTATGGCACCTGTGTTGTCACAGTAGATGGCCATCGGGTCCAACACACTAGGAACCATGCCAAGTTCAGTAATGAACTCCTTCATCCATATGGCTTCTTGTGCAGCCTCCGAAGCAGCTATGTATTCCGATTCAGTTGAAGATTTCGCCACAACGCTTTGCTTGGCACTCCTCCAGCTTACTGCAGCACCATTCAAAATAAATACGTATCTAGACTGTGATTTCGAGTCATCTAGATCGATTTTCCAACTAGCATCAGTGTAACTATTTACAACAAGTTGTTCATCACCTCCATAAGAAAGAACCATATCCTTAGTCCTATTTAGGTACTTTAGGATATTCTTGACCACTGTCCAGTGCTCCATTCTAGGATCACTTTGATATCTGCTAGTCAAACTAACATCATGTGCTATATCCGGTATTGTACACAGCATGACATACATGATAGAACCTATGGCCGAGGCATAGGGAATATTATTCATTTTCTCTCTATCTTCTGTCGTAGCTGGACTTTGAGTCTTACTCAAGGTCTTACCTGACAACAAGTGCACGAACCCTTTCTTGCTCTCTTCCATTCTAAACTTCTTTAGAACTTTGTCCAAGTATGTACTTTGTGAAAGCGCTATTAGGCGTCTTGATCTATCTCTATAAATCTTGATGCCTAGAATATATGTCGCTTCGCCAAGATCCTTTATTGAAAAACTATTATTCAAATAGGCTTTGACGCTATTAAGAAGTTCTATATCATTCCCAATCAACAATATGTCATCTACATATAGTACTAGGAATGCTATAGAGCTCCCACTCACTTTCTTGTAAATTCAAGCTTCTCCATAAGTTTGTATAAATCCAAAGTTTTTGATTACTTTATCAAAACGTTGATTCCAACTCCGGGATGCTTGCTTCAGTCCATAAATGGAGCGCTGAAATTTGCATACCTTGTTAGCATCTTTAGGATCGACAAAACCCTTGGGTTGTACCATATACAACTCTTCCTCAATGTCTCCATTAAGGAACGCCGTTTTGACATCCATCTGCCAAATCTCATAATCGAAATATGCAACAATTGCTAACAAAATCCTCACAGACTTTAGCTTCGCTACTGGTGAGAATGTCTCATCGTAGTCAACTCCTTGAATTTGTCGGAACCCTTTCGCGACAAGTCGAGCTTTATAGACGATAACATTACCATCAACATCTGTTTTTATTTTGAAAATCGATTTGTTCTCGACAACCTTACGGCCATCCGGTAAGTCCACCAAAGTCCATACTTGGTTTTCGTACATGGATCCCATTTCGGATTTCATGGCTTCTAGCCATTTGTCAGAATCTAGGCTCACCATAGCTTCTTCATACGTCGTAGGGTCATCAGTGTTGTCTACCAACATGATGTTCAAGGCAGGGTCATACCAATCAGGAGTGGTACAAACCCTCGTTGACCTGCGAGGTTCAGCAGCAACTTCGTTTGAAGTTTCATGATCACCATCATTAGCTTCCTCTCTAATTGGTACAGGCGGCACAAAAACATATTCTGGTGCTGTGCTACTCTCAACTCCGAGAGAAGGTTCAATAACCTCGTCGAGTTCTACTTTCCTTCCAGTCACTTCCTTCGAGAGAAACTCCTTCTCAAGAAAGGATCCATTCTTGGCAACGAAAACTTTGCCTTCGGATCTATGATAGAAGGTATACCCAATTGTTTCTTTAGGGTATCCTATGAAGACGCATTTCTCCGCTTTGGGTTCAAGCTTATCAGGTTGTAACTTCTTTACATATGCTTCACAACCCCAAACTTTAAGGAACGACAACTTAGGTTTCTTTCCAAACCACAATTTGTACGGTGTCGTTTCAACGGATTTAGATGGTGCCCTATTTAAAGTGAATGCGGCTGTCTCTAATGCATAGCCCCAAAATGATAGCGGTAAATCTGTAAGAGACATCATAGACCGAACCATATCTAAGAGAGTTCGATTACGACGTTCGGACACACCATTACGCTGTGGTGTTCCCGGCGGTGTCAATTGCGAAAGTATTCCACATTTCTTAAATGCATGCCAAACTCATAACTTAGATATTCACCTCCGCGGTCAGAACGTAGAAATTTAATCTTCTTGTTACGATGATTTTCCACTTCACTTTGAAATTCCTTAAACTTCTCAAAAGTTTCGGACTTATGTTTCATAAAGTAGACATACCCATATCTACTCAAGTCATTCGTGAAAGTGAAAACATAACGATATCCACCACGCGATGCTACACTCATTGGGCCGCACACATCGGTATGTATTATTTCCAATAAGTCTATAGCTCGCTCAATTATTCCAGAGAATGGAGTCTTAGTCATTTTTCCCATTAGACATGCTTAGCATCTTTCAAGTGATTCAAAATCAAGTGATTCAAGAAGTCCATCAGAATGGAGTGTCTTCATACGCTTCACTCCAATGTGACCAAGACGACAATGCCACATGTATGTAGAATTATCATTCAATTTTGTTTGTTTAGCATCTATGGTGTGAACATGTGTATCACTACTATCGAGATTTAATAAGAATAAACCATTCATCTCAGGTGCATTACCATAAAATATATTACTCATATAAATCGAACAACCTTTATTCTCGGACTTAAAAGAGTAACCGTCTCGCAATAAACAAGATCCAGATATAATGTTCATGCTTAACGCAGGCACCAAATAACAATTATTCAAATTTAAAACTAATCCCGAAGGTAGATGCAGAGGGAGAGTCCTGACGGCGATCACATCAACCTTGGAGCCATTTCCAACGGCATCGTCACCTCGTCTCTTGCCAGTCTTCGCTTATTCCGCAGCTCCTATTTCAAGTTACAAATATGAGCAACCGAACCAGTATCAAATACCCAGGCACTTCTATGATTACTAGTAAGATACACATCAATAACATGTATATCGAATATACCTTTCTTCTTGATGTTGCCGTTCTTCAGATCCGCCAGGTACTTGGGGCAGTTACGCTTCCAGTGACCGGCACCCTTGCAGTAGAAGCATTCAATTTCAGGCTTAGGACCAGCCTTGGGCTTCTTAGCAGGTGCGTCAGCTTTCTTGCCGTCCTTCTTGAAGTTGCCCTTGTTCTTAGGCTTGCCCTGTTTCTTGAAATTGGTGGTCTTATTGACCATCAACACTTGGTGCTCCTTTTTGATCTCCACTTCAGCAGTTTTCAGCATGGACGATAGTTCAAGCAACGTCTTGTTCATGCAGTGCATATTGTAGTTCATCACAAAGTTCTTATAACTCGGTGGCAGTGATTGGAGGACACGGTGAATCCCTAACTCATTAGGAATTGTTATCCCAAACTCTTGGAGCTTGTTTGCGTGCCCAGACATGGTGAGCACGTGCTCGCTAACGGAGCTGCCCTCTTCCATCTTACAGTTAAAGAACTTTTCGGAGGCCTCATAGCTCTCCACGGCCGCATGAGTCTCAAAAATCATCTTGAGCTCTTTGATGATATCAAATGGGTCGTGGTGCTCAAAGCGCTTCTGAAGCTCCATTTCTAAACCATAGAGGATGGCACACTGAACTGTGGAGTAGTGATTTTTCCGAGTGGCGTAAATATTCTTTACGTCATCGGTGGCATCTTCTGCAGGTGGGTCACCTAGC
Source organism: Avena insularis (assembly GCA_023614405.1). NCBI lineage: Eukaryota > Viridiplantae > Streptophyta > Magnoliopsida > Poales > Poaceae > Avena > Avena insularis. The sequence goes on from CM042694.1 coordinate 472,157,872, forward strand.
GGTGCTTCGAGCACATAGGTCAACTGACCAGCCCTGAGGACAATCTTTAGTCCACGGAGCCAGTCCGTGAAGTTGCTTCCATTGTTCTTAAGCTTTTCTTTCTCTAGGAACGCATTGAAATTGATGGAGAGGTTCGCCATAATCTACAACAAATTTGCAAGTAGTTTAGACTAAGTTTATGATAAATTGAGTTCAATTTTAATTCTTAAATTAACTAGGTGAACTCCCACTCAAAACAACATCCCTCACATTGTCTTAGTGATTACACGAACCAAGTGCACTACACCAAGTCCGATCTTCACGAGAGAAGATGTAGTTTCATCGGCGAACAATCTTCATGTTCATCATATCATTTATATGATTCATGCTCTACCTTTTGGTATTCCGTGTTCCGATACCATGTCTGTACATGCTAGGCTCGTCAAGATTAACCTTAGTTTCCGCATGTGCAAATCTGGCTTGCACCTGTTGTATGCACATGTAGAATCTATCACATCCGATCATCACGAGATGCTTCGAAACGACGAGTCTTAGCAACGGTGCCAACTAAGGACAAACACTTTATTACTTGATACTTAGTGAGAGGGATCATCTTATAATGCTACCGCCGCGATCTAAGCAATACAAGATGCATAAAGGATTAACATCGTAGGCAATTCATAATTAGTGTGATATGATATGGCCCTTTCTTCTGATGCCTTTGATCTCCATCTCCAAAGCACGGACATGATCTCCATCATCACCAGTATTGCGTCAAGGACACTGGCGCCGCTTCATGGTTGTCCATCATCACTAGCAACTATTACAACTACTTGGAATAAAGCTATTACAAGATGAACAGACACGCAGGTGTTAACAGAATTAAAGACAACCATTAGGCTCCTGCCGGTTGCCATATTACAACAAGGATCATTGCATACATCAAATATAATCTCAATCACATGATGGCCATATCACATCACAAAACCCCTGCAAAAACAAGTTAGACGCCTCTAATTTTCTTTGCATGTTTTACGTGGTTTGGGGCTTTCGAATAAGAACGGATCTTACCTACGAAACTGAAACCACAACATTGATACAAGTGCTATCAAGTGCAAAGTGTAGATTAGATCTATACTATGGTGGGAGAGACAGACACCCGCAAAGCCACTTGTGCAAAGCAAGTTACATGTCAAGCGTGGAGCAAGTCTCATGTGCGATGACATGTAAGGTTAGCCCGAGTCGCTTCATCCCACCATACCGCAAGATGCAAAGTACACAAAGAAAAATACGGCACGAGCACCAACACCCACAAAACCATTGTGTTCTACTCGTGCAACAGATCTACGCATAGACATGGCTCTGATACCACAGATGGGTTCGTAGCATGGAAAACAAAAAATTTCTACCGCAAGAACGAACAAAACCCAGATCTAATCTAGATAAAAGCCAAGATCTAATCTATTAGACATGTGCAACGAGATAGATCTGTACTAACCCTTGTAGATCCGAAAGCCTTGTGCGAGATTGAATCTCGTGGTTGATGTAGACGATCACTTGCCGATCTCAAGATCGAGTAGACGATCCTTCCGCCGGCGTTTCGGCGCTTCATGATCGGTCACACGCGGAGTCGATGCAGACCTTCCTCTCCCTGTTCGGTGAGCAGCAGAGGTAGTAGATCTCTCCACGGAATCCCAAAGGCACGACGGCGTGGTGGTGGTGGAGTAGAAATTCTGCAGGGCTTCGCCTAAGCCTGGAGGAAGGAAGGAGGAGGAGAGGCGGCTAGGGCAAGAGTGGAGGGCAAGGGGTGGCGCCTCCACCCCTCTATATATAGAGAGGAGTGCGCCTAGGGTTCCCACCCTAGGCCCACTTCTAGGTCCGCCCACAAGGGGCTTGGGGAGTTTCCTTCCCCCAAGTTTCCCTTTTCTTTCTTGGTTTTCAAGTAAACTCCATAGAAATTTCTAGAACCTTCGGAACATTACAAACCTTCTACAACCCCCATATAAACACTCCGGGACATTTTCGAACCTAGAAAATGATCTCCATTATATGAATCTTATTCTCCGGACAATTCCGGATCTCCTCGTGATGTCTCAGATCCAATCCAAGACTCCGAACAACATTCGGTCTCCAACGCATATTCCATATCTACCTAAACAACATCAAACCTTAAGTGTGTCACCCTACGGTTCGTGAATATGCAGACATGATGGAGACACCTCTCCGATCAATAACCATCAGCGGGATCTGGAGATCCATAACGGCTCCCACATACTCAACGATGACTTTGTGATCGATAGAACCATTAACATACGACACCAATTCCCTTTGTCACGCGATACTCTACTTATCCGAGGTTTGATCGTCGGTATCTCCATACCTAGTTCTGCCTCGTTACTGATAAGTACTCTTTACTCGTTCCATGTTATGTCATCCCTTGTGACCTAGTCACATGCTTGCAAGCTAACTAGATGACATTCCAACGAGAGGGCCCAGAGCATATCTATCCATCATATGGATGGACAAATCCCAATCTTGGTCCATGCGCTTCAACACATACTTTTAGAATACCCAATGACACCTTTATAACCACCCAGTTACGAAGCAGTGTTTGATGTCATCAAAGGACCCATCCTGTGATGGTGATTAACATAACCTCATGGTCGAAGGATTAGGTTACTATGCATTTGATAAGCTTGTAGCAATACGAACTAAATGACTTGATCTTATGCTACACTTACTATGGGTGTGTGTCCATCACATCATTCTCCTAATGATATGACCTTGTTATTAATGACATCCAATGCCCATGATCAAGAAACCATGATCATCTATTAATCAACAAGCTAGTTCAACAAGAGGCTTACCAAGGACTCTTTTATGTTTACAAAACACACAAGTATTAGTGTTTCCTCATAATACAATTATAGCATGTGATGTAAACATTCATCATAAACACAAAGATATAATAATAACCACTTTTATTATTGCCTCTTGGGCACATCTCCAACACAATTATCAAAAGAAGTTCCATAGACAGAAAATTCATCCATGAACACTTCCACAATTTCCTCACAAAACCATAAAAGATAGCAGACATGCATCTTTGAAAAGTAGCAGGAGCATTACATAAACCAAAAGGCATACGTCTATAAGCATAAGTTCGGTAAGGGAAAGTAAAGGTAGTTTTTTCTTGATCTTGTTGTTTAACAGCAATTTGGGAGAAACCAGAATAACCATCAAGAAAACAAAAATGGGTCTTTTTAGACAACCTTTCCAACATTTGATCAATAAAAGGAAGCGGGTAATGATCTTTCTTAGTAACTTTGTTGACTTTTCTAAAATCAATGCACATCCTATAGCCTACTACTATTCTTTGGGGAATTAGCTCATCATTATCATTAGGAACAACGATAATTCCTCCTTTTTAGGAACACAATGGACAGGACTGACCCATTCACTATCAGCAATAGGGTAAATAATACCAGCATCAAGGAGTTTCAATACCTCATTCCTTACCACTTCCTTCATCTTAGGATTTAAACGTCGTTGGTGCTCTACTACTGGCTTTGCATCTGATTCTATATTGATAGAATGCTGGCATATAGTAGGTGAAATCCCTTTTAAATCATCTAGAGTATAACCCATAGCTCCTCGGTGTTTCTTCAAAACCTCCAATAACCTTTCCTCTTCCTTCCCTGAAAGTTTAGAGCTAATAATAATAGGATACATCTTTTTATCATGAATATAAGCATATTTAAGATCATCAGGGAGAGGTTTTAGATCGCAGACCGGATCCTTTTTAGGTGGCAACGTGGTACCCAAGTCTTCTACAGGCAAGTTATGCTTAAGCATCTTGGGTTGACGACGGAGAATCTCGTCAATATCATTCCTTTCTTCCATGAAGATCTCACTTTCGTGATCTTCCATAAATTGTTGCAAAGCATTGTTAGGAGCAAGAGAAATAGAAGAAAGTTGTTCAACTCTAAAATCCTCATTATGGGTTTCCTCTTCACAAGGTTCTTTAGTAAATTTCAAAAAATTAAACTCATAAGATTCCCCATCAAACTTAGTCAAGATTTTCTCCCTCTTGCAATCTATAATAGCTCCACAAGTACTCAAGAAAGGTCTACCAAAAATGATAGGATAAGTTTTACTAGCAGCTGAACCAAGTACTAGAAAATCAGCAGGATACTTAATCTTACCACAAAGAACTTCCACATCTCGTACAATACCAATTGGAGAGATGGTCTCTCTATTAGCAAGGTGAATAACCACATCAATCTCTTTCAATTTGCAGGGACTTATTTCGTGCATAATTTCTCTGTAAAGCTAATAAGGAATATCACTAGAACTTGCACCAATATCACATAAACCATAATAGCAATGATCACCAATTCTAACGGAAAGCACAGGGACACTAGCCTTTTTAGTTCTATTAGGGTGTGAAACAATATTAGAAGCATCCTCACAAAAGACTACGTGTCCATCTTCTATGCCTTTAGTGACAAGGTCTTTCACAATTGCTACCATAGGTTCAACGTTTATTTGTTCATCAGGTTTTACAGTTCTCTTTTGACTTTTAGTGATTACACTAGTTAGCATAGGATGATCCTTTACCTTATCTGGGAAGGGAATCTTCTCGATATAAGGTTCATGTAACATGTGATCAATAGTGCAATACTCAGTACTCCCAACAGGAACACAGTCAACAATATCTTTATAAGGTGCATGGTACTTGTTCCATCCCCTTTTTGGAATTTCAATATAAGAAGAAAAAGCCTTAAAGCAATTTGTAATAACTTGTAAATCAAGAACATAAGCATTACTAATGTTTTGAAAGTCATCAGTTCCCATAAAAGATTCAATGCATTCATAATCATAATTTATACCTGACTTTCTACCTTTGTCATTCTCCCATGCTTCAGCATTGTCTTGAATACGGTCCAGAATATCCCATTTAGCTTCTTCTTCCATGAGAGTGAATGATCCAGCACAAGAAGCATCCAATAAATCCTTATCATGAAGAGGAAGCCTTGCATAAAATTTATTGATAATAATATTGTTGGGGAGCTCATGAATGGGACATTTGAGCATTAGTAACTTCAATCTCCCCCAAGCTTGAGCTGTACTCTCTCCATCAAGAGGCCAAAAGTTGTATATTTGATTCTGATCTTTATGAATCTCACTAGGAGGATAAAATTTTGAATAAAAGAGAGGCACTATTTCCTACCATTCCAGAGCTTGACCATTCTTCAGCAGCTTATACCATTCCTCAGCTCTTCCTTTCAACGACAATGAGAATAACTTCTTCTTAACTTGATCTATAGTAATACCTACACACTTGAACAACCCGCATAATTCGTGTATAAAGAGTAAATGATCACCGGGATGGACAATTCCATCCCCAACATAGTAGTTATCCATAACATGATCAATAATTCTTGTAGGTATTTTAAAAGCATCATTCTCAGCAGGTGGTGGTTCATCTACTACCTTAGCAGTGGTAGTAGCTTTACCAAATAAGAAACTCAGTGAATTATCCATAACAAAAATAAAGCAACTAACAGAAGTAAACAATACTCACAATAGAAGTTTCCTTTACCAGTTCCACTCTCCAATAGCGCTTCACTCCCGACAGCGGTTGGAAAATAGTCTTGATGACCCACAAGTATAGGGGGGTGTATCGCAGTATTTTCGATAAGTAAGAGTGTCGAATCCAACGAGGAGTAGAAGGTGTTGGCTAGTGGTATGGATCAGGAATTCTCTGCAAATACTTAGCAAACGGATTTTAGGGGTTTTTGATAAAGCAAGTAAATGAAGTACGAGTAAATAAAAGACAATAGGAATAAATGCAGCAAGTGGCCCAATCCTTTATGCAGCAAAGGACAAGCCGGTTGTATTACTTAAGATGACCAAACGTTCTCGAGGACACATGGGAAGACTGTCAAGTGCTTTCGCTTCATATAGTTGATTAATCTTCTTTAGCTTGCTAAGTGTTGTGTGGGTGACCCTATGCTAATGTACCGACCTTCCTAGGACTAATACATACTTGTGATTATACCCCTTGCAAACATCCGTAAGTACAAGAAAGTAATTAAGGTAGAAACCTAACCATAGATTTAAACTCTAAGACCCTTATGTCCCTTGTGAAGTGGTTTCCTAACAGGGGTTCAGATTTCTGTCACTCCGGCAACCCCTACGATTAGTAGCCAAATACACAATGCATTCCCCTAGGCCCATATAGGTGAAGTGTCATGTAGTCGACATTCACATGACACCAGTAGAAGAAGTACACCACAACTTAAATATCAAACTATTGAATCTTTCTCAACACAACTCCACTACTAACAACATGACTTCTCCCATGTCCTCAAGAACAAAATGAACTACTCACAAGACATCATATGGATCATGATCAGAAATGGAATAATGATGTATAACAATCTGAACATAAACAATAATTCAATGGTTCACTCAATAGCTTCAACTACAAAGAGTAATCAACACCGGGAAAGTTTCCCCTATGAACTAATGCAAGATTCAACCCAATTGTTACAGAAATATGGAGATGGTGATGAGGGTGCTGATGGTGATGATGGTGGTGATGATGATGATGAGGATCCCGATGAAGTCCAGCTTGATGGTGGTGTTGATTCCGATGATATCCCCTCTCCGGGAAGGAATTCCCCCAGCAGAAATCTGTCTGCCGGAGATATCTTTCTCTCTCAGTGTTTTCTGCCCTATAGAGGTGGCGGAATCTTTCCGTGGTCGCTCCTCGAGTCTTAGGGTTTCGGGAGGAATATATACGTTAGAGGGGAGAGCCAGAGGTGGGCCAGGGCAGCCACACCACCTGCTGGCGCAGCCTAGGCTTGCCCGTGCCAGGGGGTGGTGTGGCCCCCCTGTGGCCCATCTCCACTCCCTCTTCTGGCAGCCTTCGTCTTCTGGAAAATAGGATTTTCCGTATATTTTCCCGGATTTTTTGATCTTCGTGAATTTTGCCTCCCAACAACACCTTTTCCATCAGAATCCTGACTGCAGCGGTCCTTGCTCCAAAAGTCATCAACCATGCAAAAATAGATGAAATAACATAAGTATCATCTGTTAATATGAAATATATCAATGAATTATGACGTAGAATAGTGATGCAAAATGGACGTATCAATAGGTATTGTTCGCAGCTGATCAGCCGGAACATGAGCTTGTTTGACATATTTTTGGCAGCCCTTGCACGTCTTGACCAGCCGTTCGGCATCTGCCTTGGCTATAAGCCAGAAAAAACCATGTCAGAAAGCTTTTGCCACTAGATATTTGGCTGCAGCGTGGTGACCACACTCGCCTTCGTGGATCTCTCGTAAGATTTCCACTCCTTCTTCCGGAGATACACAACGCTGAAAGACCCCAGATGCACTCCACTTATAGAGCTCACCACTAATTATAGTGTAGGCTTTTGCTCGTCGGACGATCTGCCAGCTCAGAACCTCGTCTTCGAGTAATTTTTTTCTACCAAGTAATCAAGGTAGGGTTGAGTCCAGCTGGGAATCACAGCCAGAACTTCTACTAAAGGTGAGTCGGATTTGGTCGGATATTCCTCGTCCACTCCTTTTATAGAGGGAACTTTGAGGTGCTCTAAAAAATCGCCATCCGAAACCTTTTTCTGGGCAGAGCCTATTCGAGATAATGCATGTGCTTCCTCATTTTCTGTTCGAGGGATGTGTTGAACTTCAAACCCTTCAAATGATTTAGATAGTTCATCCACGACAGCCCTATATGCTGCCATGTGCTTGTTTGCCTTACAGATATCCGAAACTTATTGGGCAACAAGATCCGAATCTCCATAACACATTAAACATCGGATGCCGATGTCCTTTGCAATCTGGATTCCATGCAGTAATGCTTCATACTCGGCAATGTTATTTGTTGTTGTGAAGTGGATCTGCATTATATGGAAAAGTTTATCTCCTTGGGGTGATTTGAGCACCACACCAGCCCCCGAGCTTTCGAGCGCTTTAGACCCGTCAAAATGCAAGGTCCAGTATTCCGACTCTGGTAGGGTCATATTCTCCATTGTCTCTGTCCAATCAGCAACAAAGTCAGTGAGGATTTGGGATTTGATTGTTGTACGAGGTTTGTACTCAATGTCGAAAGCTGAAAGCTCTATGCCCCATTTGGCGACGTGTCCTGTGGCGTCACTATTGTTGATTATGTCTCTCATGGGAGCTGTGCTCACCATGGTAATTGGATGTTCCTGAAAATAATGACGCAACTTACGAGATGCTAAGAACACACCATAAGCCAGCTTTTGATAGTGCGGATACCGCTGTTTTGATTCAGTTAAGACCTTGCTAAGATAGTAAGTCGGACGCTGCACCAGGTGTTCCTGATTTTCCTCCGGTCTCTCCACCACCATGACGATACTGACGACCTTGTTTGTCGCAGCGAGATAGAGCAACATCGGTTCCTAAGGTTCCGGTGCTACAAGGATGGGAGCAGATGAGAGTACTGCTTTCAGGTCTTGTAGCACAACTTCAGCTTCGTCGGTCTAAACGAATTTCTTAGTCTTTTTTAGGAGCTTGTATAGTGGTGCGGATCTTTCGCCGAGTCGGCTTACAAACCGACTGACTGCGGCAATGCATCCAGTTAGTCTTTGAACATCCTTCGGGCGAGTTGGCCTAGAAATATTGAGTATAGCCTTGATTTTGTCTCGGTTTACCTCTATACCTCTTTGAGACACGATAAAACCTAACAATTTTCCGGCTAGAATTCCAAAGAAACACTTCTTCGGATTAAGCATTATGTTGTGTTTTTGTAGATTGGCGAACGTTTCCTCCAAGTCGGAAATCAAGGTTTCCTTCTTTTTGGACATCACCGCAATATCGTCCACATATGCATGTACATTGTGTCCGAGTTGGTCGTGGAGGCAACGCTGCATAGTGCATTGGTACGTAGCTCCTGTGTTTTTGAGCCCAAAGGGCATCGAACGAAACAGAAGGTTCCAAAGGGGGTTATGAATGAAGTTTTGACTTTGTCAGATTCCTTCATCCAAATTTGGTGATAACCGAAATATGCATCGAGATAACATAGGAGTTCCGAGCCTGCCGTAGAATCGATAACTTGATCAATCCTAGGCAGAGCAAACGGATCTTTGGGAAAAGCCTTGTTCAAGGCAGTATAATCAACACACATCCTTAAATCAGTGGTGTCCTTTTTAGGGACCATTACAGGATTGGCCGACCACTCAGTGTGGATGACCTCTTCTATGAATCCGGCTAACTCGAGCTGGGCTAGTTCCTTAGCTATTGCCTTATGCTTTTCATCGCCAAAACATCATAGGGACTGTTTGACGGGTTTAGCGTTTGGGTGTACATTTAGAGAGTGCTCAGCAAGTTCCCTAGGTACTCCGGTCATGTCAGATGGCTGCCATGCGAAGATATCTTGATTTTCTTGGAGGAACTTGATGAGTGTGCTTTCCTATGCGCTCTAGGCCTACGCCTATCCGGGTCACCTTGGAGGGGTCATCATCCTTCAACAGCGTCTTCTTCATCTCTTCCGATTCCTTGAACTCCAGATTCGGCTTTGTCACCTCCTTCTTCGTCACGGGCATCTCAGACGGATCAGTGGTTTTCTTGATCTCCGGTACTGGGCGTGCGGCAGCAAAGAAAGGTGGCATTTCCGTCCTCACACTCTCGCGCCTTCTTCGGGTCTCCCCTGATGGTGATCACGCTGTTGGGACCTGGAATTTTCATCATATTGTAAATGTAACACGGACGAGCTATAAAAGCCCAGTAAGCCGGACGTCCGAATATAACATGGTATGCGCTCTTGAACAGGACCACTTCGAAGGAAAGTGCTTCCATCCGATATTTTTTTGGAGTTCCAAAGGTCACGTCCAAAGTGATTTCTCCCATCATGTTCTCTTCTTCCGACGCTTCTCTTTGTCTTCTTCCCTACGATCGTTCGACTCTCGCCGAGGAGGATTCTTCGGATACAGGGCAGCGATCGCCTCTTGCTCGGTGGCTGGAGAAACGTTGCACCAATCACATGGAGCTCTGTGATGCTGTCCTGAAGATCCGGTTCTTGAGTAATTGTCTTCCCGATGATTGGAACGGTGATGCTGTTCCGGAGCCTGCTGGGGTCTTACGTCATTCCAGGCCAGATCCGTGCGACATTGGTCGGATTGCGAGACCAGTTTTCCGCATACGGATTTCGCGGCCTTCTATTGTTCCAGACCCTTGGTGAGTAGCTTGATGCCCAATTGAACCTGTTCCGGGCCTAGATTGTTTGCCAGGATGTCTCGAGCAGCGGCAGTGTTTTGCACTGGTGTTGGGTACACCAGATCTCCCTTGCTATCGAGTCGAGGCATCCCCGAATCTCCCTCAAAGAGAACCTTACGTGTTTCCGGAAATTGATTGTCATGTGTATGTCATTTCCGGTTCTTCTGATGTTGCAGAGAGATGAGCTTCTCCGCCTTGGCCATGCGCTTCTTCTCTTCCTCGATGTTTTTAGCTTCATCCAGGAGTACTTGGCGGCGCGCTTCTAGGGCTTGGGCCCTTTCGTCCAATTCCACAACAGTTAGTTCTGCTGCAGTGGGGATAGGTGTGGTTAATGCAGCATAGATGAGTTTACGGGCACCTGCGGTGACCACGTGTCCATCCACCGATTCTTCTTTGGGCTCGTCTGGGATGAGTGCTCCATCCGAGTCTTCCTCGTATTCCTCGGCAATCACCTCCTCAGCTAGAAGTTCTTTTGCCGGGGTCTTGTTCTTCTTGTTCCTCTTCTTTGCCTTCTTGGCAGCGCCAGTAGCAAAGACGGCTTTGGGTCCGTTTCCCGGAGTCAAGCTCTAATCGGTACTTTCAGACATCTAGACCTCGGGATTATCTCCGATATCCATGTCATCCTGTGCTTTGGGAGAGTTTTCCCCGGATCGTTCATCCATGGCTTCTCCTTCTTCTGCAGCTTTGGAGTTGTACTCCTCTTCATATTCCGCGGAGAACTTTCAGAAATCTGTCGACGTCATCGAGTCATCCGAGGATGCGGGTAAGTCAGTGTTTGTTCCGATCGCCTCCAACACTGAGTCAGTGTTGTCTCCAGCATCAGCAGAGCCGGATCCAGATCCAACATATCCGACGAAGTGCGATGTGTGGGTCTGAGGTAGTTGCGGCTTTCCTTGTGGGCTTCCTCGAAGATATTGATGGTTTCGAGAACCTCATCCATGCTTGCATCTTGCATCATCATGCGCCTCAACATGTGCCTCAGGAATTGTTGATCTGTTGCGGCATTGGCAGGGCCGGAACCAAGGTTGTTGTTGTGATCCTCCTGGATTTCGACTTCAGTGGGTGGATCAATCTGGGATTCAGCCGCGCTAGGGAGATGCACTCCAGATTCGATTTGAATCGCAAGGTCTGCTTCAGGCTCAGATTTCTCCACTATCTCCGCAACGGCTGTGGGCTGGGTGGGATTAGGGTTTTCTGAGATCCGAAACTCTGCCGCCTCCGTGGACAAAGGGGACCCAGAAACTTCTTATGCCTCTATCATCACTGCTAGGGTGGGTGGGACAGGTTCAGCGAATCCGATGTACACATCGATCTCGCCAAAAGACATAATGGTATAGGCAGTCACGACTTCCCTAGCCAGAATCCAGGTCTCATCAAGAACGATGAGAGGGACGTCACTAGCGTAGAGGATGCGACCGACGGTGATAGTCTCGCCGATTCCGATTCTTGCAGATTCCGCTCGGAACACAGATCCGAAGCTCACTTGCCCCATGGTGGGCGCCAACTGTCGTCGGATTGATGACTGGTACGTCATGAGGGGGTCCTCGAGATGTGTGGAAGAGAGGGGTGTGAGACGTATGGTGTTCTGGGACGGTGAGCACACAAGTTTACCCAGGTTCGAATCTGCCGGCTTTGGACGGATCCTACTCCTGCTAGCAATCCAGTAATACGGCAGAGCCGGAATATGGGTTACAAGGGTTTCGCCTGTGAGAGTTGAGATTGTAGACTATTGTGAGGGTTATACGGTGGTGCCCTAAAGGCTCTCCCTAGGACTTCTTATATAGATATCCGGCCTAGGGTTTACAAGAGAGATCTATCCGGCTACGATTAAGAGTCGGTTACAGAGTACATCTTGAACTACAAGTAACACTATGGGCCTATGTCGGTAAGTCTTCTGGGCCTTCCCATAGCCGGATGAGACTCCGTCTCTTCTCGCTGACTGGGCCGCCCGTGATGCAAAGCTCTAACCCGAAGTGGGCCACCCTGGTCAGTGAGGCACAATGAGGATACCCGGAAAGTATATCCCCAACAATTTTGTGGTGAAAGTGTACCGCCTCTACAGAGTGTTAAACTATTCGAATATCCACGTCCATGATTTATGGACAGTTGGGTGCCATCTGTTAGTTGTCAGATGTTTTCAAAATGACTTGTGAATTGAAGTATGACTTTGACTTGACCACAACAGGGTTGTGGATATGAAAACTAGGTTCCCACTTAGGCGATGTAGAAAATTAAATTAGCTTTCTTTACTTCTTAACTTAGTATGAAATAAACCTAGCCTTTTGCAAATAAACCTAGAGCTTAAGATTCCTACTAGAACTACCTTACTTGTTAGTGATAGTTTGCGAGTACTTAAAGAGTACTCATGGCTTTGTCCCTGGCTATTCCCGTGGCCAGACTATGAGGAGGACTACCAGGAATATGGACAACAGGAGGTCTATGATAACTAGGACCATCTACCATCGTCAGCATTGCCTGTGACTCTGAAGATGGAGCCCCTACTACGTTTACTTTCCGCTGCTTTGATTGTATTAAGACTAGATCATGAGAACCTTTATTTGTAAGACCTTTATTATGGTTTGTAATGGATGATGTACTGTGATACCAATCTGTTATGTCTCGCAAAAATGGTAATCCTGGGATTGTGAGGTATGGCATAACAGGCATCTAGGATTAAAAATCTGGGTGTTGACAAGTTGGTATCAAAGCGATCCTAACCATAGGAGACCCTAGTTAGAATGGACGTCTGAACAAAAACTTAGTTTCAAAACAAAAGAAGTGAGTATTTATGAAAACCTATTTCCACTCTTACCCTTGAGATTTTTTGAAAAAATTCATGTTCCTAAAAAATTCTTGCAATCCTACATAAAATTTGACACACTTGATCACCCCACTAACTTGCTCACCCTAAATTCTTATAGATGGAAGTCAAGTATAGCAAATTCTACCAGCTGGGCAACGAAGGTCACCTGATCTTTGAGAGGGATCTAGATGCACTTGCAGACTACCTTGAACACCCGCACCCGGAGTTCTTCGGGGCACAACTCAATGATCAGCAAGGAGGAGAGCTACAATGGCTGATAGTTGCCGATCTCAGAGGCAAGATGGAAGCACCCACTTCGGAGAAGATCCAATTCAGCATTCGGGAGAACAACTGGCTAGATGGATTAGCCAGGGCTATGCAAGAAGATCTCGCCCGTCTGTGTGGGCAAAACATCAACCAGATCTAGGGAACTCGCTTTGCTCACTACGCAAGGCGTGATTCAATGGGAATGCCCTTGGAGATGCAAGGACACCAGGAGCTGAAGCACCAAGTGGATAATCTCGACTTCATGTTGTATGATAGACAACAAGAGTTGGACAACACCCATGCCTACGCCAACCACAACCATGCCATTGTAGTCAATAAGGACCAGACCCTCGCCATCCTTGCCAAGGAGCGCCAATCACTTCGTCGTCAGCATGACAAGAAGGACCACGTCATCGATCGTCTTCATAAGAAGGTGGCCACTCTCGAGAAGACCATTCGTGAACAAGAGATCCAGCTTGAAGCGAAGGAGGAGTAAGGGGAAGATATCCGTGGAGATCTCTACTCTTACCTCAGTGATCATGACGACTACCTGGAGGACGAGGCCATGGAGTTCCACACTGATGATGATTCCGCCTTCACTAATTATGATTAGATGCACTTGAGAACTATCGTAGGAATGAGTTGTACCCGGTCCCACTATATCGTAGTTTCACAGAATGGTTCTTAAAACCATTAGTTTTCTATTTGTGATGTGGTGTGTGTTTGTATTGGGTGCTATGAATGAATGAATGAGAGGAAGTTGTTAGTTTACAAAACCTGAGTCAAACTCAAAGTTTAAAACTTTTTGAAACAAAACCATAAACCTTAGAAATTTCCGTCTTATCTCATTATCTATCTCAATCTTCAGATGACTCGTGGAAATCCCGGAGGAAGCGGTTCATCTCAGGACCCAATGCTACAGATTCTGCAAATGGTAGTTTCTGACCATGAAGCTAGTAGAGCCGAACGTCAAGCCAACTTAGCCACTCTTCAACAGATAGCTCAGATGGCCCACAATAATCAAGGCCACGGAAACCAGGATAACCATGGATCCAAGCTCAAGAACTTTCAGAATACCAACCCACCTATCTTTAGTAAGTCTGAAGAGCCCTTAGATGTTGATGACTGGTTGCAAACCATGGAGAACAACTTAGAGGTTGCAGGAGTTGAAGCCAATGAAAAAGTACTATTTGTCACCCATTATCTGGCAGATGATGCAAGAGCCTGGTGGAATAGCATCCGTACCATGAATGGAGGTCAGATGATGATTTGGGATGAGTTCAAAATCAAGTTCAGCCGGACTCATGTGCCCCCAGGTCTGATTAAGAGGATGAGGGATGAGTTCAGAGAATTGACACAAGGAAGGATGACTATAGTGGAATACCGTGACAAATTCTTATATCTAGATAGATATGCCCCTAATGAGATTGACACAAAAGCAAAGAAGAAAGAGAGATTCCTGAACGGACTGCATGATGAGATGCAAACCGTGCTAGTCAACATTCCCTTTGATGATATTGAAGCTTTAGTGGATTCTGCCATTTAGATGGAAGGGAAGATCAACCAAGTCAATGACAACCGTAAGAGTCGCATGATGCACCAGCCAGGATCCCACCATACTCAGAAGTATCGCCCCAATCCGTTTGCAGGATATGCCCCAAGAAGCAACAAACCCCCTATGTCCCGTCCAAGCTATCCCAACCGTGGAGGAGGAAACCACAACAATAACCCCGGCAACTCCAACAACTTCAACCGTGCACCGCCCAAGTCCAACAACAACAATAACAATACTGCCCCAAGGACTGGAAGTAATGTTGTGCCTATTGCAGGAAAAGACAAGTCCTAGATTACTTGCTTTGAATGTGGAGTCAAGGGTCACTACTCCAACAAGTGCCCCAAGAAGCTTGCAGCAGCAACCAATGTGAATGCACCCGCTCAGCAGCAGCGTCGTGTTCAATCTAGAAGGAGATTTGCCCCAAGGAACTCGCTCAACCGCGACGGCCGTCTGTTCCACATGAATGCTGAAGAAGCTCAGGAAGCGCCAGATGTCGTGCTGGGTATGTTTTCTGTTAACTTAGTACTTGCAAGAGTGTTGTTTGATTCTAGAGCATCGCACTCGTTTGTTACAAAAGAATTTGCATGCACTAGTAAGATTCAACCAACAAAATTGAAGCATGTTATGATAGTTCAAATACCTGGTTCAACCACCAAAGCTAGAATTCCAAGGCTTTACCTATCAGAATCCATGGAATAGATTTTATGCTAATCTAATAGTACTTGGAACCAAAGGTTTGGAAGTAGTACTAGGAATGGATTGGATGTCGAAACATAAGGGATTAAACGACTATGCCAAGAAAGCCATAACTATGACCAGTAGCACTGGAGTATCAGTAGAGCATGTATCTGAGACATTGCCCCATCAATTCAAATGCAACATGAGTCTAGCCCAACCAACCCTAGACCAAGTCAGAGTAGTCTGTGAATACCCCGACGTGTTCCCAGATGAATTGCCCAGTATGCCCCTAGATCGGGATATCGAGTTCATCATTGAACTAGTTCCTGGAACTGGACCCATAGCTCAGAGACCTTATAGTGTGAACCCATCGGAATTAGTGGAGCTGAAGAAGCAACTTGATGCTTTGCTGGAGAAAGGTCTGATTCAACCAAGCGCATCGCCATGGAGATTGCCTGTTTTGTTTGTGGATAAGAAAGATAGAGGTAACTATTTGTGTACGGATTACCAGAAGCTGAATGATGTCACCATCAAGAACAAGTACCCACTGCCAAAGATAGAGGATCTGTTTGACCAGTTGACTAGTGCCAGAGTGTTTTGTAAGATTGATCTTAGAACTGGTTATCATCAACTCAAGATTCGTGCAATGGATATTCCAAAGACTGCCTTTAACACCAGATATAGATTGTACGAGTACACTGTCATGTCTTTTGGATTAACCAATGCCCCCGCTTATTTCATGAATCTCATGAATAAGATTTTGATGAACTTCCTGGATAAGTTTGTCGTTGTTTTTATCGATGATATTCTGATCTATTTCAAGTCAGAAGAAGACCATGAGCTACACCTAAGAACCATCCTTGAAACCCTTAGAGAACAATAGTTGTATGCCAAGTTTAGCAAATATGAGTTCTAGTTGAAGGAAGTAGGATTCCTAGGACATATTGTGTCGGCAGGAGGAGTCGCTACCGATCCCGCCAAGATCCAAGATGTGGAAGAATGGAAAGCCCCAACCACTCAAACCCAAGTCTGCGCATTTCTCGGATTAGCGGGATATTACCGCAAGTTTGTTGAAGGATTTTCAAGCATCCCAAGAGCAATGACCCAGTTGTTAAAGAAATATAAGAAGTTTGAATGGACGGACAAATGTGAAGCAAGTTTTCAAGAGCTCAAGAAGAGATTGATTTCAGCCCCAATTTTGATTATGCCAGATATCAAGAAGCCTTTTGATCTGTATTGTGATGCATCCAATATTGGTCTCAGATGTGTGTTGATACAAGAAGGCAAAGTCATATCATATCTGTCTAGACAACTGAAGCAACATGAGCAAAACTACCCTACCCATGACTTAGAACTAGCAGCTGTAGTTTTAGCTTTGAAGACATGGCGTCATTACCTTCTGGGTAACCGCTATGAGATTTATTCGGATCACAAGAGTTTGAAGTATATTTTCACCCAAAAGGAGTTGAATATGAGGCAAAGGAGATGGATAGAGTTAATCAAGGATTATGACCTTGACATTCACTATCACCCCGGCAAAGCCAATGTGGTAGCGAATGCTCTTAGCAGATTGCCGTGTAGATTAAACACCATGATAAAATAAGCCCAACCAAGTTTGCTTGAAGAGTTGGAGAAATTTAGAACAGAGCTAGTTAGTGAAGGATTCCTAGCCAGTATTGAACTTCAACCCACTTTGATCAGTCAGATCAAGGAGGCACAGAAAGGAAATGCAAGTATCGACAAAATCAAGCATCATATCGGTACAGGGAAGGTACCCGGATTCACCGAAGATGAAGAAGGAGTTTTATGGTACAAAGGACGTATCTGTGTGCCAGCAGATTCTGAGTTGAAACAAGTCATCATGCAGGAAGCTCATGATACTCTTTATTCTATCCATCCTGGAGGAACGAAGATGTATCCGGATTTGAAGGAGCAATTTTGGTGGCACAAGATGAAGCGAGAAATCGGAAGCTACATAGCCATGTGTGATATCTGTTAGAGAGTCAAAGTGGAACATTAGAGACCCGCAGGACTTTTGCAACCATTGCAGATTCCGGAATGGAAATGGGATTCTGTTGGAATGGATTTCATCACCGGGTTGCCTACATCTAGTAGGGGAAATGACTCTTTTTGGGGTCATAGTTGATAGACTATCCAAGGTAGCCCATTTTATACCTATCAAGACCACCTACCAGAGTTCAAAGCTAGCAGAGTTGTACATTGCTAGAATTGTCAGTTTGCATGGAACCCCTAATACTATAGTGTCGGATCGAGGAACCCAGTTTACCTCAAGAATTTGGCAGAAAGTCCAAGAAGGATTAGGAACCAAGCTGAACTTCAGGACAACTTATCACCCGCAAACCGATGGACAAACTGAAAGAGTCAACCAAATCTTAGAAGATATGTTGAGAGCTTGTGTGCTAGAATATGGATCAAAATGGGAATATTGTCTGCCTTTCGCAGAATTCTCATACAACAACAGTTATCAAGCTAGTTTGCAAATGGCCCCCTTTGAATTTCTGTATGGAAGGAAGTGTCATACCCCCTCGAACTGGTCGCAAGTAGGAGAGGGTCAGATTTTTGGAACCGATATCCTACGAGAAGCCGAAGAGAAGGTTCACAAAGTCCGTGAACACCTCAAGACTACTCAATCCAGACAGAAGGGTTATGCTGACAAGAGAGGTCGAGACCTGACCTTCAATGTCGGAGATTTTGTGTATCTCAAAGTATCACCCTTGAAAGGAATGCAACGTTTTCAACTGAAAGGGAAGTTAGCCTCCAGATATATTGGACCCTTTAAGATTTTGAATCGCCGAGGAGAAGTATCTTATCAACTGGAACTGCTAGAGGAGATGTCATCGATACATGATATGTTCCATATCTCGTTATTTCGCAAATGCCTAGAAGTTTCGGAGAAGACCAAAGTATTCAAGAATATCGATCACCGAGCCATAGATATCAACAAGGATCTAACCTATCGTGAAGTACCCATTCATATTTTCGAAGAAGCCTTCAGAACCACCTATCCTGAAGTATCAAGTTTCTCAAGATCTAGTGGAGCAACCATACTGAATAAGAAGCTACTTGGGAGCGAGAAGATTATATTAGGACTGAGTTTCCAGATCTCTTTAGTTCCTAGTTTTTCTTAAATCTCGGGACAAGATTTTGTTTAAGGAGGGAAGGTTTGTAACACCCCAAAAATATTAATCAATATTATCAAGTTCTAATCACCCAAGTTTAGGGTTAACAAAAACTTTTATTATTAAATCTAATATGAATGTATGTGTGAATTGCACTAGTGTATGAATGAGTGCAATTGCCATGTTTGATTGCTACAAATGATAAGGAATGGTTTAAAGATGAATACTACATCATCTAGGCCAATTACAAACAAAATCCAAAGAAAGGAAAATCAAATATGAATCATATGATCAAATGGTCATTTTGACCAAAATTAACCACTAGACCACTTTGGGTGTTTCTAGTAAAAGATTTCTAAGATAAACTTCCTCAATTCTTTTCACCCCTTGCAAGACCAAGTAAAAGTGAACCCAAGCCCACTCTACAAACAAACAGAAACAATTTCCAAATATATTTAAAGGACAATTCAAAATCGAATCAAGTTCATATGCATAGATCACCACTTTCAAAAACCACTCAAATCAATTCACCTTGGCAAACCCAAGCAACCACAGACACTCAAGCATGTGACAAACACACTCACCAAAATTTAGCCAAAAATTCAAATCTTGTGTTCATGCGGCCTTTTGGTCGAGCACCTGGCAGACACAGATTAAACCTTGCCTAACTTATATTTTGGTGAGCAGTAATTGATCAACCATTTGTCCCCATTTCACTCCCCTGGTCTCCCCAACACCTAGCAGAGTAGCAGACCAGCTTCCCCCTTTGCCGTTGCGCTAGTGAAGCGCCGCCCGACGCTGCCGCGCCAGTCGACCATGGACAACTTGCAGTAGTTAGCACCACCTTCTCCTACGATGCCCAGGAGATAGGCGACCGTCCACCGCCATCCTCTGTCCACCCCTCGACCGCAGACACGCCATGGACCACCCACAAGCGCCGCACCCATTTCTCTGCCCGCCATGTCGAGAGCGCGCCAGAGCGCCGCAGCCGACACACGCGCACATGCCGTGCCTTGCCCTCACCGTGCGTGCCTGCACTCGCCATGACCCTAGCTATCTCCCAGACATGCCCGTTCGCCGCCACATGGACCGTAGCCACTGTGCGCCGTCTCGAACGCCGCCGCTCCCGCGTAGAGAACCGACCGTTTTTGACCATTCTCGACCACCCCTTGCCATGCCATCAATCGCACTATGACCACCCTGAAGTACCATGCCGAACCCTACCCGCAGCCATGCCAATAACCCTCTATATCGCTGTCACCGACGAGCCCGAGCCATCCCGCTCTGTACCTCTCGCTGGTGTATAAATGGAGGCCGCCCCAGCCCTCATTCACCACACCATTCCACCCCCACTCCTCACAGAACCTCCCACACCTCTCCCCGGAGCAAGGCGAGCACCAGCCCGCCGAAATTTAGCCGGAGTCCGCCGCTGCAGAGGACGAAGGAAGCCGTCGATTGGAGCCATCCCAGGAGCTGCCGTGACTGCGCCTCAAACCGCCATCGACGACAACCCCATTCGCCCCCATCGCTGACCCTAGCTGGAGCCCTGGTGAGCCTCACACGACCCCCACCGTCGTTGTTAGGGTTCAGTCTCGCCGGAGCTGTTTGTCGTAGACGATGCATGTCAGCCGTAAGATCCTAGTCTAATCGCACGACCTAGATTGAAAGATACCGTTTCGCATTAAATGAGCCACTGACTAGTGGGACCCCTGTCGACAGCCAGCTTATGGGCTTGTTGGAGCACCATTTGGTTTCCCGCGCAGAGCCCATCGATTCAAATAATCTTTTTCCATTTTAGTTAAATCTAGATTCTATCAGTAGATTCAAAAATCAATTCAAAGAGATTCATTGAACCAAATTGCATGATTCCAATTTTTTAGAAAGGTATTTAAAATATCTATCCAAGCCCGTTGAATTCAATCCATTTGGAATTATAGATCACCTATACCAAAAATAACAAGACAGAGACTTTTCCACATTCATTTTTTTTTGAAAAACCAACCATAAATCCTTTTGAGTTGATTCCAACTCTCAAAAATCACATTTGACAAGATCTATCTAAATATGTAAAAATATTTAGGTTTACATGCAGTGGCATTGGATTAGTACTAAAAGAATGCTATATAGGCATTTCTAGTAACTTTAATTTTATTAAATAGTAATTTCAAACTTTATAAAATGTGACCAACACTTTAAATCACATTCCCAAGTATTAGAATATGTGGTGATGACATGTGTCAAAATGATCCCATATTTTATTTAGAGAATATTAAATCTTAAGTATTTTCAATGAGTATAAATTACTTTTCCAAAATAAATTAAATAAGACTATGTCTTTATTTCCTTAGTGTGCTACGTAGAAGTAGTTAAGTACTGTTTGGTGATTGTGTACCTCGTATTCATTTATAGACGATAGTACTGACCCGGGATACGAGGAGGAGGAGTACTATGAAGAAGAAGAGAACTTCAACCACTGCACTACTCAAGGCAAGCTAGTACTATGCAAGCTAACACTTGCAAGTATTATACATATGCAAGCCATTCTTGCAAGATAACCTATGCAATATGCATTAGGCATGCTTTGGTTATACAACCTTGATTATACCAATCCCAAGTTTTACTTGCACGCTTTATTCTTTTACTTTTACCAAAGTTCTTTACCTTTAGTTAGTGAATTGTGAGTATTGAAAAAATAGTATAGATACCATAAAGAGTATAAAACTAGGCCTAAGTAGTTATACTTAGATGTCAACCAAAGGCATAAAACTAGAGTTGGATAGTTACACTTGATTATCACCCTTCATTAGTGAATACCCTCCACTTTAGTGGCTAGTGCTAAGCATAAAATTTGATCACTTTAGATGGGAATACTTGGTGAAAATGATTATGAAAACCTTGGAATGATGGTTCATTCTATTGAAATGTTTTGACATGTGTTATGGACACAAAAGGATTTGATGATGAAAATGTTGAGGCAAGAGCCTTAGCCCTTTATAAAAACTGATGGTTGGGTTCAGATGCGATACCATTCCAATTTTACCGTACAACCACAATACCTCAATTGGGTAGGGCTTAACCAGAAGTTTATATGCCTTAGTATGGGTTCCCTCGCGGAAAGAGGTTGAGCTGAGGCTACCTCGTGAGTGTGAATGTCCACCTATGCAGTGCCAAGGATGGCAGATGGCCATGGCTGGGAGGTCAAGCTCATAGGGGAGGTGCCTATACTAGAGTGTGTAATTGAAAGGTTAGGATTGATTATCCGCATACTCAGTATGATGATTCAGGGTTATCCTTGACGGATGTATCAAATTTTGTGGTGAAAGTGTACCACCTCTGCAGAGTGTCAAACTATTTGAATAGCTACGTCTGCGGTTATGGACAGTTGGAGTGGCCATACTGTTCCATTGTCGGATGTTTTCAAAATGACTTGTGAATTGAACTATGACTTTGACTTGATCACAAAAGGGTTGTGGATATGAAAACTAGGTTCCCACTTAGGTGATGTAGAAAATTAAATTATCTTTCTTTACTTCTTAACTCAGTATGAAATAAACCTAGCCTTTTGCAAATAAACCTAGAGCTTAAGATTCCTACTAGAACTACTTTACTTGTTAGTGATAGTTTGCGAGTACTTAAAGAGTACTCATGGCTTTGTCCCTGGATATTCCCGTGGCCAGACTATGAGGAGGACTACCAGGAAGATGGACAGCAGGAGGTCTATGACAACTAGGATCATCTCCCATAAAGATTACTGTGACTCTAAAGATGGAGCCCCTACTACGTTTACTTTCCGCTGCTTTGATTGTATTAAGACTGGATCATGAGATCCTTTATTTGTAAGACCTTTATTATGGTTTGTAATGGACGATGTACTGTGATACCAATCTGTTATGTCTCGCGAAAATGGTAATCCTGGGATTGCGAGGTATGGCATAACAGGCATCTGGGATTAAAAATCTGGGTGTTGACATTGTTCTTGTCTTTCTGGTAGTCCCTCTTACTACATCTGCATGTTACTTTTGAGTTTGACTTCTATTGAAAAATTAAATAAACATAAAAGGAGATTTTTCTGGGTTGGAAAGAAAAAGAAGAGAAAATGTTACATGATTAAATGGATTAGTGTGTAGATCAAAAAATAAAGGAAGTCTTGGTGTAAAGGACATGAGAAATCAAAATATTGCCTTATTACGCAAGTTGTGGTGGAAGTTGGATACAATATGGTGAACGGGTCATATGGGCACCTAGAGGTGGGGGGGGTGAATAGATGCTACTTCAAATGTTACTCTTTTTCAATTTAGGGTTTGACACAAAAGGTAAATTTTCTAGATATGCAACTAAGGTGAATTTACCTATATGTCAAGCTAGCACAACTAACTAAGTAAGAGCAAGATAAGTAAGGTGCGGTAAAGGATAGAAGTAACCGAAATGAAGCACGCGGAGACTGATGGCCCAAGATATCTCGAGCTCGTTGGGGAACCCCAAGAGGAAGGTATGATGAGCACATCAGCAACTTTCCCTCAGTTATGAAACCAAGGTTATCGAACCAGTAGGAGCAAGGAAACACCTCCAAGGTATTGTTGCCAACTTGGAATCCTGCACAACACAACCACAGAACTTTGCCCAAACTTACAGTGAGGTTGTCAATCTCACCGGTTTTGCTGAAAACAAAGGATTAAACGTATTGTGTTGAAGAAAGTAAAATCTTGCAGAAAGTAAACAGAAAGCAGTAAATATTTGTAGATTGATGGTAAAATAAAGGATCGGGGTCAATAGTTCACTAGTGGTGGCTCTCCTTAAGATAGAAGACATGTTGGGTGAACAAATTATAGCGGGGCAATTGACAAACACCGAGAAAGAATACATGCATATACTACTCATCTTGACTCCTATGAGATTTGATTGGGCATTACAACATTATACATAGACCGTAATCCAACTACATCTATGACTAATAATCCACCTTCAGGTTATCATCCGAACCCCCTCCAGTATTAAGTTGCAAGCAACAGATAATTGCATTATGCATTGCGTGTAAAGTAAACAATACGATTATTCTATGAACAAAGGATTGCTGTTTTCTCCCTAGTAGCAACAACACATCTAGTAACTTAGAGATTTCTGTCACTTCCCCAGATTACTAGAGGCATGAACCCACTATCGAGTATAAATACTCCCTCTTGGAGTTGCTAGCATCTACTCGGCCAAGATATCTACTAACAACAGAGAGTATGCAAGATCACAAATAACAAAGACATGATAGAATCAATAATCAATCTGAAATAGCATCGCAATATCCATCGGATCCCCGCAAACACAACATGTAGGATTACAAATAGATGATCTTGATCATGAACAGAGCTCACAAGATCTAAACATGGTAGCACAGAGGAGAAGAACCAACCATCTAGCTACTATATGGACCCATAGTCCAAGGATGAACTACTCACGCATCACACTGGAGGCTTGCATGGTGATGAAGAAGGCCTCCAGGGTGAATTCTCCCCTCTGGCAGGGTGCCGGGAAGAGCTTTAGATCCCTCCCGATCTAGGGATGGAGATGATGGCTGACTCTGAGACTCTTTCATGGAATTTGATGGTGCCAGGGTTTACATGATCGGAGGCATCTTATAGGCGAAAGGGGAGGCCGAGGGGGTTCCCTAGGCGGCCACACCACCCCCTGGTGCGGGCCAGGCCTGGCCACGTGGCCAGGTGGTGTGGCTGGCCTCTGGCCCCTCTCCGTCTCGTCTTCTGGCTCCGTGACTCTTCCGGTAAAATATCAACTTTGGCTTTTGTCCCGTCCAATTCCGAGAATATTCATTCTCTGACTTTCCTGGAACCAAAAACAGCAGAAAACAGGCAGCTAGCACTGTGGCATCTTGTTAATAGGTTAGTCCAAGAAAGTGTATAAAAAGTACTCCAAAGTGTGGACAAAACATAAGAAAGTAGATAAAAACCAAGCATGGAACATCAAAAATTATAGATACGTTATCAACGTATCAACATCCCCAAGCTTAACTCATGCTCGTCCTCGAGTAGGTAAGTGATAAAAAGAAAGAATAATTTTTGAGGTGACATGCACCATCATAAACTTGATCAAAGTATTTGTAAAACATTGATAGCTGGGATCATAGTACTTCAACATAGCATGAAAGATAAAGTTCTAGCAATAAGGCATAGGAACTATGTTGCAACATGAAAAGGCACAAACAAAAGATTCATGAATAACAATTCTTTGCAAGACGTTTGTTTTTTTCACTTAAAGAAAACATAGCATAGTGTCATTCACCTTGTCCCTCAATAGAGTAGCAAATATAAATGCATAGGACACCTTCAAAGTTCATAAGAGTGATTAGATACAATAATTTAAAACAAGCAATATCAAAGTATGCATCAATCAACTAGTCTTGGGACAGTGCACATAGAACTAAGAATGGCCACTATGCTCTCAGAGTAGGTGCATAAAGATAGAAGGTGCAGACTCAACATAAAAGTAAAAGAAAGGCCTTCATAGAAGGAAGTAGAGATTCAAGTTTCATAAAGAGCTTCCAAAAATTATGGTACTTATTAGCTTTCAGCTCTCATTGCCCCTATCATAAGCATCTTTAAGGTGATTAAGGTTAAAGTGACACAACTAAGAGGATATGCTTGACAATTTATAAGCCGAAATCGCATGCCCCTTACTTACGAAGACCGAACCTCATGCTACTCAACTTTAGTCACGAGTAAGCTCTTGTCATTGCAAGTACATATGTATCATAAAGAACCACCAACGGGGTACCCCTTGCACATGATACAGGAGCTATCCCATAATCAAAATGACCAGGCAAGCAGACAATGAGCATCTCAGTAATCTTTTTATTTGCTATTTGCATAGGTTTTTATTGAGGATGCTTCATAGAGTGCTCATTATGGTTATGCTGCAAGTTTCCACCATGATTAGGCATGGCTTAGGCTAGCGGCCCAGGCGTTTCTCTAACACACATACAAACTCCATGATCTTACAAGTTCCACTTTTATTTCACACCGTCGGGATCCATAAGCAAAAGAACATGATATCAACGGGGTACAAAGTACAAGTGCAATGTTGAAAGCGTTCCCCATGATACATGGTTCTGCTAATTTCAAGTTATAAAGCGCAAGCATATACGCAACAAAGATGGATGCAATGGTTCAAGTTTATTAAATGCAAGAAAGTAAAGTGTGCCATCAAGTTCGTGAGAGCTTTAATCACTAATTTTCACATAACAAGTTTAATTCGGAAGGTAGATAAAAACATGAATATACTTGGAATAGCAAATGCTAATAGGTAGGTATGGTGGACTCTTTGGAATAACTTGGTTTTAGTAGTTGGATGCATGAGTGGAACTCACAGTTGGTTATGGAGGCTAGCAAAAGACTGGGAGCGACCAATTAAGAGAGCGATAATGGCCATAATCATGCAAAGCGACAAAACATCATTAATTAAAGCATAAAGTGATACTACAAGTCGAAAACTAAAGGATCACAAAGGTTTATGGTGACTTGGGATAGTCATAACATGGTGTGATCATGCGCCAAGTCAACCCAAATAAAGCATCAAAGGAGAATACCACAATACTATGCTTTAATATGCTAAAACAACGCATTCTTCCAAGGCACATTAAGCAATCTCAATTGTTTATAACATGTCATGCTACAACAAAGGTCACTAAGCATAAAGCCAAAACAATATCAAGCATGGCATGACAAAGCATAAGCCACAGTCAAAAACAAGCTCTCTTTACCACTTAAGCATGAACTTTCCTACTCTTTTCCAATCCAAACCAACTATTTGAAAACCAATGTATGAAAGAGGGGGTACAAACAATTTATTCAGCAAAACTAAGAAAACCAAGCAAACGAAAACCAAAAACAAAAAACACAGACGCTCCAAGAACAACACAACTATGCATGAAACAATAAAAATGAAGTGTTTGGAAGAAACTTGGGATTTTTATTGATGAAGAAGGGGATGCCTTGGGCATCCCCAAGCTTTGACGCTTGTACTTCTTGGATATTTCTTGGGGTGACACGGGGTGGCATCCCCAAGCTTGAGCTTTAGTCCATTCTTCATCTCATTACATCATTCTCTCCATACACCTGAAATTTTTCCTTCATACAAAACTTCACATAATCTTTATTAGCAATATTAGTGCACTCAAGATAATAAGTCTTTAGGTTCAGTTTCAACACCAATAAAACTTCCATTAAAAGAGAAGCTACTGAAGCACTTCCCTCAAAGATCTCAATTCCCCAAAGAGAACTAAAAAAGGAACCAACAAGAAGCAAATGCAAATAATGGTAGAAATCTGTCAAAACAGACCAGCGGGTAAAAACCAATTTTTTCGAAGACCTTCTGTTGCTCAAATCGAAAAGTGTTGAACTAACGAAAGTTAGATAACAACCTGGGGCAGGAGCACAAAAAATCACTCCTCAAAACGATGTACAGATATTTTACACGAATTTTAACAGTGAAGCAAAGAAATCTGTTTCGGGACAGCAACTTTCCCAACGCCTTTAAGTTAGGCATAACGCCTTTAACGGACAAGTGTAATTTTCTTTAACGCCTTTAAGTTAGGCATAACGCCTTTAACGTCTTGGAAGTTATTACTTCAGTAATAACCGCTCCTTATCCTTTTTATTTGCTTTTTGTGCCAAGAGTAACCTCTAATGAGAGAGAAGTAATGGTTGGGAAAGTTGCTGTCCCGAAACAGATTTCTGTGCTTCACCGTAAAAATTCGTGTAAAATCTCTGAACGTCTTTTTGAGGCGTGAATTTTTGTGCTTCTGCCCCAGGTTGTTATCTAACTTTCGTTAGTTCAACACTTTTTGATTTTATCAACAGAAGGTCTTCGAAAAAATTCGTATTTACCTGCTGGTCTGTTTTGACAGATTTCTGCCATTTTCTGCATTTGCTTCTTATTGGTTCCTTTTTGAGTTCTTTTGGGGAATTGAGCTTTTTGAGGGAAGTGATACAGTAGCTAGTGTTCTAATGGAAGTTTATTTGGTGTTATAACTGAACCTTAAGACTTATTTATCTTGAGTGCACTAATGTTGCTAATAAAGATTGTGTGAAGTTTTGTATGAAGGAAAAATTTCAGGTGTATGGAAGGAATGAGTAATGAGATGATGGACTAAAGCTCAAGCTTTGGGATGCCACGCGTGTCACCCCAAAAAATATCCAATAATTAGAAGCATCAAAGCTTGGGGATGCGCAAGGCATCCCCTTCTTCATCAATAAAAATTCCAGGTTTCTTCCAAACGCTTCATTTTTATTGTTTCATGCACAGTTGTGTTGTTCTTGGAGCGTATTCTTTTTCGTTTTAATTTTGGTTTTTTGTTTGCTTTTGTTTGCTTAGTTTGCTGAATAAATTGGTTGGACCCCCTCTTTCATACATTGGTTTGCAAATAGTTTGGTTTGGTTTGGAAAAGAGTAGGAAAGTTCATGCTTATGTGGTAAAAAGAGCTTGTTTCTGACTATGCCAGGCTTGATATTGTTTTGGCATTATGCTTAGTATTCTTTGCTGTAGCATGACTAGTTATAAACAATTGAGATTGCTTAATGTGCCTTGGATGAATCATGCATTGTTTTAGCATATTAAAGCATAGTATAGTGGTATTCTCCTTTGATGCTTTATTTGGGTTGACTTGGTGCATGCTCACACCATGTTATGACTATCCCAAGTCACCATAGCCTTTATGATCCTTTAGTTTTCAACTTGTAGTATCACTTTATGCTTTGATCAATGATGTGTTGTCGCTCTGCATGATTATGGCCATTATTGCTCTCTTAGTTTGTCGATCCCAGTCTTTTGCTAGCCTCCACAACCAAGTATGAGTTCCACTCATGCATCCAACTCCCTAAACCAAGTTATTACAAAGAGTCCACCATACCTACCTACTAGATTATGCTATTCCAAGTATATTCATGTTTTTGTTTACCTTACAAATTAAACTTGTTATGTGAAAATTAGTGATTAAAGCTCTCACGAACTTGATGTCACACTTTACTTTCTTGCATTTAATAAACTTGAACCATTGGGTCCATCTTTGTTGCGTATATGCTTGCGCTTGATAAGTTGAAATTAGCAGAACCATGTTTCATGGGGAACGCTTTCAACATTGCACTTGTACTTTGTACCCCGTTGATATCATGTTCTTTTGCTTACGGATCCCGGCGGTTCTTTATGATACATATGTACTTACAATGACAAGAGCTTACTCGTGACTAAAGTTGAGTAGCATGAGGTTCGGTCTTCGTAAGTAAGGGGCATGCGATTTCGGCTTATAACTTGTCAAGCATATCCTCTTAGTTGTGTCACTTTAACCTTAATCACCTTAAAGATGCTTATGATAGGGGCAATGAGAGCTGAAAGCTAACAAGTACCATAATTTTTGGAAGCTCTTTATGAAACTTGAATCTCTACTTCCTTCTATGAAGGCCTTTCTTTTACTTTTATGTTGAGTCTGCACCTTCTATCTTTATGCACCTACTCTGAGAGCATAGTGGCCATTCTTAGTTCTATGTGCATTGTCCCAAGACTAGTTGATTGATGCATACTTTGATATTGCTTGTTTTAAATTATTGTATCTAATCACTCTTATGAACTTTGAAGGTGTCCTATGCATTTATATTTGCTACTCTATTGAGGGACAAGCTAAATACTATTATGCTATGTTTTCTTTATGTGAAACAAACAAACGTCTTGCAAAGCACTGTTATTCATGAATCTTTTGTTTGTGCCTTTTCATGTTGCAACATAGTTTCTTTGTCTTATTGCTAGAAATTTGCCTTTCATGTTATGATTGAAGTACTATGATCCCAGCTTCGAATGTTTTACAATTACTTTGATCAAGTTTATGATGGTGCATGTCACCTCAGAAATTATTCTTTCTTTTTATCACTTACCTACTCGAGGACGATCATGAGTTAAGCTTGAGGATGTTCATACATTGCAAATGTATCTATAATTTTTGATGTTCCATGCTTGGTTTTATCTAATTTCTTGTGTTTTGTTCCAACTTTGGAGTACTTTTCATATGATTTCTTGGACTAACCTATTAACAAGAGCCATAGTGCCAGTTGCCTGTTTTCTGCTGTTTTTGGTTCCAGGAAAGTCAGAACATCAATATTCTCGGAATTGGACGGGACAAAAGCCAAAGTTGATATTTTACCGGAAGAGTCACGGAGCCAGAAGACGAGACGGAGAGGGGCCACAGGGCGGCCACACCATGTGGTGGCGCGGTCTAGCCCTGGCCGTGCCACCAGGTGGTGTGGGCTGCCTGGTCGCCCACCGACCTTGCCTCTTCGCCTATAGGAAGCCTTCCGATGCGAAAACCCTAAATAATCAAGCCTCCAGCCACGAAAAGTTCTGCAGCACCGCCGCCACCGAAGGGGAGATTCGGGGGATAGAAAGTCTGTTTGCACCCTGGACGAGGAAGTGCCCAGAGCCATCTCCATCGATCTCCACCTCCATCTCCATCACCATTGCTAATTCCCATGATGAGGAAGGAGTAGTTCTCTCTCGAGGCTAAGGGTTCTACCGGTAGCTATGTGTTCATCTCTCTCTCTATGCATGATCTTATTGAGATCATGAGCTTGTAATCTATAGATCTACCTTGCTACTCAAGTGCTTTAATAGATCTCTTCTCTCCCCATGTGTGTGAAAGTGACAGCGTGCACACCATGGTGGCACTTAGGCTAGAGATTACAAATACTTGTTATGAGTTATATTTGGAGTTGGATGTCTTTATGAAATTGTGGTGTTTGTTGGAACCATCTAGTGCTCAAGGTGACAGTGTGGGGTTATCTAGATGCGGAAAGCGAACTTTGAGGTGTGTTGTTATAGCCCTACCATCGATTAGAGTGTTCAACCGGAGAGTAGTTAAGAGTAGTATCATAAATAGAAGATATTTATATGAGAGTGTTCAGTAGTGAAAGTATGATCCGTAGGCCTTGTTTCTAAGCATTGATACGCCGTTTGCTATTAGATCTGTTACATGTTTGCTTGTTTCCATCTTTATTTCAGTTTTACTTTAGTATTTTCCACGCCATCAAGCTATCTTCTATCATCGTTACTACTTATAATTATCCATACCACTTGTATTTCACTATCTCTTCGCCGAACTAGTTTCTAAGAATGTTTCTAAGAATGTTTTATGTGATAGTTATATTGTTAATTTTATTCATGATGCTTGATGTCTACACACTTCTATTCTTGTAGACAATTGTTGGGCCTCCAAGTGTAGAGGTTTGTAGAACAGCAGCAAGTTTCCCTTAAGTGGATTACCCAAAGTTTATCAAACTCAGGGAGGAAGTGGTCAAAGGTATTCCCTCTCAAGCAACCCTGTAATCAAGATACAAGAAGGCTCTTGTGTCCCCAACACACCCAATACACTTGTTAGGTGTATAGGTGCACTAGTTCGGCGAAGAGATAGTGAAATACAAGTGGTATAGATAATTATAAGTGGTAACGGTGCCAGAAAATAGCTTTGATGGCGTGGAAGAGACTAAAGGCAAACTGAAATAAAGATGGAAGCAAGGAAACATGTAATAGATCTAATTGCAAATGGTGTTTCAATGCTTAGAAACAAGGCATAGGGATCATACTTTCACTAGTGAACACTCTCATATAAATATCATCTCTTTATGATACTACTCTGAACTACTCTCCGGTTAGACACTCTAATGCATGGTAGGGCTATAACAGCACTCCTCAAAGTTCGCTTTCCCCATCTAGATACCCCACACCGTCACCTTGAGCACTAGATGGTTCCAACAAACACCACAATTTCATAAAGACATCCAACTCCAAATATAACTCATAATAAGTATTTGTAATCTCTAGCCTAAGTGCCACCATAGTGTGCACGCTGTCACTTTCACACACATGGGGAGAGCAGAGATCTATTAAAGCACTTGAGTAGCAAGGTAGATCTACTTGATTACAAAGCTCATGATCTCAATAAGATCACGCATAGAGAGATGAACACATAGCTACCGGTAGAGCCCTTTTCTTCGAGGAAGAACTACTCCCTCATCATCATGGGAATCAGCAATGGCGATGGAGATGGTGGTGGAGATCGATGGAGATGGCTCCAGGGGCACTTCCCCATCCTGGTAGGGTGCCGGAACAGAGACTTCCTGTCCTCCGAATCTCCCCTTTCGTGGTGGCAGCGCTGCGGAACTTTTCGTGGATGGAGGCTGGTTGATCTAGGGTTTTTGCATCAGGAGGCATCTTATAGGCGAAGAGGCAAGGTCAGTGGGCGGCCAGGGGGCCCACACCACCTGGTGGCACGACCAGGGCTAGCCCGCACCACCATATGGTGTGCCCACCCTGGTGCCCTACTCTGTCTCTGCTTCGTGTTTCCGTGTTGCTCCGGGAAAGATAGGCATATTGGCTTTTGTCCCGTCCAATTCCGAGAATATTGATTTTCCGCCTTTTCTGGAACCAAAAACAGAAGAAAACAGGCAACTGGCATTGTGACATCTTGTTAATAGGTTAGTCCCAGAAAACATATAAAAATACCTCAAAGTGTTGACAAAGCAAAGCAAAGTAGATATAAACCAAGCATGGAACATCAAAAATTATAGATACGTTTGCAACGTGCACGCAAGCATGTGTTTCTAGTGGGAAAAATCAGTACAAAACTCAAAATAAATGAAGGGGATGAACCATAGGTTCATGCTGAGAGGGAGAGTACTAGATCTGTCCATTGGAGTGATTCCACCGGTGGGGAACATCCCAGGAGTGGAGAGCTGGAGTTGGCCAGCGGCACGGCGGATCCTAGCGGCAAAATGGCCTTCTGGCGGCGGTTTTGGAGGAGGAGGCAATGGGTGTGAGGGTGGGAGTCGGGGGGTGGAAGATAGAGTCCTGTGTGACTCTTTCACCCCGACTCCCTTAAGTCATAGCCCGAAACCGTCCCAGACCAGAGACTCCGGTCCGACAGACCGGAGACTCTGAACTGACCGGAATCTCCGGTCATCTTCGAGCAAAACTGCCAGATTCAAATTTGGGACATATATGATGGATAGAAATTTTTTAGGGGAGAGTAGCAGGTTTAGGTTTAGATTCCAAACTATGAAGAACCAAAATAGGCAAAGAAATCCAAATTAAATGTCAAGTGAAGCTCCAATCAAAAGAACCAAGAACCAATCCCTCATAATGAAGGGGCGGTGGCCGAGGCCACCATTTAAGAGTGTGAGGCATGAAATCGCGAAGAATTATCCTTGGGTTTATAACCTCTACTCATAAATTAAGCTCACATATCACAAATGATATTAAGAGAATTGATTTTCTTAATTTTGGCATTATGGCGGGAGGTATAGCCCAATAGATTAGTACCGCACTCCCCTATGTCCATGCCTGCACCTAAACCACATAATTATCAAGTAATATGTGTGTATGCAAGATGATCAAGACAAACTTATTGAATCTATGATATTTAGCTCATTCCTCAAATAGCAAAACCTTGCTTCATCAAGTGGCTTCGTGAATATATTCGCAAGTTGGTATTTGGTTAACACATAAGGTAGCTCATTATGTCCTCAGGCAACATGATCTCTAATGAAATGATGACGTATCTTAATATGCTTTGTCCTTGTATGATCCACCAGATTGTAGGGAATCTTGATAGCACTTTCATTGTCACATAAAAGAGGCACTTTGTCACAATGGACACCGTATTCCTTTAAAGTTTGCCTCATCCACAACAATTGGGTGCATGCACTAGCAGCAGCCACATACTCATCCTCGGCGGTGGAGAGAGATATATAGTTTTGCTTCTTAGAAGACGAACACACCAAGGACCTACCAAGGAATTGGCAAGCCCTGGAGGTTGATTTTCTATCATCCTTATCACTAGCCCAATCCAAATCAGTGTATCCGCAAAGAGAGAATGTTGAGCCCCTAGGATACCACACACCATAGTTTGGGGTATGAATCAAATATCGAAAGATTCTTTTGATAGCCATCAAGTGGCTTTATTTAGGAGCCGCTTGATATCTTGCACACACTCCTACACTTAACACAATATCGGGTCTAGATGCACATAGATAAAGCAAAGTACCAATCATGGATCGGTATACCTTTTGATCAACATCTTTACCATTTGGGTTTAGCTCAAGATGAGTCTTGGAGCTCCATTTAGTTCTTTATGTTGAACCTCTTGAGCATGTCTTGGGTATATTTGGCTTGGTTGAAAAAGGTTCCTCCTCTTATTTTCTTGATCTCAAAACCAAGGAATACCCTCAACTCTCCCATCCTAGACATCCTGAACCTATTAGTCATAAGCTTTGAGAATTCATCATGAAAAGCTTTATTAGATGAGCCAAAGATAATATCATCAACATATATTTGGCAAACAAAAAGCTCCCCATTAACCTTCTTATGCATGGCTTCCAACCAAGGTGGGATCAATTTTCCCAACCTCAAATCCATGGTTAAACAACAACTCTCTAAGGTGCTCATACCAAGTATGTGGAGCTTGTTTAAGTCCATAGAGCGCCTTATCAAGTTTTTAGACATGGTCTGGGAAGTTGGGATCCTTGAAACCCGGGGGTTGCTTAACATAAACCAACTCATGCAACTGACCATTTAGAAAAAGCATTTTCCACATCCATTTGTTTTAATTTAAAATTATGATGTGCAATATATGCAAGAAGGATACAGATGGACTCAAGGCGAGCCACGGGAGCATAGCTCTCTCCATAATCAATGCCTTCAATTTGAGAGAACCCTTGATCTACCAATCTTGCCTTGTTCCTCACAGCAATTCCATGAGCATCTTACTTGTTCTTGAATATCCATTTGGTCCCAATAACATTGAGACAATCTTTGGGATTTTCTACTAACTTCCAAACTTTGTTTCTCTTAAAGTTGTTGAGCTCCTTATGCATGGCTTCCAACCAATTTGAATCTTCAAGAGCTTCCCACACCTTTTTGGGCTCCACCATGGATATATGAGCTTGATGCTCACCAAAATGCTTCAATTGAGCTCGAGTGGAGATTCCACTCCTTAGATCACCAATGCGATCTCTTATTTACAACATTTTGTCCATGCGAGCTTTTCAACGAGTTTCGATCTCTAGGTTGTTCCTTGTAGGGATATCTTCATCATTCTGGTCCTCGTCTTGACCATCATTTTGACCTTGATCAACAATGGGTTCGGCTTCATCAACATGAGGTACAAGTTGATCTTGGTATTGATTAGGCATGGTACTTGAAAGGCTTCGAGACGATCTTGCTAATGACTGAATAAATCTTCCTTGTGCAACTGACTGCATAGGGCTGGACAATCCAGTCAGTGGAGAGACTGGACAATCTAGCCTGGAACTTTCTGCCTGATCAACATGGTGAGGATTCTCAGCTTGTCTTTGGCTTGGGTCATCATTTCCCTCAATGTAAGTAGCTTGTTGAAGTTGTGAAGATGAGGGCTCCACTTGAGTAGATAATAGTTCTTCTCGATCCACCACAAGGGATTCCTCAACGGGGCAGATGAATCCCGCACCCATTCTTCTTATGGCATCTTGAGGTATTTCATCATCTACATCACAAACATCAACATGCCCCGCTTGGGGGCAATCATATTCTTCGAAAACCACACTACAAGATTCTACGACAATTCCGGAGAGCTTATCATAGATTCTATAAGTGTGGGAATCGAGACCATAGCCAACAAAAATACCCTCTAAAGCTTTGGAATCAAATTTTGGACAAACGAACACCTTTTATGAGATAGAAACACTTACAAAATAACACCCGGAAGTATGAAATGTTGGGCCTATTACCGGTAAGTATTTCATATGGCGTCTTGATCAACTCTTTGCGGAGGTAGATCCGGTTTGATGCATGGCATGTAGTGGAGATTGCCTCCGCCCAAAAATTGTATGGAGACTTAAACTCAGCTAACATGGACCTTTCCATATCCATTAATGTCAGGTTCTTCCTCTTAGCTACACCATTTTGTTGAGGGGTATATGCAGTGGAATATTGATGTTTTATCCCCTCATCACTAAGAAAACCATTTAATGTATAGTTCTTGAACTCGGTGCCGTTGTCACTTCTTATTTTTAGCACGGGCACATTGTATTGACGTTGAACCATATTGGCAAAGTCGATGAAGTATTGTTGGGTCTCACTCTTCAACTTGAAGAAGTATACCCATGAATATCTTGAGTAGTCATCAATAATCACCAAGCAATATTTCTTCCTACCAAGGATAGCATGAGATGGAGGACCAAAGAGATGCACATGAAGGAGCTCCAAGATCTTCTTCGACTTTATAATGTTATTTGGCTTGTGGGGAGAATCATGCATCTTTCCTTCAACACGAGCCCTGCAAACACGATCTTTGGCAAAACAAACATTGTCCTTTAGTCCCACAATATGGCCACCCTTATGGAGGCTTTGCAAAGTTCTCATATTGACATGGGCTAGTCGGTGCTGCCATAACCAACCCACAACGGCCTTTTTGAATAAGAATATCGCACTTGTAGTGGTTTTCCCCGAAAAGTCCACCACATACCACTACTAGTAAAACAGCTATAGGTAGACAAGCTACTCTGTGGTGCATATGCAAAACCATGCGCCACAGATAAATATCAGTGGCGCATACTGAAAAAAATGCCACTGAAGTTTGGCGATTCATGACGTTAAACCAATATGCGCATGAAGTCCACATTTCTGGCGATATTTTAAAAGCGCCATGAAGTGATTCGTGGCATATAGATGTATGCGCCATAAAAAGTTGATGGGACCCAGCACCGAAAAAGGGGAGACAATTATGTGGCGCACCTGTCCATATGCGCCATAAAAAGTGATGTTTCTGTGGCGCATATAGGTGTATGCGCCACAGAATATGGAAAAATAGATCCCCCCTAGATCGCCTTTTCAGTTTTGTAAAAAATAAACGAAAATGATAAAAACTTCAAAAAAATAATTCCTTTGAGATGTAGTTATATTTTGGGGTGTAGTTCATGTGAAAATTGAAATACATGAATTTCAGTGTATTTTGCAAAAATAGGTTATGTCACGGTAAAACGGCCATAACTTTTGCATACGATGTCGGAAAAAAGTTTAATATATCAAAATGATCGTCTCGAAATTTCCTACTCGATTTCAACCACATACGGTTGTTCTGGATTTTACAGAATCCCCAAATTCGAAAAGAGTAAAAAGTTATGGCCAAAAGAAGATTTTTTACTGCAAAAAAATAAAAAAGGGGGGAAACTTCTGTGGCGCATTTCTCCCATATGCGCCATAGAAGTCTTGGGCGGGATTCGACATTTGAATCCCGCCGGCGCCCTTCTCCCTTCCTTTTTAATTTTATCCCCCCACTTCTTATCCCCTCCCCACTTCTCCTCCCCTCCACACTTCTCCCCTTCTCCTCCCTCCTCCTTCTCCACTCTCCGGCGACCTCCACCTCCACCCCGATGACCTCCTCCACCACGGTGACCTCCTCCTTCTCCTCCTCCACCACCTCCGACAACCTCATCCTCCACCACCTCTGGCAACCTCCTCCTTCTACTCCTCCTCCCCCGACCTCCTCCTCCTCCTCCACCACCAACTCCGGCGACCTCCTCCTCCTCCTTCGGCGACCTCCTCCTCCTCCTCCTCCACCACCATCTCCGGCGACCTCCTCCTCCAACTCCGGTGACACCTTCCTCTACCTCTGGCGGACTCCTCCTCCTACTCCGACCACCTCCGGTGGTGGCCTCCTCCTCCTTCTCCTCCGGCCACCACCTCCAATGACCCACTCCTTCTAGCCCTCCTCCAGCCACCAACCACCAACCACCAGCCACAAGCCGCCACCACCACCACCTACCACGCCGATCTAGATCCGCCCGTTTTGAAATTTGAAAAACTTACGTAGTGCATTGATAAAACATATCTATATTTTGATGATCCATGCTTGTTTTATATCTGTCCACACTTTGAGTATTTTATACACTTTCTGGACTAACCTATTAACAAGATGCCACAGGGCCTGCCTATTTTGGCTGTTTTGGTTCTAGGAAAGAGGTGCCACCCAGCGCACTGACCATCCACAGCCAGCCCCGCCCATCCTGTTTGCCCCACCCCACTCCTGCCTTCAAGATTCACAGTGAACCATCCTGACCTTCATGATCTGCATGCCCACATTTATCCTTGTTTGTCACTTCCAGAATTTGCTTAACATGTTTCTCAGAATCACCGTGAGATTGACAACCTCATCAAAGTTCTATGATCAGTGATTCTGAACACCTGAGCTTTCTACATCGTTCAACAACCTGGTTCATAACCGAGGAAAACTTGTTGCTATACTGATCATACCTTCCTCTTGGGGTTCATAACTGAGCACGCATATTGGACATATGCGCCACCGAAATTTGAGATCTGGCCCCCCTTTTTTTTGAATTTTGGAAAAAAACTTATGTGGCGCATATTAGCCATATGCGCCACAGAAGTTTGAGATTTCTATGGCGCATTTCAATATGCTCCACAGAAGATAATTATCAGTGGCGACATATCAGTGGCGCATCAGATATGTGCTTACTCAAGATGATGAGCTCGTTGGGGAACCCCAAGAGGAAGGTATGATGAGTATAACAACAAGTTTTCCCTCAGTTATGAAACCAAGGTTATCGAACCCGTAGGAGCAAGGAAACACCTCCAAGGTTTTGTTTCCAACTTGGAATCCTGCACAACACAATCACAGAACTTTGCCCCCAACTCAGTGAGGTTGTCAATCTCACTGAGTTTGCTAAAAACAAAGGATTAACCATCTTGTGTGGAAGACATTAATTGCTTGCAGAAAGTAAACAGAAAACAGTAAATAGTAGATTGTAGATTGATGGTAAAAGAAAGGACTGGGGTCCATAGTTCACTAGTGGTGATTCTCCTTAAGATAGATGACATGTTGGGTGAACAAATTACAGCGGGGCAATTGACAAACATCGAGAAAGCATACATGCATCTACTAATCATCTTGACTCCTATGAGATTTGATTGGGCATTACAGCATTATACATAGACCGTAATCCAACTGCATCTATGACTAAAAATCCACCTTTAGGTTATCATCTGAACCCCCTCCATTATTAAGTTGCAAGCAACAGATAATTGCATTAAGCATTGCGTGTAAAGTAAACAATATGATTGTTCTATGAACAAAGGATTGCTGTTTTCTCCCTAGTAGCAACAGCACATCTAGTACCTTAGAGATTTCACTTCCCTGCATTCCTAGAGGCATGAACCCACTATCGAGCATAAATACTCCCTCTTGGAGTTTCTAGCATCTACTCGGCCAAGATAGCTACTAACAACGGAGAGCATGCAAGATCACAAATAACAAAGACGTGATAGAATCAATAATCAATCTAAAATAGCATCTCAAT
Organism: Avena insularis; assembly: GCA_023614405.1. Classification (NCBI taxonomy): domain Eukaryota; kingdom Viridiplantae; phylum Streptophyta; class Magnoliopsida; order Poales; family Poaceae; genus Avena; species Avena insularis. The sequence continues at coordinate 472,196,961 of CM042694.1, forward strand.
ATCCATCGGATCCCCGCAAACACAACATGTATGATTACAAATAGATGATCTTGATCATGAACGGAGCTCACCAGATCTAGACATGGTAGCACAAAGGAGAAGAACCAACCATCTAGCTACTATATGGACCCGTAATCCAGGGATAAACTACTCACGCATCACAACGGAGGCAGGCATGGTGATGAAGAAGGCCTCTGTGGTGAATTTCCTCCCAGGTGCCGAAGAGCTTCATCCTCCCGATCTAGGGATGGAGATGACAACGGCTATAGACTCTTTCGTGGAATTTTGATCGGTACTTAGGGTTTCAGACGGAGGCGATATATAGGCGAAAGGAGGAGGGGGGTGCCTAGGCGCACCACCTCAAGGCTGGCCTGGCCCGCCAGGCTGTGTGGTGTGGCCGGCCTCCGCCCTCTCCGCCTCTGCCTTCCGCTCTGTGTCCCCCTCGGTGAAATATTGACTTTGTCTTTTGTCCCGTCCATTTCCGAGAATATTCATTTTATGACTTTCCTGGAACCAAAAACAACAGAAAACAGGAAACTGGCATTATGGCATCTTGTAGAAAGGTTATTCCAAGAAAGTGTATAAAATACTCCAAAGTGTGGACAAAACATAAGAAAGTAGATATAAAACAAGCATGGAACATCAAAAATTATAGATACGTTTGCAATGTATCAACATCCCCAAGCTTAACTCCTGCTCATCCTCAAGGAGGTAAGTGATAAAAAGAAAGAATAATTTTTGAGGTGACATGCACCATCATAAAGTTGATAAAAGTATTTGTAAAACATTGATAGCTGGGATCATAGTACTTTAACATAGCTTAAAAGATATAGTTCTAACAATAAGACATAGCAACTATGATGTAACATGAAAAGACACAAACAAAAGATTCATGAATAACAATGCTTTGCAAGACGTTTGTTTGTTTCACATATAGAAAGCATAATGAGAATGGTATTCAGCTTGTCCCTCATAGTGTAGCAAAACATAAATGCATAGGACACCTTCAAAGTTCATAAGGGTGACTAGATACAAGTAATTTAAGAACAAATAATATCAAAGTTATGCATCAATCAACAAGTCTTGGGACAATGCACATTAAACTAAGAATGTCCACTATGCTCTCTTAATAGGTGCATAAAGATAGAAGATGGAGACTCAACATAAAAGTAAAAGAAAGGCCTTCATAGAAGGAAGTAGGGATTCAAGTCTCGTAAAGAGCTTCCAAATTTATGGTACTTATTAGCTTTCAGCTCTCATTGCCCCTATCATAAGCATCTTGAAGTGATTAAGGTTAAAGTGAACAAACTATGGAGTATATGCTTGACAAAGTATAAGTTGGCAATCTCATGTCCCTTGAATACGAGGGCCGCTCCTCATGCTACTCAAGTTTAGTTACCGGTAAGTTCTTGTCATAATAAGTACATGTGTATCATAGAGAACCGCCAACGGGGTACCCCTTGCCCGATGATACGGAAGAATCCCCATATCAAAATGACAAGGCAAACAGACAATAAGCATCTCAACAATCTTCTTATTTACCATGGGAAAATGGTGCTTTTTTCTCTCTTTCCTCTTTTCTCATCTCTTTTTTTTCTCTTTTTCTCTTTTTCTCAATCTGTATCTCTTTTTTTATAAGAAGAATGCTTCATAGATTGCTCATTATGGTTACGCTGCAGGTTTCCACCATGATTAGGCATGGATTAGACCAGCGGCCTAGGCGTTTCTCTAACACACATACATAATTCCATGGACTTACAAGCTCCCCTTTCATTTCACACCGACAACATCCATAGACAAAAGAGCATGATATCAACTGGGTACAATGTACAAGTGCAATGTAGAAAGCGTTGCCATGACAGCATGGTTCTGCTAATTCCCAACGTATAAGTGCAAGAATATACAACATAGATGATACAATGGTTCAAGATTATTAGGGGCAAGAAAAGTAAAGTGTGCCATCAAGTTCGTGAGAGCTTTAATCACTAGTTTTCTCATAACAAGTTCAATTCGGAAGGTAGATAAAAACATGAATATACTTGGAATAGCAAATGCTAATAGGTAGGTATGATGGACTGCTTGGAATAACTTGGTTTTATTTGGAGTTGGATGCATGACTGGAACTCACACTTGGTTATGGAGGGTAGTGATGACCCACAAGTATAGGGGGTGTATCGCAGTATTTTCGATAAGTAAGAGTGTCGAACCCAACGAGGAGCAGAAGGTGCTGGCTAGTGGTATGGATCAGGAATTCTCTGCAAATACTTAGCAAACGGATTTTTAGGGGTTTTCAATATAGCAAGTAAACAAAGTACAAGTAAATAAAAGACAGTAGGAATAAATGCAGCAAGTGGCCCAATCCTTTATGCAGCAAAGGACAAGCCGGTTGTATTACTTAAGATGACCAAACATTCTCGAGGACACATGGGAAGACTGTCAAGTGCTTTCACTTCATATAGTTGATTAATCTTCTTTAGCTTGCTAAGTGTTGTGTGGGTGAACCTGTGCTAATGTACCGACCTTCCTAGGACTAATACATACTTGTGATTATACCCCTTGCAAACATCTGTAAGTACAAGAAAGTAATTAAGGTAGAAACCTAACCACAGCTTTAAACTCTAAGACCCTTACGTCCCTTGTGCAATGGTTTCCTAACGGGGGTTCAGGTTTCTCACTCCGCAACCCCTACGATTAGTAGCCAAATACACAATGCATTCCCCTAGGCCCATATAGGTGAAGTGTCATGTAGTCGACGTTCACATGACACCACTAGAAGAAGTACACCACAACTTAAATAACAATCTATTGAATCTTTCTCAACACAACTCCATTACTAACAACAAGACTTCTCCCATGTCCTCAAGAACAAAACGAACTACTCACAAGACATCATATGGATCATGATCAGAGATGGAATAATGATGTATAACAATCTGAACATAAACAATAATTCAATGCTTCACTCAATAGCATCAACTACAAAGAGTAATCAACACCGGGAAAGTTTCCCCTATGAACTAATGCAAGATTCAACTCAATTGTTACATCAATATGGAGATGGTGATGATGGTGTTGATGGTGATGATGATGATCCCGATGAAGTCTAGCTTGATGGTGGTGTTGATGGCGACGATCTCCCCTCTCCGGGAAGGAATTCCCCTGGCAGAAATCTGTCTGCCGGAGAGATCTTTCTCTCTCGGTGTTTTCCGCCCCGCAGAGGCGGCGGAATCTTTCTGTGGTCGCTCCCCGAGTCTTAGGGTTTCGGGAGGATGATATACGGCAGAGGGGAGAGGCTGGAGTGGTTCATGGTGGCCACACCATCTCCTGGCGCGGCCTAGGGCTGCCCGCGCCAGGGGGTGGTGTGGGCCCCCTGTGGCCCATCTCCACTCCGTCTTCTGGCATCCTTAGTCTTCTAGAAAAATAGGATTTTCTGTATATTTTCCCAGATTTTTTGATCTTCACGAATTTTACCTCCAAACAGCACCTTTTCCATCAGAATCCTGACTACAGCGGTCCATGCTCCAAAAGTCATCAACCATGCAAAAACAGATAAAATAATATAAGTATCACCTCTTAATACGAAATATATCAATGAATAATAGTGAATTATGACATAGAATAGTGATGCAAAATGGACGTATCAACTCCCCCCAAGCTTAGACTTCGCTTGTCCCTGTTTAAACTGAGCTCAATAAACATGGCCTCGGGTTTATGGAGTGAAGAGTCGATAAAAGAATACGGACAAGAAGCATCACATTCATCAAATGCACAGATCATAATAGAAGGTAACTCACTATTATATAACTTAACTTATAATGAGTAAAGGAAACACAATAAAGATACATGAAGTGAATCATAATTGGTAACGGCAAACTTAGCTCTTGGTCGAAGAATAGTTGATAATTTGCTGGAGTTCACAAATAACTGGTTTTTCAATGATAGCTTTCAAAGTAGTAAACATCAAGATAAGAGCAATGTGCAAAACAAGGAACATAAGATACATGATTGAATAAATCATCATAAGAATGAGTGAAACAAACAACTCAAAAACTTGGTGAGATAGAAGGGAGTAGGTTTACTGACTCAACTAAAAAAGTAAAAGAAAGGCCGTTCAAAGCGGGAAGCAGGGATTGCAAGTCTCATAAAGAGCTCCCAAAAATTATGATACTTACTAGCTTTCAGCTCTCATTGCCCCTATCATGGGCATCTTTTGGTGGTTAAGGTTAAAGTGACACAACTAAGAGGATATGCTTGACAAGTTATAAATTGAAATCTCATGCCCCTTACTTATGAGTACCGAACCTCATGTTACTCAACTTCAGTCACGAGCAAGCTCTTGTCATTGTAAATACATGTGTATCATTAAGAACCGCCAACGGGGTACCCCTTGCACATGACACAGGAGCTATCCCATAATCAAAATGACAAGGCAAGCAGACAGTGAGCATCTCAACGATCTTTTTATTTGCTATTTGCATAGGTTTTTATTGAGGATGCTTCATAGAATGCTCACTATAGTTATGCTGCAAGTTTCCACCATGATTAGGCATGGCTTAGGCTAGCGCCTGCATTTCTCTAACACACATATAAACTCCATGATCTTACAAGTTCCACTTTTATTTCACACCGCCGGGATCCATAAGCAAAAGAACATGATATCAACTAGGTACAAAGTACCAAATTAAGTGTTGAAAGGGGTCCCCATGATACATGGTTTTGCTAACTTCAACTCATAAAGCGTAAGCATATATGCAACAAAGAAGGACCCAATGGTTCAAGTTTATTAAATACAAGAAAGTAAAGTGTGCCATCAAGTTCGTGAGAGCTTTAATCACTAATTTTCACATAACAAGTTTAATTTGGGAGATAGGTAAAACAAGAATTTACTTGGAATAGCAAAAATGCTACTAGGTAGGTATGGTGGACACAAATGGCAAAGGTTTTGGTTTAAGGGAGGTGGATGCACGAGAAGAATTCCCTCTCAGTACAGGTTTTTGGCTAGCAAGTCTGGGTAGCAAGTACAAGAGTTGAAGGAAACAAACATACAAATGATAAAGACAAGCATGCAATCTTCCTTGGAAGCACAAAAGATCTTAACTAGAGAATACTAAACTTATGAGCAAATCAAGAAAGAAAGATGATGAAATTATTTTTCTTTAGAGTACTTCTATATTTTCATTCAACTCTCAAAAATAGTGTGCTACTGACCGAGCCAGGTTTGCCAAAACCAACTAAATTAACTCAATGATCCCAAAGTGCTACCAATACTAACAACAAGATCAATCATATAACCACGAATGGAAAACTAATATAAGCTATGCAAAAGAGTAAATGATAGAACTTCTCATTAATATTCCATAATGGAAACTCACACCAAGGGATACATATCTAACGAGAGAGGGGACACTTCCATAATGCAAACCATCCTACATAATAACTTCTCTATTCATGATATGACTTTACTAATAAGGTAAAAAGATACAAGATAGTGATGTGATACCACGACACTCCCCTAAGCTTGGAACAAACCAAGGGGATGCCAAACCTGATGACGAATTACTCCTTAGGTGGTGGTGGTATCCTCTCGATGAGCTCTCTGATCAGTTTCCCCAAGTCCTCAATCTCGAAGGTGAGATTACAAATAAGCTGCGAGTTTTGCTCAATGCGGCTCATGATCATGTCGGGTTGAGAATTCCAGCTCTTGCTATTCTTTCCCCACTCTTCCTCCTTGAAGTCTTCTTTTCCTGCATGGCTAGAACGAGGCAAATCCCAATTGGAGGGTAATTTCTCCTTGGGCATATTCTGGTATTGATGCTCATGGATAAGGGTATGGAAAGGATTCCCGGTGCGTGGAGGAAGTGACCGTGGAGCCAAACTGTGACGGGGAGCTTTCCCCCAGTCTGCATCCGTGCAGTCCTTCTGATCTTGGCAGGTTTCACCACTCCAATGCTTGCAATGGTGGTGCCGGTATGCGCACGTTGGCCTTGCTCCTCTTCACCTTCACTCTCGATCTCCTTCTCCTTCCCGGGGTCCTGGAGGTCTTCCTCCATGGGCTCCTTCCCTTTATCCTTGGCGGACACCATTGTGCTTCTAAGCTTTCAAAGAGTATGTCCAGAACTGTTACCTATTTGAACACGGACTCTGTAGGTCTCTGAATTTGGTATCTAGTAGATTCTTCCGGGGTCATCTCTTGAATATCATCGATATCTTCATCTTCATATACTTAATACTTGAGTCATAATACCCTTCTCTTCCTTATTACACCATTGTCTCCACTTCCTGGAAATTTCTTTCACACAGTTCTCATTAGCAACATTAGTATATATGAAGTGATAAAACCTCTTGAGTCTAACTTCAACTGAAAACCATCAAAACAAATGCTACTGAAGCAACTCCTTCCGAAAACCCAAAAAGAATTCAAAAAGGAAATCGAATAAAGAAGCAAATGCAAGATTGGCAAAATCTGTCAAAACAGACCAGCAGGTAAAGATCATTTTTTTCGAAAATCTTCTGTTGCTCAAATCAAAAAGTGCAAAACTAACGAAAGTTAAATAACAACCTGGGGCAGAAGCAAAAACAATTACAGCTCAATCCGACATACATAGATCTCTCACGAATTTTTACGGTGAAGCACAAAAATCTGTTTCGGGACAGCAACTTCCCCAAATCTTACTTCTCTCTCATTAGAGGTTGATCTTGACACAAAAACCAAACAAAATGGATAAGGAGTAGTTATTACCGAAGTAATAACTTCCAAGAATCAAAGAAACAAAACAAACTAAAAGAAAAAACAAATTGGGTTGTCTCCCATAAAGCTCTTTCTTTATAGCCATTAAGATGGGCATGATAATTTTGAAGAAGCTCTCATAGGGATATAAATTGAAGCGAAAGAGAGAATTAAGAAGCAAAAACACCCACACATTTAAGTCTAACCCACTTCCTATGCAAGGGGATTTTGTAAACAAACAAGTCACTGAAAACAAAGACAACTTGCATAAGAAGGCAAAAGAAACGCGACATAAAAACTTTCAGCATAAAACGAGGAAACTTGATATTATTAAGATGCATAAGAACACTTTTCCCTCTCTCATAATAACTTTCAGTATCATGCATAAACTTAACGATATAGCTATCACAAGGACTATCATAGCAATGATCACTTATTCTAACAGAAAACACAGGAATACTAGCTCTCATAACACTACTATGTGAAACAATATTAGAGGTATCCTTACAAAGGATAGTGTGTCCCTCTTTTTCATACTTAGTGACAAAGTCTTTCACATTTGCTACTATAGGTTCATCAACCATTTGTTTATCAGGTTCAACAGCTTTATTCATACTTTCATTAACCATACTAGCTATCATAGAATGTTCCTTTACCTTAACTAGAAAAGGCATTTTATCAATATAAGGTTCAGGTAAAACATGATTAGGAGTATAAACTTCAGTATTTCTTGCAGGAACACTCTTAGCAATATCTTTATAAGGTTCATGATACTTATTCCACTTCTTTTTGGGCACTTCAATATATTAAGCAAAAGCCTTAAAATAAGAAGCAATAGCTTGAGAGTCTAGACCATAAGGTTCCCATAAAAGATTCAATGCATTCATAATCATAATTTATACCTGACTTTCTACCTTTGTCATTCTCCCAAGCTTTAGCATTGTCTTGAATACGGTCTAGAAGATCCCATTTAGCTTCTTCTTCCATGCGAGTGAATGATCCAGCACAAGAAGCATCCAATAAATCCTTGTCATGAAGAGAAAGCCTTGCATAAAAGTTATTGATAATAATATTGTTGGGGAGATCATGAATGGGACATTTGAGCATTAGTAACTTCAATCTCCCCCAAGCTTGAGCTGTACTCTCTCCATCAAGAGGCCAAAAGTTGTATATTTGATTCCGATTTTTATGAATCTCACTAGGAGGATAAAACTTTGAATAAAAGAGAGGCACTATTTCCTACCATTCGAAAGCTTGACCATTCTTCAGCAGCTTATACCAGTCCTCAGCTCTTCCTTTCAGTGATAATGAGAATAACTTCTTCTTAACTTGATCTGTAGTAATACCTGCACACTTGAACAACCCGCATAATTCGTGTATAAAGAGTAAATGATCACCGGGATGGACAGTTCCATCCCCAACATAGTAGTTATCCATAACACTATCAATAATTCTTGTAGGTATTTTGAAAACATCTTTCTCAGCAAGTGGTGGCTTATCTACTACCTTAGCAGTGGTAGTAGCATTACCAAATAAGAAACTCAGCGAATTATCCATAACGAAAATAAAGCAACTAGCAGAAGTAAACAATACTCACAGTAGAAGTTTCCTTTACCAGTTCCACTCTCCAATAGCGCTTCACTCCCCGGCAACGGTGCCAAAAAATAGTCTTGATGATCCACAAGTATAGGGGTTGTATCGCAGTATTTTCGATAAGTAAGAGTGTCGAACCCAACGAGGAGCAGAAGGTGCTGGCTAGTGTTATGGATCAGGAATTCTTTGCAAATACTTAGCAAACGGATTTTTAGGGGTTTTCGATATAGCAAGTAAACAAAGTACGATGCAGCAAGTGGCCCAATCCTTTATGCAGCAAAGGACAAGCCGGTTGTATTACTTAAGATGACCAAACGTTCTCGAGGACACATGGGAAGACTGTCAAGTGCTTTCACTTCATATAGTTGATTAATCTTCTTTAGCTTGCTAAGTGTTGTGTGGGTGAACCTGTGCTAATGTACCGACCTTCCTAGGACTAATACATACTTGTGATTATACCCCTTGCAAACATCTGTAAGTACAAGAAAGTAATTAAGGTAGAAACCTAACCACAGCCTTAAACTCTAAGACCCTTACGTCCCTTGTGCAATGGTTTCCTAACGGGGGTTCAGGTTTCTGTCACTCCGGCAACCCCTACGATTAGTAGCCAAATACACAATGCATTCCCCTAGGCCCATATAGGTGAAGTGTCATGTAGTCGATGTTCACATGACACCACTAGAAGAAGTACACCACAACTTAAATAACAATCTATTGAATCTTTCTCAACACAACTCCACTACTAACAACAAGACTTCTCCCATGTCCTCAAGAACAAAACGAACTACTCACAAGACATCATATGGATCATGATCAGAGATGGAATAATGATGTATAACAATCTGAACATAAACAATAATTCAATGATTCACTCAATAGCATCAACTACAAAGAGTAATCAACACCGGGAAAGTTTCCCCTATGAACTAATGCAAGATTCAACTCAATTGTTACATCAATATGGAGATGGTGATGATGGTGTTGATGGTGATGATAGTGGTGATGATGATGATCCCGATGAAGTCTAGCTTGATGGTGGTGTTGATGGCGACGATCTCCCCTCTCCGGGAAGGAATTCCCCTGGCAGAAATCTGTCTGCCGGAGAGATCTTTCTCTCTCGGTATTTTCCGCCCCGCAGAGGCGGCGGAATCTTTCTGTGGTCGCTCCCCGAGTCTTAGGGTTTCGGGAGGATGATATACGGCAGAGGGGAGAGGCTGGAGTGGTTCATGGTGGCCACACCATCTCCTGGCGCGGCCTAGGGCTGCCCGCGCCAGGGGGTGGTGTGGGCCCCCTGTGGCCCATCTCCACTCCGTCTTCTGGCATCCTTAGTCTTCTGGAAAAATAGGATTTTCTGTATATTTTCCCGGATTTTCTGATCTTCACGAATTTTGCCTCCAAACAGCACCTTTTCCATCAGAATCCTGACTGCAGCGGTCCATGCTCCAAAAGTCATCAACCATGCAAAAACAGATGAAATAATATAAGTATCACCTCTCAATACGAAATATATCAATGAATAACAAATAATTATGACATAGAATAGTGATGCAAAATGGACGTATCAGGTAGCAAAAGACTGGGAGCGACCAACTAAGAGAGCAATAATGGCCATAATCATGCAAAGCGATAAAACATCATTAATTAAAGCATAAAGTGATATTACAAGTCGAAAACTAAAGGATCATAAATGCTATGGTGACTTGGGATAGTCTTAAAATGGTGTGATCATGCGCCAAGTTAACCCAAATGAAGCATCAAAGGAGAATACCACAATGCTATGCTTTAATATGCTAAAACAACGCATGATTATTTCAAGGCACATTAAGCAATCTCAATTGTTTATAACATGTCATGCTACAGCAAAAATCACTAAGCATAAAGCCAAAACAATATCAAGCATGACATGACAAAGCATAAGCCACAGTCAAAAACAAGCTCCTTTTACCACTTAAGCATGAACTTTTCCTACTCTTTTCTAGTCCAAACCAATCTTATTTGAAAACTAATGCATGAATGAGGGGGTCCAACCAATTTATTCAGGCAAAATAAGCAAACAAAAACTAAAAACAAAAACGAAGATGCTCCAAGAACAACACAACTGTGCATGAAACAATAAAAATGAAGTGTTTGGAAGAAACCTGAGATTTTTATTGATGAAGAAGGGGATGCCCAAGGCATCCCCAAGCTTTGACGCTCGTACTTCTTGGATATTTCTTGGGGTGACACGGGTGGCATCCCCAAGCTTGAGCTTTAGTCCATTCTTCATCTCATTACATCATTCTTTCCTTACACCTGAAATTTTTCCTTCATACAAAACTTCACACAATCTTCATTAGCAACATTAGTGTACTCAAGATAATAAGTCTTTGGATTCAATTCCAACACAAGTAAAACTTCCATTAAAACACAAGCTACTGTATCACTTCCCTCAAAAATCTCAATTCCCCAAAAAGAACCCAAAAAGGAATCAACAAGAAGCAAATGCAAATAATGGCAGGAATCTGTCAAAGCAGACCAGCAGGTAAAACCAATTTTTTCGAAGACTTTTTGTTGCTCAAATAGAAAAGTGTTGAACTAACTAAAGTTGGATAACAACCTGGGGCAGAAGCACAGACAATTACAGCTCAAACCGACATACAGAGGTTTTACACGTATTTTTACAGCGAAGCACAAATATCTGTTTCGGGACAGCAACTTTCCCAAGTCTTACTTCTCTCTCATTAGAGGTTACTCTTGGCACAAAAAGAAAATAAAAATGATAAGGAGAGGTTATTACTGAAGCAATAACTTCCAATACTCAACTAAAACTTTTGGGTTATCTCTCAGTAAGTACTTTTCATTAACGCCTTTAAGTTAGGCATAAGAAGCAAGAAAGGAATCAAGTACTTTCAAACGAAGAAGCATTAAGAGAAAATTTTGTTTTAATAGGAGAAAATTTTGTTTTAATAGGAGAAGCATTGCATTCAACATCCAAAACATAGAAATCAACGGGGAAATAGGCATTGTTAACCATAATAAGAACATCATTAATACTCCTCGTGAGTTTCTTTTTAGCATTATCATCAAGTGGGACATTTAAATAATAATCTTCCAATGGTGGCAAATCAAGCATTTCATAAATCTTTCTAGGCATAATAGAAACACTACTATCAAGATCACATAAAGCTTTGAGATCAAAATCATTCACTTTCATATTAATGATGGGTTCCCAACCATCCTCTAATTTCTTAGGAATAGAAGCTTTATGTTTCATCTTTTCTTCTTTAATCTTTATGAGAGCATCAGTAATGTGTTTTGTAAAGGCCATATTTATAGAACTAGCATTAGGACTTTTAGCAAGCTTTTGTAGGAACTTAATTACTTATAGCTACTACATGGACCCGTAGTCCAGGGATGAACTACTCACGCATCACACCGGAGGCAGGCATGGTGATAAAGAAGGCCTCCAGGGTGAATTCTCCCCTCCGGCAGGGTGCCAGGAAGAGCTTCAGATCCCTCCCGATCTAGGGATGGAGATGATGGCGGCTACAGACTCTTTCGTGGAATTTTGATCGGGTACTTAGGGTTTCTATATCGGAGGTGATATATAGGCGAAAAGGGAGGCCGAGAGGGTGCCCTAGGCGGCCACACCACCCCCTGGCGCAGGCCAGGCATGGCTGTGCGGCCATGTGGTGTGGATGGCCTCTGTCCCCTCTCCATCCCGTCTTCTGGCTCCATGTCCCCCTTTGTGAAATATTGACTTTGGCTTTTGTCCCGTCCAATTCCGAGAATATTCATTTTCTGACTTTCCTGGAACCAAAAACAATAGAAAACAGGCAACTGTCACTATGGCATCTTGTTAATAGGTTAGTCCAAGAAAGTATATAAAAATGCTCCAAAGTGTGGACAAGACATAATAAAGTAGATATAAAACAAGCATGGAACATCAAAAATTATAGATACGTTAGCAACATATCAATATGCGCCACTGATAGTGAAAAAGGTGCTCCACTGATAAGGGGTTTCCTAGTAGTGTACAAGTCATTTTCGACGTACCCAACAAAAGTGACCTTTAGAGTCTTGCTCCACAAGAGAACCACAATATCATTATCAATAAAGACGGCAAAACCCATCTTGCCAAGGGCACAGACTAGAAGTAAATTATAGCCAAGAGTCTCAACAAGGATGACGTCCACGAGAGTAACATCGTGTGCAACCACAACTTTGCCAAGACCCATAAATCTGAGATTTTGACTTATCGGCATATGTGACGGTTATATGATCGTGATTTGCCCTTATCTCCGTCATTATTGCCTTGCTTCCGATCATATGACTTGTGCAACTACTATCAAGCACCCACTTTGACCCTCCAGAAGCATAGTTCTACAAAATATCAAGCTAGTTTTTAGGTACCCATTTTCCAATGGGTCCTCTTTTGTTAGTGACAAGGGTCTTTGGAACCAAAATAGACCAATCAATATAACATCAAATGGACCAACATATTGTGCATAAACACCACCATATGAATTACGCATTAAGACATAGTGAGGGTTATCACTTCCCACAAAGTCATCTTGTGACATAGTTTTGCCACTTAGGGTATTACTACCCATGGTGGTCTTGTCTTTTGCTTTTGCGGGCTTGGCCTTCTTCTTATTCTTCTTCTTGGCTTTGGATACATAGCCAAGACCTCTTTTCTTATTATTTGGCCTTTGCTTACTCAAAAGGTCATCAAGAGACCTGTTACCTTTAGGAAAGGTCGCCTTTGCAAGCTCCCCCTTCAACCTAGCATTTTCTTCAAGGATGTTTGTACTACTAGAGGTAATGGAAATACTAGGTGAAGCAACACTAGTCAATTGAGTTTGAAGTTGTTCACGCGACTTTTTGAGAGTCAAGAGTTCACTTTCCAAGAGCTTGTGAGTCTTGTTAAGCTTCTCATAATCCTCAACAAGTTTGTCATGAACAACACCAAACTCAATCTTGTCCTTTTTAGCCTTTTTATACTTAGCAATGGCATGATCACGTTCTTTAATGAGTTTAGCTACTATTCGATCATTTTCCTCATCGAGGCCTTCAAGTTTTTCTTCAAGGGACTCCCTAGTCTCTTGTTCTTCTTCTAGAGCATTAGTTAGAGCATCCATCTCAAGAAGATGCTCTCTCCCAAGTTTACATCTCTCATCAAGGAGTTCTTGTGTGTGAGCAAGTTGGTTCAAGATATTTACAAAATGCTTCCTGTGCTCCCCTTGCAAGTTAGTCATATAAGCATCAAAAGCAACTAATTCCTCCTTCACCTCAAGAGTTATATCATCATTCACATCATCATTGATAATAGGGGTAGAGAGAGGAGATGATGATATCTCCGATGCTCTGGCCTTAAGGCAAGTGATGTTCTTGTTGGAGATGTTCTCATTTGGGGAACCGAAGAGGGAGAAGATGTATGTAGAGGTAGTGGCAATGGCAGCCACACCATTCGTTGTTTCTTCTTCTTCCTCCTCTTCATCATCAGAAGATAACTCTTCATGTGCTATCAATGCAATGTCACCAGACTTCTTATTGGTGGCATTCTTCTTGTTAAAAGGCTTCTTGAAAGGGGCCTTTGGATTTTTCTTCAATATGAGTGCACCACCATTATCTTCTCTTCTCTCATATGGACATTCGACAACAAAATGATAGCGGTCACCACAGTTAAAGAAAATTTTCAGTCTTGAAGCATTTTCTTTTCTACCACTTGGGTTGCTTCTTCATTGCATCTCCATCTTGGCCTTGGCGAGATCTTTCCAAATGTTTCTCGCATATAAGGCCATGTATTCACCATGAGCCACCTTGACATCTTCGGGGTGGCTTATAGAGAGTGCATCATCACTTCCTTCTTCTTATTCATACTCCACAACATTGGCCTTCAACGCAAGATTGACACCATTACTCATTCCAGTGGCACGAGCCCGGGCATCTTTGGCATTCTTGGCAGCAACCTTGAAGGCAGAGATCTCTTGCATAACTTCATTTGAAGTTATGAGATGGTAGTTGTGTCTTCCTTGAAGACTATTCAAGTCAGTGGGCTCGAAGGGCATGGGCGCACTCACATACTTCCTCTTAATCCAAGCATCATCAATATGAGAGGCACCGACATTTCTAAAGGCGTTGGCTATGGATTTGAGTCTTCGATACATGTCTTCATGATCCTCACCATCCTTCATAAAGAAACCTTCAGCTTCATTGCTCAAAGCATCATATCTATTTCTTCTCATGCTCTCATTTCCAACAAACAAGTCAATGAGAGCATCCCAAGCTTCCTTAGCGGTATTGAAGTGCTCAATGTGGGGAAAGTTCTTTGGTCCCACACCAAGTTGAATCATGTGCAAGGCGGTGGCATTGAGTTGACTATTGACCACTTCTCTTCTTGTCAAGTTGGTTGGATCCTCAATTCTGAGTCCTTCAATGATGTTCCACAAGTCAATGCAAGAGATGCATACGTGATATTTCATCAAAACTTGCCATTGAGCAAAAGTATGTGCAACTAACTTGGGTGGGTCACCTCTATTATTTATATGGGGATGAGGGATCGGAGGATTGGGAGAGTACCATCCGGGAACTGCATGGTGCTCTTCCTTCCCATCACCCTTTTTGGTGGTGGAGTTAGTGGAATTATGTTCATCCCCCACTACTTCACCCATTGGCTTAGTTGGAGCATTTGCCTTAGGGTTAGGAGGTGTTTCCTCTTGACAGGGAGGTGGTGAGCTAACTTTTCCTTCACAAGTTCCTTAACAAGTTGGCACAACTGTTGGATTTCGTTGCCCAAGGTAGAGCTCAATATTGTTTCCAACTTCTTGAGATCTACCATGGTCACCGAAGTGCTAGCCTCACCCTCTCCACCATCATCTGGGTTGCCCATATTCTCTTAGGCGGTTAAGCCCGAATAAAGATTCGAGGCTCTGATACCAATTGAAAGGATCGTATGGGCACCTAGAGGGAGGGGGTGAATAGGTGCTACTTCCAATTTTACTCTTTTTCAATTTAGGTTTTGACACAAAAGGTAAATTCTCTAGATATGCAACTAAGGTGAATTTACCGATATGTCAAACTAGCACAACTAACTAAGTAAGAGCAATATAAGTCAGGTGCGGTAGAGGATATAAGTAACCAAAATGGAGAACTCAGAGACACAAGGATCATTTCCCACAGTTCCTTCCTTTTGAGGGGAAGTACATCTGCGTTTGGAGAGGGGGTGGTATCAAACCACAAATGCCACGAGAGGCCTCCCTTGTTCTCCGGTGAACCTCACCCCAAGGGGATCGATTCACGCTTCCACTATATCAGCAACCTTCAAGGTGGTAGCTGGCACCCTTACAACAAGTTCGAGGCACACATCCACAACTTAATTGGAGGCTCCCAAATCCAAGCAAGCCGTCACAACAATCAAAGACAAGCTTGTAAGAACCAAAACAAGGCCTAGGGTTTCCAATGAAACCCTAGAGCAAGGGGCCCTCAAGTGAATGAGGGGGAAATGAAGATCTCTCTTGGTGACGCTGTAGATCAAAGCCTCCTCATTCGATCCCCCAAAGTTCAGCGACTTTGGGTGGTTGGATGAAGAGATCTTGGAGTTTTGGTGGCTCTAATGGTGATGCTTTTCTTTTCTAGAACGAGCAGCTTGAGGTAGAAGATGAGGTCCTCTATTTATATCCTCCACAACTACTGACCATTTTCTGCCCATTGGAGAACTTCCACACCGGAGATTCCGGTCTGTAGACCGGAGACTCGGTCTACACCAGAAACTCCGGCCCATCTCCGGTCCATCTCCGGACCACCATACCGAATGACCTGGGCCTGGTTTTGTTGCTCACTCCGGGGACTTTGGCAGGAACTCTAGACCATGGACATCGGAGACTCTGGTGTTTCCACACCGGAAACTCCGGTCCGAGATAATACTGCAGAGATTCTGGCCAACATCCGGTCTATCTCTAGACCCCCATACAAAATGACCCTGGACACCTTCTTGAACTCACTCCGGAGACTTGTGGGGAAACTCCGGGCCACACCGGAGACTCTGGTTGAAAGTGCATGTGTGCCCCCATGTGTGGTTTTGGTAATTAATGACAATCTTTATGGACTTATGTTTGCATTGAGTTTTACCTGTAGGATTTGTCCATAGGCAATGCTTGAACCATATGTTGGCTTCAAGGTTGGGAGAAGAAGATTAAGTGTTGACCAAGGTTTCAATGAGTGACCTGGAGATTGGTCAAGTGAAAGTTGAGCCTATAGCAAGTGTGTCTTGAAGACTAAAGTTGGGGTGATATCTCTTATGTTCCTTCAAGACACCAACATAATTAAGAAAGAAGATATGATGTGCAAGTTCAATATGAGCTATCTCAAAGAGATCATTTGCTTGGAGCTTGCCATCCTATGGTTATCATGGATATGGGAAGATGATATGCTCAAGAGATAAGCTCTACCATAGTGGAGTATGGGAGAGCAATTTGCAAGTCTTCACCAAGCTAGTGCAATCAAGAAAGGTGTTCCATCTTGAGGTGGACAAGATACTATCATCAAGCTGAAGTGGAATATTCTCAAGGCAAAGGTATGTTCTTGATAGGGTTTCTTTCTTACTGGTGTCATGGTGTTAGTTGGGGAGACCGGTTTATAGGATAGATAGCCGTACTATCAAGAGGGGCTCTCGAGTGAGTAACTTGATTATATCCTTCATGAGAGCTCAAACCTTTGCATACTTGGCATCATCCTTTCTTGGTTGTTATTTGGATCCTATCCATGTGAGGTTCTTGAGCTTGTGGTAATATTCATAACAAGCTCTAGTTCATCGAAAACGGATTACATGTGCATTCTCTATTGCGTTTTCGATATTGGAGGTTTTACTGGTTTGTCTTTTTGAGATTGGTAAAACCTTACATTATTTGGTTCTTATCCATGAGAGGATTTAGAGCTTGTGTTAATCTTCATGACAAGCCCAAGTTCATCGAAAACGGATTTCATATGTATTCTCTATTGCGTTTTCGATGTTGGAGGTTTTACCGGTTCGTCTTTTTGAGAGAGGTTAAACCTTTCGTCATTTGGTTCTATCCTCCATTGCTGGACTATGATGGTTCTCTGTATGATCTTGTAGATCTCATTCCTATCTTCGAAACGAGCCCAAGATCATCAAAATTGGAGTCCGGTTGCAAAAGTTATGGTCGTTTCAGTTTTGCTATTTCTGTCAGTTTTACCTTGGGCGGAATGTCCGGCCGTTTTCAGCCGGAATGTCCGGCCCGGCCAGAATGTCCGGCTAATTCACGCCGGACTGTCCGGCCCTGGGATCTTGTCGACCTCCCCGGACATTCAGAACACCATATCGGACTCCACCTGGACTCTGGCCGGAATCTTCGTAGGCCGGAGTGTCCGGTCAGCATCTCCCAGAGTGTCCGGGGTAAGTTGCTCCAACGGCTCTAATTCCAGGGGCCCTATATAAAGGCCCCTTCTTCTACCTTGGTTGCTGCGGTTTTTCCAACCTCAAGAACCCTAAAACTGAGCCACCATTGTTGATCTCTTGAGCTTGCTTCTCTCTCAATCCCTCCTATGATTCTTGCATATTCTTGGGGGATTTGATAGAGGAGATCTAGATCTACAATCCCACCAATCAATCTCTCCTCTAAGTGAGGGGAACATATTGGGATCTAGATCTTGGAGTCTTTTGTGGATTTCCTCCATTGTTCTTCCTCTCTTATTCCCCCACAAGCTTTTGTAGCTTTGGTGGAATTTGGGAGTGAAGGACTTGAGCACTTCTTATGTTCTTGCCATTGCATTTGGTGCATCTGTTTGAGTTCTCGGTGAGGATTCGATTGGGTGAAAGGTGAGAAGCTTTTTACTCTTGGGTTCATTGGAACCCTAGACGGTTTGGTGGTTTTGCAGGTTTGTGGATTACTTGGGGCCCCCAATTAAGTTGTGGAGCTTTCCCCAAGCTTGTTTGTTGGGAGCCTCCAATTAAGTTGTGGAGAAGTGCCCCAACCTTATGAGAGGTTCCGGATTGCCACCAACAAGTGCACCGATAGTGGAAGTGTGGATCGATCCCGTTGGGGTGAGATTCACAGGAGAACAATGGAGGCCTTTTGTGGCATTGGTGGTTTGATACCACCCCCTCTCCAAACGAGACGTACTCCATGTTGGGAGGAACTCGGTAAAATATCGCTCTCGCTGCCTCGGTTATCTCTATATCCGAGCTCTTACTTATGCACTTTACTTTGTGATAGCCTTCGTGCTTGAAGTATATATCTAGCTATCACATAGTTGCTTGTCTTGCTTAGCATAAGTTGTTGGTGCTAATAGGTGAACCCTAGTTGTTCTAGGTTTTGTGCTTAACAAAGTAAACGCTAGTTTAATTCCGCCTTTGTTGAGCCACTCTCGAAAAAGTTTTTAAACCGCCTATTCACCCCGCCCTCTAGGCGGCATCTATATCCTTTCACCGGTGTCTGCACACCGGAGACTCCAGTCTAAAATCTTCAGGAACCATCGGTTTTATCCAGGGATTTTCCCACTATGATATGGCCTTTTCTCTTTTTATTTAGATTGACCTGTAGACATCAACACACAGTAAAATGATCCTCATGTTGTTAATGAACACCAAAACAACTTAGGACAACAAATGTCCTTTCATATGGTATGTGGCAACAAATTGTAAAGCAAAATATTTCAGGAATAAATATGTGGCATCAATAAAAGCTAGAGCCTCTTATTATCCTAGATGGAAAGATTTATTGCAAGTTAAGGACACTTATTTCCAGCTAAGGTCCATTGTGCTGAATAAATATAACTTTGTGAGGTTTCGACATGATCCCTAGATGGACAATATTCTTTTATGTAAAAATATCCCTTGTTATTGTTTGATATTTGTTAAGCGCAAGTTTGGACTTTTGAGAAGGTTAAGCTTTGTGATTTAAATATCCCTTTCCGAATGAGAATGCTTCCTGACTTGATGCAATGGGAAAAATATTAAAGTGACAGCAAATCAAATTGCCAGTTCCAGTACTCCTGATGGGGTGGTATGGAAGTTAACTGCCAACAAATGTTTCTCTACGAAAACTGTCTATGAATTTCGGGAAAGAAACCTGGCTGGTTCTAACAACAAGTGGATTTGAAACTAAAATTCCTTTAAAGATCAAAAATTTCTTGTGGTCGTTGTTTCAAGATGCAATTTCAACAAGAGACAATTTGAGGAAAAGAAAATGGTTGGGCTCACTTGTTTGCTCCTTTTGCAACCGAAATGAAACTGCTAGACATTTGTTCTTCTCTTTTTCCCATGCTGCGGTAGTGTGGGGGATTTTGGGAAGTATTCTTAACACCAATAATTGTCCTAATTCTTTCTGGCAGAGTAATTACATGGATGCATGCTTATTTTCCCCATGGCAGAAAATTTCATATCCTATTACTTGCTGCCATTTGTTGAGCCATTTGGGCAACGAGGAATCAGATAACCTTCGGGAAAAAAGGTTGTGAGATCCCCTGTGATATCTATTCCTCTGTTTGTTCTTTCCTTACTTGCTGGGTAGGATTGTATGGGGCCGATGATGGGGATAAGATCAAGGGCGGTGCCGATCAACTGCTACACAAGGCGATGGAACTGGTTACTCGTCTGGGGAATGCTTCCAGCACATCTACGTCTTCAGTGACTCCAACAAACTGTTTGATGATCACAAATGATGGAAGAAACTTAGCAATTGCGGAATGCCTTTTGGGTCATGGCTACTTAGATACTGTGGTTGTATTAACTATGGATGTTTGGTTTGTTCGGTCGAACTTGTGGTACCGTATGTGTAGTTTTTTGCCCCGTGGTATATTCTTGATGCCGGGGGTATGCTTTCCTACCCAAAAACATTTCCTTCTGTTCTCCATTTTTCCTTCTCTTTGTTGGCTATCATTGTGTTTGAAACAATGTATTTCCGTTAAACGTTTAAGAGAAAGAGGAGTATCCCAGTTGGATTTTTTTTGACATATATAAAATTTAAGTTATATAACACATAAATTATATCATTAGAAAATATTAC
This sequence comes from Avena insularis, assembly GCA_023614405.1. Lineage (NCBI taxonomy): Eukaryota > Viridiplantae > Streptophyta > Magnoliopsida > Poales > Poaceae > Avena > Avena insularis. Next base: position 472,217,286 of record CM042694.1, read on the forward strand.
ATCCGGAGTTTCTAATAGAGATACACCTATAAGACTTTTAAATCGGGATCGAGGGAGTACCAGTATAATCTCCATGTTATCAATAACATCACATTGCAACTACTCCTTCTGTTTCATAATATAAGATGTTTTAACTTTGTGAATGAAGTGTATCTAGACCACTTTTAGTATTTAGGTTCATCTAAGTTTGGAGTGAACCTAGACACTAAAAGGCGTCTAGATACACTCCTTTCACAAATCTAAAACATCTTATATTTTGAAACAGAGGGAGTACAAATGAATATTCAACGCAGAGAACTCACAGAGCAAAAAAAAAAAACTAGATAAAAACAGAGAACCGGGAGCCATATGATTGCTTCGCTATGGTAATCCTGCCTGCTTTCACTGATGGTGAACGCACTCTTGTTCCATTTTGAAAGGTCACGTGATACTCAAAACACAGTTACCAGGTCGTCCAACCTTGGGGCTTGCTTAGTTCTCAGCGCACCTGGCCTTCAAAGAGAGGAGGATGACGGCGTACTTGGTCTTGACCTTCTCGAGGTGCTCCGAGAGGTTCCTTGCGTACATCTCGAAGAGGTCGTCGAGAATGCCCTCCCCAAAATGGTGCGTGAGCAGGGGCGCGATCACGGCCCGCTGGCCCCTGGCGATGTTCACGCCGCTCTGGACGCTGTCGAGCACCACGTCGCTGTCCGTGTCATCGTCTTTCGGATCCCAGTTCGTCGCGAAGAGCTCGACGTGGTCGACGTCGAACAGCCCGCTCCGCTCGATCACCGCCTCCACTTCGTCCACCGACGGCGCGTACAGTGGCAGGTTGAAGGAGTCCATCTTCTCCTTATCCACACGACCCTGGGTTCAGTACAGTTCATGAGTTGAATTCAGTTCAGTTCAAGCGTTGCTGTGCCGTACGTGTCCGTGTGACGTGACGTACCTGTTGGACTAGGGACTGAAGGGCTTTGGAGAGGAGGCCCCATATGTAGCTCATCTCGCCGCGCAGCACGTCCTTGTTCTTCCTGCCCAGGAATGTCAGGACCATGTGGCCGCCCGCGACGAGCTCGGTGTGGCGTAGCTCGAGGAACAGCGAGAAGTCCTGCCGGAACTGCTGCTGGTACGCCTTCACCACCGACGGCGGCGTCGTCTCCCAGATGTACACGTTGCCTTCGTTCACGATCGCGCCGCTCGCGAGCTCCTCAGGCACCTTGGAGCGTATCATGAGGCCGTAGGAGGAGTGGAAGATGTGGACGCTGCGGTCAGGGAAGAGCCTGGTGTAGAAGGAGCCTGGCAGACCGGCAACGTAGTAAGGAGGCAGCGGCGCTTCCCCCCTGTCCTTACAGACGACCTCGTTGAAGTGCTCCAGGAACCGGAAGACCAGGTTGAAGTCGTTCCCGGGGAGGTCGTTGAGGAAGAACTGGACGTGTACCGGTGGCTGGCCCGGCTTCTTCTCGCAGCGGCCCGCGAGCGCGTCGAGTACGATGGAGACGACGGCGAGCGTGTTGGGCCCCGATGAGCAGCCGAGGTCGGCCACGACCATCGTGCCCGGTCGGGAGGAGAGGCGCGCGTGCGCTTCCTCCACGGCACTCTGAAGCAGTGACCTCGACATCACTATGGCTTTTCCCTAATTAATAAGGGAGATCGATCGGTGACAAAATAAAAGGATCAAATGCAAGTTACGGCAATTGTAGCAGCGTTGATGTTGCGGTGTAAGCGATGGTCGGGAAACGCCGAAGGACAAACCTGAATCTTGGAGTTAGCGGCGTAGCCGGCATCGCCATCGCCGCCGACCATGTGGAAAGAACGCTCTGCCTTCATGGTGGATTGAAGTATTTGATAGTAGTCCGTATCGTGATGAAGACAAGATAGCAGAGATTATGGTGCGCTGCCTTTTGCGGACCATCGGAGGCTTTCATTTATAGGGCCACAAGCCAACAAGGCAAGCACAAGTCATTGGAGAAGTGTGCTCTAAAACAAGAAGTCAATGCAGAAGTAACTCTCTACTATCCAAATTATTTGCACTAGACTCCTTCCTGCGCCCCTCGTGGCGTGGCCGGCAGGCAGAACACTTCATGATATTATCGCGCTACATATACGTGCAAGAGAAAAAAATCTGCTCCCAGAACACTAAGTAATAACAACCCTGGAGAACAACGTCGCGTTATTACGGCGTGTGTCTCAGCGCGGGCAAAAACTAATCCCACGCTGGTAAATCATATGAGAATAGTTCGAAGCACGTTGTACACGGTGCAGTCGGTGCCAAACACGTGCATCGCAATGCTACTATACACGCGCCAGCATTTAGCGTGGCCGAGTAGCGGTTTCGCACTGCTAAAACCTAGACTTCTCTCTGCGCCCCTCAGGCGCGGCCAAGAGGTAATTTGTTTCATGAGCAAATCGCTTGATGGCATGAACGATTGCATTGCGAGCTGACGGGAACACGGTGTTGATGGGTTAAGCAGCCCACTGAATGACTCGACATTTACGCTCTCCAAGTCGTACGCGGAAACTCGCAAATCGTTAGCGTCGTGGCCTCATGGTGCTACCCCAGCATATAGTGACAAAAATAGTTACGGTCTATGTCGAGACACCAAAAAACATAACGTACATCAGACAGATGGCCGATCCCGAAGGTACATCACGTGGACGCGAAGCGAAGACACATACCAAGACGGAAAAGAAAATTGACATACATGTTTTAGTTTTATTATACTATGCTTTAAGCGTGGTGACATGCAAGAGCAAAGAGGCTATCTGCCCATCGACATGTGATTGGCAATCGGGCCCACCCTTTTGTTGGTTGTTTTTTACTCTAGCTTTCACTTGTCTGCATGCCTACAGATGGTCCTAATTAATTTTGACCAGCGAGCTAGTCGGTGGTGGGTTTACCTTGAGCACATGATTTTTTTAAAAATAAAACTCTGAAACACATAGGAATTGATTATATTCATCGGTTATATTATAAATTTGAATTAAATGTAATTACATGGGTAACTAGTGTTTTATTCTTTGGTCAGCTGTCGAGACCATCCTCCGTGAGAAATAAGGTGTGAAAAGGCTGGTTGCCTGAGAAGGGCAAGAGTGACAATATGAATTGTGACACCAAATAGTAAATATATATGTATTACGATCAGATATGTCTCAAATTAAATCATCCACGAGGTGAGCCGCAATAGACATACTGTGCAACAACGTCATGTAGACGGCGTGACGAAGCACGCCTATTTGTCTAGTTTATTTTAGTTTCAAACATATGGGTACATCTGTCTTCATATAGAGTTCTTAAAGATCTTTTTGCTTCATACAAAGACATGCAGAGGAGGTAGAAAAACCTAGTACATAAACTACACACCTTACCCTCTTCCATGGTCTCGTTGAATACCTTCACGGTGAACATGCCCTACTCGTCGAACTTGAAGACTAGGAAGTGGCCGACCACAATATTGTGCGCGCGGGCGAACTCTCTACAGCCGTTGTGGAGGTACACCTCATCGGAGTGGTAGAACAGAACCTCCACGGGCCACATGTCGGTCGAGCCGTCGTGCACCCGCAACACGATCTTGTGGGGCTCCTTCCCATCGATCACCAACATGAACTTGTCGGGGAGGCGCAGCCTATCCTAGATCATGCTCGGTAGGATGGCGACGCGAAACTCGAAATCGGCGAGGTCGATTCCGACTCGCTTAGCAGACGGCGGTGGCGACAGTTGTGGCAACGGTAACGTTGGTGGAGAAACATTGTGGACCCGCCCACTCTTTCCTCGCCGACCACGAGGCAGTCCTAGATGCCTCCCTCGATCCTATGCCACCAGCCATGGGTGTGCTTGTGGGGAATGTATGTGGCAGTGAAAGACGGGAGCAGGGAAAACGGACACGGGTGTCTAGTTTTAAACCAGGACATTATATGCCGGCGCGAAAACCTAAATACTAGCATTGATGAAAGCTAGTGAAGGCTTCGCACGACGCAACCAGAGTAATTGTCAGTCAGCGCAGACAGCTTTCGAGTCAGCGAATAATAAGATAGGCCGGCGCAGGCAGCTTAACGTCTGCCACTAATAGGCATCGCATGAAGATTGTACGGATATGTACCAAGTGTTCCCGCACCAAAGAGAAAAGCAAGGTAAGACGGTGAGAAGAGAAAACAATGGCCCTAGGACTGCGCTCGCGCCACAACAAAAACATCAGCAAACGACCGGGAAAGAAGAAGTAGAGAAGGAGGATCAACGATCCGGAGACTGCGCCAGCGCTACAACAAAAACATCAACAAACGACCGCAGAAGAAGAAGAAGAACGAAAGCGGCACAAGAAATGCATGCGGAGAAAAAAGTCGTGCGTTGCACGAGAGAGGAATAACCAGGACATCCGACTGGTTGTGATTAATGGGTATAGAAAGTAAGAAGAAAAAGAATACAAAAAGAAGAAACAACCCTAGAGACGTGCCCGCGCCAAACGACAGGAAGAAGAAATACGAAGGCGTCGCGGAAAATGTCCACAAAGAAAGAAGCAGTGCATCCGCACCACACACCGCGGAAGAAGAGGTAGCACGTATGAGCGCATACGAATAAAGAATATACTCCCTCCGTTCCTTAATATAAGGTGTACAGTGTTTTGTGAAATATTCCATAATATAAGGTGTATAGAGAATTTTGGGATTTGTTCCTCTTATTTAGGAGGCAATTAATCGGGTCAGGAGAGAGATGATACCCAGATTTCGTATGTTTCCTTTATATCACGTCAATCACCTGGGTATTCACGTCCAAAGACAACAAAATTTGCCCTAGCAGCATGTGCGCTAATATTCGTGCAAGAAAACTATACATCTTATATTAAGGAACGGAGGGAGTGTATGCTTAAGTCCACCTCAGTTCCTCTAAGTTCTGCGTTGTACAGGTGATAGCAAACTATTTTCGTGCCCTAGTCCGAGTTAACGATTGCAGATAATCGGGTCCATTTTACCCTATGATTCAGAGTAAACGTTTTAAAATTAGCGACTTCACCATATTCAGTTTCTTGGACGATGAAGCGAACATACGCAAAAATATATTTTGATCGTGCTTTGGATGGATCGCTGAGAACTTTTTAATCGTTTTTCTAGATTTTCTATCATGTTTGGCTATTCATACGAAGCGAACATTTTTTATAAGATTCACATTCCACATTTATTTAGTACGTTTCACAGTTCATATTTTCATATACGATTCAAAATCATGGTTCTTTTTGTAAGAATAGCTGTATATGGATTTCACACGGTTCGCATGCCAATTTATTGGCAATTTTTAGGGTACCTTTTACTGCTTGTGGGAGAGAGACTACTCCCTCCGATCCATATTACTTGTCGTTGAAATGGATGTATCTAACACTAAAACATGTCTACGTACAACGGAGGGTTGAGATACAACGGCAGAGATTACGCCCAACAGGCCCATGAAGCTTTTAAGTATTAGAAAAAACGTGTACACGCCCCGAGCACGCCTCGACACGCCGCTACCGCCTCCACCTCAGCAGGCTCACACACGCCCAAGAACGCCAACGCCGTTGCCGAGCTCCCAGCCCAGCGACGGATCTGCTTCATGGGCACAATCTGCTTCTCCGAGGAGGTTGCGCCGACCCGTGCAGGCAGCCGGTTCGCAGTGCACGTGAGGTGCATCACGAAGGTGTCCCTGGAGTTCCACAGGCGAGGTCAGCCCCCTTGCGTGCTCCGGCGCAAGCACTTCACTAGGAACATCACGACGTTCGCCGACCTCGCCGCACTGCAGAGCGACGACGCCTACCGAGGCGTGCTCCGCAGGATGCTGGCACCGGAGCCGGCTGAGAACGAGTTGGACGTTGTCGTGCCCGTGGACGTCTTGCCGGAAATCCTTGGCATGGTGATACACCTCAGGGACCACGACTTTAACTTCTGCCTCACCATGAGCGTGCGCCGGAGGGTGATGCACGGCGAGCTGGCTCTCCTGATGGCCTGTAAGGAGAGGCCGGCCGCCGGCAGCAGCAGCGATGGAGCAGGACCTGGCCGGCGTCCGGCGAGATGGATGACCGCACGTTCTGCTTCGATGAACCGGAGGGAGAGTGTCGTGGAGCTCTCGGCCTGCGAGCGGGCGTTCCACGGCCGGTGCATTTCCATGTGGTTCTCCAAGTCGTCGACGTGCCCGATGTGTGGGGCGACGATTAGGCTCTCTGCACTGCCGGAGCTTCTTGACCTGTTATTAGCTGCGATCTTGAGTAGTTAATTATCGATGTCATGTTTCAAGCAGGTTTATTGTCGTTATTTGTTGGGTTGAGCCTTTTAATGGACTGGACTCTACTGGGCCTGGCCTTTCTTGTTAACGTGCCGGAATTTGCCGTTGAGGTCAGTAGTATAAATTGTACTAGTGGTCCTTTTAGCACTAGTATAAATGCTTCTAGACCATCGGATTGACAAAAATAGATGGCTTTTATTTATTTGAGGGTACCATAAAACACCTCAATTTATTTTGTACATGATTCGCATGCAATGTTTTCATATGATTCACAAACAATGGGCATTCCATATGATTCCCAGGAAACATTTTTTCGTAGGGTTCACATTCAATAGAAATCACACACGATTCTTAGAAGAAAACGTGTATTTTATACGATTCGAAGCCAATTTTTTTCATACGATTCGCATCAATTTTTTTATACAATTCACAATCAATAATTTAAGAGGGAACATGAGTTGAAACAATCTCGCCATTCGACTGCCGCGTCCATCCCGGGTATCATCACCGGACGACGCACGAAGCCGAGCGTAGGAAAGAGGCGAAGATGACACTATCGGGAGAAAAAGAGAGGACAAAAAAAGTGCGTACAAACGGGGCTAATGTGGTGAGTTTCGAGAGTATCTAACAGTAGACACGTCATAGCTAACGCCGGTGGTCAGTGGCAGCTCCGGTTCTGGGTATGATCACCAGAACGACGCTTGCGACCGACCACTAGAGAGAACCGAAATTGGCCGGCGGCAAGGAAAAGAAAGAAGAAGAAAAGAGAGAGCGGTAAAGAATGGTTAGTACAAAAAATGACCCTAGGGTTTTTATACTCACAACACAGCTCTCTCCCGTCTATCCGAGAACAGGCCCCACCGCAAGGCATCACCACGAGAACCCGTCTCTAGCTATAGTCTACACTTCCAGCTCACGTGGCTGGCGAGAGATAACGCTCGCAGCTCCGCTCTAAATGGAACCCACGACACCTACTTTCCGAGAGAACCTGTGGCTGACTATAGCCTACGAAGCAAGATGTTCTCTCGCCCGCGAGCACATGCATATGGCGAGAGTTCCCTTAGCCACGACATCTCTGGAACAGGACCCACAACACGATCTGGGCACGAGAACCCGCGGGCGTCTACAATTTACTCTGCCAAGTCAGCTATCCGCACGCAAGAACAAGCATTGTATACGTTCTACGCTGACACACGGCATCGGTTTACGTATCCATGTTGGATCTTATTGAGCCCCACATCCACGAAAAACCGCGGGTGGTATGAGCTTACGTCGCCACATCAGCCGCGGATGGGGGCCCAAACCCACGATAATACCATCTGACATGGTCTAACGACGCCACGTCATTTCCAGGCGTGACTTATGGACGCAAGAGTCCGCGGCCGGCATGGGCTCACACCGCCACGTGGGCTCTGGGAAGTCCCCACCACCTGACGGGTGTGGAGGTGTGTCACACTGGGAACTCCTCTCAAAGAGTGCGCTCCTTCCCGCGCAAGATGACAACGGGCCCATCACGCGCGCGGTCCAGCATCTGTCGACATGGGGTACGACAGCGTGCGTCACAACCGTCTGTGGTATGGAATCTTTCTCCCTGACCCATAGTGGGGCCCGCCTCACAGGATAGCAGGTCTCCGTTGCGAATCTTTGTGTGTCCTTCTAGACATCTATCCCATGGCCGAAAAGAATCAGGACGACATAGATAACAGTTTGAGGCGAAACAATCTAACGCTACTATTTACTCTAATAGTTTTAGGCTAAATGTTGCCTAAAATATGTATAGGTTTAATGAATACGCGTCAATTTGTTTGGATCAGAGGGAGTATTTAAGACGGTGAACTACATTTTTCATGTCTTCCATCATACGTGACTATGTGAGGCCCTGATGTGTTTCTTGTTTTCCACGACCACCCGTGTCGCACATAGGGTGGCACCGAGGGGGCTAACCCTAGCCACCGCCAGAAGTCCATGGGATGGCGGCCACACCACCGCTGCCGCTAGCCCTTGTCACGGTGACAATGACCCATCTGTCATAGGCGGCTTGGGGAGAAAGGCTTCTTTGGTGCGTTGGCTGGGGTGACATGCGTCCATGTCGTCGAAGCGTGGAGGCTGGGACGGCGCCTTGTGCCGTAATGCGGGTGTGGTGGCACTGACCATTGGGAGGCGGTCATGTGCTTGGGTCGGCCTGCCTCGACATAGCTATTGTCGGCCTCCATTTAATACACTGACGATGTCACTCGCCATGGTAGGTGGGTGGCTAGTGGAGAAGATCCTCTAACGCGTCTTCCCTTTCCAGGCAATAAAGGAGGTAGGACGGCAGCCCTAGCGGTCCTCTTCTATCCAACTCATCATTATGTTGTTGTTGGTTGCCTCCTATCAGGCACCGATGAGTTCCATATTTCTCCACCGACGGTCTCTATGGATTGCAAAGTGCTCCTGGACACCTGGATTGGAGGGGATCCGATCTGGCCTCATCCAGAAACTTCAGCCCGTCGGGCTTCTAGGGGATGTGTTGCAAAGTTCCACTTTCAGCTGACACCATGAGAAATGTCGAAGTTGCGATTTTCATGGTGTTGGCAAGGGAGGTAAATGTCAAATCAGCGACGGTTGGAAGAGCTGAAGGTAATGGCGAAGTCATGATCCTGGATGGGATGAAGACTGCTTCACGAGCTGCTTGCAAGCCTGGTTGTGAGACTTTTCCTGTCCAACTGCACACGTGGCCAGGTGCGGAGCCGGTCCTATTGACGAAGGCTAAACCGAAATAGCATATCAATATATGTTTCCCGAAATAGCATATCAATATATGTTTCCCCGCTAAACCGAAATAGCCAAAATAGCATATCAAATATGTTTGCTGGCTAAACCAAAATAGTATATCAATATATGTTTGCTGGCTTAACCGAAATAACATATCAACATATGTTTGCCAAATGGTCAATAATGCAATATGAGTACAAATGATCTCAAACAATAAGATTTCTAAGTAAATCGATATTTTTTTAGCTATTTTCTTAAAGTACATACATACATACATACAGGTAAATTATGGTGTCCAGGCACCATACGTGATACACGTATTTTTTTTGCCATAAACTGCACATACCTGAAGGTATACATAGCTAACTTATGCATACCTTCTCCTTGCGCTCCCGGGACACGACTATCAAGCTGAATGTTTTATCATACATTTCTAACAGTATAATGAAATAAAATTGATCCCTCTTCGCGACCTAGCGTATGGTAGGAAAAGCGTTAGATGTTACTATCGATCAAGGAGAACATATAATAGTACACCCTCCATGCGAGTCCAGGAAGGAGAGCGCACTCTCCGCGCCCCCGGAGCGCGGCTGTCACGCAAATCGTACGATGAAACAATGCGCTAAATTGTTCGATGACCTGTGAAGACGAAGTGCGAGCTGACGCAAACGCCACATCCATATATCTTTATAGCGGTCTATGCGTTTCGTGACGGTCGATCCACTCTGAGTCTTTGCCATACGCGGAGAATCACGTACTGGTCGTCTTGCGTTCTCCGAATACGCAAAGAAAATGATCTCACACCGTTAGCCGTACGCGCATTTTAGGTCGCACGTCGGTTATACTGTGAGCTGGTGTGAATGTTACTGTGATAGCTATGTGACCGTTTAGGTGGCTTGCATGTTCACATTTATTCGCTCTCCAAATATTGGCGATCCGCGGAAAATTACCTACCACTCGCATCGCGGGTCTCAAACAACGCACGCAAGCTTGGATCTAGGACGCTTTAGTGACAACGCGCACACTTATGTTGTGGGAACCGACGTGCATGAAATCCGCTCAATCGTATGAAATATTTGTGAGAAAATAGAGAACTAAGTCATACACGCATGTAGTGGTTACTGACACACATGCAACCCACTCAATCATATGCGAGCCTTCGGGAGATACTCATCTACATAACCACACACGGCAAACCCGCGCATCATGATGGTGCTATATGTGCAATGTTGTTTACCGTGGTCGAGCAGTAAGAGAGGGCATGTTAGCTTTGCGATAAGTAAATAACGAAGAACAAAAATAAAATCACAGCAAGGGTGACATAAATTTAACGTGGAAAACCCTCTCCAACAAAGAGAGGAAAAAAACCACGGGCGCCAGCCAGCAAATCTTCACTATAACGGGGAGTGTTTACACAACGCCGGGGATTTCACAGATGCAACTTATCCCAGCCGGCGGCTTACAAGATGTATATATAGCGGTGGTAACCTAGGTCATCAACGATCCGTACCAAGTTAGCCTCCTTAATAGAAATTTGGATCATACTTCAACAAACTCCACCTTGAGACAAATTCCTTCTTGTAGCATCAACAGCAATCATCTCCCTGAACAAACAAAGAAAACATGTTCGGTGCCAACAGCCACTTGGGCTAAGCAGTTATACCAACTAAGCTTGAGAATAGCTCAAACTTAGCAACAGGAACAGACTTTGTCATCATATCAGTAGAATTATCATGAGTGCTTATCTTGCATACCTTTAGTGTTCTTTGTGCAACGACATCACGAACATAATGGTACTTGATATCAATGTGATTTGTTCTCTCATGGAACATCTGATCCTTAGTAAGGTAAATAGCACTTTGACTATCACATAACAAGTTAATGCAAGAATCATCCTGACAAAGCTCAGCATCCAAACCTTTTAACCAAACAGACTCTTTGCAAGCTTCAGCAATAGCCATATATTCTGCTTCGGTTGTAGATAGAGCAACAACTGGTTGTAGCGTTGCCTTCCAACTCATGATACATCCACCTACCGTGAACACATAACCTGTGAGGGACCTCCTCTTATCCAAGTTGGTAGCAAAATCTGAATCCACATAGCCTGCGAGTCCCTCATCAGTCTTGCCAAACTTCAAGCAAGCGTTGAATGTGTCACGGAGATACCTGAAAATCCACTAAACAACTTTCTAGTGTTCTTTACCAGGATTAGCCATGTAATGACTCACCAAACTTATAGCATATGATAAACCAGGCGGAGAACAAACCATGGAATACATCAAGGAATCAACAACACTAGAATAAGGAACTCGAGACATGTACTCAATATCTTTATTAGAACTAGGACATTGCAATGCTGATAATTTAAAGTGAGGAGCAATAAGAGTACTAACAGACTTTGTATCATGCATATTAAATCGTTGAAGAACTTTCTCAACATAACTTTGCTGACTAAGAAACAACAACCTGGATTTTCTGTCCCGTTTAATTTCCATACATAGGATTTTCTTAGCAGCACCAAGATCTTTCATCTCAAATTCACTACTTAGGTGTGCCTTCAAAGTAGTGATTTTTTCATGCTCTTGGTAGCAATTAACATATCATCATCATATAACAGTAAGTAAATAGGTGATTCATTCACAAACTTAATGTAAACACAACAAAAGACCTCTTAAAACCTTGTGAGATCATAAATGAATCAAACCTTTTATACCACTGTCTTGGAGATTGCTTCAAACCATAAAGCGATCTCTTCAATTTGCACACAAAATCCTCTTTTTCAGGAACTGTGAACCCTTCAGGTTGGTCCATGTAAATCTCCTCCTCCAGTTCACCATGCAGAAAAGCAGTCTTTACATCTAGCTGCTCAAGCTCAAGATCATGCATAACAACAATATCAAAGAAAGCACGAATAGTGCTTCACAACCGGAGAGAAAACATCATTATAGTCAATACCTGGAATCTGGCTGAAACTTTTGCTACTAACCTTGCCTTAAACCTTGGAGGCTCATTAGGAGACAAACCTTCCTTTCTCTTGTATATCCACTTACAGCGTACATCCTTCTTCTGTTTAGGCAAGCGCACAACTTCCCATGTGCCATTCTTATCAAGTGATTGCATCTCTTCTTGCATAGCAGAAATCTACTTCTCGCGGTCAACGGATGCAACTGCTTCATTGTATGTAGCAGGTTCAGTATCATGCTCCACCTGTTCAGCACAACTCAAAGCATAATGAGCAAGATTACACTCTTCAATTAATCGACGAGTTGGAACTATGTTACGCCTCGGTCTATCAGCAGCAATAGATTCCTGTGGCTGCTGCAAAACAGTAGGTGAGTGCTGAACAATATCATCATCAATATTTTCCTCGTGAGCATCATCAACAGTTTTCTACAGGTGCTCCACCTGCACACTAACTCTCTCCTCTCCAATAGCAATAGGAGAGGGATCTAATGGCAAGCTGTCATGATACGATCTGTACCGCGGGGGGCTTCGGCCCAAGCCTCCCGGCGACGGGCCTCGCTCCACTCCGTCAGAAGTTAGCCTCCTTAATAGAATTTGGATCATACATCAACAGGGCGCCTAGCATAGCAGCATTTTAATCCTATCAAAATATGGACGTAAGAAAGTTTCCATATGCCAAAAACGGAGAGCCACCACTGTTGCTACCAACATGGTCTTTAGCCTGAGTCTCTAGCAATAAATTCCAGCATAAACCTTTAAGTAAAAAAAGATGTCCATCTAAATGTGTTTGTTACCAAGCATTTCAACGATTACAATATAAATCTCATAACTTTAGAGACCTAGAGACATACACATATTCTGAAGCTGCACAACCACAACAACCACCGCATGTTCGTCTAGCACTCGAACTATAACCTTGATAGTTGAATGTTTTCTTTTATGATAAGAAGGCATAAACCGTAGTACATTTAGGACTATTAAACATAAAAGTGTTGTGTAAACCTATAGATGTAAATATTGTTTGGTGACTAAGTTACAGTTAGTTAGCGTTAACAGAAACCGAAATGCTCCATAAACCTGCGTGTACTATTGTTCGTTGCTCCCATCGTATTGTTGTCGTATTCGATACTCCGCAATGGACATACTTGGTATATGCTCTACGTAGAGTGTAAGACGTGTCGACGGAAGTTTAGATTGGTCACCCCGCATCGTTGCAACCTAAGACGCGTCGGTCAGCAGAAACCATATCGTATACGGGACCGCATCAACACCCACATGTAGCTGAGGGAGGCAGAGATCACATGCCACTTCTGCAAAAACGTCGCTTGCCTTTGGGTGCATGCGATTCCACAGAATCGTCGGTTGCCTTCGGATAGAGGGAGCCGAGCACGCCATTTCTTCATGGTCGGGAAATCGTCGAATTTCTATACAACATAATAAAGAGCAGTGGTGCTCATTTACCGCATGTATAGAGAGAAGAGGAAATGATATGAGAGAAGAAGAAGTGAGGTGCTCGTACCTCTCGTAAACGCAGCCGTGGATCCACTGGTGGTCCTCCCCGCCGGATGCTCACCGCCATCGCTCCTCCCCTCTAGCTATTGGCTATTATCGATCATCACGACTGTATGGTCACCATCGCCACTCCTCCCATGTGGTTTCTGCCGTCCCTATGTACGATCAACGCTGCTTCTATCTGCAGTGAACAATAGGTACAGAAAAACATGGTCATCAGAAAAAGAGCAGGCGAGATGACGCCTTACCTACATTCCTGTGTACCTTTTGGTCGACACCGTCACAGTTGCTCCAGCATGAGATCGTAGCCGTTACCATGTGTTATCATCGTGGCTCCACCTGGGCGGTGCTTGATACATTGCAAATGTATCTATAATTTTTAATGTTCCATGCTTGGTTTTATCCACTTTCTTGTGTTTTGTCCATACTTTGGAGTACTTTTCATATGATTTCTTGGACTAACCTATTAACAAGAGCCACAGTGCCAGCTGCCTATTTTCTGCTGTTTTTGGTTCCAGGAAAGTCAGAAAATAAATATTCTTGGAATTGGACGGGACAAAAGCCAAAGTGCCTATTTTTCCGGAAGTCATCAAGTGCCAGAATACGAGACGGAGAGGGGCCAGGGGGCCACCACACCACCTGGCCGCACGGCCAGGCCTGGCCCGTGCCAGGGGGTGGTGTGGCCGCTCCCGGCACCCCCTCGGCCTCCCCTTCCGCCTATAAGATGCCCTCGAGACGAAAACCCTAAGGACCCGATCAAAAATCCACGAAAGAGTCTGTAGCCGCCATCATCTCCATCCCTAGATCGGGAGGGATCTGAAGCTCTTCCTGGCACCCTGTCGGAGAGGGAATTCACCCTGGAGGCCTTCTTCATCACCATGCAAGCCTCCGGTGTGATGCGTGAGTAGTTAATCCTTGGACTACGGATCCATGTAGTAGCTAGATGGCTGGTTCTCCTCCTTTGTGCTTTCATGTGTAGATCTTGTGAGCTCCGTTCATGATCAAGATCATCTATTTGTAATTCTGCATATTGTGTTTGCGGGGATCCGATGGATATTGAGATGCTATTTTAGATTGATTATTGATTCTATCATGTCTTTGTTATTTGTGATCTTGCATGCTTTCCATTGTTAGTAGCTATCTTGGCCAAGTAGATGCTAGAAACTCCAAGAGTTAGTATTTATGCTCGATAGTGTCTTCATGCCTGTGGTAATCTGGGGAAGTGACAGAAATCTCTAAGGTACTAGATGTGTTGTTGCTACTAGGGAGAAAACAACAATCCTTTGTTCATAGAACAATCGTATTGTTTACTTTACACGCAGTTCGTAAAGCAATAATCTGTTGCTTGCAACTTAATACTGGAGGGGGTTCGGATGATAACCTCAAGGTGTATTATTAGTCATAGATGCAGTTGGATGACGGTCTATGTATAATGTTGTAATGCCCAATCGAATCTCAAAGGAGTCAAGATGATTAGTATATGTATGTATTGCTTTCTCGATGTTTGTCAATTGCCCCACTGTAATTTGTTCACCCAGCATGTTATTTATCTAAGGAGAGCTACCTCTAGTGAACTATGGATCTTGGTCCTTTTCTTTACGTGCAATCTACAATCCTTTACTGTTTTGTGTTTACTTTCTGCAAACTATTACTTCTTTCCATTCGATACGTTTAATCCTTTGTTTTCCGCAAAACACGGTGAGATTGACAACCTCATCGCAAGTTGGGGACAAAGTTCTGTGGTTGTGTTGTGCAGGTCTCCACGTTGCTACTAGCACCGGTAGTGCGCTCTGCCAAAGCTCAGCTAGTAACACCTTTGGGGTGTTTCCTTGCTCCTACTGGTTCGATTAAACCTTGGTTTCATCGAGGAAACTTGCTGTGCTCATCATACCTTCCTCTTGGGGTTCCCAACGAGCTCTACATCATCATCACGCCAAAGCTTTTTCAGGCCATACACGAGCCATCAAGCATTTTTCAGGCGCTGTCGGGGAGTCAAGGACATCTTCACAAGGGGAGTCCCTCATAACCAATCTCTTTACTTTGTTATTTTTGTTTTGCTTAGTTTCTTTTTGCTTTGTTTGCTTGTTTTCTTATCAAAAACACAAAAAAAATAGTTTCACTAGTTTGATTTCTTATTTGAAAACCCAAAAAATGACTACTCTTGAAAACACTAAGTTGTATGACTTCACTAGCACCAACAACAATGATTTTATGAGCACACCTATTGCTCCACCTATGCCCGAAGATACTTTCTTTGAGATATAACATGCTTTACTCAATCTTGTTATGAGAGAACAATTTTCTGGTATTGGTAATGAAGATGCTGCTTCCCATCTAAATAACTTTGTTGAACTTTGTGAGATGCAAAAGCATAGGGATATAGATGGTGATATCATTAAGCTGAAATTGTTTCCTTTCTCTTTGAGAGGAAAAGCTAAAGAATGGTTGAATTCCTTAACTAGGAATAGTATTGATTCTTGGACTAAGTGCAAAGATGCTTTCATTGGAAACTACTATCCTCATGCTAAGATTATATCTATGAGAAGTGAAATAATGAAGTTTAAACAACTTGATAATGAGCATGTTGCTCAAGCTTGGGAAAGAGAAGATGAAATTGCTAGAAACATTAGTGTTTCTACTATCACCACCACTAGTGTTGAGGCTAGTAATAGTTCTACTACTCTAGATGATAAGTATGGTTTTGATCTTGATGGGTGTAATATCTCTGAAGTTATTAAGTTCCTACAAAAGCTTGCTAAAAGTCCTAATGCTAGTGCTATGAACATGGCCTTTACAAAACACATTACTGATGCTCTCATAAAGATTAAAGAAGAAAAGATGAAACATAAAGCTTCTATTCCTATAAAACAAGAAGATGGTTGGGACCCCATCATTAATATGAAAGTGAATGACTTTGATTTCAAAGCTTTATGTGATCTTGATAGTAGTGTTTCTATTATGCCTAGAAGGATTTATGATATGCTTGATTTGCCTCCTCTTAAAGATTGTTATTTGAATGTCCCACTTGATGATAATGCTAAAAAGAAACTCATGGGGAGTCATAATGATGTTCTTATTATGGTTAACAATGCTTATGTCCCCGTTGATTTCTATGTTTTGGATGTTGAATGCAATGCTTCTTGTCCTATTACTTTGGGAAGACCTTTTCTTAGAACTGTTGGTGCCATTATTGATATGAACGAAGGCACCATTAAATATCAACTCCCACTCAAGAAAGGTATAGAACACTTCCCTAAAAATAGATAAAAGATTTCTTTTGCTTCTCCTATGAAAACAAAATTTGGTCTTAATGCTTCTTCATTTGAGAACACTTGAATCTTTCTTTGCTTCTTATGCCTAACTTAAAGGCGTTAAAGAAAAGTACTTATTGGGAGATAACCCAAAAGTTTTAGATGAGTCTTGGAAGTTATTACTCCACTAATAACCGCTCCTTATCCTTTTTATTTGCTTTTTGTGCCAAGAGTAACCTCTAATGAGAGAGAAGTAATGATTGGGAAAGTTGCTGTCCCAAAACAGATTTCTGTGCCTCACCGTAAATATTCTTGTAAAATCTCCAAACGTCTTTTTGAGGCGCGAATTTTTGTGCTTTTGCCCCAGGTTGTTATATAACTTTAGTTAGTTCAACACTTTCTGATTTTAGCAACAGAAGGTCTTCAAAAAAATTCATCTTTACCTGCTGGTCTGTTTTGACAGATTTCTGCCATTTTTTTTGCATTTGCTTCTTATTTGTTCCTTTTTGAGTTCTTTTGGGGAATTGAGCTTTTTGAGGGAAGTGCTACAGTAGCTAGTGTTCTAATGGAAGTTTATTTGGTGTAGAACTGAACCTTAAGACTTATTTATCTTGAGTGCACTAATGTTGCTAATAAAGATTGTGTGAAGTTTTGTATGAAGGAAAAATTTCAGGTGTATGGAAGGAATAAGTAATGAGATGAAGGATGGACTAAAGCTCAAGCTTCGGGATGCCACGTGTGTCACCCCAAGAAATATCTAAGAAGTACAAGCGTCAAAGCTTGGGGATACCCAAGGCATGGGCATCCCCCTTCTTCATCAATAAAAATCCCAGGTTTCTTCCAAACGCTTCATTTTTATTGTTTCATGCACAATTGTGTTGTTCTTGGAGCGTCTTCTTTTTCGTTTTTTTGGTTTTAGTTTTCTTTTGTTTGCTTAGTTTTCTGAATAAATTGGTTGGACCCCCTCTTTCATACATTGGTTTGCAAATAATTTGGTTTGGTTTGGAAAAGAGTAGGAAAGTTCATACTTATGTGGTAAAAAGAGCTCGTTTTTGACTGTGGCCTATGCTTTGTCATGCCATGCTTGATATTGTTTTGGCTTTATGCTTAGTATTCTCTGTTGTAGCATGACTTGTTATAAACAATTGAGATTGCTTAATGTGCCTTGGATAAATCATGCGTTGTTTTAGCATATTAAAGCATAGTATAGTGGTATTCTCCTTTGATGCTTTATTTGGGTTGACTTGGCGCATGCTCACACCATGTTATGACTATCTCAAGTCTTCAACTTGTAGTATCACTTTATGCTTTGATCAATGATGTTTTGTCGCTCTACATGATTATGGCCATTATTGCTCTCTTAGTTTGTCGCTCCCAGTCTTTTGCTAGCCTCCACAACCAAGTATGAGTTCCACTCATGCATCCAACTCCCTAAACCAAGTTATTCCAAAGAGTCCACCATACCTACCTACTAGCTTATGCTATTCCAAGTATATTCACGCTTTTGTTTACCTTCCAAATTAAACTTGTTATGAGAAAACTAGTGATTAAAGCTCTCACGAACTTGATGGCACACTTTACTTTTTGCATCTAATAAACTTGAACCATTGGGTCCTTCTTTGTTGCGTATATGCTTGCGCTTTATAAGTTGAAATTAGCAGAACCATGTTTCATGGGGAACGCTTTCAACATTGCACTTGTACTTTGTACCCCGTTGATATCATGTTCTTTTGCTTACGGATCCCGACGATGTGAAATAAAAGTGGAACTTGTAAGATCATGGAGTTTGTATGTGTGTTAGAAAAACGCCTGGGCCGCTAGCCTAAGCCATGCCTAATCATGGTGGAAACTTGCAGCATCACCATAATGAGCACTCTATGAAGCATCCTTAGTAAAACCTATGCAAATAGCAAATAAAAAGATCGCTGAGATGCTCATTGTCTGCTTGCCTTGTCATTTTGATTATGGTAAAGCTCCCGTATCATGTGCAAGGGGTACCCCGTTGGCGGTTCTTAATGATACACATATACTTACAATGACAAGAGCTTACTCGTGACTGAAGTTGAGTAGCATGAGGATCGGTCTTCGTAAGTAAGGGGCATGAGATTTCAGTTTATAACTTGTCAAGCATATCCTCTTAGTTGTGTCACTTTAACCTTAATCACTTTAAAGATGCTTATGATAGGGGCAATGATAGCTTGTTTTTGCTTGTTTTAAACTATTGTATTTAGTCACTCTTATGAACTTTGAAGGTGTCCTATGCATTTATATTTGCTACTTTATTGAGGGACAAGATGAATACTATTATGCTATGTTTTCTTTATGTGAAACAAACAAACGTCTTGCAAAGCATTGTTATTCATGAATCTTTTGTTTGTGACTTTTCATGTTGCATCATAGTTTCTTTGCTTATTGCTAGAACTTTGTGTTTCATGTTATGATTGAAGTACTATGATCCCAGCTTTGAATGTTTTACAAATACTTTGATCAAGTCTTTGATGGTGCATGTCACCTCAAAAATTATTCTTTCTTTTTATCACTTACCTACTCGAGGACGAGCAGGAGTTAAGCTTGGGGATGTTGATACATTGCAAATGTATCTATAATTTTTGATGTTCCATGCTTGGTTTTATCCACTTTCTTGTGTTTTGTCCATACTTTGGAGTACTTTTCATAAGGTTTCTTGGACTAACCTATTAACAAGAGCCAAAGTGCTAGCTGCCTGTTTTCTGCTGTTTTTGGTTCCAGGAAAGTCAGAAAATGAATATTCTCGGAATTGGACGGGACAAAAGCCAAAGTGCCTATTTTTCTAGAAGTCATCAAGTGCCAGAATACGAGACGGAGAGGGGCCAGGGGGCCACCACACCACCTGGCCGCGCGGCCAGGCCTGGCCCGCGCCAGGGGGTGGTGTGGCCGCTCCCGGCACCCCCTCGGCCTCCCCTTCCGCCTATAAGATGCCCTCAGGACGAAAACCCTAAGGACCCGATCAAAAATCCACGAAAGAGTCTGTAGCCGCCATCATCTCCATCCCTAGATCGGGAGGGATCTGAAGCTCTTCCCGGCACCCTGTCCGAGAGGGAATTCACCCTGGAGGCCTTCTTCATCACCATGCAAGCCTCCGGTGTGATGCATGAGTAGTTCATCCTTGGACTACGGATCCATGTAGTAGCTAGATGGCTGGTTCTCCTCCTTTGTGCTTTCATGTCTAGATCTAATGAGCTCCGTTCATGATCAAGATCATCTATTTGTAATTCTGCATGTTGTGTTTGTGGGGATCCGATGGATATTGAGATGCTATTTCAGATTGATTATTGATTCTATCATGTTTTTGTTATTTGTGATCTTGCATGCTTTCCGTTGTTAGTAGCTATCTTGGCCAAGTAGATGCTAGAAACTCCAAGAGTTAGTATTTATGCTCGATAGTGGGTTCATGCCTCTGGTAATCTGGGGAAGTGACAGAAATATCTAAGGTACTAGATGTGTTGTTGCTACTAGGGAGAAAACAACAATCCTTTGTTCATAGAACAATCATATTGTTTACTTTACATGCAGTTCGTAAAGGAATAATCTGTTGCTTGTAACTTAATACTGGAGGGGGTTCGGATGATAACCCGAAGGTGGATTATTAGTCATAGATGAAGTTGGATGGCGGTCTATGTATAATGTTGTAATGCCCAATCGGATCTCAAAGGAGTCAAGATGATTAGTATATGCATGTATTGCTTTCTCGATGTTTGTTAATTGCCCCGCTGTAATTTGTTCACCCAACATGTTATCTATCTAAGGAGAGCCACCTCTAGTGAACTATGGATCCCGGTCCTTTTCTTTACGTACAATCTACAATCCTTTACTGTTTTGTGTTTACTTTCTGCAAACTATTACTTCTTTCCATTTGATATGTTTAATCCTTTGTTTTCCGCAAAACATGGTGAGATTGACAACCTCATCGCAAGTTGGGGACAAAGTTCAGTGGTTGTGTTGTGCAGGTCTCCACGTTGCTACTAGCACCGGTAGTGCGCCCTGCCAAAGCTCAGCTAGTAACACCTTTGGGGTGTTTCCTTGCTCCTACTGGTTCGATTAAACCTTGGTTTCATACTGAGGGAAACTTGTTGCTGTGCTCATCATACCTTCCTCTTGGGGTTCCCAACGAGCTCTACATCATCATCGCACCAGCACTTTTCTGGGCGCCATACACAGAGCCATCAGTGCTAAGCACTGGTTTGACAAGAGTTAAGTTTACCCTCACGCTGGCTAAACACTAAGCTATACCTTGGTTCAAAACACCTTCTTAGCAGCCAAGCGAAGGATAGCGTATGGAGAGGTGAAAGGAGGAGAGAAAAAAATGGGTTGCATTGCATTATAGGCGCCCGAAGCCCCGCATCGCATCATGAAGGGATAAGAATGGCGGAGGCATGGCACATTAACAGATGCTCACACATGTTTTATAACATCCCAACATTAAAGCTTAGAAATAAGCTGAGATCAGGTGTGTGCATTGCATTCATGCATAGAAAATCTAGATAATTTTCGCGCTTTTAAATAAAATTTGTCAAAGTGATTGAAGCTTCTTTGAATTTGGTGGAACTGAAGTAGATCATCAAGTTGATTGCAATAAGTTTCAATAGGACCTTTGATAAAACCTTATCTTTAGGTAATATAATTTGATCTAAGGGTATATCAAA
Organism: Avena insularis; assembly: GCA_023614405.1. Classification (NCBI taxonomy): domain Eukaryota; kingdom Viridiplantae; phylum Streptophyta; class Magnoliopsida; order Poales; family Poaceae; genus Avena; species Avena insularis. Next base: position 472,238,672 of record CM042694.1, read on the forward strand.
TGTAATGAAACTAAGTCACAACACACTACTCAATAAGGAGTACTAGATCTTCTAGAGATCATGACATGGTATTCCATACAACAACTCATGGATGACTACTTAATATTCTAAAGATTATATCAAGGTATTATCTACCACTAATCCTGAATACCAAGTGTAGTATGTTACTTAAGTGAAGAAACTCATAAGTAAATCTTGATACACTTGCTTACCATAGTTAGTCCTACCATGGGTATCATGGTAGTTCTTAAACATTAACTCTTATGACAAATAGAGTAGAAAAGGGAAGTCAATCCAAGACCATTCATCACATATCCTTATTGTCATATTAATAGATGACATTCCTATTTAACCAAGTCCTAGTGTCAATTGATCATCAATGTTGAGTAATCAATTCTTGACCTAACACTTATTGACTCTTAGCTTTGACCTATTATATTGACCTTCCAAAGACCTTAAGTAAATTAATAAGAAGGAGGAACTAGTTATGGTAGAGTGTGCCATCATCAATGGAATGTGATCCTTAGTGGAGATCAAACCATCTGAGTTAACTCGAAGAAGTATCTAAACCTAAGAGTTAAACTAGTACTTGAGAAGTTATAAGAAAGCTAGTAGTACTAGAGTATCAAATAATAATCTTGTTAAGCCAAGTAGATACAAATATGGAGTAAGCTTCCTTAACAAGATAAACTCTATAAAGAGACTAGTACAAGTCTGCTACTTAGTTGATGATAGTTCTTGATCAGATAATTAGAAGCCTAAGCCTTGTATGATCAAAGGTTGGTGGTCATTATTCTCATGTCAGAATAGATGAATAGATGATGAAGAAGTGTTGTGAGAATACCAAATTAGGCAAAACCTTAATAAGTTGAATCATCTAGCTTGATCATGAGAAGTCAAGCTAGAGTTTTATGAAGTATATAGTATTAGTTGTATGGAGTAGTTGAAGGCATAGTAGTTTAACCAAGAGAACAATCCTATATTATGGGAGTATCACCCTCTCCATTTCAGCGGATTGATATCGCATGTGATATAGAGAGAATCGTAATCTTGCAAGCCTTGGAAGTAGATGCAAGATGTATATAAAGGAGTCAGATAAGTGACTTATTCAGGAAGATGGAATCTTTGTGAATAAGATAAAAGATATATATATATAGAGAGAGTATATTTAGGAAATAATTCCTTATCTAAAGATTAGCTTAGTGAGGTATGAAGGCAGGAGTGCTTGAGAAACCTTTAACCAACAATATATCAAGCCATGACAAGACCCATGTTTACCTCCTTGTTCAAAACTCTAGAATCAAGATGGTAGTAAAACCAATCCCTATTTTTAGGCAGTGCCAAAGAATAGTATCTCTTAGTCAAATGAAGTTTCTAAGAGATAATTAGAATAGCAGTTGAGAGTCTATTCATGAGAGACCTGTCCATTTTGATCTATTAGACCTAATAAGAACCTAGTCCCGTGGAATCATCAAGACCACATTAGAAGAGCCATCCCAATAGCTCACTTTAAGTTGAGATATCATTCAGGATTATAAAGTCAGGAGAAATCCTTAAACCTTGATCCCTAGGAACGTTCATTAATAAACTCGAGGGGAGGGTATCCTCTAGGGTCCATAGTAAGAGTGGTATTAGAAAACCTAAGTAAATGTTGCTGGGCATCGAGATCACGTGTGCCACATGAGTGATAATGGTTGTTCACCATTATATAATAAACTTCTATCAAAACCTTAACCACACTTAATAAAGTAGTGAACAACTAGTTCAAGAAGTGATCCATGCCTACTTTGAAAATAAGTAGAATGGTTATGAAGAAATTGTAATTGAATTGGAATAAAAGAAATTCCAAACTTTAAAGAACCTTAAAAATTTAAACCATCCTGTATATTAATTTATTTATGCTCATAAGTATGACACGACCTTATGTTTGTCATTAACCATTTTAAATATTCACCATAACCATTATCTTGGTGAAAATGGAGGTCATTTTTATAAGATCTTTTATATAAGAAATAAATCCCTAAAACCCTAATTCCTATTTATATTTTCTAATGAAAATAATACTTTATATAATCATGAATAGTGAAAATACTAAAAAGGATTACTAAAATAGTTAGTTACATAAATCCATGTTAAACCCTAGTTGATTCAATGGATTTTGAATATTTGAATCATTTTATAATAATGAAATTTAAAAAGAAAACAGAAAACAGAAGTAGAAAAAGAATTAGGAAATAACAAATAGAACCAGGTCGCAGCCCCGTTCCTATTCAATGCCTAGCATAGCAGTGAATATTTTTTGCTTACTTTACTACAAGCCGACGATGACCCAAGCCCACATACCGTTTCGATCTCTTGCTGGCAGGAGGGGCCCACACGAGAGAGGAGCGTTGTCTTCGTCTTCCTCTGCTGGAACAACACGCCGTTGGCGAGCCACGTTGCCACCGCAATTCAGGACTATTTCAGACGCGATTGACCACCTCAGGGCCTCGCCCTAGTCTCTAGGAGTACGCCAGGTGGATTGCACAGTGATTCATGCCTTAATCAAGCAACACGCTGCCTCATCTCGTCGGTCCTCCCCATCATGCCATCGTGTCCGTGCCCGCTAGGGCGTATAAAACCTCTGCCTAGAACCGCATCGACCTCCTGGTTCATCCTTATCCTTTTTATTCCTCTCTCTCACTCCCCAACCTTCCACAAATTCACCGAAGCCGCCTCTGGTGAGCTTCAGCTAGCCGTCGATACAAACCACCTCGAAGTCCGTGGAGTGGTCAAGGAGAAGCGCCTCATCGTACTTGTCGCTTAGTGGTTGTAGTGAAGCAAGGGGAGCTCAGAATCATGGAAATTTCACCGTTCCCTTTCGTAGGTGTTTGCCGGAGTTCTGGCCTAAGCGTTCACCTCCAGCCGCACCATCCCTCACCAACGTTACCACTGCAACCAGGGTGAGTTCCTGGTGCTCCAGCACCTTTCTTCTAGATCGATTGCTTGCCTAATCGTCCAACCCACGTGAGTCCGACCGCGTAACCCCATAAGCTCATCGCCGGTGCACCTCCGGTGACCATCTAGTGGTGGTGTGAGTACCAATGGGTTCCTCACATCCTTGGGGTCCTAGGTCAGTCATACATGCTTGTTGGTGAAGCTTGGTTTGCTGCCGGTGACCATGACCTGGAGGTGGAGGCCTGGCTGACGTCGTGATGACGTCAGGACCACGTCATCCTGGCCCCGCCAGCCATGTTTGACTTGGTCCTTGTCCAGGTGGCAGATGACGTGGCCCTGACCCCACTTGTCTATGGCTTAGAGTAGAAACGGGTTGAGTAATAAAAGTCTGAGTACGTCATGGTGATGCAATAAATCTTTTAAGAATTAGTTTAATAATTCCTAAAGTTGATTAAATCTTATAAATTCAATAAATTTTTTTAATTCAGAAATATATATTATATATCAAAATGTTCAGAAAAATAAACTCTATAATTTAATATTATTATTATTCTTTATTTTTCCAACTTAAATGTAATAGTTATTATTATTAGCAAATATTCTATTAAGGATAAATCTTTAAAAAAACATATACTATTATTTAAAATTCATAAAAATAAGTATAATATATCAAAATTCTTAGAAAAACAAAATATACATTTACAAATTTATTTCATACATTTTTGTGTCACTTAACTAATTATTATTATTTGTTAAGTGTTTTTTAAAAAAGCTTATAAAAATCATATCTTGTTATTTAAAAATCATAAGAATATTTATAATATACCAAAATGTTCACAAAAATAATAAATACAAGTTAAAAATATAATATTACACTTTTGAAGTAAATAAAAACCTAATCCTCTAATAACTTGAATTAAACAAATTTCCTTAGTTGGCAATTCATAAAATTATGTATAAAATTGCTAATACCTCTAATACTGTCCATCAAAGGTCTTAAAAATAGTATTGGTCTTAAAGTATTGATAATATGAAGTAAAAATAGTTCAAAACATTTTAAATATAATTTTGTTGAATTACCAGTCACCAATTAGTGTATATTATTTTACAAAATAATTCTTATCATATATAAAATCTCCAAGAATTATATTTTTGACTTAATAAAACCTTTTACCATTACTTCAACCACAAGTTCACAAACATACTAAAAATCCAAAGATAATTCATAAGTAGTTAAGTAATGTTGTTTCCATATTATGAATTATAACCACTCATTTGTAAGGAAATAAATGATTCTATTCAACTATAATGTTAACAAAACATCACTCAAATATAAGTGTTACCACTCTTAATTAAACTTAAAGAAACATTATGAAGTGAACAAATTATAATACCATCTAATGACCAAGATAGATAAGTCTCAACTACTAGTGTGGTCATTATTCAAATGAAGTAATTCTTTCTTCCTGGAGAATTATAGCTAGTAAGAAACCCTAAGAGTGTTAATTTAAAGTTCAAATGCTTTTGTTTACTTAAGTGAGATTTCCCTCAAAATTTATTATTCTAAGATACATTATAAAGCAACACATAAGCATTCCCATAAAGGCTCTAATTGGTTAACAATCTCTATATAAAAAGTATTTAGATAGCATTCCACATTTGTGTGCTTTAATATTATGCTACTTGTTGTATTTACATATTGTTTCACACACCCTCACAAGCCTTAATAAGAAGCACAAGTGTGAAGATAGTATAAAAGTGAAACACATTCTAAAGAAACCATCTCTAGTTTCTGAACCCTAGATCAGATACGATTATTCTGGGGATTCCCATTTATCAAACTGCATTACATTACTTATGCATAATTGCATCTTACTTCTTTAAACATTCATCCATACCGGACTAATGATGATGTTTCTAGATTTTGGATCTTCTATTGACTTGAAGATCGTGATTTGCATATTCTTGCAATCACAAAAGGCAAGTTCACACTTGCTCATGTCCTTTGGTTATTTTCTATCAAATGATTGTACTCGAATGTTGTCATCACCTGCATTTCAAAAAGGTCAAAAACACTATTTTCATAATAATATGATTATGGAATATTTACCAAATGGTAATAATCTATTGATACAGTTCCAGTGGTAAAGGAACATAATATCTAGGACTTAACGACCAATGTCGCTAGTGATTCTAGCATCATATATTACGCGTTAACCATGAGATTTGGAATGGGATGGAGAGTTCAGCTGGATCTTCTTCCTTTCGTATGGACGGATAACCTAATCATGAGGCTATGGATTTCTCGTTGAGAACCTAGCACATGGGTAGAACCCCTTAGTTTCCCGTGATTTTGGTGTCTAGACTATCTTGAGAGGCTGCCAGTGGTATAGTCGATCCTTTAAGGGAGCTTGCCAGGGCATAACCGACTCATAGAGTCTTCAGGTTCCTACCAGAGTTATAGCTGGTCTTATACGGGGCTTAACAGAGATGGGGCATGTCCTGGAGGGTCGTGTCTTCACGCGGGGTCACGGAGAAGGGCAGTGATTGGCTTGGATCTTAGTTTGGGCCTCAAACCATGGAAGTTTGAACGGGGATATACTCCCGGCTATGTAACAAAGCTTAAGGTCTCTCATGAGAAAAGTGACGCACCTCTGCAGTGTGTAAGAACTGTGACATGTTACTCCCTGTTCCAGGAAGGAGCTACGAGCGCGGCAGGAAAGGAACTCCACGAAAGTTCTAGTAAACCCTTGAAGGCCGACGAACATAATTTTCAGAATAAAAGCAACCTTTGAAGAAATCTTTATGAAAACCTGCATTGCCTATGACCTATGGTCTGTGGCTGTAGATAGTTCATCAAACACTCCTTTTTAGTGAACTTGCTGAGTATGCTCGTACTCAACTGTACCTTTTTAACCCTTGCTAGTTTCTAAGCCTTTGAAGACGATGTCAATGCCAACCTATGCTCAAGAGACCCTCATCGCAAGCTCAAGCAAAGTTCCTGATTAGATAGGAGTAGATACTCTAGCCATAAAACCTACTTCTGTAGAGCATTGCATTAGTAGCAATTGCAAGCGAATTAGTTCAGATGTAATCTTAGTAAACTAGATAGTTTTGAGTTATTATTTTTGGTTCTTCTTGTAAGAAGTTTCTTTCTTTCTCTTTAACCTAGAGCGTCCTCTGGATCTTTTGTAAAGAGTCGACTTGTATTCTATAGTCATGTCTTGGACCTAATGTGTTTCTGTTGTACCACTCTGAGGGATGTAATACTAGTGAATGGTGTTTCACTGGTGTTATGTCAACGACTATAGTGTACTACATCATGCAATTGTATAGTGGGTCACCGCACGTTCATCGTATGTGAGAGTCATTTCCCGCGTGATTGGACCCCACCACACGACTTCGCTATGAGAACCACAGGCGGTGAGGGTTTTTGCTGCCATCTCGCCTCTTGACCGCGAGAACCCACAGAAGGGGAGGTTTTTTGCTGCCATCTTTTCTCTCTGCGAGGGTTTTTGCTGCCACGTCGGTTGTGGCTGGCCCTCCTGACCCGGTGGGTGTAGAGTGCCTGTCTCCCTCCATACGCTTCTCACCAAGAGCATTGTCGCACACAAGCGCTGTCACGTGGGCCACAGGATGCTGCACGGCCCACCGTCCAGTGACTCGAGGCAGGAAAGGGCATGCGAGCTCTATGTGATAGGGAATCCCGGGTGTGGGACGCGCCTCCTCGGGAGAGTCGGGCACCATCGCGACGTTGCCACGTGTCCTCCCTATCATCTATCCCACCCCCAAAAAGAACCGGAGCAACATGGATAGAAGAATCGGCCAAAACTTTCATGCGCTATTATTTACTCTGATATATATACATCTTCTATCATATTTCACCAACACCTCGCTCTAGAAAAATAACATTAGCGCCAGGCTGATTAGGGTTGATTTGGGACAGAAGAAATTGGCCTAAGAAGTTGGCTATTTTTCGGAATTTTTGGACTAATCAAGTAGCCAACAGTAGCTAAACTGAAGCAAAAAAGGAAGATGATATTATACTAGTAATTGGATTAAATAATAGTGCTAGAATGTTTTGGCCTAAAATTCTATCCACATCCTCTCGATTCTTTTTGGTCGTGGGATGGATGCCCAAAAGGACACGTGACAACATCACAACAGAACCCTGCTCTTCCGGGAGGCGGGCCTCGCTACGGGCCAGGGCGCAATATTCCTTACAGCAGACGGGTATCATGCGTGATGTCGTACTCCGCGTCGCTGGACGGTGGACCACACGCACATCATGGGCCTGCCATCAAAGAAAGCGGGTAGGACCGCGCTTGGTGAGAGGTGATCCCGGCCTCCGCACCCGCCGGGTAGTGGGGCCCATCAAGAGTCGACGTGTCTCCATGAGCGCATGTCGGCCATGGTTTCTCGCGGACATGGGGACCGATGAGAGATGATAGGGTGCTATGAGCCCATGATGGATGCGGTTCTCATAGTCATTGGACCTACCGAAAGCCAACGTGGCGCCATGAGTCCATGCCATCCGCGGTTTCTCACGGACGTTGGGCTCGTCTAGAGCTTACGTGGCACCATAAGCCCATGTTTTCCACGGTTTCTCGCGGGCATGGGTCCCATTCATTGTTGAGCTGGCATTCTAGACTATAGATGTCTGCGGGTTCTCACGTATGTCTATAGTATATATGGAAGTGCCACTTCTCTTCTACAAGCATTCTTAAGGATCACATAATTCATGTTCATAGCCGACCTAACAACATAGACTCTACCCATCTACGGGTTCTCGCGGGCGCTAGCTCAGTTGTCAATGTTATTCCTCAACGAGGTTGTGTGGTGGGTACAAATCCACTATTTCTTGGTCTGTCGCTAGCTAATAAGTCTAAAATTAAATAATATTTAAATATATAAATTATTCATATTGTCACTCATTACATACTACATATTTCTGCAATTATGCCTATTATGTATGATTACTAGTTCTCATTCATTTCCACATGGACTTTGCACATTAGTAGTTTTATTAGGATTTTATTACATTTTCTTGTCTTTGATTTATGTGTAGGTGCTATGAACAATCATGAATAAAAGGAGCCAAGAGGATTCAATCTGGAAGAGTTGCAGGCACCAGACTTAGCCATTTGAGGGGAGGAAAAAGTGGATTTTTCATCAAACCCAAATTAAGATCCAAGTCCATGTTGTTGTAGCCCTCGTCGATATGAATCAAACGAGCAAAAGAGCACCTCAATCGGAGTCTGTATGAAGAAATGGTGAACAAAACACTACAGAGTCAGAGGGCGTAACGATCACTGGTACGGGCGGAGCCCGGCCATACCATCTTCAGACGGCTTTGTTTCATTGAACGGAATAACATTTCTGAAGGACAAATGGGCTTATTCGGCACCTAGCTCCGTTGGTTCACAAAACTGACCTCCAGATGCTTATTTTAAGAGGGGAAAACCCTAGAACAAGGATAAAGTCCACATACGCCAAATGGGCGGAGCCCTGCTACTCCGCCGCCTCCATAGCCGCTGCCCACAATATCTACACCACCATACACTTAAGGGAGAGAGGAGACTTGCATCTTGAAGGGCTACACATCGATCTTTATTTCCATCTTCATCAACATCGTCTTCACATCAATCCCCTTTGTTTACTTTGTTATAGTCCAATCTCTATTGTGGATTTTCACTTGTATTCAATTGTACCTTCATATTGCATCCATACAATTTCCATGATGTTGATATCCTTCATGTATGAGTAGTTTCCTTGTTCTTGGGAGGTATGGTGAAACCATAGCACTATTATGAAGTTGCAAAAAAGATGATCTATACTTGTGTCCGTATGACTGGCCGGTCTATGATAGATTTATGATTTGTGGTTAATCTCTCTCTTTAGATGGCGTGTCTAGTCAGACACATATCATTTGCCTTCGGGACTAAAGGGAGGGAGAAATCCTTTGGACGTGTCATGGAGCATTCCTGGAATAGCTTAGTGACAAATTGGCGCCGACTTGTAACCAACACGGTCAAAGGATGATAAAGACGGACTCCCTAAGATAATTATGATATCCACGGGGAAACCCTTAATTGAAGTGGTTTGTATGGGTGATTGCTCTCAGACATCGCAGTGGTTATTTATAGGTGACCTCACTATTGGCTCAACAAAGTGTCTTCCTACGAGCCTTGTATTGAACATCTCATTATGGAGCTCTCTACACACATATCATGACACAAGAAGTATATTATCTTAATTATGATTAATGGTATCATGCTAGAGGTGAATCCTACACTCCTTGAGAACCCCTCAACCATATTATACAACACTTCATAGACACTCTCTTTCTTTATTTTACTTTTGTTAATTACTTTGTTCTTGTTTACTTTATCACTATTCAAACACACTCTTTATACACCCTTTACTTGGAATTAAAGATAGCTTACAAGAACTCACTAGTGAATAGTAACAAGGGGCATAAAGACTTTAACCAAATAGCTCTCTATGGGTACGATACTCTTATTTCGAAAGTACCTACAATTGATCCGTGCACTTGCAGCCATCAAGCTATTTTCCGGTGCCGTTTCCAGGGATCTAAGCGCTTTTGGTCTTTGTTCTTAGTTGCTAATATATTATTGTTGTACTAAACGTTGTTTACGAGCTTCAAGTTATTTCTGTTTATTACTTTTTACTGCTTTTTCTTATTTGAAAAGAACAAAAAAACTATAAAACAAAAAATCTATAAAACAAAAACTATAAAAACATTTGCTACTAATCATGTCTTTGGAGATTTCTATTTTTGAATAGATGAAGCTTGCAATAGAAGAGAAGAAAGTTGAAACTTTTGGAGATTATATTACGAGGGAAAAGGTATTAGAAGAATGGGTGAGTTGGTTGAAAGGCTATTCATCCACATTATGTACCTCGTACAATTTTACTTGTGTATACGGCGGATCCAAAGATCAATCTAATTATCAATGTAAGAGTATTATTGTTGATATTAAATTAGCACTTTACAATGGGAATTACAAATTCTCTGGTAATATGAAGGTTTATGAGACATTCATTTTTTATCGGTTGTTGTGAGTTTCTAGCTCACATGAGTGATATAAAAAGAGAAGATGAAGTACTCGATAATATCTATGGGATAGTATACCTTATATACTCTTATTGTATTGATAACTTTTGTGATGATGCATTAGTGATTGCTCATAAGCAGATATCCGTGGAAGAGACTAACCTTTTGCAGGACTTACAGAAGAAAGAAGAAGAGGATATATCACCGCATTAGTGATTATTTAACTTGTATGATCTACTAGATGGTTGTGAAAAATCCTTTTGTAATTCATATCATGAGCCTTGTGATAAATGTATGGCAGTTGGGCACACTTTTGTTTTCAATGTTCCATTACTCTTGAAGAGTCCCTAGTGCTTGACACTAGAGTGGAAGTCATTGAGTGTTTGGTTTATAAAGGTGTCCATGATCTAGTCTCAAAAGATTCAATCATAAGAAAGAGTAGTGATAGTATGCTTCATATGAAACTTACCAACTTATTACCAATGTTACAATCTTATTATCAAAAACATCTTAGTGATAATCCACTTGTGGTAGAGAGTAAGGCACGGTCTAGAACCATGGTGTTCCAAGATAACCATTTGCAGGAACCACAATATAAAGAGGAGGAACAACAAAAAGGTGAGGTTGACAAAGATTGGCACACTACAAATACTACATTTTTTATGATGCCTCTCCCTTTAGTAATGATTCTTATAATGCTAAAACTTATTGTAATTTATCTGCGGAGGCCTTGTGCCTAGACACTCATGAGGAGAGCATTACTATTGATGAACTAGAGATAGAACCTTGCTATGAATCTTTTGATGCTAATATGCAGGGACCTGATTTACTCCTTGTTGTAAAGGAAGAATATTATGAAGTGTTCCCCTACAATGGTAACCAAGGTAAAAGTTCAATAATTATTTCAACCTATAATCGTCTCGTTGCATCTATATAAGGAGGCATGCTCACCACACTTGGTGCATCCACGCTCGCTTGGAAGCGAGAACCTATTCATGTACATGATGCCGATGCACCGTAAGAGGGTATGACTTCGATCACACTCTACTATGAGATGCTCCAACCCTTTGCTAGAGTAACTACCATTACACCTCGAATTGATATTCCCTAGGATCCAGGTGGATGATTTAATGGAGCATCTAAGCCTGGCTTTATGGCTTTAAAGAAAGCGCTTCTCAGGAGGCTACCTGGAAGTTTTTAGGTGTCTTTCTTAATTTTGTGTCTTGAGTTTAGTTACATTCATGTTCCATTGGCACTTATATATGATGCATGATTTCCTATTAGAGTTGGATTGGGACTAGTTGAAAGAACATTTCTTAATCCCTAGTGTTTTGTGTGTTAGATAACAATACCAAGGATCATTTAATGTGTGTTGAAGTGTTGCAGCTCTATTTGAGAATAAAGGGAAAAGAACTCTGCCTTTGGGGGCGGATAATCCGGCCCCACCAGGGGCGGATAATCCGCCCCTCCCTCTGCCCAAGCAGGCGCAAGCCCCAGAAGGAGGGCGGAATTTTGGCCGGATTTTCCGGCCCAGCCGAATAATCCGCCCCTCCAGGGGGCCGGATAATCCGCCCCCTAGCTCATCGCCAAGGCGCAAGCCCCAGAGAGGGGGCAGAGTTTTGGCCGGACTTTCCGGCTAGGCTGGATAATCCGCCCCCCAGGGGGGCCGTATTATCCGCCCCCCAAGATCTTCACCAAGCTTCACCAAAGGCGCAAGCCCCAGAGAGGGGGCGGAGTTTCCCCCGGAGAATCCGTCCTTGGGGCGGAGTTTTCCCAGGGGCGGATAATCCGCCCCTAGTGGGGGGCGGATAATCCGCCCCAAAGTTGTCTGTGATCAGATCTGGGGAGGGTGTATTTAATCCAGCCATCCCCCTCCTGCCAGAACTCTTGATTCATCTCGAAAAAGAACGGATCAGATCTAAACGCTTCATACAAGAGTGCTCCACCTAGATCCACCCAAAGGCCCCATCCCTTGGGGAATCAAAGGAGGAGAACTCGATGTTCATCATCAGCAATCAAGCGCTTCATCTCCTCTCCATTCATTTGGAGAACCTCCGATCTAGTATTTCTTGCAAATATCTAGAGCCTCGTTTTTGTTTATATTGATAAACCTTGTTCTTGTGGCAGCTTGTTGTCATCCCGGGAGCCCCCAATTCGGTTGTGGGTGTGTGCCCCGATAGTGTTGTAAAAGGCACCGGTTCCCGCCTCGAAGGGATCCAATAGTGGAGAAGGTGGATCAGGCCTCTCGTGGCGAGATCCATCGGAGAATAGGGTGAGGCCTATTGTGGTGTGGTGGTCTTAGAACCGCCCACCCCTCCAACAGAATGTACTTCCCTTAACAAGGAAGGAACTGCGGTAAAACAAACTGTGTCTCCGTGCTCCACTACGGTTTCCTCGCTCCTCTTTTACGTGCTTAGTAGTTAGGGCTACATATAGGAAAATTCTCGTAGTTGCATATCTAGAGAATTTACTTTGTGTCAAGCCTAAAATTGAAAAAGTATTAAAAATTGGTTAGCACCTATTCACCCCCCTCTAGGTGCCCATACGATCCATTTCAATTGGTATCAGAGCCTCGGCTCTTATTTCGGGCTTAACCGCCTAAGAGAAGTATGGGTTCCAAGGGAGATGGGAGTGATGCTCCGGAGGTAGTCACCATGAACGATATCAAGATGTTGGAAACAACCTTGGTGAGTTCAATGGAGGCTAAGATGGAAGAGATGCGTCAATTGATAATGCGTCTCTCCACATCCGCAGCATCACCTCCATCTAACTCTGAGGATACCACTCCGCAATCCAAGGAAACGGGTAAAACTGTTTCCAAAGATAACGAAGTGGTAGGTGATGATACTAGTAAGAGCTCCTCCTCGAAAAAGGATAGCGGTAAGGATGGATACAATGAGGTTTCTCATGTGTATTCCCCTGATCCGCCTATTCCTCACCCACATATACATAATAGGGGTGATCCACCCAAACTGTCAGCTTCTACTTTCTCTCAATGGCAATTTTTGATGAAATCTCATGTGTGCAGTTCCTCCATAGAGTTGTGGAAGATCATCGAAAATGGTATTCACGTTGGAAATCCTAATAATCTCACAAGGAGAGAAGTGGTCGATAGCCAACTCAATGCTACAGCTCTACACATGATACAGCTTGGTGTGGGTGATAAAGACATGCCACACATTCAGCATCTTAGCACAGCTAAAGAAGCTTGGGATGCTCTCACCGAGCTCTTCATCGGAAATGAAAGTATGAGAAGGAATAGATATGATGCCTTGAGCAATGAAGCTGAAGGATTTTATATGCTAGATGGAGAAGACCATGAGGACATGTATAGGAGGCTCAAGGTAATAGCTACAACCTTCAGAAACCACGGTGCAGCTCATGTTGATGATGCTTGGATCAAGCACAAGTATGTCAGTGCTCTTATGCCATTTGAGCCCACAGATTTGAAAAGTCTCCAAGGTAGGCATAATTATCACCTCATGTCATCCAATGAGGTAATGCAAGAAATGGCCGCCTTCAAAGTGGCTGCCAAGAATGCCGAAGATGCTCGTGCTCGAGCTATGGGGATGCAAAAGGGGGTCAACATGGCTTTGAAGACTAGTGTGATTGATCATGATGAATATGCGGTAGAAGGTCCGGACTGTCCCGAAGATATAAAAAGGATCCACGGACAATACTTGGCTCTTTATGCAAGAAACTTTTGGAAAGATCCAGCCAAGGCTAAAGCTGAACTAGATCGCAAAAGTGGAGCCTATGGAAGAAAAGAAAATGGTCCCAAGCTGAGAACATGCTTTAATTGTGGTGACCGGCTGCACTTCGTAGCTGAGTGTCCATATCAAAGTAGAGAGGATAATGGAGGAAGACTCATTTTCAAGGACAAATCAAAAGCTCCATGTAAGAAACAGTTTGTAAAGAAGAATGCTCCTTTCAAGAAGCAACCAAAGATTGTTCTAGTAGCTCAAGAAGAATATTCATCGGGGAGTGAAGATGACGACGAGGACGATAGCTCTCAAGAGGTGGCTGCTATAGCCACCACATCTACATCAACATCTCTCTTCGACTCTCCGAACGAAAACATCATCAACAAGAATGCTACTTGCCTCATGGCAAGAAGCTTCGAGGTAACTTCTTCTAACTCTTCTTTTCCCAAGGCTATGATAGACATGGATGATCCTGCTAGTCTTAAGGTTAAAGAAGAGATTATTGCTTTGGATTATTTCTATACTAACTTGCAAGGTGAGCACAAAGTTCGTTTTGAGGCTCTTATGGATCAGCTGGCCCAAAACGAAGCACTCCTCGAAGAAAAGGGCAGAATTGAAAGGGAGGATGCAATGGAAATTGCATCCCTAAAAAATGCTCTTGAAGAAGAAGAAGCTCGGGTCTCTCTTGAAGAGAGGCTTGAGTCTATGGAAGAGTCACATGAAGAAATTGTGACTAAACTCGTTAAGGAACGTGACAATGCTGTCACCAAGGCAAAGAAGTTAAAGAAGGAAAGGATTGACTTTGGGGCTGCTCATGATAGACTCTCCGAGGAATTGGAGAAACTTGACAATGCTCACAAGGCGTTGAAAAACGAGTTCTCTATTCTCAATGAGTCACATGATCATCTTCAAAGTCGATTGGCCGAATATGATACTCCTAGCTCGTCCAACTCAACATATAGTAACAAGAAAAATGCTAGTGTGGAAAAAGGAGTGATCAAGGACATCACTACAAAGGACAAAGGTGTGCTTGATGAAGTTCTTGGCAAGCAAAGGTCAAATCATGGTAAAGAGGGACTTGGGTATTTCACCAAGTCCAAGAAGAAGAAAACCAAGAAGAACAAGACCAAGAATGTGCAATTAAAGACAAGCACTGCTGAGAAGGTTGTCACAAAAGACAAAACTAATAATATTGGTTTTGGGGTCTCACAATCCGAATTATGAACTCTTTTGATGATTATGGCGATGTTTATGCTTATTATGTTGGTCCTTTTGATGAATATATTGCTTGGTCTATTTGGGTCCCAAAGACCCTTGTTACTAACATGAAAGGATCCATTGAAAATGGGTACCCAAAACCAAGAAGTAATTTTCTTGCAGGCTATGCTTCGTGGGTCGAAATGGGTCTTTGGATAGTGGCTGCACTAGTCATATGACCGGAAGCAAGGAGATCATCACGAGATGCGTCCAAATCTTGATAATATCACAGTCTCCTATGGTGATAAGTCTAAATCTCAGGTATTGGGTCTTGGCAGGTTGTGGTTGCCCGATATCTCTCGTGGACGTCATGCTTGTTGAGACCCTTGGCTACAATCTTCTTTCTGTTCGTGCCCTTGGCAAGATGGGTTTTGCTGTTTTTATCGATGATGATTTGGTGGTAATCTTATGGAGCAAGTCTCTAAAGGTCGCTTTCGTTGGATACGTCGAAAATGACCTGTATGTGGTGGACTTCTCGGGGAAAACCACTTCGGGTCCGATGTGTCTATTCGGAAAGGCCGACGTGGGCTGGCTATGGCATCGCCGTTTAGCCCATGTCAACATGAGAACTTTGCAAAGTCTCCAAAAGGGTGGCCACATTCTTGGACTAAAAGACAATGTCTCCTTTGCCAAAGATCGTGTTTGCAGGGCTTGTGTTGAAGGAAAAATGCATGATTCTCCCCACAAGAGGAAGACTATTGTGTCATCAAAGAGGATCTTGGAATTACTCCATGTGGATTTATTTGGTCCTCCTTCTCATGCAAGTCTTGGTGGGAAGAAATATTGCTTGGTCATCATCGATGATTACTCAAGATATACATGGGTATATTTCTTCAAGCTTAAAAGTGAGACTCAACAAACTGTCATCGACTTTGCCAATGAAGTTCAACGTCAACACAATGTTCCCATCTTGGCAATTAGAAGTGACAACGACACAGAATTCAAGAACTACACTTTAAACGAGTTTCTTAGCGAAGAGGGGATTAGACACCAATATTCCGCTGCGTACACCCCTCAACAAAATGGTGTAGCCGAGAGGAAGAACCGGACTTTAATGGATATGGCAAGATCTATGCTTGCTGAATTCAAGTCTCCTTATAATTTTTGGGCTGAAGCCATATCCACTGCTTGTCACTCATCAAACCGGCTCTACCTTCGGAAGATCTTGGACAAGACCCCATATGAAATACTTACCGGCAACAAACCCAACATCTCATACTTCAGGGTATTCGGGTGTAAGTGTTTCTTTCTTATTAAAGGTGTCCGTTTGTCAAAATTTGAATCCAAGGCTTTAGAAGGTATTTTTGTTGGTTACGGTGCCGAATCCCACACTTATAGAGTCTACAACAAGCTCACTGGGATTGTTGTAGAATCTTGTAGTGTGGAGTTCGATGAAAATAACGGCTCCTTTGTAGGGCAAGTTGATGTTTGTGATGCAGATGTTGAAATGCCCCAAGATGCCATAAGAAGAATGGGCGTGGGATTTTTCCGCCCCATTGAGGAACCCCTTGTGGCGGATCGGGAAGGACAATGCTCCACTCATGTGGAGCCCTCATCTACACAAGATCAACAAGCTCCTACTGTTGGAGACAATTCTGCACCAACACCACAATCTGCTGAAGACCATCTGTCCACTGGACAAGCTAGTAGTCCCAGGCCGGACTATCCGCCCCCTCCAAGAGGCGGACAATCCGCCCCTGGCACTCCAACTCGTACCAGGGGATCCGAAGGAGAAATCAACATCTCTGATGCTCCCAGGTCGGATTCTCCGGCCCCCAGGGGCGGAGTATCCGACCATGGGTCTCCAACTCCAGTCAGGCTCTCTCAGGAAGATGGCTCTGGTACTTCACCTCCCAGGCCGGATAGTCCGGCCCCTCCAAGGGGCGGATTATCCGGCTGAAAAATGTTCAGCAACAATCTTCGGCGATGCGGTGACCAAGATCAAGGGCAAGGCAGTAATCAAGACAAGGATACAACAATTGAATCCACTCCTCCTAGAAACAATAAGGACATTGAGGCTCGTCGCAAGGCTCGTGCTGATCGCAACCTTGAACTAAGAGGACACACTCTTGACAAGGTTGTTGGTGATCTACGACGAAGGGTATCCACTCGAAGTGAGCTTGCTAGCTTCTGTGATCATCAAGCTCACATTTCCATGGTTGAACCAAAGAAGGTTTTTGATGCTCTTGAAGACCCCGATTGGGTTGTTGCAATGCATGAAGAATTAAACAACTTCGAACGCAACAAAGTTTGGAAGCTCGTAGAAAAGCCAAAGGATTGCCGCAATGTTATCGGCACCAAGTGGATCTTCAAGAACAAACAGGATGAAAATGGCATTGTTGTGAGGAATAAAGCACGACTCGTGGCTCAAGGATTCTCTCAAGTAGAAGGAATTGATTTTGACGAGACCTACGCTCCTGTGGCTCGCCTTGAGTCCATCCGTATCCTTCTTGCATATGCAGCCCATCATAATTTTAAATTACAACAAATGGATGTTAAGAGCGCTTTCCTTAATGGTCCTCTACATGAGTTAGTATACGTCAAGCAGCCCCCGGGGTTTGAGGACCCCAAATTTCTGAACCATGTCTACAAACTCGATAAGGCGCTCTATGGCCTTAAACAAGCCCCACGTGCGTGGTATGAGCACCTTAAAGAGCTTTTGCTAGACCGTGGATTCGAAGTTGGGCAAATCGATCCCACTCTTTTTACTAAGAAGGTTAATGGGGAGCTTTTTGTATGCCAACTTTATGTAGATGACATTATTTTTGGCTCTACTAACCAAGCTTTTAACGATGAATTTTCAAAGCTTATGACTGACAGGTTTGAGATGTCCATGATGGGTGAGCTCAGGTTCTTTCTTGGATTTGAAATCAAACAACTTAGAGAGGGAACCTTTATTAATAAAGCTAAGTACATCCAAGACATGCTCAAAAGGTTCAAGATGACGGATCTCAATGGCGTTGCTACCCCAATGCAAACAAAGTGTCATCTTGAGCTCAATCCCAAGGGTAAAGATGTGGATCAAAAGGTATACCGATCCATGATCGGCTCTCTCCTTTACCTCTGCGCATCTAGGCCCGATATCGTGTTAAGTGTAGGAGTGTGTGCAAGGTACCAAGCCGCTCCTAAAGAAAGCCACTTAGTGGCAGTCAAGCGAATCTTCCGATATTTGGTTCATTCCCCAAATTTTGGGTTATGGTATCCCAAGGGTTCAAGTTTCTCTCTATGTGGTTACACCGATTCAGATTGGGCTGGTGACAAAGATGATAGGAAATCAACCTCTGGTGCATGCCAATTCTTGGGCAGGTCTCTAGTGTGTTGGTCATCAAAGAAAGCAATTGTATTTCACTCTCAACCGAAGCTGAATATGTTGCTGCTGCAAGTGCTTGTACTCAATTGTTATGGATGAGGCAAACTTTAAAGGAATATGGTGTCATTTGTGACAAAGTGCCTCTTTTATGTGACAATGAAAGTGCTATCAAAATTGCTTACAATCCCGTGCAGCATACGAGAACAAAACATATAGAGATTCGCAACCACTTTATTCGGGATCATGTTGCTCGTGGAGATATTGCTCTATCCTTTGTGAGCACGAAGAACCAACTTGCTGATATTTTCACGAAGCCCCTCGATGAAGCAAGATTTTGTTATTTGCGGAATGAGCTAAATATCATAGATTCAAGGAGCTTGGCTTGACTACCCTTGCACACTCACTTGCTCTTATTCATGTATTTGGTTTAGATGCGGGCATAGACATAGGGGGAGTGTGGTCCTAATTGATTGGGCCAACCCTCCCCCCATAATGCCGAAAGCAAGTAAAATCATTTCCCTTAATATCATTTTGTGATATGTGGGTCATCGATGAGCATTGGTTTTGAACTCAAGATACATCTTCGCGGTGTCATGCCATGCGCTCCAACATGATGGCTTCGGCCACCGCCCTCTTCCTCGAGAAGAGTTGGTTTTTCATGGGTCTCATTGGATTTTCTTGCATATCTCTTGTTCTTATGGAAAACACACTCACATTTGGATTTTGATTGATTTGCTTCTTGCAAATTTGGGTGATCTCCAGGGACGTTAGCATCGCTCTTCTTCCTTTTTGGTGTTTCGATGCCAAAGGGGGAGAAGTAGTTCTATTAGGTCTCGTGGATTTGCAAGGGTGGGCACAAGCTTTTCGATTTTAGTCGTTTTTATTTGCTTGCTTGTGCCTTTTTCTAGCGTGAACTTGTTTGCTATTTGTGGTTGTTTGTGTAAGACTATGTCGTACTCCACAGTTTGGTACTATGGTTGGTATTCATGGATTTATGGATTTATCTATCATGGTTTATGGATTTATCTATCATGGACCCCATGGAATTCTGGAATTATGGAGCATATTTGATGGCATATGGATTCATGGGATTATCTATGTATGCCTTGGCTATATTCTCATTCCGGTGGTATGGCATTTTTTCCAAAACCTTAAAGTAGTGTTCTCTCTAGTGTGTGTATTTGTATTCAAATGCAAATCTTAAATATGCACACATCTAGGGGGAGCGTCTTTCATTATTTAAGGTGGCATTTGCCGGTTTCATTGCAAATCCTAGTATTGTCATCTAACACCAAAAAGGGGGAGACTGAAAGAACATTTCTTAATCCCTAGTGTTTTGTGTGTTAGATAACAATACCAAGGATCATTTAATGTGTGTTGAAGTGTTGCAGCTCTATTTGAGAATAAAGTGAAAAGAGCTCTGCCTTTGGGGCGGATAATCCGGCCCCACCAGGGGCAGATAATCCGCCCCTCCCTCTGCCCAAGCAGGCGCAAGCCCCAGAAGGGGGGCGGAATTTTGGCCGGATTTTCCGGCCCTGCCGGATAATCCGCCTCAGGCGGATAATCCGCTTGCTCATCGCCATGGCGCAAGCCCGAGAGGCGGAGTTTTGGCTGGACTTTCCGGCTAGGCGGATAATCCGCCCAGGCGGATTAGCCGCCCCAAGATCTTCACCAAGCTTCACCAAAGGCGCAAGCCCAGAGGCGGAGTTTCCCGAGAATCCGTCCCCTGGGCGGAGTTTTCCAGGCGGATAATCCGCCCTAGAAGCGGATAATCCGCCCCAAAGTTGTGCAATGATGATCTGGGAGGTGTATTTAATCCAGCCATCCCCTCCTGCGAACTCTTGATTCATCTCGAAAAAGAACGGATCAGATCTAAACGCTTCATACAAGAGTGCTCCACCTAGATCCACCCAAAGGCCCCATCCCTTGGGGAATCAAAGGAGGAGAACTCGATCTTCATCATCAACAATCAAGCGCTTCATCTCCTCTCCATTCATTTGGAGAACCTCCGATCTAGTATTTCTTGCAAATATCTAGATCCTCGTTTTTGTTTATATTGATAAACCTTGTTCTTGTGGCAGCTTGTTGTCATCCCGGGAGCCCCCAATTCGGTTGTGGGTGTGTGCCCCGATAGTGTTGTAAAGGCACGGTTCCTCGCCAAGGGATCCAATAGTGGAGAAGGTGGATCAGGCCTCTCGTGGCGAGATCCATCGGAGAATAGGGTGAGGCCTATTATGGCGTGGTGGTCTTAGAACCGCCCACCCCTCCAACGCAGATGTACTTCCCTTAACAAGGAAGGAACTGCGGTAAAACAAATCCCTGTGTCTCCGCGTGCTCCACTACGGTTTCCTCGCTCCTCTTTTACGTGCTTAGTAGTTAGGGCTACATATAGGAAAATTCTCGTAGTTGCATATCTAGAGAATTTACTTTGTGTCAAGCCTAAAATTGAAAAAGTATTAAAAATTGGTTAGCACCTATTCACCCCCCCTCTAGGTGCCCATATGATCCATTTCACTAGTTTTTACAGGTAGAATTATTTGTTGCTCTAATCATGTGTTGCATGTCTTGGTTAAATCTTCTCAATAAAAATACATGTTTGCTTTGTTTGGTTGCTGGACTAATGTTTCAGGTCTATAATAAAACTTTCAGAGAAAATAACTTGTTTCGGAGCTCACAGGGAGCTTAACGAGCAGCGGTACGGGCGAACCCATCCATACCACGCGCCCGTACCGCTCATGTGACGAATCGAAAGAAGCAGATAATTTTCCAGAAAAGTGACTGCAAGCTTAACAAGCACCGGTACGGTGGGACGCGTTTGTACCGTTTGCCCGTACCAACCTCGTTGCCAAGCAAAAGAAACATGAAGACGACCCAGAGGCTGTAACGACCACCCATATAGGCGCATCCCGCCTATACCACCTGGTCATACCAACTTCGACAGTCTCCTTAAAGAGAGAGAGAGAGAAGACGAGGTGCAGTATGGGCGGAGTCCGTCCGTACCACGTGCCCGTACCAAGAAGCAGCACCGTGTAGTAAGGGTAGGGACGAGTAGAAAAAGGTTACAACCCCTAGAATCTTTTTATTTTGACAATGTCAGGTTACCTTCTACATGTTCCTTTGTACTTCATTTTATTTTACCACCCTTCGAAACTCCCTAGCCTATAATTCTATGTAGTGTTGCATGTTTCTTTTCTTTTCTTTTCACCGTTTGGTGAACGAACTCCGTTTGTACAATCAATCGTTTGCTTTTACTTTGTTTGTTATTTTCGCAGGGACTTGAACCTTGTGTGATGACGTGCATGGTTTGTGCCAACCGTGCAAATACTTGCATAAGCCACTTGGTTGTTTCAACTCAACGATTCAACAAGGAAGTATTCGTTGAACCAAAGGTTCACGTCCATCAAAAGAGAGGTTATTCATACCTCAATGGTAAAGTGTGTCACCCTTTATTTTATTCAAGCTTGGGGAGGTAACCACTTGTTACACTCTTTTGATAACTACATTTTCTCTTTTCTTATGGTAATATATTCAAATTTGGTTCTTGCAAATGTTCTAGCTTGGGGAAGTTACTTCTGCATGTGTAGAGTCTTGGGCAATGTTCTTGTTTGATGAATCTTTTTGTGCAATCATGTATCCTGTTGTTTTTGAATGATTGCTTAGGTAAGTTGTGTTTCATGTTTATATAATGGATGCACTTGCTTTTGTTAGGATTCATAAGAGTTGATTTAGAGCTTTGATCCACTATGTTAAAATCTTTATCTAGCTTGAGAAGAACTTTGTGATCCTCTAGAATACATTGCCATGATTTCTACACTTAAATCCTGTGTCTCTCACTTTTGAAGTTTGAGTTGTTTATTTTAGTTGGTTGATTTTCTAAGATGCCATGCTAGTGGGAGTAATTCAAAATAGTTAGAGTAAAGCTTTTTATTGGTATGATGATTAGTTGTGGAAGATTTTGCTCTAGTTCTTTTAGCTAATCGAGTCTTGCCTTGGAAATAATATTGCCAAACAAGTGCAACAAGAAAAAGTCTGAAATTTATGACTTGTTTAATGAATGATTTTCTTGAGAGTATATCCTTGAAGATACTTAACCCCATAGATGTTTTGATATACTTGACGACACTCTTGAAAGGAGTTGATTGATTGAAATGAAGTCTAGTGGTAACTGTGATGCATGCCAAAGCTAACCTTGTGTATCAAACCGTGGTACTAGAATAAAAAAAGAGAAAAGGTTATATGTTTCTCATGTACACCTTTGGGATGCCAACACATCCGCTAGCTTTTTAGTGATCTATGGTATAACCCCCGATTTCGGCTATGAGTTGATGACATGAGTGCCATAGGTGTCAATATATGGGCAAAATTATTGGTACGCTCAAAGGCTATGTACGCACTTGTAAAAAAATAGCCAATGATCCTTGAAAGAGGAAGAAAAAAGAGAAGAAAGAAAAAAATATGTATGAAGATCCACATAACAAGTCCTTGGCATGGTCACGTTACTACTTTATGAATTTTCTTGAAAGACAATGATTGGATTAGAAGTATTTTTGATAGCCTTGATTTACTGATGCGGGCGTCAATAAGACACTTCACTATTGTGTTACTTAGGACATGAACTCTCTTACTCAATTATGCTATTAAAACATCCTAGTGTTCCTTGGCAAGCTGAGCGTTAACTAGAAGAATTGGATTGATTGTTACATTCTAGTTATTTATACTTATATTAAACTCTACTTTGATTGTCTTGATTTGCCGAAGCTTGTATAGTGCTCTTATGATCTCTCTAACTTTTATGAGCCTTTCAAATGGATGAAGTGTTGTACATATATGACTACCAACTGTAAGTAAATTCGTATTCTCGTTAAACCCCTTACTTTACAAAGCTAAGGAGATACAACACATAAGAGGCGCAATAGGAGGATCACAAGTTTGCTTTCAAAGCTAGATTCACTCTGTACATAGTGCATTGAAGTTCTAATTGATATTTTATGGATTAATATAATGAAGCTTGTGTTGCCTAGTATGGATATGTTATTTCTTACTTTAATCTTGCAAAGAAAATAACGATACAAGGCATTGATCTTCTACATCCGATATTGTACTTTTGTTTTCAATTTTCGCCTCATTTAAGGTATCAACTAGTGCCTCATGAACATGATGACCTTGTCCATAAGCCACCATCTTGCTTAGGGACGAGCAATAGTCTAGCTTGGGGAAGTTTATGATTCTAAAATTGAAGCATATTTAAGTATATAAATTATTCATATTGTCACTCATTACATGCTACATCTATTTGCAATTATGCCTATTATATATGATTACTAGTTCTCATTCATTTACACATGGACTTTGCATGTTAGTAGTTTTATTAGGATTTTATTACCTTTTTAGTATCTTTGATTTGTGTGTAGGTGCTATGAACAATCATGGATAAAAGGAGCCAAGAGGATTCAATCTGGAGGAGTTGCAGGCACCAGACTTAGCCATTTGAGGGGAGAAAAAGTGGATTTTTTCATCAACTCAAAATGAAGATCCAAGGCCATGGTGTTGAAGGCCTTTTCCATACAAATCCAACGAGCCAAAGAACACCTCAATCAGAGTCCATATGAAGAAATGACGACCAAAATACTAAGGAGTCAGAGGGCGTAACGACCACTGGTACGGGCGGAGCCCGCTCGTACTGTACGGCCGTACCACCCTCCAACAGCTTCATTTCGTCAAACGGAACAATCTTTGTGAAGGCCGAATGGGCATATTCAGCCCCTAGCTCCGTCGGTTTGCAAAATGACCTCCAGATGCCTATTTAAAGGGGGGAAAACCCTAGAATAGGGAGAGAGTCCACATACACCAAAGGGGCGGAGCCCTGCCTCTCCGCCACCTCCATAGCTGCCTCCCACAAGATCTACACCACCATACACTCAAGGGAGAGAGGAGACTTGCATCTTGAAGGGCTACGCATTGATCTTCATCGCCATCTTCATCAACATTGTATTCACCTCATTCCCCTTTGTTTACTTTGTTTTAGTCCAATCTCTATTGTGGATTTGCACTTGTATTCAATTGTACCTTCATATTGCATCCATACAATTGCCATGATGTTGATACCCTTCATGTATGAGTAGTTGCCTTGTTCTTTGGGAGAGATGGTGAAACCCTAGCACTATTATGAAGTTGCAATAAAGATGATCTATACTTGTGTCCGTATGATTGGCTGGTCTATGACAGATTATGATTTGTGGTTGATCTCTCTCTTTAGATGGTATGTGTAGTTTCCCACATATCATTTGCCTTCGGTACTAAAGGGAGGGAGAAATCCTTTGGTTGTGTCATGGAGCATGCCCGGAATAGCTTAGTGACAAATTAGCACCGGCTTGTAACCAACATGGTCAAAGGAGGATAAAGAGGGACTCACTAAGCTAATTACGATATACACGGGGAAAACCCTTAATTGCGGTGGTTTGTATGGGTGATTGCTCTCGGACAACGCAGTGGTTATTTAGAGGTGACCTCACTCTTGGCTCAACAAAGTGGCTTCCTACGAGCCTTGTAGTGAACATCATATTATGGATCTCTCTCCACACATATCATGACACAAGAAGTATATTATCTTAATTATAATTAATGGCATCATGCTAGAGGTGAATCCTACACTCCTTGAGAACCCCTCAACCATATTATGCAACACTTCATAGACGCTCTCTTTTTAGTTTACTTTTGTTAATTACTTTGTTCTTGTTTACTTGAGCACTTATTCAAACACACTCTTTATACATCCTTTACTTGGAATTAGAGATAACTTACAAGTACTCATTAGTGAATAGTAACGACGGGCATAAAGACATTAACCAAATAGCTCTTTGTGGGTACGAGACTCTTATTTCGAAACTAGCTACAATTGATATGTGGTTGTAGGCTAGTGGCAGGATATCGGGGAGTCGACAGATCTTCGCATGCGATGGTGTCTAGACTTGTGATTGCGGTGTATGGTAGTTCTGCACCCGCTACATCCTTGACCACCCTTAATGAGACAAGCACCATCGGCACTAGGTAAGACATCGTCAACTATTTCTTCTTCTAATTTAGTTGTATGAGCAGCAACCTCTCACCTCACACGAGGAGAATATTGATAAGAAGAGGCCCCACGACATCGTCTCCATGTGAGGCCATGTCCCCATATCTGGCGTACCTCATACCCTTTGATTTTATTTTCCATTTCTTATTCATTTTTTGAGCAGCATCGGTTTGCCAGGATGTGTGCGTCTTGAAGAGTAGATGGACGCTGCGGAAGGAATGTGTTGATGCACTATCTCATCAATGAGAACCTTCCCTCTCTCACTCGACCCATCTTGGCACCGGCTTTCATAAGCGATGGTTTTGCAGACAATGGCGTCAATGAGGCAGGAGTGCGATGATTGCCTTCGGACCACGACAACGCCATATTCCTGCACTGGCTACAAAGTTAGGCATGAACTCTGTTTGGATGTTGTCATTTTTTTTCTGTATAGCAGTTTTTTTTTCTTCACTTGATAGCTGATAGTTAGCTGCAGCTCCAATTCAGCTATTTCAACCTATAATTGTACAATGGCGATCAACAACAGCTGCAACTAGATGAGCATCAGCGGCAGCGGTTGCCGACGCATAGTTGGCCCCACGTCGGCCAACATATCCTCAAGTCCACAACGGTCAACGTGAATGCTTCTCCACGACAAGTGTGCGGAACGTCCTCGGCACCGTGATGTGCGACATAGATCCGTCCAGCGTGACTGCTTCTCTACGACATGTGTGCGGCACATCCTCGACACTACGACATGCAGCGTTTCTACTTCATGACGGTTTAACAAGCACCATCAGCTACACAAGTAGGCCACAGGAAGGAGTGGCCGATACAATATGCAAAGAACTTATAGCATCGAGGGATTCTTGGCTGGTAAGCCGGATTAGTCATTAAGGGCTCTACTCGTGTAAACAATTGTGTCCTTATCTCTTTTCTTTTCAGTTATTTTTACTCTTTTTGATAGCATGTACTCTATACTAATACGTTGCATTAAGAAGCATATCAAACTACAATTTGTCAAGCCATGTGCGTAATTGGATCGTGATCCTTCTACACCTGGAAACTTAAAAGAAAGAACTCTACAACCAGCTATTATTTTATAATTATATGATGACTTCTCTTCTACAATTTTTAGGTATTTGAGATATTTGTAAAATTAAAATCATTAGATCACCATGGCCTCAACATTTTGGGTGTTCCATGTTAGCAAGGAAGATCACCAAATGACAGACATATACTCGAGGATGGACAATGTGTATCCGAAAATCAAGTCTTGATAGCCATAGGCTGTAGGCTAGGCCACGACAATCAGGTCTTGATGGCTTGAGTCTGCTATGTACGACTTAATAGTGTGAGATCCAATTATGCCCCTGTTTTGCACCAACAATGTGTCCAATACGCTATTTTATGTGTGGCCAAGACATAGAGAACATATTGATCATGTCGACATGCAGATTTTGTTACCGGACAGAAAGCTATTGATGTGACATTCACACCAACTCGCGATGCAGCTGGCGTACTTTCCAAAATATGTGTAGGATGTAACAATGTGTGAATATATTATGGTCATGACGCAATTGGTACGCTTTTTTCGTGCACGACCTCCGATAATTTGGACATATAGTAATTTTTTCACCAAAAGCATTGACTCATAGCCGCACCCTGGGGGCGCAAGGAGAAGTCTAGATATAATATACAATATCTACTGTACACGCCTTCACTAATAACCTGATTATGCATATGATAGAAAGCGAGAAACGAAGGTCACAGTGGCAGCCACCATCCTACCATAGTCACCGCTACGCAAGCTACCAATCAAGTCATCTTCGAGTGAGCGAGTGGTGGCAGTGGTCCTATACTTTGGAAGTGAGATTAATCGATCGATGTGATTGACATGGTAGACATGAGACAATGAGAGGGGATGCAAAGGCTAGGCGTCCATAAGACCACCATCGTTGTCCTGTATGTGGACATGTAGGCGGATTGGGTATTTCGGTTGGGATTCTGTCTATAACACCCAATTGTGTTTAAGTAACACTAATTAGTAGAAGTCGGTGCTACAACTATCCAAACATCTGGAGTTCATACCTAGGGTTTCTCTAGGGCAGGTGATTTCAGCGGCGATCTCACAATGCCACTGGTAGACCATCGTCGGTGATCGCTACTCCCCTCCTTCACACCATCGACTCGGGCTGATTAGAGGCTAGTTTACCTAGCCACCCAGCCTTAGGAGATCGATCGAGGTTTAGGGTTTAAGTGTGGTCAATATGATCTACGGATCACCATGGAGGAGAGCTCGAGGGCAAGGGAAGGGAAATCTCAGAAGGAGTTGACCATGGATGATCATATGAAGAACCTAAAGCCTTGTGGGAAGGAACTTGATACCTTCGATCCAGATTCATGGATGTAGTATAACAGCTTTTTCCCTAGAAGGCCTAGGTTTAATCGAACCTCAGAAATCACTGCTAAAAGGTAATAAAAAAGGACATGTCTACAAGACTTTGTTTGTTCGTTTTACCTTAGTTGACCGGACCAACCTAGTTTACTTTATAATGGATTTGAATCAGTGGATGGAGATAGGCCAGGTTGAAGATCCACATGCAACTGCAAGTCAAATGGGATAAAATATAATAATAAGCATAGTCATGTATAATGTTTGAATGGAAATAATCTCTTGTAGGTAACACATCCTAATATTCTAGAGCCCCCGTGATGCACCTGGCATAGCAATAGAATTTTAATCCAACCAAGAGCACACCGAAACCACGGGTTACAAATGATTATTAAGTGTAAAACATAGATCAAAGCTTTAAGTGGTGATGTTGTTGTTGATCCCAAATGGGGCGCTAAGCGAAGACCATACTGCCCTTTCTATCACTGAGGTTCCTATGAGATCGTCGCTAGCCAAGTATCCCACCTAAAGCCTTTATCAATCTATGGGATCTTGGGTACCTACAATTCCACATATCGAGACAAGAGATGAAAAAACAAATGATACAAATCACAATTCCAAACAAAATACAATTCTCCCATGATCTAGATGCACATAATCGCTGTGAGGTTTCTCCCCAACCCGCAGCCCGTGAGGACTACTCACTCCTAACAAATAGATTGGAGATAGAAAATATCATACAAATACTTATATTGAAATCAAACATTCTTACAATGGTCGCTAAATCACAAGGAGATCTAAAGTACAAAGCAATGGATATGGCTAGTGGATGGATGTATGGGGGAAGTGATGAACAATGGATGAACAATGATGTGGATCTCCTTTGGTGGTGTTGTGATGCAATCTGAGAATGGCGGCTCTCTGTCCAGCGGCTGGAGCCTCAAAATATATAGTCGTCTTCACAAAAGTTGTAGGGTTTGATGAGACTAAGTTGTCAACACCTGGTACGGGTGGGCGGTACGGGCGGACCACGCCCGTACCAGTGGTCGTTAAGCATTCTGGAGCCTTGGTACTGCATCCCAATTACTTGGTCGTGTGTACTTCCTCAAAATCCTTAATTATGACTCCTTATTTCTCTTTAAAAGTCGTGATTTCCTTCACAACATAAATCAAAGAAGGGACTTGCATATCTTTGCAATTATTAGTCATTAGTGGCAAGAGTTGAGAGTTTCTTTGGCAATTGCTTGACCAAAAACAATGTTTAAATGCAGTGAAAGATGGCAAAACTCGGAGCCATGAACTTCCCGAAAGCTCAAACCTTGATCGTCCTCAAGCAAGAACCAAAAGAACTATAAGGAATTCAACGTTTAAACTTGAAACAACGTGAATAAGAGTCCACTTGTAGTTGGTAGTTGTATGTGCTCAACACTTCATTCATTTGCGAGGTTTATCAAAGGTAGAGAGATGATAAGAATACTATACAAGCTTCGGTAAGTCAAGATAATCAAAGTAAAGTTTAATATAAGTATAAATAACTAGAAGTGTAGCAATCAATCCAATTCCTCTAATTAACTCTCAGCTTGCCAAGGAACACTAGGATGTTTAAATAGCATAATTGAGTAAGAGAGTTTCATGTCCCAAGTAGTATAACAATGAAGTGTCTTATTTACACCAACATCAATAAATCAAGTATATCAAAAACACTTCTAATCCAATCATTGTATTTCAAAAAAAATCGTAAAATAGTAATGAGAGCATGCCAAGGACTTGTTATGTGGATCCTCATAGATATATTTTTTCTTTGTTTCATTTATTTCAAGGATTGCTATTTGTTTCTTTTGCAAGTGTTTGCACAACCTTTGAGAGTACCAATACTTTTGCCTATACATTGACACAGATGCCACAAATGTCATCAACTCATAGCCGAAATCCGGGGTTATACCATAGATCATTCAAAAGCTAGCGGAGTTGTTGGCATCCCAAAGGTGTGCATTAGAGACATATAACAAGGTTGTCTCACTCTGTTCTCTCTTTTTTGAGATAGTACGATGGTTTGGTCCACAAGGTTAGCTTTGGCATTCACGTGGCCATACCTTACAGGTACTCGAGTTTGGTATATATAGCCTGATTTGGCAGAAGCCCACG
Source organism: Avena insularis (assembly GCA_023614405.1). Classification (NCBI taxonomy): domain Eukaryota; kingdom Viridiplantae; phylum Streptophyta; class Magnoliopsida; order Poales; family Poaceae; genus Avena; species Avena insularis. Next base: position 472,268,549 of record CM042694.1, read on the forward strand.
GTGTTACCAGGGCCCAATCCAAGATTCGGGTGACCTACGGAGACTCTGACTACTTGCGGCACAAGGCAAAGCTTAAGATAGAAAGTTTAAAGGGACAAACCCTAACTTGTAACCGACTCGACCTGCTACCCGAGACCTAGCCTATCTATATAAAGGCTAGGAAGGGGCGGCGAGGAGGACGATTGATACGTTGCTAACGTATCGTTCCATACTTGGTTTTATCTACTTTCTTATGTTTTGTTCCAACTTTGGAGTACTTTTTATAGACTTTCTTGGACTAACCTATTAACAAGATGCCATGGTGCTAGTTGCCTGTTTTCTGCTGTTTTTGGTTCCAGGGAAGCCATAAAATGAATATTCTCGAAATTGGACGGGACAAAAACCAAAGTTGATATTTTACTGAAGACTCACGGAGCCAGAAGACGAGACGGAGAGGGGCCACAGGGCAGCCACACCATGTGGTGGCGCGGGCTAGCCCTGGTCGTGCCACCAGGTGTTGTGGGTCCCTCCGGCCACCACCGGCCTTGCCCTTTCGCCTATAAGAAGCCTCCCAATGCATAAACCCTAGATAGTCAATCAGAAATCCACGAAAAGTTCCGATGTGCCGCCGCCACCGAAGGGGAGATTCGTGTTGGGTCCGCAGCATAGAAAACAAAAATTTTCCTACGGTGTGAACTACACGCCAAGATCTATCTACTAGGTACAAAGCAACGGGTGGACATACATCCAACAAGAACTTACCCTCGTAGACAACAAGCTTTGTTAACGGGTAGGAACTCGTGGTTGATGTAGTCGTACACTTGCCGATCTCAAGATCATGATGAAGTCCAGCAGGTCCGGCTCCAAAGACGCCCATCGATCTAGCTCCACCACCAAGTCCAGCATAAGCAGCGGTGCATCCGTGATCGCACACACGTCCGCATTCTCGACAACCTCCTCCCTCACCCCAAAGAGCAGCGAAAGTAGTAGCAACTCCTTTCTAGATAAAGCCATCGGGAACATGTATCTCGCTAATCCGAGACCATGGGGGAATAATACTAGAGGGGGAGAGAGATCCTTCACAAGGAGGTGTGTGTGAGAAGTGAGGAGGGGGTGGCCTTTTATAGGAGGAGGGGGGCTGCCCCTCCTTCATGGCCGGCGCATGGAGGGGGTGACCCTTCACCTCCTCCATTCATGTGGTGGTAACCCATCCACATTAAAATGCCCCTTCACATTCTCTTTTAAAGTCTCCACTTTAAATGCATTAAATTTCTCCAAATTTAATGCTCTCTCATTTAATAAAACTCTTTTATTATTTTTATTCAGAATTTTTTTAATTACTTTAATTAAAAAACATTCACATAAAACCCCCTGCAACATTTCAATATTACATGCAGAACCAATTTCAGCACTTTCACCCGAAACAGTTTCGGTGTCTATTGAAATAATTCCAGCGCTTTCTTAAATCTTTATCTGAAACATATTTGCTCCAAATGGTGTCGGTATCCCTTAAGTGTGTCACCCTATGGTTCGCGAATAATGCAGACATGATCGAGACCCCTCTCCGATCAATAATCAGCAGTGGGACCTGGAGATCCATACTGACTCCTACAGATTCAACGATGACTTCTATGATCGTGAGAACCTTTAACGCTAGTAACTAAATCCCTTTGTCCCGCGATATATTACATGTCCGAGATTCGATCATCGGTATCTCCATACCTAGTTTGATCTCGTTACCGACATGCACTCTTTTTTTTGTTCCCGTGATATAACATTCTAGTGATCACATCACTTGCTTGCAAGCTATTTCAATGTGATATCACCGAGAGGGCCTAGAGTATATCTATCCGTCATCGGGATGGACAAATCCCACTCTTGATCCATGAGCCTCAACATAACACCTTCGAAAGTAATCGAACCCACCTTTATAGTCACCCTGTTACAGTGTGACGTTTGAGGTTATCAAGATACTCTTCCGGTGTTAGCAATTAACATGATCTCATGGTCTAAGGATAAAGATTACTTCATATGATGTTATAGCAATATAAACATAATTACTTTGATCGTAATGCTATACTTCGGATGAATGTTCATCACATCATTTCACCAATGGTGTGACCTTGTTATTAACAACATCCAATGTCCATGATCAAGAAACCTTGATCATCTTATTAATCAACAAGCTAGTCTATAAGAGAGGCATAACTAGGAACCCTTTTTGTTTATTAAAGAAACATGTATTGATGTTTCCGATCAATACAATTCTAGCATGTAAAATAAACATTTATCATAAACATGGAATAAGATAATAACCACTTTATTATTGCCTCTCGGGCATATTCCCTTTAGGCTCCCACTTGCACTAGAGTCAATAATCTAGTTTGAAAAACTTTGCGTATTGAACACATATGGCTTTCTGGTGTTGCATATACGATATTTCTAGTAGTTAACATAATCTACGGATCTGCGTTAGCCAGATCCGGTGTATTTGCATGTCTTTGCGTCTCTACGCATCACTCATTCTCAAATGAGATGGCATTGTATAAATTTGGTCCTTTGGTGAGACCTTTAGTTTGTTCGGCTCAAAATATGTTGATATTATTGTCACACAATATATCTTCATAGTATTAGCCCGCTTTTCACCACACGTAGTTTGATAACAAACTACTTAACACAAATGCCCTCCTTTACTGCTACTATAGCAGTTATATACTTAGCCTTTTGTTGTAGTATTCGTAACAATGTCTCAACTTTGGAACTCATACAAATCCATCATGGAACATCCTTTCCATTACATTGTGCCACCCATAGTCTAAATTGAGATAAATTTGTATCTTGTGACAAAACTAGTATCAATGTAACACTTTACAATGAACTACCTTTAACTATTTGTCACTTATACATGATATATTCTTAGTTCTTCTAAAGCTCATAAGAATATCTTTACTATTGTCCAATGATCATCTTATGAATCATTCTGGTATATTCTCATAACATTTAGAGCATAGGACATTCTGGATATATACATATCATGGTATAATCGATAAAAATCTTCATGTGATTTTACTCACCAAGTGTTGAAACACTTGAATCTTGATACAATTCTTTCCATGCAGCAAGAACCTTTCTTGTTGTTTCCATATTGAACCCTTTCAATATCTCATATATGTATGTCTGGCACAACCATATTTGCGCCTTAATCTATCCATACAGATATTGATGCCAAATATTCCTGGTTTGCCCAAGTCTTTCATCGAAATCTTATTTTAATGAAATTCTTAACTTGTGTCAATACAAGATACATCATTTCCAATCAAAAATATGTCCTGTACATAATGTATTAGCAATATGTCTCAGCGCTCCCACTTAATTTCTTGCAAATGCAAGCATCTTCATCATCTCCGATGAATTTAAACTCTTTTAATAGTTTCATCATGGTGAAGATTCCAACTCCGCTATGCTTACTTCAACTATTGAAGTTTACATGCCCTTTTAGCACCCTTTGAATTAACAAAACCCTTCGGACCATGTCATGTCCATGTCCTAGGTTACCGTTCTATTAGAAGAACCTTGTTTTGTTTATTCAACTACCATATACCAAATTATATGTAATGGTTTCTACATTAATCCGTCAAGACTATATATCGCTATGAAAGATCATATCTTTTCATAGTCAACTCCTTGAACATTGCCGTAAATTTCTTTCCGACATGTCGACTATTTCATAGATGTCAAACATCCATGTCTATTTCTTTATAGATCCAAACATGACTGATAGGCTTCACGCCTTTCCGGAGGGTCTTCCAAGTTCAGAAACTTGATTTCTCGTGTATGGATACTATCACGGATTCTATGACTTCTAGTCATTTTATGGAGTCAGGGACGATCATCGCTTCTTTGCATGCAGTCGGTTCATCATTGTCAAAACAATAACGACTTGCTTATCAAATCTTACTATTTGATTCTTACCAACCCACACGGTTCAATAAGAACTCTAATCTCCGAGATCACACCTTTTGTAATCACGAGAGCCATGAGCATTATGGCCGCCACCGGGACACTTTCCGGCGCTGCGCTACTTAGCACATATATCTAAGGTTCAACAACCTTATCAAAGTTCTATTGTCCTCCCACTTAACTTTTCACAAAAAGTTCCTTCTCAAGAAACTTGACGTTCCAAGCGACAAACTCTTTTGTCCTTGGTGTTATGGAGAAATTCCCAACAAATTCTTTGGGATAACCTACAAAGACGTGCTTATCCGACTTTGGTTGTAAACATTTTACTTATGCATAGCATACCAAAATTTAAGAAAAGACAATTCGGGTTTTATCCCAAACCATAACTCATATGGTGTCATTTCAACGGATCACGATGGTGCTCTTTTCAGTGTAAAAGCGGTAGTCTCTAAAGCTTCAATCCTTAAAACATAATGGCAGTTTTATAAATGACACCTTTGATCTTACCATGTCAAACATGGTTTGATTTTATCTCTCGAATATGCCATACTCCTATGGTTTACCGGGAAATCCAAATTCATGGAACAATTCGTCAAATCTTAGGTGTTTTGCTAAACATGTAACTCAAATATCTTCCTTTATGATCGAATCAGAAACTCTTTATTTTCTTGTTACAATGATTTTCCACTTCATCTTGAAAGTCTTTGAACAACTTTCAAATGTTTCATACTTCTTCCTTATTAAGTAAATATACAGATATATCCACTCAAATTTTCGGAGAAAGCATATGAAGCAAAAAGATCCATCGCATATGGCTACACATAATGGACTATGCACATTAGCATGCACAATTTCCAATAAGCTAGTCATTCGTTCCTCTCTGGCCTATGGACGGAGTTTCAATTATCTCGAGGAAAGTCTCACATGCGTCAATTGATCAAAATCAAAGGCTCCAAAAATCCATCAACATGGAGTTTCTTCATGTTTTCTTTCAAATATAATTTAAATAGCGATGTCACTTCATAAGTGATCTTTCAATCATTTGTCTTGCGACATTTTAGCAATAGTGTTTATGGATGTGATTTCTCCAACTAGACTTGTAAAAATTCATCCATCCTTTATGGAATACGGTAATTATTTGAACAGCCATTGTTCTCATGATACCGGAACAAAATAACAATTATTTAAACAAATCTTGAAGGCTTGGTTTGATGACAACGAAAAACACAATAACACTTTATTTGTTTTCGATGAACATCATCACTCATTCTCTTGCTGGTTACTTAGGCCATTGTAGTTCATGAATTGCGTTGTCCTGTATGACACTTAATACCAACCAATTCGGTATCCAATACCGGTATCCAATACATAAGAACCACATTGTTCAACAAGCAAGGAATATAGCCATAACATGTATATCTTCTATATACCTAAGTTGGACATCTCCAACCTTTTATTTTCTGCCAAATATTTTATAGATTCTCTTTCAGCAATTCCTTTTCTTTTAAAAGAATTTATCAACATCAATAGTGGTGTCATCAACATGACACATGGTACAAAGGGTATATAGTCAAATACTAATACCTTTGGACTTGCACTTTGAAGTGGATCACCATCATCAAATGTTTGGTGTTCTTTCAAAAATCCATTCTTTAGTAATCTATTAGTGTAGTAAACATTTTACTTAAATCTTCTATTCATCCTTATCATGACAACTTTCATGATCAAGCTACTATAGCCTATAAGTAAGAATCGCGACTATAATATCAGTTCCCAAAACCTTTTTGGTAGATTCGGATGCCTAGCATCTCCATCCTTCACAAATTCTAATACAATATGAGAACATGTATTTTGCTAAATTATACTCTATCATAATGCAACCAAAAAACATTGTTTCAGATATCACAATATCTTTCACACATGATGGTTTCTGAAACAATTTTCAGCTCCAATATAATCTTCATATTAAAACAACTTCTTGAATATCAATAATCATGGTGGCAAACATGATACTTTAGATACTAACATTGGAATTCTTACTCTTGATTTAATACTACTTATTAAACTTCATGGAGTAAATAGAGTTTGCTGAAAGTTTGCAATAGGACTTATAAACTTTATATTGACATTCGAAACAATACGATACCAGTTCGTAAAGTAAATATCCAGAATTCTAGTTCTATTATCTCAAATAAAAACTAAACATAAGGTAGAAAACGAATGCCAATGACTACAACAAACTATGCAAATTCACTTTGATTTAATTTATGACAAATTTGGTTCGACTAATCCAAATTAGAAATGAACTCCCACTCAAAAATGACATCCCTCGTGCCTTTTTGGTGATTACATGAACCAAATCCACTACACCAAGTCCGATCATCACGTGAGTTGATGTAGCTTCAAAGGCGAGCATCTATATGGGCATCATATCAACTATATGACTCATGCTTAACCTTTCGGTCCGTGTTCTGAGGCCATGTCTGTACATGCTAGGCTCGCCAAGTAAGAACCTTAGTACTCGCATGTGTAAAACTGTCTTACACCCGTTTGTATGAAAGCGTAGAGTCGAGTACACCCGATCATCACATGATGTCTCGAAATACGATCCACAAAATGGTGCATACTTAAGAAAGAACACATTTTTATCTTGATATCTAAAAGAGGGATCATCTTACAATGCTACAGAAAGCGCCAAACTAGCAGTATAAGATACTAACATCTAATGTGTAAAGTGAGATGATATGGTCCATGCATTTGATCTCTATCACTTGCATCGTGGTATGATCTCTATCATTCCTTTGTGAGTAAGGCCAAGGTCTATGGAACTTACATGTTGAGTGTGTTGTAAGAGTATCTATCATACATCTACTTACAACAATACCATATCAATACACTAGACCAGCAATGATCTAAACTAGATGCCTCTAATTTATCAATTGCAAGTTTTACGTGGCTTAGGGCTTTCGGAGATAGAACCATTCTTACCTACGAACATGAACCACAACGAGGATAACTAAGTTATTAGCAACTCGTTGTAAATCAGATATTGACTATAGTAGGATAGACAGACACCCGCCAGCCAATTATGCAAAACAAGTTGCATGTCAGTCGTGGAACCGGTCTCATGTAAGATGACATGTAAGGTTGGTCCGGGCCGCTTCATCCCACTATGCCACCAATATCCAAAATACATAGAAGATGCAATAACATGATCATCATCACCCACATATCAACATATGTGTACTACCCGTGCTAAGCACCTACGCATAGATCAGGCTCTGATACCACTGTTGGGTCCACAACATAGAAAACAAAAAAATTCCTACGGTGTGAACTACACGCCAAGATCTATCTACTAGGTACAAAGCAACGGGTGGACATACATCGAACGAGAACTTACCCTCGTAGACAACGAGCTTTGTTAACGAGTAGGAACTCGTGGTTGATGTAGTCATACACTTGCCGATCTCAAGATCGTGATGAAGTCCAGCAGGTCCGGCTCTAGCACGTCCATCAGATCCAGCTCCAGCACCACCAAGTCCAGCACCGCAAAGCAGCGGTGCATCCGTGATCGCACACACGTCCGGTACCCCGACAACCTCCATCCCTCGCTCTAGCAAAGCAGCGGAAGCAACAACTCCTTTCCAGATAAAGCCACCGGGAACATGTATCTCGCTAATCCGAGACCATGGGGGAATAATACTAGAGGGGGAGAGAGATCCTTCACAAGGAGGTGTGTGTGAGAAGTGAGGAGGGGGTGGCCTTTTATAGGAGGAGGGGGGTGCCCCTCCTTCATGGCCGGCGCATGGAGGGGGTGACCCTTCACCTCCTCCATTCATGTGGTGGTAACCCCTCCACATTAAAATGCCCCTTCACATTCTCTTTTAAAGTCTCCACTTTAAATGCATTAAATTTCTCCAAATTTAATGCTCTCTCATTTAATAAAACTCTTTTATTATTTTATTCAGAATTTTTTTAATTACTTTAATTAACAAACATTCACATAAAACCCCCTGCAACATTTCAATATTACATGTATAACCAATTTCAGCATTTTCACCCGAAACAGTTTCGGTGTCTATTGAAATAATTCTAGCGCTTTCTTAAATCTTTATATGAAACATATTTGCTCCAAATGGTGTCGGTATCCCTTAAGTGTGTCACCCTACGGTTCGCGAATAATTCATACATGATCGAGACCCCTCTCCAATCAATAATCAGCAGCGGGACCTAGAGATCCATACTGACTCCTACACATTCAACGATGACTTCTGTGATCGTGAGAACCTTTAACGCTAGTAACTAAATCCCTTTGTACCGTGATATATTACATGTCCGAGATTCGATCATCGGTATCTCCATACCTAGTTTGATCTCGTTACCGACATGCACTCTTTTCTTGTTCCCGTGATATAACATTCTAGTGATCACATCACTTGCTTGCAAGCTATTTCAATGTGATATCACCGAGAGGGCCCAGAGTATATCTATCCGTCATCGGGATGGACAAATCCCACTCTTGATCCATGAGCCTCAACATAACACCTTCGTAGCACTAAACCCACCTTTATAGTCACCCTGTTACGGTGTGACGTTTGATGTTATCAAGATACTCTTCCGATGTTAGCAATTAACATGATCTCATGGTCTAAGGATAAAGATTACTTCGTATGATGTTATAGCAATATAAACATAATGACTTTGATCGTAATGCTATACTTCGGATGAATGTTCATCACATCATTCCACCAATGGTGTGACCTTGTTATTAACAACATCCAATGTCCATGATCAAGAAACCTTGATCATCTTATTAATCAACAAGCTAGTCTATAAGAGAGGCATAACTAGGAACCCTTTTTGTTTATTAAAGAAACATGTATTGATGTTTCCGATCAATACAATTCTAGCATGTAAAATAAACATTTATCATAAACATGGAATAAGATAATAACCACTTTATTATTGCCTCTCGGGCATATTCCCTTCAATTCAGGGGACAGAAAGTCTCTGTTCCGGCACCCTGCCGGGACGGGGAAGTGCCCCGGAGACATCTCCATCGATCTCCACCACCATCTCCATCACCGTTGCTGATTCCCATGATGAGGAGGGAGTAGTTCTCTCTCGAGGCTAAGGGTTCTACCGGTAGCTATGTGTTCATCTCTCTCTATATGCATGATCATATTGTGATCATGAGCTTTGTAATCAAGTAGATCTACCTTGCTACTTAAGTGCTTTAATAGATCTCTGCTCTCCCCATGTGTGTGAAAGTGATAGCGTGCACACCATGGTGGCACTTAGGCTAGAGATTACAAATACTTGTTATGAGTTATATTTGGAGTTGGATATGTTTATGAAATTGTGGTGTTTGTTGGAACCATCTAGTGCTCAAGGTGACAGTGTGGGGTTATCTAGATGGGAAAGATGAACTTTGAGGTGTGCTATTATAGCCCTACCAACGATTAGAGTGTCCAACCGAGAGTAGTTCAGCGTAGTATCATAAAGAGAAGATATTTATATGAGAGTGTTCACTAGTGAAAGTATGATCGCTAGGCCTTGTTTCTAAGCATTGATACACCGTTTGCAATTAGATCTGTTACATGTTTGCTCGCTTCCATCTTTATTTCAGTTTTACTTTAGTCTTTTCCATGCCATCAAGCTATTTTCTATCACCGTTACCACTTATAATTATCCATACCACTTGTATTTCACTATCTCTTCGCCGAACTAGTGCACCTATACACCTGACAACTGTATTGGGTGTGTTGGGGACACAAGAGACTTCTTGTATCTTGATTGCAAGGTTGCTTGAGAGGGGATACCTTTGAGCACTTCCTCCCTGAGTTCGATAAACCTTGGGTGATCCACTTAACGGAAAACTTGCTGCTGTTCTACAAACCTCTGCACTTGGAGGCCCAAAAACTGTCTACAAGAATAGAAGTGCATAGACATCAAGCTATTTTCTGGCGCTGTTGCCGGGGAGGTAGGGTAAAAGGCATTCACACCGGAGGATTAAAGAAGAAGAACCTCCCACGGCAAACGCCTATTTTCTAGCGCTGTTGCCGGGGAGGTAAGGTAAAAGGTACTCACATCCTCCGGTGTGAGTGCTCGAAGTTATTTCCTTTAGATTCTGCAATTTTGTATTTTTGTTTCTTGTTTTCGCTAGATAGGCTTAATGGAAAATAACAAAAAAATTAGAGAGCTTTATAGTATTTATCTTGAGTTAGGACATGAAGTGTTTGAAGAGAAAATTAAAAAACATATGGAACTTTATTTGCATGCTAATAGCAATGTTGTTTTTTTTGAACACCATTATTGCTAATGCTATGGAAAAGTCTAAGCTTGGGGAAGCTAGTTTTTGTGAAAATGATCTTTTTAGTTCCCCAGCTTTGGAAAATAGCTATTCTATTGCTTATGATGATACTAAACCTCCAATATATGATGATTATAATGATGAATATGATATTTTCAGTCCACCTACTATTGAGGAGAAAATTAGTGATATTTTCAGTCCAATATATGATGATTATGGTGATGAGAATAATAATGATAGTTATTTTGTTAAATTTGTTCCCACTACGATTAATAAGAATGACTATGCTTATATGGAGAGTAATAATTGTTTTATGCATGTGGCTCATGATAAGAATGTTTTATGTGATTGTTATAATGTTAATTTTATTCATGATGCTACTAAAAGTTATTATGAGAGAGGGAAACATGGTTTTATGTATTTCAACAATATTAAGTTTCCCCTCTTTATGTTGAATTTTTTGAAGTTGCACTTGTTTTTCTTTACTATGCTTGTTGCTTTGTGCTTTCATGACTTGTTTATTTACAAGATTCCTATGCATAGGAAGTGGGTTAGCCTTAAATGTGTTTTGAATTTGCTTCTTGATGCTCTCTTTTACTTCAATTCATATTTCTTGTGTGAGCATCTTCTCAAACTATCATGCCTAACTTAAAGGCGTTAAAGAAAAGTACTTATTGGGAGATAACCTAAAAGTTTTAGTTGAGTCTTGGAAGTTATTACCTCTGTAGTAATCGCTCCTTATCCTTTTTATTTGCTTTTTGTGCCAAGAGTAACCTCTAATGAGAGAGAAGTAATGATTGGAAAAGTTGCTGTCCCGAAACAGATTTTTGTGCTTCACCGTAAAAATTCTTGTAAAATCTCTGGACGTCCTTTTGAGGCCTCAATTTTTGTTCTTCTGTCCCAGGTTGTTATCTAACTTTCGTTAGTTCAACACTTTTTTATTTGAGCAACATAAGGTCTTCGAAAAAAATCGTCTTTACCTGCTGGTTTGTTTTGACAGATTTCTGCCATTTTCTGCATTTGCTTCTTGTTGGTTCCTTTTTGAGTTATTTTCGGGGAATTGAGCTTTTTGAGAGAAGTGCTACAGTAGCTAGTGTTTTAATGGAAGCTTTATTGGTGTTATAACTGAACCTAAAGACTTATTATCTTGAGTGCACTAATGTTGCTAATAAAGATTGTGTGAAGTTTTGTATGAAGGAAAAATTTCAGGTGTATGGAAGGAATGAGTAATGAGATGAAGGATGGACTAAAGCTTAAGCTTAGGGATGCCACACGTGTCACCCCAAGAAATATTCAAGAAGTACAAGCGTCAAAGCTTGGGGATTCCCAAGGCATCCCCTTCTTTATCAATAAAAATCCCAGGTTTCTTCCAAACACTTCTTTTTTATTGTTTCATGCACAGTTGTGTTGTTCTTGGAGCGTCTTATTTTTTGTTTTCGTTTTGGTTTTTTGTTTGCTTTGTTTTCTTAGTTTTCTGAATAAATTGGTTGGACCCCCTCTTTCATACATTGGTTTTCAAATAGTTTGGTTTGGATTGGAAAAGAGTAGGAACAGTTCGTGCTTAAGTGGTAAAGAGAGCTTGTTTTTGACTGTGGCCTATGCTTTGTCATGCCATGCTCAATATTGTTTTGGCTTTATTCTTAGTATTCTTTGCTATAGCATGACTTTTTATAAACAATTGAGATTGCTTAATGTGCCTTGGAAGGATCATGCGTTGTTTTAGCACATTAAAGCATAGTATTTTGGTATTCTCCTTTGATGCTTTATTTGGGTTGACTTGGCGCATGCTCACACCATGTTATGACTATCCCAAGTCACCATATCCTTTATGATCCTTTAGTTTTCAACTTGTAGTATCATTTTATGCTTTGATCAATGATGTTTTGTCGCTCTGCATGATTATGGCTATTATTGCTCTCTTAGTTTGTTGCTCCCAGTCTTTTGCTAGCCTCCATAACCAACTATGAGTTCCACTCATGCATCCAACTCCTTAAACCAAGTTATTCCAAAGAGTCCACCATACCTACCTACTAGCATTTTCTATTCCAAGTATATTCTTGTTTTATCTACCTTCCGAATTAAACTTGTTATGAGAAACTAGTGATTAAAGCTCTCACGAACTTGATGGCACACTTTACTTTTCTTGTCCTTAATAATGTTGAACCATTGGGTCCTTCTTTATTGCGTATATGCTTGTGCTTTATAAGTTGAAATTAGCAGAACCATGCATGATGGGGAACGCTTTCAACATTGCACTTGTACTTTGTACCCCATTGATATCATATTCTTTTGCTTATGGATCCCGGCGGTGTGAAATAAAAGTGGAACTTGTAAGACCATGGAGCTTTATGTGTGTTAGAGAAACGCCTGGGCCACTAGTCTAAGCCATGCCTAATCATGGTGGAAACTTGCAGCATAACCATAATGAGCAATCTATGAAGCATCCTCAATAAAAACTTATGCAAATAGCAAATAACAAGATCACTGAGATGCTCATTGTCTGCTTGCCTTGTCATTTTGATTATGAGATAGCTCCTATATCATGTGCAAGGGGTACCCTGTTGGCGGTTCTTTATGATACATATATACTTACAATGACAAGAGCTTACTCGTGACTAAAGTTGAGTAGCATGAGGTTCGGTCTTCGTAAGTAAGGGGCATGAGATTTCGGTTTATAACTTGTCAAGCATATCCTCTTAGTTGTGTCACTTTAACCTTAATTACTTCAAGATGCTTATGATAGGGGCAATGAGAGCTGAAAGCTATTAAGTACCATAATTTTTGGAAGCTCTTTATGAGACTTGAATCCCTACTTCCTTCTATGAAGGCCTTTCTTCCACTTATATGTTGAGTCTCCACCATCTACCTTTATGCACCTACCTTGAGAGCATAGTGGCCATTCTTAGTTCTATGTGCATTGTCCCAAGACTAGTTGATTGATGCATAACTTGATATTGCTTGTTTTAAACTATTTGTATCTAGTCACTCTTATGAACTTCGAAGGTGTCCTATGCATTTATGTTTGCTACTCTATGAGGGACAAGTTGAATGCCATTATGCTATGTTTTCTTTATGTGAAACAAACAAACATCTTGCAAAGCATTATTATTCATGAATATTTTGTTTGTATCCTTTCATGTTACAACATAGTTGCTATGTCTTATTGTTAGAACTTTATCTTTCATGTTATGTTGAAGTACTATGATCCCAGCTATCCATGTTTTACAAATACTTTGATCAAGTTTATGATGGTGCATGTCACCTCAAAAATTATTCTTTCTTTTTATCACTTACCTACTCGAGGACGAGCAGGAGTTAAGCTTGGGGATGTTGATACGTTGCTAACATATCCATAATTTTTGATGTTCCATGCTTGGTTTTATCTACTTTCTTATGTTTTGTTCCAACTTTGGAGTACTTTTCATAGACTTTCTTGGACTAACCTATTAACAAGATGCCACAGTGCCAGTTGCCTGTTTTCTGCTGTTTTTTGTTCCAGGGAAGTCAGAAAATGAATATTCTCGGAATTGGACGGGACAAAAGCCAAAGTTGATATTTTACCGGAAGACTCACGGAGCCAGAAGACGAGACAGAGAGGGGCCACAGGGCGGCCACACCATGTGGTGGCGTGGGCTAGCCCTGGCTGCACCACCAGGTGGTGTGGGCCCCTCCGGCCTCCACCGACCTTGCCCTTTGGCCTATAAGAAGCCTCCTGATGCATAAACCCTAGATAGTCAATCAGAAATCCACGAAAAGTTCCGCTGCACCGCCGCCACCGAAGGGGAGATTCGTGGGACAGAAAGTCTCTGTTCCGGCACCCTGCCGGGACGGGGAAGTGCCCCCGGAGCCATCTCCATCGATCTCCACCACCATCTCCATCACCGTTGATGATTCCCATGATGAGGATGGAGTAGTTCTCTCTCGAGGCTAAGGGTTCTACCGGTAGCTATGTGTTCATCTCTCTCTAAATGCATGATCATATTGTGATCATGAGCTTTGTAATCAAGTAGATCTACCTTGCTACTCAAGTGCTTTAATAGATCTCTGCTCTCCCCATGTGTGTGAAAGTGACAGCATGCACACCATGGTGGCACTTAGGATAGAGATTACAAATACTTGTTATGAGTTATATTTGGAGTTGGATGTCTTTATGAAATTGTGGTGTTTGTTGGAACCATCTAGTGCTCAAGGTGACAGTGTGGGGTTATCTAGATGGGAAAGATGAACTTTGAGGTGTGCTGTTATAGCCCTACCAACGATTAGAGTGTCCAACCAGAGAGTAGTTCAGCGTAGTATCATAAAGAGAAGATATTTATATGAGAGTGTTCACTAGTGAAAGTATGATCCCTAGGCCTTGTTTCGAAGAACTGACACACCGTTTGCAATTAGATATGTTACATGTTTGCTTGCTTCCATCTTTATTTCAGTTTTACTTTAGTCTTTTCCACGCCATCAAGCTATTTTCTATCACCGTTACCAGTTATAGTTATCCATACCACTTGTATTTCACTATCTCTTCGCCGAACTAGTGCACCTATATACCTGACAACTGTATTGGGTGTGTTGGGGACACAAGAGACTTCTTGTATCTTGATTGCAGGGTTGCTTGAGAGGGGATACCTTTGACCACTTCCTCCCTAAGTTCGATAAACCTTAGGTGATCCACTTAAGAGAAAACTTGCTGCTGTTCTACAAAACTCTGCACTTGGAGTCCCAGAAACTGTCTACAAGAATAGAAGTGCGTAGACATCAACGATCACAACCCTACTTTCCACAACCTCGCCAGATTGCATCTGCGCACCCTTATAACTTTCGACTCCCTCGATAATTCCAAGTGCAGACAAGCAGGAGTAGGGACCTCTACGAGGCCTGAACCTGGGTAAATCTTGTGTCCCTGTGTGCTTGTTTGCTAGCCGATTGATGCCTCCAACGCTCCCTCCTTCTCCTAAACCCAAGTCCATAACAATGGACATTGAGGAGTTCAACCCTCGTCAATTGGCGCCGTCTGTGGGAACTGGGAGTGCTGATGTCGCGTCTTCTTTGGCCCCGTCAACCGCGATCTACAACTCTGCAACAGCAGAGATTCGCCTCCTCTTTGGTGCCTTCGACTTGACCGTCCACACGCCGGCCACTCGCCGGGCTTTCGAGTCCGTGGGCGAAGGGATCGGCCTGGCAATAGGGAGCTTGCGCTTCCATGTTGGTCAGATGGGCACACTTCGCCTCCCTGACCAGCCCACGGTTTCTACGATTGCTCCAGCATCGTGGTTTCCATCGCCGATTGGCACCCTGAGCAAACTCAATGCCCCGGCAACAGTCAGGAACGCGATCAGCGATAGCAGTTGCGGATCCGATCTGGGTGATCTAGCCACTGAAGATGGAGCCTACAACTTTGGATCTGAAAGCTATGGAAGGAACAGTTTCCCCAATCACTACATGTGCGCCATCATCAACGCAGGCGACACCAGCGCCAGTCGCGAAAACGCCGGCACTGGTCCGACCAACACCGGCATCCCAATCGCAAACGGTGGTCCCGCCAATAGCGCACCCACCAACAACAGGACAGGAGGAGACCCGTATCTCATGGTGAATGAGCACGCTGCAGAGCGCGTGTAGGTCCACCTCAATGACAATGAGTGGGCCCGCTATCGAGAAGCTCTGCAGGTTAATCCTCTACCCCCAAACTCTTTGCAAGACATGCTGATGGGTTACCATTGGCTGATCAAGGAAGAACACAAGCACCAACAACAAGTAATCGCACAACTCGATGCACGTAGAAGGGCGGCGGACGAGTCGAGCCTTCGATGGGCTCAACTCTCTTCCATGGGAGGATCCTCCTCTAAGGGCAATGACCATGTGGCCGCCAAAAGGCGCTCTCGACTAGCACATCTCACCGGCAAGGAGTGATAAGAGGCCGCGCGAGTCCTCAACTTCTCATCCATGATGGTGGATACGTGGCGCAACGTGCTCCCGAAGACACCACAGGCGGCGGTGACGGCGGCCACCATGTAGCTCCTCAACAACCAGCCTCCGGCTGGGGATCCGCGAGCTTACATGCACCGATCTACGATCGCAGGCTTGGGTCTAGTCGAAGCCGCCCTCATAAAGGATCCAACACCGGACCCGAAAAAGAGCAAGGCTCTAGCCAAACGCTACTCCTCGCCCTCCTCTAGCGATGATAGCCACGACTTATCTCGATGTCGCCGCTCACAGCGGCATGACCGTGAGTACAACGCGCGTGATGACATCACGCAGTGCAAGGTCGACAAGATGTGTGCGAGGCGTGCCCGTTAGACTGACTCGGAGGATGACGGGACCGAACTCTGCGGCGCGAGCTGCTTTAGTAGAGATATCAGGCACAAGCGAATGCCTAAGGGGTTCAAATTCCCATCGGAGAACCAAAAATTCGACAGCATGTAGGATTTCTGACTCGTGTAATAATGAGCTCGTTGGGGAACCCCAAGTCGAAGGTATGATGAGCACAGCAGTAAGTTTCCCTCAGTTATGAAACCAAGGTTATCGAACCAGTAGGGGCAAGGAAACACCTCCAACATGTTGTTTACAACTTGGAATCCTACACAACACAACCACAGAACTTTGCCCCCAACTTACAGTGAGGTTGTCAATCTCACCGGTTTTGCTGAAAACAAAGGATTAAACGTATTGTGTGGAAGAAAGTAAAAGCATGCAGAAAGTAAACAGAAAATAGTAAATAGTTGTAGATTAATGGTAAAAGAAAGGACCGGGGTCCATAGTTCACTAGTGGTGGTTCTCCTTAAGATAGATGACATGTTGGGTGAACAAATTACAACGGGGCAATTGACAAACATCGAGAAAGCATAAATGCATATACTAATCATCTTGACTCCTTTGAGATTCGATTGGGCATTACAACATTATACATAGACCATAGTCCAACTGCATCTTGTCTAATAATCCACCTTCAGGTTATCATCTGAACCCCCTCTAGTATTAAGTTGCAAGCAACATATAATTGCATTACGCATTGTGTGTAAAGTAAACAATATGATTGTTCTATGAACAAAGGATTGATGTTTTCTCCCTAGTAGCAACAGCACATCTAGTACCTTAGAGATTTCTGTCACTTCCCTAGATTACTTAAGGCATGAACCCACTATCGAGCAGAAATACTAACTCTTGGAGTTGCAAGCATCTACTTGGCCAAGATATCTACTAACAACGGAAAGCATGCAAGATCACAAATAACAAAGACATGACAGAATCAATAATCAATCTGAAATAGCATCTCAATATCCATCAGATCCCCGCAAACACAACATGTAGGATTACAAATAGATGATCTTGATCATGAACAGAGCTCACAAGATCTAAGCATGATAGCACAAAGGAGAAGAACCAGCCATCTAGCTACTACATGAACCCGTAGTCAAAGGATGAACTACTCACGCATCACACCAGAGGCTTGCATGGTGATGAAGAAGGCCTCTAGGGTGAATTCTCCCCTCCGGCAGGGTGCCGGGAAGAGCTTCAGATCCTTCCCGATCTAGGGACGGAGACGACAGCGGCTATAGACTCTTTCGTGGAATTTTGATCGGGTACTTAGGGTTTCTGTATCGGAGGCATATTATAGTCGGAAGGGGAGGCCGAGGGGGTGCCCTAGGCTGCCACACCACCCCCTGGCACGGGCCAGGCCTGGTCGCGCGGCCAGGTGGTGTGGTGGCCCTCTGGCCCGTCTCCGTCTCGTATTCTGGCTCTATGTCCCCCTCGGTGAAAAACTGACTTTGGCTTTTGTCCCGTCCAATTCCGAGAATATTCATTTTTTCCCGGAACCAAAAACAGCAGAAAACAGGCAGCTGGCACTGTGGCATCTTGTTAATAGGTTAGTCCAAAAAAGTGTATAAAAAGTACTCCAAAGTTGGAACAAAACATAAGAAAGTAGATAAAAACCAAGCATGGAACATCAAAAGTTATGGATATGTTAGCAACGTATCAACATCCCCAAGCTTAACTCCTGCTCGTCCTCGAGTAGGTAAGTGATAAAAAGAAAGAATAATTTTTGAGGTGACATGCACCATCATAAACTTGATCAAAGTATTTGTAAAACATTGCTAGCTGGGATCATAGTACTTCAACATAGCATGAAAGATAAAGTTCTAGCAATAAGACATAGCAACTATGTTGCAACATGAAAAGGCATAAACAAAAGATTCATGCATAACAATGCTTTGCAAGACGTTTGTTTGTCTCACATAAAGAAAACATAGCATAGTGGCATTCAACTTGTCCCTCATAGAGTAGCAAACATAAATGCATAGGACACCTCCAAGTGACTAGATACAAGTAGTTTAAGAACAAGCAATATCAAGTTATGCATCAATCAACAAGTCTTGGGACAATGCACATAGAACTAAGAATGGCCACTATGCTCTCAAAGTAGGTGCATAAAGGTAGAAGGTGGAGACTCAACATAAAAGTAAAAGAAAGGCCTTCATAGAAGGAAGTAGAGATTCAAGTTTCATAAAGAGTTTCTAAAATTTATGGTACTTGTTAGCTTTCAGCTCTCATTGCCCCTATCATAAGCATCTTTAAGTGATTAAGGTTAAAGTGACACAACTAAGAGGATATGCTTGACAAGTTATAAGCCGAAATCTCATGCCCCTTACTTACGAAGATCGAACCTCATACTACTCAACTTCAGTCACAAGTAAGCTCTTGTCATTGTAAGTACATATGTATCATAGAGAACCGCCAACAGGGTACCCCTTGCACATGATACAGGAGCTATCCCATAATCAAAATGACAAGGCAAGCAGACAATGAGCATCTCAGTGATCTTTTTATTTGCTATTTGCATAGGTTTTTATTGAGGATGCTTCATAGAGTGCTCATTATGGTTATGCTGCAAGTTTCCAACATGATTAAGCATGGCTTAGGCTAGCGGACCAGGCGTTTTCTCTAACACACATACAAACTCCATGATCTTACAAGTTCCCCTTTTATTTCACACCACTGGGATCCATAAGCAAAAGAACATGATATCAACGGGGTACAATGTACAAGTGCAATGTTGAAAGCGTTACCCATGATACATGGTTATGCTAACTTCAACTTATAAAGCGCAAGCATATACGCAACAAAGATGGACACAATGGTTCAAGTTTATTAAATGCAAGAAAGTAAAGTGTGCCATCAAGTTTGTGAGAGCTTTAATCACTAATTTTCACATAACAAGTTTAATTCATAAAGTAGATAAAAACATGAATATACTTGGAATAGAAAATGCTAATAGGTACGTATGGTGGAATCTTTGGAATAACTTGGTTTTAGGAGTTGGATGCATGAGTGAAACTCATACTTGGTTACGGAGGCTAGCAAAAGACTGGGAGCGACCAACTAAGAGAGCAATAATGGCCATAATCATGCAAACTGACAAAACATCATTAATTAAAGCATAAAGTGATATTAAAAGTCGAAAACTAAAGAATCATAAAGGCTATGGTGACTTGGGATAGTCATAACATGGTGTGAGCATGCGCTAAGTCAATCCAAATAAATAATCAAAGGAGAATACCACAATACTATGCTTTAATATGCTAAAACAACGCATGATTCTTCCAAGGAACATTAATCAATCTCAATTGTTTATAACATGTTATGCTACAGCAAATATCACTAAGCATAAAGCCAAAACAATATCAAGCATGGCATGACAAAGCATAGGCCACAGTCAAAAACAAGCTCCCTTTACCACTTAAGCATGAACTTTCCTACTCTTTTCCAATCCAAACCAAACTATTTGAAAACCAATGTATGAAAGAGGTGGTCCAACCAATTTATTTAGAAAACTAAGAAAACCAAGCAAACAAAAAACCAAAACAAAAACAAAAAAGAAGATGCTCCAAGAGCAACACAACTGTGCATGAAACAATAAAAATGAAGTGTTTGGAAGAAACCTGGGATTTTTATTGATGAAGAAGGGGATGCCTTGGGCATCCCCAAGCTTCAACGCTTGTACTTCTTGGATATTTCTTGGGGTGACACGGGTGGCATCCCCAAGCTTGACGTTTAGTCCATTCTTCATCACATTACATCATTCCTTCCATACACCTGAATTTTTTTCCTTCATACAAAACTTCACACAATCTTTATTAGCAACATTAGTGCACTCAAGATAATAAGTCTTTGGGTTCAGTTTCAACACCAATAAAACTTCCACTAAAACACAAGCTACTGTAGCACTTCCCTCAAAAAGCTCAATTCCCCACTGGAACTCAAAAAGGAATCAACAAGAAGCAAATATAAATAATGGAAGAAATCTGTCAAAACAGACCAGCAGGTAAAAACCAATTTTTTTGAAGACCTTCTGTTGCTCAAATCGAAAAGTGTTGAACTAACTAAAGTTATATAACAACCTGGGGCAGAAGAACAAAAATTCACGCCTCAAACCGACTTACAGAGATTTTACACGAATTTTTACGGTGAAGAACATAAATCTGTTTTGGGACAGCAACTTTTCCAAGCATTACTTCTCTCTCATTAGAGGTTACTCTTGGCACAAAAAGCAAATAAAAAGGATAAGGAGTGGTTATTACAAAAGTAATAACTTCCAAGACTTATCTAAAACTTTTAGGTTATCTCTCAATAAGTACTTTTCTTTAACGCCTTTAAGTTAGGCATAGGAAGCAAAAAAGTAATCGAGTGTTCTCAAATGAAGAAGCATTAAAAACAAATTTCTTGCCCTTACCTCTCTTACTTTTATTCTTAACCTTGGGGAACATATGATTGTTTGGTGTAGAAGCAAAGTGCATGGTGCCCTTTCCCACATCCATTATTGCTCCAAGGAGCTTCAATAGGGATCTTCCAAGTGTAGTTTGTCCTTTTCCTACACATTCAATAACAAGATAATCAGTAGAAAACATTTTCCCTAGGATCTTTGCAAACACTCCTTCAGCTATTCCAATGGGTAATATTGTGGCATTATTAGCAAGAAATATTTCTTCTCCTCCTTCAGAAAGCCCCCAAAGATTCAAAGATTCATAGATATCTTTGGGCATAAGACAAAATTCAGAAGTGATATCACAGCGAGCATGAAAAGTTTCATTATTTATAACAATCTTTACTGTAGGGAGCCACTTTGAGGGTTCAGAGTTTATTGGAACATAGTCATGATGCTCTCTAAGTGTATTATAGCAATCTTTTAAGCTAGCAGTGCTGGTCTCAAGAGTATTCAATCTAGTAAATATGTTTATGAAGGAAGAATCAGATTTGCTAGGCAAGTTGTAAGTAAAGACCAACTTCTTTATGGCATTAACAACATCATCCTCATTGCATTGGAGGAAATCTCCTCCCACTACAGCATCCAAAGCATATCTATAGCAAAGAGCAATTCCAAGGTAAAAAGTGCTAAGGAACAAGCTTTGAGTCATTTTAGGTTCAGTTTTTTCATGTAGGTCGGAGATTCTAGACCAAGCTTCTTTGAAACTCTCTTCAATTCCTTGTTTAAAACTGAAAATCATTTCCTCAGGTGACATAGTGATTGGAGCAATGCTAGACATAATGGCAACTTAAGATAGGAACTAATTTTTTTGTGTGTTTTTAATAAAGAAAGCAAACTAGTGAAACTATTTTCTTTGTGTTTTGATAAAGAAACAAGCAAACAAAGAAATAAAATAAACTAAGCAAAAAAAACAAAGTAAAGAGATTGATTATGAGGGACTCCCCTTGTGAAGATGTCCTTGTCTCCCCGGCAACAGCGCCAGAAAAATACTTGTTGACTCGTGTAATAACGAGCTCGTTGGGAAACCCCAAGAGGAAGCTACGATGAGCACAACAGTAAGTTTCCCTCAGTTATGAAACCAAGGTTATCGAACCAGCAGGAGCAAGGAAACACCTCCAAGGTGTTGTTTCCAACTTGGAATCCTACACAACACAACCACAGAACTTTGCCCCTAACTTACAATGAGGTTGTCAATCTCACCGGTTTTGCTGAAAACAAAGGATTAAACGTATTGTGTGGAAGAAAGTAAAAGTTTGCAGAAAGTAAACAGAAAATAGTAAACAATTGTAGATTGATGGTAAAAGAAAGGACCGGGGTCCATGGTTCACTAGTGGTGGTTCTCCTTAAGATAGATCACATGTTGGGTGAACAAATTACAGCGGGGCAATTGACAAACATCGAGAAAGCATACATTCATATACTAATCATCTTGACTCCTTTCAGGTTCGATTGGGCATTACAACATTATACATAGACCGCAATCCAACTGCATCTATGACTAATAATCTACCTTCAGGTTATCATCCGAACCCCCTCCAGTATTAAGTTGCAAGCAACAGATAATTGCATTATGCATTGTGTGTAAAGTAAACAATACGATTGTTCTATAAACAAAGGATTGCTGTTTTCTCCCTAGTAGAAAGAACACATCTAGTACCATAGAGATTTATGTCACTTCCCCATATTACTAGAGGCATGAACCCACTATCGAGCATAAATACTAACTCTTGGAGTTGCTAGCATCTACTTGGCCAAGATAGCTACTAACAACGAAAAGCATGCAAGATCACAAATAACAAAGCCATGATAGAATCAATAATCAATCTGAAATAGCATCTCGATATCCATCGGATCCCCGCAAACACAACATGTAGGATTACAAATAGATGATCTTGATCATGAACGGAGCTCACAAGATCTAAACATGATAGCACAAAGGAGAAGAAACAGCCATCTAGCTACTACATGGACCCGTAGTCCAAGGATAAACTACTCACGCATCACACCGGAGGCTTGCATGGTGATGAAGAAGGCCTCCATGGTGAATTCTCCCCTCCGGCAGGGTGCCGGGAAGAGCTTTAGATCCCTCCTGATCTAGGGACGGAGACGACGGCGGCTACAGACTCTTTCATGGAATTTTGATCCGGTACTTAGGGTTTCTGTATCGGAGGCATCTTATAGGCGGAAGGGGAGGCCGAGGGGGTGCCCTAGGTGGCCACACCACCTCCTGGCGTGGGCCAGGCCTAGCAGCACGGCCAGGTGGTGTGGCGGCCCTCTGGCCCCTCTCCGTCTCGTATTCTGGCTCCGTGTCCCCCTCGGTGAAAAACTAACTTTGGCTTTTGTCCCGTCCAATTCCAAAATTATCATTTTCTGACTTTCCTGGAACCAAAAATAGCAAAAAACAGGCAGCTGGCACTGTGGCATCTTGTTAATAGGTTAGTCCAAGAAAGTGTATAAAAAGTACTCCAAAGTTGCAACAAAACATAAGAAGTAGATAAAAACCAAGCATGGAACATCAAAAATTATGGATACGTTAGCAACGTATCAAGGACCCGAAGATCTGGCTGGAGGATCACATCTCCTCCGTCAGGCTGCACGGTGGATCCACGAGAATGGCGATGCAATGCCTCTAGCTGCAGCTGCAAGGTGCCGCCCGTGCGTGGCTCAACAATCTCTCGCGCGGATCCATTCGCAGATAGGAAGAGCTGGTTTACATCTTTGTGGGCAACTTCAAGGGCACTTACAAGAGGCCCGCATCAATCGAAGAATTGCGTGGCTGCTACCAGAAGATGGGTGAGTCGTTGCGATCGTAGATCTAGAGATGGTCCATCATAAAAAATTCAGCGGAAGACATCTCTGAAGATCGCGCAATCGACGTATTCAACAGCGGCGTACGCTGCAGAGAGCTCAAGGAGGAGCTGGGCTGCTCGAAGCCCAAAACAATCGACCACCTAATGGAGATCGCGAATAGGTGGGCCAATGGAGAGGACTCGGTGAAAAATCATGTCCACTCCGATGATGATGACGACCTCGGCCGCAGACATGATTGTCGAGGAAAACGTCTAATGCACGGTTACGAGGACCGTGAGGAGGTTGACATGGTCGCGGCCGGCTACACCGACAAACGCGACGACAACCACAACAACGAATACCATAGTGGTGGATACCACGACAGCGGAAAGACCACACAAGTGTGGCAACACCGCACTCGCGATGAGGCACCCGCAACCTCCATCCAGGAGAAACTGTCCGGACCGCGCAACATGCACTTCTACATCGACAAGCATGACAGCAAGAAAAAGTCTAGCCACCTCCTAAAGGACTTTTGCGAATTCCTCAAGTTCCACGAAGGCCTGGCACAGATGAATCACGACGTGATTAACCAAGGCTATGGAGCTGCCCCGGGCGCTATGGCACATGGAGCTCCTCCACCACCACCTGCGGCTGCACCAGTCCAGAACCATGGAGGCGAGCCATACCTCTCACCATTGGGGAACATGGGGTTGACCTAGAAGGGTCGCCCCTCAAATCGAGTGCAAAAATCAATCACTCACCAAGTCAATCTGGTGATGAACTCTCCGCCCTCCATCACTAAGTACCTCATTGGCAGCGAGTCCTGCATCACCTTCGACAAGTGCGACCACCCGCGTCAAGTTCCTCGCCCAGGTCACTATCCCCTGGTGCTCGAGGCATAGTTTGGAGGCTTCGAGATGAGTCACGTCTTCATGGACGACGGAAGCGGCATCAACCTCATGTTCGCGAGTACCTTGCGTGCAATGAGGACCTATCTGACATGTCTAGAAGTTTCAGACACGATGTTCCATGACATCGTCCCAGGGAAGGGCATATACCCCCTAGGCAAGATCAACCTCGACGTCATCTTCGGCACACCGCAAAACTTTTGGTGAGAGTGCATCGACTTTGAAGTTATCGAGTGGCCCTCACAGTACCACTGCATCCTCAGATGTGTTGCGTTTGCGAGGTTCATGGCAGTGCCACACTACGCCTACTTGCAGATGAAGATGCCGGGCCCAAACGACATTATCACAATCAACGGAAGCTTCAAGAGATCCGATAGCTGCAATAGGGAATTCAACAGAATTTCCCAGTCTTTCGGCATGCAAGAGGAACTGGCAAGGTTAAAGAAGTCGACAGACAATAGTCTGCCTCCCCTGAGCAAGCCAAGCTCACCCGACCAATCCTTCGACACATCGGTACACACCAAGAAAGTCCAGGTCCACCCAACAGACCCAATCAAGACGACCCTCATCGCCAACAACTTGAGTTCCGCATAGGAACTCGCGCTCGTCGAATTCCTCCGTGAGCGCTAAGAAATCTTTGCCTGGTGTCCTGCGGACATGCCAAGGGTTCCCAGGGAATTCGCCAAGCACTCACTCAACATGAATCCTGAAGCAAGGCCAGTCAAACAAACGATACGACAACTGTCGGAGCCAAGCGAAAAACCGGTCGGTATGGAAGTCAACAGACTCCTCGACGCTAATTTCATACGCGAGATCAAGGAGAGCACCTAGGTCGCAAATCCCGTGCTTGTCCCTGAAAAGAACATGGATATCCTGCGGATGTGCATGGAATTCACCTCCCTGAACAAGCATTGCCCGAAAGATCACTTCCCATTGCCGCATATCGATCAAATAATCGACTCCACTACAGGATGCAAGTGCCTCTGCTTCCTTGACGCCTACTCAGGCTGTAATCAGTTTCGAATGAAGCAGGAGGACCAGGAGAAAATGGCGTTCGTTACGCCCTGTGGTGTCTTCTGCTACACAACAATACCTGTCGAGCTGAAAAACGAGGAGCCACCTATCAGCGGTGTATGCAGGCCTGCCTCAAGAGCCAGATTGTTTGCAACATCCAAGTCTACGTCGATGACATTGTCATCAAAACCAAAGAGGAAGCCTCATTACTCTATGATCTCCGCCAGACCTTCGATAACCTCGACCGCTACCAGATCAAGCTAAATCCGGACAAATGCGACTTCGGCGTACCAGCTGGGCAGCTGCTAGGGTACCTCAGCTCTATGAGAGGGATCAAAGCCAACCCAAAGAAAATAAAGGCCATACTGTCCATGGAGAAGCTTAAGAACATAAAAGGCGTCCAGCAGCTGGCTGAGCGAATCGCGGCGCTCAGTCAATTCATCAGTCGAATGGGCAAAAAGGCACTGCCCTTCTACCAACTTCTCCGCAAGGCTGACAAATTTGAGTGGATAGACGAAGCACAAGAAGCATTCAAAGACCTCAAGTGTCTACTTTCCACCTCTCCAGTGTTGGTAACACCTCGCGAAAAGGAGCCGCTATTACTATACATCTCCGCCACCAACCAGGTGGTCAGCACTGTGCTCGTGGTGGAGCGAGCCGAAGAAAACAAAGTCCACAGGGTACAACGCCTAGTCTACTACCTCAGCGAGGTGCTCACACCAACAAAACAGCGGTACCCGCACTACCAGAAGCTGGCGTACGGCGTCTTCATGACCGCCAGGCGACTGCACCACTACTTCCAGGAGCACCCGATCATAGTGGTGAACGGCGCCCCGCTTGGGCACATACTCAACAATCCCAACGCCATTGAACGAGTCGCGCTCTGGGGAATAGAGCTGTCTCCACGAGACATCACATACGAAAAGTGCGATGCGATCAAGTCGCAAGTTCTCCTGGACTTCCTCATGTACTGGATGGAAAACCAGCTCCTCGACAAGCCAAACATGTCCTACTTATGGACAATGCACGTCGATGGGTCCAAGCGCAAGGAAGGAGCTGGCGCAAGCTTCATACTGACATCGCCACAAGCTGATAAGATGAGGTATGTTCTGCGAATGCAGTTCACAGCCTCCAATAATGAAGCTGAATACGAATCCTTGCTCCATGGGATGCGAATGGCAAAATCCTGCGGTTGATACGTCCATTTTGCATCACTATTCTATGTCTTAATTTGCTATTATTCATTGATATATTTCGTATTGAGAGGTGATACCTATGTTATTTCATCTATTTTTGCATGGTTGATGACTTTTGGAGCATGGACCACTGCAGTCAGGATTCTGATAGAAAAGATGCTGTTTGGACGCAAAATTCGCGAAGATCAGAAAATCCGGGAAAATATATGGAAAATCCTATTTTTCCAGAAGACTAAGGACGCCAGAAGATGGAGTGGAGGTGGGCCACAGGGGGCCCACACCAACCCATGGCGCGGGCAGGCCTAGGCCACGCCTAGAGTGGTGTGGCTGCCCTGGCCCACTCCAGCCTCTCCCCTCTGGCGTATATCAACCTCCCGAAACACTAAGACTCGGGGAGCGGCCACAGAAATATTTCGTCGCTTCTACAGGGCGGAAAACACCGAGAGAGAAAGATCTCTGCGGCAGACAGATTTCTGCCGGGGGAATTCCTTCCCGGAGAGGGGAGATCGTCACCATCAACACCATCATCAAGCTGGACTTCATCGGGATCATCATCATCATCATCATCATCATCACCACCATCATCACCATCAGCACCCTCATCACCATCTTCATATTGCTGTAACAATTGCGTTGAATCTTGTATAGTTCATAGGGAAACTTTCCCGGTGTTGATTACTCTTTGTAGTTGATGCTATTGAGTGAACCATTGAATTATTGTTTATGTTCAGATTGTTATACATCATTATTCCATCTCTGATCATGATCCATATAATGTCTTGTGAGTAATTCGTTTTGTTCTTGAGGACATGGGAGAAGTCTTGTTGTTAGTAGTGGAGTTGCGTTGAGAAAGATTCAATAGATTGTTATTTAAGTTGTGGTGTACTTCTTCTAGTGGTGTCATGTGAACATCGACTACATGACACTTCACATATATGGGCCTAGGGGAATGCATTGTGTATTTGGCTACTAATCGTAGGGGTTGCCGGAGTGACAGAAACCTGAACCCCCATTAGGAAACCATTGCACAAGGGACGTAAGGGTCTTAGAGTTTAAAGCTGTGGTTAGGTTTCTACCTTAATTACTTTCTTGTACTTACGGATGTTTGCAAGGGGTATAATCACAAGTATGTATTAGTATTGGATGGGGCGATACATTAGCACAGGTTCACCCACACAACATTTAGCAAGCTAGAGAAGATTAATCGACTATATGAAGCAAAAGCAGTTGATAGTCTTCCCATGTGTCCTCGAGAATGTTTGGTCATCTTAAGTAATACAACCGGCTTGTCCTTTGCTGCATAAAGGATTGGGCCACTTGCTGCATTTATTCCTACTGTCTTTTATTTACTCGTACTTTGTTTACTTGCTTTATCGAAAACCCCTAAAAATCCGTTTGCTAAGTATTTGCAGAATTCTGATCCATACCACTAGCCAACACCTACGCTCCTCGTTGGGTTCGACACTTACTTATCGAAAATCTGCGATACACCCCTATACTTGTGGGTCATCAAGACTATTTTCTAAGCGAATTCTTGGGGAGTGAAGCGCTATTGGAAAGTGGAACTGGTAAAGGAAACTTCTATTGTGAGTATTGTTTACTTCTGCTAGTTGCTTTATTTTTGTTATGGATAATTCGCTGAGTTTCTTATTTGGTAATGCTACTACCACTGCTAAGGTACTCCCTCCGTTCGGAAATATAAGACATTTTAGCTTTGTGCTATGAGTGTATCTAGACACTTTTTAGTGTAAGGTTCACTCCGAACCTATACACTAAAAGATGTCTAGATACATTCGATTCACAAAGCTAAAACATCTTATATTTCCGAACGGAGGGAGTAGTAGATAAGCCACCACCTGCTTTCACAAAGCTAAAACGTCTTATATTTCCAAACGGAGGGAGTAGTAGATAAGCCACCACCTGCTGAGAAAGATGTTTTCAAAATACCTACAAGAATTATTGATCGTGTTATGGATAACTACTATGTTGGGGATGGAACTGTCCATCCCGGTGATCATTTACTCTTTATACACGAATTATGCGGGTTGTTCAAGTGTGCAGGTATTACTACAGATCAAGTTAAGAAGAAGTTATTCTCATTATCACTAAAAGGAAGAGCTGAGGAATGGTATAAGCTACTAAAGAATGGTCAAGCTATGGAATGGGAGGAAATAGTGCCTCTCTTTTATTCAAAGTTTTATCCTCCTAGTGAGATTCATAAAGATCGGAATCAAATATACAATTTTTGGCCTCTTGATGGAGAGAGTACAGCTCAAGCTTGGGGGAGATTGAAGTTACTAATGCTCAAATGTCCCATTCATGAGCTCCCCAACAATATTATTATCAATAACTTTTATGCAAGGCTCCCTCTACATGATAAAGATTTATTGGATGCCTCTTGTGCTGGATCATTCACTCTCATGGAAGAAGAAGCTAAATGGGACCTTCTAGATCGTATTCAAGACAATGCTGAAGCTTGGGAGAATGACAAAGGTAGAGAGTCAGGTATAAATTATGATTATGAATGCATTGAATCTTTTATGGGAACTGATGACTTTCAAAATATTAAAAATACTTATGGTCTAGACTCTCAAGCTATTGCTTCTTATTTGAGGCTTTTGCTTCCTATATTGAAGTGCCTAAAAAGAAGTGGAATAAGTATCATGAACCTTATAAAGATATTGCTAAGAGTGTTCCTTCAAGAAATACTGAAGTTTATACTGCTAATCATGTTTTACCTGAACCTTATATTGAGAAAATGCCTTTTCCAGTTAAGGTAAAGGAATATTCTATGATAGCTAGTATGGTTAATGAAAGTACTAGTAATGCTGTTGAACCTGATAAAAAAATGGTTGATGAACCTATAATAGCAAATGTGAAAGACTTTGTCATTAAGTATGAAAAAGAGGGACACCCTATTCTTTGTAAGGATACCTCTAATATTGTTTCACAAAGTAGTGTTATGAGAGCTAGTATTCCCGTGTTTTCTGTTAGAATAAGTGATCATTGCTATGATGGTCCTTGTGATAGCTATATTGTTAAGTTTATGCATGATAATGAAAGCTACTATGATAGAGGGAAAAGTGTTCTTATGTATCTCAATAATATCAAGTTTCCTCGCTTTATGCTGAAAGTTTTTATGTTGCACTTATTTTGCCTTCTTATGCAAGTTGCCTCTGGTTTCAAGAACTTGTTTGTTTACAAAATTCCCTTACATAGACTTAAATGCGTGTGTGTTTTTGCTTCTTAACGCTCTCTTTCACTTCAATTCATACGTCCATTTTGCATCACTATTCTATGTCTTAATTCGCTATTATTCATTGATATCTTTCGTATTGAGAGGTGATACTTATGTTATTTCATCTATTTTTGCATGGTTGGTGACTTTTGGAGCATGGACCGCTGTAGTCAGGATTCTGATGGAAAAGGTGCTGTTTGGAGGCAAAATTCGCGAAGATCAGAAAATCCAGGAAAATATACGGAAATTCCTATTTTTCCAGAAGACTAAGGATGCCAGAAGATGGAGTGGAGGTGGGCCCACACCACCTGTGGGCAGGCCTAGGCCGCGCCTGGGAGTGGTGTGGCCGCCCTGGCCCACTCCATCCTCTCCCCTCTAGCACATATCAACCTCCCGAAAGCCTAAGACTCGGGGAGCGACCACAGAAAGATTCCGCCGCTTCTGCGGGGCGGAAAACACCAAGAGAGAAAGATCTCTCTGGCAGACAGATTTCTACCAGGGGAATTCCTTCCCGGAGAGGGGAGATCGTGGCCATCAACACCATCATCAAGCTAGACTTCATCAGGATCATCATCATCATCACCACCACCATCATCACCATCAGCACCCTCATCACCATCTTCATATTGCTGTAACAATTGCGTTGAATCTTGCATAGTTCATAGGGAAACTTTCTCGGTGTTGATTACTCTTTGTAGTTGATGCTATTGAGTGAACCATTGAATTATTGTTTATGTTCAGATTGTTATACATCATTATTCCATCTCTGATCATGATCCATATGATGTCTTGTGAGTAGTTCGTTTTGTTCTTGAGGACATGGGAGAAGTCTTATTGTTAGTAGTGGATTTGCGTTGAGAAAGATTCAATAGTTTGTTATTTAAGTTGTGGTGTACTTCTTCTAGTGGTGTCATGTAAACATCGACTACATGACACTTCACCTATATGGTCCTAGGGGAATGCATTGTGTATTTGGCTACTAATCGTAGGGGTTGCCGGAGTGACAGAAACCTGAACCCCCATTAGGAAACCATTGCACAAGGGACGTAAGGGTCTTAGAGTTTAAAGCGGTGGTTAGGTACTTACGGATGTTTGCAAGGGGTATAATCACAAGTATGTATTAGTCTTGGATGGGGCGGTACATTTGAAGGAAATATGCCCTGAGAGGCAATAATAAAGTTGTTATTATGTATTGCTTGTATATGATAGATGTTTATTTTGCATGCTATAATTGTATTGATAGGAAACATCAATACATGTGTGTTTAATAAACAAAAAGGGTTCCTAGTTATGCCTCTCTTATAGACTAGCTTGTTGATTAACAAGATGATCAAGGTTTCCTGATCATGGACATTGGATGTTGTTAATAACAAGGTCACAGCATTTGTGAAATGATGTGATGAACATTCATCCGAAGTATAGCATTACGATCAAGTCATTATGTTTATATTGCTATAACATCATACGAAGTAATCTTTATCCTTAGACCATGAGATCATGTTAATTGCTAACACCGGAAGAGTATCTTGATAACATCAAACGTCACACCGTAACAGGGTGACTATAAAGATGGGTTCAGTACTACGAAGGTGTTATGTTGAGGCTCATGGATTAAGAGTGGAATTTGTCAATCCCGATGACGGATAGATATACTCTGGGCCCTCTCGGTGATATCACATTAGGATAGCTTGCAAGCAAGTGATGTGATCACTAGAATGTTATATCATGGGAACGAGAAAAGAGTGCATGTCGGTAACGAGATCAAACTAGGTATGGAGATACCGATGATCGAATCTCGGACATGTAATATATCGAGAGACAAAGGGATTTAGTTACAAGCGTTAAAGGTTCTCACGATCACATGAGTCATCGTTGAATGTGTAGGAGTCAGTACGGATCTCCAGGTCCCGCTGCTGATTATTGATTGGAGAAGGGTCTCGATCATGTCTGCATTATTCGTGAACCGTAGGGTGACACACTTAAGAGTTACCGGACACCATTTTGGAGCACATATGTTTCAGACGAAAGAATTGCAAAGCGCAGGAATTGTTTCAATAGAAACCGGAAATTGTTTCGAGTGAAATTGCAGAAGGTGGTTCTGCATGTGATATTGAAATATTGCAAGGGGCTATATGTGAATGTTTGTTAATTAAAGTAATTAACAAAATTCTGAATAAATTTAATAAAAAGAGTTTTATTAAATGAGAGAGCATTAAAATTGGAGAAATTTAATGCATTTAAAGTGGAGACTTTAAAAGGGAATGTGAAGAGGCATTTTAATGTGGAGGGGTTACCACCACATGAATGGGGAGGTGAGGGGTCACCCCCACATGCGCCGGCCATGGAGAGATGGGGCACCCCTCCTCCTATAAAAGGCCACCCATTCCCTCCTTCATCCACACACCTCCTTGTGAAGGATCTCTCTCCCCCTCTAGAATTATTCCCCCATGGTCTCGGATTAGCGAGATACATGTTCTGAGTGGCATTTAATGCGGAAGGAGTTGCTGCTTCGCTGGA
This sequence comes from Avena insularis, assembly GCA_023614405.1. Classification (NCBI taxonomy): domain Eukaryota; kingdom Viridiplantae; phylum Streptophyta; class Magnoliopsida; order Poales; family Poaceae; genus Avena; species Avena insularis. Next base: position 472,301,226 of record CM042694.1, read on the forward strand.
TCGCTAGGCGAGGAGGTGGAGGTTGTCCGTGGCTTGAGCGTGTGTGCGAGGGGCGGACTTGGCTGCTGATTTGCGGCGCTCGGACTTCCACACGATCTTGAGATCGGCAAGCGTGCGACTACATCAACCACGAGTTCCTACTCGTTAACAAAACTCGTTGTCTTCGAGGTAAAGTTCTCCATGGATGTATGTCCACATGTTGCTCTGTATCTAGTAGATAGATCTTGGCGTATAGTTCTCATCGTAGGAAAATTTTTGTTTTCTATGCTGCGGACCCAACAGTGGTATCAGAGCCTGATCTATGCGTAGGTGCTTTGCACGGGTAGTACACATATGTTTATATGTGGGCGATGATGATCATGTTATTGCATCTTTTATGTACTTTGGATATTGGTGTCATAGTGGGATGAAGCGGTCCGGACCAACCTTACATGTCATCGTACATGAGACCAGTTCCACGACTGACATGCAACTAGTTTTGCATAAGTGGCTAGCGGGTATCTGTCTCTCCTACGATAGTCAATATCTAATTTACAACGAGTTGCTAATAACTTGGTTATCCTCGTTGTGGTTCATGTTCGTAGGTAAGAACGATTCTATCTCCGAAAGCCCTAAGCCACGTAAAACTTGCAATTGATAAATTAGAGGCGTCTAGTTTAGATCGTTGCTGGGCTAGTGTATTGATATGGTATTGTTGTAAGTAGATGTATGATAGATACTCTTACAACTCACTTAACGTGTAAGTTCCATAGACCTTGGCCTTACACACAAAGGAATGATAGAGATCATACCATGATGCAAATGATAGAGATCAAATGCATGGACCATATCACCTCACTTCACACATTAGCATCTTATATTGCTAGTTTGGCGCTTTTGGTAGCATTATAAGATGATCCCTCATTTAGATATCAAGATAAAATGTGTTCTTCCTTAAGTATGCGTCGTTCTGTGGATCGTGTTTCGAGACATCACGTGATGATCGGGTGTACTCGACTCATACACTTTCATATAAACGGGTGTACGACAGTTTTACACACGTGAATACTAAGGTTCTTACTTGGCGAGCCTAGCATGTACAGACATGGCCTCGGAACACGAACCGAAAGGTTAAGCATGAGTCGTATAGTTGATATGATGCCTATATAGATGCTCTCCTTTGAAGCTACATCAACTCACGTGATGATCGGACTTGGTGTAGTGGATTTGGTTCATGTAATCACCAAAAAGACACGAGGGATGTCATTTTTGAGTGGGAGTTCATTAGTAATTTGGATTAGTTGAACTCACTCTATCATAAACTTGGTCTAAATAAACTTTACAAATTCTATTGTAGATGGCACCACCTGCTTTTAATTTCAATGTGTTCATGGAGAAAGAGAAGCTTGCTGCGAATGGTAGCAACTTCACCAACTGGGCTATGAATTTGAGGATTCTCCTCACTGCTGCACAAAAGCAATATGTGCTAGAGGCGCTGCTAGGCCCCCACCAGCTCCTGATGCCCCTAACAAGGAAAAGAACATCTATATAACTCGTCAGGAGGACCACAACTTAGTTCATTGCAGCATACTGTATGGGCTAGATCCAGAACTTCGAAAGTGTTTTGAAAATGGCAATGCCTTTGATACCATGGGAGAATTGAAAATGATTTTCGATGCCCATGCTGCCGTAGAGAGTTATAATGCTTCTGAAAAGTTCTTTAGCTGCATGATGTAAGAGAACACCTCCGTTAGTGAGCACGTACTCAAAATGTCTGGGTACACCGATAAGCTTGCGTCCTTGGGAATAACGATTCCCATTGACTTAGGCATACATCGTGTTCTCCAATCTCTGCCACCTAGCTACAAGAGCTTCGTGATGAACTATAATATGCAGGGCATGAAGAAGTCTCTTCCCGAGCTTCTGTCAATGCTTAAGACTGCAGAAGTGGAGATTAGGAAAGAACATGAAGTGTTGATGATCAATAGGACCACCAATTTCAAGAAGGACAAGAAAGGCAAGCAGAAGGGAAAGAAGGGTGGCAAATCTGTTTCCGCACCTAAAAAGAAACCCCGAGCTGGCCCTAAGTTTGACACCGAGTGCTACTATTGCAAGGGGACTGGCCATTGGAAGCGCAACTGCCCCAAGTATTTGGCGGACAAGAAGGCCGGCAAGGCAAACAAAGGTATATGTGATATACATGTTATTGATGTGTACTTGACTAGTACTCGCAGTAGCACCTGGGTATTTGATACGGGATCGGTTTCTAATATATGTAACTCGGTTCAGGGGCTGCAGAACAAGTGACAACTAGCAAGGGATGAGGTCACGATGCGGGTCGGCAATGGATCAAGAGTTGATGTGATCGCCGTCGGAATGCTGCCTCTCCATATGCCGTCGGGATTAGTTATAAACCTGAATAATTGTTATTTGGTGCCTGCACTGAGCATGAACATTGTATCTGGATCGTGTTTGATGCAAAGTGGTTATTCGTTTAAGTCTGAAAACAATGGTTGTTCGATTTATATGAATAATATCTTTTATGGTCATGCACCTGTGTTGAATGGTTTATTTCTATTGGATCTCGATAGTAGTATTACGCATATTCATAATGCCGATGCTAAAAGGATTAAACTTGATAATGATATATCTACATATATGTGGCACTGCCGTCCAGTTCATATTGGCGTTAAACGCATGAAGAAACTCCATTCTGATGGACTTTTGGAATCAGTTGATTTTGAATCATTTGATACATGTGAGCCATGCCTTATGGGCAAGATGACTAGAACGCCGTTTTCTGGTTCAATGGAACGGGCGACAGATTTATTGGAAATCATACATACTGATGTGTGTGGACCAATGAGTGTGTCGGCGCGAGGTGGATATCGTTATTTTGTTACTTTCACGGATGATTTGAGTAGATACGGGTATATCTATTTAATGAAACATAAGTTTGAAACCTTTGAAAGGTTCAAAGAATTTCAGAATGAAGTGGAAAATCATCGTAACAGAAAGATCAAATTTCTACGGTCCGACCGTGGAGGAGAGTATCTTAGTTACGAGTTTAGCACACATATGAAAGACTGTGGAATAGTTTCACAACTCACGCCTGCCGAAACACCACAACATAATGGTGTGTTCGAACGTCGTAATCGTACTTTATTGGATATGGTTCGATCTATGATGTCTCTGACTGACTTGCCACTGTCATTTTGGGGTTATGCACTGGAAACCGCTGCATTCACTTTAAATAGGGCACCATCTAAATCAGTTGAAAAGACACCGTATGAATTATGGTTTGGAAACAAACCTAAGCTGTCATTTCTTAAAGTTTGGGGATGCGATGTTTATGTGAAGAAACTTCAACCGGATAACCTCGAACCAAAAGCGGAAAAATGCATCTTCATAGGATACCCTAAGGAAACGATTGGGTATACCTTCTATCACAGATCCGAGGGCAAGGTCTTTGTTGCCAAGAATGGATCCTTTCTTGAGAAGGAGTTTCTCGCGAAAGGTGTGAGTAGTCGGAAGGTAGAACTCGAAGAGGTTATTGAACCTTCTCTTCATGAAATGGCGAGTAGCGCAGCTCCAGAAGTTGTTTTGGAGTTGACTTCACCTAATGAAGAGAGAGATAATGATATTGATCATGAAACTCCGAAAGAGGACACTACCGAACCTCGCAGGTCAAGCAGGACACATGCAGCTCCTGAACTGTACGGCAATCCTGTTATGAATTTCATAATTTATGAAATAGATGACCCTGTGACGTATGAAGAAGCGATGATGAGCCCTGATTCCAACAAATGGCTAGAAGCCATGAAATCCGAGATGGAATCCATGTACGAAAACCAGGTTTGGACCTTGGTGGACTTACCTCACGATCGAAAGGCCGTTGAGAATAAATGGATTTTCAAAAGAAAAACTGATGCTGATGGTAATGTAACCATCTATAAGGCTCGACTTGTCGCAAAGGAGTTTCGAAAAATTCAAGGAGTTGACTACAATGAGACATTCTCTCCCGTAGCGATGCTTAAGTCAGTTAGGATTATGTTAGCAATTGCTGCATATTTCGATTATGAAATATGGCACATGGATGTCAAAACTGCGTTCCTCAATGGTAATATTGAATAAGAGTTGTATATGATACAACCTAAGGGTTTTGTCGATCCTAAGGATGCTGATAAGGTGTGCAAACTTCAGCGATCCATCTATGGACTGAAGCAAGCATCCCGGAGTTGGAATCTCCACTTTGATGAGGTGATCAAAGAGTTTGGATTTTTCGAAACTTATGGAGAGGCTTGTATTTACAAGAAAGTGAGTGGGAGCAATGTGGCATTTCTGATATTATATGTGGATGACATATTATTGATTGGAAATGATATAGATCTTTTAAAAAGTGTTAAAAGTTATCTAAACAGCAAATTTTCGATGAAGGACCTTGGTGAAGCTTCATATATATTAGGCATTAAAATCTATAGAGATAGATCAAGACGCCTAATTGGGCTATCGCAGAGTACATACCTTGATAAGATATTAAAGAAGTTTAATATGGACGGAACTAAGAAGGGGTACTTACCTATGTTGCAAGGCAAGACATTGAGTAAGACTCAAAGTCCGGCTACGAAGAAGAAAGAGATAATGGATAAGATCCCTATGCCTCAGCCATAGGCTCTATAATGTATGCCATGCTATGTACAAGACCGGATGTGGCACAAGCTATTAGTTTGACTAGTAGGTACCAATCGATCGAGGTTGAACCTGGATAGCGTTCAAGGATATCCTTAAGTACTTGAGAAGAACTAAGGATATGTTTCTTGTATACGGAGGTGAAGAAGAGCTAGTCGCTAAGTGTTATGTCGATGCTAGCTTTGACACTGATCCGGATGACTCTAAGTCTCAATCAGGATACGTATTTCTCTTGAACGGAGCAACAGTTAGTTGGAGGAGCTCCAAACAACCCGTGGTGGCTGGATCAACGACGGAGGCGGAATATGTTGCTTGAAGCTAGCAGAAGCGGTTTGGATGAAGGAGTTCATAACGGAACTAGGTGTGGTTCCTAGTGCGTTGGACCCAATGGTGATCTATTGTGACAATAATGGAGCCATAGCCAACGCCAAGGAACCAAGGTCTCACAAGAATTCCAAGCATATTAAGCGCCAGTTTCACTCCATCCGCGAGCATGTCAAGGATGGAGATATAAAGATTTGTAAAGTGCACACGGACCTGAATGTAGCAGATCCGTTGACTAAAGTACTCCCTCGGGAAAAACATGATCAACACCAGAACTCCATGGGTGTTAGATTTATCACTATATAAACTAGATTATTGTCTCTAGTGCAAGTGGGAGGATGAAGGAAATATGCCCTGAGAGGCAATAATAAAGTTGTTATTATGTATTCCTTGTATATGATAGATGTTTATTTTGCATGCTATAATTGTATTGATAGGAAACATCAATACATGTGTGTTTAATAAACAAAAGGGTTCCTAGTTATGCCTCTCTTATAGACTAGCTTGTTGATTAACAAGATGATCAAGGTTTCCTGATCATGGACATTGGATGTTGTTAATAACAAGGTCACAACATTTGTGAAATGATGTGATAAACATTCATCCGAAGTATAGCATTACGATCAAGTCATTATGTTTATATTGCTATAACATCATACGAAGTAATCTTTATCCTTAGACCATGAGATCATGTTAATTGCTAACACCAGAAGAGTATCTTGATAACATCAAACGTCACACCATAACAGGGTGACTATAAAGATGGGTTCAGTGCTACAAAGGTGTTATGTTGAGGCTCATGGATCAAGAGTGGAATTTTTCAATCCTGATGACGGATAGATATACTGGCCCTCTCTCGGTGATATCACATTAGGATAGCTTGCAAGCAAGTGATGTGATCACTAGAATGTTATATCATGGGAACAAGAAAAGAGTGCATGTCGGTAACGAGATCAAACTAGGTATGGAGATACTGATGATCGAATATCGGACATGTAATATATCGAGAGACAAAGGGATTTAGTTACAAGTGTTAAAGGTTCTCACGATCACAGGAGTCATCGTTGAATGTGTAGGAGTCGAGACGGATCTCGAGTCCTGCGCTGATTATTGATCGGAGAAGGGTCCGATCGTGTACGCATTATTCATGAACCGTAGGGTGACACACTTAAGAGTTACGGACACCATTTTGGAGCACATATGTTTGACGAAAGAATTACAAAGCGCAGAATTGTTTCAATAGAAACCGGAAATTGTTTGGTGAAATTGCGAAGGTGGTTCTGCATGTGATATTGAAATATTGTAAGGGGCTATATGTGAATGTTTGTTAATTAAAGTAATTAACAAAATTCTGAATAAATTTAATAAAAGAGTTTTATTAAATGAGAGAGCATTAAATTTGGAGAAAATTAATGCATTTAAAGTGGAGACTTTAAAAGGGAATGTGAAGAGGCATTTTAATGTGGAGGAGTTACCACCACATGAATGGGGAGGTGACGGGTCACCCCCCCATGCGCCGGCCATGGAGAGAGGGGGCACTCCCTCCTCCTATTAAAGGCCACCCATTCCCTCCTTCATCCACACACCTCCTTATGAAGGATCTCTCTCCCCCTCTAGAATTATTCCCCCATGGTCTCGGATTAGCGAGATACATGTTCCCGGTGGCATTTCGTCTGGAAGGAGTTGCTGCTTCCACTGGATTGCTGGAGCGATGAGGTGGAGGTTGTCCGGTGGCTTGAACGTGTGTGCGAGGACGGATGCGCTGCTGATTTGCGGCGCTCGGACTTCCACACGATCTTGAGATCGGCAAGCGTACGACTACATCAACCACGAGTTCCTACTCGTTAACAAAACTCGTTGTCTGCGAGGGTAAGTTCTCCATGGATGTATGTCCACCCATTGCTCTATATCTACTAGATAGATCTTGGCGTATAGTTCTCATCGTAGGAATTTTTTTGTTTTCTATGCTGCGGACCCAACAACATTAGCATAGGTTCACCCACACAACACTTAGCAAGCTAGAGAAGATTAATCGACTATATGAAGCGAAAGCACTTGATAGTCTTCCCATGTGACCTCGAGAACGTTTGGTCATCTTAAGTAATACAACCGGCTTGTCCTTTGCTGCATAAAGGATTGGGACACTTGCTGCATTTATTCCTACTGTCTTTTATTTACTCGTACTTTGTTTACTTTCTTAATCGAAAACCCCTAAAAACCCAGCACCTTCTGCTCCTCGTTGGGTTCGACACTCTTACTTATCGAAAATACTGCGATACACCCCCTATACTTGTGGGTCATCAGCGGTGCCAAGCGACTCGTCATCTACGGCAACTCCAAACTCGTGGTCAACCAAACAATGAATGAGTGTGACGCTCTGAGCGACAACATTATCGCTTACCATGACCTCTACGACACACTCAAAGGGGACTTCGACGGCTCCTAACAGTGACACGTCGGCTGCGAGAGCAATGAGGAGGCGGACATACTCGCCAATATTGGCTCCACCTGCGCCCAAGTGCCACCTGAGTATTTCTAGAGCGCATCTGCGAGCACTCCATCAAGCCAAAGGCTCTAGAACCTAAAGATGGCATGACAAAGGACTCGGGGGCTATGCCACCCATCAAGCCAATGGCACTCGACAACATGGAGCCAGACAAAGGACTCGAAGTCCCCAGGGAGGTCATGATGATCGAGCCATCCTGGACACAACCATACATCACATACTTGCTCAGCAAAAGGCTGCCAGATGACTCGACTGATGCGCGTCACATAGCGCGACGATCCAAGGCATTCGCCCTACCAACGGTGAACTATATAAGCGTAGCATCACAGGAGTCCTTCAACGATGCGTCTCCAACGGAGAAGGAAGGGCCATCCTCCTCGACATACATGAAGGCACTAGCGGGCATCACGCCGGCAGTCGCGCCCTCGTCGCCAAAGCTCTACGATCTGGATTTTACTGGCCAACGGCAATGCACGATGCCAAGGACATTGTCCAACGTTGCAATGTCTGCCAGCGATTCACGGACAAACCACATGCACCTGGCGCGGAGCTCAGGCCAATACTCGTAGCTTGTCCTTTCGTCCAATGTGGACTCGACATGGTCGGTAAGCTCCAGAGATCTTCACGAGGAGGATACGTCTACCTCCTAGTCGCGGTTGACAAATTCACCAAGTGGATTGAGGCCATGCCGGTGACAAACCAATCGGGAGCCAGCACTGTCAAATTCTTCGAGTCCATCGTCTTCCGCTTCGGGGTGCCACACAACATCATCACGGATAATGGGACGAACTTCACCTCCAAGGAGCTCCAGGAATTCTGCAAAAACCTAGGAATAAACATTAGTTACACCTCTGTGGCACATCCTCAGACCAACGGTCAAGTCGAAAAGGCCAACGGCCTCGTCTGCGGAGAAATCAAGAAAAGGCTCCTTCGGCCACTCGAAAGAGCTGCAGGGTGCTGGCCCGATGAGCTGCAATCAGTACTATGGAGCATGCACACAACTACAAACAGCACCACAGGCTACACTCCGTTTTTTATGGTGCACGGTGCCGAAGAGGTGCTACCTGCAGAAGTGCGCTACAAAGCCCCACGGGTGGTAGCATACAGTGAGAGTGAGTCAACTCTCGCACTCGAAGACTCCGTCGACCTCCTTGATGAGGCACGCAAGATTGCAGCAGAGAGATCCACGATCTACCAGCAGAACCTCCGCAACTACCACAGCAGACGGCTATGCCCTAGATCCTTCGTCGAAGGAGACCTGGTCCTGCGACTAAAGCAACAAGGGCACCTCAAACTCGAGTCCCCTTGGGAAGGACCTTACGTGATTACCGAAGTAATCCTAGGTGGCGCCTATCACCTTAAAGACTCAGAGAGCAGAGTCGCATACTCCAATCCCTGGAACGTCGCACAGCTGCGCCGTTTCTACCCTTAGATGTTTTTACTTTACAAATAAGGCTATTCAGCCAGGCTACTTAGCCACACAATTGTACCTCGTGATATTATGCGAATAAATAAAGCTAAGTGCCCCAAACCTTGTGTTCTTTCTGTTTTACTTGCAATTATATCACTCGGAGGCTACGCCATCCTTTACACTCCATTCTACGAACAAACATAGTATCCTGAGTAGTCGACGCACTACCAATCGAACCCTTGATAAAACCAACCCAGCTGCAATGCACCTGACAGGTTGGCAAGGTGCTAAGATAAATACGCGTCAGGATAACAAAAAGGAACCGTAGATTATAGTACACTCGAAAAATATACAAGCTAGCAAGCTCTTTACACATTAACGGCTATCAAATACACCTGACACAATTGTATAAATTTTACAACACTTGTACATCTATGTGCAAGTCTATATTACAGTACTGCCGCAAAAGGAGCACATTTATTTGCTCTTCAAAGAAATCTACAATATACTCAGCTGGCCGGTCAACCGCCTGATAGTGTGGCACCATATTCCAGGTCATCCCTTCTGGCAGCCGCGGTGGCCCAGCGGCAGCAGTCGTGATATCCACATCTGGCCGATGCAGTCGAACAAGCGCCAAAGCAGCCTTAGCACCCGCGACCAGCTGTTGGCACACACACTCGCGGACCGCGCTGATATCCTGAAACTTGGTCAGAAGAGCCAACATGCTTGAAGGCACCATGTCCAGCGGAAACATTGTCTGAAAAATATACCTAAGGCATTACTACGCCTTCTTCAAACACTGAAGCACCCGCGATGCATGATCCTGCAACATCGCCAACGTGACTGCATGATTGCGGTCCACCCAGAAGTAACCACTAGCATGCAGCTGCTCCTGGGTCAAGTCATTCATTCAAATGGCAACCCGGCTCCTCTCATCCTGCGGGTGACAAGTGCTAATGATTACAATAACCAAGATCAAAGCATAAGACAGAGCATCGCCGTGAATGGCTAAAGAAAAGGATAAGAAGATAGAGATATAACATTTAAATTGCTCGTTCAACTGAGCAACTTCGTCTAGGAGATACTTCTCGCGAGCAGTGGCCTTCTCAGCCTTCGACTTCCACACTCCCGCATTACCACGGATAATGGGCAATTCTCGCTCCAACTGCTTTATGTGATCATGCAGTCACGCAAACAGCGACAACTCCTCCACCTTTGGACGCGGTCACACCGCAGTTTCATCGGCGGGAGGAGAGTCAGGAGGACCACTCGAAGGACCCTATTACAGCCAAACAAAGAGGCAAATAAGACCAACTATACATCGATAAAAAGGACAGAATGCATTCAAATTCGGCAAAGTATCAACAAGGGTACCCCCACAAAATATGTTTCAGCTAAAGGAAAGCTAAACTATTACACATGGCAGCTAAGGCATGCTCTACTTTTTTGACTTCGACTTTGACTTCGGGGGCTTCCTCGAATCCGTGGTAGTCTCTGAAGCCACAGACTTCCCAGTGGTAGCCCTATACGCAGCCTTTACCGCCTTCACTCGCCGTAGCTCTGCAGAATATTTGGCATCTGTCTCAATGAGACGAGGTCCATACTACAACTACCAGCAAAGGGAGCGAACACTACCTGCTGGCCATCCGCGTCGACAGACATCGCCTCGGAGATTACACTAGGGTCCAGCTCCACACCGTGGGCTTGCACCATCGCGAGTGCCATCGTTGCACCGACAGACCGCTACGCATTCTTGAAGTCCATTGGGATGCCTTCTGTCAAGGATTCTACCAAGCCATCAAGATTTTCGATTAATCTAGGCTTGGGGACCATATCCTCTCGAAGGTGGCTCAACACACTCTTGGCCTTCCCAAGTGTTTCTTGGAGGGAGACGCTGCAGGCCTCGACTGCAGCCATGGCGCTAGCCAGGGCATCCACACGGGTCAAGGCCTGGGCGTCGAAGCTTACGTTGGCGGCATCTAAAAAACACAGGTATCAGCGCAGCGAGATAAATACCAAAGCAGGGAAAAATACAAGTGAAGTAGCATATTACCTGAGAGTGCTTTCGCAATCGAGAAAAGTTGTTCTACGAACAATTTCTCCCTCTTAGAAGTGGAAGCACATAGATCTTCCTCGCGTGTTTGCGACTCCTCCAGGGCCGCGACTGCCTCGGCGTGCTTCTTCTCCGCTGTGACAAGTCCCTTCTCGAGGGAAGTGACACAACAAAGAAATTCGTTGTGCTCATCTGCAAGGGACAAAATATGGCAATATTTGAGTTTACCAACCTCTATAGAAGAAGAGTGGAGAGATAAGTTTAACACTAACCCTCGACTGCACGGTGACGGTTGTCCAGCATGGCATGCTGCCGACCCAAGGAAATAATCTGCTCGGCGAGGCGAGTAGAGTTCTTCAAGATAGGCTACATCAAAAGAAAGGAAAGCACCAGCATTAGCAAAAAATGAACAAGTGTAAATTCGACTACCAGTGGCAAGAGACACTTACATGCTCCAACAGGGACTCCGAAGGTTCCTGTGGAGTGGGAGTCCGTGCAACAATCTGGTGCCCCTAGTGTTTGGGGAACTCGAAGAATTGGCACTGGAGTGGGCCGCCACCGGAGGAGAAGACCGTACTGCCACCTCCTTGTTCTTGGAGTCTACGACTCCAGATTCCTTAACAAATTGGCAGTCATCAGAGGACGACGACACTGTTTGACTGCAAAATACCTAGAACCACTTCAGAAAAGAAAACTTTGAGGGAAACAAGACGAACTCGCAAATATATAGACTTACCCTTCAAAATTCTCGAGGTCAAAGGAATCGCCCGACGACTCCTTTGGCAACCATGGATTTTTCCTAGAGGGAGGAGCCATGGCACGCATAGGCACGACGGGGATTGGCTCCTCTGCAGCAGCAGGAGGACCCTCTGGTGTTGATGGTGAGGAGGCATTCGAATCCTTTCTGCGGGAGCGCTTGCGAGTCCCATGATCGCTGGACTAGAGGGCTTCCTGCTCATCCTCAATAGGGACGGTGGAGCCCAACTGGTCCTCTTCTTCCACCTCGCGAGGAATAATTCCTTCAGGCTAAGGAGGCAAGTTGGTGGCCATGGTCCAGTCCTAACAGTAGAAGAAACATTAGTATATAAAACAAAGCACCTACAAGCAATCGAAAATCAAGAAACTTCAAAGAGAAATCCACCTCAGGGGGAGGATTGCTAGCACAGAATGGAGGCATGACTGAGTCACCCGGGAAATCCTCCTTGGTGGTGTACTTAGTCAGCAGTCGAAACCTCTTGTCTACCTCTCCAGAAGAAATGCCCTCCGCAGAAATGCGAGTGACATCATTAGCACCAATCCAGCGGATAATAGGGTGTACCCTGGCGTGCAGAGGCTGTACGCGGGGACGCTTCCAAGTGTGAATGAGCTCTGCACCACCTACTTCTTTGCCTATGCGGTTTTCGAGGTCGCAGACATGCTGATACAGGGTCTTTGTTTCCTCAACTTCGGTAGGTATCACCATGTTCTTCCAGGACCTCCTCTGCTTGCAGGGCACAACTGGATCGAATGGTGCAAGTCTGTAGTGCTCTCCATCAACTTTCTGGTCGGAAATGTAGAACCACTTCTCCCTCCATCCTTGGACAGACGCAGTGAGCTTGATGGCAAAATAGGTGACGTTGGAATCGACATGGATCCTGCAGCCTCCTATGTCGTAGACTACTGAACCCGACTCCGATTGACGTTTGAGATTAAAAAGTTTTTTGAAGAGGCCGAAGTGTGGCTCGATTCCAAGCCAGCACTCGCAAAGAGTGATGAAGTAGGCGATGTGGAGGATGGAATTTGGGGTCAGCTGGTGAAGTTGGAGCCCATAGAAACAAAGGAGACCCCTAACAAACATATGTCGGGGAGAGAAAGACCACGAATGATGAATACAAGGAACATCACTCAAAAACCCGTGGGAGGACTGGGGATTACCTCGTCGTCGGGAATGCAAGAATCGTCCTCTACAGCAGAGAGTGCCCCGTCCTGGTGTTGAGTGAACAACTCAGAGGAATTGATGATGGATGGGCTCCATGACCCATTGGTGACGCGAGTCTCCGCGCCCTTCTTCTTCCCAGCTCTGGCGGCGCTGGTGCTTGTGGTGGTGGCGCCCTTCTTCTTGGCTGCGAAAGCAACAACCTCAGATCCAGCGGCGGAGCCTCCCTTCTTCTTGCCCATCTTGTGCTAGCGGTGTGAGCACAGGAAGTAGCTGGGGAAGGTACGAAGTTGGTCTAGTGCCTCAGAGGAGATGTGAGCAATGGAACAGCAAGGGTAGCAATGACGGAGGTGCCCGAGCGAGAAGAAGATGTGGGGAAATGACCGCACGGTGAACCCCTACTTAACCTCATAGTAGATGTAATCCAACGGCCAGGAGAAAACCAACCCGACGCGTGGCACACATCGAGGTCAACGCGTGGCAAGGGTAACCCATGAACCATCACGCCACTCCGCCCATTACGTGCGAGAATCGAGGAGACACAGTTAAACCATAAGATTATGCATGCTTGGTCAAGTCCAAGTCAGAAAATGGGACCCACTACTCGTCACATCCCGTCAAAACCACTCACGCGGGCAACTGAGGTCATCTCATCATCAGCACTGACGTCATCAACTCCAGCAGGAGCACATTTTGACTACTCTAGTCCTTACTCGAGTCTTCGACTCAACCAAGCACTTAGGGGCTACTCCTAATAGGAGCGCTGGCCACGTACCCGAAGAAATTTGCAAAAATATCCAAGCATTACGAAAAACCCTTCACTCGAATCTATGATTAGATTGTGGACTTCGGGTTACTTCCATATGGAGATTTGAAAGCACATTCGATTGAAACAAGCAAAAGACGACAGTAGTCGCAAAATACTTATAGTCCCCACTCGAGTCTACGACTCGAATAGGCACTCGGGGGCTACTCCCATAGGGAGCGCTGGCCGTGCACCCTATGATTTTTTCGATACATTATATTGTGTGTTAATAACATCCACACTTGAATGCTATGGCGACTCCGCCTCATATTTTCCCTGCAAAGAGACTGCGTCTCCTAGGCCACCTTAACCATCTCCGCGATGACATAAATTCGGATGCCGCGCTTACAGCGTGAAGATAAGAACTGAATAAGGCCTGTCAACGCATCTGATGCGCTCTACCAGAAATAAACCGTACCTACAGGTATGATGAATAAAGCCTTGACGCACGCGTCGAGCGCTCACATTTACACACTGGGATTCGACTCTATAAGACCTCCGTGGCCTGAGTCGAATTACACCAACACTTTTCCGAATTCGAGTCCGGGGACTCGAGTTTGAGTAGATTGCGTTGTGTTTCCCTAAGGAAGTTAACTGATCCCGATACATCGGATAAATCAGGCACGCATATCAACAATCCCTATGACACAAATCAAAGCACTCGAAAAAAAATGCTCAGCTATGCACTCGAAAGACTTCATAAAGTCTCCGCTTGAATTTGCGATTCCACCGGACACTCGGGGGCTACTGACATGGGCATACCTTACATGTACTCCAGTTTGGTATATACGACCTGATCTGGCAGAATCCCATGGCGTTACCAGGGCCCAATCCAAGATTCGGGTGACCTACGAAGACTCCGACTGCTTGCGGCACAAGGCAAAGCTTAAGGTAGAAAGTTTAAAGGGATAAACCCTAACTTGTAACCGACTCGACCTGCTACCCGAGACCGAGCCTATCTATATAAAGGCTAGGAAGGGGCAGCGAGGAGGATGATCACAACCCTAGTTTCCACAACCTCGCCAGATTGCATCTGCGCACCCCCTGTAACTTTCGACTCCCTCGATAATTCCAAGAGCAGACAAGCAGGAGTAGGGACCTCTATGAGGCCTGAACCTGGGTAAATCTTGCATCCCTGTGTGCTTGTTTGCTAGCCGATTGATGCCTACATTTCTCCCTCCTTCTCCAAAACCCAAGTCCATAACAATGGGCATTGATGAGTTCAACCCTCGTTAGGCATGCATCACAATTACCACTAGACTTTATTTCAATCAAACAACTCCTTTCATGAGTGTCATCAAGACTATCAAAATATCCATGGGGTTAAGTATATTCAAGGGTATACTCTCAAGACTATCATTCATCAAACAAGTCTCAAATTTCTCACTTTTTCTTATTGTACTTGTTTGGCAATATTATTTCCAAGGCAAGACTCGATTAACTAAAAGAACTAGAGCAAGTGCTTCAACAACTAATCATCATACCAATAAAAGCCTTACTCTAACCATATTAAATTACTTCCCACTAGCATGGCATCTTAGCAAATCAACCAACTAAGATAAACAACTCAAACTTCATAAGTGGGAAACATATGACATACCTCTCATAAGTGACTTCATGATCCTCTTTCTTATATGGATGTGTTCCTTCAAAACTCAAACACGATTACTCTCGTAATAATATTAAAGCAAAGAGGCAAAGTATGAATCCATGTTTACAAAAAAAGAAAAAAGAAAAAAATATTTTTGTATTTTTGAGGATAGAGATTAAAGAATAGAAAAGAACTTGTGACCAAGCAAGGGTTTAAGAACAGAAAAATGAAAACAAAAATAAACTAAAATGAAAGCAAATTAAAAAACAAAGGAAAAAAGCAAAGTGTTGGAACAAGCCAACACGAGTGTTTCAAATCTCCCAAGGAGCTGGAGTAAAACCTCGTTATTACAAAAATAAAATTGCCGGGGGAACACGTCCCCAAGCTCAGGCTTTTGCAAGCCCTTTTGTTGCTCATTATGGTGGCGGTGGATAATCTCCCACATTCCATTGGCTGCTCCAATCGTGGAACTGGATGGTGAGGCTTGCAGTGGCATCTCGGAGGTTGATGGAGAGGTTATTCATATTTTGAATATTTCCTTCGAGTGCATAGATGTCTTCATAGGTGGTGTAGTAGTTTGGTGGCTGCACATTTTGTTCGGGTCCTCCTTATTCTACTTCTTCATCTTCTCCTCCTCCCACGGGTATTTCTTGTTGGGGTAGATTAGCTTCAACCTGCGCGTCATAACACAAACATCCATTCTCGATAGAGGATAAACCATTAGGCAACAGAGCTGGGATCAAGTGATCCGCTCTAGGTATATCGAAGAAATATCTACCATGATTTTTAGAAATTATACCACATGCTCTCAGAGTAGAAAGACCAAGATGGTTACTTCCAGTCAATGGTTGGATGTTACCTAGGTTGATGCGAAGTGCGCGTGCAAGAACGGTCACAACTCCTCCTCCGCATATGGGTCCTCGAGATTGAAGAGCCTGATGCTTAAGGTAAAACACAAGTAGAGCGCCCAAATTTGGTGTTAAGTTACAACTGATAAGAGCAGTTTTTGCGAGGATCAACATGTCCTCCTCATTAACTCTAGTAAACTCACCACATGCCTGCAGTGTGTTAGCAATCACATAGATTAAATATCGAATAGTAGGATGATCAATTTGGTTCCCCTTGGGTATGTTTCCACGAGTTATCATCAAATTAAAGTATTGTGAAGGGGAAGGATCTAAAACAAAAGTAGTTGTGTGTACATCGGTGGTGTTGTTGGTAAACCCAAAGCATTGAGCCCATTGGATGAGTGTTAAAGTGTACTCACATTTCATAAGGCGGAATTTGATTCGATCAACTTCGGGCCTTTGTTCCTCGGAACAACCATAAGGATCCACCGTATGCGTCAAGGTGCTGAAGAACTCAAGCATCAAGCGGCGATACGTCGCAACATCCTAAAAGACAAATTTGTACAAAGCAACATTGTTGCAAAGTAAATCGAAATCAGCACGAATGCCAAGTTGGTTCAGGTTATAAGGACACACCCACTTGGTGGAATTGATCTCTCAAATCTTGAGACAATCGAAACGGCTCAGTTGGAACTCCTTGGTGAACTCGATACCAAGTGACTCGGTGGTTAACGTATCAACGGGTGGTGTGGAGGATTCCGTAGCCATCTCACGTGTACGACTCCTCGTGTTCTTCTAACAAATAAAAACAAGACAAAGTAAATAAAGATTGCTAATTTTTTTTGGTCCAATAGAAATATAACATAAGTGATTATCTACACTAACTACAAAAGAAACTCCTCTAAAAACAATGATAAGGATATTCAATATCAATATTGAATCAAGAACAAGACCTATGTCTAGATTGACAATGATGAATGATTGAGTGAAGCTTTTGCACAAATAAGTTGAGGATTGCAGGAGAATCATACCTTAGATCGAATGAGTGTGAAGAATCAAAGAAAGATTAAGTAAATTTTAAGATCCAGTGGAGGTGGTTTGGAGTTTGGAGGAAGAAGAAAGAGAAAAATTGATTTGGGGATTTTTAGGTTACCTCCTCGGGGTGCTTATGGCGGCTATGTACATAGTGTGGCAGTGATGCAATGGACGCCCGCTAAATGTCGGGTGACTTACCTTGGGGGCGACGACTTCTCCTAGGCGGTACACTCGGCACATGCGCGCGGTACGGTCGTGCGCGCCCGTACTACTAGTCATTATCTATACGGTGACTTTGCCTGAAATCTGATACTTGCTCGGGGGTACGCTACGGAAGCACAGTACGGGCGCGTCCGGCCGTACCGGTGGTCATAATCGATACTGGTGCCTTTGGCAAACGTATATTTTTTATCTCCCTTTGGCTTGATGTGGTATGGGCGCACGGTACGGTTCACTCCGGCCGTACGAGTGGTCATTAAGAACACTGCAAACTACAAAACTTAAGAAATTTGATTAGTAGCTCCGTGCGCCTTCACACATCTTATCAAAGGACTTGATAACAGCAAACATACTAGTAATGATCCAACAATACTTCTTAGGCCATGTGTTAGTAAAATAAAGTATAGAGGATTACCTTATTTGTTCTCCTCTCCATAGGTCTTCTTGAACACTCTTTATTAAAAATAAAAACAAAAACAAAAACAAAACTAACACAATAGAAAATACATAAAGAAAGAATTTTATTTCACATGGTTTGCCTCCCATGAAGCGCTTCTAGTTAAGATTAATTAGCTTGACCTCGATGGCAATCACTTAGGTTTGTAAAGTGGAACATTCAGTCCAAAGTAGTTTGCTTTCAAAGTAATTACACCATCATAATAATTAGGCTTGGCCTTCTTCTTCCTAGGGAAGTGGACTACAAAAGGATCTTTAGATGGAAGCCCTATTCTCACATTCCCTTCATGTAAATTAATTAAAACTTTAATAGTTCTTAGGAATGGCCTACCTAGAATTATAGGTGCTATGGGATCTTCATGCATGTCCACAATAACAAGATCAATAATAGCAGGACTACCTTGAATTTCAACAATTATATTTTATTTTATCCCAATATCTTGTTTATAAGTTGAATCAGCTAGATGGATCCTCAATTCAGTTGTAACAAATTACCCCAAGTTTCACTTATCGAATAAGCTTTTGGAAATTATTACGATGCTTTCACCAAGATCACAAAGTGCGGATATCTCATTAACTCCCGACTTAATTTTAATAGTGGGCTCAAATATATCATCTAGCTTAGCTGGAAGCTTATCATCTAGTCTTTTATACTCCATCTCTAAATCACGAACCTTAGATGCTACTTGTTGTATAAATTATTGGTACATAGCATCATTACCTTGTTCTATACCTGGATTCTTAATAGTGATCATCTTCAATAGATCTTCCATGAACCCCCAAATTGGTTTTGTTGAACCAAACTTAAAAGGTTAGGCTTTATCTCATATGTTTCCGCATCAACTGCGGGATGAGTGATGGGTGCACGAATAAAATCATTAGTGGGAGTAGCATACTCCTATAATCTCTTTTGAGCCATGGCTCTTATCTTTTTGGTAATTTTTTAAGTAATGAAAACGGATAACAAGTAACTAATTATTTTTGGGTTTTCAAATAGATAACAAGAATTAAACTACAACTAATAATATAAAAAAACAAGGTCTCTAATGACCTCACCAGGATAGCGAAATTGCTTTCCTGGCAACGATGCCAGAAAAATGGTTGATACCTTCGATCCAGATTCACGGATGTAGTATAATAGCTTTTTTCCCTAGAAGACCTAGGTTTAATCGAACCTCGAAATGCACTGCTAAAAGGTAATAAAAAAGGACACATCTATAAGACTTTATTTGTTTGTTTTACCTTAGTTGATCGAACCAGTCTAGTTTACTTTATAATGAGTTTGAATCAATGGATGAAGATAGACTAGGGTTGAAGATCCACCCACAGCTACACATCAAATGGGATAAAAGATAATAATAAGCATAGTCATGCATAATGTTTGAATGGAGATAATCTCTTGTGGGTAACAAATCCTAATATTCTTGAGCCCCCGTGATGCAACAGGCATAACAATAGACTTTCAATCCAATCGAGAGCACACCGAAACCAAGGGTTACAAATGATTATAAAGTGTAAAACATAGAGGAAAGCTTTAAGTGGCGATGTTGTTGTTGATCCCGAATGGGGCGCTAAGAGAATACCGTACTACCCTTTCTGTCACTTAGGTTCCTATGAGATCGCCGCTAGCCAAGTATCACACCTCAAGCCTTTATCAATCTATGGGATCTTGGGTACCTACAAGTCCACAGATCGAGACAAGAGACGAAGAAACAAAAGAAACAAATCACAATTCGAAAAAAAATACAATTCTCCCATGATCTAGATGCATATAATCGCTGCGAGGTTTCTCCCCAACCCACAACCCGTGAGGACTACTCACTCATAAAAAATAGATCGGAGATAGAAAATATCATACAAATACTTAGATTGAAATCAAATATTCTTACAATGGTCGCCAAATCACAAGTAGATCTAAAGTACAAAGCAATGGATATGGCTAGTGGATGGATAGATGGGGGAAGTGATGAACAATGGATGAAAAATAGTGTGGATCTCCTTTGGTGGTGTTGTGATGCAATCTAAGAATGGCGGCTCTCTTGCCGGTGGCGGGAGCCTCAAAATATATAGTCGTCTTCACAAAAGTTGTAGGGTTTGACGAGATGAAGCTGTCGCCACTTGGTACGGATGGGCGGTACGGGCGGACCATGCTCGTACTAGTTGTTGTTAAGCATTCTAGCGCCTTGGCACTGCATCCCAATTACTTGGTCGTGTGTACTTCCTCAAAATCCTTCATTATAACTCCTTATTTTTCTTTAAAAGTCGTGATTTCCTGCACTACATAAATCAAAGAAGGGATTTGCATATCTTTGCAATTATTAGTCATTAGTGGCGAGAGTTGAGAGTTTCTTTGGCAATTTCTTAACCAAAAACAATGTTTAAACGCAGTGGAAGATGACAAAAATCGGAGCCATCAGAACTCAACGATGTGGTTTTGGGCAAAGAGGAAGTTAGGTGCGGGTCAGCAGTGAAGTGGCTCGCGATGGTGAAGGTTGTGACAGAGAAGACTTTAACATGTACTCATCGAAGAACACCATGATGACTACGTGTAATACAACACAAGATGGTACATCCCATGAGGTAGAGAAAAATTTGTTTGTGTTGCAAGCTTTCTTCCCCGAGGACTGGAAAATGATCATGGAGGATGGGACTTGTCTCTTCCTTGGATGCGCCCTAATGGTGCATCCTTTTGATGGTGCGACCTCGAACCTATCGGTGATCCCAAAAGGCATCCATTCATGGGATAAAATACATAAATTTCCTACTCTCTTTAGCAACATCGATGTGCTCACACAGTTGGCGAAGAAGGTGGGTGAAATCATTGGTTTTGATATGACTGTCATGCAAGCGATATTGGGGTTTCATAGTGTGCGGGTGAAGCTCGACTCCACCAAGACGCTGACACGATTTGTTCCATTGGTGTTGGATGGACAGGAGCGCATATTCTTGCAAGTTAAGTACGAAAAAATGCCAAAGCATTGAAAGTTGTACAACTTGATGGACCACACGCACTTGGAGTGCGGAACTAGGGAATATGATGAGTCTAAACTTCAGTTTGGATCATGGATGATCACTGAGGAAGATTTTTGTAAGGCTAGGACACTAGGAGCTCGAGCTCAAAATTTTCTCTTGAATCTGAAGGAGGCAGGGACCGTGGGCTTCTGGCTAGACACGGTGGTGGAAGGGCTAACAAAGGGAAAGGTGATTGTGGCATACACAAGTGGGTGCTGAAGCCAAATACAAGGTGTCGCAAGCACGGTCCTGAGGAGGAGGGCCTAGGCACAAATCCACATGATGAGCTTGAGGACATGGTGTCGAGGCTGTTGAAGTCGATACCTACTATTGTTGAAGCAGATCAGAGTAATCCTAGCAGGGACACGCAGAAGGAGTAGAACATGGATGTATCTAAGGGGTTCGGTGCTGATGCGAGTGTGCCTATTTGGGTACCCACACCACCTCCGTAGTACATCCCCCCCCCAAAAGAACTGAAGAAACAGAGAAGCGCAATAATTGTGGTGACGGGCAAGGCGGGTACGATGGATGATCAAGCCATGCAATGTGAGGATAGCTATAAGAAGCGTGGTACCGATAATGTTGAGTTACAACTGTCATGCCTTGGGCGGAGCTATGACGGTTACAGAGCTTCCCGATCTTGCGAAGAGATATGCCCCACCATGTTGTTTGCTCTTTGGACTCAACTAAATAGAACATGTGTGAAGAGTTTAGCTTGGTTGATAGGGTTCGATTGATGTTTTGTTGTACGTAGTATCGAGCGCAGTGGCATCCTGGGTTTGTTTTAGAAAAATAACATATCTATTGAGATTTTCCTTATTAACAGTGTATCACATTGAAGCTATAGTGAAGGAAGTTGGTAGGACCCATGGCGGTGACGGATATTTATGGCGAGGCACAATGAGTGAAAGGTTTAAAAATTGAGACATCTTAAAATATATTGGGTAGTCGTCATCTCTACCACACGTGTGCCTAGGGGATTTTAACGAGATACTGCATTGACACGAGCATGTGGGAGTGCAGGAGTGGAGCCATGCGCAAATTGCAGGTTTTCATGATATGGTGGAGGTGTGTGAGCTGAAGGACTTGGGCTACAGGGGTTCTAGGTGTACATATGAGAAAAAAGGTTGCCGGTGGTTCGTATGCAGGGTTAGACTGGATTGGGATCTGGCTACAGTGGAGTGGAGCGATCGGTCCCCTCTAGCTACTATTACACATCTTATGGCAGCAACTTCGGATCACTGCCAATGTTTATATTCAGGCATTGGAATTTTTTAGTATATCATTGTTTTATGGTTCGCTGTGCCTTGGGATCTAAAAAGTAACGGATAGGTAGTAAGTATTGATGTTAGTAAGTATTGATGTCAAACTTCCTTAATTTCCATGGTGAAAAACAGCAATGTTGAACAACAACAGTAACAAAGTTCTAAGGTCTCAACAGCCTATGGCCTCTACCATGAGAGGTAAACTTGCTCTCGGTATACAACTCTATCAATACAAGCCACATATAACTGAAAATGTACACTCTTCAATATAGGTTTGGCAGTAAAGTTAACATGACCAATATTCTTTCACTTGGTGTTTCAGGTCCCATGTTCTATCACTAGAAAAGTACTTCCTTCGGTATAGGTTTGGAAATGAAGTGGACATGGCCAGCTCAAGAAGGAAGAATCTGAAGCGAATTGTTAGAAGTTATAGGCCAGTAATTCCTTACTATGTTTGCACCCTCAAGAAAACCACAGACTGCAAAATAGATATGGTAATTCTCTTCCCTGTGTGTAGTACTATAATTCTCTTGAACTCTAACCATTCCTAGAACTGTAACAGTCTAAATTATTCCTGCCTTTTCCTGTGTAGTGATTCTCATCCAGTTTCGCTAGGAAGTATATTATGCCTTACATATCTACAGAAACCATTCAAGAGAAGTCGTGTGATAATAAAACTACTGTCAACTTCAGATCAGGGAGAATACCTTTTCCAACACAATCTTCAGGAAGGTGATGTTTGTGCCTTCTAGTTTGCAGCCAAAACGGGTTCTCTGATCATGACGGTGCATATTTTGTAGTGGTTTGAACTTGTTGGAATTGGTTGCATCTTTTGTGAGCTATGAACTTGTTGGGTTATGATGCAATATATGTATATAATGAATGCTCATGTTAATTTAGCTGAAGTTGCGTTCTATGTATTATGAGTTCTTTGTTATGTTGTTTGTTAGGCTGAGATGTAATATAGATACTAGATATTTAATGGGGGTCGAATTGCAAAATTGGCATATATCATGCACTGACAAAGACATTACGAGGCATTATCGTTATGTTGTAGTATCACAGGTACCACGACACCTAGGCAGTGCCTCCCCACATGGGTCGCGGCATAAACGCTTTGTTGCCGCGGAAGCGCTGGCTCGGCGGCTCACGTTGTGCCGCGCCAAAAAATCCGTCACCGTTGCACAATCCCCAATGCAGTTATTCCTAGCCGTTTTTTTTCCGTGCCAGTGCAAGTGCGGCGACTAAGTTTGTGCCTCGGCGTCTATAAGCGCCAGTGCCCGGGCTCCATGTTGTAGTGTGCGGAACTCAACATGGTCGAGGAGTTGGTCGAGTTGGATCACTATGAGGAGATCATGTGGCGACAACGCTTAATGGTGAAATAGTTGGCGGAGGGGGATAAAACACAAGGTTCTTTCACTTATGATCGAGCTAGCATAAGAAGAAGAATAAAATAAGTCAGCTCCGGAAGTAGGATAGAGAGATGACGGAGGATTCGAGTGTAATAGCCATCGCTACTAATGATTTTTACCATGATTTAGATTGGTCAGAAGGGTCCGAAAATATGAAGGTGTTGATGGATAATATTCCTGTACGTGTTATGGGAGATATGAATGAGGGACTCAAGGGCATGACTAAATATATTAAAATGTAGGAGGATCTCTTTGAGATGATTCCTACTAAGGCGCGTATCAGACATGCTGCCGACTCATCTTTTCTAGCGTCATTGGAATTTATTCGGGAAAGAAGTCACAAAATAGTGTTGGGGTGCTGCGAGGTGAGGACAACCCAATGGATTTCAATAAAATTATTGTGCTTATTTCGAGCATAGCCAAGCCGTAGGAGTTTGGACGGTTTCGCCTATCATTCTATGTAATGTCATTTACAAAATTGTGTCAAAGGTGCTAGCGAATAGACTAAAGCAAGTGTTTCCTGATATCATCTCAGATGAGTAGTGCGCCTTTGTCCTAGAAAGGTTGATCACGGACATCAAAATTACGGCCTAAGAGTGTTTACACTTCATTAAAAGGAATGGGGTCGTTAAACACAAATTATGTACACTCAAACTCGATATGCGGAAGGCCTACGGCCATGTGGAATAGAACTACCTCAAGGCAATTGTGCTAAAACTGGAATTCCACTCTTTGTGGGCAGGCATGGTGAGGAGAATGGTTATCATAGTGTCGCTCTCAATTTTGTTTACTGCAGAGCGCTTAGAGGAATTTAAGTCCTCTCAAGGTATCCGTAAAGGGCATCCTATATCGATATATTTGTTCTTGTTAACAGCAGAGGGACTATCGTTCCTATTAAAATCCAGAAGTGAATAATCGAACTTACAAGGTATTAAGGTGGCTCCCACTTCCCTGGCAGTAAGCCACCCGCTTTTCACTGATGATAGCCTGTTGTTTATTAAAGAAAATAGAGAAAGTGCTTGGGATGCACGAGACACACTGGATGCTTATTGCCATGCCTCAGGTCAACGTGTGAATTTGGATAGACCTTCTATCTTTTTCATTAAACGTTATCCAACGGTAGTGAAGCAGGAGTTAAAGACCATCTTGAATATTCAAAATGAGTCACTCAATGAGAAATACTTGGGTTTGCCCTAATGTGGGGAGAACTATCAACGGTGCCTTTAAATACTTGAAGGAATCATATATGGAGGTGGATCCAGGGTTGGTTGGAGCAATGCCTGTAAACATGAGGGAATAATGTGTTAATAAAATCGGTAGCTATGGAAATACCAATCTTCTCCATGGCTTATTTTAAATTACCATAGTTTTAATGCCAACATATCAATTCATTGATCTAGAACTTTTGGTGGGGTTGCAAGGAAGGAAAAAGGGGGAGGAGATGACAAAGCCCAAATTAATGGGAGGGGTAGGCTTCCGTGACATGTAATTATTCAACCTAGCTCTCGGCAATGCAAGCTTGGAGAATCTTGCAAAATCCCAATACATTGAGTGCACAAGTACTTAAAGTTGTTTACTTTCCCATTGTTTACTTTTAACTGTCGAGTTAGGATCTCATATGTCCAAGGTGTGGCGGGCCATCATGGAAGGGAAGGTTGTCCTAGCGCAAGGGTTGATTCTTCAAATTAGGTTAATACTAACCCGTGGAACAACAACTGGCTGCCTAGGGCTAGGGCGTTGAGACCATGTATGTTTTCCTAGCTGATGATACTATGGGCAACCCACCTCAACGATTTCCAGATCTTACCGCACAATAAACTCGTAAGGCCTAGAGTTTTGGGGATGTGGGGGGACTTGGTGATCACCCAATACTCTCCAATCCCCACAAATACTCTTTCCCAAAAATACTTTACCGTGTAGGAGGGTTTTCAATCTAGACAAAAGTAGGAAGGATTTGTACGGATATCCCCGGATTATTCCGGCCAAACTCGGAGTAGTAAACGGACTAGGGGATTTTGCGGGAATTGAAATAATCCCCTCCGTTTTCTGCAAATACACTAGTCAATACGAGAGAAGTAAACAAGGCCTAAATGGGATATGACTATACTAAACACCTTATATACTCCTATGGATGTTCAGGTGATTCAGGAAATTCCTATCAGTACACGAGCACGTGAAGATTTTTGGGCTTGAAAGGTGTCTTTACGGTGAGCTCGGCGTACAGAATGTTGGTCTGTACCAAAGCAAGATGAGGCCTGGTTGTATGGCACGGCGGAAATCTCGGATCATCATGGGATGCAGAAAAGCTGGACAAAGATGTGGAACATACAAGTCCCTGCCCCTCGCCGATGAGTACTTGCAGTATATGTGGGGCAGAGGACCCCTGGATAGACTCCCTAATGGCCTCACAATGGCGTGTTGCATATTAGATGTAGCGATACATATAATATACATTATCTATTGTACGCACGTTGACTAACAATATGATTGTGCGAATGACACGAAGCAAGCACCAAAGGTCACAGTGGCAACCGCCATCCTACCATAGTCGCTGCTAGACAAGCTGCCATTCAAGTCGTCTTCGAGCGAGCGGTGGCAGTGGTCCTATACTTTTGCAGTGAGATTAATCGATTGTTGTGATTGACAGGGTAGACACGAGATGGCAAGAGGGGATGCATAGACTAGACGTCCACAAGACCACCATCACTGTCTCAAATGTAGACATACATGTAGATGGGTTGTTTCGGTTGGGGTTCCGTGCGTAATAACCAATTGGGTTTAAGTAACAAAAATTAGTTGATTAGTATGGACATTAGCTCAATATGTATAAACTTACTAGTACGGTTTGAGGGAGTCGAACTTTGGGGGTGTCTGACCCCTGCTCGCCCCCTTGCCTCCGTCCTTGCACGCGGTGCCCGTGAGCTTGACGATTTGTGGTTTTCGGCAGCAACCTTGGCAGGTGGGCGCGGTAGTACTGGGGACTTCAGTTTTGATGGTGCTCTCTAGTACCGAGTCGTGATTTCTAGGACGAAAGTATAAGGTAATTTTTTTTCGAGATCCACAAATATGCATTGTTTTTTTAAATCTTTTGGAGAGCTTTCTTCTACAGTCTGGTTTTGTCTTAGCGGTGGTTAGAGTGTTGTTGTCGGTTGCTGTAAGTGATTGATGACTGTGACGGGTCTTTATTTTATTTTTTTAGCTGTTTGCATTCTTGATGCCCAGTATATTCTCTTTATAGAAAAATAATGAAAAATTATACTCCGTGGTGCCTCCATGGTCCAAGGACTGAACAGTCTTCTTTCATTATTTTTCTCGTTCAATAAGATGGTTGCACACTTGCAACGATAGTAGCATACAGAAAAGGAAGGACATGTTCGTTATTTGGCTGCGCGATACAATTCCGCACAGGCCACTCCGTGATCCAAGCAGGCCTGACCCCGGGGCAGGGCTGGAGGGGCGGCTGCCCTAGGCCCAAAAAAGAGGTCCTATGTACATGTGTCATCTATATACCAGCCTGGCTGGCCCAACTTTTCAACGTGCATAGCCAATGCAAGGAGAAATTACACAGCGTCCAGCTTAGGAAAAAGACCGACCCCATGATGGCACATCGGACGATGTAAAGACCGATCTCCCTAACCCTTCCTGCACCCACCGCCGCGCTGGGCGGACCCCCTCCCCGTCCTAGTCCTCCCTCCCATGATCTCTCCTCCCGCCGCCACCGCCCAGACCGTCACCGGGCAAACACCCGGTGGCGTGGCGGCGGCGGCGGTGTCCCTGCCCGCGATCCGGCGGGTAAAGGCGGTGGCGTCTGCACCGGGCTAGTTTGACGATGTTGTTGTGGCGGGCGGCAAGCAGCGGCAGGGATTCGGGCCTAGGCAGGCCGTGATCTGCTCCGTTCGTCACCCTCGATGCTAGCGCCCAGGTTACCTGGGCCTTGTTCGCGACACTAGGGTGCTTGGGGCATCTGCCCCCGGCATGATGGTGGTGACATCCTTCTCCGTCGGAGTGGTCGGCCGGGTGGGCTTGCCGTCGAGCGGCAGATCCTACTAGTTTCCGGTGGGTGGCATGGGGGCTGCTGGCTCGGTTTCAATAAAGGAGGTGGTCCTGGATCCCTCTCAAGTCAAGACGAAGATCTGCCCAATGTTGGTCTCCATTGATCTGGCTTCTGTGTCGTGTTTCGGAAGGCTCCGCCGGCAAACTCCATAGTACGCTCATGCCGTGAGTTTGCTAGATCGTATGGGATTTGGTCGTGTGCACCCATGTTTTACTCTGGCCGTTTGGTTTCAGAGGGTGCGCTTTGAAGCTCTATTGGCTGTTATTATCATGGGGCATGTTCTCGTTCCATGGTGCTGACAGAGAAAGTCATGGAGACCGAGATATGAGGACTGACAATGGTGGTTCCACTCTGGATGGTGATAAGGAATTGGCTTGGTGACTTGTGACTTGGAGCAGTGGCATGCAAGTGAGGGCTACTACACAGAAGAGGTTCATGGTCCTACCTTTTAGGGTGAAAACCTAGGTTCTGACCTTAATTGGTTGTGCCTGGCAATGGCCTCATTAAAAGAATTGTTTTGAGAGCGTGGACTTTCTTCAGGGTGAAAACCTCCTCGAAACAGGCATGCGCCCAGCTATATTAGTATAGCAACCACGATTGAGACCGCTGCTGGGCCAGACAGTACAACGCCAAAGAAAACAACAAAAAAAAGAAAAAAAAGAAAACAAAGCCGACAACAGTGGCTCGACAAAAACGAGGATGACCCGCAACCGTTGCACCCTTCGAAGAATTCCACCACGCTCCTAGCGCTCCGAAGCATCGCGTACCAAGCAGCACCTCCAAGAAGGAAAGCGACAACAATGACGCTGCTACCCGGACTGGTCCTAGGGTTTACCCCGATACGCTGTGGGAGGTGGGGAAGAGATACGCCCGATGCCCTTCAGGAAGGATGGCGACATCCGTAGGCGTCGTCACGTCGGTGTCTAGACGACAAGGATTTCTCCTGACCCCTCAAAAAACCACACTCCCGAACGCTTTGAATAGCTCCACCAAACTCACCGTCCACCAACATACGCCCCCACGGTTTTTTCGTCACCCACCGTCATCTCGTCATGACCCACAATGTGAGGCTAGTACAACCGAGAAGAGAAGACCTCGGTAGGGGTCAGAGGTACAACAACACGCGGGAGGGAACAACCTCCACTTCTAGGGCCCGATAGCCGACCGGATGTAGCAGCTGTTGGATCCGCAGGATAGAAAACAAAAAATTTCCTACGATGAGAACTATACGCCAAGATCTATCTACTAGATACAGAGCAACGGATGGACATACATCCATGGAGAACTTACCCTCGAAGACAATGAGTTTTGTTAACGAGTAGGAACTCGTGGTTGATGTAGTCGTACACTTGCCGATCTCAAGATCATGTGGAAGTCCGAGCGCCGCAAATCAGCAATGCATCCGTCCTCACACACACGTTCAAGCCACCGGACAACCTCCTCGCTCCAGTGATGCAGCGGAAGTAGCAACTCCTTCCAGACGAAATGCCACCAGGAACATGTATCTCGCTAATCCGAGACCATGGGGGAATAATTCTAGAGGGGGAGAGAGATCCTTCACGAGCAGGTGTGAGGAAGAAGGAGGAAGAGGGGGCCCTTTTATAGGAGGAGGGGGTGCCCCTCCCCATGGCCGACGCATCATGGGGGGTGACCCCTCACCTCTTCCATTCATGTGGTGGTAACCCCTCCACAATAAAATGCCTCTTCATATTCCCTTTTAAAGTCTCCACTTTAAATGCATTAAAATTCTCTTTTATTAAATTTATTCAGAATTTTGTTAATTACTTTAATTAACAAACATTCACATAAAACCCCTTGCAACATTTCAATATCACATGCAAAACCACTTTCTGCAATTTCACCCGAAACAATTTCGGTTTCCATCGAAACAATTCCTGCGCTTTGCAATTCTTTCGTCTGAAACATATGTGCTCCAAAATGGTGTCCAGTAACCCTTAAGTGTGTCACCCTATGGTTCGCGAATAATGCAGACATGATTGAGACTCCTCTCAGATCAATAATCAGAAGCGGGACCTGGAGATCCATACTGACTCCTGCATATTCAACGATGACTTCTGTGATTGTGAGAACCTTTAACGCTAGTAACTTAATCCCTTTGTCTCATGATATAATACATGTCCGAGATGCGATCATCGGTATCCAAATACCTAGTTTGATCTCGTTACCGACATGCACTCTTTTCTCGTTCCCGTGATATAACATTCTAGTGATCACATCACTTGCTTGCAAGCTATCTTAATGTGATATCACCGAGAGGGCCCAGAGTATATCTATCTGTCATCGGGATTGACAAATTCCACTCTTGATCCATGAGCCTCAACATAACACCTTCGTAGCACTGAATCCATCTTTATAGTCACCTTGTTACGGTGTGATGTTTGATGTTATCAAGATACTCTTCTGGTGTTAGCAATTAACATGATCTCATGGTCCAAGGATAAAGATTACTTCGTATGATGTTATAGCAATATAAACATAATGACTTGATCGTAATGCTATACTTCAGATGAATGTTCATCACATCATTTCACAAATGATGTGACCTTGTTACTAACAACATCCAATGTCCATGATCAGGAAACCTTGATCATCTTGTTAATCAACAAGATAGTCTATAAGAGAGGCAAAACTAGGAACCCTTTTTGTTTATTAAACACATATGTATTGACATTTCCGATCAATAAAATTATAACATGCAAAATAAACATCTATCATATACAAGGAATACATAATACCAACTTTATTATTGCCTCTCAGGGCATATTTCCTTCAGTCTCCCACTTGCACTAGAGACAATAATCTAGTTCACATAGTGATAAATCTAACACCCATGGAGTTTTGGTGTTGATCATGTTTTGCCCTAGGGAGAACTTTAGTCAACGGATCTGCTACATTTAGGTCCGTGTGTACTTTACAAATCTTTATATCTCCATCCTTGACATGCTCGTGGATGGAGTGAAACCGGCGCTTAATATGCTTGGAATTCTTGTGAGATCTCGGTTCCTTGGCGTTGGTTATGGCTCCATTATTGTCACAATAGATCACCATTAGGTCCAATGCACTAGGAACCACACCTAGTTCTGTTATGAACTCTTTCATCCAAACCGCTTCCTGCGCCGCTTCTGAAGTAGCAACATATTCCGCCTCCATCGTTGATCCAGCCACCACAGGTTGTTTGGAACTCCTCCAACTAATTGCTGCTCCTTTCAAGTGAAATACGTATCCGGATTGAGACTTAGAGTCATCCGGATTGGTGTCAAAGCTATCATCGACATAACACTTAGCGACCAGCTCTTCTTCACCTCCTTAAGGATATTCTTGACCGCTATCCAGTGTTCCGAACCTGGATCAGTGTCAACACTCGGATTTTTTATCCCAGATGTCCGTTATGCCATACCTCGCAATCCCAGGATTACCATTTTTTGCGAGACATAACGGATTGGATATCACAGTACATCATCCATTACAAACCATACATAAGGTCTTACACAAATAAGGATCTCATGATCCAGTCTTAATACAACAAGTAGCAGAAATAAAAGATAAGCGTAGCGGTGGGGTCCATCTTCAGGGGCCGGGCAATCTTGTGACAGATAGTCCTAGTTATCATAGTCGTCCTACTGGCCATCATCTTGATAGTCTCCTTCATAGTCTAGCCAGGGACAAAAGCCATGAGTACTCTTTAAGTACTCGCAAACTACCACTAACAAGTAGTATAGTGCTAAGTTAAAGTGCTAAATCTAAGTTTAACTATAAAGTTAAGTTTGAAACCTAAGCTGAGTTCTGAAGCAAAGAAAGATAAAATAAAGTTCTAGAATCACTTAAGTTGGGAAGCTATTGTCATAAACACAACTCTGTTGTGGTCAAGTCAAGATTCATCATTTCTTTCATAAGTCATTTTGAAAACATCTGACAACGTAACAGTATGGCCATTCCAACTGTCCATAACCGCTGTCACGGCTATTCGAATAGTTTGACACTCTGCAGAGGTGGTACACTTTCACCACAAGATTCGATATATCTGTCAGGGATAACCATGAATCATCATACTTAGTATGTAGATAATCAAACATAACCTTTCCTTTACCTACCCTAGTATAAGCACCTCTCCTATGAGCATGGCCTCCTAACCATGGCCATCTGTCATCTTGGGCACTGCATAGGTGGACAACATTGAGAGGTAGCCTCAGCTCAAACCTCTCCCACGAGGGAACTAATACTAATGCATATAAATTCCAGCTAAGCCTTACCCAATTCAGGTATTGTGGTTATACGGTAAATTTGGAATGGTATCGCATCCGAATCCAACCATCAGTTTTATAAAAGGGCTAAGGCTCATGCCTCAACATTTTCATCATCATAAACCATTTGTGTTTCTCAACACATGTCAAAACATGTCAATAGAATGACTCATCATTCCAAGGTTTTCATAATTCATTTTCACCAAGTGTTCCCATCTAAAGTGACTCAAGTTTCTATCTACTCTAAACTACTAAGTTAAGAGTGTTCACTAAGGTGGAAAGATGGGATCAATCTCATGCCATAGAATGACATCTAAAGGTTTCTAGATAGGTCAAGATTTATACTCTTTATGCTACCTTCAGACATAAGTAAACCCTAATATTATTATATATTCAGATAGGTATGATGAAATTTGATTTTTGAGAGTTAGAACCAACTCAAAAGCTAACTTGGTTCATTTTATAAAAATGTTGCAAGGTGCAAATGCTTTTGTTTTGTTATTTTTACTAGGAGAGATCTCTAACTCTAAATGAATTAAATCCAACGGGCTTGGGTAGTTCTTTTCAGCATCTCTCTAACAAAATTGGAATCACTCCATTTGGATTTGTAAATCTCTCTGAATTGATTTTCAAACTAAGGGACAGAACTAGGTTCAAACTAAAAAGAAAAATCCTAATTCAAACTGACTGGATCGCGCGGAAACACTAACAGGCCGGCCCAGTGTCACTCCACGACACGGGGCTCAGCTGACAGGGGGTCCACTGGTTAGTGGCTCATAACACGCGAAGCGGTACGGGGCGATGTGGGGCGTTGGATTAGAACAGGGATCAACGGCTGGGGATCTTCATCGACGACGGACCTGTCACCGGCGAGTTCTAACCCTAGTGGCTCAGTAGGGGTGCATAGGGGGCGTACCAAGGCTCCAGCGATGACGGCGACGCGGGAAAATAGACTGGTGGTCCATGATGAGCTCAGGGACGGTCGAGGCAGCTCCGGGGGTGGTCGCAATCAGCGGCGCCCTTCTCCTCCAGAGGCAGCCTGCTCCGGTGCAATTCCGGCGAACTGCTGCTCGCCTTGCTCTAGCTAGAGGTGTGGGACGATCAGTGAGGTGAGGGGAGGTGAGTGGCATGCTGCAAATGGCTGGGGGTGCCCTTCTTTTATAGGCTCGATGACGGGACAACGCGGCATGGGCAGGCGATGGTGGTGACATGGCTACAGGATACTAGCGGCATGGCTGCGAGCGGCGATCGACGCGCGGTCTCCTGGCGGTGCTCTAGGACTTTAATGCGGGCTTAGGGGCGGTGGTATGCAGTCGGGCGGAGCTAGCGCTCTAAGTGGCAGAGACGGTGATGTCCACGGCGAGCGGTGGCTGTGAGGCGTTGGGCGGTGAACGGGCATGTCCGGCTTGCTCCCTGGGTCGTGGCGACGCGATGGGCGCGGGCTGTGGTCGAGCAGCAGCTTGGGCACGCATGTCGGGCGCGACGCTCTAGCGTGTGCTCGGCATGGCTCAGCTGCTCTGGGCGCGGCAGTTTGGCGGTGGTCCATGGTCTGGCCTGGCTCGGGGAGGGGACAGAGGGTGGCGGTGAGGTGCTGGCTAGATGCTAGACATGGCGAGAGAGAGGGAGGTGGTCTGCTGGGGTGAGGGCATCGTCGGCCGGCCAGCAAGTGCTCGGCTTGGCATTGCCATGCCACTAGGGGGTAGGGGATGGGGTAGTTAGGCCCTGGTTAGATCAAGAGGGGACAGTGGGGTTAAATAGGGATCAAATGGGGGAAAAACCCTGTGCATAATAGTAAGCTAGGTTTAGAGTTAGATTCTTGCCTACCAAGTGTGATGAAATGGCCGCAAGAAAATTATTTTTTAACTTTGCAGAGATTTTTGGTGGGTGTGCTAGTACTAAGCTTGAGACTCTTGGGTGCTTGGGTTTTGAAAATTGAGCTTGTTTGAGTGGTTTTTGAAATAGGGGGATCTTCCCATATGATATAGATTCAATTTTCAAATGCCAATTAAATATAGTGTTTGAAAGTTTTTGGCAGATCACAAAGTGGGCCTTGGTACCTCATTATGTGTACTAGCAAGGGGTGCAAAGATCCATGATTGTTTCTGTTAGGTTTTGAGTACTAGGAATAGCCCAAGTAGGCATGATAGTTAATTTGGCAAAAATGACCATTCACTTCATTTATTCATTTTGATTTGTTTTTCTTTGGGATTTGTTTGGGGATGATCTAGATGATGTTTATTTCACCTAAGAATCATTTTACAAGCAATGGATCACTTAAACATGGCAATTCAAACAACTCCTATTTTAAATGCACACACACATGAATGCTTTCATATTTTGAATTGGAAAAGTTTTTGTTAACCCTAATTTTGATGATTTGGATCTTAATAATCTTGGATTAGAGTTTTGGGATGTTACAATCAGATTGGTACCTACTAGTCAAACTAATAGCATGTGCCACATCCGGTCTTGTACATAGCATGGCATGCATTATAGAGCCTATGGCCGAGGCATAGGGGACCTTATCCATTATCTCTCTTTCTTCCGCCGTAGCCGGACTTTGAGTCTTGCTCAATGTCTTGCCTTGCAACATAGGTATGAACCCTTTCTTACTTTCGTCCATATTAAACTTCTTTAATATCTTATCAAGGTATGTACTCTGCGATAGCCCAATTAGGCGCCTTGATCTATCTCTATAGATTTTAATGCCTAATATATATGACGCTTCACCAAGGTCTTTCATCGAAAATTTGCTGTTTAGATAACTTTTAACACTGTTTAAAAGATCTATATCATTTCCAATCAATAATATGTCATCCACATATAATATCAGAAATGCCACATTGCTCCCACTCACTTTCTTGTAAATACAAGCCTCTCCATAAGTTTGGACAAATCCAAACTCTTTGATCACCTCATCAAAGAGGAGATTCCAACTCCGGTATGCTTGCTTCAGTCCATAGATGGATCGCTGAAGTTTGCATACCTTACCAACATCCTTAGGATTTACAAAACCCTTAGGTTGTATCATATACAACTTTTCTTCAATATTACCATTTAGGGACGCAGTTTTGACATCCATCTGCCATATTTCATAATCGAAATATGCAGCAATTGCTAACATAATCCTAACCGATTTAAGCATCGCTACGTGAGAGAATGTCTCATCGTAGTCAACTCCTTGAATTTGTCGAAACCCCTTTGCGACAAGTCGAGCCTTATAGATGGTCACATTACCATCAACATCAGTTTTTCTTTTGAAAATCCATTTATTCTCAATGGCCTTTCGATCGTGAGGTAAGTCCACCAAGGTCCAAACTTGGTTCTCGTACATGGATTCCATCTCGGATTTCATGGCTTCTAGCCATTTGTTGGAATCCGGGCTTATCATCGCTTCTTCATACGTCGCAGGGTCATCCATTTCATCAACCATGAAATTCACAACAGGATTGCCGTACAGTTCAGGAGCTGCACGTGTCCTACTTGACCTGCGAGGTTCGGTAGTGTCCTCTTTTGGAGTTTCATGATCAATATCATTAGCTCTCTCTTCATTAGGTGAAGTCAACTCCAAAACAATTTCTGGTGCTGTGCTACTCGCCATTTCATGAAGAGAAGGTTCAATAATCTCTTCGAGTTCTACCTTCCGACTACTCACACCTTTCCCGAGAAACTCCTTCTCAAGAAAGGATCCATTCTTGGCAACAAAAACTTTGCCCTCAGATCTGTGATAGAAGGTATACCCAATCGTTTCCATAGGGTATCCTATGAAGACACATTTTTCCTCTTTGGGTTCGAGTTTATCCGGCTGAAGTTTCTTCACATAAACATCGCATCCCCAAACTTTAAGAAATGACAGCTTAGGTTTGTTTCTAAACCATAATTCATACGGCGTCGTTTCAACGGATTTAGATGGTGCCCAATTTAAAGTGAATGCAGCGGTTTCTAGTGCATAACCCCAAAATGACAGTGGCAAGTCAGTCAGAGACATCATAGATCGAACTGTATCCAATAAAGTGCGATTACGACGTTCCGACACACCATTACGTTGTGGTGTTCCGGCATGCGTGAGTTGTGAAACTATTCCACACTCTTTCATGTGTGTGATAAACTCATAACTTAGATACTCACCTCCACATTCGGACCGCAGGAATTTGATCTTTCTGTTATGATGATTTTCCACTTCATTCTGAAATTCTTTGAACTTTTCAAAGGTTTCAGACTTGTGTTTCATCAAATAGATATACCCGTATCTACTCAAATCATCCGTGAAAGTAACAAAATAATGATATCCACCTCGCGCCGACACACTCATTGGTCCACACACATTAGTATGTATGATTTCCAATAAATCCGTCACCCGTTCCATTGAACCGGAAAACGGCGTTCTAGTCATCTTTCCCATAAGGCATGGCTCACATGTATCAAATGATTCAAAATCAAGTGATTCCAAAAGTCCATCAGAATGGAGTTTCTTCA
This sequence comes from Avena insularis, assembly GCA_023614405.1. Lineage (NCBI taxonomy): Eukaryota > Viridiplantae > Streptophyta > Magnoliopsida > Poales > Poaceae > Avena > Avena insularis. The sequence continues at coordinate 472,337,538 of CM042694.1, forward strand.
TGCGTTTAACGCCAATATGACCTAGACGGCAGTGCGACATATATGCAGATATATCATTATCAAGTTTAATCCTTTTAGCATCAACATTATGAATATGCGTAATACTACTATCGAGATCCAATAGAAATAAACTATTCAATACAGGTGGATGACCATAAAAGATATCATTCTTATAAATCGAACAACCATTGTTTTGAGATTTAAAGGAATAACCACTTTGCATCAAACATGATCCGGATATAATGTTCATGCTCAGTGCAGGCACCAAATAACAATTATTCAGATTTATAACTAATCCCGATGGCATATGGAGAGGTAGCGTCCCGACGGCGATCACATCAAATCTTGATCCATTGCCGACCCGCATCATGACCTCATCCCTTGCTAGTTGTCGCTTGTTCCGCAGCCCTTGAACCGAGTTACATATATTAGCAACCGATCCCGTATCAAATACCCAGGTGCTACTGCGAGTACTAGTCAAGTACACATCAATAACATGTATATCACATATACCTTTCTTTGCCTTGATGGCTTTCTTGTCTGCCAAATACTTGGGGCAATTGCGCTTCCAATGGCCAGTCCCCTTGCAATAGTAACACTCGATGTCAGACTTAGGGCTAGATCAGGGTTTCTTTTCAGGTGCGGCAATAGATTTGCCACCCTTCTTTCCCTTGTGCTTGCGTTTCTTGTCCTTCTTGAAAACGGTAGTCTTATTGATCATCAACACTTGATGTTCTTTCCTAATCTCCACTTCTGCAGTCTTAAGCATTGACAAAAGCTCGGGAAGAGACTTCTTCATGCCCTGCATATTATAGTTCATCACGAAGCTCTTGTAGCTAGGTGGCAGAGATTGGAGAACACGATGTATGCCTAAGTCAATGGGAATCGTTATTCCCAAGGACAAAATCTTATCGGCGTACCCAGATATTTGAGTACGTGCTCACTAATGGAGCTGTTCTCCTCCATCATGCAGCTAAAGAACTTTTCAGAAGCATTATAACTCTCTACGGCAGCATGGGTATCGAAAAACATTTTCAATTCTCCCATGGTATCAAAGGCATTGGCCATTTTCGAAACACTTTCGAAGTTCTGGCTCTAGCCCATACAGTATGCCGCAATGAACTAAGTTGTGGTCCTCCTGACGAGTTATATAGACATTCTTTTCCTTGTCAGGGGCATCAGGATCTGGTGGGGGGCCTAGCGGCGCCTCTAGCACATATTGCTTTTGTGCAGCAGTGAGGAGAATCCTCAAATTCATAGCCCAGTTGGTGAAGTTGCTACCATTTGCAGCAAGCATCTCTTTCTCCATGAACACATTGAAATTAAAAGCAGGTGGTGCCATCTATAATAGAATTTGTAAAGTTTATTTAGACCAAGTTTATGATAGAGTGAGTTCAACTAATCCAAATTACTAATGAACTCCCACTCAAAAATGACATCCCTCGTGTCTTTTTGGTGATTACATGAACCAAATCCACTACACCAAGTCCGATCATCACGTGAGTTGATGTAGCTTCAAAGGAGAGCATCTATATGGGCATCATATCAACTATATGACTCATGCTTAACCTTTCGGTCCATGTTCCGAGGCCATGTCTATACATGCTAGGCTCGCCAAGTAAGAACCTTAGTATTCGCGTGTGTAAAACTGTCGTACACCCGTTTATATGAAAGTGTATGAGTCGAGTACACCCGATCATCACGTGATGTCTCGAAACACGATCCACAGAACGGCGCATACTTAAGGAAGAACACATTTTATCTTGATATCTAAATGAGGTATCATCTTACAATGCTACAAAAAGCACCAAACTAGCAGTATAAGATGCTAACATCTAATGTGTAAAGTGAGATGATATGGTCCATGCATTTGATCTCTATCATTTGCATCGTGGTATGATCTCTATCATTCCTTTGTGTGTAAGGCCAAGGTCTATGGAACTTACACGTTGAGTATGTTGTAAGAGTATCTATCATACATCTACTTACAATAATACCATATCAAGGCACTAGCCCAACAACGATCTAAACTAGACGCCTCTAATTTATCAATTGCAAGTTTTACGTGGCTTAGGGCTTTCGGAGATAGAACCGGTATTACCTACGAACATGAACCACAACGAGGATATCCAAGTTATTAGCAACTCGTTGTAAATCAGATATTGACTATAGTAGGAGAGACAGACACCCGCCAGCCACTTATGCAAAACAAGTTGCATGTCAGTTGTGGAACCGGTCTCATGTACGATGACATGTAAGGTTGGTCCGGGCCGCTTCATCCCACTATTCCACCAATATCCAAAATACATGAAAGATGCAATAACATGATCATCATCGCCGACATGTAAACATATGCGTACTACCCGTGAAAAGCACCTACACATAGATCAGGCTCTGATACCACAGTTGGGTCCGCATCATAGAAAACAAAAAATTTCCTACGATTAGAACTATACGCCAAGATCTATTGATACGTCCATTTTGCATCACTATTCTATGTCATAATTCATTGTTATTCATTGATATATTTCGTATTGAGAGGTGATACTTATGTTATTTCATCTGTTTTTGCATGGTTGATGACTTTTGGAGCATGGACCGCTGCAGTCAGGATTCTGATGGAAAAGGTGCTGTTTGGAGGCAAAATTCGCGAAGATCAGAAAATCCGGGAAAATATACGGAATATCCTATTTTTCCAGAAGACGAAGGAAGCCAGAAGGGGGGCTGGAGATGGGCCATAGGGGGCCCACACCACCCCCTGGCGCGGGCCAGCCTAGGCCGCGCCACCAGGTGGTGTGGTCGCCCTGGTCCACCCCTAGCACTCCCCTCTGGCGTATATTATCCTCCCGAAACCCTAATACTTGGGGAGCAACCACAGAAAGATTCTGCCACCTCTGTGGGGCGGAAAACACCGAGAGAGAAAGATCTCTCTGGCAGACAGATTTCTGCCAGGGGAATTCCTTCCCGGAGAGGGGAGATCGTCGCCATCAACACCACCATCAAGCTAGACTTCATCGGGATCATCATCATCATCACCACCATCATCACCATCAGCACCCTCATCACCATCTCCATATTGCTGTAACAATTAAGTTGAATCTTGCATTAGTTCTTAGGGGAAACTTTCCCTGTGTTGATTACTCTTTGTAGTTGATGCTATTGAGTGAACCATTGAATTATTGTTTATGTTCAGATTGTTATACATCATTATTTCATCTCTGATCATGATCCATATGATGTCTTGTGAGTAGTTCGTTTTGTTCTTGAGGACATGGGAGAAGTCATGTTGTTAGTAGTGGAGTTGTGTTGAGAAAGATTCAATGGTGTGATATTTAAGTTGTGGTGTACTTCTTCTAGTGGTGTCATGTGAACGTCGACTACATGACACCTCACCTATATGGGCCTAGGGGAATGCATTGTGTATTTGGCTACTAATCGTAGGGGTTGCGAGTGAAACCTGAACCCCCGTTAGGAAACCATTGCACAAGGGACGTAAGGGTCTTAGAGTTTAAAGTTGTGGTTAGGTTTCTACCTTAATTACTTTCTTGTACTTACGGATGTTTGCAAGGGGTATAATCACAAGTATGTATTAGTCCTAGGAAGGTCGGTACATTAGCATAGGTTCAGCCACACAACACTTAGCAAGCTAAAGAAGATTAATCAACTATATGAAGCAAAAGCACTTGACAGTCTTCCCGTGTGTCCTCGAGAACGTTTGGTCATCTTAAGTAATACAACCGACTTTTCCTTTGCTGCATAAAGGATTGGGTCACTTGCTGCATTTATTCCTACTGTCTTTTATTTACTCGTACTTCGTTTACTTGCTTTATCGAAAACCCCTAAAAATCCATTTGCTAAGTATTTACAGAGAATTCCTTATCCATACCACTAGCTAGCACCTTCTGCTCCTCGTTGGGTTTGACACTCTTACTTATCGAAAATACTGCGATACACCCCTTGACATGGGTATACCCTACAGGTACTCGAGCTTGGTATATACGGCCTGAATACATAGAGGCCCACGGTGTCGCCAAGGCCCAAATGAGGAACTCGAGTAACCTATGGACTATCGATTGCGTGAAGAACAAGAAGAAGCTAAAGATAGAAAGTTCAAAGGGGAAAAACCTTAACTTGTAACCGACTCGACCTGCTACCCGAGACCTAGCCTATCTATATAAAGGCTGGGAGGGGGCGGCGAGGAGGACACACGCAACCCTAGTTTCCACAACCCTCGCCAGATTGCATCTGCGCACCATTGTAATCCTCGATTCCTTCGTTAATTCCACGAGCAGACAAGCAGGAGTAGGGACCTCTACGAGGCCTAAACCTGGGTAAATCTTCGAGTCCCCTGTGTGCTTGTTTGCTAGCCAATAGATGTCTCCAGCGCTCCCTCCTTCTCCAAAACCCAAGTCCATAACAATGGGCATTGATGAGTTAAACCCTCGTCAATTGGCGCCGTCTGTGGGAATTGGGAGTGGTAATGTTGCGGCTTCTTCGGCCCCATCAACCATGATCTACAACTCCGCAACAGCGGAGATTTGCTAGCTCTTCGGCGCGTTCGACTTCACCGTCCACACGCCGGCCACTCACCCGGCTTTCGAGTCCGTGGGCGACAGAATCAGCTTGGCGATCGGGAGCTTCCGCTTCCAAGTTGGTCAGATGGGCATGCTTCGCATGCCTGATCAGCCGACGGTACCATCGATTGCTCCAACATCGTGGTTCCCTCCATCGACCGGCACCCTCAGTGAGCTCAACGCCCCGACAATAGTCGAGAATAAGGTCAGCGACAGCAGTCGCGAATCCGATCTGAGTGATCTGGCAACTGAAGATGGGGCCTACGGCTCCGGATCTGAGAGTTGCGGGAGCAGCAGCTTCCCCAATCACTTCATGTGTGCCGTCATCAACGCAAGAGACACCTCTGCCAACCGCGACAACACAGGCAACCGTGGCAACGAAACTGACCCGGCTAACGGCGGCAACAGTGGCAACGTCGGCAACGGCACCCCCGTCAACAACGGAGGAGCAATCGAACCACCAACTATAATAAACAAGCAAACCGGTGAACGCGTCATGATCAGGCTCAACGAACAAGAGTGGGCTCGCTGCCCTCTACCCTTTGGATCTCCACAAGAACTGCTAATGGGCTACCATTGGCTCCTGAAGGAAGAATTCAAGCGCCAAGTGCAAACAATCGCGCAACTCGAGGCGCGCAAAAAGGCGGCAGACGAGTCGAGCCTTCGTCGTGCTGGGCTCTCCTCCCACGGAGGATCCTCCTCAAAGGGCAACGAGTACATCGCAAACAAGAGGCGATCCCAGATGGCCCATCTCACCGAGCAAGAATGCATAGAAGCTGCAAAGGTCCTCGACTTCAACTCTATGACAGTCGATACACGGGGTAATGTGGTCCCCAAGACACCGCAGGCTGCGGTGATAGCAGCCACCATGTACCTCCTCAACAACCAGCTGCCAGCTGGAGATCCCCGAGCCGTCATGCACCGATCTACAATCGCGAGCTCTGGACTAATCGAGGCCGCCCTCGACAAGGAGCCAACACCGGAGCCGAAAAAAGGCAAAGCGCTAGCAAAGCGCTACTCCTCGCCCTCATCTAGGGACGACAGTCACGACCTGTCTTGACATCGCCGCTCACAGCGACACGACCATGACTATGATGCGCGCGATGACCTCACGCAGCGCAAGATCAACAAATCAAGGGCACGACGTGCTCAGTCGACTGACTCAGAAGACGAAGATGTGGAGCTCTATGGCGCCAGATGCTTCAGTAGGGCCATTAGGAAAAAGCAAATGCCCAAGGGGTTTAAACTCCCATCAGAGAACCCGAAGTTTGACGACCTACAGGACCCGAAGATCTGGCTGGAGGACCACATCTCCTCTGTCAGGCTCCCCGGCGGAAGTCGAAGCACGGCCATGCAATGCTTACAGCTACAGCTGCAAGGCGCCGCCCGAGCATGGCTCAACAACCTCCCATGCGGATCCATTCGCAGTTGGGAAGAGCTAGTTTACAACTTCGTGCGCAACTTCAAGGGCACATACAAACGGCTCGCATCAATCGAAGAGCTGAGATGCTGTCAGCAAAGATCGGGTGAATCGCTACGCTCCTACATCCAAAGGTGGTCCATCATCAAGAACTCCGCAGAGAATATCTCGGAGGATCGCGCGATTGACGCATTCAATGGTGGCGTGCGTCGCATAGAGCTCAGGGAGGAGCTAGGCCGCCCAAAGCCCAAAACCATCGACCACCTGATGGAAATCGCGAATCGCTGGGCAGATGGAGAAGATTCGGTGAAAAACCGCGCTCACTCCAACGACGAGCGCATCTACGATGACCGAGACGACGTTAACATGGTCGCAGCCGGATACGTCGACAGACACGATGACAACCGCAATAGTGGCTACCGCAGCGGTGGATACCGTGACTCCAAAAAAACCACGCAAGTGTGGCAGCGCCACAATCGTGATGAGGCACCCGCAACATCCATTGAAGACAAACTGTCCGGGCCATGCACTGTGCACTTCTACATCGACAAGCATGAGGTAAAGAAGAAGTCCATCCACCTCCTCAAGGACTTCCGCGAGTTCCTCAAACTACATGAGGGATTGGTTCGGATGAATCGCAACGTAGTGGAAAGGGGCTACGGAGCCGCTCCAGGCGCCATGGAACATGGTGCTCCGCCACCACCACCTGGACTACCCTCAAATGCAGCTACGCCAGACCAACACCAGGGAGGCGAACCATACCCACGGGCCAAGGGTACCATGATGATCCAAAAGGGACGCCCCTCGAATAGGGTGCAGAAGGCCATCACTCGCCAAGTCAACTTGGCCACAAACTCGCCACCATCTACCACTGAGTACCTCAGCGGAAGCGAGTCCTGCATCACCTTCGACAAGCGCGATCATCCGCCTCAAGTACCTCGTAGAGGCCATTGTCCCCTCGTACTCGAGGCGTAAATCAGAGGTTTCGACATGAGCCGCGTCTTCATGGACGGCGGAAGTGGCATCAACCTTATATTCGCGAGTACCTTGCGAGTAATGAGGATCCCTCTGACTTGCTTAGAAGCCTCGGACACAACGTTCCACGGCATCGTCCCAGGCAAAGGCGTGTATCCCCTTGGCAAAATTAACCTCGACGTCATCTTCGGCATGCTGAAAAACTTTCAGTGCGAGCGCATCGACTTTGAGGTCGTCGAATGGCCCTCATAGTACCACTGCATCCTCGGATGTGTCGCGTTTGCTAGGTTCATGGCGGTGCCACACTACGCCTACCTACAGATGAAAATGCCAGGTCCTAATGGCGTGTGGCGCACCGCAAAATACCACTACTAGAAAATCGCGTTGTTTTTGTGCAATGCATCATCATGACCGCATGCTCATGTCATCATGCCACCTTGCATTTGAGCATCGTCATCACCATGCATCTGTTTGTCTGAAACTATTTTCGAAAACCTATTTTGTTTCTCTAATTAAGCCCCGTCTTTATTCAAATACAAAACCCGGGTCTCCAAAATATTTTGTTTCGTCTACCAACGGTTTGCAAAAGTCTCGTTTTAATAAATGAAATATTTAAATTATTTTTGGGAGGCAGCCAGCCAGGCCCGAAAGCCCAGCCGGCCACCTCCAGATAAAAATCCTACCTACACCAGTTTCCCCCCAACCCTTTTCTACCTAAACCTAGACTACCCACCCTTCCTCCACCTTACCCCATCCAATCCCCTTCCTCCACCTCACACAGCCACCTCTCCCCTCCACTCCCTGAGCGCCACATCACCCCCACATAGCCGCAGCCGCAACCTTCCCCGCACTCCACCCCTGCCCAAGGCCCCATCCACTGCCACCTTTTCCCAGACACGCTGCTTCCACACCACCAGAGGACAAACCCCCTGGGCGCGCTTCCCCACATCCCCATGCCACCTGCCGCCCGAAAACCTCCCCAGGCGCCTTTCCCCTGCCCACATCCCCACGTCGCCCCGCTCCCACCACCCACCACCCTGTCCTGCCAGGGCCCACCGAACGCGTCGCCACCAACCCCATCTCTCTCCCGCATGCGCCCTCCTTTCCCCTACCAACCCCGCTCGACTCTCCTCGGTCCCCGCCGCGGAGCCGCGCTGCCCCGCCCTTTAGTCTCTGCCACCGACCTCGCCCGGACTGGATCTCCCGCATCCTCCGGCCGCCGCCTCCTCCCGCGCCAACCCTCGCCTCGACCGCCCTCCGGCCTCCTTCCCGCGAGCGCCCGCCCCGCCGCGAGCACCTGCCGCTCTTCCTCGTCCGCCGCCACCCCTCTGTCGGCATCCCTCCCGCCTCTGTCCGGTCTGTCCTCGCCCCTCTCTGGCCGGCCGCCGCCGCCGCTTTCTCTCCCGGCTCCGGTCGACCCCACCACCTCCTCTCTGCCATACCCCTTCATCCGCTCCGCCCGCGACCTCCTCGCCACCGACACGAGCGCCTTGCCCCTCCTAGCCGTGCCGCTTCTCTGCCCCACCGCAGGCACCCACCGCCGCGTCCCCTTCACCATCGTCAATCGCCAACCTCCACGCCAGCGAGCTCCTCCACCGCATGCAGCCTCCTCTCCGCCAGCACCTCGTCGGCCTCGCCATCTTCCTCACCGCCTCGGCATGCCACAGCCACCTCATCACTCCGTCCGCCACCGTCACTATCGCCGGCCAGCATGCAGCCACCTCATCAAGCTAGCCCGCTCCGCCTCTGTGTGTTCTAGCCCCGCCTCCGCCTCTGTGTTCCAACATTGCTAAGTTCTCCGTCATGAAAAACCCCAAGGACTTCGGCTTGAACCAGATCTGTCTCGCGAGACCAAAGACCGCGGGATCCCAAGGCCTCTGACAGAAGAATCTCGTCACGGAATCTTCTACACGGGCGCCAAGTACTCCGATTTCGAGCACCGATGCGAGAAGATCATGCCGAGAACGGTACCACTAGAAGGCCACAGGCGTCCACCCAAGTCCGCCATCGACATTGAGCGTCAAGATCTTATTCTCGAACCCGATAGCCGCCAAGATCGCCATGCGGAACGACAAGCGCTTCATCTCGGAGCACCAAGTACTCTTTCCCGGATGCGATGCCCGAGGACCGGATGCCAAGGTCGCCAACGCAGAACGCCAAGTACTTCACCCCGGTACGCCAAGATCTTCGACCCGGAACGCCAAGTTCTTCATCCCGAACGCCAAGACCACCCGATACACGGACCCGACAAGATCTTCGTGACGACAAGATCGACACCGACCAGGGCGAATCCGATGCGCCCCTGGCGCCAAACCAAGCCCTTCTTCTCGGAACGCCAAGCTCTCCTTCCGTGGTCCGAGACCGATCCCCGTCGAACCCTGTCGAACCCCGAACCCCCGGAACCCAAGATTTTCCGAACCCAGATGTGTGAACCTTTTCCCGAGCCCCTATTTTATAAATGCTATATATAAAGCTGTTGCATATAAATTGATCATGCATGCATAACTTTCTGTGGTTTGGGGGCATTATGCCGATTCACCTCATAATTAAATATGGAGTGTTTATGCGGGATACCTTTGTCTTATTCCGGACTCCATTTAAATTGGCGTAGCAAACCGATGCCATGTTTCGCCCTGTTAATACAACCTTTAACTTGCGGGGTTAAATAACTTGAACCGTTTAATTAGTTGTCAGAACCTCGGTTCCCGGTTCCACTTAATATTGCCTAATTGCACCGCATCTGCATCATATCATAAGCATGCCGGATCTTCTACCGTGGTATTAAATATTGCATCCGGTGTTTCTTCTAGTGTTTGCTTCTTCATGGATTAGGCCGATGAGTGGATGCGAGTATCGAAAAGTTCTCCGGATATGAACCTCCGGCAGTGTTTCCCAGGCGAGCATCTCTTCCCCTTCTACCTATTTTGCATTTATAGTCTTTATTTCCTCCTATTGATCTATTGTTATCCGTGTCGCGATGCTTTAGTTTCCGTACCCCAGTTATATCCCGTGCAGCCTCCATATTGCCTTGGACACCTCCTATTACCTGAGTTTGGTAGATAGCTGGCCTTGCGAGTCGTAGTTACGTGCTCAGGTGCGATCTCGTGCTGTCAAGTACCACAGTTGTTGGAATGCTGGCAGATGTTTATTTGGTGGAGATGATCATGACTTTAATTATAACCATTAAAAATGCTAGATATAACTAGTGAAGAGGCATCGATGGGCAATAGATGTTATTTGGTTCTTCCACGTCCACTTGTGTCCCGTAGGACCCCGAGTACTTGATACCCGTTCCTTGATTTTTCGCACTATCCACATCCGGGAGGCCGTGGACCCCCCCTGAGCCAGAGCTTGATTCATTTCTATTTCTTGGGGCCACAAAGTAGTTTGGGGCTTTATTACTATCTTGTACTTATGCCATGCTTTACTGCTTTATTTACGATTGTGCGTGGAGCACCTGTACTGTTTAGGATTGCGGAGTGTTTTCGTGGTATCGACAAGCCCAGTCACACTTTCGGGTTCCCAGTCGTTTACAGCCATTGACGCAAACCCTGGGTCCGTTCCGGAGCCGGCCAACTTCGTTGCAGGTAGCTTAGTGGGGTGCCCCCCTGAAATATTTCTGAATCCTGTGATCGCTTTGTCGTGAATGCCTCGTTGGGTTTTGAGTTGGTTTTTCCGAGGTTGATCGAGTGTGTGTTGCTATTTGTGCACCCCTGCAGGGTAAAACTTTCTGAAAGCCGTGTCCGCGGTTATGGACGACTTGGAGCATAGTATCTCGATCATAGACAAGCATAACTAAAGTAGTGCTATAAACTTGACTTAATATATGACTAGTAATCAGATTCAACTATAACGGAATGGATATTAAAAATGCCAATAGCTGCTGGATCTGGGTTGTTTGTTATATATGCCTAGTAAGTATTACAACTCCAACGGAATGTGATAAAAGTGCCAACAACTGCTGGGTTTTGGGATTCCTCGGGACAATTATATCTGACTAGTAAATGTTCCAACTACCAGTAATGGTAATTAAAACTGCCCACTACTTATGCTATCAGGAGGACTCCTGCTGTCTATATCTGATTAGTAATTGCTGCAACTATAATAGAATGAGTAAAACTGCCAACTGTGTGAGTTCCTCGGTTTGACTTCCTCGTCTGGTCTCGAGGGGGAATACCAGGATGGGTTTGTTTGGGGTTAGCTTCAGGTTGGATCCGAATAGGTCTTTCTTATCCCTCTCTAATAACCGCCAGTTGTACCGAGTCTCTATAGGTTGTTTAGTGCTGCTGCGCTGCCGCTTCAGCCCACCATACCTAGGTAGGCGAGAGCCGCCGAATTCTAGCCTCGCCGTGTACTGGCCTCAGTACTGACGCTCCTCTTTTTTTCCTTTGCCCTTTGCCGGCACCCCTTTTGTTTTAGCAGGTTTGAGATCGACACCGTTAGCAGGGTTACCCTTCCGGCTTGGCCTGGGCAGGGTTATGGACGCAATTGGTTGTTCTTCAGGGCTCTTAGCCCCATTTCCATCATGTCCGTAGTCGGACGCTCTATCGTTTTCAAGGTGATTTGGATCTTTGTACTGTATATCTGTATTCTTGACTCATGGAGTCGTGTTGTATATATATCTGTTCTGTGGGTCCCATCAAGGACTGTTGTGTAATGTTATTACTTCGTTTTCCACCCGCACGAAAGTGCCTGGTGGGCGTCCTTGAATCGTTTCTATGCGGGTTTGGCGGAAAGGGCTAAAACTTGCATAGGGCCGATTCGAGGGTGTTACAGAGTGGTATCAGAGCTCAGTAGTTGCGATACCCCACTTGTCCAGCCTGTAGGATAACCTAGCTAACGGCCGAAGTAGAGTTTCAAAACTATTTTGCAAAATCGGTTGGGTAGATCTGATTAGGTCTGATTTTACTCCTTACCCCTCTGCTGTTGTCCTCTTACCTCTGCGTGTTTTGGTTCTGCTCTCTTATCTTTTATTCAATTCCAGGAATTCTCGTGGTTGGGTTTCCGTCGTACCTTTAGGGTTTCGCTTCCTCCTTTGGCAATAGTGTTTATACCGCCAGACTTCATGCTATCTGAGCGATCCTTTATCTGTGGTACCATTCTTTGGTCCTTGTTGTGTCTTCCGGTGTTTTCCGATGCGACGACATCCTATACGCCAGATCCGATGCGGAGTCTGCATTCCTCCGTTGTTCCGAACCTCGATTGTCGGGATCTTCAGTCTAATTCTAGAGTTGAATTGCATAATTCTCCTATTCATGTGCAGAGTAATGGTTTGGGTGCGCGATGGACTGATCACCATCCGACTACTCTTATCATTCGCTTCTGTATATCGAATCGGTGAATCAAGCAATTTTACTCCGTCCACAGAAGATAGAGGTGGCTTTATTTGTGGATACCTCTACCTTCGTCCTTTGTTACCGGAGTGTTCTCTCAACGATCACGGACAACGACCTCTTATTAGTGGTGTCGCGAGGATCTACACGAAGCGAGAAGATTCAGATTGCCGACCTTCTTCCCGGAACCATGAGGCGGATCTCGAGGGCGAGATCCATTGTTAGTGGTGTCGAATTGTGGCGCCCCGCAAAAAACCACTACTAGAAAATCGCGTTGTTTTTGTGCAATGCATCATCATGACCGCATGCTCATGTCATCATGCCACCTTGCATTTGAGCATCGTCATCACCATGCATCTGTTTGTCTGAAACTATTTTCGAGAATCTATTTTGTTTTTCTAATTAAGCCCCATCTTTATTCAAATACAAAACCGGGTCTCCGGAATATTTTGTTTCGTCTACCAACGGTTTGCAAAAGCCTCGTTTTAATAAATGAAATATATAAATTATTTTTGGGAGGAAGCCAGCCAGGCCCGAAAGCCCAGCCGGCCACCTCCAGATAAAAATCCTACCTACACCAGTTTTCCCCCCAACCCTTTTCTACCTAAACCTAGCCTACCCATCCTTCCTCCACCTTACCCCATCCAATCCCCTTCCTCCACCTCACACAGCCACCTCTCCCCTCCACTCCGTGAGCGCCACATCACCCCCACACAGCCGCAGCCGCCACCTGCCCCGCACTCCTCCACCCCTGGCCCGCGTCCCCATCCACCTGGCCACCTTTTCCCGCCAGACGCGCACGCCCCACCGCCGCAGCAGACAAACCCCCTGGGCACGCTTCCCCACATCCCTACACCACCTGCCGCTCGACAACCTCCCCAGGCGCCTTTCCCCTGCCCACATCCCCACGTCGCCCCGCTCCCACCGCCCACCACCCTGTCCCGCCGGGGCCCACCGAACGCGTCGCCACCAACCCCATCTCTCTCCCGCACGCGCCCTCCTTTCCCCTACCAACCCCGCTCGCCTCTCCTCGGTCCCCGCCGCGGAGCCGCGCCGCCCCGCACCTTAGTCTCCGCCACCGACCCCGCCCGGACTGGATCTCCCGCATCCTCTGGCCGCCGCCTCCTCCCGCGCCAACCATTACCTCGACCGCCCTCCGGCCTCCTTCCCATGGCGCCGCCCCGCGTGAGCACTGCTGCCGCTTCCGTCCGGCCGCCACCCCTCTGTCGGCATCCCTCCCGCCTCGTCCGGCTGTCTCGCTTCTTCGCGGCCGCCGCCGCTTTCTGCCCGGCCGAGTCGGCCACCTCACCTCTCGCTGCTGCACCTTCATCCGCTCTGCCCGTGACCTCACGACCTCCTCGCCACCGACACGAGCGCCTCGCCCCTCCCAGCCGTGCCGCTTCTCTGCCCCACCGCAGGCAGCCACTGCCGCGTCCCATTCGCCGTCGTTAATCGCCAACCTCCATGCCAGCGAGCTCCTCCACCGTCTGCGGCCTCCTCTCCGCCCGTCCCCGATCCCACAGCACCGGTCGCCGCTCCTTCCGCTGGGCCCTCCTGCGACCTTGAGCCCGTCTGCACCAGCTCGCCGCCGCCCCGTTCTCTCGGCCGCCTCTGCGTGCACCCCGCCAGCACCTCGTCGGCCTCGCCATCTTCCCCTGCACCTCGTCGTCGGCCTCTGTCTGTGCTGCCCGCGTGCACGGCCACCTCATCACTCCGTCCGCCACCGTCACTATCGCAGAAGCCCCCGGCAGCCATGGCCACCCCTGCACCAAGCTAGCCCCGCCTCCGCCTCTGCGTTCCAACATTGCTAAGTTCTCCGTCACGAAAAACCCCAAGGACTGCGGCTTGAACCAGATCTGTCTCGCGAGACCGAAGACCGCGGGATCCCAAGGCCTCTGACAGAAGAATCTCGTCACGGAATCTTCTACACGGGCGCCAAGTACTCCGATTTTGAGCACCGATGCGAGAAGATCATGCTGAGAATGGTACAACTAGAAGGCCACCAGCATCCACCCAAGTCCGCCATCGACACTGAGCGTCAAGATCTTATTCTCGAACCCGATAGCTGCCAAGATTTCCATGCGGAACGACAAGCGCTTCATCTCGGAGCACCAAGTACTCCTTCCCGGATGCGATGCCCGAGGACCGGACGCCAAGGTCGCCAACACAGAACGCCAAGTACTTCACCCCGGTACGCCAATATCTTCGACCCGGAACGCCAAGTTCTTCATCCCGAACGCCAAGACCGACCCGATACACGAACCCGACAAGATCTTCGTGACGACAAGATCGACACCGACCAGGGCGAATCCGATGCACCCCTGACGCCAAACCAAGCCCTTCTTCTCGGAACGCCAAGCTCTCCTTCCGTGGTCCAAGACCGATCTCGTCGAACCGATCCCCGTCGAACCCTGTCGAACCCCGAACCCCCGGAACCCAAGATCTTCCGAACCTAGATGTGTGAACCTTTTCCCGAGCCCCTATTTTATAAATGCTATATATAAAGCTGTTGCATATAAATTGATCATGCATGCATAACTGTCTGTGGTTTGGGGGCATTATGCCAATTCACCTCATAATTAAATATGGAGTGTTTATGCGGGATACTTTTGTCTTATTTCGGACTCCATTTAAATTGGCGTAGCAAACCGATGCCATGTTTCGCCCTGTTAATACAACATTTAATTTGCGGGGTTAAATAACTTGAACCGTTTAATTAATTGTCGGAACCCCGGTTCCCGGTTCCGCTTAATATTGCCTAATTGCACCGCATCTGCATTATATCATAAGCATGCCGGATCTTCTACCGTGGTATTAAATATTGCATCCGGTGTTTCTTCTAGTGTTTGCTTCTTCGCGGATTAGGCCGATGAGTGGATGCGAGTATCGACATGTTCTCCGGATATGAACCTCCGGCAGTGTTTCCCAGGCGAGCATCTCTTCCCCTTCTACCTATTTTGCATTTATAGTCTTTATTTCCTCCTGTTGATCTATTGCTATCCGTGTCGCGATGCTTTAGTTTCTGTACCCCAGTTATATCCCGTGCAGCCTCCATATTGCCTTGGACACCTCCTATTACCTGAGTTTGGTAGATAGCTGACCTTGCGAGTCGTAGTTACGTGCTCAGGTGCGATCTCGTGCTGTCAAGTACCACAGTTGTTGGAATGCTGGCAGATGTTTATTTGGTGGAGATGATCATGACTTTAATTATAACCATTAAAAATGCTAGATATAACTAGTGAAGAGGCATCGATGGGCAATAGATGTTATTTGGTTCTTCCACGTCCACTTGTGTCCCGTAGGACCCCGAGTACTTGATACCCGTTCCTTGATTTTTCGCACTATCCACATCCGGGAGGCCGTGGACCCCCCCTGAGCCAGAGCTTGATTCATTTCTATTTCTTGGGGCCACAAAGTAGTTTGGGGATTTATTACTATCTTGTACTTATGCCATGCTTTACTGCTTTATTTACGATTGTGCGTGGAGCACCTGTACTGTTTAGGATTGCGGAGTGTTTTCGTGGTATCGACAAGCCCAGTCACACTTTCGGGTTCCTAGTCGTTTACAGCCATTGACGCAAACCCTGGGTCCGTTCCGGAGCCGGCCAACTTCGTTGCGGGTAGCTTAGTGGGGTGCCCCCCTGAAATATTTCTGAATCCTGTGATCGCTTTGTCGTGAATGCCTCGTTGGGTTTTGAGTTGGTTTTTCCGAGGTTGATCGAGTGTGTGTTGCTATTTGTGCACCCCTGCAGGGTAAAACTTTCTGAAAGCCGTGTCCGCGGTTATGGACGACTTGGAGCATAGTATCTCGATCATAGACAAGCATAACTAAAGTAGTGCTATAAACTTGACTTAATATATGACTAGTAATCAGATTCAACTATAACGGAATGGATATTAAAAATGCCAATAGCTGCTGGATCTGGGTTGTTTGTTATATATGCCTAGTAAGTATTACAACTCCAACGGAATGTGATAAAAGTGCCAACAACTGCTGGGTTTTGGGATTCCTCGGGACAATTATATCTGACTAGTAAATGTTCCAACTACCACAGAATGGTAATTAAAACTGCCCACTACTTATGCTATCAGGAGGACTCCTGCTGTCTATATCTGATTAGTAATTGCTGCAACTATAATAGAATGAGTAAAACTGCCAACTGTGTGAGTTCCTCGGTTTGACTTCCTCGTCTGGTCTTGAGGGGGAATACCAGGATGGGTTTGTTTGGTGTTAGCTTCAGGTTGGATCCGAATATGTCTTTCTTATCCCTCTCTAATAACCGCCAGTTGTACCGAGTCTCTATAGGTTGTTTAGTGCCGCTGCGCTGCCGCTTCAGCCCACCATACCTATGTAGGCGAGAGCCACCGAATTCTAGCCTCGCCGTGTACTGTCCTCAGTACTGACGCTCCTCTTTTTTTCCTTTGCCCTTTGCCGGCACCCCTTTTGTTTTAGCAGGTTTGAGATCGACGCCATTAGCAGGGTTACCCTTCCGACTTGGCCTGGGCAGGGTTATGGACGCCATTGGTTGTTCTTCAGGGCTCTTAGCCCCATTTCCATCTTGTCCATAGTCGGACGCTCTATCGTTTTCAAGGTGATTTGGATCTTTGTACTGTATATCTGTATTCTTGACTCATGGAGTCGTGTTGTATATATATTTGTTCTGTGGGTCCCATCAAGGACTGTTGTGTAATGTTATTACTTCGTTTTCCACCCGCACGAAAGTGCCTGGTGGGCGTCCTTGAATCGTTTCTATGCGGGTTTGGCGGAAAGGGCTAAAACTTGCATAGGGCCGATTCGAGGGTGTTACATGGCGTCATCACAGTCAACGGGAGCTTCGAGAGATCCGACAGTTGCGACAGGGAATTCAACAGAATTTCCCAGTCCTTTGGCATACAGGAAGAACTCGCATGACTAAAGGAGTCGACAGACAATAGTCTGCCTCCCCTGAGTCGGCCAAGTTCACCCGATCTATCTTTCGACTCATCGGTGCACACAAAGTAAGTTCAGGTCCACCCATCGGATCCCGCCAACATGGCCCTCATCACCAACAACTTGAATCCCGCATAGCAACTCGCACTCATCGAATTCCTCCGTGGGCACTAGGAAATTTTCAACTGGTGTCCAGCGGACATGCCAGGAGTTCCCAGGGAATTCTCTGAGCACGCACTCAACGTCAACCCAGACGCAAGGCCAGTCAAACAAACAATTCGGCGATTATCTGAACCAAGGGCAAAGGTAGTCGGAATGGAGATCAACAGACTCCTCGACGCCAAATTTATACGCGAGATCAAGGAAAGCACTTGGCTCGCCAACACGGTGTAGTACAAAAAAGGACACGGATATCCTACGGATGTGCGTGGACTTCACCTCTTTGAATAAGCACTGTCCAAAGGACCACTTCCCATTACCGCGAATCGACCAGATCATCGACTCCACCATGGGATGCGAGCGCCTCTGCTTCCTCGACACCTACTCGGGCTATAACCAGATTCGAATGAAGGAGGAAGACCAAGAAAAACAGCGTTTACAACGCATTTTGGTGTGTTCTTCTACAACATAATGCCCTTCGGGCTAAAGAACGCAGGAGCCACCTACCAGCGGTGCATGCAGGCTTGCCTCAAGAAACAACTTGGTCACAACATTCAAGTCTATGTCGACGACATAGTAATCAAGAGCAAAGAGGAAGGCTCACTAATCGACGATTTGCACAAAACCTTCGCCAACCTCGACCGCTACCGGATCAAGCTCAATCTGGACAAATGCGCCTTCGGTGTACCATCTAGGCAACTACTCGGGTACCTCATCTCCGCGAGAGGAATCAAGGCAAACCCGAAGAAAATAAAAGCCATACTGGCCATGGAGAAGCCGAAAAATATAAGGGGCGTCCAGCAGCTGGTTGGGCGAATCGCGACCCTCAGCGATTTATCAGTCGGATGGGTGAAAAGGCACTTCTACCAACTCCTCCACAAAGATGACAAGTTCGAGTGGACCAATGAGGCACATGAAGCATTCGAAGACCTCAAGCGCCTACTATCCACTTCGCCAGTACTGGTGACCCCACGAGAAAGGGAACCGTTGTTGCTATACATCTATGCCACCAACCAGGTGGTCAGCATAGTGCTCGTAGTCGAACGAGCCGAGGAAAACAAGGTCCATGGGGTACAGCGCCCAGTCTACTTACTCAGCGAGGTACTTACACCAACAAAACAGCGGTACCCGCACTACCAGAAGCTGGCATACGGCGTCTTCATGACTGCCCGGTGACTACGCCACTACTTCCAGGAACACCCAATCGTGGTGGTCAACGACGCCCCACTGGGGCATATCCTCAATAACCCCGACGCCACTAGGCGAGTCGCGCTTTGGGGAATCAAATTGTCTCCACGAGACATCACATATGAAAAGCGCGAAGCAATCAAGTCGCAAGTTCTCCCTGACTTCCTCGTGCACTGGATGGAGAACCAGCTCCCCGAAAAACCAAATATGTCCTACCTCTGGACAATGCACTTCGACGGATCCAAGCGGAAGGACGGAGCTGGTGCAGGTGTCATACTGACATCGCCCCAGGGGGACAAGCTGAAATATATCCTGCGAATGTAGTTCACCACCTCCAACAACGAAGCTGAATACGAGGCCCTGCTACACGGGATGAGGATGGCAAAAGCCTGTGGCGCCAAAAGGCTCATAATATACGGCGACTCCAAGCTGGTCGTCAACCAGACAATGCACGAGTGCGACGCACTGAACAATAACATGATCGCCTACCGCGACCTCTACGACACACTTGAAGGGGAATTTGATGGCTACGAGCTGCGGCACATAGGTCGCGAAAGCAATGAAGAGGCGGACACACTCGCCAACATAGGCTCTACCTGTGCCCCCATACCACCTGGGGTCTTTCTCGAGCACATCTGTGAACGCTCCATCAAGCCAAATGCCGCAGAGAAGAAAACAAGCGTAGCACCGGACTCGGGGGCTACGCCGCCCAATGAGCCAATGGCACTCGACGACTTGGAGCTGGACACAGGACTCGAAGGACCAATGAGCGTCATGATGATCGAGCAATCCTGGACCCAACCGTACATCACGTACCTTCTCAGCAAGAGGCTACCAGATGATCCGACTGATGCACGACACATCGCGCGGCGATCCAAGGCATTCGCTATTATCAACGGCGAACTATACAAGCGCAGCATCATAGGAGTACTCCAACGATGCGTCTCCACGGACGATGGAAGAGCTGTTCTCCTCGACATCCATGAGGGGACCTGCGGGCACCACGCCAGCAGTCGCGCCCTCGTCGCCAAAGCTCTACCAGCTAGATTCTACTGGCCCACGGCCATGCGTGATGCCAAGGACATCGTCCAAAAATGCAACGCTTGCCAGCGATTCGCGGACAAGCCACACACACCTGGCGCAGAGCTCCGGCCAATTCCATTGGCCTGGCCCTTTGCGCAATGGGGACTCGACATGGTTGGCAAACTCCCAAGGTCCTCACGAGAAGGCTATGTCTACCTCCTGG
Organism: Avena insularis; assembly: GCA_023614405.1. Lineage (NCBI taxonomy): Eukaryota > Viridiplantae > Streptophyta > Magnoliopsida > Poales > Poaceae > Avena > Avena insularis. Next base: position 472,357,363 of record CM042694.1, read on the forward strand.
TCGCAGTCGACAAATTCACCAAGTGGATAGAGGCCATGCCAGTGACCAATCAATCAGGGCACATCGTAGTCAAGTTCTTCGAGTCCATCGTCTACCGCTTCGGAGTGCCACACAGCATCATCATAGACAATGGGACGAACTTCACATCCAAGGAATTCCATGAATTCTGCGAGAATCTGGGAATCAACATCAGCTACACCTCGGTAGCACATCCACAGACCAACGGTCAAGTCGAAAAAGCGAATGGGCTCGTCTGCAGCGGCATCAAGAAGCGACTCGTTCGGCCACTCGAACAGGCCGCGGGTTGCTGGCCAGATGAACTACAATCGGTACTCTAGAGCCTACGCACAACTCCAAACAGTGCTACAGGGTACACCCCTTTCTATATGGTGCACGGGGCTGAAGTGGTGCTACCCACCGAAGTACGATACAAAGCACCGCGCGTGGTTGCTTACAACGAGCAGGAGTCAACCCTGGCAATCGAAGACTCCGTCGACCTCCTAGACGAGGCAAGGGAAATCGCCGCGGAAAGATCAACGATCTACCAGCAGAACCTGCACAACTACCACAGTAGGAGGCTACGCCCCAGATCCTTCGTCGAAGGCGACCTGGTCCTGCGACTGAAACAGCAAGGGCATCTCAAGCTCGATTCCCCCTAGGAGGGACCATACATGATTACAGAAGTAATACCAGCTGGCGCCTATGGCCTTCAAGATTTAGAGACAGGAGTCGCATACTCCAATCCCTGGAACGTCGCGCAGCTGCGACGCTTCTACCCTTAGTCGTTTTTTACCTTTACATTGCAAATAAGGCTACTCAGCCAAGGCTACTTAGCCACACATTGTACTTCGTACTATCCCGCGAATAAATAAAGCTAAGTGCCCCAAAACTCTATGTTTTCCTTTATTTTTCGCACATTATCCACTCGGGGGCTGCGCCACCCTATACACACCTGTTCTACGAACTAAAACGCGATATCCTGAGTAGCTGGCACACCAATCGAAACCCTTGACAAACATCAACCCAGTTGCAACGCACCTAACAGGTTGACAAGGGACTAAGATAAATACATAGCCAGGATAACGAAAAGGATTCGCATAGTGCAACACACTCACAAAACATACAAGCTAACAAGCTCTTTTATACACCATCGACAATCAGTTATACATAGTATATATACGACATTTACAACATTGGTACAATTATGTGCAGGATACAAACTAAACTATTATTGCAACAAGGGAACGTTGGTTTGCTCCTCGAAGAAGTCGACGATCTCCTCTGCTGGGCGATCCACCGCCTAATAGTGCGGCACCATATTCCAAGCAAAACCCGCTGGCGGCGCAGGTGGTCCAGCTGCAACTACTGCAATGTCTACATCAGGCCTATGCAGTCGCACGAGTGACAGAGCAGCCTTGGCACCAGCCACCAACTGTTCCCGTACACACTCGCAGACCGCACTCAGGTCATGGAATTTAGCGAGGCTCGATGGAGCGGCATCCAACGGGAACATCGTCCGATAAATATTCTTCAAGCACGACTACGACTTCTTCAAAAAATGAAGCACTCGCAACGCACGATCCTGCAGGGTCGCCAACACGATTGCACGATCATGATCTACCCAGAAGTACCCACATGCCTGAAGTTGCTCTTGGGTCATGTCATTCATGCGAATGGCAATTCGATCCTTCTCATCCTGCAGATGGCGCGCGCTGACAACTATACAAAGCAAAAGCGGAAGTATGAGGATAGCAAACCATCGCGAGTGACTACAAGGAAAAGATAAGGGTAAGAAAGCTAACATTTAAATTGGTCGCCTAACTACGTCACCTCCCCCAACAGATATTGTTCTCGGGCGGTGACCTTCTCTGCCTTCGATTTCCATACATCTGCGTTACTGCGGAGTACGGGCAATTCACGCTCCAACTGCTTCATGTGATCACGGAGTCGCGAGAGCAAAGACAGCTCGTCCACCCTTGAGCGTGGCGGTGCCAAAGTGTCATCAAGGGGTGGCGAATCCTGAGGTTCCCTCAATGGTTCACTCAGTGTGCCCTATCATAAGCCAAGAAAGAAGCAATAAGAAGACTAAAGCGATGCACAAACAAAAGATTCGAGTGTATTCAATACTAGCAAAAAGTATCAGCAGATACACTCGTCAAAAGGCATGTTTTCAAACAAGAGACATAAGCTATCTAACTATTACAAGACTACTAAGGAGCAACTGGTTTCTTCGACTTGGACTTTGGCTTTGGGGGCCTCATCGAGTCCGTGGCGATATCAGATGCCACTGACTTTCCGCCGGCTCCTGACGCCACAACCTTCGCCGCCTTCTTGGCTCGCTACAGCTCCTCGGAGTACTTTGCAACGATGTTGATCAGTTGTGGCCCATACTTGCCACAAGCAGTCGCGAAAGGAGCGAAGACTTCCTACTGGCCGTCCGCGCTGACAGGCATCGCCCTTGAGACTGCCGCAGGATCAACTTCGACTCCGTGGGCTTGCACCATCGCGAGTGACATTGATGCACCAGCCGCATGGAGCGAGTTCTTGAAGCTCGCAGGAATGCCTCCGGCAAGTGACTCCACCAACTCATCAAGATTTTCAATCAACTCAGCCTTGGGTGTCATCTCCTCCCGAAGACGGCTGAGCACGCCTTTAGCCTTGGCGAGCGTACCCTGCACGCATCATCAGCTGGCGCTTCGATCAAAGCGAGACAGCTCGTATCACTGGCATCTACACAAGAATCAAGCATCGGTACGACATCAACAGCAAAATAGAAACATCGAAGGCAATCAAAAAAAATTGCAGACCAGCAAATACCTAAGAGAGCCTTGGCAATCGAAAAAAGCTGTTCTTCGAACATCTTCTCCCTAGCTGCAATGGAGGCACGCAGATCCTCTTCGCGCTTTTGCGCCTCGTCGCGCGCCGTGATTGCCTCAATGTGGCTCTTCATAGCCGCGGCGAGTGTCTTTTCCATGGTGGTGGCGTTGCGAAGAAGGGCATTATGTTCAGATACAAAATGAAACACAAGGGATAGACTATCAGTCGACTACCTAACAACGATGCAGAAGAAGAAGAAGTAAAAGGCACTTACTTTCCACCACGCGATAGCGTGTATCCAGCATTGCATGCTAGCAACCCATCGCGCACCTGCTCCGCCAGGTGAGCGGCTTCCTTCACAAGGAGCTGCCGTAAAAGGAAAAACAACTAAGGATCAGCAGATGACATTGATAAAATCGACTGCAACATCAGAAGAAGAGATACTACACTTACATGATCCTCCAGTGACTCCAAAGTCGATTGGTGTGCAGTCATCCGGGCAACCATACGATGCTCCCCATCATGTGGAGAGCTTGATGAATTATGCCTAGAGTGGGCCACCAATGGAGGAGAAGGAGAATGCTCAACCTCTTTCTTGGCCCTGGAGGTCGTGACTCCAGATTCTTTAAAAAATTGGACGTCGCCATAAGATGACGATGCCTGCTGACTGCAAGACCAAACCAACATCAAGGAAAGGCAACACCAAGGAAGAATCAAAAGGAAGAATCGTATACTTACCAATCAAAATTGTTAAAGTCAAAGGAAGGGTCCCCAACTCTGACGACGACTCCTTCGGCAGTCGCATCTTCTTGTGAGAGGATGGTGCCATGGTACTCACAGGAACGGCAGGGATCGGCGACTCTGCACCAACACCTGCACCTTCCGGAGTCGAAGGAGACGACGCATCTGAATCCTCGCTGCGCGAATGCTTGCGACTGTCCGAACCACTCGACTCGGGGGCTTCCTCCTCCACATCAGATGGAACAGTCGACTCCGACTCGTCCTCTTCCAAGGCTTCACGAGGGATAACCCCCTCGGGAAGAGGGGGCATACAGGGCGACACCGCCCAATCCTGCATACAGGAAACAAATTTAACACAAAGTCAAGAAATGGCAAAGAAGCAATCGACAAACGAAGCTACTACGTAGCACAACCGTACCTCAGGAGGAGGGTTAGAAGCATCGAATGGAGGAACGACTGGTTCACTGGGGAGCACATCCTTGATGGTGTACTTGGTGATCAGTTGAACCCTTTTATCTACCTCACTCGTGGACATGCCATCGGCAGACACGCGAGTGGCATCGTCCGCGCCAGCCCACTAAAACATGGGATGGACTCTGCCTGCAGGGGCTAGACGCGACGGCGCAGCCATGTGCGAATGAGGGCGCAGCCTCCCTCCTCTTTGCCCATGTGACTCTCGAGGTCACAGACGCGCTCGTACAACACATCTGTCTCCGCGGACTGGCCGGGCATAATCACATTCTTCCAGGAGCGCCTCCTCTTACACGGCATCGCGGGGTCAAAGGGCGCGAGTCCGAAGTGGTCTCCGTCGGCCTTCTGGTCGTGGACGTAGAACCACTTGTCCCTCCACCCTTGGACGGACATCATCAGCTTGATGTCGAAGTACGTGGCGGATGGATCGACGTGGATACCGCAGCCGCCTACATCGTAGACTACGGAGCCAGACGCCGATTGGCGCTTCAACTTGAAGAGGCGCTTGAAAAGGCCAAAGTGTGGCTCGATTCTGAGCCAGCACTCGCAAAGGGTAATGTAGCAAGCTACGTGGAGGATGGAATTGGGGAGAGCTGATGGAGCTGGAGCCCATAAAAACAGAGAAGGGCCCTGAAGAAAGGATGCAGGGGCAACGAGACTCCATGCGCCATTCGTGACGCGAGTGCCCGTGCCCTTCTTCTTTCCGCCGGTGGCGGTGCTGGTGCCCGCCGTGGCGGAGCCGCCCTTCTTCTTCATCACAGCAGCAGCAACAGCAGAATCGGCCGCAGCACCTCCCTTTTTCTTCCCCATTCCGCGGCGGCGATGTGACCGGAGGAAGTAGCTGGGAAATACGCGTAGCTGGTCCAGCGCCACGAAGGAAAGAAGCGCAAAGAAGCAGAGGAACAGCAGCAGTGGCGATGGAGGCAAAAGGATGAAAAGAAGTAGATGTGAAATTTACCATCGCCGCATCGCTACTTAACCCCCTGGAAGATGCAATCCAACGGCTCAGAAAAACCCTATCAGACGCGTGCCGTTCATCACGCTCGACACGTGGAGGACCATAAACGTGAACCGTCCCCCACTACTCCCATTACGCGCGGAAATCAAGGAGGCGCTGTTAAAATAAATATTACACACGCTCGGTCAAATCAGAGTCAGGAAATGGGACCCATAGCTCGTCACGTCCCGTCAAACTCGCTCACGCGGGTAACCGACGTCATGGAATCGTCAGCACTGATGTCATCTAAAATTACGCAGCAGAAGATTTCGACTACTTTAGTCCTTGCTCGAGTCTTCGACTCCACCAAGCACTCAGGGCTACTCCCATAGGGAGCGCTAGTCACGCACCCTATGATTTTTTTCTTCTTCTTTTTTCAGGAACATGGACAATCAAAGAAAACCCAATCATTCGAAGCATAATTTGACTATGGACTTGGGTTACTCCCATAGGGAGTGCCGGAAGTAAATTTGACTACAACAAGCAAACAAAAGACGACAACAGTCGCAAAAGTTCTTTAGTCCCTGCCTGAGTCTTCGACTCAACCAGGCACTCAGGGGCTACTCCCATAGGGAGCACTGGTCGCGCACCCTACGATTATTTCTATAAAATACTGTGTGTTGATAACATTCACACTCGAAGCTTATGGCGACACTGCCTCATGATTTTTTCCTACAAAGAGACTGCGTCTCTTGGGTCACCCGAATCGTCTCCGCGATGATAAAAATTCGGATGCCACGCTTACAGCGTGAAGATAATGAAGGAAATATTCCCTGAGAGGCAATAATAAAGTTGTTATTATGTATTCCTTATATATGATAGATGTTTATTTTGCATGCTATAATTGTATTGATAGGAAACATCAATACATGTGTGTTTAATAAACAAAAAGGGTTCCTAGTCATGCCTCTCTTATAGACTAGCTTGTTGATTAACAAGATGATCAAGGTTTCCTCATCATGGACATTGGATGTTGTTAATAACAAGGTCACACCATTGGTGGAATGATGTGATGAACATTCATCCGAAGTATAGCATTACGATCAAGTCATTGTGTTTATATTTCTATAACATCATACGGAGTAATCTTTATCCTTAGACCATGAGATCATGTTAATTGCTAACACCATAAGAGTATCTTGATAACATCAAACGTCACACCGTAATAGGGTGACTATAAAGATGGGTTCAGTGCTACGAAGGTGTTATGTTGAGGATCATGGATCAAGAGTGGAATTTGTCAATCCAGATGATGGATAGATATACTCCAGGCCCTCTCGGTGATATCACATTAGGATAGCTTGCAAGCAAGTGATGTGATCACTAGAATGTTATATCACGGGAACGAGAAAAGAGTGCATGTCGGTAACGAGATCAAACTAGGTATGGAGATACCAATGATCGAATCTCAGACATGTAATATATCGAGAGACAAAGGGATTTAGTTACAAGCGTTAAAGGTTCTCATGATCACAGGAGTCATCGTTGAATGTGTAGGAGTCAGTACGGATCTCGTGTCCGCCGCTGATTATTGATCGGAGAAGGGTATCGATCATGTTCGCATTATTCATGAACCGTAGGGTGGCACACTTAAGAGTTACGGACACCATTTTGGAGCACATATGTTTCAGATGAAAGAATTGCAAAGCGCAGGAATTGTTTCAATAGAAACCGAAATTGTTTTGGGTGAAATTGCGAAGGTGGTTACGCATGTGATATTGAAATATTGCAAGGGGCTATATGTGAATGTTTGTTAATTAAAGTAATTAACAAAATTCTGAATAAATTTAATAAAAGAGTTTTATTAAATGAGAGAGCATTAAATTTGGAGAAACTTAATGCATTTAAAGTGGAGACTTTAAAAGGGAATGTGAAGAGGCATTTTAATGTGGAGGAGTTACCACCACATGAATGGGGGTGAGGGTCACCCCCATGCGCCCATGGAGAGAGGGGCACCCCCTCCTCCTATAAAAGGACACCCATTCCTCCTTCATCCTCACACCTCCTTGTGAAGGATCTCTCTCCCCTCTAGAATTATTCCCCATGGTCTCGGATTAGCGAGATACATGTTCCGTGGCATTTAAATGCGGAAGGAGTTGTCGCTTCCATTGGATCCTGGAGCGAGGAGGTGGAGGTTGTCCGTGGCTTGAACGTGTGTGCGAGTGCGGATGCGCCGCTGAGTTGCGGCGCTCGGACTTCCTCACGATCTTGAGATCGGCAAGTGTACGACTACATCAACCACGAGTTCCTACTCGTTAACAAAGCTCGTTGTCTTCGAGGGTAAGTTCTCTATGGATGTATATCCACCCGTTTGCTTTGTACCTAGTAGATAGATCTTGGCGTGTAGTTCACATCGTAGGAAATTTTTTGTTTTCTATGCTGCGGACCCAACAGTGGTATCAGAGCCTGATCTATGCGTAGGTGCTTTGCACGGGTAGTACACATATGTTTATATGTGGGAGATGATGATCATGTTATTGCATCTTCTATGTACTTTGGATATTGGTGGCATAGTGGGATGAAGCGGCCCGGACCAACCTTACATGTCATCGTACATGAGACCGGTTCCATGACTGACATGCAACTTGTTTTGCATAAGTGGCTGGCGGGTGTCTGTCTCTCCTACTATAGTCAAGATCTGATTTACAACGAGTTGCTAATAACTTGGTTATTCTCGTTATGGTTCATGTTCGTAGGTTAGACAGGTTCTATCTCCGAAAGCCCTAAGCCACGTAAAACTTGCAATTGATAAATTAGAGGCGTCTAGTTTAGATCGTTGCTGGGCTAGTGTTTTGATATGGTATTGTTGTAAGTAGATGTATAATAGATACTCTTACAACTCACTTAACGTGTAAGTTCCATAGACCTTGGCCTTACACACAAAGGAATGATAGAGATCATACCACGATGCAAATGATAGAGATCAAATGCATGGACCATATCACCTCACTTCACACATTAGATGTTAGCATCTTATATTGCTAGTTTGGCGCGTTTGGTAGCATTATAAGCTGATCCCTCATTTAGATATCAAGATAAAATGTGTTCTTCCTTAAGTATGCACCGTTTTGTGGATCGTGTTTTGAGGCATCACGTGATGATCGGGTGTTTTCAACTCTACGCTTTCATACAACGGGTGTAAGGCAGTTTTACACATGCAAATACTAAGGTTCTTACTTGACGAGCCTAGCATGTACAGACATGGCCTCGGAACACGGACCGAAAGGTTAAGCATGAGTCATATAGTTGATATGATGCCCATATAGATGCTCGCCTTTGAAGCTACACCGACTCACGTGATGATCGGACTTGGTGTAGTGGATTTGGTTCATGTAATCACCAAAAGGACACGAGGGATGTCATTTTTGAGTGGGAGTTCATTAGTAATTTGGATTAGTTGAACTCAATCTATCATAAACTTAGTCTAAATATACTTTACAATTTTTTTTGTAGATGGCACCACCTGCTTTTAATTTCAATGTGTTCATGGAGAAAGAGAAACTTGCTGCGAATGGTAGCAACTTCACCAACTGGGCTATGAATTTGAGGATTCTCCTCACTGCTACACAAAAGCAATATGTGCTAGATGTGCCGCTAGGCCCCCCACCAGCTCCTGATGCCCCTGACGAGGAAAAGAACGTCTATATAACTCGTCAGGAGGACCACAACTTAGTTCATTGCGGCATACTGTATGGGCTAGAGCCAGAACTTCGAAAGCGTTTCGAAAATGGCAATGCCTTTGATACCATGGGAGAATTGAAAATGATTTTCGATACCCATGCTGCCGTAGAGAGTTATAATGCTACAGAAAAATTCTTTAACTGCATGATGGAGGAAAACAGCTCCGTTAGTGAGCACGTACTCAAAATGTCTAGGTACGCCGATAAGCTTGTGTCCTTGGGAATAACGATTCCCATTGACTTAGGCATACATCGTGTTCTCCAATATCTGCCACCTAGCTACAAGAGCTTCGTGATGAACTATAATACGCAGGGCATGAAAAAGTCTCTTCCTGAGCTTCTGTCAATGCTTAAGACTGCAGAAGTGGAGATTAGGAAAGAACATCAAGTGTTGATGATCAATAGGACCACCGGTTTCAAGAAAGACAAGAAAGGCAAGCACAAGGGGAAGAAGGGTGTCAAGTCTATTGCCACGCCTGAAAAGAAACCCCGAGCTAGCCCTAAGTCTGACACCGAGTGCTACTATTGCAAGGGATCGCCATTGAAGAATCGCCCCAAGTATTTGGCGGACAAGAAGTCGGGCAAGGCAAACAAAGGTATATGTGATATACATGTTATTGATGTGTACTTGACTAGTACTCGCAGTAGCACCTGGGTATTTGATACAGGATCGGTTGCTAATATATGTAACTCGGTTCAGGGGCTGCGGAACAAGCGACAACTAGCAAGGGATGAGGTCTCGATGCGGGTCGGCAATGGATCAAGAGTTGATGTGATCGCCATCGGAACGCTGCCTCTCCATATGCCATCGGGATTAGTTATAAACCTAAATAATTGTTATTTGGTGCTTGCACTGAGCATGAACATTGTATCCGGATCGTGTTTGATGCAAAGTGGTTATTCATTTAAGTCTGAAAACAATGGTTGTTCGATTTATATGAATAATATCTTTTATGGTCATGCACCTATGTTGAATGGTTTATTTCTGTTGGATCTCGATAGTAGTATTACGCATATTCATAATGTCAATGCTAAAAAGATTAAACTTGATGATGATATATCTACATATATGTGGCACTGCCATCTAGGTCATATTGGCGTTAAACGCATGAAGAAACTCCATTCTGATGGACTTTTGGAATCACTTGATTTTGAATCATTTGATACATGTGAGCCATGCCTTATGGGCAAGATGACTAGAACGCCGTTTTCCGGTTCAATGGAACGGGCGACAGATCTATTGGAAATCATACATACTGATGTGTGTGGACCAATGAGTGTGTCGGCGCGAGGTGGATATCGTTATTTTGTTACTTTCACGGATGATTTGAGTAGATACGGGTATATCTATTTGATGAAACACAAGTCTGAAACTTTTGAAAAGTTCAAAGAATTTCAGAATGAAGTGGAAAATCATCGTAACAGAAAGATCAAATTTCTGCGGTCCGATCGTGGAGGAGAGTATCTTAGTTACGAGTTTAGCACACATATGAAAGACTGTGGAATAGTTTCACAACTCACGCCTGCCGGAACACCACAACGTAATGGTGTGTCAGAACGTCGTAATCATACTTTATTGGATATGGTTCGATCTATGATGTCTCTGACTGACTTGCCACTGTCATTTTGGGGTTATGCACTGGAAACCGCTACATTCACTTTAAATAGGGCACCATCTAAATCCGTTGAAAACACACCGTATGAATTATGGTTTGGAAACAAACCTAAGCTGTCATTTCTTAAAGTTTGGGGATGCGATGTTGATGTGAAGAAACTTCAACCGGATAAACTCGAACCCAAAGCGGAAAAATGCGTCTTCATAGGATACCCTAAGTAAACTATTGGGTATACCTTCTATCACAGATCCTAGGGCAAGGTCTTTGTTGCCAAGAATGGATCCTTTCTTGAGAAGGAGTTTCTCGCGAAAGGTGTGAGTAGTCGGAAGGTAGAACTCGAAGAGGTTATTGAACCTTCTCTTCATGAAATGGCGAGTAGCGCAGCTCCAGAAGTTGTTTCGGAGTTGACTTCACCTAATGAAGAGAAAGCTAATGATATTGATCATGAAACTCCGAAAGAGGACACTACCGAACCTCGCAGGTCAAGCAGGACATGTGCAGCTCCTGAACTATACGACAATCCTGTTATGAATTTCATGATTGATGAAATGGATGACCCTGTGACATATGAAGAAGCGATGATGAGCCCGGATTCCAACAAATGGCTAGAAGCCATGAAATCCGAGATGGAATCCATGTACGAGAACCAAGTTTGGAACTTGGTGGACTTACCTCACGACCGAAAGGCCGTTGAGAATAAATGGATTTTCAAAAGGGAAACTGATGCTGATGGTAATGTGACCATCTATAAGGCTCGACTTGTTGCAAAGGGGTTTTGACAAATTCAAGGAGTTGACTACGATGAGACATTCTCTCCCGTAGCGATGCTTAAGTCGGTTAGGATTATGTTAGCAATTGCTGCATATTTCGATTATGAAATATGGCAGATGGATGTCAAAACTGCGTTCCTCAATGGTAAGATTGAAGAAGAGTTGTATATGATACAACCTAAGGTTTTTGTCGATCCTAAGGATGCTAATAAGGTGTGCAAACTTCAGCGATCCATCTATGAACTGAAGCAAGCATCACGAAGTTGGAATCTCTGCTTTGATGAGGTGATCAAAGAGTTTGGATTTGTCCAAACTTATGGAGAGGCTTGTATTTACAAGAAAGTGAGTGGGAGCAATGTGGCATTTCTGATATTATATGTGGATGACATATTATTGATTGGAAATGATTTAGATCTTTTAAACAGTGTTAAAAGTTATCTAAACAGCAAATTTTCGATGAAGGACCTTGGTGAAGCTTCATATATATTAGGCATTAAAATCGATAGAGATAGATCAAGACGCCTAATTGGGCTATCGCAGAGTACATACCTTGATAAGATATTAAAGAAGTTTAATATGGACGGAAGTAAGAAGGGGTTCTTACCTATGTTGCAAGGCAAGACATTGAGTAAGACTCAAAGTCCGGCTGTGGCGAAAGAAAGAGAGATAATGGATAGGATCCCCTATGCCTCAGCCATAGGCTCTATAATGTATGCCATGCTATGTACAAGACCGGATGTGGCACATGCTATTAGTTTGACTAGTAGGTACCAATCTGATCCAGGTTCGGAACACTAGATAGCGGTCAAGAATATCCTTAAGTACTTGAGAAGAACTAAGGATATGTTTCTTGTATACGCAGGTGAAGAAGAGCTAGTCGCTAAATGTTATATCGATGCTAGCTTTGACACTGATCCGGATGACTCTAAGTCTCAATACGGATACGTATTTCTCTTGAACGGAGCAGCAGTTAGTTGGAGGATCTCCAAACAACCTGTGGTGGCTGGATCAACAACAGAGGTGGAATATGTTGCTGCTTCGGCATACAGAAGCGGTTTGGATGAAGGAGTTCATAACGGGCGGGTGTGGTTCCCAGTGCGTTGGACCCGATGGTGATCTATTGTGACAACAATGGAGCCATAGCCAACGCCAAGGAACCAAGGTCTCACAAGAATTCCAAGCATATTAAGCACCGGTTTCACTCCATCCGTGAACATGTCAAGGATGGAGATATAAAGATTTGTAAAGTGCACAGGGACCTGAATGTAGCAGATCCGTTGACTAAAGTACTCCCTAAGGCAAAACATGATCAACACCAGAACTCCATGGGTGTTAGATTTATCACTATGTGAACTAGATTATTGTCTCTAGTGCAAGTGGGAGACTGAAGGAAATATGCCCTGAGAAGCAATAATAAAGTTGTTATTATGTATTCCTTATATATGAAAGATGTTTATTTTGCATGCTATAATTGTATTGATAGGAAACATCAATACATGTGTGTTTAATAAACAAAAAGGGTTCCTAGTCATGCCTCTCTTATAGACTAGCTTGTTGATTAACAAGATGATCAAGGTTTCCTGATCATGGACATTGGATGTTGTTAATAACAAGGTCACACCATTGGTGGAATGATGTGATGAACATTCATCCAAAGTATAGCATTACAATCAAGTCATTGTGTTTATATTGCTATAACATCATACGAAGTAATCTTTATCCTTAGACCATGTGATCATGTTAATTGCTAACATCGAAAGAGTATCTTGATAACATCAAACGTCACACCGTAACAGGGTGACTATAAAGATGGGTTCAGTGCTACGAAGGTGTTATGTTGAGGCTCATGGATCAAGAGTGGAATTTGTCAATCCAGATGACGGATAGATATACTCTGGGCCCTCTCGGTGATATCACATTAGGATAGCTTGCAAGCAAGTGATGTGATCACTAGAATGTTATATCACGGGAACGAGAAAAGAGTGCATGTCGATGAGATCAAACTAGGTATGGAGATACCGATGATCGAATCTCGGACATGTAATATATCGAGAGACAAAGGGATTTAGTTACAAGCGTTAAAGGTTCTCACGATCACAGGAGTCATCGTTGAATGTGTAGGAGTCAGTACGGATCTCCAGGTCCCATTGCTGATTATTGATCGGAGAAGGGTCTTGATCATGTCTACATTATTCGCGAACCGTAGGGTGGCACACTTAAGAGTTACCGGACACCATTTTGGAGCACATATGTTTCAGACGAAAGAATTGCAAAGCGCATGAATTGTTTCAATAGAAACCGGAAATTGTTTCGGGTGAAATTGCAGAAGGTGGTTCTGCATGTGATATTGAAATATTGCAAGGGGCTATATGTGAATGTTTGTTAATTAAAGTAATTAACAAAATTCTGAATAAATTTAATAAAAGAGTTTTATTAAATGAGAGAGCATTAAATTTGGAGAAACTTAATGCATTTAAAGTGGTGACTTTAAAAGGGAATGTGAAGAGGCATTTTAATGTGGAGGACTTACCACCACATGAATGGGGCAGGTGAGGGGTCACCCCCCATGCGCTGGCCATGGAGAGAGGGGGCACCCCCCTCCTCCTATAAAAGGCCACCCATTCCCTCCTTCATCCTCACACCTCCTTGTGAAGGATCTCTCTCCCCCTCTAGAATTATTCCCCCATGGTCTCGGATTAGCGAGATACATGTTCCTGGTGGCATTTCGTCTAGAAGGAGTTACTGCTTCCGCTAGATCGCTGGAGCGAGGAGGTGGAGGTTGTCCGGTGGCTTGAACGTGTGTGCGAGTGCGGATGCGCTGCTGAGTTGCGACGCTCGGACTTCCTCACGATCTTGAGATCGGCAAGTGTACGACTACATCAACCACGAGTTCCTACTCGTTAACAAAGCTCGTTGTCTTCGAGGGTAAGTTCTATATGGATGTATGTCCACCCGTTTGCTTTGTACCTAGTAGATAGATCTTGGCGTGTAGTTCACACCGTAGGAAATTTTTTGTTTTCTATGTTGCGGACCCAACAGATAAGACCTGAATAAGGCCTGGCAACGCATTTACTGCGCACTACCATAAATATATCCATGCCTATAGGTACGATGAACATGCCTTGACGGACGCGTCGAGTGCTCACACCCATACACTGGAATTCGACTCCTGTAAGACCTTTGTGGCTTGAGTCAAATTACACCAGCACTTTTCTGGATTCGAGTCCGGGGACTCGAGTTCGAGTAGATGGAGTTGTTTTACCCTAAGGTAGTTAACTGATACCGGTACATCGGTTAAATCAGGAACGCACATCAACAATCCCTATGACACAAACAGGGCAGTCGGAAACATACTTAGTCATGCACTCGAAAGGTTTCATAAAGTCTCCAGTCGAATCTACGATTCCACTGGACACTCAGGGGCTACTGACATGGGTATACCCTATAGGTACTCGAGCTTCTACTATGAGTATTGTTTACCCTACAGAGTGGAACTGGTAAAGGAAACTTCTACTGTGAGTATTGTTTACTTCTACTAGTTGCTTTATTTTCGTTATGGATAATCCGCTGAGTTTCTTATTTGGTAACGCTACTACCACTGCTAAGGTAGTAGATAAACCACCACCTGCTGAGAATGATGTTTTCAAAATACCTACAAGAATTATTGATCGTGTTATGGATAACCAATATGTTGGGGATGGAACTGTCCATCCCGGTGATCATTTGCTCTTTATACACGAATTGTGCGGGTTGTTCAAGTGTGTAGGTATTACTACAAATCAAGTTAAGAAGAAGTTATTCTCATTATCGCTGAAAGGAAGTGCTAAGGAATGGTATAAGCCGCTGAAGAATGGTCAAGCTCTGGAATGGGAGGAAATAGTACCTCTCTTTTATTCAAAGTTTTATCCTCCTAGTGAGATTCATAAAGATCAGAATCAAATATACAACTTTTGGCCTCTTGATGGAGAGAGTACATCTCAAGCTTGGGGGAGATTGAAGTTACTAATGCTCAAATGTCCCATTCATGAGCTCCCCAACAATATTATTATCAATAAATTTTATGCAAGACTCCCTCTACATGACAAGGATTTAGTGGATGCTTCTTGTGCTGGATCATTCACTTGCATGGAATAAGAAGCTAAATGGGATCTTCTGGACCGTATTCAAGACAATGCTGAAGCTTGGGAGAATGACAAAGGTAGGAAGTCAGGTATAAATTATGATTATGAATGCATTGAATCTTTTATAGGAACTGATGACTTTCAAAATATTAAAAATGCTTATGGTCTAGAATCTCAAGCTATTGCTTCTTATTTTAAGGCTTTTGCTTCCTACATTGAAGTGCCTAAAAAGAAGTGGAATAAGTATCATGAACCTTATAAAGATGTTGCTAAGAGTGTTCCTGCAAGAAATACTGAAGTTTATACTACTAATCATGTCTTACCTAAACCTTATATTGAGAAAATGTCTTTCCCAGTTAAGATAAAGGTGAAGGGAATATGCCCGAGAGGCAATAATAAAGTGTTTATTCTCTTATTCCATGTTTATGATAAATGTTTATTTTACATGCTAGAATTGTATTGATCGGAAACGTCAATACATGTGTGTTTAGTAAACAAAAAGGGTTCCTAGTTATGCCTCTCTTATAGACTAGCTTGTTGATTAACAAGATGATCAAAGTTTCCTGATCATGGACATTGGATGTTGTTAATAACAAGGTCACACCATTGGTGGAATGATGTGATGAACATTAATCCGAAGTATAGCATTACAATCAAAGTCATTATGTTTATATTGCTATAACATCATACGAAGTAATCTTTATCCTTAGACCATGAGATCATGTTAATTGCTAACACCGTAAGAGTATCTTGATAACATCAAACGTCACACCATAACAAGGTGACTATAAAGGTGGGTTCAGTGATACGAAGGTGTTATGTTGAGGCTCATGGATCAAGAGTGGGATTTGTTCATCGATGACGGATAGATATACTCTGGGCCCTCTCGGTGATATCACATTGAAATAGCTTGCAAGCAAGTGATGTGATCACTAGAATGTTATATCACGGGAACGAGAAAAGAGTGCATGTCGATAACGAGATCAAACTAGGTATGGAGATACCGATGATCGAATCTCGGACATGTAATATATCGCGGGACAAAGGGATTTAGTTACTAGCGTTAAAGGTTCTCACGATCACAGAAGTCATCGTTGAATGTGTAGGAGTCAGTATGGATCTCCAGGTCCCGCTGCTGATTATTGATCGGAGAGGGGTCTCGATCATGTCTGCATTATTCGCGAACCGTAGGGTGACACACTTAAGGGATACCAACACCATTTGGAGCAAATATGTTTCAGATAAAGATTTAAGAAAGCGCTGGAATTATTTCAATAGACACCGAAACTGTTTCGGGTGAAATTGCTGAAATTGGTTCTACATGTAATATTGAAATGTTGAAGTGGGTTTTATGTGAATGTTTGTTAATTAAAGTAATTAACAAAATTCTGAATAAAAATAATAAAATAGTTTTACTAAATGAGAGAGCATTAAATTTGGAGAAATTTAATGCATTTAAAGTGGAGACTTTAAAAGAGAATGTGAAGGGGCATTTTAATATGGAGGGGTTACCACCACATGAATGGAGGAGGTGAAGGGTCACCCCCTCCATGCGCTGGCCATGAAGGAGGGACACCCCCTCCTCCTATAAAAGGCCACCCCCTCCTCACTTCTCACTCACACCTCCTTGTGAAGGATCTCTCTCCCCCTCTAGTATTATTTCCCCATGGTCTCGGATTAGCGAGATACATGTTCCTGGTGGCTTTATCTCGAAAGGAGTTGCTGCTTCCACTGCTTTGCTGGAGCGAGGGACGGAGGTTGTCGGGGTACCGGACGTGTGTGCGATCACGGATGCACCGCTGCTTTTGTGGTGCTAGACTTGGTGGTGCTGGAGCAGGATCTGATGGACGTGCTGGAGCCGGACCTGCTGGACTTCATCACGATCTTGAGATCAGCAAGTGTATGACTACATCAACCACGAGTTCCTACTCGTTAACAAAGCTCGTTGTCTACGAGGGTAAGTTCTCGTTGGATGTATGTCCACCCGTTGCTTTGTACCTAGTAGATAGATCTTGGTGTGTAGTTCACACCGTAGGAAATTTTTTGTTTTCTATGTTGCGAACCCAACAGTGGTATCAGAGCCTGATCTATGCGTAGGTGCTTTGCACGGGTAGTACACATATGTTTATATGTGGGCGATGATGATCATGTTATTGCATCTTCTATATATTTTGGATATTGGTGGCATAGTGGGATGAAGCGGCCCGGACCAACCTTACATGTCATCGTACATGAGACCGGTTCCACTTAATCGACATGCAACTTGTTTTGCATAAGTGGCTGGCGGGTGTCTGTCTCTCCTACTATAGTCAATATCTAATTTACAACGAGTTGCTAATAACTTAGTTATCCTTGTTGTGGTTCATGTTCGTAGGTAAGAACGGTTCTATCTCCGAAAGCCCTAAGCCACGTAAAACTTGCAATTGATAAATTAGAGGGGTCTAGTTTAGATCGTTGTTAGGCTAGTGTATTGATATGGTATTGTTGTAAGTAGATGTATGATAGATACTCTTATAACACACTCAACGTGTAAGTTCCATAGACCTTGGCCTTACACACAAAGTAATGATAAAGATCATACCACGATGCAAGTGATAGAGATCAAATACATGGACCATATCATCTCACTTTACACATTAGATGTTAGCATCTTGTACTGCTAGTTTGGCGCTTTCTATAGCATTGTAAGATGATCCCTCTTTTAGATATCAAGATAAAAATGTGTTCTTCCTAAGTATGCACCGTTCTATGGATCGTGTTTCGAGACATCACGTGATGATCGGGTGTTCTCAACTCTACGCTTTTATGCAACGGGTGTAAGACAGTTTTACACACGCGAATACTAAGGTTCTTACTTGGCGAGCCTAGCATGTACAGACATGGCCTCGGAACACGGACCGAAAGGTTAAGCATGAGTCATATAGTTGATGTGATGACCATATTGATGCTCGCCTTTGAAGCTACACCGACTCACGTGATGATCGGACTTGGTGTAGAGGATTTGGTTCATGTAATCACCAAAAAGGCACGAGGGATGTCGTTTTTGAGTGGGAGTTCATTTCTAATTTGGATTAGTCGAACTCAATTTGTCATAAACTAAATCGAAGTGAATTTGCATAATTTGTTGTAGTCATTAGCGTCTGTTCACTACCTTATGCTTAGTTTTAATTGAGATAATAGAACTATAGAATTCTGGATATTTACTTTACGAACTGGTATCATATTGTTTTGAATGTCAATTTAAGGTTTAGAAGTCCTATTGCAAACTTTCAGGAAACTCTATTTACTCCGTGAATTTAATAAGTAGTATTAAATCAAGAGTAAGAATTCCAATGTTAGTATCTAAAGTATCATGTTTGCCTCCATGATTATTGATATTCAAAAGTTGTTTTAATATCAAGATTATATAGGGGCTGAAAATTGTTTCAGAAACCATCATGTGTGAAAGATATTGTGATATCTGAAGCAACTTTTTTGGTTGAATTATGATAGAGTATAATTTAGCAAAATACATGTTCTCATATTGTATGAGAATTTGTGAAGGATGGAGATGCTAGGCATCTGAATCTTTCAAAAGGTTTTGGGAACTAAAATTATACTCATCATTCTTCCTTATAGGCTATAGTAACTTGATCATGAAAGTTGTCATGATAAGGATGAATAGAAGATGTAAGTAAAATGTTTACTACACTAATAGATTACTAAAGAATGGATTTTTGAAAGAACACCAAACATTTGATGATGGTGATCCACTTCAAAGTGCAAGTCCAAAGGTATTAGTATTTGACTATATACGCTTTGTACTATGTGTCATGTGAATGACACCACAATTGATGTTGATATATTCTTTTAAAAGGAAAAGGAATTGCTGAAAGAGAATCTATAAAATATTTGGCAGAAAAGAAAAAGTTGGAAATGTCCAACTTAGGTATATAGAAGATATACATGTTATGGTTGTATTCCTTGATTGTTAAACAATGTGGTTCTTAGGTATTGGATACCGAATTGGTTGGTATGAAGTGTCATACAGGACAACGCAATTCATGAACTACAATGGCCTAAAGTAACTAGCAAGAGAATAAGTGATGATGTTCATCGAAAACAAATAAAGTGTTATTGTGTTTTTTCGTTGTCATCAAGACCTAGCCTTCAAGATTTGTTTTAATAATTGTTATTTTGTTTTGGTATTACGGGAACAATGGTTGTTCAAATAATTACCGTATTCCATAAAAGATGGATGAACTTTTACAAGTCTAGTGGGAGAAATCACATCCATAAACACTATTGCTAAAATGTCGCAAGACAAATGATTGAAATATCACTTATGAAGTGACATCGCTGTTTAAATTATATTTGAAATAAAACATGAAGAAACTCCATGTTGATGGATTTTTGGAGTCTTTGATTTTGATCAATTGACGCATGTGAGACTTTCCTCGAGATAATTGAAACTCCGTCCATAGGCCAGAGAGGAACGGATGACTAGCTTATTGGAAATTGTGCATGCTGATGTGCATAGTCCATTATGTGTAGCCATATGCGATGGATCTTTTTGCTTCATATGCTTTCTCCAAAAATTTGAGTGAATATATATGTATATTTACTTAATAAGGAAGAAGTATGAAACATTTGAAAATTGTTCAAAGACTTTCAAGATGAAGTGGAAAATCATTGTAACAAGAAAATAAAGAGTTTATGATTCGATCATAAAGGAAGATATTTGAGTTACGTGTTTAGCAAAAACACCTAAGATTTGAGGAATTGTTCCATGATTTGTGTTTCCCGGTAAACCATAGGAGTATGGCATATTCGAGAGATAAAATCAAACCATGTTTGACATGGTAAGATCAAGGGTGTCATTTATAAAACTGCAATTATGTTTTAAGGATTAAAGCTTTAGAGACTACCGCTTTTACACTGAAAAGAGCACCATCGTGATCCATTGAAATGACACCATATGAGTTATGGTTTAGGATAAAACCCGAATTGTCTTTTCTTAAATTTTGGTATGCTATGCATAAGTAAAATGTTTACAACCAAAGTCGGATAAGCACGTCTTTGTAGGTTATCCCAAAGAATTTGTTGGGAATTTCTCCATAACACCGAGGACAAAAAGAGTTTGTTACTTGGAACGTCAAGTTTCTTGAGAAGGAATTTTTCATGAAAAGTTAAGTGGGAGGACAATAGAACTTTGATAAGGTTGTTGAACCTTAGCTATATGTGCTAAGTAGCGCAGCACCGGAAAGTGTCCCAGTGGCGGCCAGAATGCTCATGGCTCTCGTGATTACAAAAGGTGTGATCTCGGAGATTAGAGTTCCTATAGAACCGTGTGGGTTGGTAAGAATCAAATAGTAAGATTTGATAAGCAAGTCGTTATTGTTTTGACAATGATGAACCGACTACATGCAAAGAAGCGATGATGGGCCCTGACTCCATAAAATGACTAGAAGTCATAGAATCCGTGATAGTATCCATACACGAGAAAACAAGTTTCTGAACTTGGAAGACCCTCCGGAAAGGCGTGAAGCCTATCGGTCGCGTTTGGATCTATAAAGAAATAAGACATGGTTGTTTAACATCTATGAAATAGTCGACATGTCAGAAAGAAGTTTACGACAATGTTCAAGGAGTTGACTATGACAAGATTTGATCTTTCATAGCGATATATAGTCTTGGCGGATTAATGTAGCAACCACTACATATAATTTAGTATATGGTAGTTGAATAAACAAAACAAGGTTCTTCTAATAGAACGGTAACCTAGGACATGTACATGACATGGTCTGAAGGGTTTTGTTAATTCAAAGGGTGCTAAAAGGGCATGTAAACTTCAATAGTTGAAGTAAGCATAGCGGAGTTGGAATCTTCACCATGATGAAACTGTTGAAAGAGTTTAAATTCATCGGAGATGATGAAGATGCTTGCATTTGCAAGAAATTAAGTGGGAGCGCTGAGACATATTTCTAATACATTATGTAGAGGACATATTGTTGATTGGAAATGATGTATCTTGTATTGACACAAGTTAAGAATTTCATTAAAATAAGATTTCGATGAAAGACTTGGGCAAACCCGGAATATTAGGCATCAATATCTATATGGATAGATTAAGGCGCTAATATGGTTGTGCCAGACATACATATATGAGATATTGAAAGGGTTCAATATGGAAACAACAAGAAAAGTTCTTGCTACATGGAAAGGATTGTATCAAAATTCAAGTGTTTCAACACTTGGTGAGTAAAATCACATGAAGATTCTGATCGATTATACCATGATATGTATATATCCAGAATTTCCTATGCTCTAAATGTTATGAGCATATACCAGAATGATTCATAAGATGATGATTGGACAATAGTAAAGATATTCTTATGAGCTTTGGAAGAACTAAGAATATATAATGTATAAGTGACAAATAGTTAAAGGTAGTTCATTGTAAAGTGTTACATTGATACTAGTTTTGTCACAAGATACAAATTAAATTTATCTCAATTTAGACTATGGGTGCCACAATGTAATGGAAAGGATGTTCCATGATGGATTTGGATGAGTTCCAAAGTTGAGACATTGTGACGGATACTACAACAAAAGGCTAAGTATATGACTGCTATAGTAGCAGCAAAGGAGGGCATTTGTGTTAAGTAGTTTGTTATCAAACTAGGTGTGGTTCAAAGTGGTCTAATACTATGAAGATATATTGTGTGACAATAATATCAACATATTTTGAGCCGAACGAACTAAAGGTCTCATAAAAGGACCAAATCTATACAATGCCATCTCATTTGAGAATGAGTGATGCGCAGAGACGCAGAGACATGCAAATACACACGGACGTGAAACTATCAGATCCAGAGATTATGTTAACCACTAGCAATAGCGTATATGCAACACCAGAAAGCCATAGGTGTTCAATACGCAAAGTTTTTCAAACTAGATTATTGACTCTAGTGCAAGTGGGAGACTGAAGGAAATATGCCCTGAGAGGCAATAATAAAGTGGTTATTATCTTATTCCATGTTTATGATAAATGTTTATTTTACATGCTAGAATTGTATTGATTGGAAACATCAATACATGTGTGTTTAATAAACAAAAAGGGTTCCTAGTTATGCCTCTCTTATAGACTAGCTTGTTGATTAACAAGATGATCAAGGTTTCCTAATCATGGACATTGGATGTTGTTAATAACAAGGTCACACCATTGGTGGAATGATGTGATGAATATTCATCCGAAGTATAGCATTACGATCAAAGTCATTATGTTTATATTGTTATAACATCATGAGAAGTAATCTTTATCCTTAGACCATGAGATCATGTTAATTGCTAACACCAGAAGAGTATCTTGATAACATCAAACGTCACACCGTAACAGGGTGACTATAGATCAAGAGGGGGTTCAGTGATACGAAGGTGTTATGTTGAGGCTCATGGATCAAGAGTGGTATTTGTCCATCCCGATGACGGATAGATA
Source organism: Avena insularis (assembly GCA_023614405.1). Classification (NCBI taxonomy): domain Eukaryota; kingdom Viridiplantae; phylum Streptophyta; class Magnoliopsida; order Poales; family Poaceae; genus Avena; species Avena insularis. Next base: position 472,380,053 of record CM042694.1, read on the forward strand.
TACTCTGGGCCCTCTCGGTGATATCACATTGAAATAGCTTGCAAGCAAGTGATGTGATCACTAGAATGTTATATGACGGGAACGAGAAAAGAGTGCATGTCGGTAACAAGATCAAACTAGGTATGGAGATACCGATGATCGAATCTCGGACATGTAATATATCACGGGACAAAGGGATTTAGTTACTAGTGTTAAAGGTTCTCACGATCACAGAAGTCATCGTTGAATGTGTAGGAGTCAGTATGGATCTCCAGGTCCCGCTGCTGATTATTGATCAGAGAGGGGTCTCGATCATGTCTGCATTATTCGCGAACCATAGGGTGACACACTTAAGGGATACCGACACCATTTGGAGCAAATATGTTTCAGATAAAGATTTAAGAAAGCGCTGGAATTATTTCAATAGACACCGAAACTGTTTCGGGTGAAATTGCTGAAATTGGTTCTGCATGTAATATTGAAACGTTGCAGGGGGTTTTATGTGAATGTTTTTAATTAAAGTAATTAACAAAATTCTGAATAAAAATAATAAAAGAGTTTTATTAAATGAGAGAGCATTAAATTTGGAGAAATTTAATGCATTTAAAGTGGAGACTTTAAAAGAGAATGTGAAGGGGCATTTTAATATGGAGGGTTACCACCACATGAATGGAGGAGGTGAAGGGTCACCCCCTCCATGCGCCGGCCATGAAGGAGGGGCACCCCCCTCCTCCTATAAAAGGCCACCCCCTCCTCACTTCTCACTCACACCTCCTTGTGAAGGATCTCTCTCCCCCTCTAGTATTATTTCCCCATGGTCTCGGATTAGCGAGATACATGTTCCCGGTGGCTTTATCTCGAAAGGAGTTGCTGCTTCCGCTGCTTTGCTGGAGCGAGGGATGGAGGTTGTCGGGGTATCGGACGTGTGTGCGATCACAGATGCACCGCTTCTTTGCGGTGCTGGACTTGGTGGTGCTGGAGCAGGATCTGATGGACGTGCTGGAGCCGGACCTGCTGGACTTCATCACGATCTTGAGATCGGCAAGTGTATGACTACATCAACCACGAGTTCCTACTCGTTAACAAAGCTCGTTGTCTACGAGGGTAAGTTCTCGTTGGATGTATGTCCACCCGTTGCTTTGTACCTAGTAGATAGATCTTGGCGTGTAGTTCACACTGTAGGAAATTTTTTGTTTTCTATGCTGCAGACCCAACAAAAGGAACGTTCTATGATAGCTAGTATGGTTAATGAAAGTACAAATGAAGATGTTGAACCTGATAAACAAATAGTTGATGAACCTATAATAGCAAATGTGAAAGACTTTGTTACTAAATATAAAGAAGAGGGACACACTATCCTTTGTAAGGATACCTCTAATATTGTTTCACATAGTAGTGTTATGAGAGCTAGTATTCCTGTGTTTTCTGTTAGAATAAGTGATCATTGTTACGATGGTCCTTGTGATAGTTATATTGTTAAGTTTATGTATGATACTGAAAGTTACTATTAGAGAGGGAAAAGTGTTCGTATGCATCTCAATAATATCAAGTTTCCTCGTTTTATGCTGAAAGTTTTTATGTTGCACTCCTTTTGCCTTCCTATGCTTGTAGCCTCTGGTTTCAATAACTTGTTTGTTTACAAAATACCCTTGCATAGGAAGTGGGTTAGACTTAAATGTGTGTATTTTTGCTTCTTAATGCTCCTTTTCACTTCAATTTATATTCTTATGTGAGCAGCATCAAAGTTATCATGCCCATCTTAATGGCTATAAAGAAAGAGCTTTTTGGGGGACAACCCGATTTGTTTTTGTTTATTTCATTCTTTGAAGTTATTACTTTGTCAATAACTGCTTATTATCCGTTTTGTTTGGTTTTAGTGTCAAGATCAACCTCTAATGAGAGAGAAGTAAGATTTGGGGAAGTTGCTGTCCCGAAACAGATTTTTTGTGCTTCACCGTAAAAATTCGTGAGATATCTCTGTATGTCGGATTGAGCTGTAATATTTTGTGATTCTGCCCCAGGTTGTTATTTAACTTTCGTTAGTTTTGCACTTTTTGATTTGAGCAACATAAGATTTTCGAAAAAATTGATATTTACCTGCTGGTCTGTTTTGACAGATTTTGCCACTCTTGCATTTGCTTCTTTATTCGATTTCCTTTTTGTATTCTTTTTGGGTCTTCGAAAGGAGTCGCTACAATAGCTTATGTTTTGATGGTTTTCAGTTGAAGTTGGACTCAAAAGGTTTTATCACTTCACTTATACTAATGTTGCTAATGAGAACCGTGTGAAGTTTTGTGTGAAAGAAAATTTCAGGAAGTGGAGATAATGGTGTAATAAGGAAGAGGAGGGTTTTATGACTCAAGTAATAAGTGTATGAAGATGAAGATATTGATGTTATTCAAGTGATGACTCTGGAAGAATCTACTAGATACCAAATTCAGAGACCTGCAGAGTCTGCTTTCAAATAGGTAACAGTTCTGGTAAGAAAAGTTCCACGAAAATACTATCCAACTATATTTTTGCAGTTTTTAGTCAATAAGGAAAGCTACGAAGTGAAAAAGGGACAGAAACGGAGCCAAGGTGGCTCACACCACCCTGTGGCACGGGCCCTCCCCTGGCCGCGCCACCAGGTGGTGAGTCCACCCCGGACTCCGCCTCCGACTCGTTTTCTCCCAGTACCTTCCTTTTGTTATGAAACTCCGTAATATATAACCCCCGGATCGCCCGAGGTTCGTATATCATGTTTTCATCGTGTTTTTGTTTCGATCTGTTTCTGCCAGGACATACTCTTTGAAGGTTGAGAAGCACAATGGTGTCCGCCAAGGATAATGGGAAGGAGCCTATGGAGGAAGATCCCCAATACCCCAAGCAGGGGCTGGTACCTTTAGTCACTTGCCCTGCATCAACGGAAGCCCTGCGAGTCACTAAGGAGTTCTGTGATAAGTACAGAGACTTGAGGAGGAAGGTGGACATGCTTCAATGGGAGAATAATAGGCTTTGCAAGATGCTGAAAGATTTCCTCACGTCAACTAAGAAAATATTACCACCACCACCCAAGGAGTAATTCGTCATCAGGTTTGGCATCCCCTTGGTTTGTTCCAAGCTTGGGGGAGTGCCGCGGTATCACATCACTATCTTCTATCTTTTTACCTTATTAGTAGAGTCATATCATGAATAGAGAAGTTATTATGTAGGATGGTTTGCATTATGGAAGTCTCCCCTCTCTCGTTAGATATGTATGTCTTGGTGTGAGTTGACGTTATGGAATATTAATGAGAAGTTCTATCATTCACTCTTTTGCATAGCTTATATTAGTTTTCAATTCGTGGTTATATGATTGAGCTTGTTGTTAGTATTGGTATCACTTTGGGATCATTGAGTTAATTTAGTTGGTTTTGGCAAACCTGGCTCGGTCAGTAGCAACACTATTTTTGAGAGTTGAATGAAAAAGATAGAAGTACTCTAAAGAAAAATAACTTCATCATCTTTCTTTCATGATTTGCTCATAAGTTTAGTATTCTCTAGTTAAGATCGTTGGTGCTTCCAAGGAAGATTGCATGTTTGTTTTTATCACTTGTATGTTTGGTTGTTTCCTTCAACTCTTATACTTGCTACCCATCCTTGCTAGCCAAAAACTTGTACTGAGAGGGAATTCTTCTCGTGCATCCACCTCCTTAAACCAAAAACCATGCCATTTGTGTCCACCATACCTACCTATTATCACTATTGCTATTCCAAGTAAATTCTTGTTTTATCTAACTTCCAAATTAAACTTGTTATGTGATAATTAGTGATTAAAGCTCTCACGAACTTGATGGCACACTTTACTTTCTTGCATTTAATAAACTTGAACCATTGGGTCCTTCTTTGTTGCGTATATGCTTGCGCTTTATGAGTTGAAGTTAGCAGAACCATGTATCATGGGGAACGCTTTCAACACTGCATTGGTACCTTATACCTAGTTGATATCATGTTCTTTTTCTTATGGATCCCGGTGGTGTGAAATAAAAGTGGAACTTGTAAGATCATGGAGTTTATATGTGTGTTAGAGAAACGCCTGGGCCGCTAGCCTAAGCCATGCCTAATCATGGTGGAAACTTGCGGCAAACTATAGTGAGCATTCTATGAAGCATCCTTAATAAAAACCTATGCAAATAGCAAATAAAAAGATCGCTGAGATGCTCACTGTCTGCTTGCCTTGTCATTTTGATTATGGGATAGCTCCTGTGTCATGTGCAAGGGGTACCCCATTGGCGGTTCTCAATGATACGCATGTATTTACAATGACAAGAGCTTGCTCGTGACTGAAGTTGAGTAGCATGAGGTTCGGTACTCATAAGTAAGGGGAATGGGACTTCAATTTATAACTTGTCAAGCATATCCTCTTAGTTGTGTCATTTTAACCTTAATCACCAAAAGATGCCTATGATAGGGGCAATGAGAGCTGAAAGCTAGTAAGTATCATAATTTTTGGGAGCTCTTTATGAGACTTGCAATCCATGCTTCCCTCTGCGAAGGGCCTTTCTTTTACTTTGTAGTTGAGTCAGTAAACCTACTCCCTTCTATCTCAGCAAGTATTTTGAGTTGTTGTGTTTCATTCATTCATATGCTGATTTATTCAATCATGTTTCTTATGTTCCTTGTTTTGCACATTGCTCTTATCTTGATGTTTACTACTTTGATAGCTATCATTGAAAACCAGTTATTTGTGAACTCTAGCAAATTATCAACTATTCTTCGACCAAGAGCTAAGTTTGCCATTACCAATTATGATTCACTTTATGTATCTTTATTGTGTTTCCTTTACTCATTGCAAGTTGAGTTATATAATAGTGAGTTGTCTTCTATTATGATCTATGTATTGATGAATGTGATGCTTCTTGTCCGTATTTCTTTTATCGACTCTTCACTCCATAAACCTGAGGCCATGTTTACTGAGCTCAGTTTCGCTTGGGGACAAGCAAAGTCTAAGCTTGGGGGGGGAGTTGATACGTCCATTTTGCATCACTATTCTATGTCATAATTCACTGTTATTCATTGATATATTTCATATTGAGAGGTGATACTTATGTTATTTCATCTGTTTTTGCATGGTCAATGACTTTTGGAGCATGGACCGCTGCAGTCAGGATTCTGATGGAAAGGTGCTGTTTGGAGGCAAAATTCGCGAATATTAGAAAATCCAGGAAAATATACGGAAAATCCTATTTTTCTAGAAGACGAAGGAAGCTAGAAGGGTGGCTGGAGATGAGCCACAAGGGGCCCACACCACCCCTTGGCGTGGGCTAGCCTAGGCCACGCCACCAGGTGGTGTGGCCGCCCTGGTCCACCCCTGGCACTCCCCTCTGGCGTATATTATCCTCTCGAAACTCTAAGACTCGGGGAGTGACCATATAAAGATTCTGCCGCCTCTGCGGGGCGGAACACACCGAGAGAGAAAGATCTCTCCGGCAGACAGATTTCTGTCGGGGGAATTCCTTCCCGGAGAGGGGAGATCGTCGCCATCAACACCACCATCAAGCTGGACTTCATCGGGATCATCATCATCATCACCACCACCATCATCACCATCAACACCCTCATCGCCATCTCCATATTGCTGTAACAATTGAGTTGAATCTTGCATTAGTTCTTAGGGGAAACTTTCCCGGTGTTGATTACTCTTTGTAGTTGATGCTATTGAGTGAACCATTGAATTATTGTTTATGTTCAGATTGTTATACATCATTATTTCATCTCTGATCATGATCCATATGATGTCTTGTGAGTAGTTCGTTTTGTTCTTGAGGACATGGGAGAAGTCATGTTGTTAGTAGTGGAGTTGTGTTGAGAAAGATTCAATGGTTTGGTATTTAAGTTATGGTGTACTTCTTCTAGTGGTGTCATGTGAACGTCGACTACATAACACTTCACCTATATGGGCCTAGGGGAATGCATTGTGTATTTGGCTACTAATTGTAGGGGTTGCCGGAGTGACAAAAACCTGAACCCTCGTTAGGAAACCATTGCACAAGGGACGTAAGGGTCTTAGAGTTTAAAGCTGTGGTTAGGTTTCTACCTTAATTACTTTCTTGTACTTACGGATGTTTGCAAGGGGTATAATCACAAGTATGTATTAGTCCTAGGAAGATCGGTACATTAGCACAGGTTCACCCACACAACACTTAGCAAGCTAAAGAAGATTAATCAACTATATGAAGCGAAAGCACTTGATAGTCTTGCCATGTGTCCTCGAGAACGTTTGGTCATCTTAAGTAATACAACCGGCTTGTCCTTTGCTACATAAGGATTGGGCCACTTGCTGCATTTATTCCTACTGTCTTTTATTTACTCGTACTTCGTTTACTTGCTTTATCGAAAACCCCTAAAAATCCGTTTGCTAAGTATTTGCAGAGAATTCTTGATCCATACCACTAGCCAACACCTTCTGCTCCTCGTTGGGTTCGATACTCTTACTTATCGAAAATACTGCGATACACCCCCTATACTTGTGGGTCATCATCTATCTACTAGATACAGAGCAACGGATAGACATACATCCATGGAGAACTTACCCTCCCCATGGCCGACGCCTCATGGGGGGTGAGCCCTCACCTCCCCCATTCATGTGGTGGTAACCCCTCCACATTAAAATGCCTCTTCACATTCCCTTTTAAAGTCTCCACTTTAAATGCATTAAAATTCTCTAAGTTTAATGCTCTCTCATTTAATAAAACTCTTTATTTAAATTTATTCAGAATTTTGTTAATTACTTTAATTAACAAACATTCACATAAAACCCCTTGCAACATTTTAATATCACATGCAGAACCACTTTCTGCAATTTCACCCGAAACAATTTCGGTTTCCATCGAAACAATTCATGAGCTTTGCAATTCTTTCGTCTGAAACATATGTGCTCCAAAATGGTGTCCGGTAACCCTAAGTGTGTCACCCTACGGTTCACGAATAATGCAGACATGATTGAGACTCCTCTCAGATCAATAATCAGAAGCGGGAACTGGAGATCCATACTGACTCCTGCATATTCAACGATGACTTCTATGATCGTGAGAACCTTTAACGCTAGTAACTTAATCCCTTTGTCTCATGATATAATACATGTCCGAGATTCGATCATCGGTATCCAAATACCTAGTTTGATCTCGTTACCGACATGCACCCTTTTCTCGTTCCCGTGATATAACATTCTAGTGATCACATCACTTGCTTGCAAGCTATCTTAATGTGATATCACCGAGAGGGCCCAGAGTATATCTATCCGTCATCGGGATTGAAAAATTCCACTCTTGATCCATGAGCCTCAACATAACACCTTCGTAGCACTGAACCCATCTTTATAGTCACCCTGTTATGGTGTGACGTTTGATGTTATCAAGATACTCTTCTGGTGTTAGCAATTAACATGATCTCATGGTCTAAGGATAAAGATTACTTCGTATGATGTTATAGCAATATAAACATAATGACTTGATCGTAATGCTATACTTCGGATGAATGTTTATCACATCATTTCACAAATGCTGTGACCTTGTTATTAACAACATCCAATATCCATGATCAGGAAACCTTGATCATCTTGTTAATCAACAAGCTAGTCTATAAGAGAAGCATAAGTAAGAACCCTTTTTGTTTATTAAACACACGTGTATTGACGTTTCCGATCAATACAATTATAGCATGCAAAATAAACATCTATCATATACAAGGAATACATAATAACAACTTTATTATTGCCTCTCAGGGAATATTTCCTTCAGCAGCATGGGCAAACCAGGCCCTCACTGGCCTGGCCGAGCCCAAGCGGACTCATGAAGCCCCGCCACCACACTGCAGTAAGGGTGTCATCATCGCCGCCAACCATTGCCCTAGTCCCTACTTCTCCGTCCAACAGTGGATCTGCCGCCAAGCAACAGCGCCATCGCCACTGTGGTCACCCGGGCAGACGGGACCGCCGTCGGTCTGAGGAGCACCACTGCGGTAAACTGGCACATGGGGCGAAAGGCACGACCATGACGAGGCCGACTACACATCTGAGCGCGGGAGGCAAAAGGTGGGGGAAGCAACAGAGCGACGAGCGCGCGACCCCACGCCTTCGAGCCACCGCAAGTCGCAGTTTACAGAGCCCTCCATGGACCTGCAAGCCGGTTGCCCGAGATGGACCCGCCTGGTCCAGCGCCTGTACCTGGCCATGGCAGAGCAAGGGGGGTCACTGCCGCCTGCAGAGAGCCACCGCTGCCCGCCCTGTGCGTGGCCCGCCCGAGCCCAGATCGGGCCATGGGCCTAGATCTGGGCCAGCATACCACGCAGCCGCGGATACTGGCACCCACCTGAGCTCCCCCGCCTGCCGCCCCGCCGTCTGCACCACCGGAGTCGCCGCGTCGCCGAGTCACCACCAGAGCAGAGCCCGGCGGCACACGCCGCCGGCGGCGGGGAGGAGAATGGGAGTTGGGGCTAGAGGGGGGGGCGACGGCAGAGACTCGCTCCGTCGCCCCGCGGGGGACGAGCGAAGCGAGCTAATTTTTTCAGCTTCAGGGTGAAAACCAAGATCTTTGATCAGGCGATGACGATGTTTGTGCACTGTTCCCTTCTTGGAGGCGTCGTTTTTTTGGAGAAGCTAGACTTTTGGTGCTGTTTTGGTGGTGGTAGTACTGCTGTTTCAATGAATGAGTCACTGTAGCGAGATTTTTCTTTTTTGTAATTCTTCTTTCTTTTTTAGCTGTGTGCATCCGTATGGCCGCTAGGACAATGCATTTTGCAGAGGCTGGACGTAATTGGTATTCCCTGATATTAATATATGCTCTTTAAAAAAATAAAAAAATAAAATAAAAAAGAATAGTTGATCGGAGCCTGTGCGGCCGAGGTTGGCCATTGATCTCCGTTCTGTTGCTGGCACGCCACGCTAGTCTCTGCATGTGTGCTAATTAGGCAAGATGATTGCTTGAGAGTTGATTTATAAAAAAATATGGGATGATCCAAATTGAATTTTCTTTTTTTGCAACATAACCATTAAGAGAATTGACTGATCGCACAATAATTAGGGATATATATTTTGGGGATTTGGGATTTTCTTGTTCAACTTGTTAATCCGATAAGAAATATCGAGTTGATCTAGTAGGTTAGTAGCTTTGCAACTTTATGCTCATTTTCGATCTAATTGGCAAGGAATTATAACATGAAATTGATATCGTTAGCATCTCATCCAATTTGTATCAAGGATTGCACAAAGAAAATCTTTGATATAAATTTAGAGCCCTTGAATTTTTGTTTCGCCCCGGGCAGGACCAGCCCCGGGTCCAAGGACTGAACAGTTTTCTTTGACTGTAACTTTTTTCTCGTTCGTTGACTTGCAACTAGCATACAGAAAAGGAAGGGCCTGTCGTTATTCGGCTGCGCGATGACAATTCCACACACGCCACTCCATGGTCCAAGACTGAACAGTTTCGCAGTAGTAGCTTTTTTCTCGTCCGTTGACTTGCAACTAGCATACAGAAAAAGAAAGGACCTGTCGTTATTCGGCTGCCCGATGACAATTCTGCGCACTCTGGCCGTGTGCGCTCACTGCTGACCACGAGAAAATTAAGATCGGGAAATGTGATCCAAAACCCTATCGCGGCAACACCTGCAACCTCCTCAGATTGGCAATGATATTCAGCTGAGTGCCTGAGTCCATGTTTTCACGGTGCAGTATTTGTCAGCATAAGGTAGAAGAGACTACGGCACGTTCCCCTTTACTGAACATTAAAGTCAATCTTGTAGTGCCATCAGGCAAGAACAAGTCATGGGAGTTTGGAGAAGTAAGGAATCCAGGGCAGCTCAAACTGTACTGGAGCAGTGTGCTCCGTATGAAAAATCTTAGCCAGCTTGTTGGTCCTGAATTGATCTCTTGGACTCTCTGCAGGTGACTGCAACTCTCCATGAGCTTCTGCATGGTGAAGATTTACTTTTTCAGCTTCCTCGTTCAAACCACACGGCTGCGGGTCCAAACCGTGGAAGGAGTGTAAACGACTTGATTTCGAGTGACCTAGAGTAGGATCCGCTCCAACTCATACTTCCTCAAAACAGACTTTCGTCCTGCTATGATAATATAGCAACACGATGCAATTGCGAGACCACTGCTAGGCAAACCTCACAAGGCCAAGAGAAAAGCAGGACAAAGAAAGAGAAACTAACGCCAACAATGCAGATCCACAAAAGCGATTAAAACTCACAACAGTTGTGGGCTCCGAAAAAATCCTACCATGCTTCTATGTCTCTTAATCGCCGTGTACCAAGCAACACCCTCAAGAACGAATGCGACGACAATGATGCTTTTGCCCGGACTGCTCATATGATTTGTCCCGGTACACGGACGGGAGTGGGGAAGGGGTACACATGGAGCCCTTTAAGAAGGAAAATCGGCGCCCACATGCATCACCACGTCAGTAACGGCCAAGCCGGTAGGGATTTCTCTTGATCCCTAAAAAACAACGAAGTAAACAATCCACCAAACTTTTTGCCCACCAATCACTACTACAAAAAAGCTTATAAGTGGCACACTGAATATGCTATCCTAGGCGCATGGCCCGTGCGCCACTGTCATCACGCCACTGATATTTTTTATCAGTGGCGTATATCGACATGCGCCACCGATACTTCAAATATTAGTGGCGCATATGGGTAAGGTGCGTTATGGATATTTTTTTCAAAATTCAAAAACAAAAGGCGGGAAATAAAAAGTTATCTGTGGCGCATGTTGAAATGGTGCGCCGGTGATAATTTTTTCAAAATTCAAAAAGAAGGGATCTAGATCTTGTCCTCGTCGCCTCACCGTGGCCACTACCTACCACCGCATGGAGGTGCCGGAGGTCGTGGCCGCTCTCGGGGAGGAGCTCGAGGAGGGCGCCGTCGGGGGTCAAGTCGAGGAGGAGCTCGAGGAGGGCGCCATCGAGGTCGGGTCGGGGAGGAGTTCAAGGAGGGCGTCGTCGAGGGTCGGGTCGGGTCGGAGTGGAGCTCTAGGAGGGCGTGGGCTAGGAGAAGTAGAGGTGAAGAAGGAGAAGTAGAGGTGAAGGAGAAGGAGAGAAGAAGGGGAGGAGATGAGGGGAAGGGAAGTAGAAGGTGAAGAAGAGGAGAAGGAGAAGGGAAGGAGGAGAAGAGAAGAAGGAGAGGAGAGGAGAAGAGAAGGAGAAGGAGAAGGAGAGGATAGAAGGGGAAGGAGAAGGGAATGAAAAGAGGAGAAGGAGAAGGAGAAGGGGAGGAGAAGAGGAGAAGGAGAAGGGATCACTATGGGATGCGCCACAAATACAGTGTGCTCAAATTTTTTTTACAGAAAAAATCTTATTTTTGAAATAACTTTTTATTTTTTTTGAATTTTGAGAATCTAAAAAATTAGTAAACGGTCTCCGACCGTTGTATGTGGATAGAAAACTTCGTGCTCGTCGTTTTGATATATTATAGATTTTTTTTGATATTGTATGCAAAAGTTATGGCCGTTTTACCGTGCCATAACCTTTTTTTGCCAAAAAAAGTTAAAATTGATGTTTGTTAATTTTCTTGCAAACTAGACTACATTACCTACCTACATGTCAAAGGATTTGAAATTTTGAAGTATTTTTCATTTTCTTTTATTTTTTGCAAGACAGAAAAGGCGATGGGGGTGGAAGCATAATTTGGATGGTGTCGGGCTTATCTGTGGTGCATGTGATTGCGGTGCACCATTGGTAACCCAACTATCTATGGCGCATAGCCACCACATGCGCCACGGATATGTCAGGGACCATCGATAAGTATCAGATGTGGATGCCCAGACTTATCTGCGGCGCGCCGTTTGCCCATACGCTATGGGTATTTAGGTTATCTGTGGCGCATCGTTACAACATGCACCACTGGTCTTTTACCTATGGTGCACCACCCTTGCCATGCGCCACTAAACATCAATCCATGGATAAGCAAATCTGTAGTGAATATACGCTACCACAGTCTTGCAATCACCCTGGTCGTCTTTTCATGGCGGACGTTGTGACGCCAAACGGACTGAGAGGAAAGCCAATCATAGAGAAGGGGTAGGAGTACTGCAGACACGCGGGAGGAAACAGCCTCCACCATCATAGACTATAGCCGACCAGACGCAGCCGTAGGAGCTCACCATGCCAACTTTGGAAATCAGTGGGTGGCAATAGCACAGCCACCTGAAGGACGTCCTCCACCTCCATCGACGGGTGCCGACGAGACATGGAAATAGGGACACACCAGGCCAAGCAGACCCGGCCGGTCCTAGGTCGGGACCGTAAATTCTCCGCCGCCGCGCTGCAGCACGTAGGCCATCGCTGCCGCTACTCTTTTGCTCGGCGCCATAGGCCCGGCCTAGACTAGATTAGGCCAGTGAAGTTCCCGCTGCCACGCATAGCAGACGTGGCGCCGTCGCCACCATCGCCATCACGACTGGTTCCTCGGTCCAACCGGGAACCGCTGAGATTGAGTCGAGTTGTAAAAGTTAGTTTATATTTAGCTTATTGCCGTTGAGAATATAGTATATTGGCTAGTAATTTTCAATATTTTAGACTTTGGCTTGAGTTGACAAGTGCACCGGTTCAAGACTACTCACACAATATTAGAAAATAAGATTATGCAACCAACATCCAACACAGGCTGAGGAGTAAAATATTTAGACCGTGAGGGGGCGTGTTGAGAATATGATATATTGGCTAGTCCTTTCTAAAAGTTCATACCTTTGGTTGAGTTGTCTAGTGCAACAATTCACTTGTAATGATTGTAGGGTCGATCTTGAGCTAGTTTTGAGCTAAAAAAAATACCAATATTGCTTGTGTATAGAAGAAAGAAAAATCCGATAACAACATATAGAAAATGGAAAAAATGGCCTCCCATACTTTCTTAATTCAATTTCATACAAAGTAGAAGGAATAAATCCCCTACACAACGTATTACTTACTAAATTGGTATATTATAATTTAATATGTAACACAATTATTAGTTAAGAAAAAACAAGTTGATCTTGAGACACTAGCCCTAGTTGGATAGGAAGCATGCTTTTTTTAACCGAAGTATGTACGGTGGGGAAACATGTTGTTGGCACCAAATGGTATTCGTCGCTTTGCTAGCACATGGTGTTGTCGTGAATTAACCCATGTGGTTGCGCAGTCGATATGATATTCCGAATTCTTGTTGTCAATCGGTACATGCACACATTCAAAGTTTCGTCAATGTTTCCCGGTGGTAGTGACTAGTACATGACTACAAGCCACATCGAACTTGTAAGACAATCACGCACACATCCAAACTTCCGTCAATGTGGCAGTGACTACTGAGTACAAGTCATCAAACTTGTAGGACTCACTTTGGTCCATATTTCTCGTGGCAGTGACTACAAGCCCATCCACTTTAATTACTCAATTGCTTAAGCGTGAGCTGCAGGGACCTTTTCAGAGCACTTGCGGTGCGCGAGGCGGTCTGGTGTCTATGCTTGTGGGTCTTTCTTTCTGTTGTCGATGGATTGGACCTGCGGATGCGTTCTTTTCTTGCGTCTCCTCTCACTGGTGTGGAGGGTGGGCTTGGACACATGTTGCTCCAGGGACGTGTGTGTGTGCGGCGTCTTTTTTACGACTGACGGTGGCCCGTTTTCTGGGCCCAGTTTGTCATTCACGTTATAGTTTCAGTGGGTTTGGTTTTTCAGTGTTGGTTCGTGAGGGTGGGGGATTGTTTCCTCCGGTTATCTCCGGTGCTTTGACCCGGTCGACCGGTTGTTTTTCTCGTGGTGGCTCTGTGCGGCGGAGGGTTTCTTGGCGAAGGCAGTGGTGCTCTTGTTTGGTGCTGCTCTATTCGGTTCCCGGATCTTCTGCCGTCTAGGCGGGATTCTCTCTCTCCGTGGGGCGTTGCCTCACTTCTCCAAGGATTGGCTGGTCCGTTTCCCTCCGGTTGTTTCTTTAGTTTCTGTTTCAGTATGTTCGGTTTAGGGGAAATGTGGGTAGGGAATTACTCAATTGTTGCCATAGAGATTTGTACTCCTCTGATTGTTTGGGTGGAATGGAAGTTTAGTTTCTGGTCTAGCATGTTTGGTTTAGGGGAAATTTATGGCCATACAGATTTGTAGTCTTCAGATTATTTATGTGGAATGAGAGTTCACCATGGAGGAGTATGGGAATCGATGTTATTAGATTTTTGGAGATGTATCACATGTGGGAGATCCGGTAATCAAGATGGGGACTGGAACTATTGTTGAAGTCTTACTCCCCTTTGTTTTGATTGCCAGACGTGTTGTTTTGGTTTGTTATGTGGTTTGGTCTGTAGTTTTGTTTCATCATTTTACTGTTGTTTTTTTGTTGCTTGGTTGTGCTTTGTTGTTCCGTTTGTAGATTGCTTCATGTGGTTGTTGTTCACTTTCTTATATCGGTTTTGGGTTTCTGTTGTTGCTGGCTAGCTGGTTGTGTAGCTGCCGGTGGGTTTTACGATCAGATTTGGGGCTTGCTTGCTTTTGTTTGGTCTCCCCGGATAAGCTTCTTTGGTGTTCTGATGGGTGATGTTCCTGGTGGTTCGCGGGTGACGGGGAGGAAGTGTCGTGGTATGTTTCTTCTTTTGCCATCTTTTTCTTTTGTGTTGAGGTTTAGTTTGGTTAATTTGCGTACCGCTTGCCGCAGCGGCTATGGGGAGTGTTATGCGTCGACGTGTCGTGCCACATTTGGTTCTGTCTTTTGTACAACCAGACTCTTTTGTTTATTTTGCGGGGCATCGGTTTGGTAGGCGGTGCAGGGTGATTCCTTTTCCGTCCCTGTTAGTGCATTTCTTTGTTAGTTTGTCTGTTTCTTTACGGCCTATTGGTACGTGTGCTGGACGTTTTGATGTTTTGTTATTAGTGGTTTGTCTGCTGGTTTCTTAGAAATTGTTCTTTGCTACAGGTGATCCGTTTTTCCATTATTTGTTTGTTGACATGTCGCGGGAGAAATAGGGGGCGTCGTCTTCGGAGGAGGCCTCATCTTTTTGGTGATTATTTTGGGTCTTTGTTTGTGATTTTCTTTCTATGTGCCTTGGGTATGAGGCTCTTCATATGTGTGCTTTTGTTCTGTGTTTTAGGTTCTCGGCCTCCTTTGTTGATAGATGGCTGCTCTGCTAGGATGTGGAAAAGTTATATTGTGTATCTGAAAGGTTTTTTTTTAGTTAATTTTTTATCGATTGTTTATCTATTATTGTTTTTCCTTGCTGATTTCCTTGGTTTAATGTTTCTGGGTTTTGTTTGCACCTTCTTTTCGTTGTAGGTCATAGCTTGGTGGTCCTGAGTACACGTGTTCTTATTGCAAAGTTGTTTTTGGTATAACAAGCGGGATGTTCATCTTAGTTCGTTTCGTTAGAGGGGGGTGTCTTATAATCATTGTTGTAAGGGAGGTAGAGTCTACCTAGATCCGTATAGGCAGTGGTCGGCTCCGTTTGATCGTCTCATTGGTTACAACAGTATGTTTGCCTTTTCTTCTCTTGGGGTTAAGGTTGATGACAATATAAATACGGGGTGGGGTCCTTATGTGTTTCGTATAAATTGTCTTCCTTCACATCATATGGGTTCGCTGGTTCCTACGCAGAATGAGCCACCAAAGTCTGCTTAGCTTTATATTTATGACACTGTTAATGAGGTTGATCATCATATGGCTGTATTTGATGGGCGGGTAGTGGTACTGTTGATAGGGAGGGTGACGATGGTGGCGATGGGGAGGGTGGCGGTGATGTTTATGGGGAGGGCCGTGGTGCTACTGACGGGCCCAATCGGAATGTTATGGCTTCTCTGATTGGTATGTTGGACAATTGTAATGTGTTGGTGAAACAGTTTATCACTACAAGAAAAGTTTCCTTCCGCAACGACTTGGCCCGACGGTTGTTGTAGAAGGCGCGTCTTCCGCGACGAAATTCTTGGCTCGGCCGTGGCCTATGGAAAACTATTTTTTCTGGTTTCACGACCCTCTACTACGATGGATCTGCTAAAAACATAGAGGAAGCTCGGCTGGCGCGTGGCAGAAGCAAGGTTTTTATTTTCTCACGCGATGTTGACTCGCCGAAGTCTTTTGAGGCATGTGGGTCTCGGACGTCAGTGTCTCTAGCGGACCATACTTTTCGGTCGCGCCTCCCTGATTTGAACTTGATAATGTTGCTTGAGGCGTCTGTCGTTTAGTCAGGCTGCTAGGTCCCACATGTCAGCATCTCATTAGAAGGATCGTGTGTATGATGAAAAAAATCCCCTTCGCTCGTGCTATCCTGTTCCGAAGTTAATAGCGCTGCTCGATACATCTACCGTCTAATCAACCTCTTAGGACCCACATGTCATGCTCTCATTAGAAGAAACATGTGCATGATGGAATTTTTTCCTTCGCTGGCGCTACCCCGTCCCGAATTGATAGCACTGCTCGACGCATCTACCGTTTAACTAACCTCCTGAGCCTCACATATCCTCTCATTAGAAGAAACGTCTATATGATGGATTTTTTTCTTTCGCTCGCGCTACCCTGTTCCGAACTTGATAGTGATGTTCGATGCATCTACCGTTTAATCACGATGCTGGGCCCCACATGTCATCCTCTCATGAAAATAAACGTGTGTATGATGAATTTTTTACCCTCTGTAGCGCCTTCGTGTTCCGAACTTGATAACTTTGCTCGCTGTATCAGCCATTTATTTAGGCTTGTGGGTCCCTTATGTCAATCTCACATTAGAAGAATCGTGGGTATGATGGATTTTTTTCTTCTCTAGCGCTACCCTGTTCCGAACTAGATAGCGTTGCTCGAGGAATCTGCCGTTTTCTCACGCTGTTGGGTCCCCTATTTCAGCCTCTTATTAAAAGAAACGTGTACATGCTGAACTTTTTTCTCGCTCGCGCCTCCCTGTTTCGAACTGGCTATGTTGCTCGATACAGCATCTGTATAAGGTCGTGTTGTTGGGTCCCACATATCAGCCTCTATAAATAAAACGTGTGTATGATGGATTTTTTTGGCCATGCCTGTTGTTTTGACCTTGGCAACTTGCTAGATCCCAGATGTCAACCACCTCTGTGCAGGAAACGTGTCTATGCTGGGTCCCAGCTGACAGCCTCTATTTGAAAAAAACGTGTGTATGTTGGACTGTTTTTCGGGTCCTAGATGTCAGTCTCAGAGTACAAAAAATGCTCAGAAAGACCGAATTAAAACGATTCGGGGCTAACTCGGGGCAGATGCTCTATTCGTCATGGCTTATATTCCATGGGCTCACTCCTAAATTGAATGGGCTATGGTCGGTGGCCACAAGACCACGAAAAGTCCGAATTAGAAGATATTGGCTATGCTTGGGGCTGATAGGCTAATTTCATGGGCTATGCTTGGGCCTACTGGGTCCGACATGTCAGCTTCTCTATAAGTGTAACGTTTGTATGATAGACTTTTTTCGGCCGCGTCCGCTGTTTTCATCGTGGCAGCCGTGTATGGTCTTACTGCTAGGGCCCTTATGTCAGCCTCTCTCGCATGTTCTGGCTTGTGGGTCCCTGATGCAGCCTTGTATGTTCTGTCTGGTGGATCACCGATGCGAGCCTCTCTGTACAAGTATTTAAACTTTTTTCCGAACCCACCCTCAAAACAAACTCTAGGGACGTTGCATGCTGGTGGGTCCGTGATGTCAGTCTCTCCGTAATGCGATATTGCTAGAAGAAAATATGTAAACCCAAGATACACACACAAAGGCGATTCGAACAAAAGACCTTCAAATCAAATAAACATAAACTAAGTGTGTTTCCACTATAACAAAGATATTTATAGAAAAAATATCATTAAACTTTTATTAGTACTACAAATTATGTATTAGTCTTCTTAAAATATTTTGTGTGTCTATGTTTATCTCTTTTAAAATATAATAGGACATCGCTCCTGGCATCTCAATTTATAAAATACCACATAATGGGGTATTTTCTTAAAAAACATGGGTATGCAGAGCTTTTTTATTATGAGAGGTGGGGGCAATACCCAAAAGGACGAATTAAAAAGAGTTTGGCTATTGCTCTACGTGGGTTATATTCCATAGGCTATGCTCCATGGACTTCATTCTCAAATTTCACTAGGCTGTGCTCAGTAGTCCGTTGACCCGTAAAAGGCCGAACTAATATGTTCTCGGCTATACTCCATGGGCTCCTTTCTAAAATTTCCGCTGGCCTGTGGTCAGCAGTATCTCACCCTGAAAAGATTGAATTAAAATGTTCTGGGCTAAAGTAAGGAAAAATGAGCTACTCCACTCCCTCCGATCCAAATTAATGTTCTTGGATTTGGCTAGATTTAGACGTATCTAGCACTAAAACATGACTAGATATGTTAGAATCTAGACAAATGTGAAAATATTAATTTAGATCATAGGGAGTACTAGATTTCTTCTCCTGGTTAATAAAAAATGTATTGTGATATGCTCTGCCGGATTTGAAACAAAGACCTCAGCGAGGGCGGGGGAAAAGCGATAATTCTTTTTGGCAGATATTCATGTCAAAATTCAGCAGTACAGAATAATATAGAAAAATTATCAACAGATTCGAAGTTAATATTCGGGAGCACTTGACCAATTTAGCAGCATTTCAAAAGTGACCAATGTAGCAATACAGACAATGAAAGACAATACCAGTACATCAGTATTAATTGCACAAATGCTTTAGTAATAGAAACGACAAAACATTTGAGAGATTCAGTAGCTTTTCTATTTGAAATTCAATAGCAGTACAGAGAAAATCAGTTCTTGTTCCAGCTAAAAAAACCTTGGCCCATGATCAGTTTGGCCTATTCTCCGAATAGACTCAATCATTGGAGCAAGCAAAACTGACGATCAAGTCTGCTTCTGTGTGAGTACCTCCTCCTTACGTTAATGCCTCTGTGACCACCCATAGAAATCCAAAATGTCTAAGACTCATCCAGATAATTGTAACAATGCTAAGTTTCAAAAGAAAAGCCAGACAATCTGATGCACTTCATCTAACCAAGTACCAGTACATCACAGTTCGTTCTACAAAATATTGTACTAATAATAACGACAGAACATTTCACAGATTCAGTAGCATTTGGAAGATTTAGTAGTATAGAATAGACCATAAAAATATCAGATAGATTCCCGGTTCATATTCAGCAGCACTTGACAGAGTCAACATAGCATTTCAAAGTGACCGGTTGTGGCAGTACACAGACAATGACCAAAAGAATTGACAGATTCATCAATGCCGTACATTGAAATTCAATAGATGTAGCAAGGACTGATTCAAAAGGAAACTGAGACCATATTCAGCACACGACCGATCGATCTAAACAAGTACCGAACAAAACTTTTGATAGATTCAGTAGCATTTGAAAGATGCAGCAGTACATAATAAGAAAGAAAATATCGATAGATTCATAGTTCACATTCAGCGTCACTTAGACATATTCAACAGCATTTCAAAGTGACAGATTCAGTTTGTCCTTTTCTCCGAACACTCATCATTGGAAGAAACAAAACTGACGATCAAGTCTGCTTTTATGTGCATGCCTCCTTCTCGCATTAATGCATGTGTGTGACCTCCATAGGCAACTCAAAATTCCCAAAGCCTTGTCTAGATTATGAGTTTATGACAAGACCAAGTTACAAAAGAAAAGCAAGACCATCTACTGCACTTGATCTAAACTAAGCTATCATATTACATAGTATTACGATTACTTACGGTAGTTTGGTTCCAATCGCGGGCATTCGCGATGCTCGGGATGAACCATAATGGAGTCTCCGGAGATTTCCATGCAACGTTGGTTGAGAAACCAACAATTACTTCCTCGGTATTTAGACTGAAGCAGCATATTTTAGGAAACAACGTATATCCAAGTCCTATTTCATGGTGGGAGGTGTAGACACAATTGCTTATCGTCGGATATCCTAGGGCAACATCTGCACCGCCTACCGCAATATTAATCGGATAGTTCAATCCAAGGAAAAGGGAATATGCTCCCAGGTTAGCAATCTCTATCCATGGCTTAGGTGGATACAAGTAAGCAATGTCCTTTGAGTACACCTTGCAACCAAACTTAGTAGCATAGGTGTTGGAGATATGCCCTAGAGGCAATAATAAATGTAGTTATTATTATATCTTTGTGTTTATGATAAATGTTTACATTCATGCTATAATAGTATTAACAAGGAAACATTAATACTTGTGTGATTTGTAAACTTAATTTGAAGTCCCTAGTAAAGCCTCTATATAATACTAGCTTGTTGGTTAATAGATGATTGTGGTTTCCCTATCATGAACATTGAGATGTTATTAACAACAAGATCATATCGTTAGGAGAATGATATGGTGGACATACTCCTATAGATAAGCGTAGCATAAAGATCAAGTCATTTTAATAGTTCAATTGCTATATGCTTTCTGATGCATAGTTATCTAATTCCTTCGACCATGATATCATGCATATCACCTTTACCGGATGGATGCTTTGATGACATCAAACACCACACCGTAACTGGGTGGCTATAAAGGTGGTATTGAGTGTTCAGAAAGTATTGGTTGAAACACATGGATCAAGAGTGGGATTTGTCCATCCATATGACGGATAGATATACTCTGGGCCCTCTCGGTGAAATGTCATCCAATTAGCTTGCAAGCATGTTAATGGCTCACAAGGGATCACATATCACGGGAACGAGAAAAGAGTACTTATCGATGTGAGGTTGAACTAGGTATGCAGAGATACCGACGATCATAACCTCGGATAAGTAAACTATCGTGAGACAAAGGGAAATTGATATCGTATGTAAGTGGTTCATTCGATCGCAAAGTAATCGTAGAAATATGTGGGAGCCATATGAATTTCCAGATTCCTCTATTGGTTATTGTTCGGAGAAGTGTCTCGATCATGTCTGCATAATTCACGAACCGTAGGGAGAAACACTTAAGGATTCGACGTTGTTTGAGTAGTTATGGAATGATGAGAAAGAGTCCGAATGTTGTTCGGAGTCTCGAATGGGATTCGGGATATCACGAGGAGATCCCGAATGGTCCGGAGAATAAGATTCATATAAAGAAAGTCCCGTTTCGGAGTTGGGGAATGGTTCTGGTGTTTTCATCGGAAATGTTCTAGAATGTTCCGGAATGTCCAGCACTGGGAGGGGGAAGGGTACATGAATGTGTCATTGTAAGTTGGAATGATTGCATCATGTACTAGGTGTCTTTGCTGTCCAAAATAAAGGGTTTATTTAAATCCTAATTTGAAAAGTCAAACGGCTAGTTTGAAAGTCAAACGGCAAGTTTTGGAAAGAGGAGGAGGAGTGGGAAACCGAGTTGGGGAGGGATTCCCTCCTCCAACCGCCGGCCCACCTCCAAGCCGAGTTGGGGAGGGACTCCCCTCCCCTTGGCCGCGCCTCCCACCTATAAAGGGAGGGCAGGGCCCTCCTAGCACACAAGTACCTCTCCTCCAAAACCCTAGATTGGCGCCACCACCTCCTGCTGCCGCCACCTCCTGTGGTTGCCCTAGCCGCCCGACTTGGGGTGCCCCAAACCCTAGCCGCCGGCTCTAGCACCTCCTCCTTGGTGTATCTAAAACCTAGATCGCCGAGGAGCCCTCTCATACTCCACCATACTCGCTCCGGCTTAAGGCGAAGCCCTACGAGATCTTCCCTCTACTTTCGGTACCACGCTGTTGTGCTGCCGGAATCGCGAGGAGAGTGCTACAACCTCCATTTGCTGTAACAAGGAGAGGAAGGTCTTCGTCGAACGAACGTGTGACCGATCAAGGGGCGCTGCCGAGCATAGCCGGAAGGATCGTCTACGCGATCTTGAGATCGGAAGAGTCGACTACATCACCCACGAGAATCCGCTCTCGTTAAACACTTTGGAATCTTCGAGGGTGAGTTATTCCATCGACTCATTGCTACAATCTAGTAGATAGATCTTGGCTTGTTTGTTTGTATGCGATAGAAATTTTTGTTTTCCATGCTCTGAAACCCTACAAAGGGTATCGAGCCGTGTCTATATGTAGATCTGTTGACGAGTAGAACACAATGGTCATTGTGGGCATTGATGCTTTATTGTCAATTGCTTCTTGTGTACTTTGCATCTTGCGGGATGTTGGGATGAAGCGGCCCGGGCTAACCTTACATGACATCGTTCATGAGACTTGCTCCACGCTTGACATGCAACTTGTATTGCATAAATGGCTTTGCGGGTGCCTGTTTCTCCCAGCATAGTGGAGATCCAATTTACAACGGGTGATTAACAATACTAGTATCAATGTTGTGGTTCTTGTTCGTAAGTTAGAACGACACTTATTGAAAGCCCCAAACCACGTAAAATATGCAAAGAAAGCAGAGGCGTCTAACTTTGTTTTGCAGGGGTGTGCAGTGATGTGATATGGCCATGATTGTGATTATATTTGATGTATGCAATGTTCCTTATTGTAAGTTGGCAACCGGCAGGAGCCATATGGTTGTCTTTAATTTATGTTAAGATCCGTATCTATTCAAAGTAGTTGTAATAGTTGAAGCCGGTGGGCGACAACCATGGAGAAGTGTCATTGACCTTGATGCAATGCGGTGATGATGGAGATCATGTTAGGTGAAGATGGAGATCGGAAGCACAAAGAAGAAAGTCCATATCATATCACATATTATGAATTGCATGTGATGTTAATCCTTTATGCATCTTGTATTTCTTAGTAGACGACGGTAGCATTATAAGATGATCCCTCATGCACATAAATTTCAAGTTCTAAAGTGTTCACCCTTAGTATGCACCGTTGCTAAAGCTTGTTGTTTCAAAGCACCACGTGATGATCGGGTGTGTTAGATTCCGCAAGTGTATACAACGTAAGCAAGCCAGATTTGCTTATGCGGAAGCTAAGGTTTGATCTTGACGAGCCTAGCATGTATGCATGTGGTCTCGTGAACACGGATCACTGAAAGGTAAAGCATGAGTCATATAGTAGATATGATGAACATGTCGATTGTTCGCCATTGAAACTATATCAACTCTCGTGATGATCGGTTTTGATATGGTGGATTTGGTTCGTGTGATCACTAAAACAATGTGAGGGATGTTGTTTTGAGTGGGAGTTCACCTAGATTAAACTTTACGATTAATTAGAACTCAATTTGTCATAAACTTAGTCTAAACTATTGCAAATATGATGTAGATCAATGACAGCCCCTACCATCAATTTTAATGCGTTCCTAGAGAAAGAAAAGTTGAAAAACAATGGAAGCAACTTCGCGGATTGGTTCCGCAATTTGAGGATTGTCCTCACAACTGGTAATTTGACCTATGTGCTGGATGCACCGCTGGGTGACCCACCTGCAGCTGATGCTACCGATGAAGTAAAGAATGTTTACCTTGCTCGGAAGAATCAGTACTCCATAGTTCAATGTGCTATCTTGTATGGTTTAGAATCAGAGCTTCAGAAAAGATTTGAGAATTCAGACCCACATGATATTGTCCGTGACCTCAAATTGATCTTTGAGACTCATGCGGCAATTGAGAGCTATGAGGCTTCTGAAAAGTTCTTTAACTGCAAGATGGAAGAGGGCAGCTCCGTCAGTGAGCATGTGCTTAAGATGTCTGGGCACGCAAACAAACTTCAAAGCTTGGGTATAGTGATTCCTAATGCTTTGGGGATTTACCGTGTCCTCCAATCACTACCACCAAGTTACAAGAACTTTGTGATGAACTACAACATGCAGAACATGAACAAGCAGTTGCCAGAACTGTTTGCTATGTTAAAATCTGCAGAAGTGGAGATCAAGAAAGAGCACCAAGTGTTGTTGGTCAATAAGACCACCAAATTCAAGAAAGGCAAGTCTAAGAAGAAGGGACACTTCAAGAAGGGTGGCAAGAAAGTTGCCACACCGGCGAAGAAAACCAAGGCTGGACCCAAGCACGATCTCGAGTGCTTTTCGCAAAGGAGAAGGTCCTCGAAGCGGAATTGCCCAAAGTACTTGGCGGATTTGAAGAACGGCAACATCAAGAAGAAAGGTATATCTGATATACATGTTATTGATGTGTATCTCACTAGTATTCGTAGTAGTGCCTGGGTATTTGATACTGGTTCGGTTGCTCATATTTGTAACTCGAAACAGGAGCTGCAGAATAAACGGAAGCTAGTGAAGAACGAGGTGACGATGCGCGTGGGAAACGGATCAAAGGTTGATGTGATCGCGGTCGGCACGCTACCCCTTCATATACCATCGGGATTAGTTTTATACTTAAATAATTGTTATTTGGTGCCTGCGTTGAGCATGAACATTATATCGGGATCTTGTTTATTGCGAGACGGTTACTTGTTTAAATCCGAGAATAATGGTTGTTCGATTTATATGAGTAATATGTTTTATGCACATGCACCTTTGATAGATGGTCTATTCTTGTTGAATCTCGATAGTGGAAATACACATATTAATAACATTGAGGCTAAACGTTTGAAATCGAGCGATAACTCGACCTATATGTGGCACTGTCGTCTTGGTCACATTGGAGTGAAGCGTATGAAGAAACTCCATTCCGATGGACTTCTTGAATCACTTGATTTTGAATCACTTGAAAGATGCGAAGCATGTCTGATGGGTAAAATGACTAAGACTCCATTTTCTGGTATGATGGAGCGAGCTACGGACTTATTGGAAATCATACATACCGATGTGTGTGGTCCAATGAGTGTAGCATCACGCGGTGGTTATCGTTATGTTCTTACCTTCACGGATGACTTGAGTAGATATGGGTATATCTATTTCATGAAACATAAGTCCGAAACTTTCGAGAAGTTTAAGGAATTTCAAAGTGAGGTAGAGAATCAACGTAACAAGAAGATTAAATTTCTACGTTCTGATCGTGGAGGTGAATATCTAAGTTACGAGTTTGGCGAGCATTTGAAGAAATGCGGAATACTTTCACAATTGACACCGGGAACACCACAAACGTAATGGTGTGTCTCGAACGTCGAACTCTCTTAGATATGGTTCGTTCTATGCTGTCACTTACAGATTTACCGCTATTTTGGGGTTATGCATTAGAAACAGCCGCATTCACTTTAAATAGGGCACCGTCTAAATCCGTTGAAACGACACCGTATGAATTATGGTTTGGGAAGAAACCTAAATTGTCGTTCCTTAAAGTTTGGGGATGCGAAGCCTATGTAAAGAAGTTACAGCCGGACAAGCTTGAACCCAAAGCGGAAAAATGCGTCTTCATAGGATACCCAAAGGAAACTATTGGGTATACTTTCTATCATAGATCCGAAGGCAAAATCTTCGTTGCCAAGAATGGATCCTTTCTAGAGAAGGAATTTCTCTCGAAAGAAGTGACTGGAAGGAAAGTAGAACTCGACGAGGTTGTCGAACCTTCTCTCGAAATTGCGAGTAGCGCAGCGCTGGAAGAAGTTCCTGTGGTGCTGCACAAATTATAGAGGAAGCTAATCATGATGATCCTGAAACTTAGGTCGAAGTTGCTACTGAGCCTCGCAGTCAACGAGAACTCGTACCACTCAGTTGGTATGATCCTGTTATGAGTGTCATGTTGGTGGACAACACCGATGACCCTGAGACATATGAGGAAGCGATGATGAGCCCAGATTCCAATAAATGGCAGGAAGCCATGAAATCCGAGATTGGATCCATGTACGAAAACCAAGTATGGACTTTGGTGGACTTACCGGATGGCCGGAAGGCTGTCAAGAACAAATGGATTTTCAAGAAGAAAACAGATCGATGGTAATGTTACTGTCTATAAAGCTCGACTTGTCGCAAAAGGGTTTCGACAAATTCAAGGAGTTGACTACGATGAGACTTTCTCACCAGTAGCGAAGCTAAAGTCTGTAAGGATTATGTTAGCAATCGCTGCATATTACGATTATGAGATATGGCAGATGGATGTCAAAACAGCATTCCTCAATGGTGACATTGATGAAGAGTTGTATATGATGCAACCCAAAGGTTTTGTCGATCCTAAAGATGCTAACAAGGTATGCAAACTTCAACGGTCCATCTATGGATTGAAGCAAGCATCCCGAAGTTGGAATCAACGTTTTGATAAGGTAATCAAAAGTTTTGGTTTTATACAAACTTATGGAGAAGCTTGTATTTACAAGAAAGTGAGTGGGAGCTCTGTAGCATTCTTAATACTATATGTGGATGACATATTGTTGATTGGGAATGATGTAGACCTTCTTAATAGTGTCAAAGAATATTTGAATAATAGTTTTTCAATGAAGGATCTTGGCGAAGCAGCTTACATATTAGGCATAAAGATTTATAGAGATAGATCAAAACGCCAAATATCATTGTCACAAAGTACATATTTGGACAAAGTTCTAAAGAGGTTTGGAATGGAAGATAGCAAGAAAGGGTTCTTGCCCATGTTGCTTATCGACCTTGAGTAAAACTCAGTCGACATCGGCAGAAGATAGAGAAAGGATGAGTAAGACTCCCTATGCCTCAGCCATAGGATCTCTAATGTATGCCATGCTATGTACTAGACCCGACATTGCATATGTTGTTAGTTTGACTAGCAGATATCAAAGTGATCCAGGAGTGGATCATTGGACAACGGTCAAAAACATCCTTAAGTACTTGAGAAGAACTAAGGATATGGTTCTTTCTTATGGAGGTGATGAACAGCTCGTTGTTAATGGTTACACCGACGCTAGTTGGAACACCGATCCAGATGATTCTAAATCACAATGGATATGTATTTATTTTGAATGGTGCAGCAGTTAGCTGGAGGAGTGCAAAGCAAAGCGTTGTGGCGAGATCTTCAACTGAATCAGAATACATGGCTGCTTCGGAGGCTTCACAAGAAGCAATATGGATGAAAGAGTTCATTGCAGAGCTGGGTGTGGTTCCTAGTGCGCTGGACCCAATGTCTATCTACTGTGATAACATGGGCGCCATAGCCAATGCGCAAGAACCAAGGTCACATAAGAAGCTGAAGCACATCAAGCTACGTTTTCACGCTATTCGAGAACATATCCAAGATGGGGATATAAAGATTTGCAAAGTACACAGATCTGAATGTGGCAGATCCGTTGACTAAACCTCTCCAGGGCAAAACATGACCAGCACCAAACTGCCATGGGTGTTCGGTATATTACCATGTAATCTAGATTAGATGACTCTAGTGCAAGTGGGAGACTGTTGGAGATATGCCCTAGAGGCAATAATAAATGTAGTTATTATTATATCTTTGTGTTTATGATAAATGTTTACATTCATGCTATAATAGTATTAACAAGGAAACATTAATACTTGTGTGATTTGTAAACTTAATTTGAAGTCCCTAGTAAAGCCTCTATATAATACTAGCTTGTTGGTTAATAGATGATTGTGGTTTCCCTATCATGAACATTGAGATGTTATTAACAACAAGATCATATCGTTAGGAGAATGATATGGTGGACATACTCCTATAGATAAGCGTAGCATAAAGATCAAGTCATTTTAATAGTTCAATTGCTATATGCTTTCTGATGCATAGTTATCTAATTCCTTCGACCATGAGATCATGCATATCACCTTTACCGGATGGATGCTTTGATGACATCAAACACCACACCGTAACTGGGTGGCTATAAAGGTGGTATTGAGTGTTCAGAAAGTATTGGTTGAAACACATGGATCAAGAGTGGGATTTGTCCATCCATATGACGGATAGATATACTCTGGGCCCTCTCGGTGAAATGTCATACAATTAGCTTGCAAGCATGTGACTGGCTCACAAGGGATCACATATCACGGGAACGAGAAAAGAGTACTTATCAGTAACGAGGTTGAACTAGGTATGCAGAGATACCGACGATCATAACCTCGGATAAGTAAACTATCGTGAGACAAAGGAAAATTGATATCGTATGTAAGTGGTTCATTCGATCGCAAAGTAATCATAGAAATATGTGGGAGCCATATGAATTTCCAGATTCCTCTATTGGTTATTGTTCGGAGAAGTGTCTCGATCATGTCTGCATAATTCACGAACCGTAGGGAGACACACTTAAGGATTCGACGTTGTTTGAGTAGTTATGGAATGATGATAAAGAGTCCGAATGTTGTTCGGATTCTCGAATGGGATTCGGGATATCACGAGGAGATCCGGAATGGTCCGGAGAATAAGATTCATATAAAGAAAGTCCCGTTTCGGAGTTGGGGAATGGTTCCGGTGTTTTCATCGGGAATGTTCTAGAATGTTCCGGAATGTCCGGCACTCCGGGAGGGGGAAGGGTACATGAATGTGTCATTGTAAGTTGGAATGATTGCATCATGTACTAGGTGTCTTTGCTGTCCAAAATAAAGGGTTTATTTAAATCCTAATTTGAAAAGTCAAACGGCTAGTTTGAAAGTCAAACGGCAAGTTTTGGAAAGAGGAGGAGGTGGGAAGCGAGTTGGGAGGATTCCTCCTCCAACCGCGACCCACCTCCAAGCCGAGTTGGGGAGGACTCCCTCCCTTGGCCGCCTCCCACCTATAAAGGGAGGGCAGGCTGCCCTCCTAGCACACAAGTACCTCTCCTCCAAAACCCTAGATTGGCGCCACCACCTCCTGCTGCTGCCGCCACCTCCCAGGGTTGCCCTAGCCGCCGACTTGGGGTGCCCCAAACCCTAGCCGCCGGCTCTAGCACCTCCTCCTTGGTGTGTCTAAAACCTAGATCGCCGAGGAGCCCTCTCATAGTCCACCATACTCGCTCCGGCTTAAGGCGAAGCCCTGCGAGATCTCCCCTCTACTTCCGGTACCACGCCGTTGTGCTGCCGGAATCGCGAGGAGAGTGCTAAAACCTCCGCCTCTGGAACAAGGAGAGGAAGGTCTTCGCCGAGTACCGAACGTGTGACCGATCAAGGGAGCTTGGCCGAGCGGAAGGATCGTCTACGCGATCTTGAGATCGGAAAGAGTACGACTACATCACCCACGAGAATCCGCTCTCGTTAAACACTTTGGAATCTTTGAGGGTGAGTTATTCCATCGACTCGTTGCTACAATCTAGTAGATAGATCTTGGTTTGTTTGTTTGTTTGTATGCGGTAGAAATTTTTTGTTTTCCATGCTACGAAACCCTACAATAGGTGCCACAATTGTGACCGCAACGATCAACACTATGATCAACAATAGGATTGCCATGACCATAATAAGTAGCTCCATAAAACTCCTCATCAGTAACGCCCACGGTATGGATAAGAAGAAGGCGAGATTCATTTGCAGATATTGGTAAGAACCATAAGCCAGGTTCGTGCTCGTCATCATCTATGGCATCAAGGTTTCCCTCCTCAAGATGCACGACAGGTGGTGACGGGAGCAAAATAGGACCTACAAAAAGAAATGATGGCCAAATCAGCCAACATTAGTTTACATCCATTAAAACTGAAGCTAGTGTTTAGAACAGGAATGGATCAAACTTACCAAAATACAGATGATTCTAGACATAAACACTGCCACTCTCAGTGGCTGCAAACACCAGACCCTTGTGGATAAGTGCATCGATGTATCTGAAATAGCACTGGAACTGGTTCTCAAGAACTGTTCATGCATACTCATCGCCATCAAGGGTAGCAATTGAGTAGTCAAAGATAGCAACAAGAGAGAAATCTAAATAAACAACCGTAGCTGTGGGAGCTCAGCAAATAGCAATCTTCCGGAGGAGAATAGGGAGATTATTATGCATGAATGTAAACGGATCGTTGGTGGGTACAAACTCACTGAATTGTGGGAGAGGAACACGTTGACAAGTGTACACATTAACAAGCTCCCACTTGTACTCGGACCCAACAGTGGCAATCCAATCTCCATTGGCACCTACCCACTGCTTACCCATACAATTCAGGAACATAGCATCGGAGGAGAACCTGTCGAGCAGCGTCAGCTTGCATGTCGTGCCCTTGCCCTCGAAGTACTCGTTGCATTCCCATGGTTTATTAGTCGGGTGAGAATGAAGAACACAAGGGAGGACAAACAGCTGAGAAGCATGTAAAGTTGCACTGTATTTTGCCGACTCAATAAGATGTTTGGACGAACCGGCGAGGCTCGCGGAGGTGATGACGTTGCATCTGGTTATGAGTTCTTCAAGCGGGCCTTCGGTAAAAACATGCTGGAATAGCTCAGAATCATCACTGTCCTTGCTCGGTCCTGCCATCGCAAGGGAGCTGATGGAAGCTGGGACAGTGGCTTGATTTGGTTTTCTGGAAAAGAGGGAAGATCGATGGCGGCAGGTGGGACAGGGAGAAGAAGAAACACTCTTATACTATGCGGTGAATAGAATCGGAAAGCGGCATTGTGGAGGAGAAGAACTCCGGTGGTTGGTGTAGAAGTAGGGATAGAGCATATAGGCGAGGTTGAATAAAATGAAAATGGACACATGTTCCTCTGCTCCAGTTCCCTTCAGAATAGTACTACTCTGCTCCCAGTTCCCTCCACAATAAATCTTTCTTGTAAATCAAAGAGGAAGTAGTATGAAGAGTAGGGACCAATCATCTGCTCTCTCGAGGAGCCGAACTTGACTGTTTTATTTGCTAAATATTATGGTCCTTTATGCTAAATGCATGGACCTTAGTGTAATTTAACCTTTTTAGGTCCTTGGTGTAAATGTACCCCTACCATCTGTGTAAAATTCTAACCAAAAAGTGTAAGTGGTGAAATTTGAACAAATTTAAGCTTAGTTGTCAACGAGTATGAAGATTCTTGGATTTCAAGCCGAATAACCAAGGTCAAGGCCATATCAACATCATACTTTATGGTGATGATGCCATGTCCAAGAATTAGCATGCCGATAGATTTGGACATATTTTGAAAACAATCGAAGATGAAGTAGTACGAAGAGTATGGCTCGATCAGCTGCTCTCTCGAGAAGGAGCCATACACGACTATTTTCCTTGCTTATTTTTAGGGGGGGGGGTTGCTAAATGTATGGACATCGATGTAATTTTCCCTTTTTTGGGTACTTGATGTAAAATGTACTTCCACACACCGTGTAAAATTCTAACCTAAAAGTGTAAGTGGTGAAATCTAGACAATTTGAAGCTTACTTGCCAATGTGTATGAACATTCTTGGATTTCAGTCGAACGACTAAGGTCAAGGTCATATAAACATCATACTTTATGTTGATGATCCCATATCAAAGAATCTGCATGGCAACAAATTTGGGCATATTTTTAAAATAATCGAAGAGGAAGTAGTACGAAGATTTTGGCTCAGATGAATTGGTGTCTCAATAAGGAGACAAAAAAAGTTTTCCTTTGTAGGGTCCTTTGTGCTAAATGTATGGAGCTCCATGTAATTTTCCCTTTTTTAGGTCCTTGATGTAAAATGTACTCCCACCGACCATGTAAAATTCTAAACTAAAAGTAAGTAGTGAAATTTAAATGAATTTAAGCTTAGTTGTCAACGAGTATGAACCATATTCTTGGATTTTCAAGACAAACGGCCAAGGTCAAGCCATATCTACATCATACTTTATGCATATGATCCTATATCCAAGAATTTGCATGCCGACAAATTTGGCCATATTTTGAAAACAATCGAAGAAGAAGTAGTGTGAAGAGTGTGGCTCGATCAGCTGCTCTCTAGAGAAGGAGTCGAACCCGACTATTTTCCTTGCTTAATTTAAGGGCCCTTTGTGCTAAATGTATGGAACTTAGTGTAATTTTCACTTCTTTAGGTCCTTGATATAAAATGTACTTCCACACCCATGTAAAATTATAACCTAAAAGTGTAAGTGGTGAAATTTCGACGATTTTAAGCTTACTTGTCAACGAGTATGACCATTATTGGATTTCAAGCCGAACGACCAAGGTCAAAGCCATATCAACATCATACTTTATGTTGATGATCCCATATGAGAGAATTTGCATGGCGACAAATTTCCCTATTTTGAAAAACAATCAAAGAGGAAGTAGTGTGTAGAGTTTGGCTCAGATCAGCTGATCTCTTGTGGCATCCTGCTAAAACCACTACTAGAAAATCGCTGTGTTTTTGTGCATTGCATCATCACAACCGCATTCTCATGTTGTCATGCCACATTGCATTTGAGCATCGTCGTCATCGTGCATGGTTTGTGTCAAAACTATTTTTTGAAAATCTATTTTGTTTTTATAAATAAGCCCATATTATTCAAATACAAAACCCCGGGCTGTCCAGAATCTTTTGTTTCGTCTACAAACGGATTTCAAAAGCCCCGTTTTAATAAACAAAATTTCTATTTTATTTTTAGGGGGCAGCCGAACCGGGCCAAACCGACCCAGCCGGCCACCCCCAATAAAAAACCAGGAAAAACCAAATCCCTAATCTACCCAACCCTAATCTACCCAGCCACTTCCTCCACCCCTCCACCTCACCCCGTCGTATCACAGCTCGCCACCTCACGAGGCCCTCCCTTTTTCCCTCCACCACACGCTCTCAGCCGGCCACCTCAACCACCTGGGCACGCCACCCCATTCCACCTCCCATCAACCGTGCCCCCGCGCCCTACCTGGCTGGCCGACACGCCCCCGCGAGCCAGGCCCACTCCTCCCGTCCGCCCTCTCTCTCCTCCCGCCTGACTCCCTATGTTTTCCGCGAGCCACCAACCCCGCGCCCCCATCCAGCCTCGATCCCCACTGCCACGTGCTCGGCCCCGTCCGCCTGGCCCCCTCGCCCCGGCAGCTTCGCCCCTCGAGCCGCCGTCAGCCCGGGGTCCGTCGCCACCAACTTCCCTGGAACCTCCCATCCGCCACCGCCCTCGACCGCCACCGCGGTCTGTCCTCGCCTCTCTCCGACCGGCGCACTGCCATTTCCTGACCCCGCCGCCGGAGTTCCGCGCCTGGCCACGCGCCTCTAGGTCTCCGTGTCAAGGACACCACCAGGGCTTCCTCTGCCCTCCATCCCAGGTCGAGTCCCGCGTGCCGTGGGCCCCTGCCCTGCTGCCCCTTCCTCCCGGCACCGACAATTCCCTCCCTGGGGCCCGAGTTCCTCGCCGTGGAGCCGGCCTCCGTCCTCCTCGAGCACGTCTCCACCAAGTGTTGCCTCTGTTTTGGTAAAGGCTAACAGGCTGTCACGCTTTGGTGGTTTTTCTGCATGTGTCTATGACCAAGACGTGTTCCCTCTGTTGTTTCGTTCATCTCTCGTCTAGATAGTCTGACGCGGCATGTGTAGCAAAGTGGAGAGGTTCTCTTGCGACACTGGAGTTCTGCGCAAGATCTTCATCAACCATGTGTAACGTGTACCGCCAAGATCTTCTGCCATGT
The DNA here is from genome assembly GCA_023614405.1 of Avena insularis. Taxonomy (NCBI): domain Eukaryota; kingdom Viridiplantae; phylum Streptophyta; class Magnoliopsida; order Poales; family Poaceae; genus Avena; species Avena insularis. Next base: position 472,413,209 of record CM042694.1, read on the forward strand.
GCCGACTTGTGTCCCGTAGGCCCCGAGTACTTGATACCTGTTCCTTGACTATTTGCACTATCCACATCCGGGAGAGTCTATGAATCCCCCTTAGCCAGAGCTTGATTCATTTCTTATTTCTTGGGGCACAAACTAGTTTGGGGCTTTATTACTATCCTGTACTTATTCCATGCTTTATTGCTATATTTAAGATTCTGCGTGGAGCGCCTGTACTGTTTTGGATCGTGACACGTTTTCGCTGTATCGACAAGCCCAGTCACACTTTTGGGTTCCCAGTCGTTTACCGCCGTCCAAAAAACCCTGGGTCCGTCGCAGAGCCGGCCAGCTTCGTCACGGATAGCTTAGTGGGGTGGCCCCCTGAAATATTTTATGAATCTTGTGATTGCTTTGTCGTGAAGGCCTCGTTGGGTTTTGATTTGGTTTTTCCGAGATTGATCGTGTGTGTGTTGCTATTTGTGCACCCCTGCAGGGTAAATCTTTCTGAAAGCCGTGTCCGCGGTTATGGACGACTTGGAGCATAGTATCTCGATCATAGACAAGCATAACTAAAGTAGTGCTATAAATTTGACTTAATATGTGACTAGTAATCAGCTTCACTACAATGGAATGGATAATAAAAGTGCCAACAACTGGTGGAACTGGGGTGTATCGTGTCATGTTATACCTGCCTAGTAAATATCACAACTCCAATGGAATGAGATAAAAGTGCCAACAACTGCTGGGTTTGGGTGTCACATGCTTATTGTATCTGACTAGTAAGTAGTGCAACTACAACTGAATGGCTAATTAAAAATGCCCACTACTTATGCTTTAGGATGACTCATGCTATCTATATCTGATTAGTAAGTGCTGCAACTATAACGGAATGAGTAAAATTGCCAACTGTGTGAGTTCCTCGGTTTGACTTCCTCGTTTGGTCTCGAGGGGGAATACCAAGATGGGTCTGATTGGTGTTATTATCAGGTTGGTACCGAATAGGTCTTTCTTATCTCTCTCTAATACCGACAGTTAATCGAGTCTCTATAGGTTGTTTAGTGCATGCTGCGTTGCCGCTTCAGTCCACCATACCTATGTAGGCGAGAGCCGCCGAATTCTAGCCTCGCCGTGTACTGGCCTCATTACTGACGCTCCTCTTTTTCCCTTCGCCCTTTGTCGGCACCCCTTTGTTTAGCAGGTACGAGTTCGATGTTGTTAGCAGGGTTACCCTTCCGGCTTGGCCTGGGCAGGTTTATGGACGCCATTGGTTATTCTTCAGGGCTCTTAGCCCCATTTGCATCTTGTCCGTAGTCGGATGCTCTATTGTTTTTAAGGTGAATTAGATCTTTGTATTGTATATCTGTATTCTTGACTCGTTGAGTCGCTGTTGTATATATATGTGTTGTGGGTTCCATCGTGAACTATTGTGTAATGGTATTACTTCGTATTTCCACCCGCACGCAAGTGCCTCGTGGGCGTCCTTGAATCGTTTCTATGCGGGTTTGGCGAAAAAGGGCTAAAACTTGCATAGGGCCGATTCGAGGGTGTTACATCTCTCGAGAAGGAGCCAAACCAGATTTTTTTCCTTTTAGGAAGCTTTATGATAAATGTATGGACCTCAATGTAATTATTGCTTTTTTCGGGTCCCTTTTGTAAAATGTACTCCAACCAACCGTGTAAAAATCTAATCTAAAAGTAAGTGGTGAAATTTAAACGAATTTAAGCTTAGTTATCAACGAGTATGAACCATTTTGGGATTTCAAGCTGAACGACCAAGGTCATGATCCCATATTCAAAAATTTGCACCCCAACAAATTTTGCCATATTTTAAAAACAATCAAAGATGAAGTAGTATGAAGAGTATGGATCTATCAGCTACTCTCTCGAGAAGGAGCCAAACCCGACTGTTTTCCTTGCTTAATTTTAGGGTCCTTTCTACTAAATGTATGGACCTCGATGTAATTTTCCCTTTTTAGATCCTTGATGTAAAATGTACTTCCATGCCCGTGTAAAGTTCTAACCTAAAAGTGTAAGTGGTGAAATTTCGATGATTTTTTAGCTTACTGGTCAATGAGTATGACCATTATTGGATTTCAAGCCGAACGACCAAGGTCAAGGCCATATATATCAACCATCATACTTTATGTTGATGATCCCGTATGAGAGAATTTGCATGGCGACAAATTTGGCCACATTTTGAAAAGAATCGAAGAGGAATTAGTATGTAGAGTTTGGCTTAGATCAGCTGATCTCTCGAGAAGGAGCCAGACTAGAAAATTTTCCTTTTAGGGAGCTTTATGATAAATGTATGGACCTTGATGTAATTTTTGCTTTTTTAGGTTCCTGGTGTAAGATGTACTCCAACCAACCATGTAAAAATCTAACCTAAAAGTAAGTGGTGAAATTTAAATGAATTTAAGCTTAGTTTTCAATGAGTTTGGACCATTATGGGATTTCAACATGAACGACCAAGGTCATGATCCCATATCCAAGAACTTGCATGCCGAGAAATTTGGCCATATTTTGGAAACAATCGAAGATGAAGTGGTATGAAGAGTATGGCTCGATCAGCTACTCTCTCGAGAAGGAGCTGAACCCGACTGTTTTCCTTCCTTTATTTTAGGGTCCTTTATGCTAAATGTATGGACCTCGATGTAATTTTCCATTTTTATGTCCTTGATGTAAAATGTACTTCCATGCCCATGTAAAATTCTACCCTAAAAGTGTAAGTGGTCAAATTTTAGGGTCCTTTGTGCTAAATGTATGGACCTTGTTGTAATTTTCCTTGCTTAATTTAAGGTTCCTTTGTGCTAAATGTATGGACCTCGATGTAATTTTCCCCTTTTTTAGGTCTAAAAGTGTAAGTCGTGAAATTTAGACAATTATTTTAAGCTTACTTGGCAACGAGTACGAACATTCTTGGATTTCGATCCGAACGACCAAGGTCACCAAGGCCATATCAACATCATACTTTATATGCTGATGATCCCATGTCAAAGAATTTGCATGGCAGCAGATCTGGCCATGTTTTGAAAACAATCGAAGAGGAAGTTGTATCAAGAGTTTGGCTCAGATCAACTGATCTCTCGAGAAGGAGCCGAACCAGAATTTTTTCCTTTTAGGTCCTTTATGCTAAATGTATGGACCTCGACATAATTTTTGCTTTTTTCAAGTCCCTGATGTAAAATGTACTTCGGTCAACCGTGTAAAATTCTAACCTAAAAGTAAGTTGTGAAATTTAAACGAATTTAAGCTTAGTTCTCAACGAGTATGAACCATTCTTGTATTTCAAGATGAACGACCAAGGTCAAGGCCATATCTACATCATACTTTATGCTAATGATCCCATATTCAAGAATTTGCATATCGACAAATTTGGCCATATTTTTAAAACAATTGAAGATGAAGTAGTATGAAGAGTGTCGCTCGATCAGCTACTCTCTCGAGAAGGAGCCGAACCCTACTGTTTTGCTTGCTTAATATTAGGGTCCTTTGTGCTAAATGTATGGACCTCGATGTAATTTCCCCCTTTTAGGTCCTTGTTGTAAAATGTACTCCCATCGACCGTGTAAAATTCTAACCTAAAAGTAAGTGGTGAAATTTAAACGAATTTGAGCTTATAGTTGTCAACGAGTATGAACATTCTTTGATTTGAAGCCGAACGACCACAAGGTCGAGGCTATATCTCTACATCATACTTTATTCTGATGATCGAGTATCCAAGAAATTGCATGGCGATACATTTGGCCATATTGTGAAAACAATCAAAGAGAAAGTAGTATGAAGAGTATGGCTCGATCAACTGCTCTCTCGAGAAGGAGCCGAACCCGATTGTTTTCTTTGCTCAATTTTAGGGTCCTTTGTGCTAAATGTATGGACCTCGATGTAATTTCCCCTTTTTAGGTCCTTGATGTAGAATGTACGCCCACCGACCATATAAAATGCGAACCTAAAAGTAAGTGATGAAATTTCAATGAATTTAAGCATAGTTTCCCAACAAGTATGAAAAAAGCTTGGATTTCCAAGCCGAATGACCACGAGGTCAAGGCCATATTCAAGATTTTGCATGGCAACAGATTTGGCCATATTTTGAAAACAATCGAAGAGGAAGTAGTATGAAGAGTATGGCTCGACTAGCTGCTCTCTCAAGAAGGAGCCGAACCCGACTATTTTCTTTGCTCAATTTTAGGGTCCTTTGTGCTAAATGTATGGACCTCTATGTAATTTTCCCCTTTTTAGGTCCTTTATGTAAAATGTACTTTATGCTTACGCTCCCATATCCAAGAATTTGCATGCCGACAAATTTGGCAATCTTTTAAAAACAATCGAAGATATTAAAAACAAAAAATAATCAATTTCATTTTTCCAAGTGACGGGAATTTATTTTCTGAAAAGCAAGTAAGAAGAATTTATTTCCTTTTTTCTGTTAAAAAATAAAGAGCGAGAAGAGACTATATGAGCACAAAGGAGGCAACGAAAGAGCAGTGAAGAGGAGGATTTGAAGGCGGTGCGATGTCAGAGCACAGCTGGAATGGGTTCCTGACACGAGGTACAGGGTACACTGAAGAGAGTAAATTTCAGGAGCACGATATGTATGCACGAAAATAAAATGTGTTTTCTCTCTCCTGCACTCCCTTATTAGGCTAGTCATAGTGGGGGTAACTAGGGTAGTACGTAGTAACATAGTCCTACATGTATTTGCTAACAGTAAACATTTAGATGACATGTCATGCAATTAAATGATGAAACAGAGCCTTGTGGTAACTAGCTATGTTAACATCACATATTTCAAGACAAAATGAGTCTACATTGCAATAAACGAGGCTTTGCGTGATACCACACCTATATTATTTTCCACTATGGAGGTAGTAACGTATACTAGTAACATATGCATGTTAGTACTAAGTTACTCCCTACTATGACTAGCCTCACCACCCCACACCCCGGCCGGCTGATCTCTCCCTCGTCCACAAAGTGGTGTTGCGCATGCGCGTCGACCGACAACCTGCCTTGTGTCGGCGGCTCCGTGTCTGTGTCTGGCGTGTTCGTCAGCTGCGTCGGTGGGAACCATTTTGGTCCTTGGCAGAAAAAAAGTATTACTACTACAGTACTCCCTCTGTTTCAAAATATAAGATGTTCTAGCTTTGTAAAAAGAGTGTATCTAGACTTCTTTTATTGTGTAGATTCATCTAGATTTGGAGTAACTCTACACATTAAAAAGGATCTAGATACACTCCTTTCACAAAGCTAAAACATCTTATATTTTAAAACGGAGGGAGTACAATAGAGTAGCAATTCAAACTTTCCCAGTTTCGAAATTTTCACTTCCTTCACAAACATCCGGGGGGAAGGATATTCAAAAGATCACCATTCGCAGTACTACTAGTACAAGTACGAGTACTACTTAAGTGCTGGACAGGGGATTGGTTGAACTGGCCAGCAAAAGAAACAAAAACATCCCATCACATTGGATGCCCACCATTATGATCTGACCAGCCATCCTACTCCGCACTACTCCACCTCCGTACCCTAGGAAGAGGAAGCACCAAGCACACCCGCAGGAAGCTGGTTCTAAAGTGAGGAGTGCTCCTTTTTGTTTCTTCCGTGAAGCAAGTAGTACTCCCTCCTTCCCAAATTATGACGCGTATTACTTCTGGTCAGAGTCAAATTTAATAAAGTTTGACTAAATGTACGACATCAACTTAATGTTATTAGAATCATCATGAACTATATTTTCATATTATATGCATTTGTCATTAGAAAAGTCAGTATGTTTTTACATTTAGTTGGTCGAACTTTATAAAGATTGACTTTGACCAAACCTAATATGCGTTCAAAATTGGGAAAGAGGAAGCAGTATGAAGAGTATGGCTCGATCAGCTGATGACCCCATATTAGAGAATTTAAGCTTAGTTGTCAACGAGTATGAAATTTCTTAGATTTCAAGCCGAACGACCACAAGGTCAAGGCCATATCTCTACATCATACTTTATACTAATGATCCCATATCAAAGAATTTGCATGGCGTCAGATTTGGCCATATTTTGAAAAAAAATCAAAGAGGAAGTGGTATGAAGAGTATGGCTCGATCAGCTACTCTCGTGAGAAGGAGCCGAACCCGGCCGTTTTCCTTGCTTGATTTTAGTGTCCTTTGTGCTAAATGTATGGACCTCGATGTGGTCTAAAAGTGTAAGTGGTGAAATTTATAGGATTATTTTAAGCTTACTTGTCAACGAGTATGAACATTCTTGGATTTCAAACCGAATGACCATGGTCATCAAGGCCATATCAACATCATACTTTATGCTCATGATCCCATGTTAGAAAATGTGCATGACAACAGATTTGGCCATGTTTTGGAAACAATCAAAGTGGAAGTAATATTAAGAGTTTGGCTCAGATTAGCTGATCTCTCGAGAAGGAGTCGAACCAGATTTTTTTCCTTTTAGGATCCTTTATGCTAAATGTATGGACCACGCTATAATTTTTGCTTTTTTTTGAGATTCCTAATGTAAAATATAGTCCGATCGACCGTGTAAAGTTCTAACCTAAAATTAGTGGTGAAATTTAAACGAACTTAAGCTTAGTTGTCAACGAGTATGAACCATTCTTCAATTTCAAGAGGAACCTCCAAGGTCAAGGCCATAGCTACATCATACTTTATGCTCATGATCCCATATCCAAGAATTTGCATATCGACAAATTTGGCCATATTTTGAAAACAATCGAAGATGAAGTATTATGAAGAGTGTGGCTCGATCAGCTACTCTCTCGAGAAGGAGCCAGACCCGACTGTTTTCCTTGGTTAATTTTAGGGTCCTTTGTGTTAAGTGTGTGGACCTTGATGTAATTTCCCCCTTTTTAGGTCCTTGTTGTAAAATTTACTCCCATCGACCGTGTAAAATTCTAACCTAAAAGTAAGTGGTGAAATTTAAACGAATTTTAGCTTATAGTTGTCAATGAGTATGGACTTTTTTGATTTCAATCTGAACAACCACAAGGTCGAGGCCATATCTGTACATCATAATTTATTCTGATGATCGAGTATCCAAGAATTTGCATGGCGATAGATTTGGCCATATTGTGAAAACAATCTAAGAGAAAGTTGTATGAAGAGTATGGCTCGACCAGCTGCTCTCTCGAGAAGGAGCCGAACCCGATTGTTTTCTTTGCTCAATTTTAGAGTCCTTTGTGCGAAATGTATGGAGCTCGATGTAATTTCCCTCTTTTTAGGTCCTTGATGTAGAATGTACTCCCACCAACCGTGTAAAATGCTAACCTATAAGTAACTGATGAAATTTCAACAAATTTAAGCATAGTTGTCAACGGGTATGAAAAATCTTGGATTTCAAGCTGAACGACCACGAGGTCAAGGGCATATCTCTACATCATACTTTATGTTCATGATCCCATATTCAAGAATTTGCATGGCGATAGATTTGGCCATATTTTGAAAATAATCAAAGTGGAAGTAGTATGAAGAGTATGGCTCGACCAGATGCTCTCTGGACAAGGAGCCGAACCTAATTGTTTTCTTTGCTCAATTTTAGGGTCCTTTGTGCTAAATGTATGGACCTCGATGTAATTTTCCCTTTTTAGGTCCTTTATGTAGAATCTACTTTATGCTTATGATCCCATATCTAAGAATTTGGATGCTGACAAATTTGGCCATCTTTTGAAAACAATAGAATATATTAAAACCGAAAAATAATCAATTTCATTTTTCCAAGTGACATGAATTTATTTCCTAAAAAGCAATTAAGAAGATTTTTTTCGATCAGCTGCTCTCTTGAGGAGCCGTACCTGATTATTTTCAATTCCTTGTTTCGTTTTAGGGTCCTTTGTGCTAAATGTATGGACCTCGATATAATTTTCCCTTTTTAGGTCCTTGATGTAAAATGTAGTCCCACCATCCATGTAAAATTCTAACCAAAAAGTGTAAGTGGTGAAATTTAAACGAATTTAAGCTTACTTGTCAATGAGTATGAACATTCTTGGATTTCAACCCGAACGACCAAGGTCAAGGCCATATCAACATCATACTTTATGCTGATGGCCCCATATGAGAGAATTTGCATGGCAACAGATTTGGCCATATTATGAAAACAATCGAAGAGGAAGTAGTATGAAGAGTTTGGCTCAGATCAGCTGATCTCTTGAGAAGGAGCCAAACTAGAAAGTTTTCCTTTTACGGTCCTTTGGGCTAAATGTATGGTCCTCCATGTAATTTTACCTTTTTTAGGTCTTTGATGTAAAATAGGCTCCCACTTATCGTGTAAAATGCTAACCTAAAAGTAAGTGGTGAAATTTAAACGAATTTAAGCTTAGCTGTCAACGAGTAAAAACTTTCTTGGATTTCAAGCCGAACGACCACAAGGTCAAGGCCATGTCTCTACATCATACTTGATGATCCCATATCCAAGGATTTGAATGGCGACAGATTTGGTCATATTTGTAAAACAAGCAAAGAGGAAGTACTATGAAACGTATGGCTCGATTAGCTGCTCTCTCGAGAAGGAGCCAAACCCGACTATTACTCCCTCCGGCCCAAATTAATTGACTTGCATTTATCAGATTCGAATGCATCTAGCACTATAACATGTTTATATACATCCGAATCTAGACAAATTCGAGTCAAGTAATTTGAGGGAGTACAATAGAGTAACAATTCAAACTTTCCGAGTTTCGAAATTTTCACTTCCTTCCAAAACATCAGGGGGAAGGATATTCAATAGATCATCATTCGCAGTACTACTAGTACTACAGGGTACAGTGAGTAGTAACAAAAGAAACTTTTGACGATAGTACCAAAAGAAAGGACGTCCGAAAAGAAACTTCATTCAACCATTAAGGGGTTGTTTGGTCCAGTGGCTATCCAGTGGATAACACGGGATATCCACTTTTTTTGGTTATCTCATTTAGAGGGTGGAGGGGATATGGATAACCACTTTTGGCTCAAAATGGTGGTTGAGCATATCCCACAAAAAGAGCTGGACGAGCTCAACCACTTTTGGATAGCTCCTCCAAAGCGTTTTCTTGTTTGTTCACCCTTCCTCTCGAGAGAAACTAACCATCTTTTCTTGACTATGGGCTCGAAACGAGGGGGTCCATAGCGTAGGTTGTCGGGCAGAGCGGGTGTTCGAATACGCACGCGGGTGTAGGCCACCGGGCAGAGTGGGCATGGAGAGGGGGCGTAGGCAGGCAGGTCAATAAGGGGTCGATAGGGGCAAAAGTGTGGCGAGCTGCCGGCGGTCGTGGATGATGTCTACGCACTTCTATTCTTGTAGACAGTTGTTGGGCCTCCAAGTGCAGAGGTTTGTAGAACAACATCAAGTTTTCCCTTAAGTGGATCACCAAAGGTTTATCGAACTCAGGGAGGAAGTGGTCAAACGCATCCCTCTCAAGCAACCCTGCAATCAAGATACAAGAAGTCTCTTGTGTCCACAACACACCCAATACACTTTTCAGGTGTATAGGTGCACTAGTTCGGCGAAGAGATAGTGAAACACAAGTGGGATGGTTAATTATAAGTGGTAATGGTGATATAGAATAGCTTGGTGGCATGGAAAAGACTAAAGGCAAACTGAAATAAAGAAGGAAGCAAGCAAACATGTAACAGATCTAATTGCAAATGGTGTTTCAGTGCTTACTAACAAGGCCTAGGGATCATACTTTCACTAGTGAACACTCTCATATAAATATATTCTCTTCATGATACTACTCTTAACTACTCTCCGGTTGGACACTCTAATCAATGGTAGGGCTATAACAGCACTCCTCAAAGTTAGCCTTTCCCATCTAGATAACCCCACACTGTCACCTTGAGCACTAGATGGTTCCAACAAACACCACAATTTCATAAAGACATCCAACTCCAAATATAACTCATAACAAGTATTTGTAATCTCTAGCCTAAGTGCCACCATGGTGTGCATGCTGTCATTTTCACACACATGGGGAGAGCAGAGATCTATTAAAGCACTTGAGTAGCATGGTAGATCTATAGATTACAAGCTCATGATCTCAATAAGATCATGCATAGAGAGATGAAAACATAGCTACCGGTTGAACCGTTAGCCTCGAGAGAGAACTACTGCCTCCTCATCATGGGAATCAACAATGGTTATGGAGATGGTGGTGGAGATCAATGGAGATGGCTCCGTGGGCACTTCCCTGTCCCGGCAGGGTGCCAGAACAGAGACTTTCTGTCCCCCGAATCTTCCCTTCGGTGGCGGCGGCGCTGCGGAACTTTTCGTGGATTTCTGATGGACGATTTAGGGTTTTGGTATCGGGAGGCTCTTATAGGCGAAGGAGGCAAGGTCGATGGCCGGCCAGGGGGCCCACACCATGCCCTAGCGCGGCCTAGGGTTGCCCGCGCCACCATATGGTGTGGCCAGGCCCTGTCCCTCCTCCATCTCTGCTTCTGGCTCCGTGAGTCTTCCGGTAAAATAGGAGCTTTGGCTTTTGTCCCGTCCAATTCCGAGAATATTGATTTTATGACTTTCCTGGAACCAAAAATAACAGAAAACTGGCAACTGGCACTGTGGCATATTGTTAATAGGTTACTCCAATAAATCATATGAAAAGTACTCCAAAGTGTGGACAAAACATAAGAAAGTAGATAAACCAAGCATGGAACATCAAAAATTATAGATACATTTGCAATGTATCAACATCCCCAAGCTTAACTCCTGCTCGTCCTCGAGTAGGTAAGTGATAAAAGAAAGAATAATTTTTGAGGTGACATGCACCATCATAAACTTGATCAAAGTATTTGTAAAACATTCAAAGCTGGGATCATAGTACTTCAATCATAACATGAAAGACAAGGTTCTAGCAATAAGACAAAGAAACTATGATGCAACATGAAAAGGCACAAACAAAAGATTCATGAATAACAATGCTTTGCAAGACGTTTGTTTGTTTCACATAAAGAAAACATAGCATAGTAGCATTCAGCTTGTCCCTCATAGAATAGAAAATATAAATGCATAGGACACCTTCAAAGTTTACAAGAGGGACTAGATACAAATAGTTTAAAACAAGAAATATCAAGTTATGCATCAATCAACTAGTCTTGGGACAATGCACATAGAACTAAGAATGGCCACTATGCTCTCAAAGTAGGTGCATAAAGATAGAAGGTGGAGACTCAATATAATGGTGTAAGAAAGGCCTTCATAAAAGGAAGTAGGGATTCAAGTCTCATAAAGAGCTTCCAAAAATTATGGTACTGATAGCTTTTAGCTCTCATTGCCCCTATCATAAGCATCTTGAAGTGATTAAGGTTAAAGTGAACAAACTATGGTGTACATGCTTGACGAAGTATAAGTTAGGAATCTCATGTCCCTTGTATACGAGGGCCGCTCCTCATGCTACTCAAGTTTAGTCACTGGTAAGTTCTTGTCATCGTAAGTATATGTGTATTATAGAGAACCGCCAACGGGGTACCCCTTGCCCGATGATACGGAAGAATCCCCATATCAAAATGACAAGGCAAGCAGACAACGAGCATCTCAACAATCTTCTTATTTACCATGGGAATATGGTGCTTTTTTCTCTCTTTCCTCTTTTCATAATCTCTTTTTTTTCTCTTTTTTCTTTTTTTCTCAATATAGGACTCTTTTTTTATAAGAAGAATGCTTCATAGACAGCTCATTATGGTTACGCTGCAGGTTTCCACCATGTCAGCATGGATTAGACTAGCGGCCCAGGCATTTCTCTAACATATATACATAACTCCATGGACTTACAAGCTCCCCTTTCATTTCACACCGACGACATCCATATACAAAAGAGCATGATATCAACTAGGTACAAGTACCAAGTGCAATGTGGAAAGCGTTCCCCATAAAAGCATGGTTCTGCTAATTCCCAACAAATAAGGGCAAGCATATACAACATAGACGACACAATGGTTCAAGTTTATTAAGGGCAGGAAAAGTAAAGTGTGCCATCAAGTTCGTGAGAGCTTTAATCACTAGTTTTCTCATAACAAGTTTAATTTGGAAGGTAAAAAAAAGCATGAATATACTTGGAATAGCATAATCTAGTAGGTAGGTATGGTGGACTCTTTGGAATAATTTGGTTTAGGGAGTTGGATGCATGAGTGGAACTCATACTTTGTTGTGGCCATAATCATGCAGAGTGACAAAACATCATTGATCAAAGCATAAAGTGATACTACAAGTTGAAAACTAAAAGATCATAAAGGCTATGGTGACTTTGGATAGTCATAACATGGTGTAAGCATGCCCCAAGTCAACCCAAATAAAGCATCAAAGGAGAATACCACTATACTATGCTTTAATATGCTAAAACAACGCATGATTCATCCAAGGCACATTAAGCAATGTCAATTGTTTATAACAAGTCATGCTACAGAAAAGAATACTAAGCATAAAGCCAAAACAATATCAAGCATGGCATGACAAAGCATAGGCCACAGTAAAAAACAAGCTCTCTTTACCACTTAAGCATGAACTTTCCTACTCTTTTCCAATCCAAACCAAACTATTTGAAAACCAATGCATGAAAGAGGGGGTCCAACCAATTTATTTAGAAAACTAAGCAAACCAAGCAAACGAAAAACCAAAACGAAAACGAAAAAGAAGAGGCTCGAAGAACAACACAACTGTGCATGAAACAATAAAAATGAAGCGTTTGGAAGAAACCTCGGGTTTTTATTGATGAAGAAGGGGATGCCTTGGGCATCCCCAAGCTTTGACGCTTGTACTTATTAGATATTTCTTGGGGTGACACGCGTGGAATCCCCAAGCTTGAGCTTTAGTCCATCCTTCATCTCATTACTCATTCCTTCCATACACCTGAAATTTTTCCTTCATACAAAACTTCACACAATCTCATTAGCAACATTAGTGCACTTAAGATAAATAAGTCTTAAGGTTCAGTTTTAACACCAAATAAACTTCCATTAAAACACTAGCTACTGTAGCACCTCCCTCAAAAAACTCAATTCCCCAAAAGAACTCCAAAAGGAACCAACAAGAAGCAAATGCAAATAATGGCAGAAATCTGTCAAAACAGACCAGCAGGTAAAGACGAATTATTTAGAAGACCTTATGTTGCTCAAATAAAAAACTCTTTAACTAATAAAAGTTAGATAACAACCTGGGACAGAAGCACAAAAAATCACGCCTCAAAAAGACATTCAGAGATTTTAAACGAATTTTTACGGTGAAGCATAGAAATCTATTTCGGGACAGCAACTTTCCCAATCATTACTTCTCTCTCATTAGAAGTTACTCTTGGCACAAAAAGCAAATAAAAAGGATAAGGAGCGGTTATTACAGAGGTAATAACTTCCAAGACTCAACTAAAACTTTTGGGTTATCTCCCAATAAGTACTTTTCTTTAATGCCTTTAAGTTAGTCTTGATAGTTTTAGAAGATGCTCACATAAGAAATATGAATTTAAGTAAAAGAGAGCATCAAGAAGAAAATTCAAAGCACATTTAAGTCTAACCCACTTCCTATGCATAGGAATATTGTAAAGAAACAAGTCATGAAAGTACAAAGCAACAAGTATAGTAAAGCAAAACAAGTGCAACTTCAAGACTTTCAACATAAAGAGGGGAAACTTAATATTGTTGAGACACATAAAAGCATGTTTCCCTCTCTCATAATAACTTTCAGTAGCATCATGAATAAAATTAACAATATAACTATCACATAAAACATTCTTATCATGAGCCACATGCATATAATAATTATACTCTCCACATAAGCATAGTCATTCTTATTAATTGTAGTGGGAGCAAAATCAACAAAATAGCTATCATTATTATTCTCATCACCATAATCATCAAATATAGGAGGCATATTGTAATCATCAAATATAGGAGGCATATTCCTATCATTATTAATTTCCTCCTCAATAGTAGGTGGACTGAAAATATCATATTCATCATTGTAATCATCATATATTGGAGACATAGTATCATCAAAGTAAATTTTCTCCTCCATGCCCGGGGGACTAAAAATATCATGCTTATCAAAACCAGCTTCCCCAAGATTAGACTTTTCCATACCATTAGCAATAATGGTGTTAAAAGAATTCATACTAATAACATTGCTCTTAGCATGCAAATAAAGTTCCATGGGTTTTTTAATTTTCTCTTCAAACACTTCATGTCCTAACTCAAGATAAATACTATAAAGCTCTCTAATTTTGTTGTTGTTTTCCATTAAGCCTAACTAGTGAAAACAAGAAACAAAAATACAAAATTGCAGAATCTAAAGGAAATAACTTCGAGCACTCACACCGGAGGATGTGAGTACCTTTTACCTTACCTTCCCGGCAACTGCGCCAGAAAATAGGCGTTTGCCGTGGGAGGTTCTTCTTCTTTAATCCTCCGGTGTGAATACCTTTTACCTTTCCTTCCCGGCAACAGCGCGAGAAAATAGCTTCATGTCTACGCACTTCTATTCTTGTAGACAGTTGTTGGGCCTCCAAGTGGAGAGGTTTGTAGAACAGCAGCAAGTTTTCCCTTAAGTGGATCACCCAAGGTTTATCGAACTCAAGGAGGTAGTGGTCAAAGGTATCCCTCTCAAGCAACCCTGCAATCAAGATACAAGAAGTCTCTTGTGTCCCCAACACACCAATACACTTTTCAGGTGTATAGGTGCACTAGTTCGGCGAAGAGATAGTGAAACACAAGTGGGATGGATAATTATAAGTGGTAATGGTGATAGAGAATAGCTTGGTGGCGTGGAAAAGACTAAAGGCAAACTGAAATAAAGAAGGAAGCAAGCAAACATGTAACATATCTAATTGCAAACTGTGTTTCAGTGCTTAGAAACAAGGCCAAGGGATCATACTTTCACTAGTGAACACTCTCATATAAATATATTCTCTTCATGATACTACTCTTAACTACTCTCTGGTTGGACACTCTAATCGATGGTAGGGCTATAACAGCACTCCTCAAAGTTAGCCTTTCCCATCTAGATAACCCCACACTGTCACCTTGAGCACTAGATGGTTCCAACAAACACCACAATTTCATAAAGACATCCAACTCCAAATATAACTCATGACAAGTATTTGTAATCTCTAGCCTAAGTGCCACCATGGTGTGCATGCTGTCACTTTCACACACATGGGGAGAGCAGAGATCTATTAAAGCACTTGAGTAGCAAGGTAGATCTATAGATTACAAGATCATGATCTCAATAAGATCATGCATAGAGAGAGAGATGAACACATAGCTACCGGTAGAACCCTTAGCCTCGAGAGAGAACTACTCCCTCCTCATCATGGGAATCAGCAATGGTGATGGAGATGGCGGTGGAGATCGATGGAGATGGCTCCAGGGGCACTTCCCCATCCCGGCAGGGTGCCAGAACAGAGACTTTCTGTCCCTCGAATCTCCCCTTCGGTGGCGGCGGCGCTACGGAACTTTTCGTGGATTTCTGATGGACGCTTTAGGGTTTTGGTATCGGGAGGCTCTTCTAGGCGAAGGACGCAAGGTCGATGGCCGGCTAGGGGGCCCACACCATGCCCTGGCATGGCCTAGGGTTGCCCGCGCCACCATATGGTGTGGCCAGGCCCTGGCCCTCCTCCGTCTCTGCTTCTGGCTCCGTGAGTCTTCCGGTAAAATAGGAGCTTTGGCTTTTGTCCCGTCCAATTCCGATAATATTGATTTTCTGACTTTCTTGGAACCAAAAATAGCAGAAAACAGGCAACTGGCACTGTGGCATCTTGTTAATAGGTTAGTCCAAGAAATCATATGAAAAGTACCCCAAAGTGTGGACAAAACATAAGAAAGTAGATAAAACCAAGCATGGAACATCAAAAATTATAGATACATTTGCAATGTATCAGTGGCCGCTGCTAGGAAAGTGGTGAGGCAGATGAAGAAGACAAGGTGAAAGAGGAAAATGAAAAAAACAGTTGGGCCAATAGATTTTGACTAGCTATCCCTAACCACATTTTATCCCACTTTACCAAACAAAAAAGGCTACCCCTAACCATCTGGTTGGGGATATCCTCATCCCTAAATGACATCCTCTAAACCAAACAGCCCCTAACATAATAGCACGAGTTTACATATAAAGGACTCGCTGCTGAACTAGTGCAGGTCTGGTGCCTCCTAGCACCTAGTTTGCGCCGCCAGCGGTAGGTCGTTACATCAACACCAATGCCAGCTCCAGCGACACAGCCGACTCCTAACTCATCAGCACCTCCGGATAACACGGTGGCACCTCCTAAGCCATCAACGGCACCTCCTGAGCCATCAGCGGCACCTCTAGATAACATGGCGGCACCTCCGGATAAGGCGGAGGTACCTCCTGAGCCATCAGCGGCACCTCCGGATATGGCAGCGGTACCTCCAGAGCCATCGGCAGCTCTGGGAGGACACTGTGGATGAAGTTGCCATTGTTGGGGAACCAGGTTCCAGTAGTTGGTGAAAATGTTGGCGCCGGTGAACACCACCATCTCGTAGCCACAGTGGAAGGCCTGGCCGTAGAGGAGACGGGTGTCCCTGAAGTTGATGAATTTGACCTTCAACGTCCCGACCGGATTGTCATGGAGGCGATACATACGGTACTTACGGCAATCATACCCAGCATCAAGGAAGGCGCACGCCATCTGCCACTTTGTTCTCCGCAGGGAGAAGGCCCAAATACGCAGGGAATTGTCCTCCTGTGCGGCGAGGTCGGGGTCTTTGCGCTCTGGTATGGAGGCGGCAGCCGGAAGGTGGCCATGGATGACAGATGAGGACGGAGATGGTTGCTAGAAGCGGGGGATTAGAGATGGATTGGTGTAGGGAAGGGGAGAGGATAAATAGGAAGGAGATGATCCGATATTAATGTGGCAGATTACCGAAGCGAGGGGACAATCAATGTCGCTAATGAAGCTGATGCGTGTGGCTAATATCGATGATGATGATTAGGGTAAGCGATTGGACAGAACGCTAACTCTTCTTCCCGCGCTTGATGGCCTAGCCATAATTTTGTGGTGTGTCCAAGGCGACCGTGACCTCCCCCATCTATGGGCCCTACATAGATGATTGAGTTGATGGGTCAAAACAAATTGATAAAGTGAGCTCTTTCCTACTCCCTCCGGTCTGAGATTTTCTATACCACTATATATAGTAAACTAGTTTTTGAATTTGAATCGACCCACACAACTTCTCGCCAATGCACATTTGGAGCAATCCAAGACATTGATTTCCTGTTGGAGCTTCTATGTGCTGTTCATCAAAACAAAACCCATTTGATCTAACGGCTGACAAAGGTTGGATTCGCCAGCCTCTGTTCCCGCGCTCGTGGACTCTGGTTGCTGAAATTGCCAGGGGCTTCTGGATAAGTCTACTGCTCTAGAAAAAAGCAGAACCTTCTGTCATTTGGTAGTCGGTGGTTGACTGCCCCATGTGGCACGTGATGCGTCAACTCAATCTAGAAGCGAAGTAGTGCTACCATTAATTGAATGTGAACATTTTACCCAGCCGATAGTTAGCCTAATAAACCATCCATCCATCTATGTAAGCATTCAAGTCCTCCCAGCTACCGTGACAATTGGTTCTTCAGACACCAACTAGCAAACTCCTTTAGAAATACGTAGAGTGTCAACACCCGGATTTTTAAGTCGAGATGCCTGTTATGTCATACATTGCAATCCCAGGATTACCATTTTCGCGAGACATAAATGAATTGGTACCATAGTACATCATCCATTACAAACCATAATAGTCTTACAAATAAAGGATCTCATGATCTAGTCTTAATATAAATCAGAGCAGTGGAATTATATCATAGTAGACTCCATCTTCATGATTACAGGTAATGCTGACGATGGGAGACGATCCTAGTTATTATAGACCTCCTGTTGTCCATCTTCCGGGTAGTCCTCCTCATAGTCTGGCCAGGGGAATAGCCAGGGACAAAGCCATGAGTACTCTTTAAGTACTCGCAAACTACTACTAGCATAAGTAAGGTAACACTAGTAGGAATCATAAGCTCTAGGTTTGTTTGCAAAACAAGCCAGATTTATTTCATAAGGACTTAGAAGTAAAGACCTAATTTAGTTCTCTACATTACTTAAGTGGGAACCTAGTTTTCATGTCCACAACTCTATTTTGGTCAAGTCAAAGTCTTTGTTCAGGTCACAAGTCATTTTGAAAATGTCTGACAACGGAACAGTATGGCCACTCCAACTGTCCATAACCACGGACACAACTATTCGAATAGTTTGACACTCTGCACAGGTGGTACACTTTCACCACAAGATTCGATACATCCGTCAGGGATAACCCTGAATCATCATACTTGGTATGCGGATAATCAATCCTAACCTTTCAATTACACACCCTAGTATAGGCACCTCCCCTATGAGTTTGGCCTCCCAGCCATGGCCATCTGCCATCTTGGGCACTACATAGGTGGACATTCATATTCACGAGGTAGCCTCAGCTCAACCTCTTCCACAAGGGAACACATACTAAGACATATAAAATTCCAGTTAAGCCCTACCCAACTCAGGTAATGTGGGTGTACGGTAAAATTGGAATGGTGTCGCATCCGAACCCAACCATCTGTTTTTATCAAAGTCAAGGCTCATGCCTCCTTCAGTTTCATCATCAAACCATTGTGTTTCATAACACATGTCAAAACATTTCAATAGAATGAATCATCATTCCAAGGTTTTCATAATCCTTTTCTCCAAGTATTCCCATCTAAAGTGATCAAGTTTTAGCTTAGCACTAGCCACTAGTATTGAGGGTATCACTATTGAGGGGTGCTAATCAAGTATAAGTATCCAAGACTAGTTTTAGGATCTTGATGGGATCCATCCTATTTTCCACTAATCACAATTCATTAACTAAGTAAGAAACTTTAGCAAAAGGGAAAGTAAAGATTGCAAGTAAAACTTGGGATGGGTATAATCAAAGTTGCATAACCAAGCATGTCTAGTGCATCTTGCATTAGTTAGCTTGCACTGATAGCTTGCCTTGTTGGGTGCAGTCGTTGAAGTTCTCTTCTTCTTCCTCGAAGTACTCCTCGTCGTAGCCCGGGTCAGTACTAGCGTCTATAAATATATACAAGGTACACAATCACCAAACAACACTTCACTATTTCTATTTAGCACACAAGGGCTCACACTAGATGATCTATCATCATCCTACTCATCACATGAAATAATGGCACATTCTTCTTTATCTTATTTTGGGAAAAGTAATCTCTACTCATTGAAAATACTTAAGATTTAATATTCTCCAATTAAAATATGGGATTGATACGTCCATTTTGCATCACTATTCTATGTCTTAATTCACTATTATTCATTGATATATTTCGTATTGAGAGGTGATACTTATGTTATTTCATCTGTTTTTGCATGGTTGATGACTTTTGGAGCATGGACCGCTGCAGTCAGGATTCTGATGGAAAAGGTGCTATTTGGAGGCAAAATTCGCGAAGATCAGAAAATCCGGGAAAATATACGGAAAATTCTATTTTTCCAGAAGACTCAAGATGCCAGAAGATGGAGTGGAGGTGGGCCACAGGGGGCCCACACCACCCCATGGCGTGGGCAGGCCTAGGACGCGCCAGGGAGTCGTGTGGCCACCCTGGCCCACTCCAGCCTCTCCCCTCTAGCATATATCTTCCTCCCGATACCCTAAGACTCGGGGAGAAACCACAGAAAGATTCCGCCGCCTCTGCGGGGCAGAAAACATCGAGAGAGAAAGATCTCTCCGGCAGACAGATTTCTGCCAGGGGAATTCCTTCCCGGAGAAGGGAGATCATCGCCATCAACACCACCATCAAGATGGACTTCATCGGGATCATCATCATCATCACAACCATCATCACCATCAGCACCCTCATCACCATCTCCATATTGCTGTAACAATTGTGTTGAATCTTGCATTAGTTCATAGGGGAAACTTTCCCGGTGTTGATTACTCTTTGTAGTTGATGCTATTGAGTGAATCATTGAATTATTGTTTATGTTCAGATTGTTATACATCATTATTCCATCTCTGATCATGATCCATATGATGTCTTGTGAGTAGTTCGTTTTGTTCTTCAAGACATGGGAGAAGTCTTATTGTTAGTAGTGGAGTTGCGTTGAGAAAGATTCAATAGATTGTTATTTAAGTTGTCGTGTACTTCTTCTGGTGGTGTCATGTGAACGTCGACTACATGACACTTCACCTATATGGGCCTAGGGGAATGCATTGTTTATTTGGCTACTAATCATAGGAGTTGCCGGAGTGACAGAAACCTGAACCCCCGTTAGGAAACCATTGGACAAGGGACATAAGGGTCTTAGAGTTTAAAGCCGTGGTTAGGTTTCTACCTTAATTACTTTCTTGTACTTACGGATGTTTGCAAGGGGGTTTAATCACAAGTATGTATTAAGTCTTGGATGCGACGGTACATTAGCACAGGTTCACCCACACAACACTTAGCAAGCTAGAGAAGATTAATCGACTATATGAAGCGAAAGCACTTGACAGTCTTCCCATGTGTCCTCGAGAACGTTTGGTCATCTATAGAAATACAACCGTCTTTTCCTTTGCTACATAAAGGATTGGGCCACTTGCTGCATTTATTCCTACTGTCTTTTATTTACTCGTACTTTGTTTACTTGCTTTATCAAAAACCCCTAAAAATCCGTTTGCTAAGTATTTGCAGAGACTTCCTGATCCATACCACTAGCCAGCACCTTCTGCTCCTCGTTGGGTTCGACACTCTTACTTATCAAAAATACTGTGATACACCCCCTATACTGGTGGGTCATCACGACTATTTTCTGGCGCCGTTGCCGGGGAGTGAAGCGCTATTGGAGAGTGGAACTGGTAAAGGAAACTTCTACTGTGAGTATTCTTTACTTCTGCTAGTTGCTTTATTTTTGTTATGGATAATTCACTGAGTTTCTTATTTGGTAATGCTACTACCACTGCTAAGGTAGTAGATAAGCCACCACCTGCTGAGAAAGATGTTTTCAAAATACCTACAAGAATTATTGATCGTGTTATGGATAACTACTATGTTGGGGATGGAACTGTCCATCTCGGTGATCATTTGCTCTTTATACACGAATTATGCGGGTTGTTCAAGTGTGCAGGTATTACTATAGATCAAGTTAAGAAGAAGTTATTCTCATTATCACTGAAAGGAAGAGCTGAGGAATGGTATAAGGTGCTGAAGAATGGTCAAGCTCTGGAATGGGAGGAAATAGTGCCTCTCTTTTATTCAAAGTTTTATCCTCCTAGTGAGATTCATAAAGATCGGAATCAAATATACAACTTTTGGCCTATTGATGGAGAGAGTACAACTCAAGCTTGGGGGAGATTGAAGTTACTAATGCTCAAATGTCCCATTCATGAGCTCCCTAACAATATTATTATCAATAACTTTTATGCAAGGCTCCCTCTACATGATAAGGATTTATTGGACGCTTCTTGTGCTGGATGATTCACTCGTATGGAAGAAGAAGTTAAATGGGACCTTCTAGATCATATTCAAGACAATGCTGAAGCTTGGGAAAATGACAAAGGTAGAAAGTCAAGTATAAATTATGATTATGAATGCATTGAATCTTTTATGGGAACTGATGACTTCCAAAATATTAAAAATGCTTATGGTTTAGACTCTCAAGCTATTGCTTCTTATTTTAAGGCCTTTGCTTCTTATATTGAAGTGCCTAAAAAGAAGTGGAATAAGTATCATGAACCTTATAAAGATATTGCTAATAGTGTTCCTGCAAGAAATACTGAAGTTTATACTGTTAGTCATGTTTTACCTAAACCTTATATTGAGAAAATGCCTTTCCCAGTTAAGGTAAAGGAACATTCTATGATAGCTAGTATGGTTAATGAAAGTATGAGTAAGGCTGCTGAACCTCATAAACAAATGATTGATGAACCTATTGTAGCAAATGTGAAAGACTCTGTTGCTAAATATGAAAAAGAGGGACACACTATCCTTTGTAAGGATACCTCTAATATTGTTTCGCATAGTAGTGTTATGAGAGCTAGTATTCCTGTGTTTTCTGTTAGAATAAGTGATCATTGCTATGATAGTCCTTGTGATAGCTATATTGTTAAGTTTATGCATGATACTGAAAGCTATTATGAGAGAGGGAAAAGTGTTCTTGTGCATCTCAATAATATCAAGTTTCCTCGTTTTATGCTGAAAGTTTTTATGTTGCACTTATTTTGCCTTCTTATGCAAGTTGCCTTTGGTTCCATTAACTTGTTTGTTTACAAAATTCCCTTGCATAGGAAGTGGGTTAGACTTAAATGTGCGTGTGTTTTTGCTTCTTAATGCTCTCTTTCACTTCAAATCATATCCCTATGAGAGCTTCTTCAAAATTATCATGCCCATCTTAATGGCTATAAAGAAAGAGCTTTATGGGAGACAACCCAATTTGTTTTTGCTTTCAGTTTGTTTTTGTTTCTTTTAGTCTTGGAAGTTATTACTTCGGTAATAACCGCTCCTTATCCGTTTTGTTTGGTTTTTGTGTCAAGATCAACCTCTAATGAGAGAGAAGTAAGGTTTGGGGAAGTTGCTGTCCCGAAACAGATTTTTGTGCTTCACCGTAAAAATTCGTGAGAGATCTCTGTAATTTGTTGTGCTTCTGCCCCAGGTTGTTATTTAACTTCCGTTAGTTTTGCACTTTTTGATTTGAGCAACAGAAGATTTTCGAAAAAAATGATCTTTACCTGCTGGTCTATTTTGACAGATTTTGCCAATCTTGCATTTGCTTCTTTATTCGATTTCCTTTTTGAATTATTTTTGGGTTTTTGAAAGGAGATGCTACAGTAACTTTTGTTTTGATGGTTTTCAGTCGAAGTTGGACTCAAAAGGTTTTATCACTTCACTTATACTAATGTTGCTAATGAGAAATGTGTGAAGTTTTATGTGAAAGAAATTTCCAGGAAGTGGAGATAATGGTGTAACAAGGAAGAGAAAGGTTTTATGACTCGAGTAATTAGTATATGAAGATGAAGATATCGATGATATTCAAGTGATGACTCTGGAAGGATCCACTCAATACCAAATTCAGAGACCTGCAGAGTCTGGTTCCAACTAGGTAACAGTTCTGGTAAGAAAAGTTCCGCTAAAATACAATCCAACTATATTTTTGCAGTTTTCAGTCAAAAAGGAAAGCTATGAAGCGAAAAAGGGACGGAACCAGAGCCAGGGTGGCCCACACCACCCCATGGCGCGGGTCCACCCTGGCCGCGCCACCAGATGGTGAGGCCACTCTGGACTCCGCCTCCGACTCGTTTTCTCCTAGTACCTTCCTTTTGATATGAAACTTCGTGATATATAACCCCCCGAATCCCCCGAGGTTCGTATATCGTGTTTTCATCGTGTTTTTGTTTCGATCTGTTTCTGCCAGGACATACTCTTTGAAGGTTTAGAAGCACAATGGTGTCCGCCAAGGATAAATGGAAGGAACCTATGGAGGAATACCTCCAAGAACCCGGGAAGGAGAAGTAGATCAAGAGTGAAGGTGAAGAGGAGGAAAAGCACACCGGCACTACTGTTGCAAGCATCAAAGTGGTGGCAAATCCAGCCATTGGAGGGAAGCCTCCTCATCACCGTTCAGATCCCTGGTCACTTCCTCCACGCACAAAGAATCCTTTCCGCACTCTTATCCATGAGCATCAATACCAGAATATGCCCTATACCCTCCAATTGGGATTTGCCTCGTTCTAACCATGTAGGAAAAGAAGACTTCAAGGAGGAAGAGTGGGGAAAGAATAGAAAGAGCTGGGATTCTCAACACGACATGATCATGATCCGCATTGAGCAAAACTCACAGCTGATTCGTAATCTCACCTTCGAGATTGAGGACTTGGGGAAACTTATCAGAGAGCTCATTGAGAAGATACCACCACCACCTAAGGAGTAATTCGTCATTAGGTTTGGCATCCCCTTGGTTTGTTCCAACCTTGGGGGAGTACCGCGGTATCATATCACTATCTTCTATCTTTTACCTTGTTAGTAGAGTCATATCATGAATAGAGGAGTTATTTTGTAGTATGGTTTGCATTATGGAAGTGTCCCCTCTCTCGTTAGATAGGTATCCCTTGGTGTGAGTTTCCGTTATGGAATATTAATGAGAAGTTCTATCATTCACTTTTTTGCTTAGCTTATATTAGATTTCAACTCGTGGTTATATGATTGATCTTGTTCTTAGTATTGGTAGCACTTTGGGATCATTGAGTTAATTTAGTTGGTTTTGGCAAACCTGGCTCGGTCAGTAGCAAACACCTTTTTGAGAGTTGAAAAGAAAAAGATAGAAGTACTTTAGAGGAAAATAATTTCATCATCTTTCTTTCTTGATTTGCTCATAAGTTTAGTATTCTCTAGTTAAGATCTTTTGTGCTTCCAAGGAAGATTGCATGTTTGTTTTTATCATCTGTATGTTTGTTTGTTTCCTTCAACTCTTGTACTTGCTACCCAGCCTTGCTAGCCAAAAACCCGTACTGAGAGGGCATTCTTCTCGTGCATCCACTTCCTTTAAACCAAAACCTTTGCCATTTGTGTCCACCATACCTACCTAGTAGCATTATTGTTGTTCCAAGTAAATTCCTGTTTTATCTACCTCCCAAATTAAACTTGTTATATGAAAATTAGTGATTAAAGCTCTCACGAACTTGATGGCATGCTTTATTTTCTTGCATTTAGAAAACTTGAACCATTGGGTCCTTCTTTGTTGCGTATATGCTTGCGCTTTATGAGTTGAAGTTAGCCGAACCATGTATCATGGGGACCGCTTTCAACACTTCATTGGTACTTGTACCTAGTTGATATCATGTTCTTTTGCTCATGGATCCCGGCAGTGTGAAATAAAAGTGGAACTTGTAAGATCATGGAGTTTATATGTGTGTTAGAGAAACGCCTGGGCCGCTAGCCTAAGCCATGCCTAATCATGGTGGAAACTTGCAGCATAACTATAGTGAGCATTCTATGAAGCATCCTCAATAAAAACCTATGCAAATAGCAAATAAAAAGATCCCTGAGATGCTCACTGTCTGCTTGCCTTGTCATTTTGATTATGGGATAGCTCCTGTGTCATGTGCAAGGGGTACCCCGTTGGCGGTTCTCAATGATACGCATGTATTTACAATGACAAGAGCTTGCTCGTGACTGAAGTTGAGTAGCACGAGGATTGGTACTCATAAGTAAGGGGCTTGATATTTCAACTTATAACTTGTCAAGCATATCCTCTTAGTTGTGTCACTTTAACCTTAATCACCTAAAGATGCCTATGATAGGGGCAATGAGAGCTGAAAGCTAGTAAGTATCATAATTTTTGGGAGCTCTTTATGAGACTTGTAATCCCTGCTTCCCTCTTTGAAGGGCCCTTTCTTTTACTTTGTAGTTGAGTCAGTAAACCTATTCCCTTCTATCTCAGCAAGTATTTTGAGTTGATGTGTTTCATTCATTCATATGATGATTTATTCAATCATGCTTCTTATGTTCCTTGTTTTGCACATTGCTCTTGTCTTGAAGTTTACTACTTTGAAAGCTTTCATTGAAAAACCAGCTATTTGTGAACTCCAGCAAATTATCAACTATTCTTCGACCAAGAGCTAAGTTTGCCATTACCAATTATGATTCACTTTATGTATCTTTATTGTGTTTCCTTTACTCATTGCAAGTTGAGTTATATAATAGTGAGTTGTCTTCTATTATGATCTATGTATTTGATGAATGTGATGCTTCTTGTCCGTATCCTTTTACCGACTCTTCCCTCCATAAAATTGAGGTCATGTTTATTGAGCTCAGTTTAGCTTGGGGACAAGCGAAGTCTAAGCTTGGGGGAGTTGATACGTCCATTTTGCATCACTATTCTATGTCTTAATTCACTATTATTCATTGATATATTTTGTATTGAGAGGTGATACTTATGTTATTCCATCTGTTTTTGCATGGTTGATGACTTTTGGAGCATGGACCGCTGTAGTCAGGATTCTGATGGAAAAGGTGCTGTTTGGAGGCAAAATTCGCGAAGATCAGAAAATCCGGGAAAAGATACGGAAAATTCTATTTTTCCAGAAGACTCAAGATGCCAGAAGATGGAGTGGAGGTGGGCCACAGGGGGCCCACACCACCCCATGGCATGGGCAGGCCTAGGCCGCGCCAGGGAGTGGTGTGGCCACCCTGGCCCACTCCAGCCTCTCCCCTCTGGCGTATATCTTTCTCCCGAAACCCTAAGACTCGGGGAGCGACCACAGAAAGATTCCGCCGCCTCTGCGGGGTGGAAAACACTGAGAGAGAAAGATCTCTCCAGCAGACAGATTTCTTCCGGGGGAATTCCTTCCCGGAGAGGGGAGATCGTCGCCATCAACACCACCATCAAGCTGGACTTCATCGGGATCATCATCATCATCACCACCATCATCACCATCAGCACCCTCATCACCATCTCCTTATTGCTGTAACAATTTTTTTGAATCTTGCATTAGTTCATAGGGGAAACTTTCCCGGTGTTGATTACTCTTTGTAGTTGATGCTATTGAGTGAACCATTGAATTATTGTTTATGTTCAGATTGTTATACATCATTATTCCATCTCTGATCATGATCTATATGATGTCTTGTGAGTAGTTCGTTTTGTTCTTGAGGACATGGGAGAAGTCTTGTTGTTAGTAGTGGAGTTGCGTTGAGAAAGATTCAATAGATTGTTATTTAAGTTGTGGTGTACTTCTTCTAGTGGTGTCATGTGAACGTCGACTACATGACACTTCACCTATATGGGCCTAGGGGAATGCATTGTGTATTTGGCTACTAATCGTAGGGGTTGCAAGGATGCGAAACCTGAACCCCCGTTAGGAAACCATTGCACAAGGGACATAAGGGTCTTAGAGTTTAAAGCTGTGGTTAGGTTTCTACCTTAATTACTTTCTTGTACTTACGGATGCTTGCAAGGGGGTTTAATCACAAGTATGTATTAAGTCTTGGATGGGATGGTACATTAGCACAGGTTCACCTGCACAACACTTAGCAAGCTAGAGAAGATTAATCTACTATATGAAGCGAAAGCACTTGACAGTCTTCCCATGTGTCCTCGAGAACGTTTGGTCATCTATAGAAATACAACCGTCTTGTCCTTTGATGCATAAAGGATTGGGCCACTTGCTGCATTTATTCCTACTGTCTTTTATTTACTCGTACTTTGTTTACTTGCTTTATCGAAAACCCCTAAAAATCCGTTTGCTAAGTATTTGCAGAGAATTCCTGATCCATACCACTAGCCAGCACCTTCTTCTCCTCGTTGGGTTCGACACTCTTACTTATCGAAAATACTGCGATACACCCCCTATACTTGTGGGTCATCAGGGATCATATTGACACATGTCATCACCACATATTCCAATACTTGGGAATGTGATTTAAAGTGGTGGTCATATATTACAAGATTTAATATTACTATTTAATAATATTAAAGTGACTAGAAATGCCTACATAGAATTCTTTTAATACTAATCCATGTTTAATATCTGTAAACCAAATCATTTTACATATGCATATAGAGCATGGCAAATGTGATTTTTGAGAGTTGGAATCAACTCAAAAGCATTTATGGTTGATTTTATAAAAATGTTTGAAGTGATAAAAGACTTTGTCTTGTTATTTTTGGTATAGGTGATCTATAACTTCAAATGGGTTGAATCCAATGGGAGTGATTATATATTTTTAATACCTTCCTAACAAAATCTGAATCATGCAATTTGGTTTGGTACAACTCTTTGAATATAATTTTGAATCCAACTATAGAGTAGGGTTTTTAACTAAACGGGAAAATTCTATTTGAATTGTTGGGCTCTGCACGGGAAACGAAATGGGACGGCCCAACTGCACAACGCGCGTGCAGCAGGCTGCTGACATGTTGGTCCCACGCGTCAGCTTCTCTATCTAACCGAAACGGTATCAACAAATCTCAGTGCTACGATTAGAACAAGATCTACGGCTGAGGTTCATCATCTACGTCGCCAAGCTCCGGCGAGATTCTAAACCTAGCGGCACGGTGGGGGTCATGGGAGGCTTACCAGGGCTCTAGCTAGGTCCAGCGATGGGGGCAAATGGGCTGGTAGACGACGGCGAGTCGATTGGTGGTCGTGGCGGCTCCTGGGTGGCTCCAATCAACGGCGCCCTTCCTTCACTACAGCGACGGGCTCCGGCCAAATTCCGGCGACATGGTGCGCGCCTTGCTCTAGGGAAGGGTCGGTGAAGTTTCTGAGAGAGTGGGGAGTGAAATGGTGTGTTGTTTGAGGTTTGGGGAGGCTCCTATTTATACACCAGTGTTGGAGGCAGGGCGGCATGGTCGGGATCATCGGTGACGCTGCTACAGGTCGAGTTAGGCATGGCGGATGGCATGGGTCTAGCACGGCAAGGGGCGGTCTCGGTCAGTCGGGCGATGTCGGCACTTGATACTTTGCTAACGTATCCATAATTTTTGATGTTCCATGCTTAGTTTTATCTACTTTCTTATGTTTTGTTCCAACTTTGGAGCACTTTTCATACACTTTCTTGGACTAACCTATTAACAAGAGCCACAATGCCAGCTGCCTGTTTTCTGCTGTTTTTGGTTCCAGGAAATGAGAAAATGAATATTCTCGGAATTGGACGAGACAAAAGCCAAAGTCAGTTTTTCACCGAGGGACACACGGAGCTAGAATACGAGACGGAGAGGGGCCAGAGGGCGGCCACACCACCTGGCCGCGCGGCCAGGCCTGGCCCGTGCCAGGGGGTGGTGTGGCCAGCCCAGGCACCCCCTCGGCCTCCCCTTCCGACTATAAGATGCCTCCGATACAAAAACCCTAAGTACCGGCATCTCCATCCCTAGATATGGAGGGATCTGAAGCTCTTCCCGGCACCCTGCCGAAGAGGGGAATTCACCCTGGAGGCCTTCTTCATCATCATGCAAGCCTCCGGTGTGATGCGTGAGTAGTTCATCTCTAGACTACGGGTCCATGTAGTAGCTAGATGGCTGGTTCTCCTCCTTTGTGCTATCATGTTTAGATCTTGTGGGCTCTGTTCATGATCAAGATCATCTATTTGTAATTCTACATGTTGTGTTTGCGGGGATCCGATGGATATTGAGATGCTATTTCAGATTGATTATTGATTCTATCATGTCTTTGTTTTTTGTGATCTTGCATGCTTTCCGTTGTTAGTAGCTATCTTGGCCAAGTAGATGCTAGCAACTCCAAGAGTTAGTATTTATGCTCGATAGTAGGTTCATGCCTCTAGTAATCTAGGAAGTGACAGAAATCTCTAAGGTATTAGATGTGCTATTTCTACTAGGGAGAAAACAATAATCCTTTGTTCATAGAACAA
This sequence comes from Avena insularis, assembly GCA_023614405.1. Taxonomy (NCBI): domain Eukaryota; kingdom Viridiplantae; phylum Streptophyta; class Magnoliopsida; order Poales; family Poaceae; genus Avena; species Avena insularis. Next base: position 472,442,521 of record CM042694.1, read on the forward strand.
TCATATTGTTTACTTTACACGCAATTCGTAATGCAATTATCCGTTGCTTGCAACTTAATGCTAGAGGTGGTTCAGATGATAACCTGAAGGTGGATTATTAGTCATAGATGCAATTGGATGGCAGTCTATGTATAATGTTGTAATGCCCAATCGAATCTCAAATGAGTCAAGATGAGTAGTATATGCATATTGCTTTCTCAATGTTTGTCAATTGCCCCGCTGTAATTTGTTCACCCAACATGTTATCTATCTTAAGGAGATCCACCACTAGTGAACTATGGACCCTGGTCCTTTCTTTTACAATCAATCTACAATCAACTGTTTACTGCTTTGTGTTTACTTTCTGCAAGCTTTTACTTTCTTCCACTCGATACGTTTAATCCTTTGTTTTCAGCAAAACCGGTGAGATTGACAACCTCATCGTAAGTTGGGGGCAAAGTTATGTGGTTGTGTTGTGCAGGTTTCCACGTTGCTGCTGACGCCGGTAGTGCGCCCTGCCAAAGTCCAGCTAGCAACACCTTTGAGGTGTTTCCTTGCTCCTACTGGACTGATAACCTTGGTTTCATAAATGAGGGAAACTTACTGCTGTACTCATCATACCTTCCTCTTGGGGTTCCCAACCGAGCTCATTAGTACACGAGTCAGAAAGTGATTTTCTGGTGCCGTTGCCAAGGAGTCAAGGACATCTTCACAAGTGGAGTCCATCATAACCAATCTCTTTACTTTGTTGTTTTCGTTTTGCTTAGTTTACTTTTTGCTTTGTTTGCTTGTTTCCTTATCAAAAAACACAAAAAAAATAGTTTTACAAGTTTGCTTTCTTTATTAAAAACACAAAAAATGACTACTCTTGAAAATACTAAGTTCTGTGACTTCACTAGCACCAACAACAATGATTTTATGAGCACACCTATTGCTCCACCTGTTCCCGAAGCTACTTTCTTTGAAATTAAACCTGCTTTGCTCAATCTTGTTATGAGGGAACAATTTTCTGGTATTGGTAATGAAGATGATGCAGCTCATCTAAATAACTTTGTTGAACTTTGTGAGATGCAAAAGCATGGGATATAGATGGGGATATTATTAAGCTCAAATTGTTTCCTTTCTCTTTGAGAGGAAAAGCTAAAGAATGATTGAATTCCTTAACTAGGAATAGTATTGATTCTTGTACTAAATGCAAAGATGCTTGCATTGGAAAATACTATCCTCCTGCTAAGATTATATCTATGAGAAGTGAGATAATGAAGTTTACACAATCTGATAATGAAAATGTTGCTCAAGCTTGGGAAAGAATGAAATCTTTGGTAAAGAATTGTCCCACTCATGGACTAACTGCTTGGATGATTATCCAAACCTTTTATGTAGGATTGAACTATTCTTCAAGAAATCTATTGGATTCTGCTGCTGGAGGTACCTTTATGACCATCACTTTGGGTGCTGCAACGAAGCTTCTAGATAATATGATGGTTAACTATTCTGAATGGCATACTGAAAGATCTCCACAAGGTAAGAAGGTAAATTCTGTTGAGGAAACCTCCTCCTTGAGTGATAAAATTGATGTTATTATGTCTATGCTTGTTAATGGGAAAGCCCATATTGATCCAAATAATGTTCCCCTAGCCTCTTTGGTTGCTCGATAAGAGCAAGTTGATGTGAATTTCATAAGAAATAACAATTTTGGCAACAATGCTTATGGTAATAACAATTACAGGCCTTACCCTCCTAATAATACTTATGGTTATAATGGCAAACCTGGAATACCTAGTGAAGGAAAAATTATAGAAGTTGAAAGAGCCACTAAAAACTTCATGGAAATGCAATATGAACAAAATAAATTATTTACTAAAACTATCTACCATTTTGAAGAATATTAGTCATCAACTCGAGAGTTTGAATAGGGAAATTCCTAGTTTGCAATGGAAACTCTCTAATGCTGAAAGAAATATATCATCTTGTCTGAAGCACAATCTTCTTTGATTAATAAAATGGCTGCTAAACCTGAAACTATTGATAATCCTTTTGCTGCTACTAATGCCATACAAGTTAGAATTGATGAAAATGTTAGACTATTAGCTGAATTACATGCTAAGTGGGAAAGAAAAGATGAAATTGCTAGAAACATTAGTGTTTCTACTATCACTACCACGAGTGTTGAGGCTAGTAATAGCTCTACTACTTTAGATGATAATTATGATTTTGATCTTGATGGTTGCAATATCTCTGAAGTTATTAAGTTCCTACAAAAGCTTGCTAAAAGTCCTAATGCTAGTGCTATGAATATGGCTTTTACAAAACACATTGTTGATGCTCTCATAAATATTAAAGAAGAAAAGATGAAACATAAAGCTTCTATTCCTATGAAACAAGAAGATGGTTGGGAACCCATCATTAATATGAAAGTGAATGATTTTGATTTTAAAGCTTTATGTGATCTTGTTAGTAGTGTTTCTATTATGCCTAGAAAGATTTATGATATGCTTGATTTGCCACCACTTGAAGATTGTTATTTCAATGTCCCACTTGATGATAATGCTAAAAAGAAACTCATGGGGAGTCTTAATGATGTTCTTATTATGGTTAACAATGCCTATGTCCCTGTTGCTTTCTATGTTTTGGATGTTGAATGCAATGCTTCTTGTCCTATTACTTTGGGAAGACCTTTTCTTAGAACTGTTGGTGCCATTACTGATATGAAAGAAGGCACCATTAAATATCAACTCCCACTCAAGAAAGGTATAGAACACTTCCCTAAGAAGAGAGAGAAGATTTCTTTTGCCTCTCCTATGAAAACAAAATTTCTCTTAACGCTTCTTCATTTGAGAACACTTGATTCTTTTTCTTGCTTCTTATGCCTAACTTAAAGGCGTTAAAGAAAAGTACTTATTGGGAGATAACCCAAAAGTTTTAGATGAGTCTTGGAAGTTATTACCTTTGTAATAACCGCCTTGTGCCAAGAGTAACCTCTAATGAGAGAGAAGTAATGATTGGGAAAGTTGCTGTCCCGAAACAGATTTCTGTGCTTCACTGTAAAAGTTCGTGTACAATCTCTGTAAGTTCTTTTGAGGCTTGAATTTTTTTTCTTCTGCCCCAGGTTGTAATCTAGCTTTCGTTAGTTCAACACTTTTTGATTTGAGCAACAGAAGGTCTTCGAAAAAATTCGTCTTTACCCGCTGGTCTGTTTTGATAGATTTCTGCTATTATTTGCATTTGCTTCTTGTTGGTTCCTTTTTGAGTTCTTTTGGGGAATTGACCTTTTTGAGGGAAGTGCTATAGTAGCTTGTGTTTTATTGGAAGTTTTATTGGTGTTGAAACTGAATCTAAAGACTTATTATCTTGAGTGCACTAATGTTGCTAATAAAGATTGTGTGAAGTTTTGTATGAAGGAAAAATTTCAGGTGTATGGAAGGAATGAGTAATGAGATGAAGGATGGACAAAATCTCAAGCTTGGGGATGCCACGCGTGTCACCCCAAGAAATATCCAAGAAGTACAAGCGTCAAAGCCTGGGGATGCTCAAGGCACCCCCTTCTTCATCAATAAAAATTCCAGGTTTCTTCCAAACGCTTTATTTTTATTGTTTCATGCACAGTTGTGTTGTTCTTGGAACGTCTTCTTTTTCGTTTTTGTTTTGGTTTTTCGTTTTCTTGGTTTGCTTAGTTTGCTGAATAAATTGGTTGGACCCCCTCTTTCATGCATTGGTTTTCAAATAGTTTGGTTTGGATTGGAAAAGAGTAGGAAAGCTCATGCTTAAGTGGAAAAGAGAGCTTGTTTTTGACCGTGGCCTATGCTTTATCATGCCATATTTGATATTGTTTTTGCTTTATGCTTAGTATTCTTTGTTATATCATGACTTGTTATAAACAATTGAGATTGCTTAATGTGCCTTGGAAGGATCATGCGTTGTTTTAGCATATTAAAGCATAGTATTGTGGTATTCTCCTTTGATGCTTTATTTGGGTTTACTTGGAACATGATCACACCATGTTATGACTATCCCAAGTCACCATAGCCTTGATGATCCTTTAGTTTTCAACTTGTAGTATCACTTTATGCTTTGATCAATGATGTTTTGTCGCTCTACATGATTATGGCCATTATTGCTCTCTTAGTTTGTCGCTCCCAGCCTTTTGCTAGCCTCCGTAACAAAGTGTGAGTTCCAATCATGCATACAACTCCTTAATCCAAGTTATTCCAAAGAGTCAACCATACCTACCTATTAGCAATTGGTATTCCAAGTATATTCATGTTTTTATCTACCTTCCAAATTAAACTTGTTATGTGAAAATTAGTGATTAAAGCTCTCACGAACTTGATGGCACACTTTACTTTTATTGCATTTAATAAACTTGAACCATTGGGTCCATCTTTGTTGCGTATATGCTTATGCTTTATAAGTTGAAATTAGCAGAACCATTTGTCATGGGGAACTCTTTCAACATTGCACTTGTACTTCGTACCCCGTTGATATCATGTTCTTTTGCTGATGGATCCCGGCGGTGTGAAATAAAAGTGGAACTTGTAAGATCATGGAGTTTGTATGTGTGTTAGAGAAACGCCTGGGCCGCTAGCCTAAGCCATGCCTAATCATGGTAGAAACTTGTAGCATCACCATAATGAGCACTCTATGAAGCATCCTCAATAAAAACCTATGCAAATAGCAAATAAAAAGATCGCTCAGATGCTCATTGTCTCCTTGCCTTGTCATTTTGATTATGGGATAGCTCCTGTATCATGTGCAAGGGGTACCCCGTTGGCGGTTCTTTATTATACATATGTACTTACAGTGACAAGAGCTTACTCGTGACTAAAGTTTAGTAGCATGAGGTTCGGTCTTCGTAAGTAAGGGGCATGAGATTTCAGTTTATAACTTGTCAAGCATATCCTCTTAGTTGTGTCACTTTAACCTTAATCACTTAAAGATGCTTATGATAGGGCAATGAGAGCTGAAAGCTAATAAGTACCATAATTTTTGGAAGCTCTTTATGAAACTTGAATCTCTACTTCCTTCTATGAAGGCCTTTGTTTTACTTTTATGTTGAGTCTCCACCTTCTATCTTTATGCACCTACTTTGAGAGCATAGTGGCCATTCTTAGTTCTATGTGCATTCTCCCAAGACTTGTTGATTGATGCATAACTTTGATATTGCTAGTTTTAAACTATTTGTATCTAGTCACTCTTATAAACTTTGAAGGTGTCCTATGCATTTATATTTGCTACTCTATGAGGGACAAGCTGAATGCCACTATGCTATGTTTTCTTTATGTAAAACAAACAAACGTCTTGCAAAGTATTGTTATTCATGGATCTTTTGTTTGTGCCTTTTCATGTTACAACATAGTTGCTTTGTCTTATTGTTAGAACTTTATCTTTCATGTTATGATTAAAGTACTATGATCCCAGCTTTCAATGTTTTACAAATACTTTGATCAAGTTTATGATGATGTCACCTCAAAAAAATTTCTTTCTTTTTATCACTTACCTACTCGAAGACGAGCAGGAGTTAAGCTTGCGGATGTTGATACATTGCTAACGTATCCATAATTTTTGATGTTCCATGCTTGGTTTTATGTACTTTCTTATGTTTTGTTCCAACTTTGGAGTACTTTTCATAAACTTTGTTGGACTAACCTATTAACAAGAGCCACAGTGCCAGCTGCCTGTTTTCTGCTGTTTTTGGTTCCAGGAAGTTAGAAAATGAATATTCTTGGAATTGGACGGGACAAAAGCCAAAGTCAGTTTTTCACCGAGGGACACACGGAGCCAGAATACGAGATGGAGATGGGCCAGAGGGCGGCCACACCACCTGGCCGTGCGGCCAGGCCTGGCCCACGCCAGAGGGTGGTGTGGCCAGCCCAGGCACCCCCTCTTCCTCTCCTTCTGACTATAAGATGCCTCCGATACAGAAACCCTAAGTACCCGATCAAAATTCCACGAAAGAGTCTATAGCCGCCGTCATCTCCATCCGTAGATCGGGCGGGATCTGAAGCTCTTCCCGGCACCCTGCCGGAGAGGGGAATTCACCATGGAGGCCATCTTCATCATCATGCAAGCCTCCACTGTGATGCGTGAGTATCTCATCTCTGGACTACGGGTCCATGTAGTAGCTAGATGGCTGGTTCTCCTCCTTTGTGTTATCATGTTTAGATCTTGTGAGCTCCGTTCATGATCAAGATCATCTATATGTAATTCTACATGTTGTGTTTGCGGGGATCCGATGGATATTGAGATGCTATTTCAGATTGATTATTGATTCTATCATGTCTTTGTTATTTGTGATCTTGCATGCTTTCTGTTGTTAGTAGCTATCTTGGCCAAGTAGATGCTAGCAACTCCAAGAGTTAGTATTTATGCTCGATAGTGGGTTCATGCCTCTAGTAATCTGGGGAAGTGACAGAAATCTCTAAGGTACTAGATGTGCTATTGCTACTAGGGAGAAAAAAAAACAATCCTTTGTTCATAGAACAGTCGTATTGTTTACTTTACACGCAATTTGCAATGCAATTATCCATTGCTTGCAACTTAATACTGGAGGGGGTTTGGTTGATAAGCTGAAGGTAGATTATTAGTCATAGATGCAGTTGGATGCGGTCTATGTATAATGTTATAATGCCCAATCGAATCTCAAATGAGTCAAGATGAGTAGTATATGCATATTTCTTTCTCGATGTTTGTCACTTGCCCCGCTGTAATTTGTTCACTTAACATGTTATCTATCTTAAGGAGAGCCACCACTAGTGAACTATTGACCCGGTCCTTTCTTTTACAATCAATCTACAATTAACTGTTTACTTCTTTGTGTTTACTTTCTGCAAGCTTTTACTTTCTTCCACTCGATACGTTTAATCCTTTGTTTTTAGCAAAACCAGTGAGATTGAAAACCTCATTGTAAGTTGGGGGCAATGTTCTGTGGTTGTGTTGTGCAGGTTTCCACGTTGCTGCTAACGCCGGTAGTGCGCCCTGCCAAAGTCCAGCTAGCAACACCTTTGAGGTGTTTCCTTGCTCCTACTGGATTGATAACCTTGGTTTCATAACAGAGGGAAACTTACTGCTGTACTTATCATACGTTCCTCTTGGGGTTCCCCAACGAGCTCGTTAGTACACGAGTCAGCAGCACTCTATTCAAGTACGAAGGTGTTCGTCATCGAGTACGGTGGTCACGTGGAGTGCGGCGGTGAATCATCGTGTCTGGGAGGTGGCTGGTGACGCGGCAGGTGAGGATACGCGCAGAGAGAGCGAGGTGCGTCGTGGCTATGCGAGGCGGCGTCGGCGCTCCGCCGTGCTCTCGGCATGGTAGAGACATAAATGGGCACGGCTGTTCTGGATCCTCCACTCCTTATCGATGGTCAAGGGGTGGACAGAGAGGGGCAGTGAGGTCATGGCTATCCGCTAGGCATCATGGGAGAGGGTGGCGCGATATGTGGCGACTGGTCCATGGTCGACCAGAATGACATGCTTGGTACGGTCATGACACTGGTCATTGCGGCGAGTGAGGTTTCTCCATTGCACGGCCAAGTACTGGGGATGGTCGTGGGTGATTTATTGGGTTGATTGCAGTACAAGCATGAGCACAAGTTTGATGTCAAACAGGAGATAGTTGTTGAATTTGTACTCTGTCTGCTAAATGTTCGACTAAATGGCTGCATGAACTTAACCTTGGAATTTTTCCATGATTTTTGGTGGGTGAGATGGTCACATGCTTGGTAGTCTCTGGTTGCTAGGGATTGTAAAATGATGGAGGTTTGAGTGGTTTTTGAAAAATGATGATCTATGTACCTACACTTGATTCAATTTTGAATTGCCTCTTAAATGGATTTGAAAATAGTTTCTATAAATTTGTAAAGTTTGCATGGGTTCATTTTTACTTAGTCTAGCAAGGGGTGAAAAGAACTAGAATTGTTTCTGTTGGAAATCTTTTACTAGAGATGCCCAAAGTGGGCTAGTGGTTAATTTTGGCAAAAGTGACCATATGATCATATGCCTCATATTTGATTTTCTTTTTATTTGATTTTGTTTGGAATTGACCTAGATGATGCGGTACTCATCTTTAAACCAATCCTTATCATTTGTAGCAATCAAACATGGCAAAGAAAAGCATTCATGCATTAGTATGAATCACACATGCACTCATATGTGTTTAGCAATAAAAGTTTTTGTTAACCATAAACTTGGGTGATTAGAACTTGATAAGCTTGCTTAATATTTTTGAGATGTTACATAGAGAACGAAATTACTTTATACAGTATTCATAGAATGTTAATTATGCCTGTAGTATTCCCTTAGTATAAATACAACTTCTCGGATTTTTATTTTACGAAATGGGGAATAATCACCATGGCCTCTGCATCGATCGTTACACTTAGTTTGTCCAGCATGGTCTATAGCATGTTAGTAATTTGGATTGCTATTTTTAGTATGAATACTTAAATAATATTAATAAAAAGGTGAAAAATTTCTTTCTTTGATGTGATATATTTATTATTATTATTTGTCATGACAACATTGGAATTTTAGAAGGTTAATTTTCATATAGTATTCTAAAATTTTATCACCTACTCCTAAAGCAAGGCATTAATCATGCAACAATCGGGGACATGGGAAAATAATATGTAATCATTAAGTTGTGAGAGAAACACTTTTCAACACACAAATGGTCACGAACTATTTCTTTTATGCCCCATCGAAAATGATGGTAGTTTTAGAAGTAGAGAACGGAATGGATAAAACTTACACATATTGGCAAACAGAGGTTCAAATTGATGTTCAACAGTTCATAGAGAAGTATATGTGCATTCTCTGCCCGAAGGACATCTGTGAGTACAGAAAATGCAAAGGTCGACAATCATACGGAATCAAAGTTATCTAGAGTATTACAACTTCTAAATACCAAAGAAATATTTATTTGTAAATCGACCAAGTGCTATATCTAACTTCTAATTATATGGTGTATTATTATTATGCCTTAGGAGTATTTCAACCACGTGTCCCAATGGCCTCTCAAAGGGATATTAGGTGCGTTAGATGAAACATGTGTCTAGCCATGCTCCTCAAAGCCGTTTTTTGTCCAGCGCAACCAATAATGTGTCTGACACACTAGGCTGTCTAGGCATTGCATGGTATGTTGCGGACATGCTAGACACATGCTACAAACTACACAATATAGGAAATAGATAGCCAGACACATGCTAGCTACCCAGCCCATTCTCCTTCCTCCTAATCGCGCCTCCCCATTATTTTCTAAAAATAAAATCAAAATCCCTATTTCCGAGTTTCAAAAATTCTAAAAATAAATTTGGATGTAGCCAACAATATAACCCACAAATTTCCAAAATATCAATTTTAAATAAGTTGTATTTTAAGCTACACAAATATAATTTTATTTGGATCCGAGTATAGTGAATAGTGCACACGTTGAAATATCAATTTTTTATTTTGTGTAGCTCATAATAAGATGAAATTGGCATTAAGATTTTGCGTGCTTGTAAAATACTATCTCTATTCCCAATTGTAAGATGTTTTGGTAGGCTATTTTAGACCAAAAGGTGCTATAGTTTGAAAGAGAGGAAGCATATTATTGAGGAAAGTCCAGGATTATCTTTAATTTTGTTTTTAATATTTTTTTTAATATTAAGAGATTATTGGTTCTCCGAGCCAGAGAGAATTTACATTAATAAGGTAGGATACCATTGTCTGTGTGTAAAGCACGTGCCATTTACAAGTATCACTTAACACCATATGTTGGTGTATTTTTTCACAGAACCACAACCTTTACATTTTGTTTCACAAAAACACCAACTTTTGTGGTAATCTTTTGCACAAAGCACAGAAAACGTTATTAGCTTATTTGATAACTGATTAACTTGTTGGGCCTACTTGTCAGAACCACCGTGGCAGTGTGGGTAGCGTCTGTAAGCAGATTATAACCACACAAATTATAACTCCATGTCCAGGAGTTTTTATCACTACAAATTATAACCACGCAGAATAAAATATTTAGACAATTAGGACATAGTTCTTTTCATTTCATACAAAATATTAAGACAACCAGGACAAGTTTAGTTTAGTTTTAGTGTCTCTCAGCACATACAAAATAAGAGTCTAGAACTTGTGCAATCAAGACATAGCTCTTTTCATTTCATACAAAGTTTAGAGGCTTAGTTATCTTTTTTTCCTGCTGCAATCCTTGCTTATTACCAGGTGTGAAGTAAGCGTAAGTACGGGTCTCGGTGTAATGAACCTGTCGCCTTCGTCCATGAACATAATGGAGCTTCGACCTTGGTGGTGATGTATCTTGCCAAGGTGTAGATGAAGGTTGTTGAGGTGATGACGGACCTTGCCAAGGTGGAGCTTGTCGTGGTGGTGCAAATGGGACTTGGCTCTTATGCCGTTGGAGGTGGAGGTGTTGTAGCTGGTGGCGAGGCAGGACCTACAGGCATGTGCACATACTCGGGCAGCTGCCGATTGCTCTGAAATAATACAAAACCACGACATTTAGAAAGGAGCTGCATTTGTACGTCGATCAAAGCCTAACTATTCTGCCCTAAAAACTATGGTTCGTCATCTTCTTACTATAACTCTCTTCAAATCCCTCACCAAAAGTATAAATTGAATAATTTTTAGCATTGCTCATGAATCTTACCCACTGAACAATATGGGATCGTCGGAATCCAAGGCCTGCATCCTCCATGCTAGCGCGCCGCCGAATACGACATGTTTGCTTGATAGAAGGAAGACGACCACGCTGGACTGCTTGATAGTGGGCTAAAATTTACTAATGGGTTATTAGTGTGGTTTATGTGTTTTGTGCAAAACATTACCACAAAAATTGGTGTTTTGTGAAAAAAATCACTAAGGTTGTGGTTTTGTGATAAAATGACACCAACATGTGGTGCTAAGTGAGAAAATCTTCTCGGGTCCTATTTTTTAATTTATTACTCAATATATCCCGCTTCATTGGAAATTGATATGAATACCATCGAACTTGTATTCATCAAGGCATTCGAGGAAGCAAGAAGGATCCTGTTTGTATTATTAGTACTCAGCTTTTAGTGGCTAGTCGATCTTGTACTGCTGTTATATTTTTTAAATAATATGGTTTATTTAACAAATTTCACGAATAATACACGAATTTTAGGAATTGTGAATCTAGCGCGGAATTTGTTAAATTAGCCGTACTATTCATCTATTATTCATGACATTTGTTAAACAAATTGTATTATTTAAAAAAAATAGCCGTACTGCTGGCAAGGCAAGCAAGGGATCCTTCCACCGCAAATGTTTTGCCTTGTTTATTTTTTAAAAAATGCTCCTCCACCCAAAATTCTGTCTCGTCGTTGTTTTTCGTGAGGAAAAGGCTCCTGGATGAAGAAAAATCATCCTCCCTCTCTCCTCCTTAATGCGGCATTGGCTGCTATGTCCACTCTTGCATCTATGCCTAGCACTTGTTCAGGTGGGAAGCATCACAACAGTCACCTCTTCCTTCCCATGTAAGCTTCCGCGCAATGGAGTACAACCATGCAGGCGCAACAGTGCAGAGAAAGTTGGGGCCTGTGGTGGTCCTGGCCAACTTTCCTTCTGTTTGCCTCGTGTTTCTGCCCAAAAATGAGCTCTGGCTGGATGTGTTCTTTCTCTTCCATATTAGGCTGCTCTTCATAGTGCTAAATAACTTAGGCTAGTAAAACTTTCATATGTTACTACATTACCTTCAAAGTGTACTAGGTGAAAACAAATATACACCGTTACTTTTTATAGATGTGGCTCTTTCATATTTTTTTCACCTTTACCTATTACAAAGCATAATTTTATATAGTGATGACATGTCATACTTTATTATTATGTGGGTCTCACGTGCCAACTTACTATTAAAATGGTGGTGCACAAATACAAAGAGGCCGCTAATCTTGTCCAACTAAACCAGGAATTTGTAAATAATAAGGCCTCAAAATATACAAAAAGGACCCTAGTACAGAAAGGAAAGGAGCAATTAGGTAGAGCTTCATTGATTATCAGCTGTGGTATATAAAAGAAGGGCATAGCTCGAGGCCAGATCAGAGAGTCCTCATTTCCCTCCACCCAAATTGCAATGCTTGGGACGGTCACTCTGAAGATGGAAGCCACCATTCTCAACTGTTCCTCCTACTCCCAGCCCCTCAAGCCCCGGCGGGTCTACAAGGTCTCTTCATTTCTCCCTCACAATCCATTGATTTTTCTTTTGTCGGTTCATCTGTGTAACTATTTTATTTTTCGAACTTCCATTTCTATAGTGCGTGAATATTCATCTAGTCTGCCGCCGCTGCGTCCGCAAGATCACCACCTGCCAGAAGTGCGAGCACCCTAGCGGCGGATTCACCCACGAGCTCAACATGGACAATGTCCTATCAGCGGCTAGGGTCGAGTGCACCCAAAGACTGCAGTAGTTTGCTGCCCTACTACGAACTCCACAAGCACGAAATCATGTGCCGATACGCTCCCTACACTTGCACAGAGACCGTCCACGACTTTGCCGCCCCGCCACCAGCACTCTTCACCGACCTCGAAGTGGTCCAATCGATCCAAGTGCACAAGATCCAGTATGCCACCACCAAAGCTTTACAGGAGCTGGTGCCGCTGCCTGGCGATGCGTCCCACCGGCTCATCCTCATTGGGAGCAGGACGATGCCCTGTTCGTCCTGACGATTTTCATGGTAAGAACATCCATGCTCGTGTCTGCGGTCTATGTTAGGGCCGTGATGGGTGACTTGCCGGTGTACAGGGTAAGGATGTGGGTGGAATGCCCGCTGCTGCTCTCCTGGACAGACGGCAGGAGGAGGACCGGCACCATGATGGTGGAGCTCGATGCGCCGAGCTCCACTAAGCCGGGCAAGGTCACGTTTGAGGACCTTACGTCTTACCTAGAGGCACCGCCTCATTACCTAGTCGGTCTTGCTATGTCGAAGGAGCTGCTTTTCTTTTTTCGCGTCGAGTTTTAGTGATGATGTAAGCTGCTGTTAATTGGTTTAATTGCAGAATGATCGTTTTCATACCAGGAATGGTGGATTTTGTAGTACTAGTACTCTATCTCCATCCCAAGAAACAAGGCTCCCTTATTTTTGTTTTATGTTTGACCAAGATTTACTCTAAATATATATAAAGAATGTTGGTACTGTACAAATTTAGCATCACTCGAAATTTGTTTCAATACAAATTCAACGAAAAAAAATTTACACAATATAAGTAAATTTTAGTTACTCCATTTATTCAGTCAAACTTTACTTTGGAGCGCGCGTGCGCCTTATTCCTTGAAACGGAGGTACTAGATGAGTTCGGTGGATGTACTCTCCTGAGTATTTTTCATGCAGTCTTAACTTCCGATGGGTTGGGTGGATCAGTGGATGTACTCTGTTGAGTAGTAAGCTGAATAGGATTAAGACTCTCTATTTAGGAAGGCCAAAGGGCTAATTTGCAAGCCTACAAAGTAGATGAACTCTAATTAATTTATGCATGCACCACTAGTTTAATATGCATGAGACGCTAGATAAAAAAAGGGGACATGATGAGAGATGAAACAACATGCATTGGGAGATTGATATAAAATAGAGATATCTAAATTAATGAGTCACGGGAATTAAGACAATAAAGAGGATAGGTCTTATTATAATTTCTAACAATTTTAAAAAGCTCTCTGGCCTAATAATCCCAAACATAGGTAGGAGTACTGATCAACATATATTCGGGAGTACTAGTATGTACTACTCCGTAGTAGTAGTACAAAAGTGGAGTACGGTAGTAGTAGTTCTCCCCTCATATTCATATGAATTGTCACTGGATTGGATGTAGTCGTATCTAGCACTAAAACATGTCTAGATACATCCATTTTGGCGACAAGTAAATATAGCCATTTTTGGAGTAGTACTAGTTTGGTTGGAAGAGATCATATTTTTTCCGCAGTAGGGACGGTGGTTTTTTGCTAGTAGTAGTACTAGTACATAGTTGGTAGTAGTAATATATATGTTTATATTGTACTATCTCAACATACATTCGGGCAATCGACAAATGTTCATCTTGTGGTTCTACTGCTACAGTGCTACTAGAAGTTTTTTAGGTGCCCATTCACCCTCTGTCTTTCAGCAGTATAAATGGAATTACTCAAAGAAAGTCTCTACCACTATAAAATTATAATCTTCCATGGCTGTTGATTGACAAGAAAATTCATTGAGGTGGGTTGGGCTATTGGCATGTGCTATGATGCCTACTCCTACTATCACTCTTCAGTCAAAATAAAAGAAATAGCTGCGATTCCTTGCATTAATTCTTGCCTCCGCCCCTTGCATGCCTGCAATATATACATGCATTAACTTCCACGAGTAGTATAGTACAAGTAGGAGTAGTATCAAGCAAGGATATACCGAAACGCAAAGATATACTCGTAGGTCATATGGTGTACCATTCTGAGTCTTCTTATTCTTCTTTGGTCTTCTTGCCCTTGCCCTTGCCCTTCTTCCTTAGTTCTTTTTTTGGTTGAACATTTCGAGAGTTTGTTGACACCTCTCGAAGTTCACTATCCGCCTGTATACCTTGTAGGTCGCGTAGGCGTCGAGGCTTGCATACTGGATCTTCTCTTTGATCAGGGGCATGTTCCCCCACTGCTTGTGGTCCACATCCTCCTCCTTCTTCTTCATGACTTTGAAACGGATGTCTATGAGGGCCACCGCATAGTCAGCCAAAGAATCCTTCTCATTCGTGGAGCTGGCAGGCTTCCACCTCTTCTGGATGTCCACGAAGTTCGTCACTGGTACTAGAGAACACCTAAGCCTGATACGGTCGTTGCCAATGTCGACGCCTGCAAAGGAAATGTTAGGGTTGGCGAGGAACTCTACTAGTTTGGAGCATGGCTGGTCGGCCGGGTAGATCTGGTAGACCAGGCAATCCATGCCCACACATAGCTGGACAACAGCAGCCTTCTGCTTCGACGATTGCTCGTTGGTGTACTCGACGTCGAGGCCAACAATCTTGTGGTCCGTTTCCTCTAGGAGCTTTTGGATTTTCTCGATGTAATCGTTCACCACCAACGCTCTGTTGGTATACGCAACCTGTAGTGTGGTGTTGCCAGGGTCCACAAAGTAGTACATCTTGTCCAACAACGCCGCCATGGACTATGATTGGCGCATTCTTTTGTTTTGCAGAGGTCCGGACGGGTGACAAAAAAGGAATGGGATAGAGAAGAAAGGAACAGCCAGGAAGATCAGGAGATGCATGCATGAGCGGTTCTGGAGACAAATGGGCATGCAGTTTCCCCCGCCCCCGGCCCCTCCCACGTACTCCTATAGAATATAATTTATTTATGGATCATTTTTATGGACGCGGATTATTTTCGGCTATAAGTTGATTTCTAGATTATAAAAAAAATACAAGAACCAAACACACGGGATACTTTATGAATGAAGCTCGAAAGTATAAATAATTTTTGAGTTTCACCTAGTATTATAATTTATATAAAAAATGACATGTGATACTTATATTATTTGATTCTCACGTGCAAGGCACTTGCAACTCACTAGTTATTTCTTATCTTATCTTATCTTACCACTATATCTCTACTATTATAATGGAGCAGTTTTGAATTGGATCCTTAGCATCAATCCTTACTATTGGGTTGTTAGATCCAATGGTTCAGAGCACATGGATTCGTGTTGAATAGTACCTAGAGAAAACTCCACTATTTTCGAGAACCATCATGTCACCACCCCGAAAATTTCATAGCATAGTAGGCTGTATTCTCTCTACCACTACAATCGAGCAGTTTTGAATTGGATCCATAGCACCAAACCTAACCGTTGGGCGGTTAGATCCAATGATTCAGAGGAGCTGGATTCGTGTTGAATAGTACCTAGACGTCTGACATATCACCACTATATAAAATTTTAATAGGGAAAGCATAAAAAATATAAATTTGATCAACATCTATAAAGTATGGGTGTATATTTGGTTCTTGTACTTTTATATCATTTAGAAGTCAACGATTATTAGCTATCAAAAACTTGAAAATTCTGGTAACATGGTCTAGAGAAACGAGGGAGAAGATTATAGAATGATGGAGAAGTGTGTTTTGAGTTTTGTGCATACCATTCATTGTGATGAAGACTATCAATAAAATCTTTTAAATGCTATAATGGAAAAGAAGATCCAACAGCTGGAAATGTTGGGATTCGCGAGTCTTGATCCAACGGTCAATATTCAAAGTTATTCGTACACATTTCTAGTGTTGGATCAAGACTCTTGAATCCCAACATTGCCAGTAGTTGGATCTTCTTTTGCATTTTAGCATCTAAAAAATACTACTCCCTTCGTCCATAAAAAATACTACTCCCTTGGAATGTATCTATACACTAAAATGCGTCTAAATATATTCAAATATAGACAAAACCAACTCAATTATTTCTGGACGAAGGGAGTACTTTTGATAGTCTTTAGCACAATGTATGCATATTACTACTCCAAGTTACTTACCACTCAGACCAGTCTTAGAGCATCTCTAGAATAGAAAAAAATAGTGCACTATTTCACGCTATGTAGCGTGATATAGCGTATTTGGAGAGTACACGATATTTTTTTAATATTTTGCTTGCTATGGCGCTATTTTTTAAATAGCATGCTATATCACGCTAAAACATCACAGCGTTAGCTCTATTTCAAGTATAGGGCATTATTTTTTTGTTGGCGGGTGTGGAGTAAGATAACATATGATGAATGTGTCGAGTAAGAAAACATACAATGAAAATTTGATTGTTAAACTTAAGTGATCGTGTCAAGCCGTCGCCTCCTCCTGCAGCACCTAGCGCTGTACCTAGATTCAGCCCTGCCGGTTATCCTCCAACTTGAATAGCACCGGAATCGATTATGCATGTACAAGTATTACTCTAGAAAATTCAGTACATGGTGAAATCGTTTATATTCATGATATATCTGTTATATTTTTAAAATTTTACAAAAAGATGTTTTGTAACATATCATATTATTAGCACGCTATAACTTTCATATCGTCTGGAGAAAATCCATGCTGAATTAAATAGCACGCTAGTATTTTTTGCCTTGATATCTAGTGGCTTGTCTAAATTTGGTTGTCTCTTAGGCCTTCTGCAGCGTGTGAAAAAATCAGTGCCCAAATCACTTTACAAGAATCAGGCACCGGTGCCCTCCGTTGCCCGATCAATGCCACCAAAAAATTTCAGGGAACCGGAGCACCTAGGTGCTCCGATGCCCCAAACTCTTCACCCAATAGAATAGTAATATATGTGTACTATGCATGTTGTCGAGAGGAACTTCACCAAAGATAATACATGGAGATTGCTCTAGTTAATTTGTTTATCACGTTGTGGGCCAGCTATTTATTTCTGGCCAAAGTGATCATATTGTGAGCTCGGTAGCTCAAAAGAATTTCTAGGCATTGCTTATGAGGTGGCAACTTTTCTATCTATTGGGCGTCGATCACGCTGTGGAAGGCCTTAGAGCATCTCTAGTGGCTTGTCTAAATTTGGTAGTCTACATCTTCACTTTATAGATAATGGTGTAAAAGGATTCCTTTTTATATGACTTTAGTTTTCTAGTGGATAGTCTAAAATTGATAGTCTATATGTCCATCTGCACACAAATAGTCAGTATACATAGCAAATAAGTACAAAAAATGTTCTGATTTGGCGCGGGAGCGAGCTCGCGAGCGACCAGGTGACTCAGTTGTCCAAATATGGACAACGAGTAGCCTATTTGGAGGATGTCTAAATTTTAGACCACCGGATACACAAGCCACCGGAGGCATTTTTTGGTCCATGGTGGTCTATATTTGGCTTAGACTATCAGATAAAGTAGCCACTAGAGATCCTCTTAGGCTGGTCATAGTGGGAAACATACTACTCTAGTTCATGTTACTACGTACCTTCATGTGTGTATGTAATTGAGTCGAAGGTAGAGACCTTATTTTTGCAGAAATGGCTCCGAAAATATTCCGTACCTAGAAAGGCTAGGACATTATAGTAAACTATTTTTTCTAGTCATTAGACTAAAGATACTCCTAGCATAGGATAGGATATTATTATTCTATATCTGTTGAACTATATAGCCAAATTCAAAATCCCAGAGCGGCAAATTCTCCCGCCTCACCTCCACCAAAATATTTTGAGTGGTCACACGCCCCAAGTTGTAGCCGTACAAAATTCCTCTTCTACCCCATGACAATGGCCTATCTACTAATGTTGGGGCATGGGTATGGTTTGTAATCCCCCTCCCCCCCGAGGGACCAGGGGTCCCCACAACTCAGAAGCTGGGTAGTCCACCTTCCACCGATGCCATTTCCCTGAAAGCACTCGAAAAACCCGAACCGCTTTCTCACCTCTGTCAACACCCGGATTTTTAATCCCAGATGCCCGTTATGCCATACCTCACAATCCCAGGATTACCATTTTTGCGAGACATAACGGATTGGATATCACAGTACATCATCCATTACAAACCATACATAAGGTTTTACACAAATACGGATCTCATGATCCAATCTTTAATACAACAAGCAGCGGAAATAAACGATAAGCATAGCGGTGGGGTCCATCTTTAGGGGCACAAGCAATGCTGACGAAGGCAGATAGTCCTAGTTATCATAGCCGTCCTGCTGACCATCATCTTGATAATCTCCTTCATAGTCTGGCCATAATAATAGCCAGGGACAAAAGCCATGAGTACCCTTTAAGTACTTGCAAACTATTACTAACAAGGAGTATAATTCTAAGCAAAGTGCTAAATCTAAGTTTAACTATCAAATTAAGTTTGAAACCTAAGCTGAGTTCAGAAGCAAAGAAAGAGAAAGTAAAGTTCTGGAATCACTTTAGTTGGGAAGCTATTATCATAAAAACAACCCTGTTGTGGTCAAGTCAAAGTTCATCATTCATTTCAAGTTATTTAGAAAACATCTGACAACGAAACAGTATGGCCATTCCAACTGTCCATAACCGGGAATGCAGCTATTCGAATAGTTTGACACTCTGTAGAGGTGGTACACTTTCACCACAAGATTCGATACATCTGTCAGGGATAACCCTGAATCATCATACTTAGTATGCAGATAATCAAACATAACCTTCCCTTTACACACCCTAGTATAAGCACCTCTCCTATGAGCATGACCTCCCAACCATGACCATCAGTCATCTTGGGCACTGCATAGGTGGACAACATTGAGAGGTAGCCTCAGCTCAAACCTCTCCCGTGAGGGAACTAATACTAATGCATATAAATTTCCAGCTAAGCCTTACCCAATTCAGGTAATGTGGTTGTACGGTAAATTTGGAATGGTATCGCATCCGAATCCAACCATCAATTTTATAAAAGGGTTAAGGCTCATGCCTCATCATTTTCATCATCATAAACCAGTGGTGTTTCTCAACACATGTCAAAACATCTCAATAGAATGACTCATCATTCCAAGGTTTTCACAATTCATTTTCACCAAGTGTTCCCATCTAAAGTGACTCAAGTTTTGATCTATTCTAAACTACTAAGTTAAGAGTGTTCACTAAGGTGGAAAGATGGGATCAATCTCATGCCATAGAATGACATCTAAAGGTTTCTAAGTAGGTCAAGTTTTATACTCTTTATGCTACCTTCAAAATTTCATAAAGAACTTTGTATAACCTAAGAGGGGTAAAACTTGTTAGTGAGACTTGGGGTACTAATAGTTAAAGGAGTGTGATCAAAGCATGCTTAAGGCATCTTTGCTAAACCATCTAGTTTTATTCTAGCTTGCTAACAATAGCTTGCTAAAGTATGTTTTGCAAGGGTTACTTGACACTAATAGCTTGCCTTGGTTGGTGTAGTGCTTGAAGTTTTCTTCTTCTTCTTCTTCTTCTTCTTGGTAGAACTCCTCCTCCTCGAAAGCTTGGTCGATACTAGCGTCTATAAATATATAGGGAGTAGACAATCACCAAACAATACTTAACTAGGCTAAGTAGAATTCTAAAACACACACTTGATGATCTATTATCATCACAAGCATCACAAGTTTAATTCAATAGTTTCAACCTTTTTATTTTGGAAAAGTAATTTCTACTCATTGAAATATTTAACTAAAATTTAATATTCACCACCAAAATATGGGATCATGTGGACCCATGGCCTCACCACATATTCTAACATGTAGGAATGAGATTTAAAGGTTGGATCAATATTACTTTGGTTGAAGTTTATTATTTAATGATTTAAAGTGACTAGAAATGCCTATATAGCATTATTTTGGTACTAGTCCAAAGTCACTACATGTAAACCTTAATATTATTACATATTTAGATAGATATGATGAAATGTGATTTTTGAGAGTTGGAATCAACTCAAAATCTAACTTGGTTGATTTTATAAAAATGTTTCAAGTTGCAAAAGCTTCTGTCTTCTTATTTTTATTAGGAGAGATCTATAACTCTAATTGAATTAAATCAAACGAGCTTGGATAGATCATTTTAATACCTTTCAGACAAAATTGGTTTCATGCAATTTGGATCTCTAAAACTCTTTGAATTGATTTTCAAACTAGGGGACAGAAATTAGATTTAACTAAAAAGGAAAAACCAGATTTGAATATGTGGGCTAATGCGGGAAAAGACTTGGGCGGCCTGGGCGCTCTGGGCTCATCTCGACAGGGTCCGCTTGTCGTGTACTTAACACTTGAAATGGTACGCGCGCTGTGGGCCGTGCAATTAGAAGCGTGATCAACGGCTGAGGGTCGTCGTCGACGACGAACAGGTTGCCGGCGAGCTCGAACCCTAGCGGCTAGGTAGGGGTCTACTGGAAGTGTACCAGGGCTCCAGCAGGGTCGGCGAGGCAGGCAAACAAAGTGGAAGACGACGGCGAGGCGAGGCATGGTCGCGACGGAGCTTGGGGTGGTCGCAATCAACGGCACCCTTCTCCTCCAGAGGCGGCGGCTCCGGCTCCAATTCCGGCGAACTGCTGCTCCACTTGCTCCGGCGAGAGGTGGATGAGGTTCAGAGAGGTGAGGGGAGTGGAATGGTGTGGAGAAGAATGGCCGGGGAGGGCTCCTTTTATAGGCCCGACGGTGAGACCGAGCGGGATGGGCGGTCGACGGTGGCGACATGGCTACGGCGATCTAGCAGCATGGCTAGGGATGGCGATCGATGGGCGGTCCCCTGGCGGTGCTATAGGACTTAAATGTGGCCGTAGGGGCGGTGGTATGCGGTCTGGGCGAGGTGGCGCTCTGAGAGGCAGAGGCGGCCGTGTCCATGGCGAGCGGTGGCTGTGGGGCTTTAGGTGGCGAACGGGGGTGTCTGGGGTGTTCTCCAGGTCGAGGCAGAGCGGCGAGCGCGGGCTGTGGTCGAGCGGCGGCTTGTGCACGCGGGGACAGAGCATGCTCTGCGGGCGGCATCAGCATGTTGCGGTGGCACTGGGCGCGGTTTCTCCTCGGTGGTCCACGACAGCACTTGGCTCGGGCAAGGGACAGAGAGGGGCGGTGAGGTGTTGGCTACCTCCTAGACATGGCGCGGGAAGGGGAGTGGTCTGCTGCAGCGGGGCAAGGTTTGGCTGGCGAGTGGGTGCTCGGCATGGCATGGCCTGGGGGTTAGGGACAAGGGACAGGGGTGCTAAGGGCATGGTTAGACCAAGAGGGGACAGAGAGGTTAAATGGAGATCAAATGGGGGCAAAACCCTAGGCAGAATAGTGAGCTAGGATTAGAGGTGAGATTAAGCATGCCAACTGTTTGATGAAATGGGCGCAAGAGAAAAAGTTTTGAATTTTGAGTTCAATTTTTTGAGTGATCTCCACTAGTGATAGGTAGTCTCTGGTTGCCAGGATTTTGAAAATGGAGCTCAAATAGATGGTTTTTAAATAGGGGTGATCTATTCATATGCATTAGATTCAATTTTAAACTGTCATTTAAAATAGTTAACAGAATGTTTTTAGCAGATCAAAAGGTGGGTCTTGGTACCTCATTATGTGTACTAGCATGGGGTGCCAAGATCAAGAATTGTTTCTGTTAAGAAATGAGTACTAGGAATAGCCAAAGTAGGCATGAGAGTTAAATTTGCCAAAATGACCATTCCTTCTTTTTAATTCTTTTTCATTTGATTTTCTTTAGGAAAAGTTTGGGAATGATGTAGATGATGTTTAAATCACCTAAGAAACATTTTACAAGCATTGGATCAATCAATCATGGCAATTCAAACAACTCCTATTTTAAATGCACACATATATGAATGCTTTCATTTTAAATTTGGAAAAGTTTTTGTTAACCCTATTTTTGGATGATGTGATCATGATAACCTTGGATTGAAGTTTTGGGATGTTACAACCTCTGACTCCTGCACCACTGCACCGGCCCATCCCCACAGTGCTTCGCCGGCCTAAACGCCACCCAACCCCCTCTCACCTCTAGCACCTGCACCACCGCATAGTAATCATATCCGCCACACTTCGCCCGCCTACATGCCACCCAACCCCCTATCTCACCTCCAGCTCCTGCACCACCGTACCGGAACATCACCGCCGCACTTCGCTGGCCCACACGCCACCCCAAACCCCCTATCCCACCTTCGACTCCTGCACCACTGCACTTCGCTGGCCTACACGCCATACGTCTATACCATATACTCCTGACCAGTCTACGGGATCAGACGACGTCCACCTTACCGAACCCTACTTCGCCTAACACCCTCTTCCATACAACCGTGTTAGTTTTGCCGATTCCGTAGTCCACAACACTTTACCTGCTTCACCTACACCGGTGTGCGCTGCATTAGATCTGCTTCATATACTCAACAGTCCAATACACCAGATCTGCTTCACCGACACTCTTGTGTAGTGCCTCGAATCCATAATCGGTCGTAACAGATTTGCTTCACCGACGACGCCTTGCACTACACCAGATCTCCTTCACCGACCATCTTGTCAAGCAAGCCAGACCCATCAACAACCTCCACAAATCTGCTTCATAGACGCTGCCAAGATCTATCTTCTTCAGCCCGACTCACCACTACCGGGCATCCTCGACGTCCTTGATGTCACCCGCAAAGGTGCCGTGTATGCGTAAACGACGTTGTGGCCTAGGTAAACCAGATCTACTTGTTCGTTCGTTTCAATATAGCAGGTATGATCCCGCGACAGTGAACTGCATTTATGTATTGGTGGTAAATTCGTACCTCAATACTGGCTTAATTGATATCCCACTCTCCCTTGATAAATTTGGTGTAGTCTATGTTAAATCCAGGCGTTCAGCTACTCCTTCTGTTTTGAGGTATAAGGCGTCCTTATTATGCATGGTTTTTCTTTGACCAACAATTACTCTTAATATACATAAACAATGTTGGTAGTACAAAACAGACATCATTAGAGTTCATTGGTATTATGCAGTTCATGGCAAATGTTAATTCACTGAACATCTGAAGCTGCCTACCTGTTCAACAAGTTCACAAGTTATGTCATCATAATGTGCACTTGCTTTGTCTATTGCTACAATACTGACTGCATGTAATTTTGGAGTTCATTGGTAGTTTTAAGCCATTGAACATGTAGGTTAACATTCCCTGCTCTACAAGTTCAGAATTTATGCTATTTTAATTTCAATCTGGTTGTTCTAGGCAAACACAGTAACTTTCTTCTCTTATATAATTCATCGCAAATTTTATGTCATTGAACTTGTTGGTTTTGCATTCCCTCTGCAAGTTATGCCATTATTATTTGTTTCATTTAAGCTCAGACAGTAGCTGCCACCTATTGTGTACTACTCCCTTCGTTTCAAAATATAAGATGTTTTAGCTTTGTGATAGGAGTGTATTTAGACACCATTTAGTGAGTAGGTTTACTCCAAACCTACATGAACCTACACACTAAAAGTGGTCTAGATCATGACTTATACTTTTTGAAACGGAGGGAGTACATCCATTCCGTAAAAGAAGGCCTATACAACTTTAAAGTCAAACAATAATGACTTTTACCAAGCTCATAGAAAAATATATTGAGGATTAATTTGTGGCATTTGCGTCTATGAAAATGTATGCCCGATGTATCGAATGGCGTTGGTTTGGTATGGTAGATGTTCCTGGTATGTTCTACAAACTTGGTCCAATTTTGCGTCGATTGACTTGCGAAAAATTGATATGCCTTATTTACTTTGGATTGGATGTAGTATTACATGGCATGTTTTAAGGCACTTAACATGGTTATCTGCATGCCCTGCTCTATAAATTAAAGTTTCTCAATTATAATTTATGTAGCAGCAGTATCTACCTTCTATTATGTAGTTCATGGCATTTTAAGTCACTTCACAGATGGGTTAGCATTCCCTGATCTATAAGTTCACGAGATATACCATTGTAATGTATATCTTGTTCGTCCAAATGTTAGTACAGTAACTGCCTGCTCTGTAGATGGTGACACTTTTTATGGCACTTCTCATACTTGTTTGCAATCCTATTTCACAAGTTAAATCATTGTAATTTCTCTCTTGTTCGTGCTAAGGAGTGAATGTAACTACATTCTATTTTGTCGCCATGGCAATATTTATGTCATTTAAATTTTTTTTTATATTCCGCCATTCTCTGCTCTACGTGTTCACAAGTGATTATACTATAATGTCTATCTAGTTCTTTGTAAATAGCAACAACCACTATCTGATATTATTTCCTCTCTCAGGGAACATGGGGAATCGTAGAGTGAATCGCCCCTACAATCTTGTAAGTACCTGTTGCTTCGTATTGCTCAATGCAAACCTGTTTTATGTGAATGAGTGGCCTGAACCTATATGTAGAGGAGCAACAATAAAGTTGATGGATCGTCTATCCAAGTACTCGATGCGGTGCATGTCTTCAAAGAACAAACTGACAACAGGATGTCCTCCAATGGGACTACACAATAAAGTTGATGGATCGTCTATCTATCTATCTATCTATCTATCTATCTATCTATATATCTACCTATGTACCTATCTATCTATCTGTCTGTCTATTTATCTATCTATCTATCTATCTATCTATCTATCTATCTATATGTTAACTAGACCATGATTAGGTGTTTGTGATTTAAGTATATCCACTTTTATGCTATATTTTTCTACTGTAACAAAGACCAATTGTAAATCTCTTGATTTATAATTCATTTTTCTCACACAATCATCGTGATGATCTATTCTTTGCTACATTTGACTCATCATCATATTTATCTATCTATGTATCTACATATGCGTAAGTTAGACTATGATTATGTGGTGGTAATTTAAGTATATCCACTTTTATGCTAATTTATAGTCTATTATTGTATTTTTCTGCTATAATTAAGAGTTTGTATGCACTCTGGAGGTAGTCACATTGTTTAGTGTCGGCACCACATGAGTTGGCCAATGATTAGAACAAGATGACATTTAACGGTACTGCACAAAGACCGAGTGTAAATCCCTTGATTTATAATTCAATTTGCTCAATCATGGTGGAGATCTCTTTTTGCTATATTTGACTGATGATCTTCTATCTATATATATATATATGTTAACTAGACCATGATTAGGTGGTGGTGATTGAAGTATATCCACTTTTATGCTAATCTATATTCTATTATAATATCAGAGATCTCCACCACGATTGAGCTTATGTGCACTCTGGAGGTAGTAACATAGTCTAGTGGCATATGTATGAGACTAGTATAAATAACTTGGTCTTGGTGGGGAGTAACTTGGACTAGTAAAAATGCATACAATACTAGTCTAAGTTACTCTACCAACACTAAAGGGTGCCTAGATACATTTGTTTCACAAAAGCCATGACATCTTATATTTTGAAACGGAGGGAGTTCTATCTAGACTACTCATAGTGAGATTGTCATAGCTATTATCATCTAATATGATCCCTAGTTACTATATATATGTACTATAACCATGTTAATATGATTTGTAGTCTATCGTGCACCTATTGTTTGATTGCTTCATTCATTACCTCAATAGCTACTCTACATGATGCACATATAGAGTCTACTGCCAATTTGATTCTTTAGTTTGCTCACCATTAAAGCAATGTAATGATTTTCTTAACTTAAACGGTTAGAGCACCGCCCTGTCAAGGCTAAGCTGTGGGTTTGAGCCCCATCAGTCCCAAACTAGGGATGGCAATTTCTGTGAGAAATACAATGTTTGATTAATAATAAACAAGGTATTTTCATCTATACATGATTAGATGATCTTGCGAGTTTAATATTAGCCACCATAGGGTTCAATTGGTTATGGTTCCTGTGAATTTTTAGTTGACTTGTGATTGCGTCAATGCTATATTCTGGCATGGTTCCTAGACATACATTATTTAAATAATTCATTGACCTTGCAAGGTGCACAATGTATCATTTGCTTATTTGTCTACTGAATTTTCTTGCCTGGTTATATGTACAATGATACTGTCAGTAGTTGGAAATACAATAGCTGTAGGCATTACAAATAAGGTTTGTGCTACTTTTTGGATGCATCCAACTATTGTTTTGGTAGCAAATGACCCATCTCTTTGTTTCTCTTATTTTTTTATTTACTGGCCCGACGATCAAAATATTTGAATGATCTGGCTACTGAAAAGGAATGGTTGATATCTTGTTTGTCTGAAATGATTCTAGTAGTCTATTTAAGACACTTGAACTATTGCTTGTTTTTTCAAGGTGCTATCATAGTTGCCTGATGATTAAAGCAATGTCACATGTGGTTGGAGGTAACTTTTTTGGCTAGTTCATACTATAGACCATTTTTAAATGCTATTCTTATATTTTCGGGTTAATGCTTTGTTGTCCCGACCAGTTCTAAACAGCTGAAGAAATCTCATGCACCTCTTTTTGCTATATTTCTATATTTCCGTTATGAAGTGATATGATTAGTTTATGAGGGAAAGAGTCGAGTTGCTTGATTCCTTACATTCATTACCACACTAGTTCAGTTAGTCTGCATGAGACACACATGTTGATGTCTTGATTTGTTATATTAGGACAATGCCAATTTTGAAATTCTTTGACAACAAACATGGTGTTTTTTCACCTGTTTTGCCGCTCTAACTTAATATGTCTTAGTTTCAGGATGCAAATAACCTGTAGTGTTTGTTCCAGAATGGCTATGATACTGGAACATGTACGCATCGGTCCAGGACATCGATAGTTCCTGTTATTCCGGAAAGAGATGTACGAGTCACATCATTGATTGTTCCTGGCCAATGATGAATTTGAATTATTTTACATATAATATGGCCGCCAGTTAGCTGGTACGCTGTGCTGACTTGTTTTCTTTGTTTCAGGCTGCACATGAAGTTATGGGGCAGAAGGGAGGAATCCTACGTGAAGTATTGAGGTCATTTCACAAAGCAACAGTGACAGTGATTATTGCTTGCATCGGCCCACGGTTTCAGTTTTTCCAGCAGAAAGAGGTGTTACAGCTGCACTCCAAACAATTGATTTAATTGAACAAGAAATAGAGCAAATAGATAGAATAATCACGATTACACGTGAATGGATATAAGAATTGAAAGATCGACAAGATTTGATGGACCGTCTACTTGATAATGTCTTCTGCAGCTGTCATGGTATGCTAGTTGTTACTTGTATGGGGATGTAAGCTCCGTAGTAGAAACCCTATTCCAACACATGTCTCGCGATGTCTCTGTAATGCTTCATCTTGTTTTTGTTGAAAGTCTAGTCTGTAATAAATTTCAAAAATATTTGTTAATGTTATAGGGTGATCCTAGCGCGGCCATTAACCTGTTTAAAAGTAGAATTTTGCCATAGTTACAGAATACAGAAATATGCTGGCCAGGAGATGGGCTAAATAAACACTAAAAGGCCGTAAGTGGCAGGTCAGAATATTGGTGGGCCTTATAAGTGGCCAAGGCCCTAAAAACATACAGGGATGAAGAGCAACAGGCCAGAATAGTAAAGGGCCCGAACTATAATGGGCTGGAATATTGATATACCTGAACAGTAAAGAGCTGAAACAGTAAAAGGCCTGAATAGTAAAAAGCCCGCACAATAGAGGGCCCGCACATCAAAACAGACAGAAGAGCAAAAGGCCTGAACAGTAAATGGTCGGAATAGTAAAAGGCCATAAGAGCAAAAGGCCTAAACAGTGAATGACCGGAATAGTAGAAGGCCAGAACAGTAAAGGATCCAAACACTGGCAACCCAGAAATGTAAAGGCCATAACAGGAAATGGGTAGAATAGGAGCGGACCCCACGGGCCGCCTGCATGCCTTAACAGTGCCTGACCTTCTGGCCTAGGCCCCTAATGGTCCGCATATTATTCTACCAAAGTGGGCCTTCTTTAGGCTGAAACTATAGTGGGCCTGAAATTGTACGGGCCCTAGATGGATTCATTAATGGGCCACGTCAAACAGTACATGGCGTGAGAGTAAAGGGCCGTAATCTTATTGGGCTCTCCTCGTGGGCCAGCCCATTTAATAATTAGCAGGCCTTGTCTGGGCCAGGCTTCTGCCACGGTAACCGGCTGTTAATGGCGGGTGCCACGTGACATTTTTATGACGTCAGCAGTCAACGCGGCTGGCGAATAGATCTATGACGGAACAAGTTTTCGTGGCTGAAGGGTGCGATCCGCCACGGTCAGAAAAAACCGTGGTAGATTCTTTTGTGACAGGGCTTTTACCACGAAGGGCATCCGTCGTAGAAGACTTTTTAGCCATGAAAAACGGGCCTTCAACCATGAAAATCGTCCATTGTAAAAGCCAACTTTTCTTGTAGTGTATGATGATCCGGATTTCTCAGGAGCGGGTGGAGCTTGTTGTGGCGCGTTTCAGGATTCATGTTGTGGGTTCTGGTTGTAATGACTAATGACCCACAAGTATAGGGGGTGTATTGCAGTATTTTCGAGGGAAGTGAAACCCAATTTATTGATTCAACACAAGGGGAGCCAAAGAATATTTATAAGCCTTAATAACTGAGTTGTCAATTCAGCTGCACCTGGAAACAATTTTGCTCACAACAGTTTCTCAGTAGCAACATTTTTCCAGTAGGAGTAGTAAAGTAATAGCAGTAGTAAAGCAAAGACAGTAGTAACAATAGCAGTAAACAGTAGGATTCGAGTGCGTTAGGCATAGGGATGTGAAGATAAATAAGATAAAGCATCCAAGTACTAGACAATCCTAGGCATGTGTTCCATATACAGTCATACGTGCTCGCAATGAGAACTTGCACAACATCTTTTGTCCTGCCAGCCCGTTTGCAGCGGGGCCTCAAGGGAACTACTGCCAGCCCGTTTGGTTCCGGACAACAACGTGTGTATACAACTTGTAGATAAGACCAAAAACCATACTATCATAATGAATCAATAACATGTTCAGATCTGAAATCATGGCACGCGGGCCCTAGTGACAAGCATTAAGCACAACAAGTCGTAACAAAGTCATAAAGCACTAATAAAAGATACTAGGAACCATGCCGTAACAATCTCATGCGATTACATGAATGATCTCATCCAATCCCTACCATCCCCATAGCCTACAGCGGGGGATTACTCACTCATAGATGGGGGAAACATGGATGGTCGATGGAGAAGTGATGGTGATGATGATGGCGATGATCTCCTCCAATTCCCCATCCTGGCAGGGTGCCAGAACGGAGTTTCTGGTGCTGTTTCGTAGAATCTGGTGGTGGCGGCGGAGCGGAACTTCTTCTAGAAAACCATCGAACCCCGCAGAGTTTTTAGGTCAGACAGCAACTTATAGGCGAAGAGGGAGACCGAGGGGGTGCCTGGGGGCCCATACCACCCCCTGGCGCGGCCTGGCCTGGCCCACGCCACCAGGTGGTGTGGCCACCCCCGGCTCTTCTCCATCTCGTATTCTGGCTCCTAGAGTCTTCGGGTGAATTAGGATTTTTGGCATATTTTTCGGGATTTTTCCTGATAGTTTATTTTCTGCATAAAAAGTAGACACCAAGGCAATTCTGCTGAAAATAGCGTCGGTCCGTGTTAGTTGTATCCAAATCACACAAGTTTAGAGGAGAAACAATAGCAAAAGTGTTCGGGAAAGCAGATACATTTTGGACGTATCAACTCCCCCCAAGCTTAGCTTATTGCTTGTCCTCAAGCAATTCAGTTGAAAACTGAGTGCGATAAAAGAACTTTCATGAACACATTTGCTTCATATGATGTATATATTCTCAGCATGTGATCAACTACTTAGGCAATTCATAATAAAGAGTATGCTAATGAGTCTACTTAATAGTCATTGCAAGCTATGAAGAGATTCCAACTCAAAAATAATAAGTAGCATGAAGCATAAATATAAGCAACATTACAATGCTCATAACAGTATGATAGAGTGGTATCTCGCTTGCCTTTGATTATGAATGTCAAGGCACCTCTGAAGTTCAAATGATGACTAGAAGTAAAGATATCAAAGATACAAGCATCAAAGTCATAACACAAATAATCAAGTAATGGGACAAGCTCAAAGAATGACAATTATGCTCTCAAGAAAGTGCTCGGAGAATGTGTGGAGACTCAGCAAGAAAGGTTTTAAATAATTTGAAAGGCTTCCGAATGCTAAAAATATTGTACTTGTTAGCTTTGAGCTCTCAATGCCCCTATCAGAAGCATCTTTAAATGGTTAAGGTTAAAGTAAAACAACTAAGAGGATATGCTTGACAAGTTATAAATCGAAGTCTCATGCCCCTTACTTACAAATACCAATCCTCATGCTACTCAACTTCAGTCACAAGTAAGCTCTTGTCATTGTAAGTATATACGTATCATAGAGAACCGCCAATGGGGTACCCCTTGCACATGACACGGGAGCTTTCCCATAATCAAAATGACAAGGCAAGCAGACAATGAGCATCTCAGTGATCTTTTTATTTGCTATTTGCATAGGTTTTTATTGAGGATGCTTCATAGAGTGCTCATTATGGTGATGCTGCAAGTTTCCACCATGATTAGGCATGGCTTAGGCTAGCGGCCCAGGTGTTTCTCTAACACACATACAAACTCCATGGTCTTACAAGTTCCACTTTTATTTCACACCGCCGGGATCCGTAAGCAAAAGAACATGATATCAACTAGGTACAAAGTACCAATGCAGTGTTGAAAGTGATCCCCATGATACATGGTTCTGCTAACTTCAACTTATAAAGTGCCAGCATATACGCAACAAATAAGGAATCAATGGTTCAGGTTTATTAAATGCAAGAAAATAAAGTGTACCATCAAGTTTGTGAGAGCTTTACTAACTAACTTTCTCATAACAAGCAAACATTTTATCCGGAAGAAAACAAGGCATATTGAATATGCACGGAAGTAGCAAATGATGCTAATAGGTAGGTATGGTGGAGACTTTAGCAATATTTGGTTTTAGGGAGTTGGAAACATGAGTAAAACATACTCAGTGAAAGTGAAGGCTAGCAATAGTAAGGGAGTGACAAACGAGAGAGCAATAATGGCCATAATCATGCAGAGCGACAAAACATCATTGATCAAAGCATAAAGTGATACTACAAGCTGAAAACTAAAGGATCATAAAGGCTTATGGTGAATTGGGATAGTCATAACATGGTGTGAGCATGTGCCAAGTCAACCCAAATAAAGCATCAAAGGAGAATACCACAATACTATGCTTTAATATGCTAAAACAACGCATGATTTTTCCAAGGAACATTAAGAAATCGAAATTGTTTATAAC
Organism: Avena insularis; assembly: GCA_023614405.1. Taxonomy (NCBI): domain Eukaryota; kingdom Viridiplantae; phylum Streptophyta; class Magnoliopsida; order Poales; family Poaceae; genus Avena; species Avena insularis. The sequence goes on from CM042694.1 coordinate 472,474,174, forward strand.
AAGTCATGCTAAAACAAATAATACTAAGCATAAATCCAAAACAATATCAAGCATGGCATGACAAAGCATAGGCCACGGTCAAAAACAAGCTCTCTTTAACACTTAAGCATGAACTTTCCTACTCTTTTCCAAACCAAACCAAACTATTTGAAAACCAATGTATGAAAGAGGGTCTCCAACCAATTCATTCAGCAAACTAAGAAAAAAAGCAAACGAAAACAAAAAAGAAGACGCTCCAAGAACAACACAACTGTGCATGAAACAATAAAAATGAAGCGTTTGAAAGAAACCTGGGATTTTTATTGATGAAGAGGGGGATGCCTTGGGCATCCCCAAGCTTTGACGCTTGTACTTCTTGTATATTTATTGGGGTGACACGCGTGGCATCCCCAAACTTGAGCTTTATTCCATCCTTCATCTCATTACTCATTCCTTCCATACACCTGAAATTTTTCCTTCATATAAAACTTCACACAATCTTTATTAGCAACATTAGTGCACTCGAGATAATAAGTCTTTAGGTTCAGTTATAACATGAATAAAACTTCCATTAAAACACAATCTACTGTAGCACTTCTCTCAAAAAGCTCAATTCCCCAAAAGAACTCAAAAAGGAACAAACAAGAAACAAATGCAAATAATGGCAGAAATCTGTCAAAACAGACCAGCAGGTAAAGACGAATTTGTTCGAAGACCTTCTATTGCTCAAATTGAAAAGTGTTGAACTAACGAAAGTTAGATAACAACCTGGGACAGAAGCACAAAAATTCACGCCTCAAAAGGACGTATAGAGATTTTACACGAATTTTTATGGTGAAGCACAGAAATCTGTTTCTGGACAACAACTTTCCCAATCATTACTTCTCTCTCATTAGAGGTTACTCTTGGCACAAAAAGTAAATAAAAAGGATAAAGAGCGGTTATTACTGAAGTAATAACTTGCAAGACTATCTAAAACTTTTGGGTTATCTCCCAATAAGTACTTTTCTTTAACGCCTTTAAGTTAGGCATAAGCAAAAACTAAAATGGATAGAATAGAAATAAGCGGAGATAATCATGGTGAAAACATTGTTTTGTTCAACGAAATCCTTTTGTTAACAAGGTTGATCAGGTCTTGTTACCAAAACAATTTCATATGAGACAAAACTTTGTATTCCACTAATGATTATGTTACCTCAACCTTGATAGCAATGGTCCCAATCATAATAGTTTCAAAATTTTCTCTTGGTATGGGACAATATATTTCTCCAAATTGAATGCCCTCAACATGTTCAATTGAATTCAAACCATAAGTCATTTCAATCTTCTTGGGGAAATAGACAGTATGTTCCTTGTCATTAACATTGAAAGTCACCTTTCCTTGATTACAATTGATAACAGCTCCTGCAGTATTAAGAAAAGGTCTCCCAAGAATAATAGAAATATTATCATCTTCAGGCATTTCAAGAACAACAAAATCACTTAATATCAAGCAATTATGAGCCACTTGAATAGGTACATCCTCACATATACCAACAAGAATAGTGGTAGATTTATCAGCCATTTGGAAGGATATATCAGTTGGTATTAATTTTTCTAGTTGAAGCCTCTTATAGAGAGAGAAAGGCATAACACTAACTCCAGCTCCCAAATCACACAAAGCAGTTCTAACATAATTGTTCTTAATAGAACAAGGGATAGTTGGAATCCCTGGGTCTCCAAGTTTCTTAGGGACCTTACCATTAAAGGAATAATTAGCAAGCAAAGTAGAAATTTCTTCATTAGGGATCTTCCTTTTATTCAAGACAATATCATTCGTATACTTTGAATAAGGAGGCAATTTAATACCATCAGTCAAAGGAATTTGCAAGAATAAAGGTTTCATCCACTCACAAAACTTATTATAGTGTTCATCTTCCTTTGACTTGTATTTCTTATCAGGGAAAGGCATAGGTTTTTGGACCCAAGGTTCTCTTTCACTACCATGTTTCTTAGCAATAAATTCTTTGGTGTATTTAGTATTCTTAGTGTGGTTTTCAGGTTCTTCTTCAACTTTTTCTTCATTAGGAATTTCATTATCTTCATTACCACCTTCAGTTTCAGCATCAGAGATAGATATACTATTAGGATCTATAGCAGGTTCAGAGGGTTCTACAACAGTTTTATGTTTCTTTTTCCTTTTCTTACGAGTAGAACCACTATTTTCAGCTTGTTGAGAATCCTGCTCAATTCTTTTGGGATGCCCTTTAGGATATAGAGGATCCTGGGTAGCAGCCCCACTTCTAGTTCTAATTTCATAAGCATGCTTTTCTTTAGCAGCATTAACTAGCAAGTCGTTTTGCACTTTAACGAGTTGATCTATTTGAGTTTGAACCATTTGAAAGTGTTTAACAATCATTTTAACATCATTAGAGGTTCTTTCCACAATATCTGTCAACTCAACAATAGCTCTAGTGTTTTCCATTAGATGATTTTGCACCCTTTTATTAAAGTTATCTTTCTTAACAATAAAGATATCGAATTCTTCTAAGCATTGATCAGGAGGTTTAGAGTAAGGGATATCACCTTCATCGAAGTGTTGGAGAGAGTGTACCTCAATAGTGGATGAGTGGGAAATAGGCTACATAATTCTTCAATAGGAGGTAAATTCTTGACATCTGCAGCTTTAATTCCCTTCTCCTTAAGACATTTCTTAGCTTCCTTCATCACTTCATCATTTAATTCAATAACTCCCCTCTTCTTTGATGTTGGAATAGGCATTGGTATAGTAGGTTCAGGTACAATTACTTCAGGTATAGCTTGTTCAGGAGGATTCCAATCTTCATAGTTCTTACTTATTTTAGCCATTAATTCCTCCGCTTCCTTAGGAGTCCTATTCCTGAAAACACAATCAGCACAACTATCTAGGTATGTCCTAGATTCTTCGGTTAGTCCATTATAAAATATATCAAGCATCTCATTCTTTGGTAATGGACTTCCAGCCTGTGCATGAATCAAAGCACAAAACCTTGCCCATGATTCAGGCAATACCTCTTTTTCTCCCTGTTTAAAATCAAAAAGTTCTTGCAAAATAGCATGTCTAGCACTAGGAGGAAAATATTTTTGTAGGAAAGTACTAATCAAGCACTCAGGGCTATCAATAGATCGAGGAGGTAAATTACTAAACCAAGTTTTAGCTTCTCCTTTCAGTGAGAAGGGGAAAATCTTAGCAACAAAGTAAGTACACATCTTAATATCATCAGAAAACAAGCCACTCATGGTAGAAAGTTCATTCATATGTGCTACCGCACTTTCATTCATAGTCCCACAAAAAGGTTCTTTCTCAACAATAGCTATGTAAGATAGATCGAGAGAGAAATCATAATCTTTATCTATAATGTTTATGGGAGAAGCAGCAAACTTAGCAATAGGAAATAATTTGGGTCTAATAGTACGCCTCTCAAGGAGACTCTTAGCAGTGCTCCTATCATGGGTGTTTTTATATTCTTTAATAAATTCATCGGTCATCTCAACATAACCATCTTCAATATCATAACTTTCACTAGACTCAGGTGAACTAACAGGTGTGGTGGTGTCTTCATTAGGAGTTTTGGTATTTCCAGCTATAGTTCTAGCAATTGTAGCATCTAGGAAAGGACCTAATGAACCACTCTTATCAAGCACAGTAGAAGCAGCATCATAAGCATCAGAAGTTTCAGATGCAACAGTAGTAGCGGTGTGTGTTGCATGTGTATGTGGTGGTGTAACGAGCTTACTTATAATAGATGGTGAGTCAAGAGCAGCAGATGTGTTCAGAAACATACTTCTTCTTGTAGTGGATGGTAAAATAGGAACCTTGCCATCACGAGACTTACCCATGATGGATGGATAGCAGCGAACAATAGAGAATCCAAGTGAACTTGATAAATAAAGCTATGCTCCCTGGCAACGGCGCCAGAAAATAGTCTTGATGACCCACAAGTATAGGGGGTGTATCATAGTATTTTCGAGGGAAGTGAAACCCAATTTATTGATTCAACACAAGGGGAGCCAAAGAATATTTATAAGCCTTAACAACTGAGTTGTCAATTCAGCTGCACCTGGAAACAATCTTGTTCACAGCAGTTTATCAGTAGCAACTGTTTTGTAGTAGGAGTAGTAAAGTAATAGCAGTAGTAAAGTAAAGACAGTAGTAACAATAGCAAGAAATGAGGATTCGAAAAGGTAGGCATAGGGATGGATGGACGGGTGTTGCATGGACAAGACAGTTCACATAGCAATCAGAACATAGGGCAATTGAAGATAAATAAGATAAAACATCCAAGTACTAAACAATCCTAGGCATGTGTTCTATATATAGTCATACGTGCTCGCAATGAGAACTTGCACAACATCTTTTGTCCTGCCAGCCTATTTACAGCGGGGCCTCAAGGGAACTACTGTCAATTAAGGTGCTCCTTTTAATAGAGCACCAGAGCAAAGCATTAACACTCCGTGAACACATGTGATCCTCACATCAAAGCCATTCCCTCCGGTTATCCCGATTTCTGTCACTTCGGGGCCATTGGTTCCGGACAGCAATGTGTGTATACAACTTGTAGATAAGACGAAAAACAATACTATCATAATGAATCAATAACATGTGCAGATCTGAAATCATGGCACTCGGGCCCTAGTGACAAGCATTAAGCACAACAAGTCCCAACAAAGTCATAAAGCACTAATAAAAGATACTAGGCACCATGCCCTAACAATCTGATGCCATTACATGAACGATCTCATCCAATCCCTACCATCCCCATAGCCTACAGCGGGGGATTACTCACTCATAGATGGGGGAAACATGGATGGTTGATGGAGAAGCGATGGTGATGATGATGGCGATGATCTCCTCCAATTCCCCGTCCCGGCAGGGTGCCAGAACGGAGATTCTGGTGCTGTTTCGTGGAATCTGGTGGTGGCGGCGGAGCGGAACTCCTTCTAGAAAAACGTCGAACCCCGCGGAGTTTTTCGGTCAGAAGGAAACTTATAGGCGAAGAGGGAGACCGAGGGGGTGCTTGGGGGGCCCACACCACCCCCTGGCATGGCCTGGCCTGGCCCGCGCCACCAGGTGGTGTGGCCACCCCCTGGCTCTTCTCCGTCTCGTATTCTGGCTCCTGGAGTCTTCGGGTGAAATAGGATTTTTGGCATATTTTCCGGGATTTTTCCTGATAGTTGATTTTCTGCACAAAAAGTAGACACCAAGGAAATTCTGCTGAAAACATCATCAGTCCGCGTTAGTTGTATCCAAATCACACAAGTTTAGAGGAGAAACAATAGCAAAAGTGTTCGGGAAAGTAGATACGTTTTGGACGTATCAATGACCTAGGTGTTTATAGTCCTCCTACTGTGCCTGAGTTAGCTCACTCATTGTGGGTGATCTTGATGCTGAGAGGTGCAAGTTTGATATTACTGTTGAGATGGAACATGGTCCTTTGAAGCGGATATCACCTTTGCACCCTGATCTCATGTATCTATAGTGTTCTTTTCTTTTTTCCTATGGGGACAAGGGTTTTTATTTGGGCATCACGTATGTGGGGCCTGATGGTGCTTTGCTAGGGAGAAGGTCTCAGCTTAGTATGCTGGAGTATTATTCTTATCATTGTCATTATAGGAAGGGGCTACCTAATATGTACCTTTATTGCAGACGGCTTTCTCAGCAGGTAGTTGTTGATGCTTATTCTTGTGTTGAATCAAGTAGGCTTTCTTTCATTATTAATAATCAGGATAAGATGCGTAATGAGAGGTACCGGGGGATCACTGAGGCTATTGGGGAGGGTTCCGCCAATGGGAGGAGTGTGGTGTCAGGGTTTTTCTGCCTCTGTTTTTTTGGCTCTAAACATTACCTAGCACAAAATTATGAGGATGCAATGGCTATATGTCGGTCTTATGGTGATCCTGATTTGTTTGTTACCTTTACCTGCAATACAAAGTGGGATGAGATTCCGAATGCTCTCAGGTTTGAATTTGGTCAGACTCTAGTAGATAGACCACACTACAACACGAAGCCTGGGCGCTGGCGCTTATATACTCTGAGGCACAGCCTTAGTCGCCGCGCTCGCACTAGCGTGGCAAAAAAAGCCGCGAGGGATAACTGTGTCGGAGATTCTGAAATAGTAGAGAATTTTTTGGCGCGGTACAACATGATCCGCCGAGCTAGCGCTTCCGTGGTATGCAAAGGATGCGCCTCGTTACATTACTAAAGATGGAGGAACTTTAGTATCGTTGTAACCGCGAATTATTTGCCATGTTACATCATACAACATCCTAGAAAGTTAATAACATTAACAATAATTGATTTACGTTGCTAATATAAACATATTATGATGCACGGTTGATTAAGATAAAAATTCCATTTTATTTCAAAACATAAAACTCATTACATTACATTTCATTATTGTACTCTTCTAGTGGTCTGATTTTAAAATCAAGGACGATTAGAAAAGTGCAATAATCGTTCATGTAACCTAACTACGTACCCTAATTACACTATTTTTTCTTTGCCCTTTTGATGGTGATGGTGAAGTAGATGACGAAGGTGATGGACACCATCTCTCATGCGGTGGATCTGCAAGGCCCTGTCCATCTTCCTCGAGGTGGATCTGGAGGGCGCTGGCCACCATCTTCCTCCCGGTGGATCTTGAAGGCCTCACCACCATATTCCGCGTGGTGGATTTGCATGGCCCTGGCCATCATCTTCCGTGCGGTCGATCTAACCGCTGCCGGTCTTCCGCGCGGTCGATCTGCTCGCGGTCGATCTTCCACGTGCTGGATCATCCCGCTATCGATATGCTTGCTATCGATCTTCCGCGAGGTGGATCTGCTCACGGATCTAACTTGTCCAGATACAGGATTAAAGAAGGGATGAAGATGGAGTGGGAAAATTTTGAGATAGTTGGGAGATCCAAGAGTATGATGGTTGCCGAGTGAAGCAAGGATTTGTTGTATTATATAGGAACTAGGATTGGGGTATGGGGATTAGGGTTTCTGATGGGCCTTTAGGTCGTGCGACACAACATTATGGGCCGAGATAGCTCTGTGGGCCTGTAGTAGGCTAATCCGCTGGTCATTTGTTGGTGGGACATGCTAGTCAGTGAGAGAAAGCTATATACTATTCTTGCCGAAAATAAGTGTTTTACATATTGTTGGCTAAATTGAAAAGCTATATTACTCATAAGTAAGCGGATCTAGAGTTTCCACAGGAGGCTCCAGTGCATCGGCCACAGACGTGCATGCAACCTTAATCGCACTTATCGCAGGAGCCACCTCGTCCTCTGATTCCTTCTCCACTTGCATCACTTGTTCCTTAGAGTCGGAGTCGGACAATTCGGACAAGTTGTGGATGGTGTCCTTTCACAATGCCACCAACACATGTTGCAGCTCTTTCAAGTGTTCTTTATCAACATAGAATATGAAGTTGCACTTTGTTTGCTCGTGGTGACACCAGAGGAACTTGTGGCCGTTGTTCACGCTCTCATATGCGATTAGCCAACGCGGTTGTAGGTCGCACTTGCAAAGTAGATTGGAGTTTGATTTTAAGATATCGGTCCACCCATCTACTTTCAAATCGAACCACCTCGGCACCATGCCCTGATAGAAAACCCCAAATTAGTGTTTCAGATATAGGAGATAAAATAAATATGAAATTAAATTACATAAGCACGGACTTTGCAGCTACCCTGAACACGTCCACGGTGCAGCATCTCGCTACCGCCTTTGCGCTCAGCACCTTGAGGATTCTGCATCTCGATGTCGCCGTTGGTGGTCGCCTCTATAGTCCCCTCCATGCATTATTAAAAGATGTAGGAAGAGGGTGTGTGGACATGGATGCCGAGTATATAATAGAGAACAAAACAGTTCGGCCTTGGTGGGTCACACCAGTCAGTGAGACCATCCTGACCAGTCAACGTGTGCTGGTTAAATAGTCAACAACGTGGGACACAATCTGCTGTGGCACTACAATGGATGGGGCACTAATATATGCCCCCATCTATCTACTACGACATTACAATGCACCGGCCTACCCAAACTCCTACCACGACACCAAAATCTGCTAGTACCCTGTGTGCCTAGGTGTATAATTGGCCGAAAGTGGGAAAATGGTGTCGCGATTTCTCATCCTCCATGTATCCAACTATTGTAGGTACTTTTCGCTTATGCCACCAAAAAATCCACCGGATATGGGGGTACTTTTGTAGTGCCAAATATTGTTTCTCGTGTGTTCAAGATGAAGCTTGATCAGCTGTATGGTGAGGTCAAGGATGGAACAACATTTGGTCTGGCACGTGGGGTAAGGATTTTTTTGTTTCATGTGTTTCGGTCGGTTTGTTCTTGTGTTCTGTGCTAATTTTTGTTCTGTTGTTTGCAACCTTGTATACTGTTGAGTTTCAAAAAATGGGTATGCCTCATGCTCACATGCTACTTTGGTTGGGTCACCAACGATTGCATGTAGAGGAGGTTCCTATGGAAGCTTCAGCATAGTTTATTGCTAGTATTGTGTATGCGGAGTTACCGGATGTGTTGGTGGATCCTTTGGCTTATGTGATGGTCGATGAGTTTATGGTGCACGGTCCTTGTGGGCGGATGAATATATAGTTCCCTTGCATGAAAGATGGTTCTTGATCAAAAAGATATCCCAAGTATTCTTGTGAGGATACATCTGTTGATGAGGCAGGATATCCGGTCTATATAGGCGTGCTGATGGACGCACAATCGTGAAGGATGGCCATATTTTGCACAACAGATGGGTTTGTCCCACACAATGTCGCCTTGCTGATTAGAAGTACCAGGCTGGCATGAGTGTGGAGTGGTACATCACAACAAATTTGGTTAAGTACTTTTTCAAGTATTATCTTTAGACTTAAGCATGGATACATGTAAGGGTGTTGAGGCCATCTACCGTGCATGCAGAAGTCGTATGTCGCTTGTTGTGGGCCCATGGCCCTCGTTCTCGCTGCTCGTGGGCCAGAGAGGCTGGTCCTTGCATTTTCTCTGCACCTCACATGGTATGGCAGGTGGTGGGGGAAGCCTCTCTTAGATAGACATTGTCGCCCCTCTCCATCAACGACCACACCACCCTTCTAAGTCCAAAAGGTAGGAGGACACCGTACGGAGGATCAGGGCATGCCAAAAGAGGACCGATCGAAGAGCTTGACTCCTCCCCTTCGAGATCTAGGCTAAGAGGGTTCCTAGATCGTGTGGTGCCCTCCCGTGGCTCAGGTCACGGCTCGTGGGTGGGGCCGTGGGAAGGACAGACACGGTGTCCCAAGGTGGGAGTGAAGCTCGGTGGAGGTGGCCCTAGAGTGGAGTGGGCATTGTTGGAGTGGACTATTGTGGCTTGGCCATGTGGATCTGCAGTGGAGTCGCCAATCTTAACGGCATGCAAAGGAGGCACCGACTTGGGTCTGAATGCCCTGGTCTACCTCCACTTCTTTCATCTCTGTCGGCACACACACATCAGTTTATTTTATTCTCCCTACCCCCAATTTGCCAAACATGAGCCATTGGGACAGGAAGCTGGACGGAGGAAGTGTTTGCGCCTTTACACTCCTAATGGCATGTGCTCCTTCAGAGGTAGATGTGCATGCTCGACTTACATTTTAAAGCCATACTATGAGTGAAAGAGCATTTCTTGATCCCTAGTGTTTTGTGTGTTAGATAAGAATACTAGGGACTTTCTAATTGTGTGTTGAGTTCTACATATACAAAAGAGAATGAAAAAGATCCCCTACTCAATTCAGCAAAATCAAGTCCGCTAGGCTAGATTATCTGCCCCTAGAGAATTTGGCTAAGGACCAATAGCGCAGCTCTCGGAGAGGGGTGCGGATTATTGGCCGGATATTTGGCATTAGGACGAATGTTTGCCCAAGGCCGGATAATCCAGCCCTAGCCTAGCCCGGATAATCCGCCCGTCCCTGGAAATGGCTAAGGACCTGATGGCACGACGCTCTAATAGGGGCAGATATTTTTTCCCGGATTTTTGGCTAGGGCCATAGTTTTTGCCGTGCTGGATAATCTGTTCCTCCTAGTGGGACAGATTATTTGCCCACCTGGAATTTTCACTAAAGACCAGAGGTGCGGTTTCAAGAAAGGGGGCGGAGATTTGGGCTAGAGTTTTTGGTCTAGGCCAAATTTTTTCTAGACCAGATTATCCAGCCCCCACTTGGGCTAGATTATCCGGCCCCTGACGACTCCAAATGACTACAATTCTGGAGGGGTACAAATCCCCTCCCCATCTTCAACCTAGAGCTCCTTGAATCATCAGACAAGAACATTACTTTGTGAGCCACAAATTGCACAAGATCTCTCCACTCAACTATCTGAAGGTCTTGATCTTTCGAGAATCGAAGGAGAAGGCCTTGATCTACATCATCACTGAAGCGATCTGAGTTTCCCCTCATTCACTTGAGGCCCCCTTGCATCTAGAATTTCTTTTGAAATCCTAGATGTTGTTTTCTCTATTGCTCATCTTGATTTGTTGTGACAGCTTGTTGTCCTACTAGGGAGCTTCCAATTTAGTTGTGGATGCATGCCCTGAGCTCGTTGTAAAGGCATCGGTTTCCACCTTGAACGATATTGTATAGTGTAAGAGTGGATCAAGCCACTTGTGACAAGATTCGCCGGAGAATAGGATGAGGCCTTTGTGGTGCGGTGGTCTTAGTACCACCCACCCTCCAACGCAGATGTACTTCCCTTTAAAAGGAAGGAACTATGGTAACTAAATCCCGTGTCTCCATGTGCTCCACTCTCGGGTACCTTGTTCCTATCAACGTTCTTTGCTCGCTTACCTCGTTTAGTATCTAGGTTATCATATAGGTAAACTCACCATAATTATATCTAGAGAATTTACCTTTGTGTTAAGGCTAAATTGAAAAGGAATTAAAATTTGGAGTAGCACCTATTCACCCCTCTAGGTGTCCATACAATCCCATTTCAATTGGTATCAGAGCCTCGAATCTTTATTCAGGATTTACCGCCTAAGAGAGTATGGGTAACAATGGACAATAAGGAAGTGATCTTGAGGGTACGATCACCATGGATGATCTCAAGAACTTGGAAACAAACTTGAATAAATCCATGGCGACTCAAATGCAAGAGATGCGTGAAATGATAGCACAGCTCTTGCCACCCAATAAATCTACATCTCCTTCTCTTCTAGAGGACACACCTTCTAAATCAAAGGATAATGCTTCGGCTAAATCTAGTGATGTGGAGGTTGGGGATCGAAGCAAAGATAATGCATACTCTTACAAAAAGGGAAATGGGAAGGAGGATTATAGTGAGGTTCCTCATTTGTACTCTCCCGGTCCACCAATCCCTCATCCTCATTTAAACAATAGGCATGATCCACCCAAGTAATTGCATCTTCTTTTAATCAATATCATTTTTTGATGAAGTCTCATGTGTGCAGCTCTTCTATTGAGTTGTGGAAAATTATCAAAGTTGGGCTCAATGTTGTAGATCCAACCAACTTGACAAGAAGAGAAGTTGTTGATAGTCAACTCAACGCCACCACTTTACACATGATTCAACTTGGAGTGGGTCCCACGGACATGCCTCATATTGAACACCTCAACACCGCCAAGGAAGCTTAGGATGCCCTCACCAAGTTGTTCATTGGAAATGAGATCATGAAGATAAACCGGTATGATGCCTTGAGTAATCAAGCTGAAGGTTTTTACATTATGGATGGAGAAGACCATGAAGACATGTATAGAAAACTCAAGTCAATTGCTACCACCTTTAGAAATCATGGTGCTTCTCATGTTGATGATTCTTTGATAAAGAGGAAGTATGTGAGTACTCTCATGCCCTTTGAACCCACTGACTTGAAGAGTCTCCAAGGAAGGAACAACTACCATCTCATGACTTCCAATGAAGTTATTCTAGAGATGGCTGCTTTCAAGGTTGCGACCAAGAACGCCGAAGATGCTCGTGCTCGGGCTATAGGAATGCAAAAGGGCATAAATCTTGCCCTAAAGGCCAACATGGTTGATCATGAGGAAGAAGGAAGAAATAATAAAGTCAATGATATGAGTTGTCACGAGGAAGTCAAACTCGCGCATGGTGAGTATATGGCTTTCTATGCAAGAAACTTTTAGAAAGATCCAGGCAAAGCAAAGTCAGAACTTGAATGAAGAAATGGCTCAAGTAGAAGAAAGGATAATGGTCTAAAAGTAAGATTATGTTATAATTGTGGAGACCGTTTTCATTTTGTTGCCGAGTGCCCCTATGAAATTATAGAATATCATGGTGGTAAACGCGTTCTCAAGGACAAGTCAAAGGCTCCACGCAAGAAGCCTTTCACTAAAAAGAGTATTCCATACAAGAAGCACTAATAGGAAAATGCCTATAGAAGTCCTTTTGCTAATGGCGAGCATATAAAAGAAGATGCCGCCACGTCCAGGAAAACTACTAATGGCGTTTAAGATAGGTCAGACGCCAGGACCAAACACTATTGGTGGTGTCCATGAATATGTGAACGCTACCAACAAATGGGCCCCATAGGTGCAGTTGGGGCAAAGTTAGTGGTGGCATTGAATCTATCCGAGTGCCATTAATAGCACATATATTGGTGACATTTGCATATTCCCCACAGACCGTGGCTTCTCCTCAGCGACGACCACCCGCCCTGGCTCCTCCTCGGTGATGACCACCGGTCGCGGCTTCTCCTCGGCAACGACCACCGCCCACATCTCCTCTTCTCAATCGGTAAGTTGCTTCTCTCCTCCGTAACTGCCGCTCCATTTCGATTTGATTTCGGCATCAACGTGATTCCGTTGACCATAAAGTGGCAGCGCCGCCTCTTACATCCATGTGTAGATTTTATTTTCTTATTAGGATGATGAATGTTCAATTAAATTTGCTTTTATGTGCTATTGATTACCTATGTATGTTATTATATGATGTAGGATGATGGATTTTGACCAAAATCTTCTTATATGTGCTCTGTATGGATTACCTATGTATATGGTGTATAAAAATTTACTAATGTTGTAATGAAATTATGTGTTTGTATCTTTAGAACCAAAGATGGCCAAGAACAATTCCACCGTGGCCTCTTATCGGTCCACACGTTCGGTAGGATTGATAAATTGTGATGATTTTTTGTGTATGACTACACCATGTTTCTATCTTACTAATGTTGTATACTTGATCTTATGTGTGTTTGGTAGGACAAATGGTATGCGGTATGCCGAGGAGTGGTTCCGGGAGTCTATGATTCATGGGAAGAGTGTAATAAAAAGTTAGTGTCTATTGAAACAACTATTACAAATGGTTTCCCACTAAAGAGATCGCGAAGGAAGAGTACTTCAACTCTCTAGAAGAAAAGAGAAGCAACTATGAAGTTGGAAATCAAAAGACCGAGTCTAGTAGAGTTAAGAACTACATAATTCTCTTCCAATCTATTGTCATTGTCTACTTGTTCATCTTCTATGTTATGTGATCTTCTATGTTATATTTGGTAGTATATTCTATGTATTGTCATTAGAGACAAGTTAAGTAGCTCTAGCTAGTTGACCCAATTATCTTATATGTAAGACAATTTTGATTATGTATTGAAGGAGTTGAACTCACTAGTTCTATTAAATGAAATGAACTAATTATGTCATATGCGATCCATCAATATATATTCGTTTCAAAACGCGGCTACGACTGCGTATCATGTATTTTTTAACTAAAATAAATACTAGCAGCGTTCAATAAAATGGAAGGCCGCAGAAAATACTACGACTGGTGGCGCCTGAACTGAACTCCGCTAGTATGGTGTGGTAGTGGCGTTCCGCAGGAACTCCACTAGTACATGGTTTGAACGCTAGTGGTGATGAGTTATTGGTGGCGTTCATGCCACACGCCACGAGTATGTAAATTAGTAGTGGCGTTCGAGCCACATGCCACCACTATCTGCTATCGGTGGTGTGAAGTTTGTGACGTGTGGTTTTAATGCCACTAACCTCATTTTCCAAACGCCAACAATGGTTTTTTCCCTACTAGTGAAGCAACCGAAAAGCGTGTTGGTGGCACGTGAGGAGTACTCATCCAGGAGTGAAGGCAAAGAAGAAGAAAGCTCAATGTCCATGGTCACCACCTCTACACCAACCCTGTCACTCTTCGATTCTCTAAATGAGAACATCTCCAACAAGGATGCCAATCGCCTTATGGCAAGGGCCTCTGAGGTGTCACCTTCTACTACTTATTTTGCTAAGACTATTATGAATATTGATATGGATGATTGATGAGTCCAAAATTGAAGCATATTTACCTTTTGTTTTTTCATAAGTAGAATAGGGTTTTTGGTATTTTACTACGTTTGAGCACACCTTTTGTCCTTGTTTTAACAGGATCCTAAATTACCAAAGTCTCTTAGGAACATATCAATTGGAACTATCATATTATGTTGTAATATGATATTTTTAAGTGATAAAAGTCATATAATTGATTTATCTTCGCACATGGGAGAATAGAAAACGTGAAGGAAGGCTACTGCAGGCTTAATGACCAATGGTACGGGCAGAGTCCACCCGTTCTTTCTTCCCGTACCATGTGGCAGTGCGACCGCCTCATCAAATACTTTCTCCTAGCAAAGACGGATCACAGATCTAACATTCACAGCAAACTTGAGCCACGGAAAACCACACAAGAACGGGATATGAAGGAGAACATGGAGAAGGGCAAATCCCTGTTGCTTCACGGATCATTAGATGACATCGCATCATCAACCGCTGCATCACCATCACCACTACTACCCCCATCTTTCATTCATTAGATCTTGTTGTGATTCCAGATTCAATTGTGGTTTGCACTAGATTTATCCCAGTACTTTTATCCATCCATTTGATTATGATGATGTCGTTTATTGCTTGCATGTGTGAGTAGTTTCCCTCATTCTTGGGGAGATGGAGAAACCCTAGCACTATTATGCATTGAAATAAATAAGATATATACTTGTGTCCATTGACTTATTGGTCTATGATGTTTGTATGATGTGTGTTTGATCTCTCTCTTTAGATGGTATGTGTAGTCGACCACATATCATTTGCCTTCGGGACGTGTTTGGAAGTGTGCCTGGAGCTATTGTTACTGTAAGCACTGGCTAGCAACATGCACGGTCAAAGGAGGATTAAAGAGAGATTCCCTAAGCTAATTACGATATCCATGGGGAGACCCTTAATTGTGGTGGTATGTATGGGTGACTTCTCTCAGACATCGTGGTGGTTATTTAGAGATGACCTCGTTCTTGGATCAACAAAGTGACTACCGAAGATCCTTGTGATGAACATCTTATTATGGATCTCTCTCCACACATATCATGACACAAGAAATAGGTTATCCTAATTATGATTAATTAAAACATGCTAGTGGTGTATCCTATATCCCCAAGAATGCTTTAGCCTTATTGAGTTCAACCACTTTTTCAAAAGCTTTTGTTACTCACTTCGTTTTACTTGCTTTAATTAATTTTCTGTATTCAACCAAAAACCTTTTAAACACCCTTTACTTGAAATGAAATGCGGCTTACAAGTATCCTTTGGTAGACAGTGATGAGGGGCATAAAGACCTTAACCAAATAGCTCTTTGTGGGTTTGATACTCTTATTTCATAACTAGCTATAGTCGATATGTGCACTTATAGTCATCAAGCTATTTTCTGGCACCGTTGCTAGGGGAGCTAAGCGCTTTTGTTTTTGTTCTTAGTTGCTTATTCTGCTAATTATTTTACTAAAGTTGTTTACTAGTTTCAAGTAAGCATCATGACTGCACTCGGACTGATGAATCATCTCGATGTAGTTAAACACCTCGATAAGTTCAACAGAGGACTTGTGAAAGAGTTCCCGAGTGGGAGCGAACCAGAATACAAGGTTAACCCTCACTTTATTGCTATTATTAAAGAGGAAAAATAGGCAGGAGATGATCCTGATGGGGACCCTTACACACATTTGATGAATTTTACCGATTTATGTTGGACACTTCAATTGAGAGGTTGTTTTGATGACGAATTGAAACTTAAATTGTTTAGCCAATCTCTAACCAACACTGCTTTAGCTTGGTATAGAATTTGCCCTGCAGAGAAAATTGATACTTGGGAAAAACTCAAAGGATAATTCGTATTTTTATTCTTTCCCAAGGTAAAGATAGCTGAAGTAAGAAGGGCGATCACGAACTTCAAAAACCGCCAAGGTGAAGACTTGGTAAGGGCTTTCAAAAGGTATAAGTCCCCACTTAATAAATGTCATCACCATGATTTACCTAAATGGTATGTTTTACTTACTTTATATGGGGGACTAAATCAAGAAATTAAAGATGAGCTTGACACAAATTCTAGAGGCTCTTTTATGGGGCTAACTATAACTAAAGCTTGGGAACTTCTAGAACATATTCGCCACAATAGAGAAACTTGGGGATTTGATTTAGGCAGCGAAGGAGGTATAGAAATTGAATATGATTGTCTCAATGCTTATAAGGAATCTGGTAAGGTAAAAGAAACTGCTAATGAAATCCAACTTGATGATGATATTATTTTGCAAATCCTTTAGTCTTTTATAGAACACATTGAAGCTCCAGAGAAAGATTGGATCCAATATACTTCCCCACCTGAGCCAACTAAAGATGTTGATCCAATAATTGCAGCTCATATAGACCCATTCAAGGAGATACCCCCAAATGTTGAACCCCTTCCTTTTCCAAGGATCGCGAGAAAACATATGATGGCTCAGTGGCTCGAAGATCAACACGAAGAAGAAATAATGTTCCTCAAAATGCTAGAAGAAGAGGCACAAGCAAGAAAAACTAACAAAGTAAGTATGCAGGAGACCGGGGAACCAACAAAGGAAGTTATTCTAACCATGTTTACACATTGCAATGTGACAGAGCTTGATACTGAAGCTTCACAATTCGTTGAAGGAAAGATAAAGGCTAAAGAAGTTGGTAATGTTGGAAATATGCCCTAGAGACAAATAGTTATAAGGACCATTATCATATTTCGTATAGTTTATGATTAAGTTTTATATCATGCTATAACTGTATTGAGTGGAAACATCAATACATGTGTGATATATAAACAACCAAGGTTTCCCAGTGAAACTTTAGTCACTAGTTCATTGGTCAACTATATGATCATGTTTCCTGATCATGTGGCATTTATACTAGTTGGAAATGGAGTCAACTCATTCTGAGAATGAGATGATGAACCAATACCGAACCTAAACATAGTGACCTGATCATGTCACGAAGTTCAAGTTATGATGATTAGAAATGGATCCTCGTAGACTATTCCTTAGACCGTGAGGTTATATCAATCACTGTCTCCTGAGAGTGCTTTGATAGCATCAAGCGCCAGTTGGTAATACAGTGGTTATAAAGGTGTGTTCAGGTATTCGGAGGAAACCGTTGATGCAATATATGTCAAGAGCAGGAATTGTCCATCCACGTGACGGAAAGATACTCAAGGGCCCACTCGGAGAGGTTATATCCAATAGCTGCGCAGCGTGTGATTTGATCACATGGATATCACTTGTCGGAACGAGTCAAGTAGCATTGTTCGGTAACAAGATTAAACACGACATGGTGATGTCATTGATCAGATCTCAGGCAATGCAAGTATCAAGAGACAAAGGGAATAAGACACGACTGTCCCAGTTCAAACGACGAAAGATCTTCGTGGAACGCTCAGGGGTCACATGGCCATCCAGGTCCCTCTGTTGATCATTGGTGCGGGAGTGTCCCGACCATGTCTGGAGTGTTCCTGAACCGTGGGGTATCACTCTTAAGGGCTTGATGATGCTTAGAGAGTGTTTATAGGATCAGAAGAATCGCCGAATAATAGTAGAGAGAAAACCGGAAGGGTTTCGGTAAGTCCGGAGGATGTCCGGAGTGGAGGTGGAAGGTGTTCCATAGCCACAGAGGTTGAATAATATGTGAATGAATGTTAAATATTGATTTAATCATTTATTCATAATTATTTAATAAAATATAAAATCAATTAAAAGGTCAAAAGGCTTAATGGGCCAATTCCGGGAGGGGAAAGGGCCCAAGAGGGGACCACACCCCTAGGAGAGGCCTAGGGGGTGGCCGGCGGCCCTAATGGGCCTGCCCCATGTGGGGCCCATGGGTGGGGGCTGGCTGGTGCGCCTCCTCAGCCCCTCTCCTTGATTAGTCCCACCCCGGGACTTTGAGGGAGGATGTACCCCCTCCTCGCCCTATATATAGTGGGGTATTTGGACAGATAAATACACACAAATTCAATAATGGTCTTCTCACTTTTGGGAAGACCTCCAATTGATATTCTCTCTCTCTCTCTCTGTCTCTCTCTCTCTCGTGACCGTGGTCCCAAGTTCGGACTGCGTGATCGAGAGACATCTTCACCGCGCGCGCTGCGGGATTCGGATCCAGGAGCTCTACTTCTGCAACTACTGCTGGATCGGGGAAGCAGGAGTCATTATCAGGCACCAAACGTGTGTAACTCCCCGCGAGGTGTCGCACTTGAGGCACTCAAGTTGTTGGATCCGCTGGAGCGCAAGAACTTCATCACGACCTTGAGGTCGGCTTCGGCACGTCTACATCAACCACGCTCTCCTGAGCATTGATAACGCTTTTCGGTCTTCAAGGGTAAGTTCATGAAAAGCCCCTCCCGTTACTGTATTACTAATAGATAGGTCCTGGCAGCATCGGGGGTTCAGGGGCGGAGTGTAAAATTTTATTGTTTTCATACGCGGAAGCCCTACAGGTAAGCCTATTCTCCCTTATACTTTTGGTGGAACTTCTTATTATGGCCTTTGTGACATTGGAACAGCTGTTAATGTAATTCCCTATAATTTTTATATAAAAATCCAAAATGAACTAGCCCTAGCTGAATTAGAGGATACTAATATGACTATAATGCTTGCAGATAAGACACTCAGAGTTCCTATGGGAATAATTAGAGATGTCCCAAGCTATATTGGACCATAAAAGTACCCCATTGACTTTGTACTTGTTGATATACCTACTGATGTTTATTGTCCAATTATTTTTGGAATAACTTCCTTGAACACTACATGAGCAAACATTGACTACAAGAGTGAAACCGTATCTCTCAAGTTTGGTGAAGAGAAAATGGACTTTCATTTTTCTAAATTTCACCATAAGCTATCAATCAAAAATTTGGAAGAATATGAGTATGGGCTAGAACAGGAAGGTAATATGATTAGTCTTGCCCCGATAGTTATTTAGACTCCCGATGATGATTTAACAAGGAGTTTAATCAATAATAATAATATCCCCCAAGACATAAAAAAGATGGAAATGGATGATTATCTTGACTCCACACCTTAGGTGCATCCTGAGATGAATCAAAATTATGAAGAACCTATAAGGAAAGGGGATGAGGCACCTCCACCTCCTACTCTCAAAACCTTACCCAAGGAATTAAAATATAGGTTTCTTGATGGAACTAATTATTTCCCATTATTATAAGTTCTAACCTTCCAAAAAAAGAGGAGGAAAATTTGATGATGGTTCTCTGGATGCATCAGAATGCTCTTGGATATTCGATGAGTGACTTGAAAGGGATTAGTCCCTCGATAGCCACCCATATAATATTTATGGAAGAAGGAGCCTAGTCGGTTGCAGATTTTCAGAGGCGACTTAAACCTCACATGAAAGCATAGGTAAGGAAGGAAGTAGTACGATTATTAGATGCAGGGATCATATTTCATGTGGAAGAAAGTGATTGGGTAAGTCTTGTTCACTGTGTTCCTAAAAAAGGTGGATTTACTGTCGTTCAAAACAAACACAATGAGATTGTACCTACTAGAACCGTTGTTGGTCACATGATGTGTATTGACTATAGAGCACTCAATAAGGAAACTAGAAAGAATCGTTATCCTTTACTGCTTATAGATCAAACTTTAGAAAGACTTGCTATGCTTTCTCAATTTTGCTACCTAGACGGTTATTCCGGTTTTTCTCAAATTTTTGTTCACCCTGATGACTAACTAAAAACAACCTTTATTTGTCCTTTCGATTTATATGCTTATCGTCGTATGCCTTTTGGTCTTTGCAATGCCCCTGATACATTCCAAAGGTGTAAGACTACTATATTTGTTGATTATGTTGAAAGTATTATGGAAGTGTTCATGGATGATATTTCTGTTTATGGAACTTCATTTAATCATTGTCTTCATAACCTTCACGAAGTTTTGAAGAGATGTGAAGATACTAACGTAGTCTTGAACTGGGAAAATGTCATTTCATGGTCTAAGAAGGTATAGTGTTTGGTCACAAAATTTAAGGTAAGGGGATAGAAGTTGATAAAGCAAAGATTAAAGCAATACAAAGGCTTCCCCCTCCTCATGATGTAAAAGGTATTAGGAGTTTCTTAGGCCATGCTGGATTTTATAGAAGGTTCATTAAGAACTTCTCATAAATGAAAGACCACTAACCAACCTTCTATAAAAGGATGTTGCTTTTAATTTTGATGAAAACTATCTTACTACTTTCAACATGTTAAAACAAGCCCTTCTTGAAGCTCCTGTAATAAAACCACCTAATTGGAAGAAACCTTTTGATCTATTCTATGAGGCTAGCCACGAATCTATTGGAGAAATTCTTTGCCAGTATGATGGTGATGAACTCAATATCATTCATCATTCTAGTCACCTCTTAAACGATTCCCAAAATAATTACCTCATGACAGCAAAGGAATTTTTCGTTGTGGTTTTCTCTTGTGATAAGTTTAGATATTATATTATTGACTCTAAGGTAAGAGTGTATACTGATCATATTGGCTTGAAAGAGATTCTAGAAAGGACTGAAATTAAGCCAAGGATGATCCGTTAGACTTTACTTTTGCAAGAATTTGATTTATAGAGTCTCCAAAGAAAATAAGAGCAGGAGGAAGCACCCATGGACATTGAGGAAATTTATCCACCTGGAGTAGTGTCATCCATCTGCATACCCTCAGGAATTACAACTCCTAAAAGAAATTTTTGAATTTCTCTTTGCAATAGTTTTAGCAATTTCTTCCAACCAACTTTGTTCAAAGGGAAAAATAAAAGGCTGATTCAAGAGTTGAAAGGAGATGAAGATACCTAAGTAAACTCACTTCCTCTAATTGAATAAGACATTTGAAATCTTGATTCACCTTTGTTTTTGATGATTATTTGCTAATTCTATTTGTATTTTTGGTTTCCCTTTGTCTTACTGAAGCTACAACTAGTTTTACGAGGCTGGTACGGGCGGACGGTATGAACGGACCCACCCGTACCACTGCTCGTTAAGCCGTTAGCATCCTTATTTCATTTTCTCACATATCGGTACAATCGGGTAGTACGGTCGCATTCGACCGTACGGCAGGTTGATATCGGCCCTGTGTTCTCTCATTCGTTCAGTTGATACCAAAAAAAAAAAGTCGGTAATAATCAGTACGGGCGGGTCCCGCCCGTTCCACTTAGTTAGTTGATTACTTACCATCATCGTGATGGTGGACTTTTGGAAAGAAACCCGGTACGGGCGCGCCGTACAGGCGTCTGCCTGTACGAATGCTCATTACAGTTTCATTTTCTTCCTTTTTCTCTTATTTCTCTCCTTATTTGTTGGGATTCTTTTCTTGGCTGACCCTTTTTCTTCCAGTACGAATTTTACCTATTTATAACCCTTCATAACCCTTCCAAAAGGTTTCTTTTCCCCTCTAGTAAACAGATCTTTCCCACGTTGCTCTTGCCTCTTAGGAACCTTGCATCTATGTCTTACCCATGGAACATCATTCAAGCCAAGGCGGATTGCCAGGGATCTTATTCATGGATCACAGAAGATACCAAGGTGTGGCCACCGTGCAGAAGAAAGAGGAGGAAGCCTTGTGTAATCAGCTGGGAGCCGAAGATGCATTCAAGTTGATGGAGATGGTCAAGGATGGGCGTAAATTATTCAGCCTCATGGTGGCTAAAGAAAGCGATTTCAAAGAATTTCAACTCAATCTAAAGGAATACGAAGAGTCCTACTTGGAGAGACTAAAGTAGTAAGGAGAGGAGATCCAAGCCTCCCTAGACAAACTTGAGCAGCGCATCAATAAAGTCCAGGTAAGTCTCAAGGGTCCTCTAAACACATTGAGGTTTTGCATCATTATCTAGATTAGATGGACCTGAAGATAATGAAAGGACTAGAATCCAACCTCGACATGAGCCTCTGGTCCATCAATGCACCTAAGCAAACAATTGAG
Source organism: Avena insularis (assembly GCA_023614405.1). Taxonomy (NCBI): domain Eukaryota; kingdom Viridiplantae; phylum Streptophyta; class Magnoliopsida; order Poales; family Poaceae; genus Avena; species Avena insularis. Next base: position 472,496,365 of record CM042694.1, read on the forward strand.
ATGTATAAGGCACATGTGGCGCAATGGGAAACAATTAGCGATCAACGCCGAATTCGCATCATGATCCTAGAAGCAACAAACTAGACACTTCGTGCTAGCCTTCGTAACTCTAGGACTTCTCCTTCAAACTAAGGAAATACCACGGTATTGAATAATCGGAAGGGATTATTTGATCCCACCGGCTTGATCCCAAGCTTGGGGGAGATCTGTAACACCTTGTAATCTATCTTACAGTTTTAGCATGTTTACTTTATCGCACGCATTTTAGGTTTTAATTCCAGAATTTGCATTAGTTGCATCATCTTCAAACTCCTTTCTCTTAAAGGAAAGAATTATATCCGTTGAGTTTCGAGACTTTATGATATTTGAAGTTATCTTTTTGAGTCATGACTATTTTATTAGATGATTGAATTAGGTTGAGTGTTATGATACTTGTACAGCTGACATGATTTTAGGGTCTTCCACACTAATAAAAGTATTGATTAACTTATGAGAAGAAGAATTTTGGTAGTATATTATAGTCACGGGTTTTAAAAGCCATAAGAGGTAGTGAGCATGATTAAATAGATATACTATAAAGAAAAAAGAAGAAGAGAGATAAAAGATCAGTTATCAAAAGAATTTCAAGGCAAAAGAAAAGTACAAGCTTGAAAGGAGAAAAAGAAAAAGAATGACCATGAATCTTCATTACTCAAATCTAGTGCTCAACCAATTTAACCTTATGACTATATATTATGTTGAATCACTAAAAGATTCTTATAACTTCATTGAGACAAAAAGGTGTGGAAGAATCTAAGTCATGTGATGAGTAAGGGTGTGATAATACCCCCGGAGTAACTTTACATCTGATATTGTATTCCTGTTTCAATTTCTACCTCATTTATTGTAATGACTCGTGCCTCATAAACATGATGATCTTGTCCATAAGCCACCATCTTGCTCGGGGACGAGCAAGAATCTAGTTTGGGGGAGTTGATGAGTCCAAAATTGAAGCATATTTACCTTTTGTTTTTGAATAAGTAGAATAGGGTTTTTGGTATTAAACTACGTTTGCATGCACCTTTTGTCCTTGTTTCAACAGGATCCTAAATTACTAAAGTCTCTTATGAACATATCGATTGGAACTATCATATTATGTTGTAATATGATATTTTTAAGTGATAAAAGTCATTTAATTGATTTATTTTCGCACTTGGGAGAATACCAAACGTGAAGGAAGGCTATTGCAGGCTTAACGACCAGTGGTACGGGCGGAGTACGCCTGTACCGACACCGTACTATGTGGCAGCACGACTGCCTCGTCAAATACTTTCTCCTGGCGAAGATAGATCACATATCAGACATTCATCACAACCTTGAGCCACAAAAAACCACACCTGAATGGGATCTGAAGGAGGAACTTGGAGAAGGGCAAATCCCTGCTTCTTTACGGATCATTGGAGGGCATCGCATCATCCCACTCATCATTAACCACTGCATCACCATCACCACTACTACCCCCATCTTTCATTCATTAGATCTTGTTGTAATTCCAGATTTAATTGTGGTTTGCACTAGATTTATCCCTGTATTTTTATCCATCCATTTGATTATGATTATGTTAATTGCTTCCATGTGTGAGTAGTTTCCCTCGTTTTGGGGGATATGGATAAACCCTAGCACTATTATGCATTGATATAAAGAGGATCTATACTTGTGTCCATTGACTTATTGGTATATGATGTTTGTATGATGTGTGTTTGATCTCTCTCTTTAGATGGTATGTGTAGTTGGCCACATATCATTTGCCTTCGGGTATAAAGAATAGGGTGAAATTCTTTGGACGTGTTTGGAAGTGTGCCCGGAGCTATTGTGACTATAAGCACCGTCTAGCAACCTGCACGATCAAAGGAGGATTAAAGAGAGATTCCCTAAGCTAATTACAATATCCACGGGGAGACCCTTAATTGTCGTGGTCTGTATGGGTGACTACTCTTAGACATCACGTCAGTTATTTAGAGATGACCTCATTCTTGGCTCAACAAAGTGAGTGCCTACGAGCCTTGTAGTGAACATCTTATTATGGAGCTCTCTCCACACATATCATGACACAAGAAATAGGTTATCCTAAATATGATTAATTATAACATGTTAGTGGTGTATCCTACATCCCCGAGAATGCTTTAGCCTTATTGAGTTCAACCAATTTTCCAAACGCTTTTGTTACTCGTGTCTACTTGCTTTAATTACTTTTCTGCATTGAACCAAAAACCTTTTAAGCACCCTTTACTTGAAATCAATGGAAACTTACAAGTATCCTTTCATAGACAGTGACTAGGGGCATAAAGACCTTAACCAAATAGCTGTTTGTGGGTTTGGTACCCTTATTTTGAAACTAGCTATAATCGATTTGTGCACTTGCAGTCATCAATGATCCTACTATTCTTAAGGTTAAATAAGAAGTTATTGCTTTGGATCATTATGTGACTAACTTGCCAGGTGAGTACTAGAAGCATTTTGAGGCCCTCATGGATCAACTTGTGCATTCGACAGACCTTATTGAAGAGAAATGAAGAATTGAACGAGATGATGCTATTTCAATAGCATCCTAAAAAATTCTCTAGAAGAAGGGGAAGAGCTTCAGGCTTCTCTTGAGGGGAATCTTGAATCTATTGATGATTCACATGAATCAATTATTTATGAACTAATTAAAGAACGTGACCATGATAATGCCAAGGCTAAAAATCTTAAGAAGGAAAAGGTTGAATTTGGTGCTGCTCGTGCTAGACTAACCGAGGAGCTAGAGAATCCTGACAAAGCCCACAAGGCTTTGGAGAGTGAACCCTCTATCCTCACCAAGTCTCATGATGAACCCCAAACTCGACTAACTAAATATGATGTTACTAGTACCTCTAATCCTTTATGTGATCCTGCAGATATCTTTGAGGAAAATGCTAAGTTGAAGGATGAGCTTACCAAGTCCTCTCTTCCCAAAGGTAATGAAACTCTTAATGACCATTGAGTAAGCAAAGTTTAACAATGGGAAATAAGGTCTTATCTATGCCACCAAGACAAACAAGACCAAGAGCAATACGAAGCAGGCTAATGTAACACCCCAGCATTAGAGCTTAGAAATAAGCTGAACACAGGTGTGTGCATTGCATTCATGCATAGAAAATCTAGATAATTTTCGCATTTTCAAATAAAACTTGTCAAAGTGATTGAAGCTTCTCTTAACTTGGTGGAACTAAAGTAGATCATCAAGTTGACTGCGATAAGTTTTAATATGACCTTTTCTAAAACCTTATCTTTGGGTAATATAATTTGATCTAAGGGTAGATCAAATGTAATAAAACTAAGTCCCAACACACTACTTAATAAGGAGTACTAGATCTTCTAGAGATCATTACATGGTATTCCATACCACAACTCAAGGATGAATACTTAATATTCTAAAGATGATATTAAGGTACTACCTACCATAAACTCTGTATACCAAGTTAAGTATATAACTTAGGTAAAAGAAACTTTATAACTTAATCTTAATACACTTGATTGCCATAGTTACTCCTACCATGGGTATCATGGTAGTTCTTAAACATTGAATCTTATTACAAAAAGAGTAGAAATGGAAGTCAAGCCAAGACCATCCATCACATACCCTTAGTGTCATGTTAATAGATGACAATCCTATTTAACCAAGTCCTAGCGTCGATTGATCATCAATGTGTGTAACCAATTCCTGAACTATAACTTATTGATCTATTATATTAACCTTCCAAAGACCTTAAGTAAATTAATAAGAAGAAGGAACTAGTTATGGTTGAGTGTACCATCATCAATGGAATGTGATCCTTAGCGGAGACCAAACCATTTGATGTTGGAGGATTTAACTCACTTATGAGTTAACTAGAAGTAGTATTTAAACCCAAGAAGTAACAAGTGATCATGGAGCTATAAGGGAGCTATTAGTATTAGAGTATCCAATGATAATCTTGTTAAGCCAAGTGGGCATAAACTTAAAGTAAGTTTTCTTAACAAGATGACCCTTATAGAAAGACTAGTACAAGTTTACTACTAAGTGGATAATAAGTCTTGATCAGACAATTAGAAGCATAAGCTTAGTTTGATCAAATGATGGTGGTCATTATTCTCAAGTCACTTGAGAATAGATGACTAGGTGTTGAAGAAGAGTTGTGGGTATACCAAATTAGGTAAGGCCTAGTAAGCTGAATCATCTAGCTTGAACATGAGAAGTCAAGCTAGAGTATGATGAAGTATATAACATAAGTTTTATGAAGTAGTTGGAGGCATAGTAGATTGATCAAGCTAATATAAGAACAAACTTGTATTATGGGTGAAGGACCATACTTATTCTAGAAGATTGATATCCCTTGTTATCTATAGTGAGGATTGTAATCTTGTAAGCCTTGGATATAGTTGCAATATGAGTTTAAGGAAGTTAATAGATGGAGTTAGTAGTAGCTACATTGATAGGTGCATCAATGGTAGCTAACTAAGAGGAGTTATATACTAGGAGTAAGAATGGAGTAATGTTGAAGTGGCATGACCATGTCATCATATGATGATGGATATGGTGGAGATAGATGATTGTCTTATTCAAGAATATGTGATCTTTGTGAATAAGATAAGAGAGATATATAGAGTATATTTAGGAAAGGAATTCCTTATCTAAAGATAACCTTGGTGAGGTATTAAGGTAAGTCTTCTTTAGAAGCCTTAACCAAGATCATATCAACATAGGACTAGAATCATGTCTACTTCTTTGTTTTAAACCTAGAATAAAGAGGGTAGTTAAAACAATTCCTAGTTTTAGGCAGCCAATGGAAAGTAGCTCTTAGTCAAATGAAATGTCTAAGAGATAAGTAGAATATCAGGTGAGTGTTTATGGATGAAGACCTTGTCTGCTTTATTATCATAAACCCTAATATAAACTTAGTTATCTAAACTATCAAGATCACCTTAGGAAGAAATCTCAATAGCTCATTCTGAGTGAGATATGATTCCTGGTCACAATACATGAAGGGAATATCTCTTAGTCCTTAACCTTCATCCATAGCCAGAATAGAAGGTGAGTTTATTTAATGATCTCCAAACTCAAGATAACTACTTATAAGATGGATATCTTCATTCCTACATCTATGATATTTGTTCATGCAAAATAACTTAACCAAGCTTGTGCTCAGGAAATTCTAATACTAAAACACCTAATAAAAGTTAGTAGAAGAAATCACCATCTTTTGAACCATAAAGACTTAAAGCATTAATAGGGGTATATGTATATGAAATCTAATATGATTCCTTTATGAGGTTAAGTATTAATAAGATTTGGTACACATAAATATCCCTCATAAACCATAACCATTACATTCTTTTAGTGGTAATACAAATCATTTCTATAAGATTTTCTTATAGGAAGTAAACCCTAAAACAACAAGTTATATTTACTTTATTAAATAAAAGAACCCTTCATATAATAACATATTTTGTATACACAACAAGAAATGTAGAGGAATGGGTTATAATTCACCTCTATCATATATCCCTGACTTACAAAAATTCAGGATATTTAAACCCTTGAAGAAATTCCAATTTGAAATGAAGTTATAAATAGAAAAGAAAATAGATAATAGAAACTAGATAAAGAAAAAAAAGATGTCTGCGGAACCGACCCACGGCCCACTTCGTCTTTTGCACTAACCGTCGCTCACGTGCAACCCCAGGAATTTTTCACTCATTTCCCCACAGCCCAGTACCAGCCTAGCCCAGATACCCCTTCGCCTCATCGTCTTCATCAATGATGGGGAAGCAGCCCCGTGGCTGCGCTGCCGCCATCGATCCTCCGCCGTGCAGCGATGCGTGCCGCCACCCCTGGAGATGGGGATAAGAACATTGTGCTCTCCTCTATCCACTCGTACCCATCTCACTCTCTCTCTCGCCTGCTCTCTCTCATCTTCTCCATAGAAGGGGTCAAAACCCTAGCCGCCTAGACGCCACTCGTCGTCGTCGCCCCGAGCCGCCCCGTGACCGGAAAGGTAGCCCAGGAGCTCCGCCAGGATCTTCTACATCTTCCAGTCTAAGGAATCGAACCAGGGTTCGCTGAATTAAGCCCCACTGCGTCTTCTTCCCGAATTACGGCAGCCACCCTCGTCGCCAATCGTTGCCGTCTCCGACCGCACCTCCCGTCACCATCGACACCAACACACTCAGGGTGAGCTACTGATCCTCACAGACCCATTCAAGCATGCCCTCTCGATCCGTGTCTCGCTGGCGTCTCGCCCTGCCGCTGGCCGCCATCGGACGCTGTCGCAACCGGTGCTTCGGTGACCATCTTATAATGGCACCACCTCCAGTAGGTATACCTCAGCCTCCCCGTTCGAATGTGTCGCTCTGCTCACCCATGCGTGCTTGCAGACGCTGCCACCGGTGACCATTTGGGGGTGGCCAGCGAGGTGATATCAGGATGACGTCACGATCACGTCACCGCTCGCCTAGTCAGCCGGTTTGATGTGGCCATAGGCCCATATGTCCATGACTGTGTCTATGCATCATTGCATCTTGCTTCTTTAAACATTAGTCCTTACCGGACCAATGATGCTATTTATAGAATTTGCATCTTCTATTGTCTTGAAGACCGTGAGTGCATAATCTTGTAATCACAAAAGGCAAGTTCACAACTTGCTCATGTCCTTTGATTATTTTCTATCAAATGCTTGTAACTTAAATGTTGTCATCACCTGCATTTCAAAAAGGACAGAAAATACTATTTTCATAATAATATGATTATGGATTATTTACCAAGTGGTAATAATCTATTGATACAGTTCTAGTGGTAAAGGAACATAATATCTAGGACTTAACAACCAATGTCGCCAGTGATTCTAGCGCCGTATATTACGCGTCAACCATGAGATTTGGAATGGGATGGAGAAGTCAGTTGTATCTTCTCCCTTTTGTATGCTGATGGACAACTTTAGTGGAGCCGTGATCCTACATCTAGGCACGTGCAAGGGTGGGAACAGTCAAATCCCCGGTATTAGTTGTCGTCTTTTTCTCTCGTCAGGAGTGTAAATCGGCTTAGCCGTTGTCCTGAGCTAGAAAAAGGGTGAGTATACGGGGTCGCGGAGAGGGCAGCAATTGGATTGGATCTTAAGTTGGGCCTCAAACCATGGAAGTTTGAACGGGGATATACTCCTGGCTGTGCAACAAAGCTTAAGGTCTCTTGTGGGAAAAGTGACGCACCTCTTCAGAGTGTAAGAATTGTGACATGTTACTCCCTGTTCTGTGAAGGAGCTACGAACGTGGCAGGAAAGGAACCCCACGAAGGTTCTGGTCAACCTGTGAAGGCTGTCGGACATAGTTCTCAGAATAAAAGCAATCTTTTAAGAAATGTTTATGAAAACCTGCATTGCCTACGACCTATGGTCTATGGTTGTAGAGATAGTGCATCATACACTCCTTTTAGTGAACTTGCTAAGTACGCTCGTACTCAACCGTACCTTCTTAACCCTTGCTAGGTTCTAAGCTATTGAAGACGATGTCAACATCAATTTCTTCTCAAGAAACCATCATCGACAACTCAAGTTCTTCAATAAAGTCAATGAAGCCAACATATACATCAGCTGAAGTGAAGATAAAGTGTTGGTTTAGATAGGAGTAGATTCTCTAGCCATAAAACCTATTTCTGTAGAGCATTGCCATAGCAGCAATGGCAAGTCAAATAGTTTAGATACTAGTCATAGTTACTAGATAGTTCTGAGTTATTATTTCTGGTTCTTCTCTATAAGGATATCTTTCTCTCTCTTTAACCTAGAGTGTTCTCTGGATCTTTTGTAAAGAGTCGAGTTGTAATCTATAGTCATGTCTTGGACCTGCTGTGTTTCTGTTGTACCACTCTGAGGGATTTAATACTAGTGAACGGTGTTTCATTGGTGTTATGTCAATGACTATAGTGTACTATATCATGAAGTGGTATGATGGGTCACCGCAGCTGGTATCAGAGCATATGCTTTGACCTTAGGATTAAAACCCTTTTAGGAAGATCTGTAGGCTGGATAGTGACTATAGGAGTCATCTTATCTAAACCAAGACTTGTGATGGATATTGTCAACACCCGGATTTTTAATCCCAGATGCCTGTTATGTCATTCATTGCAATTCCAGGATTACCATCTTTGCGAGACATAACAGATTGGATATCACAGTACATCATCCATTACAAACCACAAATAAGGTCTTACACAAATAAAGATCTCATGATCTAGTCTTAATACAACAAGCAGCGGAATAAAAGATAAGCGTCACGGTGGGGTCCATCTTCAGGGGCACAAGCAATGCTGACGAAGGCAGATAGTCCTAGTTACCATAGCCGTCATGCTGGCCATCATGTTGGTAGTCTCCTTCATAATCTGGCCATGAGAATAGCCAGGGACAAAAGCCATGAGTACTCTTTAAGTACTCGCAAACTACCACTAAGAAGTAGTAAAGTTCTAAAGTAAAGTGCTAACTCTATGTTTAACTATAAAGTTAAGTTTGAAACCTAAGCTGAGTTCAAAAGCAAAGAAAGATAAAATAAACCTCGAGAATCACTAAGTTGGGAAGCTACTGTCATAGTCACAACCCTGTTGTGGTCAAGTCAAGGTTCATCATTCATTTCATAAGTTATTTTGAAAACATCTGACAACGAAACAGTATGGCCATTCCAACTGTCCATAACCGTGGACCTGGCTATTCGAATAGTTTGACACTCTACAGAGGTGGTACACTTTCACCACAAGATTCAATACATCTGTCAAGGATAACCCTGAATCATCATACTTAGTACGCAGATAATCAAACATAACCTTTCCTTTACACACCCTAGTATAAGCACCTCTCCTATGAGCATGGCCTCCCAACCATGACCATCTGTCATCTTGGGCACAGCATAGGTGGACAACATTGAGAGGTAGCCTCAGCTCAAACCTCTCCCGTGAGGGAACTAATACTAATGCATATAAACTTCTGGCAAAGCCTTACCCAATTCAGGTATTGTGGTTGTACGGTAAATTTGGAATGGTATCACATCTGAATCCAACCATCAGTTTTGTAAAAGGGTTAAGGCTCATGCCTCAACATTTTCATCATCATAAACCATTTGTGTGTCTCAACACATGTCAAAACATCTCAATAGAATGACTCATCATTCCAAGGTTTTCACAATTCATTTTCACCAAGTGTTCCTATCTAAAGTGACTCAAGTTTTTATCTACTCTAAACTACTAAGTTAAGAGTGTTCACTAAGGTGGAAGGATGGATCAATCTCATGCCATAGAATGACATCTAAAGTTATCTAAATAGGTCAAGTTTTATACTCCTCATGCTACCTTCAAGTGGTATAACCAAAGCATGCCTAAAGCATCTTTGCTCAACTCATCTAGCTTAATTCTAGTTTGTTAAGCATTATACTTGCAAGTGTTAGCTTGCATTGTTAATGATGGCTTGCAGTAAGGCATGGTTGAAGTTTTCTTCCTCCTCTTGATAGAACTCCTCCTCCTCGAAAGCTTGGTCGGTACTATCGTCTATAAATACATACGGAGTACACAATCACCAAACAATACTTAACTAGTCTAATTAGCACTCTAAGGCACACATTTGATGATCTATTATCATCACAAGCATCACAAGTTTTATTAACTAGCTTCATTCTTTTTATTTAAGAAAAGTAATTTCTACTCATTAAAAATAATTAAGATTTAATATTCACCAGTTAAAATATGGGATCATGTGGACACGTGTCATCACCACATATTCTAACCTGTGGGAATGTGATTTAAGGGTTGGATCATATTTACTTAAGTTTAAGTTTATTATTTAATGATTTAAGGTGACTAGAAATGCCTATATAGCATTATTTTGGTACTAGTCCAAATTCACTACATGTAAACCTTAATATTATCACATATTCAGATAGATATGGTCAAATGTGATTTTTGAGAGTTGGAATAAACTCAAAAGCTAATTTGGTTGATTTTATAAAAAAGTTTGAATGTGCAAAAGCTTCTGTCTTGTTATTTTTACTAGGAGAGATTTCTAACTCTAATTGAATTAAATCCAACGGGCTTGGATAGATCTTTTCAGTACCTTTCTAACACAATTTAAATCACTCCATTTGGATTTGTAAATCTCACTGAAATGAATTTCAAACTAGGGGACAGAACTAAGTTCAAAACTAAATAGAAAAATCTAAGTTTGAATTAAATGGGTCGCACGGGAAGACTAATGGGCTGGCCCAGTGGCGTTCCGCGGCACAGGGAACAACTGTTAGGGGGTCCACCAGTCAGCGGCTCTTTACACGCGAAGCGGTACGGGGCGATGTGGGCCGTTAGATTAGAAGTGAGATCTACGGCTGAGGAGTGTCGTCTCCGGCGAACAGTTCGTCGGCGGGGACTAACCCTAGCGGCTCGGTGGGGGTGCTCAGGGGGCATACCAAGGCTCCAGCTACTATGGCGATGGGGGCAATCGAACATGCTGTCGATGGCGGACTCAGGGGTGGTCACGACAGCTCCTAGGGTGGACGAAATCGACGGCGCCTTCTCCTCCTCTACAGCGGGCTCCTCCGGCTAAATTCCGGCGAACCCATGCTCGAGCGGCTCCGGCGAGAGGTGGGGAAGGATCAGTGAGGAGAGGGGAGTGGAATGGTGTGAGTAGTTGGTGCTAGGGAGGGCTCCTTTTATAGGCGTTTCTAAGCGACAGAGGAGCATTGGCGGTGCTCGCTGGTGATGACGGCTCAACGAGCTAGAGGCATGGGCGATGCGCTAGGACGGTGGGCGGTTCCCTAGCGAGTGTCACGGCGGTGAGTGTGCAGTGGTTTGCAATCGGGGGAAGTGAATGGCGTGGCGTGCACTAAGTCTCTGTCGACGGCGAGTTTCATGGCGGTCGGCGACTATGGGGCATGGTCGGGGGAATGGGCGTGTCCGTTAGCTTGCTAGGCCGGTGGGGATCGTGTAGGCGGGCGGCTGGAGCGAGGCGAGGTCTGGCTGAGTGGGGACCGTGCGTGCTCTGCAGGCGGCATCGGCATGGCCGACAATCTCCAGGCGTGGCGGCTCCGGGCTGCTCTGGTCGCTGTCCTCGGGCTGGGGCTGGTTGGGCGGTGGAGGTGGACCACAGGCGGCCTCCTGGACATGGTGGACGACGCTGGCGGCGGCTGTGGCGCCCTGTCACCGGTGAGGTGCCCAAATGGGGCTCGGCCTTAATGGCCATGACCATTTGGTCATGGCACAGTGGGTGGCTGGGCTAGAGAGGGGTAGGGGAGTGCACTGGTTGCATGTGGTTGCAAAATGGGGAACCAATTTGGTTCAAACACTGCTCCAAATAGTGTTTTGTGTTTTGTTTGAATTCTGTCCACCAAGTGTTTGTGAAAATGGCCGAAAGAAATCAAGTTTTGAATTTTTTGATGATTTTTGGTGGAGTTGCTAGACACATGCTTAAACCTCTGTGGTTGCTTGGGATTTGAAAATGGTTTTTGAAATAGGGTGATCTTGATACCTACACTAGATTCAATTTTCAAATGTCATTTAAAATTAGTGTGTGAAAGTTTTTGGAAGATCACAAAGTGGGCCTTGGTAAATCATTATATGTACTAGCATGGGGTGCAAAGATCCACATTTGTTTCTGTTAAGAATTGAGTCCTAGGAATAGCCAAAGTAAGCATGGTAGTTAAAATGGCACAAATGACCATTTCTTTCTTTTATTCATTTTGATTTGTTTTTCTTTGGGAATTTGTTTGAGAATGATTTAGATGATGTTTATTTCACCTAAGAATCATTTTACAAGCAATGGATCACTTAATCAAGGCAATTCAAAACAACTCCTATTTAAATGCACACACATATGAATGCTTTAATAATTTTAATTGGAAAAGTTTTTGTTAACCATAAAACTGATGATTTGGATCTTAATAACCTTGGATTAAAGTTTTGGGATGTTACAAACCTTCCCCCCTTAAAAACATCTCGTCCCGAGATTTACCAAAGAAAACTAGGAACTAAAGAGATCTGGGAACTCCGTCCTAATGTAATCTTCTCGCTCCCAAGTGGCTTCCTCTTCGGTATGGTTGCTCCATTGAATCTTGAGAAATTTGATACTTCTGGTTCTGGTGGTTCTGTAAGCTTCTTCCAAGATACGGATGGGCACTTCACGATACGTCAGGTCATTGTTGATCTCCATAGCTCGGTGATCGATGTTCTTGAAAACTTCAGTCTTCTCCGGCACTTCTAGGCATTTGCGAAGTAACGAGATATGGAACACATTGTGGATGGATGACATCTCTTCAGGTAGTTCCAGTTGATATGATACTTCTCCTCTACGATTCGGAATCTTGAAGGGCCCGATATATCTGGGGGCTAACTTTCCTTTTAGACTAAAGCGTTGGGTTCCCTTCAATGGCGAAACGTTGAGACATACAAAATCTCCGACATTGAAAGTCAGGTCTCTTCTTCTCTTGTCAGCATAACTCTTCTATCTGGACTGGGCGGTCTTGAGGTGCTCACGGACTTTGTGCACCTTTTCTTCTGCTTCTCGAAGAATATCGGGTCCAAAGATCTGACTCTCTCCTACTTGTGACCAATTCAAAGGGGGTACGACACTTCCTTCCGTATAGGAACTCAAATGGTTCCATCTGTAAACTGGCTTGATAACTGTTGTTATATGAGAATTCTGCGAAAGGAAGGCAGTCTTCCCATTTTGATCCATACTCTAACACACAAGCTCTCAACATATCCTCAAGGATCTGGTTGACTCTCTCAGTCTGTCCATCAGTTTGCAGGTGATAAGCGGCGTTGAAATTCAACTTGGTGCCTAATCCTTCCTGGACTTTTTGCCATAATCTCGAGGTAAACTAGGTTCCTCGATCTGATACTATGGTCTTGGGGGTTCCATGTAGACTAACAATCCTAGCAATATACAGTTCTGCTAGCTTCGAACTCTAGTAGGTAGTCTTGACAGGTATGAAGTGAGCCACCTTGGACAATCTATCAACTATGACCTAGATTGAGTCATTTACCCTACTAGAAGTAGGCAAACCTGTGATAAAGTCCATTCCGACGGAATCCCATTTCCATTCCAGAATCTGCAAAGGTTGCAACTGTCCTGTGGGTCTCTAATGCTCTGCTTTGACTCTTTGACAGATGTCACACTTGGTGATGTATCTTCCGATTTCTCTATTCATCTTGTGCCACCAAAATTGCTCTTTCAAGTCTCGATACATCTTCGTTCCTCTGGGGTGGATAGAATAAAGAGTATCATGAGCTTCCTGCATGATAACTTGCTTCAGCTCCGAATCTGCTGGCACACATATACGTCCTTTGTACCACAAAACTCCTTCTTCGTCTTCAGTGAATCCAGGTACGTTTCCTGTACCAATACGACGTTATTCTGTCGATACTTTCATTTCCCTTCTGGGCTTCCTTGATTTGGCTGATCAACGTGGGTTGAAGTTCAATGCTAGCTAAGAATCCCTTGCTAACAAGCTTAGTTCTAAACTGCTCCAATCCTCATACAAATTTTGCTGCTTCTCCTTGATCATGGTGTTTAGCCTGCAAGGCAATCTGCTAAGAGCATCCTCTACCACATTGGCTTTGCCGGGATGATAGTGAATGTCAAGGTCATAATCCTTGATTAACTCTATCCATCTCCTTTGCCTCATATTCAGCTCCTTTTGAGTGAAAATATACTTCAAGCTCTTGTGATCTGAGTAAATCTCACAGCGATTACCCATCAGATAATGACGCCATGTCTTCAATGCCAAAACTACGGCTGCTAGCTCAAGATCATGGGTCGGATAGTTCTGCTCATGCTGCTTCAGTTGTCGAGACAGATAAGCGATGACTTTGCCTTCTTGCATCAACACACATCCGAGACCAATCTTAGATGCATCACAATACATATCAAACGGCTTCTTGATATCTGGCATGATCAATATTGGGGCTAATATCAATCTCTTCTTCAGTTCTTGGAAACTGGCTTCACATTTGTCAATCCATTCAAACTTCTTGTCCTTCTTCAACAATTGGGTCATGGGTCTGGCGATGCTCAAGAATCCTTCTATGAACTTGCGGTAATATCTCGCTAATCTGAGAAATGCATGGACTTGGGTTTAAGTGGTTGGGGCTTCCCATTCTTCGACATCTTTGATCTTGGCAGGATCAACAGAGACTCCTCCGGCAGACACAATATGTCCTAGGAATCCTACTTCTTTCAGCCAAAACTCACACTTGCTGAACTTGGCATATAACCGGTGCTCTCTCAGGGTTTCTAGGATGATTCTCAGATGTTGCTCATGCTCTTCTTTTGACTTGGAGTAGATAAGGATATCGTCGATGAACACAACTACAAAATTGTCTAGGAAATTCATAAAGATATTATTCATGAGATTCATGAAATAAGCAGGGGCATTGGTTAATCCAAAAGCGAGTAGTAAAGGCAGGCTTCGGAATATCCATTGCAGGAATCTTAAGTTGGCGATAACCAGTCCTAAGATCAATCTTTGAGAATACCTAGGCTCCAGTCAACTGATCGAATAGATCCTCTATCTTTGGCAAGGGGTACTTGTTCTTGATGGTGACGTCATTCAATTTGCTGTAGTCTATGCACAAACGGTTGCCTCCATCTTTCTTGTCAACGAATAACACTAGTGATCTCCATGGCGATGCGCTTGGTTGAATCAAGCCTGTTGCTAACATGGCATCCAACTGCTTCTTCAGTTCCACTAACTCTGAGGGGTTCATGCTATAGGGTCTCTAGGCTATGGGTCCGGTTCCGGGGATTAGTTCGATAATGAACTCAATATCCCTATCCGGGGGCATACCTGGCAATTCATCTGGGAATACATCGGGGTATTCACAGACTACTCTTACTTGGTCTATGGTGGGTAGGGATAGACTCTTGTTGCACTTGAATTGACGAGGTAAGGTTTCAGATATATGCTCTACTGTGACTCCAGAGCTACTGTTCATGGTGATGGATTTCTTAGCACAGTCTATTAGTCCTTTATGCCTTGACATCCAGTCCATACCTAGTACTACTTCCAATCCTTTGGTTCCGAGTACAATTAGGTTGGCTTAAAAATCTATCCCATGTATTCTGATAGGTACAGCTTTGCAAATCTTTCTAGCTTTTGTAGTTGACCCGGGGATTTGAACTATCATGACATGCTTCAGGTTGGTTGGGTGAATCTTACTAGTGCATGCAAATTCTTCGGTGACAAATGAATGTGATTCTCCCGAATCAAACAATACCCTTGCTAAAACTGAGTTGACAGAAAACATACCCAGCACTACGTCTGGCGCTTCTTGGTCTTCTTCGGCGTTCATGTGGAAGAGACGGCCGTTGTGGTTGTGAGGGTTCCCTAGGGCAAACCTTCTCCCTGGTTGAACATGACGCTACTGTTCAGCTAGTGCATTCACATTGGCAGTGGCAGCAGTCTTCTTGGGACACTCATTGGAATAGTGACCCTTCACTCCACACTCGAAACAGGTGATCTGGGACTTTTCCTTTGCTGCGACGGGCACAACATTGCTGCCAGTTCTGGGTGCAGTGTTGTTGTTGCTCTTGGGAGGGGCACGGTTGAAATTGTTGGTGTTGCCGGAGTTGTGATTATTTCCTCCGGACTTCACATTGCTTCCGCTACGGTTGGGGTAGCTGGGGCGAGACATTAGAGGTCGATTGTTCCTTGGTGCGTATCCTGGTGAGGGGTTGGGACGATACTTCTGGTGACTGGTAGATCCAGATTGCTGCATCATACGATGTTTGCGGTTGTCCTTTGCCTGATTGATCTTCCCTTCCATCTGAATGGCAGAGTCGACTAGCTCTTCGAGATCCTCGAAGCGGATGTTGACGAGGACAGTCCGCATCTCGTCATGCAGTCCGTTCAGGAATCTCTCCTTCTTCTTGACCTCTGTGTTGATCTCATCAGGGGCGTACCTTGCAAGCGACAGGAATCTGTCACGGTATTCAACCATAGTCATTCTGCCTTGCTTCAAATCGCGGAACTCATCCCTAAGTCTGGTGACTAGACCTTGCGGCACGTGGGTGCGGCTGAACTTGGTTTTGAAGGCTTCCCATGTCATCACTTGACTATGGTTCATATTACGGATACTAGTCCACCAAGCTCTTGCATCTCCCGCCAGGTAGTGGGTGGCAAAGAGAACTTTCTCGTTGTCATCAACTCCTGCTACTTCTAAGTTGTTTTCCATTGTCTGTAACTAGTTATCAACATCTACTGGGTTTTCAGCCTAGTTAAAGATTGGGGGATTGGTATTCTGAAAGTTTTTGAGTTTCGGTCCATGGTGATCCTGATTTCCATGCCCTTGGTTATTTTAGGCCATCTGAGCTATCTGCTGCAATGTTGCTAAGTTGGCCTGGCGCTCTGCTCTGCTTGCTTCACAGTCTGCAACTAACATCTGCATAATCTGCAGCATTGGGTCTTGTGATGAGCTGCTCCCTCCTTGTTTCCACGAGTCATCTGAAGATTGAGGTAGATAAAGGGGTAAGAGGGAAAGTTATAAGGTTCATGGTTTTGGTTTCAAAGCTAAAACTTTGAGTTTGACTCAGGTTTTGCAACTAACTTCATTTCATTCATTCAAGCAAAGCACACGATACAAACACACACACACCACAACAAGGAAAACAGATGGTTTTAAGAACCATTCTACAAGCTACGATACAGTGGGACCGATACATCTCATGCTACGATAGTGCTCTAGTGCATCTACTCATCGTCGATGAATTCGGAATCCTCATCGTCAGTGTAGAAGTCCACAACATCCTCCTCCAGAAAGTCATCATCATTCCTATGTCTCCATGGATGTCTTCACCCTCCTCTTCTTCCTCCTTTGCGGCAATCTGAGCTTCTTGCTCCTTGACGGTCTTCTCGAGGTCGGCCACCTTCTTGTGAAGACGGGCGATGATGCGATCCTTCTTCTCGCGCTGGAGGCGAAGAGACTGACGGTCCTTGACAAGCAGTGAGAAAGTATGGGCCTTCTGGGCGGCAATGGCACGATTGTGGTTGGCAAACTCCCTAGCCTTATCCAACACCTTCTGACGATCGTACATCAGGAAGTCAAGGTTCTCCTCTTGACGCTTTAGCTCTGGGTGACTTGGCATCTCCATCGGCATTCCCATGAAGTCACGTCTTGCATAGTGAGCAAAACGGGTTCCTTGGATTTGGTTGACGCTAAGGGCACATAGACGTGCGAGAGCTTCATGCATTGCCCTGGCTAATCCATCTAGCCAGTTGTTCTCTCTCACGGAGAACTAGATTCTCCCGGACGTTGATGCTTCTATGCTTCCTCTAAGATCAGCGGTGACTAGCCACTGTAAATCTCCTCCTGGGGGTCCTGGAAGTTGAGCTCCAAGAAACTCCGGATGTGGGCGTCCTAGTAACTCCGACAGTGAATCCAGATCCCTCTCGAGGATCAGCTGACCTCCGTTTCCCAACTGGTAGAACTTGCTGAACTGAGTCTCCATCTACAAGAATTAAGGATGAGGAAATTAGTGAAGTGATCAAGTGTGTCAAATTTTAAGTAGTAATGTAAGAATTTTGAGGAACATGAATTTTTGAGAAAGAATGAATTCCCAAGGATAAGAGAGGAAATAGTTTTTCATAAATACTCACTTTGGTTTGGAAATTAAGTTTTTGTTTGGATGTCCATTCTAAGTAGGACCTCCTATGGTCAAGATGGCTCTGATACCAACTTGTCAATACCCGGATGTTTAATCCCAGATGCCTGTTATGTCATTGATCGGAATCTCAGGATTACCATTTTTGTGAGACATAACAGATTGGATATCACAGTACATCATCCATTACAAACCATAAATAAGGTCTTACACAAATAAGGATCTCATGATCCAGTCTTAATACAACAAGCAGCGGAATAAAAGATAAGCGTCGTGGTGGGGTCAATCTTCAGGGGCACAGGCAATGCTGACGAAGGCAGATAGTCCTAGTTATCATAACCGTCCTGCTGGCCATCATGTTGGTAGTCTCCTTCATAGTCTGGCCATGATAATAGCCAGGGACAAAAGCCATGAGTACTCTTTAAGTACTCGCAAACTACCACTAACAAGTAGTATAGTTCTAAAGTAAAGTGCTAACTCTACATTTAACTATAAAGTTAAGTTTGAAACCTAAGCTGAGTTCAGAAGCAAAGAAAGATAAAATAAAGTTCTAGGATCACTAAGTTGGGAAGCTAGTGTCATAGTCACAACCCTGTTGTGGTCAAGTCAAGGTTCATCATTCATTTCATAAGTTATTTTGAAAACACCTGACAACGAAACAGTATGGCCATTCCAACTGTCCATAACCGCGGACGCGGCTATTCGAATAGTTTGACACTCTGCAGAGGTGGTACACTTTCACCACAAGATTCGATACATCTGTCAGGGATAACCCTGAATCATCATACTTAGTATGCAGATAATCAAACATAACCATTCCTTTACACACCATAGTATAAGCACCTCTCCTATGAGAATGGCCTCCCAACCATGACCATCTGTCATCTTGGGCACTGCATAGGTGGACAACATTGAGAGGTAGCCTTAGCTCAAACCTCTCCCATGAGGGAACTAATACTAATGCATATAAACTTCCGGCTAAGCCTTACCCAATTCAGGTATTGTGGTTGTATGGTAAATTTGGAATGGTATCGCATCCGAATCCAACCATCAGTTTTGTAGAAGGGTTAAGGCTCATGCCTCAACATTTTCATCATCATAAACCATTTGTGTGTCTCAACACATTTCAAAACATCTCAATAGAATGACTCATCATTCCAAGGTTTTCACAATTCATTTTCACCAAGTGTTCCCATCTAAAGTGACTCAAGTTTTTATGTACTCTAAACTACTAAGTTAAGAGTGTTCACTAAGGTGGAAGGATGGATCAATCTCATGCCATAGAATGACATCTAAAGTTATCTAAATAGGTCAAGTTTTATACTCTTTATGCTACCTTCAAAACAAGTAAAGGACTTTGGGTAAAGTAAAGGAAGTAAAGCTTGGAAATAATACTTGGGGTAAGTAATAGTCAAAGTGGTATAACCAAAGCATGCCTAAAGCATCTTTGCTCAACTCATCTAGCTTAATTCTAGTTTGTTAAGCATTATACTTGCAAGTGTTAGCTTGCATTGTTAATGATGGCTTGCCTTGTGCAGTGCAGTGGTTGAAGTTTTCTTCCTCCTCTTGATAGAACTCCTCCTCCTCAAAAGCTTGGTCGATACTATCGTCTATAAATGCATACGGAGTACACAATCACCAAACAATACTTAACTAGTCTAATTAGCACTCTAAGGCACACATTTGATGATCTATTATCATCACAAGCATCACAAGTTTTATTAACTAGCTTCATTCTTTTTATTTAAGAAAAGTAATTTCTACTCAGTAAAAATAATTAAGATTTAATATTCACCACTTAAAATATGGGATCATGTGGACACATGTCATCACCACATATTCTAACCTGTGGGAATGTGATTTAAGGGTTGGACCATATTTACTTAAGTTTAAGTTTATTATTTAATGATTTGAGGTGACTAGAAATGCCTATATAGCATTATTTTGGTACTAGTCCAAAGTCACTGCATGTAAATCTTAATATTATTACATATTCAGATAGGTATGGTCAAATGTGATTTTTGAGAGTTGGAATCAACTCAAAATATAATTTGGTTGATTTTATAAAAACGTTTGAATGTGCAAAAGCTTCTGTCTTGTTATTTTTACTAGGAGAGATTTCTAACTCTAATTGAATTAAATCCAACGGTCTTGGATAGATCTTTTCAGTAGCTTTCTAACACAATTTAAATTACTCCATTTGGATTTTTAAATCTCTCTGAAATGAATTTTAAACTAGGGGACAGAACTAAGTTCAAAACTAAATAGAAAAATCTAAGTTTGAATTAAATGGGTCGCGCGGGAAGACTAATGGGCCAGCCCAGTGGCTCAAGACGTAGAACAACCGACAGGGGGGTCCACGGTCACGACTCTTTACACGCGTTAAGCAGGCGATGTGGGCCGTTAGATTAGAAGTGAGATCTACGGCTGAGGACTGTCGTCTCCGGCGAACAGTTCGCCGACGGGGACTAACCCTAGCGGCTCGGTGGGGGTGCTCAGGGGGCATACCTGGGCTCCATCTACTGCAGCGATGGGGGCGATCGAACGTGCTATCGACGGCAGACTCAGGGGTGGTCGCGGCAGCTCCTGGGGTGGACGAAATCGACAGCGCCATCTCCTCCTCTGTAGCGGGCTCCTCTGACGAGAGGTGGGGAAGGATCAGTGAGGAGAGGGGAGTGGAATGGTGTGAGTAGTTGGTGCTGGGGAGGGCTCCTTTTATAGGCGTGGCTAAGCGCCAGAGGAGCATGGGCGGTGCTCGCCGGTGACGACGGCACAATGAGCTAGAGGCGTGGGCGGTGCGCTAGGACAGTGGGCGGTGCCCTAGCGAGTGTCACGGCGGTGAGTATGCAGCGGTTTGCGGTTAGAGGAAGTGAATGGCACGGCACGCACTAAGTCTCTGCCGACAACGAGTTTCACGGCGGCCGGCGACTACGGGGCATGGTCGGGGGAATGGGCGTGTCCGTTAGCTTTCTAGGCCGGTGGGGATCATGTAGGCGGGCGGCTGGAGCGAGGCGAGGTCTGGCTGGGCGGGGACCGTGCACGCTCTGTGGGCACCATCGGCATGGCCGATAGTCTCAGGGCGTGGCGGCTCCTGGCTGCTCTGGTCGCTGTTCTTGGGATGGGGCTGGTTGGGCGGTGTAGGTGGACCACAAGCGGCCTCCTAGACATGGTGGACGACGCTGGCGGCGGCTGTGGCGCGCTGTCGCCGGTGAGGTGCCCAAATGGGACTCGGCCTTAATGGCCATGACCATTTGGTCATGGCACAGTGGGTGGCTGGGCTAGAGAGGGGTAGGGGAGTGCACTGGGTGCATGTGGTTGCAAAATGGGGAACCAATTTGGTTCAAACACTGCTCCAAATAGTGTTTTCTGTTTTATTTGAATTCTGTCCACCAAGTGTTTGTGAAAATGGCCGAAAGAAATCATGTTTTGAATTTTTGGATGATTTTTGGTGGAGTTGCTAGACACATGCTTAAACCTCTGTGATTGCTTGGGATTTGAAAATGGAGCTCATTTGAGTGGTTTTTGAAATAGGGTGATCTTGATACCTACACTAGATTCAATTTTCAAATGTCATTTAAATTAGTGTGTGAAAGTTTTTGGCAGATCACAAAGTGGTCCTTGGTACATCATTACATGTACTAGCAAGGGGTGCAAAGATCCACATTTGTTTCTGTTAAGAATTGAGTCCTAGGAATAGCCAACATAGGCATGGTAGTTAAAATGGCACAAATGACCATTTCTTTCTTTTATTCATTTTGATTTGTTTTTCTTTGGGAATTTGTTTGGTAATGATTTAGATGATGTTTATTTCAGCTAAGAATCATTTTCCAAGCAATGGATCACTTAATCAAGGAAATTCAAAACAACTCCTATTTAAATGCACACACATATGAATGCTTTAATAATTTTAATTGGAAAAGTTTTTGTTAACCCTAAAACTGATGATTTGGATCTTAATAACCTTGGATTAAAGTTTTGGGATGTTAAAGATATCCACTTGAGGATAAACCTTGTCACACTTAAGTGGGATGTTTTATCATCTTACATAAGGATTAGTTATATGTATTCTCTAGAGAAAGGCCATTTGCGTGTAACTCTAAATAGGTATAACATTAATAAGATATCTCAAGTAAGTTAAAATATCAAAGAAGATTGCGACTAGGATTAGGATATCATGTGGAGTAGTATTAGTGATGGAGTCTATATTTAGAATCCATGTGAAGTAGCAGAACCTTACCACTAGTTGATACCACTATACCATACAGGGTAGAGCATTAGAGTATGTATAAATACAATTGGAAGTAAATCATGTGGCATTCACTTGATAATTCCATGTGATGGAGTAGAATTTTGTTAAGAATCATTGATAGTAAGCTAAGAAAAAGAGTCATCATGGTGAGATTAGCTCTTTAATCATGATGACTAGGTAAATCTTGACAAGTTCGTGGTGAGAATAGCTTCGAGACCATGATAAGTCTATAATTTAGACAAGTACATAGTAAATAATCTGGTAATAAGAGTAAGTAAAGAACAATGAAGGTCTATGATAGAAGTCATAGGTGTCATAATATTACGATAATTGTTGGATCAAGGTAGTAACTACAATTTTGTTAGTAGTTTTGAGAGATCATGTGAGGATAGTTTATGATATAAAATTTGGTAGTCTTTTGTAGTCCCGAAATAAAGGTAAGTGGTTAGTGAAAACCAAAGTGGGACCACTTTGCTCAAAATTATCCAACTACAATTGGGTAGTTTGGGTAAATATTGAGACAAAGAGTAGTTTAACCCTTAAGTGCTAAGTATCACGGTGTAAACCTATAATAGGAGGTGTCATATACTACACAACTAAGCCTAAATTTTAGAGGTATCATACTCAACTACTATATTCCGGGCTTAGAATGATGTGTGTTATATGTACCACATTTGGATTTTTGGTTTTTCTTGCATCTTCTTGATTGACTAGATCTGTGCATGAAGTTTGACTTGATGTGCAAATGCATGTTGCATCATCAAGTTATTACTTGATGTTATAGACCTAGATCGGAAAGGGAATTCGTGTAAGGGAGTGACGAGTTCCGAAGATCAAGATGAAGACATGCATGAAGAGTAAAGCCAAATATAAGGAGTATCAACATTATTTTGAAGAATGGATCAATCGCAACTCACTATGAGCTGGCAATAAGAAGGAATAGTAGTGTTGAAAAGGGTGTGGAGCAACATTAAAAGATGAATTAAAGTTCACTCAAAGTGGATGGTGATGCTCACAAGCTAATGCAGTAGTTATACCTAGTTCATGGAAATATCATGAATCGGTGCAAAGAACAAGTCTTGGAATAAGGGTGGTATTCAAGCTCTGACAATTCAGAGAGAATGCCAACAAGAAGTCAAAAAAACCATAGGGTAATTCGTACACCTAGGAGGATCCGCAGCTGGTATCCATAGTTGGTACCCGTAGCTGGTATTCTAGCAGTTTAGCTAATTAGGTCATCTTTATATAATTAAAAGAGTATAAAACTTGGCCTAAGTTAAGTTAGACCTAGGGAAGTACACAATTAAAGATCGTATTTCGAGACGCTTCACGAGATCTGGCTTACCAAAGCAAAAATGTCCAAAAGGTTAGAAGTAAGACAAATAGTGTCAAAAGATTCATTTCAGAGATCCACAACTGTGTGGGTGTATCGCAAATTCTTTCGTGAAGCCTTATAGATATAAAGTATAAGCTAGACAAAGACCAATATCCTTACTATCGAGTTGATGGATGCTATACATGCAAATTAGAGACCATTAGGAAACCCCAAGGGGGAGAGTAAACAATAAACACTGAAGTGTTTTTATCTAACTTTCCAACTAAATGTTGAAGAAGAAGTACAAAGTTATGGTGAGATTAAGCCTTATTCTCATAAGGTTATAAGAAATCATCTGTATAAGAGTACTCTCTAGAGTATGTACGGATGAATGACCAAAGTAGACATAACTTCTTAACCCAAGTAGACTAGTTATAAAGGGTAAACAACTGGTAAGTTATCCTTTAGTGTAAAGAGAGTATTCGAAAATAGACCGGTGTAGTGTAATAGGAAAAACCAGATTGGAATGGAAAAAATGTGTCCACAACCAATTCTAAATAGAACTGTAAGGACATAATCCAAGGGATTATCGTAACAGAAACCATAGGATAAATTAGGAATGATAGTTCGAAGTTGCCAAGTATGAATATGATTCAAGGAAATAGATCTGGATACGGGATACCACGATGATCCCCAACTGTGATCACCATGGAGTTGAGAAATGTCGCGATCAATACAAATCAACACCTCATTCCTAAACTCAAGAGAGTACGAACTTCGGGGACGAAATTTATTTTAAGGGGGAGGGTCTATAACACGCCAACATTAGAGCTTAGAAATAAGCTGAACACAGGTGTGTGCATTGCATTCATGCATAGAAAATTCGGATAATTTTTGTGCTTTCAAATAAAACTTGTCAAAGTGATTGAAGCTTTTCTTAACTTGGTGGAACTGAAGTAGATCATCAAGTTGACTGTGATAAGTTTCAATATGACCTTTGCTAAAACCTTATCTTTGGGTAATATAATTTGATCTAAGTGAAGTAAATATGCCCTAAGAGACAATAATAAAGTTGTTATTATGTATTCCTTATATATGATAGATGTTTATTTTACATGCTAGAATTGTATTGATCAAAAACATCAATACATGTGTGTTTAATAAACAAAAAGGGTTCCTAGTTATGCCTCTCTTATAGACTAACTTGTTGATTAACAAGATGATCAAGGTTTCCTGATCATAGACATTGGATGTTGTTAATAACAAGGTCACACCATTGGTGGAATGATGTGATGAACATTCATCCAAAGTATAGCATTACGATCAAGTCATTATGTTTATATTGCTATAACATCATACGAAGTAATGTTTATCCTTAGACGATGAGATCATGTTAATTGCTAACACCTGAAGAGTATCTTGATAACATCAAACGTCACACCATAACAGGGTGACTATAAAGATGAGTTCAGTACTACGAAGGTGTTATGTTGAGGCTCATGGATCAAGAGTGGAATTTGTCAATCCCGATGACGGATAGATATACTCTGGGCCCTCTCGGTGATATCACAATGAGATAGCTTACAAGCAAGTGATGTGATCACTAGAATGTTATATCACGGGAACGAGAAAAGAGTGCATGTCGGTAACGAGATCAAACTAGGTATTTGGATACCGATGATAGAATCTCGGACATGTATTATATCAAGAGACAAAGGGATTTAGTTACAAGCGTTAAAGGTTCTCACGATCACAGAAGTCATTGTTGAATATGCAGGAGTCAATATGGATCTCCAGGTCCCGCTTCTGACTATTGTTCTGAGAGGAGTCTCAATTATGTCTGCATTATTCGCGAACCGTAGGGTGACACACTTAAGAGTTACCGGACACCATTTTGGAGCACATATGTTTCAGACGAAAGAATTGCAAAGCGCAGGAATTGTTTTGATAGAAACCGGAAATTGTTTTAGGTGAAATTGCAGAAAGTGGTTCTGCATATGATATTGAAATATTGCAAGGGGCTATATGTGAATGTTTGTTAATTAAAGTAATTAACAAAATTTTGAATAAATTTAATAAAAGAGTTTTATTAAATGAGAGAGCATTAAACTTGGAGAATTTTAATGCATTTAAAGTAGGGACTTTAAAGGGGAATGTGAAGAGGCATTTTAATGTGGAGGGGTTACCACCACATGAATGGGGGAGGTGAGGGGTCACCCCCCCATGCGCCGGCCATGGAGAGAGGGGGTACCCCCCTCCTCCTATAAAAGGCCACCCTCTTCCTCCTTCTTCCTCACACACCTCCTTGTGAATGATCTCTCTTCCCCTCTAGAATTATTCCCCCATGGTCTCAGATTAGCGAGATACATGTTCCCAGTGGAATTTAGTCTGGAAGGAGTTGCTGCTTCCGCTGGACCACTAGAGCGAGGAGGTGGAGGTTGTACGGTGGCTTGAACGTGTGTGCAAGTACGGTTGTGCTGCTGAGTTGCGGCGCTCTTGAGATCGGCAAGTGTATGACTACATCAACCACGAGTTCCTACTCGTTAACAAAACTCGTTGTCTTCGAGGGTAAGTTCTTGTTGGATGTATGTCCACCTGTTGCTTTGTACCTAGTAGATAGATCTTGGCGTCTAGTTCTCATCGTAGGAATTTTTTTGTTTTCTATGTGGCGGACCCAACAGTGGTATCAGAGCCTGATCTATGCGTAGGTGCTTTGCACGGGTAGTACACATATGTTTATATGTGGGCGATGATGATCATGTTATTGCATCTTCTATGTATTTTGGATATTTTTTGCATAGTGGGATGAAGCGGCCCGGACCAACCTTACATGTCATCGTACATGAGACCGGTTCCACGACTGACATGCAACTAGTTTTGCATATGTGGCTACGGGTGTCTGTCTCTCCTACTATAGTCAATATCTGATTTACAACGAGTTGCTATTAACTTAGTTATCCTTGTTGTGGTTCATGTTCGTAGGTGAGAACGGTTCTATCTCCGAAAGCCCTAAGCCACGTAAAACTTGCAATTGATAAATTAGAGGCGTCTAGTTTAGATCGTTGCTGGGCTAGTGTATTGATATGGCATTGTTGTAAGTAGATGTATGATAGATACTCTTACAACACACATTCAACGTGTAAGTTCCATAGACCTTGGCCTTAAACACAAAGGAATGATAGACATCATACCACGATGCAAGTGATAGAGATCAAATGCATGGACCATATCATCTCACTTTACACATTAGATGTTAGCATCTTATACTGCTAGTTTGGCGCTTTCTGTAGCATTGTAAGATGATCCCTCGTTTAGATATCAAGATAAAAATGTGTTCTTCCTTGAGTATGCACCGTTCTATGGATCGTGTTTCGAGACATCACGTGATGATCGGGTGTACTCGAATTTACGCTTTCATAGGAACGGGTGTAAGACAGTTTTACACACGCGAATACTAAGGTTCTTACTTGATGATCGGGTGTACTCGAATTTACGCTTTCATGAGTGGTCCTCTCTTCACGGCTTCGTTGATGGAGTTCATCTACAAATAGAGATGAGAATGAGAAGATTAGAAAAGTTTACGAGAAGAATAGACAAGTGTAGAAGTAGTTAAAATTTTTCCTTAGTGGTTTCCAATCCTAGGGTCATAATCCTACAGGCAACACAGTGCTCTGATACCATCTGTAAGATCCCTCCTTGATAAAGGAAAAGATCCCTGTGATTGCAATGCTAGTCCCTGGATCAATGCTAGCATCCACAGTTTAAGATGAAGTACACAGATACAAAGGTCGTTTATTACAGTCATTCGGAGATAAAACATAGTCTTTTACAACTCGGGGCCAAAGGCCTAATACAAGAGTTTATGGAATAAGTAAATAAACATAAGTCTTCATCTTCATGTGCCACAGGCAAGCATGTTGAGTGTAGACTCATGACTCCTAATCTTCATCGGAGTAACCTGCAACATTACAAGTTACAGCCACAGAGGGTCAATACTTTGGAATAGTATTGGCAAGTGATACCTTAGTATAATTTAAGTGGACTATAATTCTATATGCATTTTGGCTAGGTGGAGCATAGGCTTGCATTGCTCAAAATAGATTTTTCTTATCATTTGAAAACACTAAGTTTTTGCTTGGCACAAAACACCCAAGGCATCTACCAATCAAAGACTGAAGATCCACTCAGGGCATCTACCAATCAAGGACTGAAGATCCTTTAACCCTTGTTCACCCACAAGTTTTATTTTGAAATTGGAGTGATGAGATTTTTGAAGCTTCCATGTCTTGATGCTCAAATTGTCCTTTACCAAGGACATGGCTAAGTACTTAGGTTTTACACTCTGCAGAGGTGGTGCACTTTCCCCACAAGACTTGGTTTCCCAAGACAAGATCCTTCAGAAGCCTTTCCTTAGTCAAATGGACGCGCTCCAACCTATCATTCCCACTACCACCAACTGTCCAAGAGACTAAGTTCAAGCAACCTAAGATCATGGCAGAGCCCATAATGCCAAGTGGTTGCACTTGAAGCTTCTCAACATTTGACATCTCAAATCTCTTTGTTTCCTGGGTGGCCATCCACAAGTGAGATACACTAAGGTAAACCATAAACATGGGCCTTGTGAACCACTCAACCAAAACCACCAAGCAAGTCCCATTCCACCTGGAGATTCATTAACTTAGTTGTTTTGTTAAATAAAACACAAGTCCTCAGACTTAGAATATTTTTCCATAGTGTGAATATATAAACCACCCTTGTTTTCTAGTAGCTAGGCTAAGCATGGCATGGCAACTTATCCTTAGGGAATTTTCCTAGCAACTCTACCATTCTAATCTACATAGGATTTCCCAACATCATTTGACAAAAGTAGCATGCAAGTCTTAGCAAAAAAAATCTAATGCAAGTATAAAATATAGGAATGGAATATTCATGAAGATATCACTTGCCTTGGTAATGTGGAGAGTAGCACTCGTCACAATCACAATCACTAGCAAAATCTACACACAAAGTTGTAGCACACAATTACACACAAATATATACAAACAAAAATAATATGAATGCATGCATGCATGAATCTACTAAGTGGTGATTTTTTGAAAACTCTACCAAGCAAGTGCATGAATACAGAAACTTAACAAGTCACAAGTTTGCCCACTAAACAAAATTAACCTTAAAACAAAATACTAAACTAAATCTATACTCAAAATGGCCTTAAACAAGTTTCTACAAATAAAGTCATTCTATTGGTTACTATTTGCTAAACACATTGGATAGGCAGAAAGGTCTTGTCTCACTGAATCCAACGGTATAAAGTTTGCAAAATTCTAACGTGGCAATCAAAAGTTATAAGCATTTGAATTTGGATCAAATTTCTGGTTCTAAATCTATTTTTAAACCTAACCCTAGCCACGCGTCGCGCTGTGATTGGCGCGTACCGCTTCGGTTGGATCGCGCTCTGCAGCCGCAGGATCTAAACAGATCGTACGCTCCAGATCGCGTACCGCTTCGGGGTTAAGTGGATCTATCCTAGCGCTACGATACAGATCCAACGATCTAAAACAACAAGCCAAAATCTGGCGGCGCTTATCGGCTGTGCGCGGCGGCGACGGTCGGACGATGGCGGTGCCGGCGATACAGATCGCTAGGTGGATGGGGGAGATGCTCACCGAGACCGCGAGGATGTGGGGATGCTCGACGTGTGATCAGCTCGGCAAGGGGCGCTCAGGGTTGCTGTAGATTTCTCGCCGGAGTTGGATCTGGCAATGGTGGTTCTGCTCGAGGTCGGAGGCGACGTTGTAGATCACTAGGATGCAAACGGGAGGTGTGGTTAGATGCGGATGATCACGGAGAACATGCGAGCGTGAACGACAAGGTTCGGGGCGGTCTGGACTTACCACTAGAGCTCGCCGGAGTTCGTGCAGAAGACGGTGGCGGCCAGTCGTCGACGTTGCCGAAGCTACGAGTCATGCGAAGGTAAACGGAGGGTGTTAGAAGAAGCGCAGAGTCTCACTGAATCAATTAGCAAGAACGAGAGGCAGAGGAGAGCTCGGAACTCACCGGAATTTGCCGGCGCAGTCGTCGGAGACGGCGGGGCTACAGAGAGCAATACACGCAGCCTGGTGGCGCTCTGGTTGGAGTTTGAGGGAGAAGAGAGGCGAGAGGGGTTTATGTAGCCTGGTCACGAGCGAGAATCACTCGGGCATTGATTCGAATTGACGCCGCGAATTAAACACAGAAACGGCCGCGTTGATTTGGGGATGAACTAGTCGTGCGGGTGGAGACGACCCTGATGTGGAGAAGGCCCGCTTGTCAGCGAAGTGCGTGAGGTGGAGGTGGGGTCTGCATCAATGACTCAGCGTCTTGCTTCAGCGTGAGGGAAGAAAAGAAAGGTTCCCGGGTGGGCTTGCTGGGCTCGATTCGCCGCTGGGCCAGAAATCCTTTTGAATTCAAACAAAATTGGGGTTCTTTGCAGGGTTCTGTGGTTTCAAAAACAGTCATTTAACCAAGTGGTTACCTTGCAAGGCTTGGTCAAGCTTGGGCTTTGAAATAAACAGAGACTTTGTCTCTAGTTTGAAAATGTTTGAAATAGGGTTTGAAAATATTTCTAAATTGGAAACTTGGGTTAAAATGTTACACCTAATCTTTCCAATAATGGAGGCAAGCAAACAAGTTCCTAAACAAACCAATCTCAAAGGGTGATGGCCAATTGAGTTGAATTTGCTCACATGAAATCATAGCACAAGCTTATGCATCTAAATGATTTTGAGAAAAACCCTGAATGGATGTATGATGCAAGAATGATATGAATGAGTTTTGAAACATGATTTTTAGGGATGTTACAATCTAACCCCCTTAAGGTGAATCTCGCCCTCGAGATTCGGATTGGCTAGCAAATAGGTGAGGGTGGTCTTTCCGAAGATCATCTTCTCTTTCCCATGTTGCTTCCTCTTCGGAATGATGATTCCATTGTACTTTGCAAAACTTGATAGTCTTTGTCCTTGTGACTCTTTCTGCGGTCTCAAGAATCTTAACAGGCTTTTCTTCATAGGTGAGATCACTTTCTAGTTGAATTTCTTCCAAGGATATGGTATCCCTCAAAGAACATCCTTCCATCTCCGGGTGACATTTCTTAAGCTGACTCACATGAAAAACATTATGGACTGCTAATAAAGATGTTTGTGATTCGATTTCATGCAGCTTCTCCCTTGCGACTTAGAATGTTGAATGGTCCAACATATCTTGGTGCTAACTTTCCTTTGACTCCAAATCTTTTCACTCCACGAAGTGGTGATACTCTAAGATAAGCTCTATCCCCAACTTCGTAAGTGACTTCTCTACGCTTAGCATCTGCGTAGCTTTTCTGTCGAGACTGTGCTATCTTCAACCTGTCCCTAACCAATTTGACTTTTTCTTCGGCGTCTTTGATAAGATCTGGTCCAAACAAACTTCTTTCTCCCACACCATTCCATAGCAATGGGGTGGTACACTTTCTTCCGTAGAGAAACTCAAATGGGGCCATCCCAATACTAGATTGGTGACTGTTGTTGTAAGAGAACTCTGCGTAAGGCAGACTTTCATCCCAACTTGCTCCATAGTCTAGGGCACATGCCCTCAACATGTCTTCAAGAATTTGATTAGTCCTTTCTGTTTGTCCATCAGCTTCAGGATGAAAAGCAGTGCTGAATTCCAATCTCGTTCCTAAGGATTCATGAAGCTGTCTCCAAAAGTGAGAAGTGAACTGAGTTCCTCTATCAGACACAATACTCTTAGGTACACCGTGAAGGCATACAATTCTGCTCATGTAGATTTTGGCTAACTTGGCACTGGTATAAGTTGTCTTTACGGGTATAAAATGAGCCACTTTAGTTAGGCGATCCACTACTACCCATATGGAATCATACCCTGACCTGGTCCTTGGTAATCCGGTAATAAAATCCATACCAATATTTTCCCACTTCCATTCAGGAATAGGCATTGGTTGAAGCAAACCTGCTGGTTTCTGATGCTCCGCTTTCACTCTACTACACACATCACACAAAGCAATGTGTTCGCGATGTCCTTTTTGAGATTGTTCCACCAAAATCTTTCTTTCATATCCATGTACATTTTGGTGTTTCCCGGGTGAATAGAATATGGAGAGTTATGGGCTTCTTGTAAAATCAGTTTCCGCATTTCCGGATCTTGTGGAACACAAATACGTTTCCCGTGCCATAAAGTACCTTGTTCGTCCATATGAAAACTTTTAGCTTTCCCTAGGCTAATCCTTTCCTTAATCTCTTCGATTTCTTTATCCGTCTTTTGGGCTTCTTTAATCTTATCCAACAGAGTGGGTTGAACATCCAAAGACATAAGATGTCCTTCTGGCACAATCTCCAACCTGAGTTCCTTGAATTGCTTACACAAGTCATCTGGCAATTCACCTTTGGCAAGGCCATTTACAAACGCCTTTCGACTTAATGCATCTGCTACTACATTTGCTTTACCAGGGTGGTACTGCAAACTCAAGTCGTAATCCTTGATAAGTTCTAGCCATCTCCTTTGTCTCATATTGATTTCCTTCTGGGTGAAGATATACTTCAAACTCTTATGATCGGTGAATACTTCACAACGTTTTCCCAAAAGGTAATGTCTCCATGTTTTGAGTGCATGGACAACAGCGGCTAACTCTAAATAATGAGTAGGATAGTTTACTTCATGAGTTTTGAGTTGTCTCGAGGCATAAGCCACAACTTTTCCGCCTTGCATAAGTACAGCACCTAATCCTTGATGAGAAGCATCACAATACACTTGGAAATCCTTTTCCAAGTCTGGTAGGCATGTAACTGTGGTCGACACAAGCCTCTTCTTTAATTCTTGAAAGCTGAGTTCGCAACCTTCAGACCAAGCAAATTTCTTATCTTTCTTCAACAATTCTGTCATTGGTTTAGCCACCTTTGAAAAAATTTCAATGAATCTTCTGTAGTAACCTGCTAAACCAAGAAAACTACGAACTTCTTTTACGTTCTTAGGAGATTCCCATTCTGTCACAGCTGAAACTTTAGCAGGATCAACTGCTACACCATCCCTTGTCATAACATGACCAAGAAATCCAACTTCCTCTAACCAAAACTCACACTTGCTGAATTTGGCATAAAGCTTATGTTCCCTTAGTTTCTCAAGTATCAAGCGTAGATGTCTTTCATGCTCTTCCTTGCTCTTGGAGTAGACCAAGATGTCATCGATGAAAACGACAACGAACTTGTCGAGAAATTCCATGAACACTTTGTTCATCATATTCATGAAGTATCTTTGGGCGTTGGTTAAACCAAAAGGCATCACAGTGTACTCATACAATCCATACCTGGTGGTGAATGCTGTTTTAGGTATGTCTTGCTCTCTTATCTTGAGTTGAAAATAGCCTGACCGAAGATCAATCTTCGAGAATACACATGCTCCTTCTAGCTGATCAAACAAGTCATTGATTCTTGGCAAAGGATATTTGTTCTTGATGGTTACCTCGTTGAGAGAACGGTAATCTATGCATAATCTTTGAGTTCTATCTCTCTTTTATACGAACAAAACTGGAGCTCCCCAAGATGAAGAACTTGGCTGGATGAATCCTTTCTGTAATTGTTCTCCAAGCTGTTTCTTGAGTTCCTTAAGTTCGTCAACTGATATTTTATAAGGCCTCTTTGCTCTTGGTCCCGAACCTGGTACCAAATCTATTATAAACTCTACATCTCTATCTGGTGGCATTCCCGGTAACTCTTCCGGAAACACATCCGGATACTCACATACAATTGGCACAGAGTCCATGCTAACCCCCTTAAGAGAATTCAGCTTACTTCCTTTAGATTTAAAATTGGACTTGAATTTTATCCTCTTACCTTGAGGGGTTGTGAGTGAAACTGTACGATTGGCACAATCTAGTACTCCCTCATACTTAGCCATCCAATCCATTCCCAAAATCACATCCAATCCTTGGGAATTTAGGATGATTAGGTTTACTGGAAACTTATGTTTTCCGATCTCTATGACTAGATCCCGGCATCCAAGACTCACTATCATATCTCCACCCGGAGAGCTAACTTTTATTGGACACCCAATGTTTTCAGATGCAAACCCGTTTCTATCAACAAATGCTTTTGATATGAATGAATGAGATGCACCAGTATCAAAGAGTACGAATGCTGAGATGGAATTGAGTCTGAACTTACCAGCAACGGCATCAGGCTCTTCATAGACCTCCTCCACATTGATGTGGTTAACCTGTCCTTTCTGAAAAGGATTGGGCTTGTTAGGTCCTTCAACTTTCTTTTCAGGGCACTCATTAGCATAATGCCCCAGCTTCTTGCATTTGAAGCATTCAACCTGACTGATGTCCCTCTTAGGCTGACTTCCACTTCCACTTCCACTGTGGTGGCTCTTATGTCCACTCTTGTGATTCTTGTACTTATCATTGTCATGACTGCGATGATGCTTGTTGTCATGACGGTTGTGGTTGTGGTGCTTGTTAAACTTCCCATGCTTGTGGGATCCTGAGCTGATACTATCATCATAGTGAGATCGTTTATGAGACGATCCTGAGCTGTGCTTGTCGGAGTGTTTCCTCTTTCTACTCTCGACTTGCTTCATTTTATTCTCCACAATAACAGCCTTGTCACACAGTGACTGATAAGTTGGAACATATGCCACGGATAGCTGCAGATTTAACTCATCATTCAAGCCTTCCAGAAACTTTTCCTTCCTTTTGGCATCTGTGTCAACCTCATCTGGTGCATAGCGCGCTAGATTGTTGAACTCTTCTATCTATTCAGCCACGCTGTGGTGGCGCTGCTTCAGGTTGTGAAACTCCTTCTTTTTCAAGCTCATCATTCCTGGTGAGATATGAGTAGTGCGGAAACCATCTTCAAAGATAGCCCAAGTCACCTCATCAATAGGAGTGGTGATCTGGAAGTTTTCCCACCATGCTGCGGCTGGTCCTTCCAACAGATGAGCTGCGAACCTGACTTTTTCAGCATCCGTGCAGCCCACGGTCACTAAATCTTTGTTCACAGAACGTAGCCAATCATTGGCCACCATGGGATCAGTCGTTCCTGAGAACTTAGCTGGCCTCAGACGCAGAAATCTGGTGAGCATATCAAAACCCGGAGGGTTGTTGTTGTTGTTGTTGTTGGGGTTGTTGTTGTTGTTGTTGTTATTGGGGTTGTTGTTGTTCTGGTTTTGGATGAATGTCGTCATCATTTGCATAAGCTGTGCCTGTGCATTCATCATCTGTTGCATTTCTAGGGTAATGTTGGGGTTGGGGTTGGGGTTTGCGCGACGGGGAGGCATCTGTGGTTTATTCATATAGAGATAAGAATGAGATACCCTTACATGATTTATGCACAATACATTACAGAAGCAACCACATAGCAAGCAACACAAGGATAAAAACTCAACAACAAGATAACAAAAGTCTCAAAGTAAAAACACACAAGTGGCAAGCCATCCACATGTCGGATGGTCCAATAATAAGTTCACACATAACAAGTACGATAAATAAAGATAACTGAGTAGTCAAGTCTACTCGTCAGCATTAATCTCCTCCTCGACAAAGGTAAGACCTGCGTTCTCCATTGCGGTCTTGTTCTCCTCGATGGTAGTGGTCAAGGAGTCGATCTTGGTCTTGAGAGCCCTATTCTGGGAACAAAGTCTCTCAATCACTGACTGCTGCTGCTCTAACTCGAAGTCCTTGGACTGCAGTTCCTCGGTCATGTCCCGAATCCTCTTGTTCCTATCCTGGACACGTTTCTCTTGACTCTTGAACTTACGGTCTTGGGTCTCGAACTTCGCCTCCATCTCCTTGACTATCTCGTCCTGCTGCGCGAAGAGCTTGTCCTTCTCGCGAAGCTGCACCTGGAGCTCGTCATTGCTAAGCATGACGTTGGTCCTGTCAGTATCCACGTGCCTAATCAGAGTCTCTAAGTCCTGGAGGTACAGGCGTATCGGCTCTGCTGTGACCCTCGAGTCGTCCTCAAAGTCGATGGACTCTCCGTCATCATCACGCCTTCCGAAGGCGTGGAAGTGAGTACCTCTAACCTGTCGAGAGTGACGGCCTAACAGTCGTCCTATCAGGTCCTGCATGACAACCTCCATGCCTCTCTCCCTGTCATCGTGCATAAGCTTGAAGACGATGGCCTCCGTAGTAGGCTCTGTCTGGCGTCCTGGCTGGTTCACCTTGAAGCCCCAGAGGTCCTTCCTCTCAAACTTGGTGAGTGGGTGCACCGTAATGGTGGGAAGAGGGAGATCGAGCAAGGTAGTAAGTTCTACGATACGAGGACCAAAACGGGTAACCTGGAACTCCTCAATGGTGCTGATGGCAATAGGCATCTATTTATAAGATTGAAAAGTTAGAACAACACAATTTAAGATAAACAAGTCAAAACATTCATACAAATCCATGGGACACAAAAATCACACAATCATGCATACATGAATCCATTACATCAACCAAGGTTCAAACTTATTTAAGGTATCATTTGGAAAATAGGGTGATAGGTGGTGGTCCAACTAACGAAATGCGTTCACAAACCTATCTCACTGGATCTGGTGGCTAACACAATGTTCCTAGAGACAATCAGCCTATCTTGTTCACATGCTTCTATCACTAAGTCTATAATATCTCCCCTTAAGGTTTGGTTGGTGACTTCCAACTCTTGGGTATGTTCCTTCTCCTTCTCTAAGTCTTTCTGGAGGTTGAGCATCCTGCATTTGACTCTAGCACTTAGTTCTTTGATAGTCTTCCAAGCTGCTTCTTTTGCTGACTCAAAGAATGTGGTGTGCATAAAAGTGTTGGTGTACATGCAGAAGCCTTTTTCTTTGTGGTTGTCTTCCTTGTTTTTGTACAAGTGAAGCTGTACCCACCAATACTCCACTCCTTCCTCCATCACTGGAAAGCCCTTGTACACAGCTGCACCATGTACTTCCATTGTCTCCATGAGGTCTTTGAGAATCTTGGGAAAGTCAGTCTCACACTCCAAGGTCATGGTCATGAGTGGTCCTCTCTTCACGGCTTCGTTGATGGAGTTCATCTACAAATAGAGATGAGAATGAGAAGATTAGAAAAGTTTACGAGAAGAATAGACAAGTGTAGAAGTAGTTAAAATTTTTCCTTAGTGGTTTCCAATCCTAGGGTCATAATCCTACAGGCAACACAGTGCTCTGATACCATCTGTAAGATCCCTCCTTGATAAAGGAAAAGATCCCTGTGATTGCAATGCTAGTCCCTGGATCAATGCTAGCATCCACAGTTTAAGATGAAGTACACAGATACAAAGGTCGTTTATTACAGTCATTCCAGAGATAAAAACATAGTCTTTTACAACTCGGGGCCAAAGGCCTAATACAAGAGTTTATGGAATAAGTAAATAAACATAAGTCTTCATCTTCATGTGCCACAGGCAAGCATGTTGAGTGTAGACTCATGACTCCTAATCTTCATCGGAGTAACCTGCAACATTACAAGTTACAGCCACAGAGGGTCAATACTTTGGAATAGTATTGGCAAGTGATACCTTAGTATAATTTAAGTGGACTATAATTCTATATGCATTTTGGCTAGGTGGAGCATAGGCTTGCATTGCTCAAAATAGATTTTTCTTATCATTTGAAAACACTAAGTTTTTGCTTGGCACAAAACACCCAAGGCATCTACCAATCAAAGACTGAAGATCCACTCAGGGCATCTACCAATCAAGGACTGAAGATCCTTTAACCCTTGTTCACCCACAAGTTTTATTTTGAAATTGGAGTGATGAGATTTTTGAAGCTTCCATGTCTTGATGCTCAAATTGTCCTTTACCAAGGACATGGCTAAGTACTTAGGTTTTACACTCTGCAGAGGTGGTGCACTTTCCCCACAAGACTTGGTTTCCCAAGACAAGATCCTTGAAGCCTTTCCTTAGTCAAATGGACGCTCCAACCTATCATTCCCACTACCACCAACTGTCCAAGAGACTAAGTTCAAGCAACCTAAGATCATGGCAGAGCCCATAATGCCAAGTGGTTGCACTTGAAGCTTCTCAACATTTGACATCTCAAATCTCTTTGTTTCCTGGGTGGCCATCCACAAGTGAGATACACTAAGGTAAACCATAAACATGGGCCTTGTGAACCACTCAACCAAAAACCACCAAGCAAGTCCCATTCCACCCAGGAGATTCATTAACTTAGTTGTTTTGTTAAATAAAACACAAGTCCTCAGACTTAGAATATTTTTCCATAGTGTGAATATATAAACCACCCTTGTTTTCTAGTAGCTAGGCTAAGCATGGCATGGCAACTTATCCTTAGGGAATTTTCCTAGCTCTACCATTCTAATCTACATAGGATTTCCCAACATCATTTGACAAAAGTAGCATGCAAGTCTTAGCAAAAAAAAATCTAATGCAAGTATAAAATATAGGAATGGAATATTCATGAAGATATCACTTGCCTTGGTAATGTGGAGAGTAGCACTCGTCACAATCACAATCACTAGCAAAATCTACACACAAAGTTGTAGCACACAATTACACACAAATATATACAAACAAAAATAATATGAATGCATGCATGCATGAATCTACTAAGTGGTGATTTTTTGAAAACTCTACCAAGCAAGTGCATGAATACAGAAACTTAACAAGTCACAAGTTTGCCCACTAAACAAAATTAACCTTAAAACAAAATACTAAACTAAATCTATACTCAAAATGGCCTTAAACAAGTTTCTACAAATAAATTCATTCTATTGGTTACTATTTGCTAAACACATTGGATAGGCAGAAAGGTCTTGTCTCACTGAATCCAACGGTATAAAGTTTGCAAAATTCTAACGTGGCAATCAAAAGTTATAAGCATTTGAATTTGGATCAAATTTCTGGTTCTAAATCTATTTTTAAACCTAACCCTAGCCACGCGTCGCGCTATGATTGGCGCGTACCACTTCGGTTGGATCGCGCTCTGCAGCCGCAGGATCTAAACAGATCGTACGCTCCAGATCGCGTACCGCTTCGGGGTTAAGTGGATCTATCCTAGCGCTACGATACAGATCCAACGATCTAAAACTACAAGCCAAAATCTGGCGGCGCTTATCGGCTTGCGGCCGGCGGACGATGGCGAAGCGATCTGATCGCTAGGTGGATGGGGAGATGCTCACCGAGACCGAGGATGTGGGGATGCTCGACGTGTGATCAGCTCGGCAAGGCGCCAGGGTTGCTGTAGATTTCGCCGGAGTTGGATCGGCAATGGTGGTTCTGCCGAGTCGAGGCGACGTTGTAGATCACTAGGATGCAAACGGGAGGTGTGGTTAGATGCGGATGATCACGGAGAACATGCAAGCGTGAACGACAAGGTTCGGGGCGGTCTGGACTTACCACTAGAGCTTGCCGGAGTTCGTGCAGAAGACGGTGGCGGCCAGTCGTCGACGTTGCCGAAGCTACGGGTCATGCGAAGGTAAACGGAAGGTGTTATAAGAAGCGTAGAGTCTCACTGAATCAATTAGCAAGAACGAGAGGCAGAGGAGAGCTCGGAACTCACCGGAATTTGCCGGCGCAGTCGTCGGAGACGGCGGGGCTACAGAGAGCAATACACGCAGCCTGGTGGCGCTCTGGGTTCGGAGTTTGAGGGAGAAGAGAGAGGGGGCAGAGGGGGTTTATGTAGCCTGGTCACGAGCGAGAATCACTCGGGCATTGATTCGAATTGACGCCGCGAATTAAACACAGAAACGGCCGCGTTGATTTGGGGATGAACTGGTCGTGCGGGTGGAGACGTCGCTGACGTGGAGAAGGCCCGCTTGTCAGCGAAGTGCGCGAGGTGGAGGTGGGGTCTGTCTGTCAGCGACTCAACGCGTGCGCTCGCGCGTGAGGGAAGAAAAGAAAGGTTCCCGGGTGGGCTTGCTGGGCTCGATTCGCCGCTGGGCCAGAAATCCTTTTGAATTCAAACAAAATTGGGGTTCTTTGCAGGGTTC
The DNA here is from genome assembly GCA_023614405.1 of Avena insularis. Taxonomy (NCBI): domain Eukaryota; kingdom Viridiplantae; phylum Streptophyta; class Magnoliopsida; order Poales; family Poaceae; genus Avena; species Avena insularis. Next base: position 472,535,556 of record CM042694.1, read on the forward strand.
TGTGGTTTCAAAAACAGTCATTTAACCAAGTGGTTACCTTGCAAGGCTTGGTCAAGCTTGGGCTTTGAAATAAACAGAGACTTTGTCTCTAGTTTGAAAATGTTTGAAATAGGGTTTGAAAATATTTCTAAATTGGAAACTTGGGTTAAAATGTTACACCTAATCTTTCCAATAATGGAGGCAAGCAAACAAGTTCCTAAACAAACCAATCTCAAAGGGTGATGGCCAATTGAGTTGAATTTGCTCACATGAATCATAGCACAAGCTTATGCATCTAAATGATTTTGAGAAAAACCCTGAATGGATGTATGATGCAAGAATGATATGAATGAGTTTTGAAACATGATTTTTAGGGATGTTACACGAGCCTAGCATGTATAGACATGGCCTCGGAACACGGACCGAAAGGTTAAGCATGAGTCATATAGTTGATATGATGCCCATATAGATGCTCACCTTTGAAGCTACATCAACCACGTGATGATCGGACTTGGTGTAGTGGATTTGGTTCATGTAATAACCAAAAGGACATGAGGTATGTCATTTTTGAGTGGGAGTTCATTAGTAATTTGGATTAGTCGAACTCAATCTATCATAAACTTAGTCTAGATAAACTTTACAAATTCTGTTGTAGATGGCACCACCTGCTTTTAATTTCAATGCGTTCATGGAGAAAGAGAAACTTGCTGGGAATGGTAGAAACTTCACCAACTGGGCTATGAATTTGAGAATTCTCCTCACTGCTGCACAAAAGCAATATGTGCTAGATGCGCCACTAGGCCCCCCACCAGCTCCTGATGCCCCTGACAAGGAAAAGAATGTCTATGTGACTCATCAGGAGGACCACAACTTAGTTCATTGCGGCATACTGTATGGGCTAGAGCCAGAACTTCGAAAGCGTTTCGAAAATGGAAATGCCTTTGATACCATGGGAGAACTGAAAATGATTTTCAATACCCATGCTGCCGTAGAGAGTTATAATGCTACTGAAAAGTTCTTTAGCTGCATGATGGAGGAGAACAGCTCCGTTAGTGAGCATGTACTCAAAATGTCTGGGTACGCCGATAAGCTTGTGTCCTTGGGAATAACAATTCCCATTGACTTGGGCATACATCATGTTCTCCAATCTCTGCAACCTAGCTACAAGAGCTTCGTGATGAACTATAATATGCAGGGCATGAAGAAGTCTCTTCCCGAGCTTCTGTCAATGCTTAAGACTGCAGAAGTGGAGATTAGGAAAGAACATCAAGTGTTGATGATCAATAGGACCACCGGTTTCAAGAAGGACAGGAAAGCCAAGCACAAGGGAAAGAAGGGTGGTAAATCTGTTGCCGCGCCTGAAAAGAATCCCCGAGCTGGCCCTAAGTCTGATACCGAGTGCTACTATTGCAAGGGGACTGGCCATTGGAAGTGCAACTGCCCCAAGTATTTGGCAGACAAGAAGTCCGACAAGGCAAACAAAGGTATATGTGATATACATGTTATTGATGTGTACTTGACTAGTACTCGTAGTAGCACCTGGGTATTTGATACGGGATCGATTGCTAATATATGTAACTCGGTTCAGGGGCTACGGAACAAGCGACAACTAGCAAGGGATGAGGTCAGGATGCGGGTCGGCAATGGATCAAAAGTTGATGTGATCGCCATCGGGATGCTACCTCTCCATATGCCATCGAGATTAGTTATAAACCTAAATAATTGTCATTTGGTGCCTGCACTAAGCGTGAACATTGTATCCGGATCGTGTTTGATGCAAAGTGGTCATTCCTTTAAATCTGAAAACAATGGTTGTTCGATTTATAAGAATGATATCTTCTATGGTTATGCACCTATGTTGAATGGTTTATTTCTGATGGATCTCGATAGTAATATTACGCATATTCATAATGTTAATGCTAAAAAGGTTAAACTTTATAATGATATATATGCATATATGTGGCACTGTCGTCTAGGTCATATTGGTGTTAAACACATGAATAAACTCCATTCTGATGGAATTTTGGAATCACTTGTTCTGAATCATTTGATACATGTGAGCCATGCCTTATGGGCAAGATGACTAGAACACCGTTTTCCGGTTCAATGGAACGGGCGACAGACTTATTGGAAATCATACATACTGATGTGTGTGGACCAATGAGTGTGTCGGCGCGAGGTGGATATCGTTATTTTGTTACTTTCACAGATGATTTGAGTAGATACGGGTATATCTATTTGATGAAACACAAGTCTGAAACTTTTGAAAAGTTCAAGGAATTTCAGAATGAAGTGGAAAATCATCATAATAAAAAGATCAAATTTCTACGGTCTGACCATGGAGGAGAGTATCTAAGTTACGAGTTTAGCACACACATGAAAGAGTGTGGAATAGTTTCACAACTCATGCCTGCCGGAACACCACAACGTAATGGTGTGTCAGAACATCGTAATCATACCTTATTGGATATGGTTCGATCTATGATGTCTCTGACTGACTTGCCACTATCATTTTGGGGTTATGCACTGGAAACAGCTGCATTCACTTTAAATCAGGCACCATCTAAGTCCGTTGAAACGACACCGTATGAATTATGGTTTGGAAACAAACCTAAGTTGTCATTTCTTAAAGTTTGGGGATGCGATGTTTATGTGAAGAAACTTTAGCCGGATAAACTCGAACCCAAAGCGGAAAAATGCATCTTCATAGGATACCCTAAGGAAACGATTGGGTATACCTTCTATCACAGATCCGAGGGCAAGGTTTTTGTTGCCAAGAATGGATCCTTTCTTGAGAAGGAATTTCTCGCGAAAGGTGTGAGTAGTCGGAAGGTAGAACTCGAAGAGGTTATTGAACCTTCTCTTCATGAAATGGCGAGTAGCGCAGCACTGAAAGTTGTTTCAGAGTTGACTTCACCTAATGAAGAGAGAGCTAATGATATTGATTATGAAACTCTGAAAGAGGACACTACCGAACTCGCAGGTCAAGCAGGACATCTATAGCTCCTGAACCGTACGGCAATCCTGTTGTGAATTTCATGGTTGATGAAATGGATGACCCTGCGACGTATGAAGAAGCGATGATGAGCCCGGATTCCAACAAATGGCTAGAAGCCATGAAATCCGAGATGGAATCCATGTACGAGAACCAAGTTTGGACCTTGGTGGACTTACCTCACGATCGAAAGGTCGTTGAGAATAAATGGATTTTCAAAAGAAAAACTGATGCTGATGGTAATGTGACCATCTATAAGGCTCGACTTTCGCAAAGGGGTTTCGACAAATTCAAGGAGTTGACTACGATGAGACATTCTCTCCCGTAGCATTGCTTAAGTCAGTTAGGATTATGTTAGCAATTGCTGCATATTTCGATTATGAAATATGGCAGATGGATGTCAAAACTGCGTTCCTCAATGGTAATCTTGAAGAAGAGTTTTATATGATACAACCTAAGGGTTTTGTCGATCCTAAGGATGCTAATAAGGTATGCAAACTTCAGCGATCCATCTATGGACCGAAGCAAGCATCTCGGAGTTGGAATCTCCGCTTTGATGAGGTGATCAAAGAGTTTGGATTTGTCCAAACTTATGGAGAGGCTTGTATTTACAAGAAAGTGAGTGGGAGCAATGTGGCATTTCTGATATTATATATGGATGACATATTATTGATTGGAAATGATATAGATCTTTTAAACAGTGTTAAAAATTATCTAAACAGCAAATTTTCGATGAAAGACCTTGGTGAAGCGTCATATATATTAGGCATTAAAATCTATAGAGATAGATCAAGGCGCCTAATTGGGCTATCACAGAGTACATACCTTGATAAGATATTAAAGAAGTTTAATATGGACAAAAGTAAGAAGGGGTTCTTACCTATGTTGCAAGGCAAGACATTGAGTAAGACTCAAAGTCCGGCTATGGCGGAAGAAAGAGAGATGATGGATAAGATCCCCTATGCCTCGGCCATAGGCTCTATAATGTATGCCATGCTATGTACAAGACCGGATGTGGCACATGCTATTAGTTTGACTAGTAGGTACCAATCTGATCCAGGTTCTAACATCGGATAGCGGTCAAGAACATCCTCAAGTACTTGAGAAGAACTAGGGATATGTTTCTTATATACGGAGGTGAAGAAGAGCTAGTCGCTAAGTGTTATGTCGATGCTAGCTTTGACATCGATCCAGATGACTCTAAGCCTCAATCCGGATACGTATTTCTCTTGAACGGAGCAGTAGTTAGTTGGAGGAGTTCCAAACAACCTGTGGTGGCTGGATCAACGACGGAGGCAGAATATGTTGCTGCTTCAGAAGCGGCGCAGGAAGCGGTTTGGATGAAAGAGTTCATTACGGAACTAGGTGTGGTTCCTAGTGCGTTGGACCCGATGGTGATCTATTGTGACAACAATGGAGCCATAGCCAACACAAAGGAACCAAGGTCTCACAAGAATTCCAAGCATATTAAGCACCGGTTTCACTCCATCTGCGAGCATGTCAAGGATGGAGATATAAAGATTTGTAAAGTACACACGGACCTAAATGTAGCAGATCCGTTGACTAAAGCTCTCCCTAGGGCAAAACATGATCAACACCAGAACTCCATGGGTGTTAGATTTATCACTATGTGAACTAGATTATTATCTCTAGTGCAAGTGGGAGACTGAAGGAAATATGCCCTGAGAGGCAATAATAAAGTTGTTATTATGTATTCCTTATATATGATAGATGTTTATTTTACATGCTAGAATTGTATTGATTGGAAACATCAATACATGTGTGTTTAATAAACAAAAAGGGTTCCTAGTTATGCCTCTCTTATAGACTAACTTGTTGATTAACAAGATGATCAAGGTTTCCTGATCATAGACATTGGATGTTGTTAATAACAAGGTCACACCATTGGTGGAATGATGTGATGAACATTCATCCAAAGTATAGCATTACGATCAAGTCATTATGTTTGTATTGCTATAACATCATACGAAGTAATCTTTATCCTTAGACCATGAGATCATGTTAATTGCTAACACCTAAAGAGTATCTTGATAACATCAAATGTCACACTGTAACAGGGTGACTATAAAGATGGGTTCAGTACTACGAAGGTGTTATGTTGAGGCTCATGGATCAAGAGTGGAATTTTTCAATCCCGATGATGGATAGATATACTCTAGGCCCTCTCGGTGATATCACATTGAGATAGCTTACAAGCAAGTGATGTGATCACTAGAATGTTATATCACGGGAACGAGAAAAGAGTGCATGTCGGTAACGAGATCAAACTAGGTATTTGGATACCAATGATCGAATCTTGGACATGTATTATATCAAGAGACAAGGGGATTTAGTTACAAGCATTAAAGGTTCTCACGATCACAGAAGTCATCGTTGAATATGCAGGAGTCAATATGGATCTCTAGGTCCCGCTTCTGACTATTGATTTGAGAGGAGTCTCAGTCATGTCTGCATTATTCGCGAACCGTAGGGTGACATAATTAAGAGTTACCGGACACCATTTTGGAGAACATATGTTTCAGACGAAAGAATTGCAAAGCGCAGGAATTGTTTTGATAGAAACCGGAAATTGTTTCAGGTGAAATTGCAAAAAGTGGTTCTGCATGTGATATTGAAATATTGCAAGGGGCTATATGTGAATGTTTGTTAATTAAAGTAATTACAAAAATTCTGAATAAATTTAATAAAAGAGTTTTATTAAATGAGAGAGCATTAAACTTGGAGAATTTTAATCCATTTAAAGTAGGGACTTTAAAGGGGAATGTGAAGAGGCATTTTAATGTGGAGGGGTTACCACCACATGAATGGGGGAGGTGAGGGGTCACCCCCCCATGCGCCGGCCATGGAGAGAGGGGGAACCCCCCCTCCTCCTATAAAAGGCCACCCTCTTCCTCCTTCTTCCTCACACCTCCTTGTGAAGGATCTCTCTCCCCCTCTAGAATTATTCCCCCATGGTCTCGGATTAGCGAGATACATGTTCCCGGTGGCATTTCATCTGGAAGGAGTTGCTGCTTCCGCTGGATCGCTGGAGCGAGGAGGTGGAGGTTGTCCGGTGGCTTGAACGTGTGTGCGAGTACGGATGCGCTGCTGAGTTGCGGCGCTCGGACTTCCACTCGATCTTGAGATCGGCAAGTGTACGACTACATCAACTACGAGTCCCTACTCATTAACAAAACTCGTTGTCTTTGAGGGTAAGTTCTCGTTGGATCTAATGCCACCCGTTGCTTTGTACCTAGTAGATAGATCTTGGCGTGTAGTTCTCATCGTAGGATTTTTTTTGTTTTCTATGCTGCGGACCCAACACTAAGGGTAGATCAAATGTAATAAAACTAAGTCACAACACACTACTTAATAAGGAGTACTAGATCTTCTAGAGATCATTACATGGTATTCCATACCACAACTCAAGGTTGAATACTTAATATTATAAAGATGATATTAAGGTACTACCTACCATAAACTCTGTATACCAATTTAAGTATATAACTTAAGTAAAAGAAACTATGTAACTAAATCTTGATACACTTGATTGCCATAGTTACTCATACCATGGGTATCATGGTAGTTCTTAAACATTGACTCTTATTACAAAAAGAGTAGAAATGGAAGTCAAGCCAAGACCATCTATCACATACCCTTAGTGTCATGTTAATAGATGACAATCCTATTTAACCAAGTCCTAGTGTCGATTGATCATCAATGTGTGTGACCAATTCCTGACCTAGAACTTATTGATCTATTATATTAACCATCCAAAGACCTTAAGTAAATTAATAAGAAGAAGGAACTAGTTATGGTTGAGTGTACCATCATCAATGGAATGTGATCCTTAGCAGAGACCAAACCATTTGATGTTGGAGGATTTAACTCACTTATGAGTTAACTAGAAGCAGTATTTAAACCCAAGAAGTAACCAGTGATCATGGATCTATAAGGAAGCTATTAGTATTAGATTATCCAATGGTAATCTTGTTAAGCCAAGTGGGCATAAACTTAAAGTAAGTTTTATTAACAAGATGAGCCTTATAGAAAGACTAGTACTAGTTTACTACTGAGTGGATAATAAGTCTTGATCAGACAATTAGAAGGCTAAGCTTAGTTTGATCAAATGATGGTGGTCATTATTCTCATGTCACTTGAGAATAGATGAGTAGGTGTTGAAGAAGAGTTGTGGGTATACCAAATTAGGTAAGGCCTAGTAAGCTGAATCATGTAGCTTGAATATGAGAAGTCAAGCTAGAGTATAATGAAGTATATAACATAAGTTTTATGAAGTAGTTGGAGGCATAGTATATTGATCAAGCTAATACAAGAACAAACTTGTATTATGGGTGAAGGACCATACTTATTCTAGAAGATTGATATCCCTTGTTATCTACAGTGAGGATTGTAATCTTGTAAGCCTTGGATATAGTTGCAATATGAATTTAAGGAAGTGAATAGATCGAGTTAGTAGTAGCTACATTGATAGGTGCATCAACGGTAGCTAACTAAGAGGAGTTATATACTAGGAGTAAGAATGGAGTAATGTTTAAGTGGCATGACCATGTCATCATATGATGATGGATATGGTGGAGATAGATGATTGTCTTATTCAGGAAGATGTGATCTTTGTGAATAAGATAAGAGAGATATATAGAGTATATTTAAGAAAGGAATTCCTTATCTAAAGATAACCTTGGTGAGGTATTAAGGTAAGGATTCTTTAGAAGCCTTAACCAAGATCATATCAACATAGGACTAGAATCATGTCTACCTCTTTTTTTAAACCTAGAATAAAGAGGGTAGTTAAACTTAATCCTAGTTTTGGGCAGCCAATGGATAGTAGCTCTTAGTGAAATGAAATGTCTAAGAGATAAGTAGAATATTAGGTGAGTGTTTATGGATGAAGACCTTGTCTGCTTTATTATCATAAACCCTAATAGAAACTTAGTTATCTAAACTATCAAGATCACCTGAGGAAGAAATCTCAATAGCTCATTCTGAGTGAGATATGATTCCTCGTCACAAGACATGAAGGGAATATCTCTTAGTCCTTAACCTTCATCCATAGCCAGAATAGAAGGTGAGTTTATTTAATAATCTCCAAACTCAAGATAACTACTTATAAGATGGATATCTTCATTTCTACATCTATGATATTTGTTCATGCATAATGACTTAACCAAGCTTGTGCTCAGGAAATTCTAATACTAAAACACCTAATAAAAGTTAGTAGAAGAAATCACCATCTTTTGAACCATAAAGACTTAAAGCACTAATAGGGGTATATATATATGAAATCTAATATGATTCCTTTATGAGGTTAAGTATTAATAAGATTTGGTACACATAAATATCCCTCATAAACCATAACCATTACATTCTTTTAGTGGTAATACAAATCATTTCTATAAGATTTTCTTATAGGAAGTAAACCCTAAAACCCCAAGTTATATTTACTTTATTAAATAAAAGAACCCTTCATATAATAACATATTTTGTATACACAACAAGAAATGTAGAGGAATGGGTTATAGTTCACCTCTATCATATATCCCTGACTTACAAAAATTCAGGATATTTAAACCCTTGAAGAAATTCCAATTTGAAATGAAGTTATAAATAGAAAACAAAACAGATAATAGAAACTGGATGAAGAAAAAAAAGAGCTGTTTGTGGAACTGGCCCACGGCCCAGCTCGTCTTTTGCGCTAACCGTCGCTCATCTGCAGCCCCAGGAATTTTTCGCTCGTTTCCCCGGAGCCCAGTACCGGCCTAGCCAAGATACCCCTGCGCCTCGTCGTCTTTGTCGACGAGGGCGAAGCAGCTGCATGGCCACGCTGCCGTCGTTGATCCTCTGCCGTGCAAAGATGCGTATCGCCACCCCTGGAGATGGGGATAAGAATGCCGCGTTCTCCTCTATCCACTCGTACCCATCTCACTCTCTCTTGCCTGCTCTCTCTCATCTTCTCCATAGAAGGGGGTCGAAACCCTAGCCGCCCAGACGCTGCTCATCGTCGTCGCCACGAGCCATCCCGTGACCGAAAAGGTAGCCCAGGAGCTCCGCCATAATCTTCTACATCTTCCAGTCTGAGGAATCGAACCAGGGTTCACTGAATTAAGCCCCACGACGTCTTCTTCCAGAAGTACGGTATCCACCCTTGTCGCTAATCGTCGCCGTCTTCGACCGCACCTTGCCTCACCGTCGACACTAACACACTCAGGGTGAGCTACTGATCCTCACAGACCCATTCAATCATGCCCTCTCGATTCATGTCTCCCTGGCGTCTCGTGCCGCCGCTGGCTGCCGTCGGATGTCGTCGCAACCGGTGCTCCGGTGACCATCTTATAGTGGCACCACCTCCATTAGGTACACCTCATCCTCCCCGTTCGAATGCGTCGCTCTGCTCACCCGCGCGTGCTTGAAGACACCACCGCTGGTGACCATTTGGGGGTGGCGGGCGAGGTGACGTCAGGATGACGTCAAATCGCGTCACCGCTCGCCCAGTCAGCCGATTTGACCCGTCTTTGTCCCGCGTGGTAGATGATGTGGCCACATGCCCATATGTCTGTGACTGTGTCTAAGTGTCTGCCTGGTGTAAAAAGGTATTCCTCAGTTTAATTCTAATTAGAAAATGTATTAACAATATAAATTCAAAAATAAATAAATTTCCGGAATTTAAGAAAATGATTTAATATTAGAAATTGAATATCTTTTGTTTTATAATTCAGAAAAATGTATATAATATATCAAAATGCTTAGAAAAATAAAATCTATAATTTAAACTTATAATAAAATATTATTGTGTTAATTATTTAAATAATAATTATTTAATAAAGATTTTATAAGTAATAATACTTTAAAAATTCATATTTTAATATTAGTAAATAAGAAAAATATAAATAATATACCAAAATTCTTATAAAAACAAAATCTACATTTACAAACTTGTTTAAATTATTTTTGTATCACTTAACCAATATTTATTATTTATTAGGTATTTATAAAGTGATAAAACTTGTAAAAATCATATCTTATTATTTAAAATTCACAAAAATAGTTATAATATACCAAAATGATCACAAAAATGAATTCTACACACTAAAAATATCAACTCATACTTTTGAAGTAAAATAAAAGGTAAAGGTCTAATAAATCTTATTTAAACCCTTTTCTTTTATTTTAATTCATTGAAAATATATAAACCTTTACTATGCTCTTTAGTATTATTTGTTTAAAGTCCAAAAATGTAATAATAAGTCAATTAATGTTTAAGTGAAGTTAAAATAGGTCAAACGATTTTAAAATATATCTACTAAAACTATCATCTCAAATTAAGGGTATTTTAATTTTCCTAAAAATATTTTACCAATTATAAAATCAACTAAAATAGTATATTGTTTATCACAAGAATCCTATGCACTTATAAAATGACCTAACTCTTATTTACTAACTCTTTCACTAGTTTGAGAAAACCACTTAAAGATTTAAACCTAATTCCAAAGTAAGTTAATTAATACCTATTATTTACTTATTAAGTATAACCATTAATTTCTAAGATAGAGAGGTAAATGCATGCACTTATACTATGATTATTTAATGTAGTAATGTTTTCCTATTTAATAATCTTAGCTAATAAGAAAGCCTTAAAATGTTAGCCTTAAGTTTAAATACTCTTTACTTTGTAAAGTAATATTTCCTCAAAAGTTATTCTTTTAAGCAACATTAAAAGTAAACCTTGAACACTTCTTTAAAAACTCTAATTGATTCCTAATCTTGTTTAAGAAATACTTTAGATACCATGATTCATTTGAATGTTTTAATATTGCATATTACTTGTTGTATTTACATATTGTTTCACACACTCTCACAAACCTCAATAAGAAGCAAAAGTGTGAAACTAGTTTAAAAGTGCAACACATCCCTAAGAACTCACCACAAACTCCAAACCCTAGATCAGATACGACTATTCCGGGGTTTCACATTTATCAAATTGCATTACATTACTTATGCATCATTGCATCTTGCTTCTTTAAACATTAGTCCTTACCGGACCAATGATGCTATTTATAGAATCTGGATCTTCTATTGTCTTGAAGACCGTGAGTGCATAATCTTGCAATCACAAAAGGCAAGTTCACAACTTGCTCATGTCCTTTGATTATTTTCTATCAAATGCTTGTAACTCAAATGTTGTCATCACCTGCATTTCGAAAAGGACAGAAAATACTATTTTGATAATAATGTGATTATGGATTATTTACCAAGTGATAATAATCTATTGATACAGTTCCAGTGGTAAATGAACTTAATATTTAGGACTTAACAACCAATGTCGCCAGTGATTCTAGCGCCATATATTAAGTGTCAACCATGAGATTTGGAATGGGACGAAGAAGTCAGTTGTATCTTCTCCCTTTCGTATGCTGACGGACAACTTTTATTGGAGTCGTGATCCTACATCTAGGCACGTGCAAGGGTGGGAACCGTCAATTCCCCGGTATTAGTTGTCGACTTTTTCTCTCGTCAGGAGTGTAAACCAGCTTAGATGTTGTCCTGAGCTAGCAAAAGTGTGAGTATACGGGGTCGCGGAGAGGGCGGCGATTGGCTTGGATCTTAAGTTGGGCCTCAAACCATGGAAGTTTGAACGGGGACATACTCCTGGCTGTGCAACAAAGCTTAAGGTCTCTTGTGGGAAAAGTGACGCACCTCTACAGAGTGTAAGAATTGTGACATGTTACTCCCTGTTCCGGGAAGTAGCTCCGAACGCAGCAGGAAAGGAACCCCACGAAGGTTCTGGTCAACCTGTGAAGGCTGTCGGACATAGTTCTCAGAATAAAAGCAATCTTTGAAGAAATGTTTACGAAAACCTGTATTGCCTAAGACCTATGGTCTATGGCTGTAGAGATAGTGTATCATACCCTCCTTTTAGTGAACTTGCTGAGTACGCTCGTACTCAACTGTACCTTCTTAACCCTTGCTAGGTTCTAAGCTTTTGAAGACAACGTCAACATCAATTTTTGCTCAAGAAACCATCATCAACAACTCAAGTTCTTCAATAAAGTCAATGAAGTCAACATATACATTAGCTGAAGTGAAGATAAAGTGTCGGTTTAGATAGGAGTAGATTCTGTAGCCATAAAACCTATTTCTGTAGAGCATTGCAATAGCAGCAATGACAAGTCAAGTAGTTTAGATACTAGTCATAGTTACTAGATAGTTCTGAGTTATTATTTCTGGTTCTTCTCTATAAGGAGATCTTTCTCTCTCTTTAACCTAGAGTGTTCTCTGGATCTTTTGTAAAGAGTCAATTGTAATCTATAGTCATGTCTTGGACCTGCTGTATTTCTGTTGTACCACTCTGAGGATGTAATACTAGTGAACGGTATTTCATTGGTGTTATGTCAATGACTATAGTGTACTACATCATGCAGTGGTATGCTGGGCAACCGCAGTTAAGCCCTCTTAATAAAAGACGGGCACCATTGTAGGATGTGATGCTACTAAGGGTAAAACTACTCACGATGGTTTTGCAAGATTTGATAACCCTCACTTTATTTTATTTCGAGACTACTATGGTGATGGCTATGCAAAATATGTTGGTCCTTATGATGGTTATATTGCTTGGTATATTTGGGTTCCCAAGACCCTTGTCACTAACAAAAGAGGACCTATTAAAAAATGGGTACCTAAAACCAAGCATTGATTTCTTGTAGGGCTATGATTCTGGTGGGTCAAAATGGGTGATTGATAGTGGATGCACAAGTCATATAATTGGAAGCAAGGAGATCACCACGGAGATGAGGCCAAATAACGATCAAATATCCATGTCCTATGGTGATAAGTCAAAATCTAAGGTATTGGGTCTTGGCAAGGTTGTGGTCTCCCACAATATTTCTCTTGTGGACTGCTTGTTGAGATCCTTGGATATAACTTACTATCAGTTTGTGACCTTGGTAAGATGGGATTTGTGGTTTTTATTGATGATGATATTGTGGTACTCTTGTGGAGAAAGTCTTTTAAGGCTGCTTTTGTTGGGTATGTGGAAAATGACTTGTATGTGGTGGACTTTTCGAACAAAACCACTGCAGGTCCGATGTGCTTATTTGGAAAGGACGACGTGGGTTGGCTATGGCATCGACGTCTAGACCATGTCAATATGAGAACTTTGCAAAGGCTTTACAAAGGTGGACACATTCTTGTACGAAAAAATGTTTCCTTTGCTAAATATCGTGTTTGCAGGGCTTGTGTTGAAGGAAAGATGCATGATTCTCCCCATTGAAGCAACACTATTGTTTCTTCTAAGAGGATGTTGGAGCTCCTTCATGTGGATATGCTTGGTCCTCCATATCATGCAAGTATTGGTGGAAAGAAATATTTCTTGGTGATTGTTGATGACTATTCAAGATACAATTGAGTTTATTTCTTCAAGTTGAAGAGTGAGACTCAACAAACCGTCATCGATTTTGCGAATGAAGTTCAACATCAACACAATGTTCCTATATTGGCCATAAGAAGCGACAATGGATCTGAATTCAAGAACTACACCTTGAATGAGTTTATAAGTAAAGAGGGGATAAGACATCAATATTCCACTAGGTACACCCCTCAACAAAATGGTGTGGCCGAGAGTAAGAACCAGACTTTAATGGACATGGCAAGGTCCATGTTGGCGGAGTTTAAATCTCCATACAACTTTTGGGCTGAGGCTATCTCCACCGCATGTCACTCATCAAACCGGCTCTACCTGCACAAGAACTGGGACAAGACTCCATATGAAATACTTATTGGTAACAAGCCTAATGTCTCATACTTCTGGGTGTTTGGTTGTAAGTGTTTCTTTCTCATAAAAGGAGTTTGTTTGTCTAAATTTGAATCTAAAGCTTTAGAAGGTATTTTTGTTGGTTCTGGTGTCAAATCCCACACTTATCGACTCTACAACAAGACCACCGGAACTATTGTACGATCTTGAAATGTGGTGTTTGAGGAAAATGATGGCTACTAAGTGTGGAAGTTGATGTTTGTGATGCAGATGTTGAAATACCTCAAGATGCCATAAGAAGAATGGGTGTGGGATTTTTCCACCCCATTGAGGAACCCCTTGTGGCAGACCGAGTAGAACTATGCTCCACACAAGTGGAGCCCTCATCCACACAAGATAAACAAGGTCCAACTGCCGAAGCTAATGATGCACCTAACCAAGATCAAGAAGAAACCTCTCTGCAGGATTTTCAGGCTGAAACTCCTAGGCCAGATTATCCAGCCTCACCCACGGCTGGATTATCTGGCCTTGTGAATCCAGAATACTAGCATTCATCAATACCAAGGTCAAAATTCCCACTCTGATGATAATGTTGAACCAGCTGATGACCAAGGTCATATTGATGGTCAAGAAGAGAACCAAAATGTTGAAGAGATCCCCCAAGAAACAATGAGGAGATTGAAACTCGTCGTAAAGAACAAGCTGAACAAAATTTGGAACTTAGAGGTCACACTCTTGACAAAGTTGTTGGTGAGCTAAAAACAGGGTGTCCACAAGAAGAGAGTTGGCTAGCTTTAGTGATCATGAAGCTCATATCTCCTTGGTGGAACCTAAGAAGGTTCTTGAAGTACTTGAGGATCTGGATTGGTTGAAGGCCATGCATGAAGAACTTAACAACTTCAAATGCAATAAGGTTTGGAAGTTATTAGAGAAGCCAAAATAGTGTTGCAATGTTATTGGCACAAAGTGGATATTCAAGAACAAGCAAGATGAGAATGGAGTTGTTGTAATAAACAAGGCAAGATTGGTGGCTCATGCTTTCTCTCAAGTGAAAGGCATTGACTTCGGTGAAACTTATGCTCTAGTGGCTCGCCTTGAGTCTATCTGTATCCTTCTTCCATATGCTGCTCATCATAACATTAAATTGCAGCAAATGGATGTAAAAAGTGCCTTTTAAATGGTCCATTGCATGAATTGGTTTATGTTAAGAAACCCCCAGGTTTCGAGGACCCCAACTTTCCTAACCGTGTCTACAAACTTGATAAGTTGTTCCTTGGCTTGAAACAAGCCCCACGTGTGTGGTATGAGAACCTTAAAGAGTTGTTGTTAGATTGTGGGTTTGAAGTTGGGCAAATTGACCGCACTCTTTTTACTAAGAAGTTTAAGGGGGAGCTTTTTGTTTGCCAATTATATGCTGATGACATTATCTTTGGTTCTACTAACAAAGATTTTAATTATGAATTTTCAAAGCTTATGACCGATAGGTTTGAGATGTTTATGATGGGAGAAATGAGGTTCTTTCTTGGTTTTGATATCAAGCAATTGAGAGAAGGAACCTTCATAAATCAAGACAAGTATATCCAAGACATGCTCAAGAGGTTCAAGATGAAGGATCTCAATGGAGTTGCCACATCAATGCAAATTAAATGTCATCTTGAACTAAATCCCAATGGTAAATATGTGGATCAAAAGGTATACCGGTCCATGGTTCGTTCATTTCTTTACCTTTGTGCATCTATACCCGATATTGTGTTGAGTGTAGGTGTGTGTGCAAGGTATCAAGTGGCACCTAAAGAAAGCCACTTAGTGGCGGTCAAGAGAATCTTTCAATATTTAGTTCATAACCTAAACTATGGTCTATGGTATCCAAAAGGCTGAAGGTTCTCTCTTTGTGGGTCAACGGATTCAGATTGGGCTGGTGACAAAAATGATTAGAAATCATCATCTGGGGCATGCCAATTTATTGGTAGGTCATTGGTGTGTTGGTCTTCTAGAAGCAAAAATGTATATCTCTCTCCACCACTGAAGCTGAATATGTGGCTGCTTCAAGTGCATGTACTCAATTGTTATGGATCAGGAAAACTTTAAATGAATACGGTGTCATTCGTGACAAAGTTCCTCTTTTATATGACAATTGAAGTGCTATCAAAATTTCCTACAACCCGGTGCAACATACAAGAATGAAGCATATTGAGATTCGTAATCACTTCATTAGAGATCATGTTACCCGTGGATATATTGAGCTACTATATGTGAGCATGAAGGATGAAATTGCGGACATATTCATGAAGCCTCTTGATGAAGAAAGATTTTGCTATTTGAGTAATGAGCTAAATATCATAGATTCAAGGAGATTTACTTGAACATCTTGCATACACACCTATATCTTAGCCTCTATTTGGTTTAGATGCGGGCACATAGGGGAAGTGTGGTCATAATTGTTGGGCTACCCCCTCCCCATAATGCCAAAAGTAAGAAAAATCATTTCTCTTAATTTCATTTTGTGATATGCAAGCCTAATTGATGAGTATTGGTCATGAACCCAAGATATATCTTCACGGTGTAATACTATCCACTCCTACATGGTGGCCTCAACCACCGCCCTGTTATTTGTGAAGAGTTGGTTCTTTTTTGGATTTTCTTGTCTATCTTTTGTTCTTATGGAAAACACACTCAATATTGGCTTTTCATTTATTTGCTTCTTGCAATTTTGGGTGTGAAGTACCATCTCAATTTGGTTTTATACACCCTAGCCTACCCCATCTTAAGCCATCTATATTTCATGTACACATGTCCTTTTTGCTGATACTTGAGGTTTGTGGGAAGTGTTGGCTGAGTTCTTTTGTGGGTATTTTGTCGCTTATAGGGCTGGGCATCGAGGGGAGAGGCTCAAACAGAACAAATCTCTCCACCCAGACTCCCTCCCAATCCCTAGCCACCGTCGGCCACTCTCCACCTCGCTGGAGGTACTCCAGCTGCCAGAATCCTCGGCCCCCTGTTGGATCTGCTTCCCCTCCTCCCGGGTATCTTCTCCTCCAAGTAGCTCCTCCGATGAGTGAGGGTAACTCCCACACTTTTGATTTTTGTGTGGAAGTTAAGTTTTTGTTGTTGAAAGTTGGAGTAGATGATGCCCTTTGATTCATATGCATGCTTATCATAGTAGATTAGCAACCAATTTAGCTGATCTATTTTTCAGGCCAACTGAATCAGATGTTGAAATTCGTCGGGGGTCGAATTATCCGCCCCTAGTAGGACTGGATAATCCGTTCTAGAAGGTTCAGAACCTGTAGCTCCATGATTCAGTTGGCCTATCATTCAATTGGTATGTGGTTACTCCTCTACTGTATTTGCCATATTCTTTTTGGACTTGTGTGTGCTCATTCAATGATACCCCCTTACTCGCTTCACATGTGTTTCTCGTGGTGCTCCTAAGACCTATAAGCAAAGACCCTGTTATCTCCGTCGCAACAAAGAAGGTTTCCTTGTGGACGAGGTTGAGTTGAGGAGGCAAGCAAAGGAGGCTGAAAGGGTGGCTGAGCGTGAGAAGAAAGATAAGAGAGCTTCGAAGATATTAGCGATCCCTTGCACTTGAGGGCATGAAGACATTTTATGGCGCCATTACCGGGGAACCTAGATTTATCGGTAAGACAATTTGTGATCATTTACTTGTTACACCTATTTACTTCTCATCATGTGAAAGGATACGAGCATGTACAATGCAAGGTGCTCGGGACAATGCTTAGTAAAATAAACCAGTTTTTCGTTAAGCACTGGTGCTTATTTATACTATGTAGATGCCTAACTAAGCACCTGTTCTATACAAATAAGCACAAATGCTTAGCAAAATGGTTGTTTTATTTTTGTAAGCACTCCTCTAAGTACCTCCCATTATACATGCCCTAAGCATACTCCTAAGAAGGTTGTGTTTCCTCCACTACTCGAAAAGGTACATACTTGCCTACATGTTGGGGGGATACCCCCGGGTAGGGTCACGCCGGGGTATAAAGGCCGAGTTAGCCGAGCTATGGCACGGTCAAAGTGAATGCTGACCAGGTCACCTCAAGGCAGTCCGACTTACGGAGTGACTCGGCTCGGTGGATGTTCACCTAACGTTAACCTGGTCGGCATAAAACATATGTCGGCTATGTTCGATCTACCGTGTTTGCAGGTACCACCATAGCCGGGTTAGCCAGGCGCAAGCCGGGTTATACTTGGCTTCCAAGGGAAGTAAGGAATCTCTTGCTGGTCAAAAGGTGGCCTCTGTCCACTGTAGCGTGAGTGAAGCAGGTAGAGGGATGGACCAGCAGGGCGTGGCCGACAAGGGTGGCGTAGCCAATGTCGGCTGACGCCACTAGTGTTGGGTGATGCAACGCCGCAGAGGGGCTCGGGGAGGCTTATGCCCTGAGTCCGGACTAGCCATTTAAAGTGTAAAAAGAGGCATCTTGCTTTAACCAAAGGGCATATTCAGGGAATATGCTTCCACGTGTGCCCTAGATTTGTAACCTAGCCTCCCCTATATAAGGAGCACTAGAGCCTCCATAGAGCGGGATGGATCATTCTGTTTAAGGAAGAACCCTAGAGCATTGTAGTGAGCAGTAAGAGAACTAGTCTCCTTCTCACGAACATCTCGAGGAGCTCTTGTAATCCACATTCAATAAGAGAGAAATAAGAACACCGGTGTGTGGAATCACCACACTATCTCTCCCTGGATTCCTCTAGTGTAGATTGGCCCCATCTTTAGCCTATACATGGCATCTACCGTGCCACCACCATGACACTACAAGAAACCAGTTTTCTCCTAATGTTGTTACTACTCCTATTAATAAAAATAAACCTATTGTTTTACCAAGTTCACCACTGTGGGGCTAGCAACGCTAGCAGGAGTAAAAATCCGGACGGGAAACATTTTCGGCACCGGCGAACGCATCATCTCCAGGCTGGTTCAGCGCTTTGGAGCGCTGGACTACGTCAGCAACAATGTTGGGAGCTTTGGCAGGCATCCTCCTCCGTGCAACGGCCTCTTCATAAAGATTGGCGCCCACAAGATCTACGTCAGCATCGACAAGTCCTGCGTACATCCGTAGCACGTCGTCAAGGGAGACGAGCCACCTCTCAACATGGCTCGTGGCACGCGTATCAGTCGCCCCGCAAGCTGCGTTGAGGTCATGATGACAATGCCTGATACAGGAGCAAGCAAGGACCCAGCGTCAGATCCGGACACCATGCCAAAGCAGGCAATGTCTAGATTCCTTCCACTAGAGAGGCCAGAGAACATACTGCGGCAGGCAATAGATAACTTAGCAACACCCATAGCTCCAGTAGTAGATCCAGCTCAGGTGCAGGCTGAGTTAGAGGAAACTAGGGAGAAAATGCTAGCTGGTACGAAAAAAGTAGCTGAGTTGCAGTAGTCACTGAACATCACTCTGCGGGAGTATGCAAAGGCAAACTGCATAGATGGAGTAAAAATCCGAGGTAGGAACCTGATCACTAAGATATATAAGGAGTATGTGCCTAAGTTGGGTCAGACAGCTACTATAGTAACAACAGGGCTGGAGAGGTATAGTACCCCGGCTAAGAACCTCAGGGCTGCCAATGCAGCTGCATCCGTGTTAGAAGGCTTAACCGGAGAGGCCCGAGAGAGGCAACAAGAGAGAGTTAACCACTTGCCGAGGGTAGCATGTCAGCAGAATGAGGAAATAAACAAGGCAAACCCGGCACAACCCGGAGCATCACATGTAGTTCATCGGCAAGGAATAACCCGGCGAAGTCTGTTGGGGCTGTGTCGTCACCTCATGACGGTCCTAGAAGAGAGGAAGTGGTAACCTCAGGGAGAAAAGATAAGCAAATGGTCCCGTATGACCCGGTAAGGGCAGGAAAAGGAAAAGAAGTGCAAGTTGATCAGGATCGTCACGTTGCCGATCAGAGGAACGTTGCCAATGGCAATTCTGGACAGCGTAATCTGACGGGAACTCGACAAAACGCACCTCGACAATAGCAGCAGCAGTACGCACCTCGGCAGGAGAGAAGTGCTGGTCTAGCAATGCAACAACAAAATGCTCGTCCGGATCAGGATAGGTACAACGATGGTTACTCGGCAATGGCTGACGCCAGATTTCCTAGACCGGAGTACCATGTGGTTGGATTGAGATTGGGAAATAGGAATTTGCAGCCGGATGATGCACGACTGAAGCTGGACCAAATCTATTGGTCAAAGATGATTGAGGTGCAAGGTCCTCCGGGTCCGGTATGTTTTGGACCTCGGATCATGAGAGAACCACTTGTGGCAAACTTTCTGTTAGCCAGAGGGACGAAGACATATGACGGCAGCACCAAGCCATATGATTGGCTCATTGATAATGCAACTACGGTGAACATAGCCACAAGTAACTTGAGATGGGCTATGAGATATGTGCCCCAGATGTTGGAAGGACCATCAAGGGTCTGGTTGAACAACTTGCCGCCAGGAAGGATCAACTGTTGGTTAGATTTCGAGGAGCTATTCATCAGCAACTTCTTGAGCACATACAAGAGGCCAAATAGGCCGCAACCCTTGGCACTGTGCAAATAGAGACCGAATGAGCCAGACCGAGATTTTCTAACTCGGTGGTGTAATGTGCACAATTCATGCGAGGGGGTAATTGAATCACAAGAAATCGCATGGTTCGCCCAAGGCTGTAGATATGGAAGTATGTTGTAGTAGAGGTTGCAGCAAGATATGCCAACTACCTTGGCTGAGACGATCTGGATCGCAGATTCGTATGCTTTGGGAGATCCAACCCAACCTCGGCTAATGTCAAGCGAGTCGAATGAGAAGTACTACAATAGACATGGTTCCGGATTATCCCGGAGGAATGACTTCCGAGGTAAAAGAAGGGATGATCATCAGGATTACAGGTACAACTTGCAGCAAGTGGCGGCTGTAGATCAGGATCAGCCTAGTGTTGGCGCCAGCCAGCGTCAGAAAACTGGAGGGCAACATTGGCAGCAAAAGGGTGAAGGCAAGAAGCCTTGGACACCAGAGCAGAAGAAACAGTGGCATGAAACAAAGGATCGACTGAGATACACGTTCGAGTCTATGTTGGATTAGCCGTGCAAGATCCATACGCCAAGTCTGAATAGTCCGGCGAATCATACGACCTGACAATGTGAATGGATGAGGAAGTTAGAGCAGAGTATCTCGGGGAATGCGCAGGCACCTCAGCACGATGCACCTCGTCATGATGAACCTCGGCATGAAGCACCTTAGAATGAAGCACCTCGGCCACAACTGCTCACTAGGGGAATGGACAGCAACTGATGTTGCCTCCACCTTCGTCGAGGTATGAAAATCAAGAAAGAAGGGATGCAGTGCATCAAGTGAATAACCAATAGCAACAAGACCAAGGGTATCACGGTAATGAAGTGAGGAACGAGTACATGGAGCATCACCAAAGCTATTGTGTGTTCACCATAGAGGATACTAACATAAAGAGCTTGTAGCACCGACATATGGAGGTAAATACAGTAAGGCCAGCCGTGACAAGGTACATTCCTTGGTCAGATCAGGAAATCACTTGGAGCATCAAGGATCACCCCAGGCTGATGCTGAGTCCTGGATCTATGCACTGGTGTTGGATCCGACATTCATTGGGCCGAATATCAATGTGAGGTTTTCCAAGGTGCTGATAGACAATGTCAGTAGCATCAACATCATGTACAAGGATACCATGCACAAGTTGGGAATATCGGAGAATATGCTTCAAGCAACAAGGACCACTTTCCATGGCATCGTGTCGGGTATCTCCTGTGAGCCCATTGGAAAGGTCCGAGTTGACGTGCTACTCGGCGGAAGGGACAATTGCAGGACTGAAAACTTAGAGTTTGAGGTTGTGAATTTGGAAAGCGTGTATAACGCGTTACTCGGCAGGCCTGCTCTAAACAAGTTCATGGCAAGTACTCACATCAGTTATCTGAAGATGAAATTTCCGGACCAAGGGGGTGATTACCATAGCCAGAGACTTCAGGCGTTCTATTGAGTGTGCGTCCACCGGATCTAACCTAGCCAAGTCACTCGTGATTGCTCAAGAGAAAAGGAGAATTCAGGAGGTGGTGGCATTGGCTCAGTCCATGCAGCAGCATATGCTGGCTCTGACCAACCTGCATGGGAGTGTGTTGTTTCAAGCGACAAAGGATACAAAGAAGGTGCCCATTGATGATCAGTTCCTAGAGCACATCGTGACCATTGGTGCCGGGTTAGGCGACAAATAGGAAAGCGAGATCGTCAACTTCCTCCATGAGAATCGGGATATCTTTGCTTGGTCCACATCGGATCTGCAAGGTGTGTCGAGGGAGTTGGCCGAGAACTCTTTGAATGTAAGACCCGGGGCTAATCCGATGAAGCAACCTCTCCACCGCTTCACCGAAGATAGGAGAAAGGTCATTGGGGATGAGATAGCTCACTTACTTGTAGCTGGATTTGTTATGGAAGTACTTTACCTGGATTGTCTCTCTAATCCGGTGCTCGTGGAGAAGAAAAAAGATGACCTGAATGTGGTTCTGGTGTGGCGTATGTGTATCGATTACACGAACCTGAATAAGGAGTGTCCAAAAGATCCATTTCCACTGCCAAGGATAGACCAAGCCATAGACTCAACTACCAGGTATGAATTGTTATCATTCATATATGCATATTCTGGTTTCCACCAGATACCTCTGAACCCGGATGATCAAATAAAGACTGCATTTATCACCTCGTATGGGGCTTATTACTATTGCACTATGCCGTTTGGATTATGTAATGTAGGAGTAATGTATCAAAGATGCACTCAAAAATGTTTACATGACCAAATTGGTCGAAATGTGCAAGTTTATGTGGATGATGTGGTGATAAAAACAAAGGAAAGAAAAACACTCCTTGATGATATCTGGCAGACATTCGCGAACCTAAGGAGGTTCCGGATGAAGCTTAACCCGAAGAAATGTACTTACGGTGTGCCGGCTGGGAAGTTACTCGATTTCCTCGTATCCAGCCGAGGTATTGAGGCTAACCTAATGAAAATCTGAGCCATAGAAAGAATGGAACTGTCGAAGTGTCTTAAATGATGTGCAGAAGTTTACTGGTTGTCTGGCATCATTAAGTCGGTTTGTAAGTCGGCTGGGAGAGAAGGCATTGCCCCTCTACTAGTTAATGAAAAAGGCAAACAAATTTACATGGACACTGCAAGCTGACAGCGTGTTTCGAGAGTTAAAAAAGATGTTGTCTTCTGCACCAATATTAGCCTCCCCACTATCTAAAGAGCCAATGTTGCTCTATATAGCCGCGACCAACCGAGTTGTAAGTGCAGTGATAGTGGTGGAACATGATGATGAAGGAAAGTCGGTGCAAAGGTTAGTGTATTACCTGAGCGAGGTGTTATTGACTTCAAAACAGAATTACCCTCACTACTAGAAGATGGCATACGGTGTGTACTTGGCGGCCAAGAAACTAAAGCATTATTTTGAGGAACACCCCATCAAGGTGATATGTGAGGCACCCATATTCGAGATTATGAGAAACAAAGACGCCAGAGGCCGAATTGCAAAATGGGCAATTGAATTAGCACCATACACACCATTGTTTGATAGAAGAGATGCGATCAAATCACAAGCAGTAGCAGACTTCTTTGTGGATTGGGATGAGATGCAATACGAACCACCTTTGCCGTATTTGAACTATTGGCGAATGCACTTTGATGGATCAAAGTTGAAACAAGGACTGGGGCCGGGGTAGTACTTACCTCGCCCAAGAAAGATCAGTTGAAATATGTCCTCCAAATCCATTTTAGCACATCGAACAATGTTGCCAAGAATGAATCGCCCGTGCATGGACTTAAGGTAGCAAAAGAGGTGGGAATATGTCGGATACAATTCTTTGGAGATTCGGATTTGGTGGTGCAGCAAGTGTCTGGCAATTGGGATGCTCTAGATGCAAACAAGGCTCTTTACATATTCCATGTTCAAAAGATAAGTGGGTTCTTTGAGGGATGTGAATTCCACCACATACCTCGGAGTGAAAATGAGGCAACCAACGTATTATCTAAGTTGGAGTCATCTCGGCAGCCAATCCTGCCAAATGTTGCATTGGAGCACTTGAAAAAACCATCCATCACACTATCACCAGAATCCGAATCAATCTATGTCCTGGCTCTCTCCAGATCAGAAGCTACCCCTATGGATATAGACTAGGGAAGCACCTCGGCAAACCCGGGGACTACTTCGGCATACCAGGGGACTTCTTTGTAGAACCCGGGGACTGTTTAGCTTGATCCGACTGGAGTTATGTTGGTATGCAATAGAAATTGACTAATAAATTTTCCTCGTTCGAGTTATACCTATATGGGCTAAGCCAATATTTGATTTCCTAAAAGATGGAACCTTTCCAAGTGATAAGATACTTTCAAGGAAAATCCAAAGAAGAGCGAAGACGTACACCATTATCAACGCCGAACTAAACAAAAGGAATGTCACAAGTGTTCTGTAATGATGCGTAGACCCGGAAGAAGAGGTTGACATCCTCTAGGATATCCATCAAGGAGAATGTAGTCATCATGCATCTTCCAGAGCATTAGTGGCAAAAGCTTACCGGCATGGATTTTATTGGCCAAGTGCCTTAGAGAAATGTCAACACCCGGATTTTTAATCCCAGATGCCTGTTATGCCATACATCGCAATCCTAGGATTACCATTTTTGCGAGACATAACAGATTGGATATCATAGTACATCATCCATATCAAACCATAATAAGGTCTTACAGAAATAAAGGATCTCATGATCCAGACTTAGTACAAACAAGCAGCGAAATAATTAATAAGCGTAGCGGTGGGCTCCATCTTCAGTGTCACAGGCAATGCTGACGATGGGAGATGATCCTAGTTGTCATAGTCGTCCTGCTGTCCTTCTTCCGGATAGTCCTCCTCATAGTCTGGCCACGGGAATAGCCAGGGACAAAGCCATGAGTACTCTTTAAGTACTCGCAAACTATCACTAACAAGTAAGGTAGTTCTAGTAGGAATGCTAAACTCTAAGATTATTTGCAAAAGCTAATTTGAACCCTAAGCTAAGTTCAGAAGTAAAGAAAGCTAATTTAAAGTTCTAAATCACTTAAGGGGAAACTAGTTTTCATAGTCACAACCCTGTTGTGGTCAAGTCAAAGTCACCATTCATTTCATAAGTCATTTTGAAAACATCTGATGACGGAACAGTATGGCCACTCAAACTGTCCATAGCCGCGGACGCGGCTATTCGAATAGTTTGACACTCTGCAGAGGTGGAACACTTTCACCACAAAATTCGATACATCCGTCAGGGATAACCCTAAATCATCATACTTAGTATGCGGATAATCAAACATAACCTTTCAATTACACACTCTAGTATAAGCACCTCTCCTATGAGCTTGGCCTCCCAGCCATGGCCATCTGCCATCCTGGGCACTGCATAGGTGGATAACTTTGAGAGGTAGCCTCAGCTCAAACCTCTCCCGTGAGGGAACCCATACTAATGCATATAAACTTCCGGCTAAGCCTTACCCAATTCAGGTATTGTGGTTGTACGATAAAATTGGAATGGTATTGCATCCGAACCCAACCATCAGTTTTTATAAAGGGGGTAAGGCTCATGCCTCAACATTTTCATCATCATAAACCATTTGTGTTTCTCAACACATGTCAAAACATCTCAATAGAATGACTCATCATTCCAAGGTTTTCATAATCATTTTCACCAAGTATTCCCATCTAAAGTGATCAAGTTTTATGCTTAGCACTAGCCATTAAGGTTAAGAGTGTTCACTAAAGAGGGGTGCTAATCTTCAATCTCATGCCATAGAATGAAATCTAAGTATAACTAGATATGCCAAGTTTTATACTCTTTATACTATCTATAAGGAAAGTAAAGAACTTTGGTAAAGTAAAAGAAAGTAAAGCTTGCAAGTAAAACTTGGGATTGGTATAATCAAATATATAACCAAAGCATGCTTAAGGCATCTTGCTTGGGTTAACTTGCATCTAGTGGTGGCTTGCCTTGGTTGGTGCCGTGATTGAAATTCTCCTCCTCTTCTTCAGGGTAGAACTCCTCCTCCTCATAGACTTGGTCGGTACTATCATCTATAAAGGAAATACGGGGTACACAACCACCAAACAATACTTAACTAGTCTATTTAGCACACTAAGGCACACACTTGATGATCTAGTATCATCACAATCATCACAAAATTCAAAGAACTAGTTTCATTATTTTATTTGAGAAAAGTAATTTCTACTCATTGAAATTAATTAAGATTTAATATTCTCCAATTAAAATATGGGATCATGTGGACACATGTCATCACCACATATTCTAATACATGGGAATGTGATTTAAAGTGTTGGTCACATTTTATAAAGTTTAGGTTTATTATTTAATCAATTTAAAGTGACTAGAAATGCCCCAATAGCATTCTTTTGGTACTAGTCCAAAGTCACTGCAAACCTAAATATTTTTACATATTCAGATAGGTATGGTCAAATGTGATTTTTGAGAGTTGGAATCAACTCAAAAGCTATTATGGTTGATTTTTGAAAAATGTTTGAATGTAGAAAAGTCTCTGTCTTGTTATTTTTGCTATAGATTATCTCTAACTCCAAATGACTTAAATCCAATGGGCTTCGATAGATATTTTTATTACCTTTCTAGCAAAATTTGAATCATGCATTTTGGTTAAGTGGATCTCTCTTAAATGATTTTTAAACAAGTGGACAAAATGTAGTTTAAATCTAAATAGAAAAACATCTATTTGAATTTGTGGGCTAGCACGGAAAACTAAACGGGCCGGCCCACTGACGCTCCGCGGTGGAGAGGGCGACTGACAGGCTGGTCCCGCATGTCAGCAACACATCTAACGCGAAGCGGTACGGGGCACTCTCAGCGCTACGATTAAAAGACGGATCAACGGTTGACGATCGTCGTCCCCGGCGAACAGGTCGCCGGCCAGAGCTAACCCTAGCGACACGATGGGGTACGTGGGGGCTTACCAGGGATCCAACTAGGCATGGCGATGGGGGCGATTAAACTGGTGGACGACGACGGTTCTAGGCGTGTTCGTGGCGGCTCCTGGGGTAGCTCCAATATACGGCGCCTCTTCTCCTCTACAGCGGCAAGCTCCGACAAAATTCCGATGAAGGGAGGGTCGCCTTGCTCCGAGGATAGTGTGGAAGGGTCAGTGGTGAGAGGGGACTGAGATGGTGTGAGGAATGAGGCTGGGGGTGGCCTTTATTTATAGTTCGACGAAGGAACCGAGCGGCATGGGCGCGGCTCGTCGATGGCGACGGTACAGGCAGCTAGCGGCGCGGCTGGAGGTAGGGGACGGTGTGCGGTCTGATGGCGGTCATCTATGGAGTAATGGCGTCGCTAGGGGCGGTGGCATTTGGTCGGGCACGGCTGGTGCTCTGCGCGGCAGAGGCGGCGTTCGATGCAGCGCATGGTGGCTGCAGTTTACGCGGCGGCGGGCGGGGATGTCTGGGGGCGTGCTGGTGTTAAGGCGAGTGTGCGTGCACGAGCTGAGGGCAAGGCAAGGTCTGTGTGAGGCTGTCGGGTGCGGCGCACTGGCACGGTCTATGCATGGCGCAGAGGCGTAGAGCACGGTGCTCTGTGGGTGGTCCAGTGCTTGGCAGGGCTCGGGGCAGGGACAGGGGGCGGCGGTGTGATCTCGCCTACCTCCTAGGCATGGCGGTAGAGGGCGGGGTGGTCTGCTGCGACTTGAGCATGGTCAACCGGCGATGACCATCTTTGGGCGGCGCGGTACTGGCGCAGTGGTGAAGGGGGGAGTTGTCTGGGGCTGGGTTAGGATAAGAGGGGACAGAGGAGAGATGAGAGGGCCAAATGGGGGACAAATCTTTGATTAACAACGGTAATAGTTAGGCAGTTTATTTGATGATCGCCAGGTGTTCGACACAATGGCTGCAAGAAATTCAAATTTGAATTTTGAAAAGATGTTTGGTGTGTGACTTGATCTTATGCTTGGTAGTCTTTGGTTTCTTGGGATTGACAAGGGGAGTTCATTTGAGTGGTTTTTGAAGAAGTAGGATCTATGCATATGTAATGGATTTACTTTTCAATTGTCATTTAAGATTAGTGGCTAAGGGTTTTTGTAAGATTTTAAAGTGGGCCTTGGTAGATGTTTACTTGTACTAGCAAGGGGAGATCTAGAATTGTTTCTGTTTGAAATTGACTTCTAGGAACACCTAAAGTGGCCTAGTGGATTAAAATGGTCAAAATGACCATTTGGTCTCTTTATTCTTATTTGATTTCTTTTTCTTTGGATTTTGTTTTTAAATGGTCTAGATGATGTGTCATTCACCTTTAAACCATTTCACAACATATAGATCAATCAAACATGGCATTTCCAAACAATTCTATACTAATGCAAACACACATATGCATTCCTAATTATTTTAATGATAAAAAGTTTTTGTTAACCCTAAATTGGGCGATTTGCATCTTGATAACCTTGATTAAAGTTTTGGGATGTTACAAGAAAGCAGAGGATCTTGTGAGAAAATGAAATGGCTGTCAGAGATACGCCACAAAGAAGCATATGCCTATGTTGGAACTGAAAACTATACCTATCACTTGGCCATTTGTGCTATGGTGTTTGGATATGGTTGGCCCAATTAAGCCAGCAAAAGGAAACATGACTCATATCTTTGTTATGGTGGACAAGTTTACCAAATGGATTAAGGTAAAGCCAATTAGGAACCGTGATGGGGCAACAACTATGACATTCCTCAAAGATATAATCTTGAGATATGGCTATCCCCACAGTATCATAACTGATAACGGCACGAATTTTGCTGAAGGAGCATTTGCGAGGTTCTTCCGAGAAAAGAAGATTCGGCTAGATATTGCCTCAGTGGCCCACCCCGCATCGAACGGACAAGTGGAAAGATCCAACGGACTAGTTTTGTCTGGGATAAAACATCGGGTCATTGAGCCGCTTCAAAGATCAGCGGGGTGTTGGATAGAAGAACTACCAGCAGTACTATGGAGTTTAAGAACAACTTCGAATCGATCAACAGGCTATACGCCATTCTTTCTGTTATGGGGCAGAAGCTGTACTACCAGCCGACATAGAGCATGATTTGCCTAGGGTCACCCAATACATAGTAGCCTAAGTACGAGAAGCCCAGCAAAATGATGTTGATCTGTTCGAATAAGCAAGAGAACTGGCCTTGTCCAGATCTGCCATATATCAGCAAAATCTCCGACACTATCATAGTCGGAAAGTAAACCCCCGACTCTTCCGGGAAGGTGATCTTGTAATTCGGCTAGTGCAGCACACTGCTGGCATGCATAAATTATCCCCTCCATGGGAACGACCCTTCATTGTAATCAAAGCTTTGCACAATGATTCCTACTATCTTATCGATGCACATCCACAGGAGAAAAACAAGGCAGACAGATTCGGCGAGGAATCTAAGCGTCCAAGGAATGTAGCTCTACTTCGTCCATTTTACACCTAGCAAAGAGGTGTATGTCTCCGATTCACTCATATGTCGGTATGTATGTCGGTAATGAGCATATCAATGAAACTTCGGCACCCCTAGCAAAAACTCGGGGACTGCCTTAATAATTGTCTTTTCTGTATTTACTTTCTATATGTCTGTTGGCTTAAATTACTTACACCTTAGCCGGATTAGTAGTGTGTAAGCACCAAAAACCCAACTCTTCAACTTGCTGCTGTCCAACAAGAATTAGCTTCATGGAAAGCAAGAGAACAAGTTTGGAATTGCAAGGCACCTGAAAAATGACTAAGGAAAGGAATGTAATCGAGCTGACATTTGTTATTTGGACCAACCCTGTATTTACTCTATTTATGTTGTGTCTAATTATTTTGAGCTAATCCCAAAGTTTCAAGTATTGTTGAGTCAATTTTTTGAACCTCGGACTCGTAAGTTGAAAACTGAATCAAGGTAGACACGAGCCGAATCATGAAATTGAAGGAACAAGAAAAGGAAACTTGGGGACTCTGCCCAAGTTAATATGACTTTAAGAACTTAGTAGCAAAACACAAACAATTGTAGCAAAACACAAGCAACTGTGCATAATACATTTGCACCAGCATACCGGGGATCTGAAGAATATCAAATTGTTTTTATCTCATGGAGCAACAGCAGGAGCTGGATCATCGGTACCCGTGGACGGATCTTCAGTTGCAAAAGGGGTAATTTGTCATCAGTAGGGGGAGCGCTAGTCTCTGCTTCATCCTCTGGATTGGTCCCGACATTTTATGGATCTTCAGTTTCTTCGGCAAACTCCGAGGATTCTTCTTCTTTGCCATCTGATCCATCTGAGAGATACGCGCCATCAACGATGCCAAGAAAGCTTGGGCCTTCATTCCAGCTATGGATAAAAGCGTACTAGATGAGGTTATAGGCACAAGCCTTGCGTTGAGCGATGCACTCCGGATCATTCGTCCACTTTGATTTGGTGCGCATACGGTCAAGCACCTTCAAATCCAGAGTCAAATACCATGAAAGAACAAAGGTCAGTGCCGTATCAGCCCTAGCGCGCGCAGCGGATTCTCGAAAAAAGGTCCACTTGAGTCTCGCAGTACATAAACTTCTCAAGAAAATCCCTTGAGACTTCTGGAGTATCGTCATTGGGCCACAAGGCGTTGAAGATCCGGATGGCTGATGTCTACGCACTTCTATTCTTGTAGACAATTTTTGGGCCTCCAAGTGCAGAGGTTTGTAGAACAGCAGCAAGTTTTCCCTTAAGTGGATCACCCAAGGTTTATCGAACTCAGGGAGGAAGTGGTCAAAGGTATCCCCTCTCAAGCAACCCTGCAATCAAGATACAAGAAGTCTCTTGTGTCCCCAACACACCCAATACACTTGTCAGGTGTATAGGTGCACTAGTTCAGCGAAGAGATAGTAAAATACAAGTGGTATGGATATAAGACAACAGTGCCAACAAATAGCTTGATGGCGTGGAAGAGACTAAAGCAAAACTGAAATAAATATGGAAGCAAGAAAACATGTAATAGATCTAGTAGCAAACGGTGTTTCAATGCTTAGAAACAAGTCCGAGGGATCATACTTTCACTAGTGAACACTCTCATATAAATATATTCTCTTTATGATACTACTCTTAACTACTCTTCAGTTGGACACTCTAATCGATGGTAGGGCTATAACAGCACACCTCAAAGTAAGCCTTTCCCATCTAGAAAACCCCACACTGTCACCTTGAGTACCAGATGAGTCCAACAAACACCACAATTTCATAAAGACATCCAACTCCAAATATAACTCATAACAAGTATTTGTAATCTCTAGCCTAAGTTCCACCATGGTGTGCACACTGTCAACTTCACACACATGGGGAGAGCAGAGATAAATTAAAGCACTTGAGTAGCAAGGTAGATCTACTTGATTACAAAGCTCATGATCACAATATGATCATGCATAGAGAGAGAGATGAACACATAGCTACCGGTAGAACCCTTAGCCTCGAGGAAGAACTAATCCCTCATCATCATGGGAATCAGCAATGGCGATGGAGATGGTGGTGGAGATCGATGGAGATGGCTCCGGGGGTACTTCCCCGTCCCGGCAAGGTGCCGGAACAGAGACTTTCTGTCCCCCGAATCTGCCCTTTGGTGGCGACAGCGCAGCGGAACTTTTCGTGGATTTATGATTGATGATTTAGGGTTTATGCATCGGGAGGCTCTTATAGGCGAAGGAGGCAAGGTCGATGGAGTGCCAGGGGCCCCACACCACCTGGTGGCGCGGCCAGAGCTAGCCCGTGCCACCATATGGTGTGGCCAGGACCTAGCCCTCCTCCGTCTCTGCTTCTGGCTCCGCGAGTCTTCCGGTAAAATAGGAACTTTGGCTTTTATCCTGTCCAATTCCGAGAATATTGATTTCCTGACTTTCCTGGAACCAAAAAGCAATGAAAAGCAGCAAGCGGCACTATGGCTCTTGTTAATAGGTTAGTCCAAGAAATCATATGAAAAGTACTCCAAAGTGTGGACAAAACATAAGAAAGTAGATAAAACCAAGCATGGAACATCAAAAATTATAGATACATTTGCAATGTATCAACATCCCCAAGCTTAACTCCTGCTCGTCCTCGAGGGCCGCTCCTCATGCTACTCAAGTTTAGTCACCGGTAAGTTCTTGTCATTGTAAGTACATGTGTATCATTGAGAACCGCCAACGGGGTACCCCTTGCCCGATGATATGGAAGAATCACCATATCAAAAAGACAAGGCAAGTAGACAACGAGCATCTCAGCATTCTTCTTATTTACCATGGGAATATGGTGCTTTTTTATCTCTTTCCTCTTTTCATAGTATCTCTTTTTTTCCTTTTCTCTTTTTTTTCTCAATAGGACTCTTTTTTTATAAGAAGAATGCTTCATAGACAGCTCATTATGGTTACGCTGCAGGTTTCCACCATGTCAGCATGGATTAGACCAGCGGCCCAGACGTTTCTCTAACACATATACATAACTCCATGGACTTACAAGCTCCCCTTTCATTTCACACCGACGACATCCATATACAAAAGAGCATGATATCAACTAGGTAAAAGTACCAAGTGCAATGTTGAAAGCGTTCCCCATGAAAGCATGGTTCTGCTAATTCCCAACAAATAAGTGCAAGCATATACAACATAGAAGACACAATGGTTCAAGTTTATTAAGGGCAAGAAAAGTAAAGTGTGCCATCAAGTTCGTGAGAGCTTTAATCACTAGTTTTCTCATAACAAGTTTAATTTGGAAGGTAAACAAAAGCATGAATATACTTGGAATAGAATAAGCTAGTAGGTAGGTATGGTGGACTCTTTGGAATAACTTGGTTTAGGGAGTTGGATGCATGAGTGGAACTCATACTTGGTTGTGGAGGCTAGCAAAAGACTGGGAGCGACAAACTAAGAGAGCAATAATGGCCATAATCATGCAGAGCGACAAAACATCATTGATCAAAGCATAAAGTGATACTACAAGTTGAAAACTAAAGGATCATAAAGGCTATGGTGACTTGAGACAGTCATAACATGGTGTGAGCATGTGCCAAGTCAACCCAAATAAAGCATCAAAGGAGAATACCACTATACTATGCTTTAATATGCTAAAACAACGCATGATTCATCCAAGGCACATTAAGCAATCTCAATTGTTTATAACAAGTCATGCTACAACAAATAATACTAAGCATAAATCCAAAACAATATCAGGCATGGCATGACAAAGCATAGGCCACAGTCAAAAACAAGCTCTTTTTACCACATACGCATGAACTTTCCTACTCTTTTCCAAACCAAACCAAACTATTTGTAAACCAATGTATGAAAGAGGGGGTCCAACCAATTTATTCAGAAAACTAAGCAAACAAAAGCAAACGAAAAACCAAAACAAAAACGAAAAAGAAGACGCTCCAAGAACAACACAACCGTGCATGAAACAATAAAAATGCAGCGTTTGGAAGAAACCTAGAATTTTTATTGATGAAGAAGGGGATGCCTTGGGCATCCCCAAGCTTTGACGCTTATACTTCTTGGATATTTCTTGGGGTGACACAATTGGCATCCCCAAGCTTGAGCTTTAGTCCATCCTTCATCTCATTACTCATTCCTTCCATACACCTGAAATTTTTCCTTCATACAAAACTTCACACAATGTTTATTAGCAACATTAGTGCACTTAAGATAAATAAGTCTTAAGGTTCAGTTCTAACACCAAATAAACTTCCACTATAACACTAGCTACTGTATCACTTCCCTAAAAAAGCTCAAATCCCCAAAAGAACTCAAAAAGGAACCAACAAGAAGCAAATGCAGAAAATGGCAGAAATCTGTCAAAACAGACCAGCAGGTAAAGACGAATTTTTTCGAAGACCTTATGTTGCTCAAATCAAAACGTGTTGAACTAACGAAAATTAGATAACAACCTGGGGCAGAATCCCAAACAATTACAGCTCAATCCGACATACAGAGCTCTCTCACGAATTTTTACGGTGAAGCACAAAAATCTGTTTCGGGACAGCAACTTTCCCAATCATTACTTCTCTCTCATTAGAGGTTACTCTTGGCACAAAAAGCAAATAAAAAGGATAAGGAGAGGTTATTACAGAGGTAATAACTTCCAAGACTCATCTAAAACTCTTGGGTTATCTCCCAATAAGTACTTTTCTTTAACGCCTTTAAGTTAGGCATGATAGTTTGAGAAGATGCTCACATAAGAAATATGAATTGAAGTAAAAGAGAGCATCAAGAAGCAAATTCAAAACACATTTAAGTCTAACCCACTTCCTATGCATAGTAATCTTGTAAAGAAACAAGTCATGGAAGCACAAAGCAATAAGCATAGTAAATCAAAACAAGTGCAACTTCAAGACTTTCAACATAAAGAGGGGAAACTTAATATTAGTGAGATGCATAAAACCATGTTTTCCTCTCTCATAATAAATTTCAGTAGCATCATGAATAAAATTAACAATATAACTATCACATAAAACATTCTTATCATGAGACACATGCTTAAAAGAATTAATACTCTCCACATAAACATAGTCATTCTTATTAATCATAGTGGGAGCAAATTCAACAAAATAGCTATCATTATTATTCTCATCACCATAATCATCAAATATAGGAGCATATTGTAATCATTAATTTTCTCCTCAATAGTAGGTGGACTAAAAATATCATATTCATCATTGTAATCATCATATATTGGAGGTTTTGTATCATCATAAGGAATAGAATAGCTATCCTCCAAAGATGGGGAACTAAAAAGATCATTTTCATAAAAACTAGCTTCCCCAAGCTTAGACTTTTCCATTGCATTAGCAATAATGGTGTCCAAATAATTCATACTAACAACATTGCTATTAGCATGAAAATAAAGTTTCATAGGTTTTTAAATTTTCTCTTCAAACACTTCATGTCCTAACTCAAGATAAATATTATAAAGCTCTCTAATTTTGTTGTTGTTTTCCATTAAGCCTAACTAGTGAAAACAAGAAACAAAAAGACAAAATTGCAGAATCTAAAGGAAATACCTTCGAGTACTCACACTGGAGGATGTGAGTACCTTTTACCTTACCTCCCCGGCAACAGCACCAGAAAATAGGCGTTTGCCGTGGGAGGTTCTTCTTCTTTAATCCTCCGGTGTGAACACCTTTTACCTTACCTCCCCGGCAACAGCGCCAGAAAATAGCTTGATGTCTACGCACTTCTATTCTTATAGACAGTTGTTGGGCCTCCAAGTGCAGAGGTTTGTAGAACAACAGCAAGTTTTCCCTTAAGTGGATCACCCAAGGTTTATCGAACTCAGGGAGGAAGTGGTCAAAGGTATCCCCTCTCAAGCAACCCTGCAATCAAGATACAAGAAGTCTCTTGTGTCCCCAACACACCCAATACACTTGTTAGGTGTATAGGTGCACTAGTTCAGCGAAGAGATAGTAAAATACAAGTGGTATGGATATAAGACAACAGTGCCAACAAATAGCTTGATGGCGTGGAAGAGACTAAAGCAAAACTGAAATAAAGATGGAAGCAAGCAAACATGTAACAGATCTAGTAGCAAACGGTGTTTCAATGCTTAGAAACAAGGCCTAGGGATCATACTTTCACTAGTGAACACTCTCATATAAATATCTTCTCTTTATGATACTACTCCTAACTACTCTCCGGTTGGACACTCTAATCGATGGTAGGGTTATAACAACACACCTCAAATTAAGTCTTTCCCATCTAGAAAACCCCACACTGTCACCTTGAGTACTAGATGAGTCCAACAAACACCACAATTTCATAAAGACATCCAACTCCAAATATAACTCATAACAAGTATTTGTAATCTCTAGCCTAAGTGCCACCATGGTGTGCACACTATCAACTTCACACACATGGGGAGAGCAGAGATATATTAAAGCACTTGAGTAGCAAGGTAGATCTACTTGATTACAAACCTTATGATCACAATATGATCATGCATAGAGAGAGAGATGAACACATAGCTACCAGTAGAACCATTAGCCTCGAGGAAGAACTACTCCCTCATCATCATTGGAATCAGCAATGGCGATGGAGATGGTGGTGGAGATCGATGGAGATGGCTCCGGGGGCACTTCCCCGTCCCGGCAGGGTGCCGGAACAGAGACTTTCTGTCCCCCGAATCTCCCCTTTGGTGGTGGCGGCGCAGCAGAACTTTTCGTGGATTTCTGATTGATGATTTAGGGTTTATGCATCGGGAGGCTCTTATAGGCGAAGGAGGCAAGGTCGGTGGAGTGCCAGGGGGCCCACACCACCTGGTGGCGTACCCCGGGCTAGCCCACGCCACCATATGGTGTGGCCAGGCCCTGGCCCTCCTCCGTCTCTGCTTCTGGCTCCATGAGTCTTCCGGTAAAATAGGAACTTTGGCTTTTATCCCGTCCAATTCCGAGAATATTAATTTTCTGACTTTCCTGGAACCAAAAACAGCAGAAAACAGGCAACTGGCACTGTGGCTCTTGTTAATAGGTTAGTCCAAGAAATCATATGAAAAGTACTCCAAAGTGTGGACAAAACATAAGAAAGTAGATAAAACCAAGCATGGAACATCAAAAATTATAGATACATTTGCAATGTATCAATGGCTATGTGCATAATATCTACGCGGTAGTTCTTCACGATTTCTACTCGCGCCGCAAGGCTCACCAGCATATCCTCCATGTAATAAGGAATTGGATCACTCGAGGGATTGGCCGGAGTACCTCATTGCACGCGAAACTAATCAAGTGAAGCATTAGCGATGGCATCAGATTTAGGGAATTTGCCTGAGAATAGAATAAGAAGAAAGTGTCAGTAAAAGTACAAGGGCCAAGCTCAGACAAAGAAATGGTGGCAAAGAGGAGGAAACTCACGTGCGATATGGACAAGGATCTGACCTAGTTCGGCAAGTGAAGCAGCATTCCTGTTCTTGAGCATTTCACATTCGGCATTCACAGTGGCAAACTTGGTGTTAGCCTCTTTTAGCAAATCATTGTCCTTGGCCAGCTGAACCTTCAAGCATTCTTTCTCCTCGGAGAAGTCCTGGTCGGCCTTATCCAACTCCGCCTTGTGGAGGTCCTTGAGCCTCTGGATTTCGGCATTCAGCCGAATTATCTCATTGTCCTTAAGGTGAAGCTTGGCGATCTCATCATCTTTCTTTTTGAGTTCGGCCTGATGCTTTCCTGCTAGATCGAGAAAATGAAGCATCATGTTAGGCATAGGCACGCTATCTTGAAGTGTCAGTGCAATAGTTGGTTGACCCGACATAGTCGAGGTATAAATATTTGTCAAGTCAGAGTAAAAGTAAGTAAAGGCTAAGTGACCAAGACGAGTTACCTATGAACACGGCCAAATTCTTGCGCATGATGATGTTCTCAGCCTCAATCTCAGCTGTACAATCCGGATGACAAGTTCATACGGATAGCAAGTAGCACAGAGAAGCGAGACGAAAAGATCATAAGATAAATAACTTACACTTCTTTTTCAGCTCAGCAAGTAGTTTGATGTGCTTGGAGCGAAGGTCCTTATATGTGTCCAGCAGATGCTGGAACTTAGCAGTTTGGCAGTTGGTGGTGATCTAAAATAAGAAAATGTTAGTTTAGAAGTAAGAAGGAATGTATGGATATTCGAAGTCTACAAGATCCGGGCCAAGTGGAACTTAACCCGGCTCTAGGTATGTGGATATGCTAAGTCTACAAAATCCGGGCCAAGTGGGACTTAACCTGGCTCTAGGTGTGTGGATATTTGAAGTCTACAAGATTTGGGCCAAGTGGAACTTAACCCAGCTCTAGGGGTGTGGATATTCGAATTCTATAAGATCCGGGCCAAGTGGAACTTAACCCGGCTCTAGGTGCGTGGATATTCAAAGTCTACAAGATCTGGGCCAAGTGGAACTTAACCTGGCTCTAGGGGTGTGGATATTCGAAGTCTAGAAGATCCGGGCCAAGTGGAACTTAACCCGGCTCTAGCTGTGTGTGGATATTCGAAGTCTACAAGATCCAGGCCAAGTGGAACTTAACTCGGCTCTAGGTGTGTGGATATTTGAAACTACTAAGGACTTGCGCTAGTTTTCTAAGAGCATCCGGCCAAGTAATAAATTACTCCCCTAGAGGCTCGGGGACTAGTGGGTATATCACTAAGTGTTTGTGCTTATAAAAGGCATGACGGAAAAGGGTTTACCTCCGTCATCCAGCCAGCAAAGGAAATGGCCTTGGTGGCAGTATTCATCTGAGCACTAAACTCCACCGGACCAAATTTCTCCAAGAGATCGTCCTGGGGGTTTATAAACTCGGCGTCATTCCAATTATTCACGTATTCGATGAGTGTCGGACTGTAATTCTCCCTGTTGAGCCTGGCTCATCACTAGACCCTTGGCGTGGGCCTCTCTCCTCACGATCTGGGTAGTAGCTGGGCTGGTATGAAAAGTCAGTTTCTTGTTACCCTCAAATCCGGTGGCAGTTGACCCGGAGGCGGCGCCATCCTTCTTGGTCATGGACGCGAGTGTGCGTTGTCCAGACTCAATATTGGTGCCTTTGGAGGTTGGATCCTTTGCAACCTCGGCTAACTTCTTTCTCTTGCTGGTGGACTTTGGACGCTGCAGAGGAGCCGAGGTTGCTGCTTCGGATTAAGCCTGAGAAGCTGGCTGGAATATATCCTTGATGGACATAGTTGATCCGGATGTAGCTGCCTAAGGCCTTTTGGGCGCCGATGCTGGTGCTGGCATCGATGCTGGTGCTGGTGTTGGCACTGGCGCTGGTGCTGATGCTGCTAGTACTGGTGCTGGAGATGGTACTTGTACATGAGTTGGTTCTGATGCTGCTAGCGAGGTCGGTAATGATGAAGAAGGAGTCTGGGGAGGTGCCGATGAAGCTGGCACCTATGTAATGGATGGTTCCGGCTGAGCCGAAGAACTGGGGAGGTCCGGCATAGCCGTATCTTCGGTAGCCCCACTGCCCCCGCACCGACATTATCCTCGTCATGACGAGGTGGGCTCAAATCTGGCACGGTCACTGAGCTCTCTTGGATAGGGCTCAGTGGGGGAACGTCGTCATCGCAGGGGGAGATGGAGCACTCCGGATAGGAGAGGAGATGCTGGGACCACTCTGGGAAATAACCCTTAGGGCGCTGCCGAATCAAACAACGAGCATCAAGTTAAAAGGATAAAGAGAGACAATTAGTTTGCCAAGACAATGAAGCATGACCCAGAAATGAATGAGGAAGGAAAAAGGACTTACTCGGAAGAGGATGGAGGTTCCTTGGGACGAGGCACTCTCCGGACCGTGGTCTTTGCCTTAGGCTTAGGCTTGTTGGCGCCCTTGACGCCGAACTTCTTTCACCTCTCTTCTTGGTCGGAGGCGCCTCAGAAGCTGCGGCCGAGGTTGCTGGCCATTTCTAGGAAGGGACAGGAACCGACTCATCCACGGCGAGAGAAGGATCCTCGTGGACCTGTCCGGCCGGGTTAGCTGAAGCCAAGGTAATCATAAACATGTAAGAGATGGGTGCTGGATCAAGTACCTCCATAATCTCAACATCGGAGTCGTCATCATCCGGCCAATCCCTCAAAGAAGAGGCCTTACTAGAGGTTCGCTTGGAGCTATCCGAGTAGGTAAGAATGTCTCCGGGTTTGGCTCAACTGCGTCCGGGTTTGAGCGGTCCTCTGCCCATTTGAGGGTTGGCTCCTTGCCATCTTCCATTGTCTGTTGGAGAAACAACTAAGAGCAAAAATACTAAAGGATCAAATAAGGATACAGTTTGACTTACCACGAGAGTCGGAAAGAGGGTCAAGTGAGGAACATACCGAAGGAGGCAAGTTACCCCGGGTGAAGTGCTCAAGCCCCCATTTCCACACCTCGATGAACTCATTTTCTATCTTAAAGATAGCCTTGACTCGGCGAAATATGTTAGTGTTGTCAAGCTCGAAGGAGGAGGTGTGATTGGGGTCGAGAGGACCACTCATGTGGCAAAGCTTGTGCGAGTGCTTCTAGAGAGGGGAGATCCGGCTGCGAACGAAGGTGATCATAACATCCTCATTGTGCAGTCCCTGCTTGACAAGCTCCTTGATCCGTCTGTCTACTTGATTCGCCAAGGTGGTTGCCCGCTTTGGGATTCGGTCCCACAAGGTCGCATTTGGAGGACCCAACTTGAAGGGAAGCAGCCGGATTTGGTCTTCATCCGTGTTGTTCCTTACATAAAATAAGGTCCGAGACCAGGCCTTGCAGGATTCGAGGCCTGTGGCCCGGGGGAAGCAGAATTCTTACAGGGAGAGATAGAAGCTCCACCGCACTGGGTCAAAAGTTTATCGGCTGGGGCAAGAAGAGGGTCGGGAATGACGTTTTTGCGAATACCAAATAACTTGATCCAAAGTTGTTTGGTGTGCCAGAGGCCGACATATCCCTCTATGCCAGAAGCGAAGGAAGAGAGGAAGGTAATGGAATTTGCTAGAAGATGGTACGGCTGAAGCTTGTAGGTATTGATGAAATCATGGAAGAAAGCACTCACTGGGAGACTGAAGCCACGCTAAAAATGGGACAAGAATA
Source organism: Avena insularis (assembly GCA_023614405.1). NCBI lineage: Eukaryota > Viridiplantae > Streptophyta > Magnoliopsida > Poales > Poaceae > Avena > Avena insularis. Next base: position 472,575,868 of record CM042694.1, read on the forward strand.
CCACGAACTCGCCTGGATTTGGGGAGGGAGCAATATCTTTGGCAGAGAGGCGACATGTGACTCATGCGGGGATGCGGCGGGTCTGGTAGAGCCAGTCAAGATCATCTTGACAGACCCATGAACCAACCCAGCCACCGCGCTCGTGCGCCTCGCCTTCCTCCTCCTCTTCCTTAGCGATGATGATCTCCTCCTCCATCATCTCCAAATCGCTATCGTCACAGAAGCAATCTGCAATTGGAGGCAAGGACCTAGATTGGCGAGGCCCCATAGTGGCGAGCTTGCGCGGGAGCAGCGGCGCGGATGCAGAGGAACAGCGAAGCGCAGCAGCGATGTCCCTACAAGAAGAAGAAGTAGCGGCGACGGCGTTGTTGTGGAGAAAAAGGAAGTAGAGGGCAGGGGCGCATGCAAAGTGGGGAAATCCCCAAGGGACGCCTTGTCCCCTATTTAACTGCGCCCCTGGAAGGCGTAGTGGGATCTAGGGCTACGGTGTGCCACACGATGTGGCCGTGTATTTGCCAAGCCAGCCAATCAGGCGCGCGCCACACCAAGGGCCACATGGAGAAGCGAATCCTGTGACGCGACATGATGATACAGTTAACGAGGTGGTTGCCACGACATGACATGCACAACAGTTATTCCTGACAATGAATACAGTAACAGGCACAGTAACTGGCGCGAGCCTTTAAAATGAGGCAAAGTGATGATTACTCTCCACGTAAGACGTGGGGAAGCGTATGAGAGAAGGAAAGATGGTTCAGATATATGGATAATAACCCGGCCAGCGAGAAGTAACTCGGAATCTGCCAAGGGAATGTCAAGCAAAAGGAACCGAGTTACAAGATAACTCGGCGAAGAAAGTGCAAATCTTGATAAGTGGAACCTGCTATAGCCTTATCAGCTGAAGTTGCTAAGACCGTACCAGCTTCGGGGACTAATGTTGGGGGGATACCCCGGGTAGGGTCACGCCGGGGTATAAAGGCTGAGTTAGCCAAGGTACAACACGGTCAAAGCGAATGCTGACCGGGTCACCTCAAGGCAGGCCGACTTACAGAGTGACTCGTCCCGATGGATATTCACCTTATGTTAATCCGGCCAGCATAAAACATATGTCGGCTATGTTCGATCTACCTTGTTTGCAGGTACCCTCGTAGCCGGGTTAGCCAGGCACAAGCCGGGTTACATTTGGCTTCCAAGGGAAGGAAGGAATCTCTCGCTGGTCAAAAGGTGGCCTCTGTCCACTATAGCATGAGCGAAGCAGGCAGAGGGAAGAACCAGCGGGGTGTGGCCGACAAGGGTGGCGTAGCCAATGTCGGTTGACACCACCAATGTTGGATGATGCAACGCCGCGGAGGGGCTCAGGGAGGCTTACGCCCTGAGTCTGGACTAGCCGTTTAAAGTGTAAAAAGAGGAATCTTACTTTAACCAAAGGGCATATTCAGGGAATATGCTTCCATGTGGGCCATAGATTTGTAACCTGGGCTCCCCTATATAAGGAGCACCAGGACCTACATAGAGGGGATGGATCATTCTGTCTAAGAAAGAACCCTAGAGCATTGTAGTGGGCAGTAAGAGAACTAGTCTCCTTCTCACGAACAGCTTGAGGAGCCCTTGTAATCCACATTCAACAAGAGAGAAATAAAAACACCGGTGTGTGGAATCACCACACTATCCTTCCCTGGATTCCTCTAGTGTAGATTGGCCCCATCTTTAGCCTATACATAGCATCTGCCGTGTCACCACCACGACAATACAAGAAACCAATCTGCTCCTAATGTTGTTACTACTCCTGTTACTAAAAAGAAACCTATTGTTTTACCATGTTCACCATTATCTACGATGTATACTCCTACTAAAAATTAAATGATGGATGATGATATGTATAATGAGGGGGCGCTTGTTTTATCCAAGTCCTTATCTGATAAAAATGAAGAAACTAATTATGATGAAGATGAAACTAGTGAAAGGAATGATGAAAATACTATTGCTACAAGTTCTAGATCAACACCTTCTCAAGAAGATATTCCTTTTGGCAGAGCTTCTATGAATATTTATCTAGATGATATTGATATTTTCGATGCTAATATGAATACTTCACTAGGAGATTTTGTTCCTATTTTTAGTAGATCTTATGTACCTGGAATTTTCATTAAAGATGATGATTATCACTTCACTATTGATCCTGAGATAATTAAAATGGCTAAGGATATTCAATTCTATGGAAAATATGAGGAGTTTGCTTTTGAACACTTGTAAACATTTTATGATTTATTCTCTTTATTTGGTGGAGATGAAATTCAGCAACACTGTTACTTCTTGAAGTTGTTTCCCTTCTCTTTAGGAGGAGATGATAAGGCTTGGTATAACTATTTAGCTCCAAAATCTATTACAGGCAAATATGAATGTTTTACTTGTTTTATAATATGTATTTTCGTGCTCATAACATACATGCTATTACTAATGACATTTTCTACGTTGTTCAAAACAAGAAATAAAGCTGACCCCAAGCTTGGGGGGACGTATTGCGGTATGAAAAGGAAATTTCTTGTCCATGGTTTGGAAGAGAATAAATTATTTTATATATTTTATAAAGGTCTAACTTGAGAATCTAGAGCTTATCTAGATAGTATTGCGGGTAATAATTTTAGACACATGATAGTTGATGAATCAGGAGTAAATAATAGCGCTAGATTGTTTCGGCTCAAACTACTATCCACTTCGTCCCGATTCTTTTAAACCGTTGGATGGACGTCGAAAAGGACACGCGACGACATCGCAATGGAGACTTGCTATCCCGTTATAAGGGACCCACTACGGTTCAGGCCAGAAAGATTTCATACCACGGACGGGGTATCGCGTGCGCCGTCATACCCCGTGTTGCAGGATGGTGTGCCACGTGCATGACATGTGTCTGCCGTTAGCATACATGGGCAGGAACACACTCTATGAGAGGCATTCCAAGGGCGATAACGCTCTGCACCTGCTAGGTGGTGGGGTCCACTTAGATCCGATGCGACGCCGTGAGCCCATGTCGGCTGCAGACTCTCGTGGCCATGGGCCCCACAAGGAGCGAACATGACAGAATAGACCATAGACGTCCACGGTTTCTCGCGGACATGGGGCCCATCCAGAGTCAGTGTGGTGGCATTATCACATCCATGAGTCCCGCAAAGAGCCAAGTGTCATCTTAGACCGTAGACATCTATGGTTTCTCGTGAACGTGGGGCCCGTCCAAAGTCGATGTGGCAGCATTATCTTATTCGTGCATCCCACAAAGAGCCAACATGGCATCATAGACCATAGATGTGTGTGGTTTCTCGCAGACGCGGGGCCTGTCCAGAGTGTACGTGGCCCCTTAGACTAGCCGATTGCGGTTTGTCGCGGCGGAGGGGCATGTGGACATCCGATGTGACATCATAGGCCCTAGTTGGATACGATTATTCTTCACGACAGAGTGCTGAGTTGGCTTAGCATAGACTCTAGGCGTCAGCGGTTTCTCACGTCTGATAACACGGATGGTCGCGTAGACTCTAGGCGGAAATATAGACAATATACTTGCACGGGTTCTCGCGGCAAGGTTATTATTAATCCTTTCATCTATGTCTCACACATGAGTAACTAGCTTTTCCTTTCTCGCTCTTTTCTACCATGTGCATGGACGTCGACCTTCTTCCTCCTTACACTTATGCCTCCATGCATGGTGACCTCCTTTGGCCTTTCATGCAAAGTAAGCTCCTACGTCTTGCCGGATGGTCTATCTACGAGGCTTTCGTCCTTATTTTACTTTTGTCATTTACCTACGAGTCGCTTTACTCTAACGTCTTTGCACGCTGTTTTCTGTGCTTCTGTAGGCTTCACTTTCTTATGAAGGATCTCTTCTCACATTATGTGTTCTTCTTTATCCATACACTTTTCTTTCCTTTCTTTCGATAGTGGGAGTTATCACGCTGACCAATGAACTTTCTATGTCTGGAAGTTTTGGTATTCATCATCCACTCTTCTAGTACGATGGCATGTCTCTCTTCTTTTCTTGATTTATCTTCGTATATTTTAGTACGGTGATTCTCATTTTCTTTTGTTTTAACTTTTATAATTTTTTCATGTCTGCAATACTGATCTCCAAGGAGTGGTGGATAAGCTTCGTTCTTACGTCATTCGATGCTGGAGAAGCTGGTGATGAAAGAGTTGCTAAAGGAAGATGAATCGCATGACATCGATAGTATGTGTTTTCTTTTTGTTTCCCGCTCTTACAGATTCTATGGCATTTTCTTTTGTTGTCTTCACGTTTGCTTTCTTATTACCAGTGTCTCCAGCGCGTCCACCTCCTGACATCCGGTGCTGCTCGACCACGGTGGACAGCGACTTCCTATGCATCTTCCTACTACCTACGAAGGAAGACAACCTTTAGGCCGACAAAACATATCATAGGCTTACTTAGCTAACTTCTTCTCGAGTCGACTTTTCCTTTCACTTTGCTAAGCGAGCCATTTCTCTTGCCTTTTAGGGTCTTATCTTTGTGATCCCTCCATCACCGGCTTATTCTCGACTACGACTGCCGCCGACTTCTTACGTCACGCCTGGCTACCTATGGAGAAAGATGTCCTTCAGTGAGCTACGGACCATGGTATGTTGCCTTGCTTTTCCAACGACGGTGCTTCCTACCCGACTTTGACCCTCGAGGTCTTTTCGCTACCATTGCTTCTTGCTTTTTAGGTTTTTCTATGCGTCAGCCCCCTTCCGTCGGCTTCTCCTCGACTACACTCGTAGACAGTGTCTTACGTCTTAGACGACTGCCGATGGATAGAGACGTCCTTCGGGAAGCTACGGGCATCCTGTGTTTGCTCCCTCTTCGATTGATAGTGCAGAGATTCCTGCAGAAAAGGAAATAGAGGGAGTGTTCTGCTGGTACTACCAGCAGCGATAGTGGATGCTGACCGACGAATACATACTCAGAGTCATCATCGCGCTTAGGAGAAACCTTCGTACCATCTACGCAGGCGCGAAGGAGAATCAGAACACGCGGTTGAAGCTCAAGGCCAAGATAAAGGATATTAGGAAAATCCTTTTTCTGCGTGACTCTTCTACCGAGGAGCCAAGGAGAAGGATGCAGGTATTATGAAGCAGGATATGATGATGACTATAAGAGTTTATTGTTTTTTAAAGACAATTTTGTATAATATTTTATTTTTTTCCTCCGTTTTCGCATATCTGTATGATTTAACTGTAATAAAATAATGTGAAAAAATAAAGAGTAACGCACCTATTGGTTATTTGGTTTGCATCGCTGTATGTCCAAGATTTATCGTTAGACCTATTATTTTGTTGACTTCGTGTTGATGTCGCGCCTCATATATGAGTTGTCTGTGTTTTCTTATGTCATCAGATGTTCTACGCGCGTGGCCGTTGAACAAAAGTGTTAGACATTTTCAAATAACAATCACGCACATGTTTTACCTAGGCTAACGATGCCAACGTATAAGCCTTTTTATATCAGGGTAAAAAAACTTGCTAAAAAGGCATATATTGTAGAACACGGGTACTACCTATTTGCAACGCTAACGCGCCTTTGCCACAAGGAAGATGAAACGTGTTGCTAGATGTTCCGCCTAACAACTTTGTCATACAAATAAGACTTGATTGTCACACATTTTGCCCAACGGATGCGACCCCAGGGCGAACAAAAAGGCTAGTAACAAACTCGGAATCCATGTGTTGCATGAGGACGTTGTGATGTAAGTATAACATCCGACCGTTTAAGAACCAATGAAGGGTAGATATAGGAATATGTTCCTACGCATGTATTCATCTATAAAAATATGGTAAATTTTTCGCAAACGAAAAGATTAGAGGGATCAGGGTTTCTTTCACTTTTGTGTGTTAGGGTTTAGCTTATTTAGGTAAATGTTATGAATTCTGATATGAACTCTAGGAAACTTTGACTATTTTGGGAAATTATTTTGATTTGGCATTTGAATTTTGAATTAACAGTTGAAATAAATTCAAGTTATAAATATCTATGAGTTTATCTTATTAAAGAAATTAGAATAATGTTTACATGAAATATTATTATTATCACATATTGTATATTACAAAGTTGTACAAGGATACAAATAAATAAGAATCTATTATATATTAAAAGTACATGACATGCTCACCAAAAAATAGAGAAATAGACTAGAAAATCTCACAAAAATCAGAGCGATCTGACCATTGATTTGATAAAATGGAAAATCATGACCAATAGTTCTTTAAACTAAATTTATACCACTGAAAGTTAAAATTAATTATCCACCTATGCCATTAAAATACACCATGTCCCTAAAACCTAAGGTAGAATTGTTTCCCTTTTTCTCTCAACACTAGATCATGTTGGGGCGCGTTGCCGCGCCCGTCTATTAGAAATCTGAATGTTAGAAAATAGTAAATCTATTTTTAATTCAAATTGAGAAGTTTGATATACTATAACTTAAGTAAGTTTATAATGTAATTTAGAGCCACTTTAACTTAGTAATACAAAATTTATATTGTATTTTAGTGTTAATTTAAAAACTGTCCTTAGTATGTAGAACGTGATGGGTTCAGACCGTACCCTATTAATAGGGATCAAATCGGTCAGATAGGATCTGGCCTAGTTCATAAAGGTGATCGACACTAATTTAAGTCCATTTTATATCGTATTGCAATTGAATGTAATACTCGTGACCTCTTCTAAAACTTCATAGCAGAATAGTGTTGCATGGGGTCAACCACCCGGCCTCATCCCGTGGCTTTTCCTTTGTATTTTTTTCAACTTCAATCACCGTCTCTAGTAGAGGATAATTGCATCGAGCTGGCCCGGGGTCGCTAGCAATTTTTTGTTTTCTAGGGAACCAACATTGGTGGCAGCGGACACCCGTTTCACTCTCAACTCTGTCCACTTACCGGATTCATGGGCTCTAATTGGTTTTTAGGCCCAAATCATCACAATAAGTATAATTGATGTCCAGAGAGGCGGCCCCTAGGGACAATTCAGCCCAGTGCAGGATTGAAGTGCATCCAACGAACAAGAATAGCCAGAAAACCCAATTCGATGGCCAAAATTGCTGAGGCATGAGAGGACTCACTCTCAACTCTGTCCAATTACCGGATTCATGGGCTCTAATTGGTTTTTAGGCTCAAATCATCACAATAAGTATAATTGATGTCCAGAGAGGCGGCTCCTAGGAACAATTCAGCCCAGTGCAGGATTGAAGTGCATCCAACGGCCATGAATAGCCAGAAAATCTAATTCGATGGCCAAAATTGCTGAGGCATGAGAGGGCTCCCTCTTGTCTCAGTTTTAACATCCTAATGGCCGTAACACATCGTCAGCGTCAACCAGATCGTCACCACGATCTAGGATATGATTGGTAGGTTGGCCGTACGGAAACGTTGGAACCAGATAAGCTGAAGGTGATCGGGATGCGTCTTTTGTCCCCAGTCCATCGGCGGCAACAACAGGACAACGACTTATTGATTGCATCGTGATGTATGTCCAACATCCAAGCACTCCCAAAGCACCGTATATAAGAAGCATGCAAGAACACACGATCTGTAGTTTTGCATCTCTCGAGTGCTGATATTCAGGACTCAGGTTAGATGAAGCAATGATAGATTGATTTTGCTCTCAGGTGGTTCATCAATCCGATCACATGCCAAGGTTGTTAAGTTTATGGCGGTTCATATGCAGTCGGCGTAGCCCTAGAACAAGACTACTCTCTCTAATCCAAATTAATATTCTTAGTTTTGTTTAAATTCGGATGTATCTAGCCTAAAACATATCTAAATACATTCGAATCTAGATAAATTTTAGAATATTAATTTAAATCGGAGGTATTTTTTCTTCATTAGCAAAGTTGCTATTTTGGAACAATCCGTGGCAACTCTCTCGTGCGGTACAGGCTAGAATCTACAGCGTGGCCAAAAACAACAGGAATATTTGATGCCCCGCCGACACATTCCAGTCTCAAGTCCTTCCTCTATCTTGGTACTGGCGTGGATCAAGACAGGCTACGAAGCACATGCCTGATTTCTGAGATTCTCCGATCCAACTCCCTGGTAATTATACTTTCTTCATCCATGCAAGCACCTTGCTTGTATTACTAATTATGTAAGAGCACAAGTGCAGGAAACTTTATATTCAATGATGAACTACTCCCTCCGACCCATATTAGTTGACTTAAATTTGTCTAAATTCGGATGTATCTAAACATGTTTTAGTGCTAGATACATCCAAATCTAGACAATTTGAGTCAACTAATATGGGTCGGAGAGAGTACTAGAATTGTTAGAGAGACCGGCTCGGCCGGCTCTACCTAGCTAGGTCTAGTTTCTTTCTTGTACAACAATATGTAATCTTGACTTGTACTCTAAGTCCACCGATGTAATTTGTGTATAAATAGATGAGAGGGGCAACCTTGAGGCGTTCAATTAGCAGCCCGAGTCTCAAACTGTTTCATGGTATCAGAGCAACCCACATCCTCTACCTCCTAAAACCCTAGCCGCCCCTCTCTCCCAAAACCCTAGCTACACCCCTCCTTCCTTTCCTCCCACCATGACCCCCGACGAGATCCACGTCAAGGAGCTCGAACTCCAAGCCCGGGCCGACGCTCTCGACGCCCATGAGGCTACCCTCGCCCAGCAACTCGCCACCATCAACCCCAACCCGGCGGCCACCATGCCCAATCCGACCCCAACCCCACCCACCACCACACCTAGTCCCTCCACCTATGCAACCTCCATCAAACTCCATGTCCCAATCACGCTCAACCTCAACGACGGCAACTACACTAGCTGGCGGGAGCTCTTCCTCGTCGCCCTTGGCCGCTACGGCCTCACCGCTCACGTCATCGGCGAGGCAACTCCCTCCGACACCACCCCCACATCTGATTGGGGCCGCGACGACTACACTGTCCTCTCGTGGATCTATGGCTCCATATCCGTCGACCTCCTTGGCATCGTCATGCGCCCCAGCTCCACTGCTCGCATGATTTGGGATGCCATCGAGAACCTGTTCCGCCACAACAAGAAACATCGTGCCATCCAGCTCGAGGAGGAGTTCCGCAACACGCCGCAAGGGGATCTCTCCATCAGCGACTACTGTGCCAAGCTCAAGGCTCTCGCCGACGCTCTCACTGACGTTGGCCAGGCCGTCAGCGACGAGACCCTTGTTCTCACTCTGCTCCGCGGCCTCAATGACTCGTATGCACACCTGCGCTCTTTTCTTCCGTTTCAGGTCCCGTTCCCCTCGTTCCTTCAGACCAGGTCTTCCCTCATCCTTGAGGAGACACAAAAGATGGACGCCAAGCATGCTGCATCTACCGCTCTCTGGGAAAGTGGCCAGAGCATCCCTCCGAGCGCCGCAGGCATCGCTCCCACCCCTCCTCCCGGTGGCGATCACTACGAGGGCGACGACTCTAGCGGCCGCGGCTCTGGAGCCCCCTCCAACTACTTCACACGCGGCGGCGACCGTGGCCGTGGTGGTGGCCACAGTGGTCGCGGACGTGGCCGGGACAATCCCTGGCAATTCAACCCCTGGACCGGCGCACCGACGCGCGCGTCTCAGCAGCAGCAGTACCACTACCAGGCGGCGCCCTGGCAACCACGACCTCCTGCACCCGCACCGCGCTCCGGGTGTGCTTGGCCCCTGCCCCGGCATGAATCCGCAAGCATACACCGCTCACGGTCAACAGCTCCATCAGCAGCCGCAGATCGACCCCGCTCTCCTCGCCGCCCTCAACAACCTGCACATCCCTAGCAATGACTGGTACATGGACACAGGAGCATCCTCACACATGGCATCTGATTCCGGTAATTTCCACTCTCTCCGTCCTTCACCTCCACAATCTGTTACAGTTGGAAACGGCGCTACTCTTCCTGTTACACACATTGGCACTCAATCTCCGTTCGTCAATTCTGTATTGATAATCACTGTACCATCGAATTTGATTCCTATGGTTTTTTTGTGAAGGCTCTTCCCAGCGGGACTGTGATCCTCAAATGTAACAGCCCGGGTCCCCTCTACAGCCTAGGTCCGTCTGCCCCTGCCGAAGCTCACATCGCCACCACTAACTTCGACCTATGGCACCATCGTCTTGGTCATCCCGGGAACTCCACCATGTCGCACCTTCATCAGTCCAAGACCACCTCCATCAATAAAGCAGACTCCACTTTATGTCATGCATGTCAATTAGGGAAAAACGTTCGGGCTACCATTTTACTCTTCTAAATCCCACACCACCCATCCTTTTGTTCTTTTACATTGCGATTTGTGGACATCCCCTGTTCCCAGCTCTGGATATACATATTACCTAGTTATCATTGATGATTATTCCCATTACTTCTGGAGTTTTCCTCTTCGTAAAAAGTCTGATGTGTTTTCTACATTTGTTGCTTTTCATGCCTACGTCACTATCCACTTCAATCTTCCCATCCTAACCATCCAATGTGACAACGGAAAAGAATTCACTAATCTTAAACTCAACTCATTCTTTCCTACACATGGCACTCTTTCGTTTCTCCTGTCCATATACATCCCAACAAAATGGCAAGGCCGAGCGAGCTATTCGAACCATCAACAATGTCATTCGTTCTCTTCTTTTCCAAGCCTCCATGCCTTCAAACTTATGGGCCGAAGCCCTTCACACAGCCACCCTACTCCTCAACATTCATCCTACCACCGCCCTACAAAACTCTACACCCCACTACTTTTTATACGGCACACACCCCTCCTATAACCATCTATGTGTCTTTGGCTGTCTTTGCTATGTCAACACAGCTTCCACCGCACCCCACAAATTAGCCCCACGAGTCACACGTTGTGTATTCCTAGGTTACCCTCCATGATACAAAGGATATCGATGTCTCGATCTCACAACTCGTCGCATAATTATCTCCCGTCACGTCACGTTTGATGAAACCATCTTTCCCTATGCATCTCTCCCAAACACGACACCTATCCAAACACCCAATATATTCGACCCTCCTCTACTGGATGCTACTCACATCCCTCCTCCCACCCCTGCCACGCCAGCCCAAACCACTAAAAACCCTGCCGCGGCAGCACCCCACCTAGCCTCCTCTGCCGCCGCTGCCGCGGCAGAAAAACCTGCGCCAAACTCTGCCGCCGCTGCCGCGGCAGACAAAAACAATGCCATTCCTGCCGCGGCAACCTCTGCCGCCAGCCCTACTCGCCATCCTGCTACGACATCCCCTCCATTTATACCACCAACTCCGTCATCCCCTACTGTTGACACACCGGATAGCCCACCACAACCTACCCCACCTCCTGTTCTTCATCGTACTCGTCGAACCACTGGTCACCTTCCTCCTCCCATAGATCGCCTCAACCTCTCTGCCACTGTGACCTCTCCAATCCCGCACAACTACCTTACTGCCCTTCGTGATCCCTCTTGGTGTCTTGCTATGCAAGAAGAGTACGATGCCCTCATATCCAATGGCACATGGACTCTAGTACCCCTCCTCCCGGTGCCAATATCGTCAGCGACAAATGGATTTTTTGACATAAACATAACTCTGACGGTTCCCTTGCTCGTCACAAGGCTTGTTGGGTTGTGCGAGGCTTCACCCAACAGCCCGGCATTGACTTCGATGAAACCTTTAGTCCAGTTGTTAAACCAGCCACCATCCTTATTGTTCTATCTCTTGCACTCTCTCAACATTGGCCCATCCACGAACTCGATGTTAAAAATGCTTTCCTCCACGGCACCCTCAATGAGGAGGTCTACAGTCAACAACCTTCTGGATTTCTCGACCCAGCTCATCCCAACCATGTTTGTCGTCTCCTTAAATCCCTATATAGCCTAAAACAGGCCCCCCGTGCCTAGTTCCACCGATTTGCCTCTTTCGCCACCAAAATAGGATTTCTAGAATCCAAGTCCGATGCCTCCCTTTTCACGTTTCATCAAGCTTCTGGCACAGCCTATCTTCTTCTCTATGTCGATGATATTATCCTCACTGCATCTACATCTCTCCTCCTTAATTCCCTCATAACCACTTTCAGTCATGAGTTTGCTATGAAAGATCTTGGTCCACTTCACCACTTCCTTGGAATCTCCGTCACTCGCACTTCTCACAGCCTCCATCTATCTCAACGCCAATACATTCTGGATATTCTCTCCCGCGCCGGCATGAGTGACTGCCACCCCTCTCCTACACCCATCGACACCAAAGCCAAATTACCCTCCTCCGCGGGCAACCCCGTATTTGACCCATTCTTCTATCGCAGCCTTGCCGGTGGCCTTCAGTACATCACTCTCACCCGACCTGAGATATCTCATGCTGTCCAACAAGTCTGTCTCCACATGCACGATCCCCAAGAACCTCACCTTAATCTCATCAAATGCATCCTTCGGTACCTCAAGGGGACCCTCGATCACGGACTTCTTCTTACTCCTACCTCTTCTCATACACTTCCTGCCTACTCAGATGCCGATTGGGCAGGATGCCCGGACACTCGCCGGTCTACGTCAGGATTTTGTGTGTTTTTGGGGGACAATCTCATTTCTTGGTCATCTCGACGGCAGCCCATGGTGTCTCGCTCCAGCGTCGAGGCAGAATATCGAGTTGTTGCTGCTATTGTTGCTGAAACATGTTGGATCCGTAGTCTTCTTTAGGAACTACGACGGCCTGTCAACACAGCCACCATTGTATACTGTGACAATGTCGGTGCGGTTTACCTTTCTGCGAACCCGGTACAACATCGACGTACTAAACACATTGAGCTGGATATTCACTTCGTTCGCGAGAAGGTTGCACTTGGCGCTCTCCGGGTTCTGCATGTTCCGACCACCTCACAGTTTGCCGACATTTTCACAAGAGGACTGCCGTCAACATTGTTTCGTGAGTTCAAATCCAGTCTTCACATCGGTGATGCCCCGAGTTCAGACTGCGAGGGTGTGTTAGAGAGACCTGCTCGGTCGGCTCTACCTAGCTAGGTCTAGTTTCTTTCTTGTACAACAATCTGTAATCTTGATTTGTACTCCAAGTCCACCGATGTAATGTGTGTATAAATAGATGAGAGGGGCAACCTCGAGGCATGCAATTAGCAGCCCGAGTCTCAAACTGTTTCAAGACAAACAATTTCCTTACGGTGCAGCTGGCTGCATATATAGTTAACGGAACTACAGCACCGTGTTTCTTTATGTCACATGATACTAAAAAAAATAGAGCGTCTCGCCAGATTAACCAAAAAGAAATTACTTTGTGACCCAAGTACTGATGCACTCCTAGGTAAATTTATTGCGCAAATGTTCATTTCTATTGAACTCTGTAATTGTTCCATTGCTGGCAGTGATGAACTATTTTGTAATGTCTCATGGTATGGTGAACTTCTTTGCATGTGTATAGAGATGCAGAGAGAATCAGAGACTCGGAGGAGATATGGAGTATAACTGAGGAACACACGGAAAGTAAGGGGACGGTGAGGAATCATGGAGGTGGGCACGGGGCACCTACACTCAATGTGAAGTTTCCACCTCTAGCTACATGTTATCAGCACCATCGATCCATGGCCTGATGACATGTAGAAAGAAGATGATGCTCCTACGTGACGTGATGGTTTGAGCTAACAGCCGCCAAACTCAAAAATCCATCTATTGTTTTTTCTTCTTACAAAAATGACCTCCATATTTGCTCAGGTTTTGTGTTACTTTCTTGATTTTGAAGGATCATGCATATAAGGTTTGATAAAAAATTGACATGTATTTGTATTGCACATGTAACGATTTTCTTAAATAAAAATGGTTTCGAGGTATTAGGATACATATACTTAATTATGATGGTCTGATCGGCAACATTTGTGGCTGATGACATGTAGAAACAAGGTGTTGCTCCTACGTGACGTGGTGGTTTGAGGTGACAGCTGCCAAAGGCGAAAACTTCAGCTCAGTTATTGTTTTTTCTTTTTACAAAAAATGAGCTCCATATTTGCTCGGATTTTGTTTTACTTTCTCAATTTTGAAGGACCATGCATATAAGATTTGATAAAAAAATTGACACGTATTCATATTGGACGTGTAATGATTTGCTTAAATAATTTTTTGAGGTATTAGCGCAAATATGCTTAGTTATGTTTGGCTATGGTTCAAACAAAATACCAAAGATGAAAACATGATGTATGATAGAAGTGTACATTTTCTAAATACAAATGGTTCTATTTGGAATTGAGGTGGATAATAAATTCCATTATGTCAAAGTGTTTTTGTAAAGTGATTGTATGGTAGCCTACTGATTTTATGGTAGAGTGTAACTTTTTAATCACATGGGCATAACACACAATAAGAAAACTTAGTCAACTATTCATAGTTAATAATATTTAAGTTGATACTACACCTTTGTGATTGATTATGTTTACCAACTATAATCCATGAACAAGTTTTTTAGTGCTTTTGACTTCCACAAATAGATATTTTTGTATATTACAATGTTGTTTTATTCATCGATTGTATAAATATAAAATTCTATAAATTAAGTAATTCATAGGCTCTCATCATGTCATATTCTACCACCACAGGCACACAAATGATGTGGTGACAACCACTTTTATCATCATTAGTTTACCTTGTGTGTTATCAGCAGGAAAAAATAATTTACAAATGACTATGTTATTGTTGTTATACATTTTTATTATTTCAAACGGTATAATATTTGCTTGAAGAAAACTATGGTGTACTTCCTATTTTTTTGAACGAGTACTTCCTATTCGGTTAAGACCGTAAAGGACATTCAAACACTTATTAGGTGCATTTTAGTTTCCATTAGCAACGATCTCCCAAGATAATACTAATATTATTGTTGTTTCAAAATTCAAACTATATTCATATTCATACCTGTAGTGACAAATGTATGTGTAACATCACAAAACTTTAATCCAAGCTTATCAAGATCCAAATCATCAAAATTAGGGTTAACAAAAACTTTTCCAAATTAAAAATGAAAGCATTCATGTGTATGTGCATTTAATTTAGGAATTGATTTGAATTGCCATGGTTTTGTGATTCTTTGGTTGTAAAATGTTTGTATGGTAAATTAAACATCATCTAAACCTTTCCCAAGCAAATCCCAAAGAAAATCAAATAAAAAACAATTAAAAAGGAGGAATGGTCATTTTGGTCATTTTAATCCACTACACTACCTTGAGTGTTCCAAGCACTCAGTTCTCAATAGAAATAATTTTAGATCTTTACAACCCTTGCTAGTACACATAATAAGGTACCAAGGCCCACTTTTTATCTGCTAAAAAACATTCAAATACTTATTTTAAATGGCATGAGAAAATTGAATTCAATGCATATGCCTAGATCACCCCTATTTCAAAAAACCAGCAAATTGACCTCCACTTTCAAAACCCTTGCAACCAGAGACTACCTAGCACTAGTGTAGATCACTCAAAAATTTTGAAACCAAAATCCAAACTTTTACTTCTTGTGGCCATTTCATCAAACAGGTGGCAGACACAAATCTTGCAAATTCCAAAACACTATAGTGACCAGTGGATTTGGTCACCATTTGGGCCTAACTTGGTCCCCTTGTCCCCCAGCTAAAATCCGGCCCTAGCTCTCTCTCCCTCTCCTCTAGTTGCTATAGTACCAAGCCGCCCAACGCCATGCGCCAGGTCGACCATGGATGGCTCGCCTCAGCCCGTCCCGCGCTCTCCTTCGCCCGCTGGCAGACAGGCGCCATCACACCGCACCGCCTTGACCAGCCCCCGACCAAAATGGAGCGGAGGACCAGCCACATTTGCTCGCGCCCATGCCTCTGTCTGCCATGCCGATCACCCCGGAGCGCCGCGCCCGCTAGAGCAGCACCGGCCTCGCCTAGCCCTAGCCTTGCGTGGCAACACCCGCAGCAGGCCCAGCCACCGCCCAGACATCCTCGTTCGCCGCCTCGCGACCAGCAGCCCGGAGGAACCGTGTCGAACACCGCCGCCCGCGCTCAGTTCACTGCACGCCCCCGACCAGTAGAGACCTCGCCTTGCCGCGCCTTTAAGCCCAGAGGACCGCCGGGGGACAGAGAATCCATCGCCGCATTCGCCCATGCCGAGCGAGCCCCGCATCGTCGTCATCGATGACCTCACCGGCGCCCGCTCTGCCCTCTCGTCGACCCTATATAAAGCGACCACCCCAGCCTCAATTCTCCACACTCACTCACTCCCCACCTCTTTCCTCACTGAACCTCACCCACCTCTAGCCGGCGCCGCTGAAGCTCTGCCTCACCGGAATTGGAGCCTAAGACGCCGCAGCAGGAGGAGGAGGGCGTCTGCGATTTAGGGTACCGCAAGGTCCGCCGCAACCGCGCCTCGCCTCGCCGTCGTCTACCAGCCCGTTTCCCCGCCTCACCGACCATGCTGGAGCCCTGGTATGCCCCCAGTCGAGCCCCACCGCCGCGTCTAGGTTAGACTCTCGATCCGTCGTCGACGATGACCTCCCACCGTTAGATCCCCTTTAGATCGTGTGGCCCAGGATGCTAGATACCGTTTCGGTGTTTTTGTGCCGCAGACCGGTGGAGTCTGCATGTCAGGCAGCCTGTTGCGCGCACTGTGCATAGCTGGGCCGGCCCAGTTAGTAATCGCGCGAGTTAGAAATTGAAATTTAGTTTTTTCTATTTAGAGTTAATCTAGTTTCTGTCCACTAGTTTAAAAATAAATTCTGGGAGTTTGACAAATCCAAATTGCATGAAACCAATTTTGCCTGAAAGGTATTGAAATGATCTATCCAAGCCCATTGGATTTAATTCAATTAGAGTTATAGCTCCTAGTAAAAATAATAAAATAGAAGCATTTGCACCTTGCAACATTTTTATAAAATCAACCAAGTTAGCTTTTGAGTTGATTCCAACTCTTAAAAATCACATTTCATCATATCTATCTAAATATGTAATAATATTAACGTTTACATGCAGTGACTTTGGACTAGTACCAAAATAATGCTATATAGGCATTTGTAGTCACTTTAAATCATTAAATAATGAACCTAAACCAAAGTAATTATGATCCAACCTTTAAATTACATTCCCACATGTTAGAATACATGGTGATGACATGTGTTCACATGATCCCATATTTTAAGTGGTGAATATTAAATCTTAGTTAATTTTTCAATGAGTAGAAATTACTTTTCTAAAATAAAAAGGAAGAAACTAGTGAATAAAACTTGTGATGCTTGTGATGATAATAGATCATCAATTGTGTGCCCTAGAGTACTAATTAGGATAGTTAAGTATTGTTTGGTGATTGTGTACTCCGTATGTATTTATAGGAGATAGTACCGACCAAGCTTACGAGGAGGAGGAGTGCTACCAAGAAGAAGAAGAAAACTTCAACCACTGCACCAACCAAGGCAAGCCACCATTAACAATGCAAGCTAGCTCTTGCAAGCTATTGTTAGCAAGCTAGAATTAAGCCAGATGAATGAGCCAAGATGCCTTGAGCATGCTTTGGTCACACCACCTTGACTATTACTACCCCAAGTATTACCTTACAAGCTTTACTTCCTTTAATTTACACAAAGTCCTTTACTTGTTTTAAAGGTAGCATAAAAAGTATAAAACTTGACCTATTTAGAACCCTTTAGATGTCATTCTATGGCATGAGATTGATCCCACTATTTTCCACCTTAATGAACACTCTTAACTTAGTAGTTTAGAGTAGATCAAAAACTTGAGTCACTTAGATGGGAACACTTGGTGAAAATGAATTATGAAAACCTTGGAATGATGAAGTCATTCTATTGAGATGTTTTGACATGTGTTGATAAACAAAAATGGTTTACGATGATGAAAATGTTGAGGCATGAGCCTTAGCCCTTTTATAAAACTGATGGTTGGATTCAGATGCGATACCATTCCAAGTTTACCGTACAACCACACTACCTGAATTGGGTAAGGCTTAGCTGGAAATTTATATGCATTAGTATTAGTTACCTCGCGTGAGAGGTTTGAGATGAGGCTACCTCTCAATGTTGTCCACCTATGCAGTGCCCAAGATGACTGATGGTCATGGTTGGGAGGCCATGCTCATAGGAGAGGTGCTTATACTAGGGTGTGTAAAGGAAAGGTTATCTTTGATTATCTGCATACTAAGTATGATGATTCAGGGTTATCCCTGACAGATGTATCGAATCTTGTGGTGAAAGTGTACCACCTCTGCAGAGTGTCAAACTATTCGAATAGCCACGTCCGTGGATATGGACAGTTGGAATGGCCATACTGTTTCGTTGTCAGATGTTTTCCAAATAACTTATGAAATGTATGATGGATCTTAACTTGACCACAATAGGGTTGTGTTTATGAAAATAGCTTCCCGACTTAAGTGAGTCTAGAACTTTGTCTTATCTTTCTTTGCTTCAGAACTCAGCTGAGGTTTCAAACTTAACTTTACAGTTAAACTTGGATTTAGCACTTTAACTTAGCACTATACTACTTGTTAGTGGTAGTTTGCGAGTACTTAAAGAGTACTCATGGCTTTTGTCACTGGCTATTCTCATGGCCAGACTATGAACGATACTATCAAGATGATGGCCAGCAGGACGGCTATGATAACTAGGATTATCTGCCTTCGTCATCATTGCCTGTGCCCCTGAAGATGGACCCCACCGCTACGCTTATCTTTTATTTCCGCTGCTTGTTGTATTAAGACTGGATCCTGAGATCCTTATTTGTGTAAGACCATATGTATGGTTTGTAATGGATGATGTACTGTGATATCCAATCCGTTATGTCTTGCAAAAATGTAATCCTGGGATTGCGAGGGATGGCATAACGGGCATCTAGGATTAAAAATCCGGGTGTTGATAAGTTGGTATCAGAGCCATCCTGACCATAGGAGACCCTATTTAGAATGGACGTCCGAACAAAAACTTAGTTTCAAAACCAAAGTGAGTATTTATGAAAAACTATCTCCTCTCTTATCCTTGGGAATTCATTCTTTCTCAAAAAATTGATGTTCCTCAAAATTCTTACATTATTACTTAAAATTTGACACACTTGATCACTTCACTAATTTCCTCATCCTTAATTCATGTAGATGGAGACTCAGTTCAACAAATTTTACCAGTTGGGAAATGGAGGTCATTGACCTTCGAGAGGGATCTGGATTCACTGTCAGAGTTATTGGGACGCCCACGTCCGGAGTTTCTTGGAGCTCAACTTCTAGGACCCCCAGGAGGAGACCTACAGTGGCTAGTCACCGCTGATCTTAGAGGAAGCATCGAAGCACCAACTTCCGGGAGAATTCAGTTCTCCATGAGAGAGAACAACTGGCTAGATGGATTAGCCAGGGCAATGCATGAAGCTCTCGCACGTCTATGTGCCCTCAGCATCAACAAAATCCAAGGAACCCGTTTTGCTCACTATGCAAGACGTGACTTCATGGGAATGCTGATGGAGATGCCAAGTCACCCAGAGTTGAGGCGTCAAGTGGCGAATCTCGACTTCTTGCTACATGACAGACATCAGGAACTGGACAATGCCAGGGAGTTAGCCAACCAGAACTGTGTCATTGCCGACCAGAAGGCCCAGACTTTCGCACTGCTTGTCCAAGATCGCCAGTCTCTTTGCCGCCAGCGTGCAAAGAAGGATCACACCATCGCCCATCTTCGCAATAAGGTGGCCGACCTCGAGAAGACCATCAAGGAGCAGGAAGCTCAGCTTGCTGCCAAGGAAGAAGAAGATGAGGGTGAAGACATCCAGGGAGACATGGATTCTTACCTCAGCAACGATGATGACTTTCTGGAGGAGGATGTCGTGGACTTCTACACTGGCGATGAGGACTCCGACTTCATCGATGATGAGTAGATGCACTAGAGCACTGTCATAGCATGAGATGTATCGGTCCCACTGTATCGTAGCTTGCAGAATGGTTCTTCAAACCATCTGGTTTCCCTTTGATTGTTGTGGTGTGTGTTGTATCGTGTGTTTGTTTGCATGAATGAAATGGAGTTAGTTGGAAAACCTGAGTCTAACTCAAAGTTTTAGATTTGAAACCAAAACCATAAACCTTAGAATTTCCCTCTTACCCCTTTATCTACCTCAATCTTCAGATGACTCGTGGAAACCAAGGAGGGAGTAGCTCGTCGCAGGACCCAATGCTGCAGATCTTGCAGAATCTCATCGCAGACCGTGAAGCAAGCAGGGCAGAACGTCAAGCCAACTTAGCAACACTACAGTAGATCGCCCAGATGGCTCTCAACAACCAAGGGCATGGAAATCAGGATCACCATGGATCCAAACTCAAAAAAATTCAACCAATCTAAAAACCCTTTAGATGCTGATGACTAGTTACAAACGATGGAATACAACCTCGAAGTTGCAGGAGTTGATGAAAACGAGAAAGTTCTCTTCGCCACCCACTACCTGATGGGAGATGCAAGAACTTGGTGGAATAGTATCCGCAATATGAACCATGGTCAAGTGATGACATGGGAAGCATTCAAAGTCAAGTTCAGTCGCACCCACGTGCCGCAAGGTCTAGTCAACAGGATGAGAGATGAATTTCGTGAATTGAAGCAAGGAAGAATGACTGTGGTAGAATACCGTGACAGATTCCTGTCACTTGCCAGATATGCACCTGATGAAATCAACACAGAGGCCAAGAAGAAGGAGAGATTCTTGAACGGACTACATGATGAGATGCAGACTGTCCTTGTCAACATCCGTTTTCAGGATCTCGAAGAGCTAGTCGACTCTGCCATTCAGATGGAAGGGACGATTAACCAGGCAAATGACAACCGCAAACGTCGTATGATGCAGCAATCAGGATCCAGTAGTCACCAGAAGTACCGTCCCAACCCCTCACCAAGATATGCACCAAGGAGCAACCGACCCCCAATGTCTCGCCCAAGCTACCCCAACCGTAGCGGAGGCAACATGAAGTCCGGAGGAAACCATCACAACTCCGGAAACGCCAACAATTTCAATCGTGCACCTCCCAAGAGCAACAACAACATCAACAACAACACTACACCCAGAACTGGCAGCAATGCTATGCCTGTCGCAGCCAAGGACAAGTCCCAGATCACTTGTTTCGAGTGTGGAGTGAAGGGTCACTACTCCAATGAGTGTCCCAAGAAGACTGCCGCCAATACCACTGTGAATGCCCTAGCTCAACAGCAGCATCGTGTTCAACCAGGAAGAAGGTTTGCCCTAGGGAACCCTCACAACCGCAACGGTCGTCTCTTCCACATGAACGCAGAAGAAGCCCAGGAAGCGCCAGATGTAGTGTTGGGTATGTTTTCCATCAACTCAATTTTAGAAACAGTATTGTTTGATTCGGGAGCATCGCATTCATTTGTCACCGAAGAATTTGCATGCACTAGTAAGATTCACCCAACCAATCTGAAGCATATCATGATAGTTCAAATCCCCGATTCAACAACCAAAGCTAGAAAAATTCGCAAAGCTGTGCCTATCAGAATACATGGGATATATTTTTATGC
This sequence comes from Avena insularis, assembly GCA_023614405.1. Classification (NCBI taxonomy): domain Eukaryota; kingdom Viridiplantae; phylum Streptophyta; class Magnoliopsida; order Poales; family Poaceae; genus Avena; species Avena insularis. The sequence goes on from CM042694.1 coordinate 472,597,335, forward strand.
CAACCTAATAGTACTTGGAACTAAAGGATTGGAAGTAGTACTAGGTATGGACTGGATGTCAAGGCATAAAGGACTGATAGACTGTGCTAAGAAATCCATCACCATGACCAGTAGTTCTGGAGTAACAGTAGAGCATATATCTGAAACCTTACCTCGCCAATTCAAGTGCAACAAGAGTCTAGCCCTACCCACCATAGACCAAGTCCGAGTAGTCTGTGAATACCCCGACGTATTCCCAGATGAATTGTCAGGTATGCCCCCGGATAGGGATATTGAGTTCATTATCAAACTAATCCCTGGAACCGGACCCATATCCTAGAGACCCTATAGCATGAACCCCTCAGAGTTAGTGGAACTGAAGGAGCAGTTAGATGCCATGTTAGCAACCGGCTTGATTCAGCCAAGCGCATCACCATGGAGATCACCAGTGTTATTCATCGACAAGAAAGATGGAGGCAATCGTTTGTGTACAAATTACAGAAAGTTGAATGACGTCACCATCAAGAACAAGTACCCCTTGCCAAAGATAGAGGATCTATTTGATAAGTTGACTAGAGCCCAGGTATTCTCAAAGATTGATCTTAGGACTGGTTATCACCAACTTAAGATTCGTGCAACGGATATTCCGAAGACCGCCTTTACTACTCGCTATGGTTTATACGAGTATACGGTTATGTCTTTTGGATTAACCAATGCCCTCGCTATTTCATGAATCTCATGAATAAGATCTTTATGAATTTCCTAGATAAGTTTGTAGTTGTATTTATCGACGACATCCTTATCTACTCCAAGTCAGAAGAAGAGCATGAGCAACATCTGAGAATCATCCTAGAAACCCTGAGAGAGCATCAGTTATATGCCAAGTTCAGCAAGTGTGAGTGGCTGAAAGAAGTAGGATTCCTAGGACATATTGTGTTCCGGAGGAGTCTCATTGATCCCGCCAAGATCAAAGATGTCAAGAATGGGAAGCCCCAACCACTCAAACCCAAGTCCATGCATTTCTCGGATTATCGGGATACTACCACAAGTTCGAATAAGGATTCTCTAGCATCACCCTACACAAGACCCAATTGTTGAAGAATGACAAGAAGTTTGAATGGACGACAAGTGTGAAGCCAGGCCAGGAGCTGAAGAAGAGATTGATATCAGCCCCAATATTGATCATGCCAGACATCAAGAAGCCGTTTGATGTATATTGTGATGCATCCAAGATTGGTCTCGGATGTGTATTACTGCAGGAAGGCAAAGTCATCGCGTATCTGTCTTGACAACTGAAGCAACATGAGCAGAACTATCCGACCCATGACCTTGAATTAGCAGCCGTAGTGCTGGCAATAAAGACACGGCGTCATTATCTGATGGGTAATCGCTGTGAGATTTACTCAGATCACAAGAGCTTAAAGTATATTTTCACTCAGAAGGAGTTGAATATGAGGCAAAGGAGATGGATAGAGTTAATCAAGGATTATGACCTTGACATTCACTATCACCCCGGTAAAGCCAATGTGGTAGCGGATGCTCTTACCAGATTGCCTGGCATGCTAAACACCATGATTAAGGAGAAGCAACCAAGTTTGTATGAGGAGTTGGAGCAGTTTAGGACAGAGCTAGTTAGCAAAGGATTTTTAGCTAGCATTGGACTTCAACCCACATTAATTAGCCAAATCAAGGAAGCCCAGAAAGGAAATGAAAGTATCGACAGAATCAAACGTCGTATTGGTACAGGAAAGGTACCTGGATTCACCGAACACGAAGAAGGAGTATTATGGTACAAAGGACGTATCTGTGTGCCAGCAGATTCGGAGCTAAAGAAAGTTATCATGAAGGAAGCTCATGATACTCTTTATTCTATCCACCCTGGAGGAATGAAGATGTATCAGGATTTGAAAGAGCAATTTTGGTGGCACAAGATGAAGAGAGAAATCGGAAGCTACATCGCCAAGTGTGACATCTGTCAAAGAGTCAAAGCAGAGCATCAGAGACCTGCAGGATTTTTGCAACCATTGCAGATTCTGGAATGGAAATGGGATTCCGTCGGAATGGACTTTATCACCGTTTACCTACTTCCAGTAGGGGAAATGACTCAATCTGGATCATAGTTGATAGACTGTCCAAGGTAGCCCACTTCATACCTATCAAGACAACCTACCAGAGTGCGAAACTAGCAGAACTGTACATTGCTAGGATTGTCAGTCTACATGGAACCCCCAAGACCATAGTATCAGATCGAGGAACCCAGTTTACCTCGAGATTTTGGCAGGAAGTTTAGGAAGGATTGGGAACCAAGTTGAACTTCAGCACGGCGTATCACCCACAAACATATGGACAGACTGAGAGAGTCAACCAGATCCTAGAGGATATGCTTAGAGCTTGTGTGTTGGAATATGGATCAAAATGGGAAGACTTCCTGCCTTTCGCAGAATTCTCATATAACAACAGTTATCAAGCTAGTTTGCAGATGGCACCATTTGAGTTCCTATATGGAAGGAAGTGTCGTACCCCTTTGAATTGGTCACAAGTAGGAGAGAGTTAGATTTTTGGACCCGACATTCTCCGAGAAGCCGAAGAGAAGGTTCACAAAGTCCGTGAACAACTCAAAACCGCCCAGTCCAGACAGAAGAGTTATGCTGACAAGAGAAGGAGAGACCTGACTTTCAATGTCGGAGATTTTGTATATCTCAAAGTTTCACCACTGAAGGGAACCCAACGCTTTAGTCTGAAAGGAAAGTTAGCCCCCAGATATATCGGGCCCTTCAAAATTCTAAACCGTCGAGGAGAAGTATCGTATCAACTGGAACTGCCTGAAGAGATGTCAGCCATCCACAATGTGTTCCATATCTCGTTACTTCGCAAATGCCTAGAAGTGCCCGAGAAGACTGAAGTTTTCAAGAACATCGATCACAGAGCTGTGGAGATCAATAATGACCTGACCTATCCGGAAGTGCCCATCCGTATCTTAGAAGAAGCCTACAGAACCACCAGGACCAGGAGCATCAAGTTTCTCAAGATTCAGTGGAGCAACCATACCGAGGAGGAAGCTACTTGGGAGTGTGAAGGTTACATTAGGACAGAGTTCCCATATCTCTTTAGTTCCTAGTTTTCTTTGTAAATCTTGGGACGAGATTTTGTTTAAGGGGGGAAGGTTTGTAACATCCCAAAACTTTAATCCAAGCTTATCAAGATCCAAATTATCAAAATTTGGGTTAACAAAAACTTTTCCAAATTAAAAATGAAAGCATTCATGTGTATGTGCATTTAATTTAGGAATTGATTTGAATTGCCATGGTTCTGTGATTCTTTGGTTGTAAAATGTTTGTATGGTAAATTAAACATCATCTAAACCTTTCCCAAGCAAATCCCAAAGGAAATCAAATCAAAAACAATTAAAAAGGAGGAATGGTCATTTTGGTCATTTTAATCCACTACACTACCTTGAGTGTTCCTACCACTCAGTTCTCAACAGAAATAATTTTAGATCTTTACACCCCTTGCTAGTACACATAAAATGGTACCAAGGCCCACTTTTTGATCTGCTAAAAAGATTCAAATACTTATTTTAAATGGCATGAGAAAATTTAATTCAATGCATATGCCTAGATCACCCCTATTTCAAAAACCAGCAAATTGACCTCCACTTTCAAAACCCTTACAACCAGAGACTACCCAGCAAATTTTTGAAACCAAAATTCAAACTTTTACTTCTTGTGGCCATTTCATCAAACATGTGGCAGACACAAATCTTGCAAATTCCAAAACACTATAGTGAGCAGTGGATTTGGTCACCATTTGGGCCTAACTTGGTCCCCTTGTCCCCCCAGCTAAAACCCCGGCCCTAGCTCTCTCTCCCTCTCCTCTAGCTGCTCCAGTACCAAGCCGCCCGATGCCATGCGCCAGGTCGACCATGGACGGCTCGCCTCAGCCTGTCCCGCGCTCTCCTTCGCCCGCTGGCAGACAGGAGCCATCACACCGCAACGCCTCGACCAGCCCCCGACCAAAATCGAGCGGAGGACCAGCCGCATTTGCTCGCGCCCATGCCTCTGTCCGCCATGTCGATCACCCTAGAGCACCGCGCTCGCTAGAGCAGCACCGGCCTTGCCTAGCCCTAGCCTTGCGTGGCAGCACCTGCAGCAAGCCCAACCACCACCCAGACATCCTTGTTCGCCGCCTCGCGACCAGCAGCCCGGAGGAACCGCGTCGAACACCACCGCCCGCGCTCAGTTCACCGCACATCCCCGACCAGTAGAGACCTTGCTTTGCCACGCCTTTAAGCCCAGAGGACCGCCGGGGGATAGAGAATCCATCGCTGCCCTCGCCCATGCCGAGCGAGCACGCATCATCGTCACCGATGACCTCACCGGTGTCCGCTCTACCCTCTCGTCGACCCTATATAAAGTGACCACCCCAGCCTCAATTCTCCACACTCACTCACTCCCTACCTCTCACTGAAACTCACCCACCTCTAGCTGACGCTGCTCGAGCTCTGCCTCGCCGGAATTGGAGCTGAAGCCGCCGCAGCAGGAGGAGGAGGGCGTCTGCAATTTAGGGTACCCCAAGCTCCGCCGCACCCGCGCCTCGCCTCGCCGTCGTCTACCAGCCCATTTGCCTGCCTCACCGACCTTGCTGGAGCCCTGGTATGTCCCCAGTCGACCCCCACCGCTGCGTCTACGTTAGACTCTTGCCGGAGTAATCTGTCGTCGACGATGACCTCCCACCGTTAGATCCCCTTTAGATCGTGTGGCCCATGATGCTAGATACCGTTTCGGTGTTTTTGTGCCGCTGACTGGTGGAGCCCGCATGTCAGGCAGCCCGTTGTGTGCACTGTGCGTAGCTGGGCCGGCCCAGTTAGTTCCCGCGCGAGTTAGAAATTCAAATTTAGTTTTTTCTATTTAGAGTTAATCTAGTTTCTGTCCACTAGTTTAAAAATCAATTTTGGGAGTTTGACAAATCCAAATTGCATGAAACCAATATTTCCTGAAAGTTATTGAAATGATCTATCCTAGCCCATTGGATTTAATTCAATTAGAGTTATAGATCTCTCCTAGTAAAAATAATAAAACAGAAGCATTTGCACCTTGCAACATTTTTATAAAATCAACCAAGTTAGCTTTTGAGTTGATTCCAACTCTCAAAAATCACATTTCATCATATCTATCTAAATATGTAATAATATTAAGGTTTACATGCAGTGACTTTGGACTAGTACCAAAATAATGCTATATAGGCATTTGTAGTCACTTTAAATCATTAAATAATGAACCTAAACCAAAGTAATTATGATCCAACCTTTAAATTACATTCCCACATGTTAGAATATGTGGTGATGACATGTGTCCACATGATCCCATATTTTAAGTGGTGAATATTAAATCTTAGTTAATTTTTCAATGAGTAGAAATTACTTTTCTAAAATAAAAAGGAAGAAACTAGTGAATAAAACTTGTGATGCTTGTGATGATAATAGATTATCAATTGTGTGCCTTAGAGTACTAATTAGACTAGTTAAGTATTGTTTGGTGATTGTGTGTTTCGTATGTATTTATAGAAGATAGTACCGACTAAGCTTACGAGGAGGAGGAGTGCTACCAAGAAGAAGAAGAAAACTTCAACCACTGCACCAACCAAGGCAAGCCACCATTAACAATGCAAGCTAGCTCTTGCAATCTATTGTTAGCAAGCTAGAATTAAGCTAGATGAATGAGGAAAGATGCCCTGAGCATGCTTTGGTCACACCAACTTGACTATTACTACCCCAAGTATTACCTTACAAGCTTTACTTCCTTTAATTTAGACAAAGTCCTTTACTTGTTTTGAAGGTAGCATAAAAAGTATAAAACCTGACCTATTTAGAACCCTTTGGATGTCATTCTATGACATGAGATTGATCCCACTATTTTCCACCTTAGTGAACACTCTTAACTTAGTAGTTTAGAGTAGATCAAAAACTTGAGTCACTTAGATGGGAACACTTGGTGAAAATTAATTATGAAAACCTTGGAATGATGAATTCATTCTATTGAGATGTTTTTACATGTGTTGAGAAACACAAATGGTTTACGATGATGAAAATGTTGAGGCATGAGCCTTAGCCCTTTTATAAAATGTCGCGGGAGAGGTTTGAGCTGAGGCTACCTCTCAATGTTGTCCACCTATGAAGTGCCCAAGATGACTGATGGTCATGGTTGGGAGGCCATGCTCATAGGAGAGGTGCTTATACTAGGGTGTGTAAAGGAAATGTTATGTTTGATTATCTGCATACTAAGTATGATGATTCAGGGTTATCCCTGACAGATGTATTGAATCTTGTGGTGAAAGTGTACCACCTCTGCAGAGTGTCAAACTATTCGAATAGCCACGTCCGTGGTTATGGACAGTTGGAATGGCCATACTGTTTTGTTGTCAGATGTTTTCCAAATAACTTATGAAATGTATGATGGATCTTGACTTGACCACAACAGGGTTGTGTTTATGAAAATAGCTTCCCAACTTAAGTGATTCTAGAACTTTGTCTTAGCTTTCTTTGCTTCAGAACTCAGTTGAGGTTTCAAACTTAACTTTATAGTTAAACTTAGATTTAGCACTTTAACTTAGCACTATATTACTTGTTAGTGGTAGTTTGCGAGTACTTAAAGAGTACTCATGGCTTTTGTCACTGGCTATTCTCATGGCCAGACTATGAAGGAGACTATCAAGATGATGGCCAGCAGGACGGCTATGATAACTAGGACTATCTCCCTTCGTCAGCATTGCCTATGCCCCTGAAGATGGACCCCACCGCTACGCTTATCTTTTATTTCCACTGCTTGTTGTATTAAGACTGGATCCTGAGATCCTTATTTGTGTAAGACCTTATGTATGGTTTGTAATGGATGATGTACTATGATATCCAATCCGTTATGTCTCGCAAAAATGATAATCCTGGGATTGCGAGGTATGGCATAACGGGCATCTAGGATTAAAAATCCGGGTGTTGATAGTATGTCTACATTAATAGAATGTATCTTATTAGGTAATAAGAAATTAACCTGACTTTCTATAATGTTTCAGATTTCCATGTGATGACTAGATAGTATTTTGGTATACCCATTCAATGGCAATTGGCAATATCGAAAGTAACATGTTACTTACTAATTTAATTACCATCCTTTTAGTAAGAAAGCATGTTGTTTAGTGTTCCCTTATTCCATCTTGAAACTCATATAGACCCTTCTTCCTCTTCCTTTTCTCAGATTGTTTGGGTAAATAAAGACTGCATTTATAATCTTACCATAGTACAAGGTAGTTCTTCCTAGCTGACACGATGTAGTCTTTTGTTTTAAATACATCCTCTATTGAACGAAGCCTTATTAAAATAGAATGTTATTTACAAAAATTCATAATCTCCACAAATGTTTCCCTTGATAAACCGACCATACAATTAAATCTTAAGAGAACTAGATGAGGGCATGCATAAATTAAATAAAACATAGGCTTCTTCCATTTGGCTTAAAATATCCATGGTACACACTGTTATTCACTCGGTAAGACTATTTCGTGTATATTAGTTTATGTTATTTGCTGCTTCAAACCCTTGTCTTGAGTAAAATCCTCAAATGCCTTTCATGTTTCCTTTATGGTATTTTGGTAGAAAAAATATTAATCAATATAAGGAGTTTACGTCCTATGGTTTAAAAAAGTATGAAGAATTTAACCTGCAAGAACACGCAGAAAATACATCAACTTTCTTGATTGATTATATGTGTTTAACATCTACAAGACACCAAAACAGTATTGTTAGGTTTTCAAAAAAAATAAAAAATGATGCCCGCCTATTGCGCGGGCCACTTTGCTAGTTTATTACAAAAGGAATAATTGCAAATAAAATAAAGAAAATCTTCATTGAATAAAAATATATTACAATGTCTTTAAAATGAATAAAAGAAATTACAAAAGGATAAAAGAAAACCCTACACTATTTTCCTAATCTAATCTTTATCTTCTCGTCTTGTCCTATGTAATTTTGTACCTACAAGTAAATAAGGAAAACAAAAGAATAAAATAAAGGCTTAGTGTTAGTGTTTATGCTCTAAGAATGAATAGTGTAATGGACTGTTAATATTTCATCAGTGAGCATATTTAGAGAGGGGCAAGTTTCACCAATTGTAGCATATGTTCTTATTGTCATAACAGCCTCAGTGCAACATCATTGGCCATAGGGGCAAATTTTACCAGAGATAAATATGGAAAGGCTACGGTAAAAGCAGTAATAGTCCAAAGTTTCTTGAACAGATCCGTCTTAGCACAACAAGCAGACACACAACACACACAACAGTGCATGCCTGTGTTGTCGTTGAAGGAGTAAACCTGGGTAGGATAAGTACCAATCTTAGAAGCAGATCTCTCTCTCTCTCTCTCTCTCTCTCTCTCTCTCTCTCTCTCTCTCTCTTCTTAACACATTTTACCACCGCAAGAACTGCAAGAACATCCATCTCACCTCAGCAAGATACTCACCAGATCAACCACTAAATCACCAAAGAAATCCAATAGCCATCAAGCCAACATGGTCACCTAAGGAGGGGTGGATCAGGTGTTGGGCAAGGCCAAGCCAGGAGTAGATCAAGGAGCTGCAGGCCAAGCAACCATAGGGAGGAGCTGGACTAGATCGCAGCCAAGGAAAAGGGTCACCATAGCCATCATATCATTAACAAGCAATCTTAAGCCACATCAACAATACAGGTTGTCATTTCCTTCCTCATACATCTTTTTTGGTCTTTGTTAAGATCCATATGTGATTAAGGGAATGGAAAGCATCTTCTTAGAATGATACTCAAGTGGAGTATAAATTCACCCCTGAAGCTAAAGCATAGACATATAACTATTTATAAGATGAAGCCTTAGTCTATTGCATCCTAGGCCAGGGGGCTATTTTCTGGAATTACTTGGTAGATAATCAATAGTGGATGATTCAAGTACCAAGGTTCCTAATGATCAAGAACATCCATGTTTGTTACAGGTTACCACTGTGTACCATCCAATAGGAGGCTTCACAATGGCATCCATCCAACCATAGCCATACTTCTACTTAGTCAACCTAAGCAATCATTTTCCTAGGATTATAGGAATCATTTGTAATCAAAATACAGTCACAGGATAGCAGTAGTGATGGCCTAAAAGTGCACATGTTTGTCAGAGAATGTTTTCACGGAAGTATTAATTCTAGTTTTTTATATCGATCCCAATAAGGAGCCTAGGTAAGTGTTTTTATGCGGTGTTTCTGTCGCACTCAAGGTGTCACGGGTTTTGAGTGAATTGACTGCAAAAGCTGACGGTGGAAGTGGTGAGTGAAAGATAGAGGAAAATTGCTTAGGAAATAAGTAAATTGCATAAAAGTAAAGATGCGAAAAGTGTGTAAAGGTCCTACAGATGAGAAGTTAGGCGTGAAGAGAAACAATTCATGGTGATAGTGAAAGTGCCAAATGGATAAAGTGGAATAAGTGATAGTGATATTTCATATTTATAAGTGAGTAGGCAAGCAACCCATATACCGACTAGGAGTCCTCATGGCGAATTCTCCCTAGTCCCAATGATCCATCTGCCAGTTACCACGACCATGGTCATCACATTAATTAAGGTCTTGCGACTGGATTAAGGCTTTAATCTTGATGGTTCGTTGTTTTCCTCGAGTAGTGCTAACTCTTCTTTGATATATGTCGTGTCACTTGGGGGTCACCGAATTACTAGCATACAAGTTCATACCTATGAGATCTTTGGATCATGTTACTTGGGCCCTTCAATTAGATAACAAGCATTAGGAAAACATAGATAATCATTCTCACTATTAAATAAACACTACAATGATCACAAATGGATGGATTTAAAGGAGGCACAACACATCTCACCAATCCTGTACATCTCCCATGCCTATGGGGAATTACTCAGACATGAGAGGAAGACAAATCAAAGGGATAATTGTATATTAAGTAGGAATCATCTCAAAGTTATGGTAGCAAACCACAATAGCAATCAAAGATCAAATCAAATACAAACCAAAGGTAGATCAAAGTATCAAACCCTAATCTTACAAGTGCCAATCTCACTCTATCTCTAAGTAATGATGGGAATGATGGTGGAGTATGTGTATTGGAGGTTGGAGATCATCGAAGAATGAGGTGAAGTTCTTCTCCTCTTCCTGATCTGATCTACCCCCTCTTGATGGCTTGCGGTGGCTGTGTTTTCTGTTTTGTTGTTCTTCTCATCGTATCCCCTTAACAAAAGTTGCTTGTATTGATAGAAGGGAGCCATCGTCGTGTAGTACGGGCAGACGGTACGGGCACGTCCCGACCTTACCACTGGTCGTTAAGCGTGTTAAACGCCTCCAATGAAAGGGGCTCCAACTGGGGATTTACTTCTTTGGATGCAATTAGCCCATAAATGCTATTAGATCTTCAATAAATGTTCATTACCTGAAAATCATCACAAGAAACCAAGGGTTCGCTAATTGCTACATTAACATTAGTAGACAGGGGTAATCTTCAGTGAAATTCGGCAATAAACAAGTGGAAAACCAATAGTAAAAGCAATGAAATTTGGAGCTATCAACACCCCCAAGCTTAGCGGTTACTCGCCCTCGAGTGACAAAGCTATAATGAGTAATAGTGAAGAATTGAATCAACATGAAAACTTACAAGTTCGAGGTTGTATCATATTCCATTCTCTCAAATCCTGCAACCTTGAACATGAGCATAATATATCTGAACAATTGCACTTAAGTTAAATTCGTAAACGCAAGTAACTTACTAGCTAATAGTTCTTATAACTCAAATGAGATTGTTAAAAATTTGGCTAGGCTTGCAAATCAATTTGTTTCAGCGCCTCTCTTATTATGAGAGTGAAAATGTTTTGAGCGAGGTCACTTGAGTCAAAATTAAGGGTGCACAACTAGATGTCAAAAGAATGATAAACTTAGAGCTTTTTAATTAACACCCACTTCGATAGTCGCGGCTATCAAATACCTCTTCTTTTCCTTGTCTTTCAAGAACTCTAATTGTTCAATTTAAGTGGTGAGGTGATGCCAAAGATCAAAAGTATCGAATATTTTCAACTCATATCTTGACGATAAAATTTTCTTCCTTTCTTAAGGATCAATGAATGTTTATTTTGTAAAGCTTACACAAACTTTTGAGAATACCAATAATTTTTCTCATATAGAGATACGTATGCCATCATGCCATCAACTCACAGCCGAAATCCAAGGTTATACCATAGATCGTTCAGAGGCTAGCGGAGTTGTTGGCATCCCAAAGGTGTGTATTTGAAACATATAACTTTTATTTCTTTCTTCTCTATTTTTTTATAGTAGGTCGAAACAGGTTTTGGCATCTCCCTCTCCCACCATAAAAAGTTTGTTCTATCAAACAATTCTTTTTCAGAACTTATCATCAAGTCAAGGATTAGTATGTGGGGTTGAGTGCTACTAAGATTAAGCCCTTAAGACAAAAACATGGCACCAAAGTTGTCAAAAGACACTTTCTCTTATTCTTAAAAGCTTGGAATTTAATCCAAGGGGTAGTTTTTCAAACTGATATTAATTTTCGAAAGTCTTAACCAAAGTGGTGACAAAAACCTTTAAGCTCAAGTCCTAAAAGATAAGAAACTAAGCACGGAGTCGAACTCAAGTGCAACCGAACATACATAAAATATTCATGAATAAGCTTACAAGAAGAAGGAAAATAGGAATGTGGTGCCTCCTATTGCTTGCTCATCTCCTACTTGAGCCAACTCTTTGTGTTCGTCTCCATAGCTCAATCACTAGAAGTAAGTATCCTGCAGAAAAATCAACGAGATCCGAGAGAAATTTTCACAAATAAAATTAAAAGCTAGTCTAATATTTTTGGGTTTTCTTTTAATCAAATGCAAAACTAAAAGTAAACATGCATTGAAACAAAACAAATAAAAATAAGAAATAAAAATATGAATGCAAAAAGGTGGGAGGATTTTAACCTCCCCAAGCTTAGGCTTTTGGCCTATCTAGAATCAAATGTCACCACCATCGGGCGGCGGTTGCTGGTATCAAAAGTTCGGGTAGAGGTTTGGAAAGTCGGTCATGAAAGAGGTGAAGTCTTGGGTGAGGTTGACTATGTTGGCATTCACATCATACAACGTGTTTTCTATGTTGTCAATGCGATGTACCACCTAGTCAAATTTGCCCCTCGGGACATAGTTAAAGGTCGGCTATGGTTGAGGCATACCTTATTGTTGGTGCTGGTGGAAAGGTTGTTGGTGATGGTGTTGTTGACCGTAGTCGTCCCAGCCTGCACCATGCCAATCTTCTTCACCTTGATCTTGCTGCTGTTGGCAAGCTGCTACATTTTCCTAGTTGGGGTGACCTCCTTGTGGCGCAGTCCTTCCTGAGACGATTAGTGCCTATTGGAACCCCTCCTCAGTGAGGACCCAACTTTGCTTACCTGGCAAACCAAAATCTTGGACAAAAGGAAGAAAAACTTGGTGGAGATCACTGTTAGGCTCAAAATAAAGATGGTAAGCACGAAGGGAGCGTTCGGGTCTATAGACCCCCATGAACTTGGTGCTAGCCATATGAATGTCATTCAGGATCTTACTACCATCCATAGCTCTTTCCTGCAGCAGGACAAATTCGTTTGCATAGGTGATCTGTGTGATCAACCCACCACAACGAATGTCCCTCGCGGAAGCCAAACTTTGGCGGCGAAAGTGCTGGATGAGAAAAGAACCAAATTTTACCTTGTGCTCCATCTCTGGATGCAAGGCCATATGAATTACACTTATTTCTGGGCCTGCCATTGCTCTGACATCACCTTTCCCAAAAATAGAATTAACTAGGAAGGTATGAAAATAACGGATAGTAGGATTCTGGATGGTGGCGCTCTTTTTGCGCAAATAATTGGTGTTCCTGTGGACAGAAATTCGCTCTCAAGAATGCATTGCCTCCATATGCACATTGTCATGAATATTGAGTTCCCCCTCATGGGAGAATCCAAAACTATCACAAAATTCATAAGGAAAGGTTGTGGAGGTGCCCATTGAGTAGAAAACTTATAGTGCAATTACGCTCTTGGGCCTGAGATCATCATGGAATGATGGCAGGAACTCGTATGTGGTGAGCTTGTAGGTGTCGATAGAGAGGTAGGAGAAGTTGACCATGCCAGCATGCATAGTCATCCGCTTGAAGTCCTCCAAAAGACTTTGGCAGGAGAGGAACTCACGGTTTACCCACTTTGTGGGCAAAACCTTGCGGTTGCTCACCCTCTCATAGTCTTGGCTCATGGCGGACCTCAAGTTGTCCACCTCCGAGCGCCTCTTCTTCGAACCCAGGGCTTGGTGGAGCCCGAGGCTCCCACCGTACCCGAGCCCTTGCCCGAGCGGAAAATCCTTCTAACGTTATGCATTGTGCTACAAAATTTTTAAAGAAAAATATAGGCATCAAGTTTCTATCACATGAACAAATGATTACATGTAGAAGTTACAAATCCTAACATGAGAAATCAACAATAATATCATCGCCGAAGTTGCCGAAATTATGTACAGGCGCACAGTACTAGCGTACCACGGCCGTACCACTGCTCGTTATCCGATCTGAACTTTTTTTCTCTTCATTTTTCCCTTGCTTCTCAACTTCTCTAAGGTAAATTATCTGAACAACTCAAGACTTGAAATAAATTTATTAGAACATACAAATAATAGAATAATAAGAACTTAAACTTAATTTATTGAGAATGGGTTAACTCCCATTAAGTGTTTTATTCTAGAGTTTTGATCAACCAAACTGCATATCATTAGCGTTTACCTCAAGCTACACTTTATCTTCGTTTCTTGCTGCTTGAACATGCTTAGATGGTGGAATGTATTTTCCATTGTATTCTTGTTTCTTTGGAAAGTATCAAACAATCTGATCATCATATATATTGAAGACAATCTTACCGCTAGAGCAGTCTATGTTAGCTCTAGTTCTGCTAAGAAAAGGTCTTACAAGGATGATAGAAAGTTTGTCATCCTCAGGAATGTAGAATGATAGAGAGAGAGATTGCCGTAATATGTTGGATATATTATTGAGCCTCATGGGCGAGTATATATAGGCGTACAGGGGATTATCTTAGAGTATGAGTCAAGTTAGGCTAGAGTCCTAACTATCCTAAACTACCATAATAACTGTGTCCGTATAATACTCTAACATCCCCCCGCAGTCGTATTGGTAGCATCGTGTAATATACCAAAACTTTAATCAAGGTTATCAAGATCCAAATCACCCAATTTAGGGTTAACAAAAACTTTTTATCATTAAAATAAATAAGGGTGCATATGTGTGTTTGCATTAATATGGAATGGTTTGGAAATGCCATGTTTGTTTGTTCTAATGGTTGTAAAATGATTCAAAGATGAATTCCACACCATCTAGATCATTCCCAAGTAAAATCCAAAGAAAAAAGAAAGCAAATGGAATTAATAAATGCAAATGGTCACTTTTGCCATGTTAATCCACTAGGTCTCTTTAGGTGTTCCTAGAACTCAATTTCAAACAGAAATAATTATGAATCTTTGCACCCCTTGCTAGTACAAGTAAAGATCTACCAAGTCCCACTTTGAAATCTTACAAAAACATTTGAACACTAATTTTAAATGACTTTGGAAAATTGAATCCTTTACATATGCATAGATCCCACCTTTCCAAAACCCAATCAAATGAATTCCCCTTGACCTCTACAAGCAAACATAGAAGCTCAAGCTTAAGTGGAGAACCCTCAAAAAATTTGAATCCAAAATTCAAAAACTTTCTTCATGCGGCCATTCTATCGAACACATGGAAGACACAAATCAACACTACAGTAGCTTCACTATTTCTACAGTGAGCATCGACCAATTTGGTCTCCATCTTAACCCTTGTCCCCCTAGCATCTACCATAGACCAGACCAGCACCCCCAGTCGTCGGGAAGTACAGTGGCGCCCCGCCCGTTCTTGGTCACCGCCAGCCAAGCGTGGACAACGCGCTAGAGACAACGCAACGCCTAACCAGCACACCCCTAGCTCCGCCGCACCCTACCGCGATCCCCTGTCCACCCCACAGAAGTAGCCGAGCCCTGAACCACCGAGGAACAGCCGCACACCGCCGCCACTGTGCCATGCACGGACCGCTCCAGTGAGCCGTCCCCGACCCACTTTCCCAGCTCAGGCATTGCTCCTAGCTTGCGCGTGCAGCATCGCCTTAACCCCAGTAGCCTCCCAGACAACTCCTCTCCCCCCGCTTTACCTGCAGCCAGCACACGCCGCGTCAAACGCCGTCGGACCCGCTCAGAGCGCCAGCCTCGCCCGACCAAAAGCCACTTCCCCTAGTTGCGCCATTGTGCAGTAGATGATCGCCAGGAGGCAGCACAACGTCCGCCTACCCACCCATGCCTTTAGCACCCTGTACCACCATCACCGACGAGCTCACCGTCGCATCCCTCGGTCCCCTTGTTGGGCTATATAAGGATCCCTCCCCAGTAACATTTCTCCACACTCCAACACTCCCCACCTCCCACTGAGTCCCTCACACCATCCCCGGAGCCACTCGAGCCACCGTTCGCCGGAATTTCCACCGGAGCCGCCGGAGCAGAGGAGGAAGGGGCAGTCGATTGCGACCACCCCAGGAGCCGCTGCGACCATGCCTGAGTCTGCCGTCGTCCACCAGTCCAATCGCCCCCATCTTCACGTTAGCTAGAGCTCTGGTAAGCCCCCAATCGACCCGCACCGAGTTGCTAGGGTTCAGTCTCGCCGGCGACCAGTTCGTCGTCGACGATGAGCCACGACCGTTGATCTAGGTTCTAATCGCACGACCCACATCGCCCCGTACCGCTTGGCATTTAGTTGTACCGCTGACATGCGAGACCCCCTTGTCAGTTGCCAGCTGCGCCACAGAGTGTCACTGGGCTGACCCAATTAGTTTCCCGCGTTGGCCCTAGAATTCAAATAAGTGTTTTTCTTTTTAAACTTAATCTAGTTTCTGTCCACTAGTTTAAAAATCAATTTAGAGAGTTTTACTTCACCAAAATGCATGATTCCAATTTTGTTGGAAAGTAATTAAAATCTCTATCCAAGCCCGTTGGATTTAAATCAATTGGAGTTATAGATCACATATAGAAAAATTAACAAGACATAGGCTTTTCTACATTCAAACATTTTTAAAAATTCAACCATAATAGCTTTTGAGTTGATTCCAACTCTCAAAAATCATATTTGACCATACCTATGTGAATATGTAATAATATTTTGGTTTGCATGCAGTGACTTTGGACTAGTACCAAAATAATGCTATATAGGCATTTCTAGTCACTTTAAATCATTTAAATGATAAACTTAAACTTATTGAAATATGATCAAACATTTAAATCACATTCCCATGCCTTAGAATATGTGGTGATGACATGTGTCCACATGATCCCATATTTTAATTAGGGAATATTAAATCTTAGTTAATTTTCAATGAGTAGAAATTACTTTTCTCAAATAAAATAAATGAAACTAGTTCATTAAATCTTGTAATGTTTGTGATGATGCTAGATCATCAAGTGTGTGCCTTAGTGTGCTAAATAGACTAGTTAAGTATTGTTTGGTGATTGTATATTCTATATGTATAGACGATAGTACCGACCAAGTCTACGAGGAGGAGGAGTTCTACCCCGAAGAAGACGAGGAGAATTTCAACCACTGCACTACTCAAGGCAAGCCTAGCACTTCAAGTAAACCGAGCAAGCTATTGTTAGTAAGCTAGATTTAAGCAAGATAATCTAAGCAAGATGCATTAGGCATGCTTTGGTTATATCTCTTTGATTTATACCTATACCAAGTTTTACTTACAAGCTTTACTTTCTTTACTTTACCAAAGTTCTTTACTTTGTTCATAGATAGCATAAAGAGTATAAAACCTTGCCTATCTAGTTAGACTTAGATGTCATTCTATGGCATGAGATTGAAGAGTAGCATCCCACCTTAGTGAACACTCTTAACTTAGTGTTTAGAGCTAAATCTAAAACTTGATCACTTTAGATGGGAATACTTGGTGAAAATGTTTATGAAAACCTTGGAATGATGAGTCATTATATTGAGAAGTTTTATTATGTGTTGTGAAACAAAAATGGTTTATGATGATGAAACTGTTGAGGCATGAGCCTTAGCCCTTTATAAAAACTGATAGTTGGGTTCGGATGTGATACCATTCCAATTTACCGTACAACCACAATACCTGAATTGGGTAAGGCTTAGCCGGAAGTTTATATGCATTAGTATGAGTTCCCATGCGGGAGAGGTTTGAGCTGAGGCTACCTCTCAATGTTGTCCACCTATGCAGTGCCCAAGATGGAAGATGGCCATGGCTGGGAGGCCAAGCTCATAGGAGAGGTGCTTGTACTAGGGTGTGTAATTGAAAGGTTATGATTGATTATCCGCATACTAAGTATGATGATTCAGGGTTATCCCTGATGGATGTATCAAATTTTGTGGTGAAAGTGTACCACCTCTGCAGAGTGTCAAACTATTCGAATAGTAGCATCCGTGGTCATGGTCAGTTGGAATGGCCATATTGTTCCGTTGTCAGATGTTTTCAAAATGACTTATGAAATGAATGGTGATATTGACTTCACCACAGCAGGGTTGTGAACATGAAAACTAGTTTCCAACTTAAGTGATTTTAGAACATTATTTTATCTTTCTTGATTTCTGGACTTAGCTTAGGTTTTAAACTTAACCTTGCAAATAAACTTAGAGTTTAGCATTTCCTACTAGAACTACCTTACATATTAGTGATAGTTTGCGATATTTAAAGAGTACTCATGGGTTTGTCCCTGGCTATTCCCATGGCTAGACTATGAAGAGGACTATCCGGAAGAAGGACAACAGGACAACTACGACAACTAGGACTATCTCCCATCATCAGCATTGCCTGTGACACTGAAGATGGACCCCACCGCTATGCTTATTAGTTATTCCGCTACTTGTTGTATTAAGACTGGATTATGAGATCCTTTATTTGTGTAAGACCTTATTATGGTTTGTAATGGATCACGTACTGTGATATCCAATCTGTTATGTCTCGCAAAAATGGTAATCCTGGGATTGTGATGTATGGCATAATAGGCATCTGGGATTAAAAATCCGGGTGTTGACAAGTTGGTACAAGAGCCATCCTGACCATAGGAGACCCTAGTTAGAATGGACGTCTGAACAAAAACTTAGTTTCAAAAACAAATGAAGTGAGTATTTATGAAAACTTATTTCCACTCTTACCCTTGGGATTCTTTCAAAAAAAACCATGTTCCTCCAAAAAATTCTTATATTACTACATAAAATTTGACACACTTGATCACTTCACTAACATACGCATCCTAAATTCTTATAGATGGAAGTTCAGTATTGCAAGTTCTACAGTTGGGCAATGGAGGCCAACTGATCTTCGAGTGGGATCTTGATGCACTATCTGAGTACCTGGAGCGCCCACATCCGGAATTCTTCGGAGCTCAACTCAATGGTCCCCCGGGAGGAGATTTACAATGGCTGATAGTTGCTGATCTTCGAGGCAAGATGGAAGCACCTCTGTCCGAGAAGATTCAATTCACCGTGAGAGAGAACAAATGGCTAGATGGATTAGCCAGGGAAATGCATGAAGCTCTCGCCCGCCTTTGCGGACAGAAGATCAACTTGATCCAGGGAACTTGCTTTGCTCACTATGCAAGGCGTGATTCTATGGGAATGCCGTTGGAAATGCCAAGTCACCTAGAGATGAGACGCCAAGTGGAGAACCTTGACTTCCTGCTGTATGATAGGTAGAAGGAATTAGACAATGCTCATGAGTACACCAACCACAACCTTGTCATTGCCGCCCAGAAGGCCCAAACTTTCTCACTGATCGTCAAGGATCGTCAATCACTTCGTCATCAACGCGCAAAGAAGGATCACACCATCGCTCTTGTTCGTAAGAAGGTGGCCGACCTTGAGAAGACCATCAAGGAGCAAGAAGCTCAGCTTGCAGCAAAAGAAGAAGAGGAAGAAGGTGAAGACATCCAGGGGGATATTCACTCGTACCTCAGCAATGATGATGACTATCTGGAGGATGATGCCATGGACTTCTACACCAACGATGATGACTCCGACTTCATCAATGATGAGTAGATGCACTAGAGCACTATCGTAGGAGGAGATGTATCGGTCCCATTGTATCTTAGCCCGCAGAATGGTTCTTAAAACCATATGTTTTCCTTCTGTTGTGGTGTGTGTGTGTTTGTATCGTCTGCTTTGCTTGAATGAATGAGAAGTTGTTAGTTTGCCAAACCTGAGTTCAAACTCAAAGTCTAAAAGCTTTTTGAAAGCAAAAACCATGAACCTTAGAACTTTCCCTCTTACCCCTTTATCTATCTCAATCTTCAGATGACTCATGGAAACCCCGTAGGAAACAGCTCATCGCAGGACCCGATGCTGCAGATTCTGCATATGCTAGTTTCCGACCATGAAGCTGGTAGAGCAGAGATCCAAGCCAATCTAGCCACCATGCAATAGATTGCTTAGATGGCCCACAAGAATCAAGGCCATGGAAATCAGGATCATCATGGATCCAAACTCAAGAACTTCCAGCATACCAATACCCCTATCTTTAGCAAGTCTGAAGACCCATTAGATGCAGATGATTGGTTACAAACCATGGAGAACAACCTAGAAGTCGCAGGAGTTGATGCCAATGAGCAAGTACTGTTTACCACCCACTATCTGGCAGGAGATGTAAGAGCCTGGTGGAGTAGCACCCGCACCATGAACCACGGTCAAGTGATGACGTGGGAAGCTTTCAAGACCAAGTTTATCCGCGTCCATGTGCCGCAAGGTTTAGTCACTAGAATGAGAGATGAATTCAGAGAACTGAAGCAGGGCAGGATGACTGTAGTAGAGTACCGTGACAGATTCCTGTCTCTCGCTAGGTATGCACCTGATGAGATCAATAGTGAAGCCAAGAAGAAGGAGAGATTCCTAAATGCATTGCATGATGAGATGCAAACGGTGTTAATCAACACCCGTTTTGATGATATTGAAGAGCTAGTCAACTCTGCCATCTAGATGGAAGGAAAGATCAACCAAGCCAACGACAATCGCAAGCGCAGAATGATGCACCAGAGTGGATACAACAGTCACCAGAAGTATCTCCCCAACCCGTCTGCAGAATATGCGCCAAGGAACAATAGACCCCCAATGTCCCACCCAAGCTACCCCAACTGTAGCGAAGGAAATGTGAAGACCAGAGGGAACAACAAAAACCACCCCGGCAACTCCAATCACTTCAACCGTGCATCTCCCAAGTCCAACAACAACACTGCCCCAAGGACTGGAAGCAATGTCGTGCCCGTGGTAGCCAAAGACAAGGCTCAGATTACTTGCTTTGAATGTGGAGTGAAGGGTCACTACTCCAACGAGTGTCCCAAGAAGCTTGCAGCCACTACCAATGTGAGTGCACCAGCTCAACAGCAGCACTGTGTTCAGCCCGGAAGAAGATTCGCCCCTAGGAATTCTCTCAACCACAACGGCCGTGTATTCCACATGAATGCTGAAGAAGCCCAGGAAGCGCCAGATGGTCATGTTGGGTATGTTTTCTGTTAACTCAGTATTAGCAAGAGTGTTCTTGTCAACACCCGGATTTTTAATTCCAGATGCTTGTTATGTCATACATCACAATCCCAGGATTACCATTTTGTGAGACATAACAGATTAGATATCATATCATAGTACATCATCCATTACAAACCCATATAAGGTCTTACACGAATAAAGGATCTCATGATCCAGTCGTAATACAACAAGTAGCGGAATAAATAGTAAGCATAGCGGTGGGGTCCATCTTCAGGGGCACATGCAATGCTGACGAAGGTAGATAGTCCTAGTTATCATAGTCGTCCTGCTGTCCGTCATCTTGGTAGTCTCCTTCATAGTATGGCCATAGGAATAGCTAGGGACAAAAGCCATGAGTACTCTTTAAGTACTCGCAAACTATCAGTAACAAGTAAGGTAGTTCTAGTGGGAAAATTCTAACTCTATGTTTATTTGTAAAGTAAGTTTGAAACCTAAGCTGAGTTAAGAAACAAAGAAAGATAAAATAAAGTTCTAGAATCACTTAAGTTGGGAAGCTAGTGTCATAGCCACAACCCTATTATGGTCAAGTCAAGATTCATCATTCATTTCATAAGTCATTTTGAAAACATCTGACAACGAAATAGTATGTCCACTCCAACTGTCCATAATCGCGGATGCGGCTATTCGAATAGTTTGACACTCTGCAGAGGTGGTACACTTTCACCACAAGATTCGATACATCTGTCAGGGATAACCCTGAATCATCATACTTAGTATGTAGATAATCAAACATAACCTTTCCTTTACAGACCCTAGTATAAGCACCTCTCCTATGAGCATGGCCTCCCAACCATGACCATCTGTCATCTTGGGCACTACATAGGTGGACAATATTGAGAGGTAGCCTTAGCTCAAACCTCTCCCGTGATGGAACTAATACTAATGCATATAAATTTCTGGCTAAGCCTTACCGAATTCAGGTATTGTGGTTGTATGGTAAAATTGGAATGGTATCGCATCCGAATCCAACCATCAGTTTTTGTAAAAGGGCTAAGGCTCATGCCTCAACATTTTCATCATCATAAACCATTTGTGTTTCTCAACACTTGTCAAAACATCTCAATAGAATGACTCATCATTCCAAATTTTTCACAATTCATTTTCACCAAGTGTTCCCATCTAAAGTGACTCAAGTTTTGATTTAGCTCTAAACTACTAAGTTAGGAGTGTTCACTAAGGTGGGATGCTAATCTCAATCTCATGCCATAGAATGACATCTAAGGTTATCTAGATAGGTCAAGTTTTATACTTTTTATGCTACCTTCAAACAAGTAAGGGACTTTGGTAAAGTAAAGAAAGTAAAAAGCTTGAAAGTAAAACTTGGGGTAGGTACTAGTCAACTTGGTATAACCAAACCATGCCTAATGGATCTTGCTTGGGTCATCTAACTTAATTCTAGCTTGCTAACAATAGCTTGCATTGTTAATGATGGCTTGCTAAGTTAATACTTGCAAGTGTTAGCTTGCCTTGGTTGGTGAAGTGGTTGAAGTTTTCTTCCTCTTCCTCCGGGTAGAACTCGTCCTCCTCGAAAGCTTGGTCGGTACTATCGTCTATAAATACATACGGAGTACACAATCACCAAACTATACTTAACTAGTCTACTTAGCACTCTAAGGCACACATATGATGATCTATTATCATCACAAGCATCACAAGGTTTTATTAACTAGCTTCAATCTTTTTATTTACGAAAAGTAATTTCTACTCATTCAAAAATAACTAAGATTTAATATTCACCAATTAAAATATGGGATCATGTGGACACATTTCATCAGCACATATTCTAACATATGGGAATGTGATTTAAAGGTTGGATCACATTTAATTAAGTTTAAGTTTAATAATTAATGATTTAAAGTGACCAGAAATGCCTATATAGCATTATTTTGGTACTTGTCCAAAGTCAATGCATGCAAACCTTAATATTATTACCTGTTCATATAGGTATGGTTAAATGTGATTTTTGAGAGTTGGAATCAACTCAAAAGCTAATAGGGTTGATTTTATAAAAATGTTTGAATGTGCAAAAGCATCTGTCTTGTTATTTTTACTAGGAGCGATCTCTAACTCTAAATGAATTAAATCCAACGTGTTTGGATAGATTTCAGAGGCTTTCCAACAAAATTTGAATCACTCAATTTGGTTTAGTATATCTTCTTGAATTGATTTTTAACCTAAGGGACAGAAGTGAGTTCAAACCTAAATATAAAAATCTAGATTTGAATTATTGGGTCAGCACGGGAAAGGAAATGGGCCGGCCCAGTGGCGCTCAGCGGCGCAGAGGGCGGCTGACAGGTTGGTCCCGCGTGTCAGCGAGACTTAAAACCTGAAACGGTATCTATCAATCTGAGCCACACGATTAGAACAGAGATTGACGGCTCACAGTCGTCATCGATGACAGACCCGTCGCCGGCGAGACCGAACCCTAAACAGCCAGTGGGGTTCTACCAGATACGTACTAGGGCTCCAGCTACTACGGCGAGGCAGACAAATGAACTGGTGGATGACGGCGAGCTCTGGCGAGGTCGCGGCAGGGGCTGCGGTGGACGGAATCAACGACAGCGTCTCCTCCTCTGCAGCGGGCTCCTCTGGTGCAATTCCGGCGAACTATGGCTCGAGCGGCTCCGGCGAGAGGTGGGGAAGGATCAGTGATGAGAGGGGAGTTGAGTGTTATGAGGAATTTTTGCTGGGGTGGCCTCCATTTATAGGTCGACGAGGGCCCCGAACGGGATGGGCTGGCGACTCTGGCGAGGGTTGTACAACGTGCTATCGTCGTGGCTGGAGGTAGGGGACGGTGGCCTGCCTCCTGGCGGTGCTCTACGGCTTAAATGGGCGGCTAGGGGTGGTGGCGTTTGGTCGGGAGCATCCCGCGCTCTAGGAGACAGAGGCGGTGCTCGACGCGGCGCTCTGCGACTATGGGTCGCGTGGCGGCGCACGGCTGTGTCTGGCGGGTTGCTGGGCACGAGGCAGAGCGGCGTGCACGGTATTGGGTCGAGGGGCGTGATACGCCCATTTTCCATCACTATTTTATGTCATAATTCACTATTATTCATTGATATATTTCGTATTGAGAGGTGATACTTATGTTATTTCATCTGTTTTTGCATGGTTGGTGACTTTTGGAGCATGGACCGCTGCAGTCAGGATTCTGATGGAAAAGGTGCTGTTTGGAGGCAAAATTCGCGAAGATCAGAAAATCCGGGAAAATATACGGAAAATCCTATTTTTCCACAAGACGAAGGAAGCCAGAAGGTGGGCTGGAGATGGGCCACATGGGGCCCACACCACCCCCTAGCGCGGGCAGCCCTAGGCCACGCCAGTAGGTGGTGTGGCCACCCTGGCCCACTCCAGGCACTCCCCTCTGGCATATATTATCCTCCCGAAACCCTAAGACTCGGGGAGCAACCACAGAAATATTCCGCCGCCTCTACGGGGCGGAAAACACCGAGAGAAAGATCTCCGGTAGATGATTTCGCCAGGAATTCCTTCTCGGAGAGGGGAGATCATCACCATCAACACCACCATCAAGCTGGACTTCATCGGGATCATCATCATCATCACCACCATCATCACCATCAGCACCCTCATCACCATCTCCATATTGCTGTAACAATTGGGTTGAATCTTGCATAGTTCATAGGGGAAACTTTCCCGGTGTTGATTACTCTTTGTAGTTGATGCTATTGAGTGAACCGTTGAATTATTGTTTATGTTCAGATTGTTATACATCATTATTTCATCTCTGATCATGATCCATATGATGTCTTGTGAGTAGTTCGTTTTGTTCTTGAGGACATGGGAGAAGTCATGTTGTTAGTAGTGGAGTTGTGTTGAGAAAGATTCAATAGATTGTTATTTAAGTTGTGGTGTACTTCTTCTAGTGGTGTCATGTGAATGTCGACTACATGACACTTCACCTATATGGGCCTAGGGGAATGCATTGTGTATTTGGCTACTAATCGTAGGGGTTGGCGGAGTGACAGAAACCTGAACCCCCGTTAGGAAACCATTGCACAAGGGACGTAAGGGTCTTAGAGTTTAAAGTTGTGGTTAGGTTTCTACCTTAATTACTTTCTTGTACTTACGGATGTTTGCAAGGGGTATAATCACAAGTATGTATTAGTCCTAGGAAGGTCGGTACATTAGCACAGGTTCACCCACACAACACTTAGCAAGCTAGAGAAGATTAATCAACTATATGAAGCGAAAGCACTTGACAGTCTTCCCATGTGTCCTCGAGAACGTTTGGTCATCTTAAGTAATACAACCGGCTTGTCCTTTGGTGCATAAAGGATTGGGCCACTTGCTGCATTTATTCATATTGTCTTTTATTTACTCATACTTTGTTTACTTGCTTTATCGAAAACCCCTAAAAATCCGTTTGCTAAGTATTTGCAGAGAATTCCTGATCCATACCACTAGCCAGCACCTTCTGCTCCTCGTTGGGTTCGACACTCTTACTTATCGAAAATACTGCGATACACCCCCTATAATTGTGGATCATCAAGACTATTTTCTGGCGCTGTTGCCGGAGAGTGAAGCGCTATTGGAGAGTGGAACTGGTAAAGGAAACTTCTACTGTGAGTATTGTTTACTTCTGCTAGTTGCTTTATTTTCATTAGGGATAATTCGTTGAGTTTCTTATTTGGTAATGCTACTACCACTTCTAAGGTAGTAGATAAGCCACCACCTACTGAGAATAATGTTTTTAAAATACCTACTAGCAATATTGATCGTGTTATGGATAACTACTATGTTGGGGATGGAACTGTCCATCCCGATGATCATTTACTCTTTATACACGAATTATGCGGGTTGTTCAATTGTGCAGGTATTACTACAAATCAAGTTAAGAAGAAGTTATTCTCATTATCACTGAAAGGAAGAGCTGAGGAATGGTATAAGCTGCTAAAGAATGGTCAAGCTCTGGAATGGGAGGAAATAGTGCCTCTCTTTTATTCAAAGTTTTATCCTCCTAGTGAGATTCATAAAGATCGGAATCAAATATACAACTTTTGGCCTCTTGATGGAGAGAGTACAACTCAAGCTTGGGGGAGATTAAAGTTATTAATGCTCAAATGTCCCATTCATGAGCTCCCCAACAATATTATTATCAATAACTTTTATGCAAGACTCCCTCTACATGACAAGGATTTATTGGATGCTTCTTGTGCTAGATCATTCACTCGCATGGAAGAAGAAGCTAAATGGGATCTTCTGGACCGTATTCAAGATAATGCTGAAGCTTGGGAGAATGAAAAAGGTAGAAAGTCAGGTATAAATTATGATTATGAATGCATTGAATCTTTTATGGGAACTGATGACTTTCAAAATATTAGTAATGCTTATGGTCTTGATTTGCAAGTTATTACGAATTGCTTTAGAGCTTTTGCTTCTTATATTGAAATTCCAAAGAGGGGATGGAATAAGTACCATGCACCTTATAAAGATATTGTTGACTGTGTTCCAGTTGGGAGCACCGAGTGTTGCATTATTGATCATATCTTACCTGAGCCTTTGTAGCATCCCAAAACTTCAATCCAAGTTTATCGAAGATCCAATCATCCAAAAAATAGGGTTAACAAAAACTTTTCCATTTTTAAAATGAAAGCATTCATATTATGTGCATTTAAATAGGAGTTGTTTGAATTGCCATGATTAAGTGATCCAATGCTTGTAAAATGTTTCTTAGGTGATTTAAACATCATCTACATCATTCCCAAACTTTTTCTAAAGAAAATCAAATCAAAAAGATTTAAAATGGAGAAATGGTCATTTTGCCAAAATTAACTCCCATGTCTACTTTGGCTATTCCTAGTACTCAAAAATTAACAGAAACAATTCTTGACTTTGCACCCCTTGCTAGTACACATAATGAGGTACCAAGGCCCACCTTTTTATCTTCTAAAAACCTTCTATAAACTATTTTAAATAACAGTTCAAAATTGAATCTTTATCATATGGGAAGATCCCACTTTTTCAAAAACCACTCAAACAAGCTCCACTTTCTAAACCCAAGCATCTGCAGACTCACCAGCACCAACTTAGCACACCCACCAAAAATCTTTTAAAAATTCAAAAATTGAGTTCTTGCGGCCATTTCATCGAACACGTGGCAGACACAAACCAAACAAAAACCAAACACTATTATGAGCAGTTATTGAAGCCTAACTTGTTCCCTCTCTAGCTCACAACCATCTTAGTAGATCAGCTAGCAAGTTAAACCAAGCACTAGACTCACTTTAAGCTGGGCAATGACATCAATGGTGAACAGCCGAAGCTCACCATGCCACCCCAGTGGAGACAGCAAGCTAGGAGGAGATTTAGCCGTGCCAACCTTGTCTAGGAGGCAGCCCACCGTCCACCGCCACTCCCTGTCCAGCGCCCGAACCTTGCCAACCCCTGGACCACACGCACGGACCGCGCCCAGCCCGCCAGCAACCATGCCGAGCATGCGCTAGAGCGCCACCCTCGACCGACGCCCACAGACCGCGCGCCGCCCTCGCCGCTTGCATACATGATCGCCACCGACCCAGGAGACCACCAGACATCCCCGTTCACCGCCCCATGACGCACAGCCACCACTCGTCGTCGAAGACGCCGCCTCTACCGTGCAGAGAATCGCGTGTTCCAGACCAAACCGCACCGCCCCACGTCTCGCCACCGTGTCGTTGAGCATCGCCAGGGAGCACCGCACCGCCCCCTACCGTCGCCCATGCCGATAGCCGTCTGTACCATCGACCACGACGAGCTCACCGTGCGCCCCGTCGGTCCCCTCTCGCCACTATAAATAGAGGCCACCCCCAGCCGATTTGAGCACACCATCTCACTCACCACCTCTCACACTCACTCCCCACCGCCAGTCGGAGCCACTCGAGCACGAGAGCGCCGGAATTGCAGCCGGAGCCGCCGCCTCGGGAGGAGAAGGGCGTCGTTGATCCAGGCCTCCCCAGGAGAAGATGCCGGTACCAGGAGGATCGCCCTCGTCGACTTCGTCGTTCGCCCGCCTCGCCGACCCTCGCCTGAACCCCGGTGAGCCCCCAACGACCCCCACTGGCCGCGCTAGGGTTCTGTCTCGCCGGCGTTGCCCAACATCGACGATGACCCTCAGCCGTTGGATTAGAACCAGATCGCACGGCCACGTTCATTTATCGCCGCACCCCCGTGCCAGCACTGACGGGTGGGGTCCTTGCTTAAGTCAGCCCGCGACGCCGCGCGGAGCACAGTGGGCCGGCCCATTTCGTCCCCGCGCGCGTTGGAAATTCAAATTAGGATTTTTCTTTTTAGTTAGAATATAGTTTCTGTCCTGTGTTTCAAAAATCAATTCTGTGAGTTTGACAAATCCAAATTGCATGAAACTAATTTTGTCTGAAGGGTATTGAAATGCTCTATCCAAGCCCGTTGGATTTAATTCAATTAGATTTATAGATCTCTCCTAATAAAAATAAGAAGACAGAAGCTTTTACAACTTGCAACATTTTTATAAAATCAACCAAGTCAGCTTTTGAGTTGATTCCAACTCTCAAAAATCACATTTCATCATATCTATCCAAATATGTAATAATATTCTGGTTTACATGCAGTGACTTTGGACTTTTACCAAAATAATGCTATATAGGCATTTCTAGTCACTTTAAATCATTAAATAATAAACCTAAACTAAAGTAATATTGATCCAACCTTTAAATCTCATTTCCACATGTTAGAATATGTGGTGAGGACATGTGTCCACATGATCTCATATTTTGGTGGTGAATATTAAATTTTAGTTAACATTTCAATGAGTAGAAATTACTTTTCCAAAATAAAAAGGTGGAAACTATTGAATTAAACTTGTGATGTTTTGGATGATAATAGACCATCAATTGTGTGCTTTAGAATGCTACTTAGCCTAGTTAAGTATTGTTTGGTGATTGTGCCCTCCCTATGTATTTCTAGACGATAGTACCGACCAAGCCTTCGAGGAGGAGGAGTTCTACCAAGAAGAAGAAGAAGAAAACTTCAACCACTACACCAACCAAGGAAAGCTATTAGTGGCAAGCTAACCCTTGCAAACATGCTTTAGTAAGCGATTGTAGCAAGCTAGAATAAAACTAGATAGTTTAGTCAAGATGCCTTAAGCATACTTTGATCACACCCCCTTAGTTTACACAAAATTCTTTAATTAATTTTGAAGGTAGCATAAAGAGTATAAAACTTGACCTAATTAGAAACCCTTAGATGTCATTCTATGGCATGAGATTGATCCCACCTTTCCACCTTAGTGAACACTCTTAACCTAGTGTTTTAGAATAGATTAAACTTGAGTCACTTTAGATGGAGACACTTGGTGAAAATGAGTTATGAAAACCTTGGAATGATGAGTCATTCTATTGAGATGTTTTGACATGTGTTGAGAAACACAATTGGTTTATGATGATGAAAATGATGAGGCATGAGCCTTAACCCTTTTGATAAAACTGATGGTTGGATTCGGATGCGATACCATTCCAAATTTACCGTACAACCACATTACCTGAATTGGGTAAGGTTTAGCTGGAAATTTATATGCATTAGTATTAGTTCCCTCACGGGAGAGGTTTGAGCTGAGGCTACCTCTCAATGTTATCCACCTATGCAGTGCCCAAGATGACTGATGGTCATGGTTGGGAGGCCATGCTCATAGGAGAGGTGCTTGTACTAGGGTGTGTAAAGGGAAGATTATGTTTGATTATCTGCATACTAAGTATGATGATTCAGGGTTATCCCTGACAGATGTATCGAATCTTGTGGTGAAAGTGTACCACCTCTGCAGAGCGTCAAACTATTCGAATAGCCGCGTTCGCGGTTATGGACAATTGGAATGGCCATACTGTTTTGTTGTTAGATGTTTTCTGAAGACCTTGAAATGAATGATGAACCTTGACTTGACCACAACAGTGTTGTGTAGATGAAATTAGCTTCCCAACTTAAGTGATTCTAGACTTTTATTTTATCTTTTCTTGTTTCAGAACTCAACTTAGGTTTCAAACTTAACTTGATAGTTAACTTAGATTCAGTATTTTTAATTTAGGATATTACTACTTGTTATTAGTAGTTTGTGAGTACTTAAAGAGTACTCATGGCTTTTGTCCCTGGCTATTATCATGGCCAGACTATGAAGGAGATTATAAAGATGATGGTCAGCAGGACGGCCATGATAACTAGGACTATCTGCCTTCGTCAGCATTGCCTATGCCCCTGAAGATGGACCCCACCGCTATGCTATCGTTTATTTCCGCTGCTTATTGTATTAAAGACTGGATCATGAGATCCTTATTTGTGTAAAACCTTATGTATGGTTTGTAATGGATGATGTACTATGATATCCAATCCATTATGTCTCGCAAAAATGGTAATACTAGGATTGCGAGGTATGGCATAACGGGCATCTGGGATTAAAAATCCGGGTGTTGACAAGTTGGTATCAGAGCCATCCTGAACATAGGAGACCCTAGTTAGAATGGACGTCAAACCCAAAAACTTAGCTTCAAAACCAAAGTGAGTATTTATGAAAAACTATCTCCTCCCTTACCCTTGGAATTTTCCTCCTCTCAAAAAAATTCATGTTACTCAAAATTCTTACACTACTACTTAAAATTTGGACACACTTGATCACTTCACTAACTTCCTCATCCTAAATTCTTGTAGATGGAGACTCAGTTCAGCAAGTTTTACCAATTGGGAAACGGGGGTCAGCTGATCTTCGAGAGGGATCTGGATTCACTGTCAGAATTTCTGGGACGCCCACATCTGGAGTTTCTTGGAGCTCAACTTCCAGGACCCCCAGGAGGAGACCTACAATGGCTATTCACCGTAGATCTTCGAGGAAGCATTGAAGCACCAACCTCCGGGAGAATTCAGTTCTCTGTAAGAGAGAACAACTGGCTAGATGGATTAGCCAGGGCAATGCATGAAGCTCTCGCACGTCTATGTGCCCTCAGCGTTAACAAGATTCAAGGAACCCGTTTTGCCCACTATGCGAGACGTGACTTCATGGGAATGCCAATGGAGATGCCAGGTCACCCCGAGTTGAGGCGTCAAGTGGAGAACCTTGACTTCTTGCTTCATGACCGACAGCAGGAACTGGACAATGCCCGAGAGTTAGCCAACTAGAACCGTGCCATTGCCGACCAGAAGGCCCAGACTTCCGCACTGCTTGTCCAAGACCTCCAGTCTCTTCGTCGCCAGCGTGCCAAGAAGGATCGCAACATCGCCCGTCTTCGCAAGAAGGTGGCAGACCTCGAGAAGACCGTCAAGGAGCAGGAAGCTCAGCTTGTAGAAAAAGAAGAAGAAGATGAGGGTGAAGACATCCAAGGAGATATGGATTCTTACCTCAGCAATGATGATGACTTTCTGGAGGAGGATGCCGTGGACTTCTACACTGAAGATGAAGACTCCAACTTCATCCACGATGAGTAGATGCACTAGAGCACTGTTGTAGCATGAGATGTATCATCTCATTGTATCGTAGCTTGCAGAATGGTTCTTCAAACCATCTGTTTTCCCTTTTATTGCTGTGGTGGGTGTTGTATCGTGTGCTTGTTTGCATGAATGAAAAAGCAGTTAGTTGAGAAACCTGAGTCTAACTCAAAGTTTTAGCTTTGAAAAACCTCAAAACCATGAACCTTAGAATTTCCCTCTTACCCCTATATCTATCTAAATCTCCAGATGCCTCGTGGAAACCAAGGAGGAAGCAGCTCGTCGCAGGACCCAATGCTGCAGATCTTGCAAAATCTCATAGCGGATCGAGAAGCAAGCAGGGCCGAACGTCAAGCCAACTTAGCAACACTGCAGCAGATCGCCCAGATGGCTCTCAACAACCAAGGGCATGGAAATCAGGATCACCAAGG
Organism: Avena insularis; assembly: GCA_023614405.1. Lineage (NCBI taxonomy): Eukaryota > Viridiplantae > Streptophyta > Magnoliopsida > Poales > Poaceae > Avena > Avena insularis. The sequence goes on from CM042694.1 coordinate 472,628,856, forward strand.
ATCCAAACTCAACAACTTTTAGAACACAAATCCCCCAATCTTCAACCAATCTGAGAACCCACTAGATGCTGATGACTGGTTGCAGACCATATAAAACAACTTAGAGGTTGCCGGAGTGGATGCAAATGAGAAAGTTCTATTCGCCACCCACTATCTGGCAGGAGATGCAAGAGCTTGGTTGAATAGCATCCGCACTATGAACCAAGGTCAAGTGATGACCTGGGAAGCATTCAAGGTCAAGTTCAGCCGCACCCACATGCCGTAAGGTCTTGTCAACAGGATGAGAGATGAATTCCGTGAGTTGAAGCAAGGAAGAATGACGGTGGTACAGTACCGTGACAAATTCCTGTCAGTTGCCAAATATGCACCCGATGAGATCAACACGGAGGCCAAGAAGAAGGAGAGATTCTTGAACAGACTGCATGATGAGATGCAGACTGTCCTCGTCAACATATGTTTCGATGATCTCGAAGAGCTAGTCGACTCTGCCATTCAGATGGAAGGGAAGATCAACCAGGCAAACGACAACCGCAAGCATCGTATGATGCAGCAGTCTGGATCCAACAATCACCAGAAGTACCGTCCCAACCCTTCAACTGAATATGCACCAAGGAACAACCGACCCTCAAATTCTCGCCCAAGCTACCCCAACCGTAGTGGAGGAAATGTGAAGCCCGGAGGAAACAATCACAACTCCGGCAATTCCCACAACTTCAACCGTGCCCCTCCCAAGAGCAACAACAACAACAACAACAGCAACACTGCACCCAGAACTGGCAGCAATGCTATACCGGTCGCAGCCAAAGACAAGTCCCAGATCACCTGTTTCGAGTGTGGAGTGAAAGGTCACTACTCCAATGAGTGTCCCAAGAAGGCTGCCGCCAATGCCAATGTGAATGTCCCAGCTCAGCAGCAGCGTCGTGTTCAGCTAGGAAGGAGGTTTGCCCCAGGGAACCCGCACAACCGCAACGGTCGTCTCTTCCACATGAACGCAGAAGAAGCCCAAGAAGCGCCAGATGTAGTGTGGGGTATGTTTTCTGTCAACTCAGTTTTAGCAAGAGTATTGTTTGATTCTGGAGCATCGCATTCCTTTCTCACCGAAGAATTTGTATGCACTAGTAAGATTCGCCCAACCAACTTGAAGCATGTCATGATAGTTCAAATCCCCGGCTCAACTACCAAAGCTAGAAAAATTTGCAAAGCTGTACCTATCAGAATACATGGGATAGATTTTTATGCCAACCTAATTGTACTTGGAACCAAAGGATTGGAAGTAGTACTAGGCATGGACTGGATGTCAAGGCATCAAGGACTGATAGACTGTGCTAAGAAAGCCATCACCATGACCAGTAGTTCTGGAGTAACAGTAGAACATATCTCCGAAACCTTGCCCCGTCAATTCAAGTGCAACAAGAGTGTAGCCCTGCCTACCATTGACCAAGTCAGAGTAGTCTATGAATACCCTGACGTATTCCCAGATGAATTGCCAGGTATGCCCCCGAATAGGGATATAGAGTTCATTATCGAACTAATCCCCGGAACCGGACCCATAGCCCAAAGACCTTATACCATGAACCCCTCAGAGTTAGTGGAACTGAAGAATCAGTTGGATGCCATGTTAGCGACCGGCTTGATTCAGCCAAGTGCATCGCCATGGAGATCACCAGTGTTATTTGTCGACAAGAAAGATGGAGGCAACCGTCTGTGCACAGATTACCGAAAATTGAATGATGTCACCATCAAGAACAAGTACCCCTTGCCAAAGATAGAGGATCTATTTGATCAGTTGACTGGAGCTCAGGTATTCTCAAAGATTGATCTTAGGACTGGTTATCACCAACGTAAGATTCATGCAATGGATATTCCGAAGACCGCCTTTACTACTCGCTATGGTTTATACGAGTATACGATTATGTCTTTTGGATTAACCAATGCTCCTGCTTATTTCATGAATCTCATGAATAAGATCTTTATGAATTTCCTAGATAAGTTTGTAGTTGTGTTTATCGACGACATCCTTATCTACTCCAAGTCCGAAGAAGAGCATGAGCAACATCTGAGAATCATCCTAGGAACCCTGAGAGAGCATCAGTTATATGCCAAGTTCAGCAAATGTGAGTTTTGGCTGAAAGAAGTAGGATTCCTAGGTCATGTTGTGTCTGCCGGAGGAGTCTCTGTTGATCCTACCAAGATCAAAGATGTATAAGAATGGGAAGCCCCAACCAATCCAACCCAAGTTCGTTCATTCCTTGGATTAGCGGGATATTATCGCAAGTTTGTAGAAGGATTCTCGAGCATAGCCCGACCAATGACCCAATTGTTGAAGAAGGACAAGAAGTTTGAATGGACGGACAAGTGTGAAGCCAGTTTCCGAGAGCTGAAGAAGAGATTGATATCAGCCCCAATTTTGATCATGCCGGACATCAAGAAGCCGTTTGATGTGTATTGTGACACATCCAAGATTGGCCTAGGATGTGTATTGATGCAAGAAGGAAAAGTCATCACAGATTCTGTCATGACAATCAAGCAGCATGAGCAGAACTATCTGACCCATGATCTTGAGCTAGCAGCCGTGGTTCTGGCGTTGAAGACATGGCGTCACTATTTGATGGGTAATCGCTGTGAGATTTACTCAGATCATAAAAGCTTGAAGTATATCTTCACCCAGAAGGAGTTGAATATGAGCCAAAGAAGATGGATAGAGTTAATCAAGGATTATGACCTTGACATTCACTATCACCCCGGCAAAGCCAATGTGGTAGCGGATGCTCTTAGCAGATTGCCATGTAGGCTTAACACCATGATCAAAGAGAAGCAACCAAGTTTGTATGAGGAGCTAGAGCAGTTCAGGACTGAAGTAGTTAGCAAAGGATTCCTAGCTAGCATTGAACTTCAACCCACTTTGTTTAGCCAGATCAAGGAAGCCCAGAAGGGAAATGAGAGTATCAACAGGATCAAACGTCGTATTGGTACAGGCAAAGTACCTAGATTCACCGAAGACGAAGAAGGAGTACTGTGGTACAAAGGACGTATCTGTGTTCCAGCAGATTCAGAACTGAAAGAAGTTATCATGAAGGAAACTCATGATACCCTTTATTTTATCCACCCCGGAGGAACCAAGATGTATCAAGATTTGAAGGAGCAATTTTGGTGGCACAAGATGAAGCGAGAGATCGGAAGCTACATCGCCAAGTGTGACATTTGTCAAAGAGTCAAAGCAGAGCATCAGAGACCTGCAGGATTGTTGCAACCATTGCAGATTCCGGAATGGAAATGGGATTCCGTCGGGATGGACTTTATCACAGGTTTACCTACTTCTAGTAGGGGAAATGACTCAATCTGGGTCATAGTTGATAGACTATCCAAGGTAGCCCACTTCATACCAGTCAAGACAACCTACCAAAGTGCAAAACTAGCAGAGCTGTACATTGCTAGAATTGTTAGTCTGCATGGAACCCCCAAGACCATTGTATCAGATCGAGGAACCCAGTTTACTTCAAGATTTTGGCAGAAAGTCCAGGAAGGTTTAGGAACCAAGTTAAATTTCAGTACCGCCTATCACCCGCAAACAGATGGACAGACTGAGAGAGTTAACCAGATTCTTGAGGATATGCTGAGAGCCTGTGTGTTGGAATACGGATCAAAATGGGAAGACTGCCTACCATTCGTAGAGTTCTCATATAACAACAGTTATCAGGCTAGTTTGCATATGGCACCATTTGAATTCCTATATGGAAGAAAATGTCGTACCCCCTTAAATTGGTCGCAAGTAGGAGAGAGTCAAATCTTTGGACCCGACATTCTCCGAGAAGCCGAAGAGAAAGTTCACAAAGTCGGTGAGCACCTCAAGACCGCCCAATCCAGACAGAAGAGCTATGCTGACAAGAGAAGGAGAGACCTGACTTTCAATGTCGGAGATTTCATATATCTCAAGGTTTCACCATTGAAAGGAACCCAACGCTTTAGTCTGAAGGGAAAGTTAGCTCCTAGATATATCGGACCTTTCAAGATTCTGAACCACCAAGGAGAAGTATCGTATCAACTGGAACTGCCTGAAGAGATGTCAGCCATCCACAATGTGTTCCATATCTCGTTACTTCGCAAATGCTTGGAAGTGCCTGAGAAGACTGAAGTTTTCAAGAATATCGATCACAGAGAAGTGGAAATCAACAATGACCTGACCTATCGGGAAGTGCCCATTCGTATCTTAGAAGAAGCCTACAGAACCACTAGGACCAGGAGTATCAAGTTTCTCAAGATTCAGTGGAGCAACCATACCGAGGAAGAAGCCACTTGGGAGCGCGAAGATTACATTAGGATAGAGTTCCCAGATCTTTTTAGTTCCTAGTTTTCTTGTAAATCTCGGGACGAGATTTTATTTAAGGGGGGCAAGGTTTGTAACATCCCAAAACTTCAATCCAAGTTCATCAAAGATCCAATCATCCAAAAAATAGGGTTAACAAAAAAATTTCCATTTTTAAAATGAAAGCATTCATATTATGTGCATTTAAATAGGAGTTGTTTGAATTTCCATGATTAAGTGATCCAATGCTTGTAAAATGTTTCTTAGGTGATTTAAACATCATCTATATCATTCCCAAACTTTTTCTAAAGAAAATCAAATCAAAAAGATTTAAAATGGAGAAATGGTCATTTTGCCAAAATTAACTCCCATGTCGACTTTGGCTATTCCTAGTACTCAAAAATTAACAGAAACAATTCTTGATCTTTGCACCCCTTGCTAGTACACATAATGTGGTACCAAGGCCCACCTTTTTATCTTCTAAAAACCTTCTGTAAACTATTTTAAATAACAGTTCAAAATTGAATCTTTATCATATGGGAAGATCCCACTTTTTCAAAAACCACTCAAACAAGCTCAAGTTTCAAAACCCAAGCATCTGTAGACTCACCAGCACCAACTTAGCACACCCACCAAAAATCTTTTCAAAATTGAAAACTTGAGTTCTTGCGGCCATTTCATCGAACAGGTGGCAGACACAAATCAAACAAAAACCAAACACTATTATGACAGTGATTGAAGCCTAACTTGTTCCCTCTCTAGCTCACAACCATCTCAGTAGATCAGCTAGCAAGTTAAACCAAGCACTAGACTCACTGTAAGCTGGGCAATGACATCAATGGTGAACAGCCGAAGCTCACCATGCCACCCTAGTGGAGACAGCAAGCTAGGAGGAGATTTAGCCGTGCCAACCTTGTCTAGGAGGCAGCCCACCGTCCACCGCCACTCTCTGTCCAGCGCTCGAACCGTGCCAACCCCTGGACCACACGCACGGACCGTGCCCAGCCCGCCAGCAACCATGTCGAGCATGCGCTAGAGCGCCACCCTCGACCGACGCCTGATCACACGCGCCGCCGCTTGCATACATGATCGCCACTGACCCAGGAGACCACCAGACATCCCCGTTCGCCGCCCCATGACGCACAGCCACCACTCGTCGTCGAAGACGCCACCTCTGCCGCGCAGAGCATCGTGTGTTCTAGACCAAAGCGCACCGCCCCACGTCTCGCCACCGTGTCGTTGAGCATCGCCAGGGAGCACCGCACCGCCCCCTACCGTCGCCCATGCCGATAGACGTCTGTACCATCGACCACGACAAGCTCACCGTACGCCCCGTCGGTCCCCTCTCGCCACTATAAATAGAGGCCACCCCCAGCCGATTTGAGCACACCATCTCACTCACCACCTCTCACACTCACTCCCCACCGCCAGCCGGAGCCGCTCGAGCACCAGAGCGCCGGAATTGCAGCCGGAGCCGCCGCCTCGGGAGGAGAAGGGCGCCGTTGATCCAGGCCGCCCCAGGAGAAGCTGCCGGTACCGCGAGGATCGCCGTCGTCGACTTCGTCGTTCGCCTGCCTCGCCGACCCTCGCCTGAACCCCGGTGAGCCCCCAACGACCCCCACTGGCCGCGCTAGGGTTCTGTCTCGCCGGCGTTGCCCAACGTCGACGATGACCCTCAGTCGTTGGATTAGAACCAGATCGCATGGCCACCGTTCGCCCATACCGCTTCGCACCCCCCCTGTACCACTGACGGGTGGGTCCTCGCTTAAGTCAGCCCGCGACGCCGCGCGGAGCACAGTGGGCCGGCCCATTTCGTTCCCGCGCGCGTTGGAAATTCAAATTAGGATTTTTCTTTTTAGTTAGAATATAGTTTTTGTCCTGTGTTTCAAAAATCAATTCTGTGAGTTTGACAAATCCAAATTGCATGAAACTAATTTTGTCTGAAGGGTATTGAAATGCTCTATCCAAGCCCGTTGGATTTAATTCAATTAGATTTATAGATCTCTCCTAATAAAAATAAGAAGACAGAAGCTTTTACAACTTGCAACATTTTTATAAAATCAACCAAGTTAGCTTTTGAGTTGATTCCAACTCTCAAAAATCACATTTCATCATATCTATCCAAATATGTAATAATATTCAGGTTTACATGCAGTGACTTTGTACTAGTACCAAAATAATGCTATATAGGCATTTCTAGTCACTTTAAATCATTAAATAATAAACTTAAACTAAAGTAATATTGATCCAACCTTTAAATCTCATTTCCACATGTTAGAATATGTGGTGAGGACATGTGTCCACATGATCTCATATTTTGGTGGTGAATATTAAATTTTAGTTAACATTTCAATGAGTAGAAATTACTTTTCCAAAATAAAAAGGTGGAAACTATTGAATTAAACTTGTGATGTTTTGGATGATAATAGGCCATCAATTGTGTGCTTTAGAATGCTACTTAGCCTAGTTAAGTATTGTTTGGTGATTGTGCCCTCCCTATGTATTTCTAGACGATAGTACCGACCAAGCCTTCGAGGAGGAGGAGTTCTACCAAGAAGAAGAAGAAGAAAACTTCAACCACTACACCAACCAAGGCAAGCTATTAGTGGCAAGCTAACCCTTGCAAACATGCTTTAGTAAGTGATTGTAGAAAGCTAGAATAAAACTAGATAGTTTAGTCAAGATGCCTTAAGCATACTTTGATCACACCCCCTTAGTTTACACAAAATTCTTTAATTAATTTTGAAGGTAGCATAAAGAGTATAAAACTTGACCTAATTAGAAACCCTTAGATGTCATTCTATGGCATGAGATTGATCCCACCTTTCCACCTTAGTGAACACTCTTAACCTAGTGTTTTAGAATAGATTAAACTTGAGTCACTTTAGATGGAGACACTTGGTGAAAATGAGTTATGAAAACCTTGGAATGATGAGTCATTCTATTGAGATGTTTTGACATGTGTTGAGAAACACAATTGGTTTATGATGATGAAAATGATGAGGCATGAGCCTTAACCCTTTTGATAAAACTGATGGTTGGATTCGGATGCGATACCATTCCAAATTTACCGTACAACCACATTACCTGAATTGGGTAAGGTTTAGCTGGAAATTTATATGCATTAGTATTAGTTCCCTCATGGGAGAGGTTTGAGCTGAGGCTACCTCTCAATGTTGTCCACCTATGCAGTGCCCAAGATGACTGATGGTCATGGTTGGGAGGCCATGCTCATAGGAGAGATGCTTGTACTAGGGTGTGTAAAGGGAAGGTTATGTTTGATTATCTGCATACTAAGTATGATGATTCAGGGTTATCCCTGATAGATGTATCGAATCTTGTGGTGAAAGTGTACCACCTCTGCAGAGCGTCAAACTATTCGAATAGCCGCGTCCGCGGTTATGGACAATTGGAATGGCCATACTGTTTCGTTGTCAGATGTTTTCTAAAGACCTTGAAATGAATGATGAACCTTGACTTGACCACAACAGTGTCGTGTAGATGAAATTAGCTTCCCAACTTAAGTGATTCTAGACTTCTATTTTATCTTTTCTTGTTTCAGAACTCAGCTTAGGTTTCAAACTTAACTTGATAGTTAACTTAGATTCAGTATTTTTAATTTAGGATATTACTACTTGTTAGTAGTAGTTTGCGAGTACTTAAAGAGTACTCATGGCTTTTGTCCCTGGCTATTATCATGGCCAGACTATGCAGGAGATTATCAAGATGATGGTCAGCAGGACGGCCATGATAACTAGGACTATCTGCCTTCGTCAGCATTGCCTGTGCCCTTGAAGATGGACCCCACTGCTACGCTATCGTTTATTTCCGCTGCTTGTTGTATTAAAGACTGTATCATGAGATCCTTATTTGTGTAAAACCTTATGTATGGTTTGTAATGGATGATGTACTATGATATCCAATCCGTTATGTCTCGCAAAAATGGTAATCCTGGGATTGCGAGGTATGGCATAACGGGCATCTGGGATTAAAAATCCGGGTGTTGACAACCTTATATCGAGAAGATTCCCTTCCCAGATAAGGTGATCATCCTATGATAACTAATGTAATCACTAAAAGTGAGAAGAGAACTGTAAAACCTGATGAACAGATAAACGTAGAACCTGTGGTAGCTATTGTGAAAGACCTTGTCACTAAAAGCATAGAAGATGGACACATAGTCTTTTGTGAAGATGCTTCTCATATTGTTTCACATCCTAATAGAACTAAAAAAGCTAGTGTTCCTGTGCTTTGTGTTAGAATCGATGATCATTGCTATTATGGTTTATGTGATATTGGTGCAAGTTCCAGTGCTATTCCTTATGAGCTTTACAAAGAAATTATGCATGAAATTAGTCCCTGCGAATTGGAAGAGATTGATGTGGTTATTCACCTTGCTAATAGAGAGACGATCTCTCCAATTGGCATTGTACGAGATGTGGAAGTTCTTTGTGGTAAGATTAAGTATCCCGCTGATTTTCTAGTACTTGGTTCAGCTGCTAGTAAAACTTATCCTATCATTTTTGGTAGACCTTTCTTGAGTACTTGTGGAGCTATTATAGATTGCAAGAGGATAAAATCTTGACTAAGTTTGATGGGGAATCTTATGAGTTTAATTTTTCAAAATTTACTAAAGAACCTTGTGAAGAGGAAACCCATAATGAGGATTTTAGAGTTGAACAACTTGCTTCTATCTCTCTTTCTCCTAACAATGCTTTGCAGAAATTTATGGAAGATCACGAAAGTGAGTTCTTCATGGAAGAAAGGAACGAAATTGATGAGATCCTCCGTCGTTAACCCAAGATGCTAAAGCATGACTTGCCAGTCGAAGACTTGGGGACCATTTTGCCACCTAAAAAGGATCCGGTCTTCGATCTAAAACCTCTCCCTGATGATCTTAAATATGCTTATATTGATGATAAAAAGATATATCCTATTATTATTAGCGCTAAACTTTCAGGGAAGGAAGAAGAAAGGTTATTGGAGGTTTTGAGGAAACACCGAGGAGCTATGGGCTATACTCTAGATGATTTAAAAGTGATTTCACCTACTATATGTCAGCATTCTATCAACATAGAACCAGATGCAAAGCCAGTAGTAGAGCACCAACGATGTTTAAATCCTAGGATGAAGGAAGTGGTAAGGAATGAGGTATTGAAACTCCTTGATACTGGTATTATTTACCCTATTGCTGACAGTGAATGGGTTAGTCCTGTTCATTGTGTTCCTAAAAAAGGAGGTATTACCGTTCTTCCTAATGATAATGATGAGCTTATTCCTCAAAGAATAGTAGTAGGCTATAAGATGTGCATTGATTTTAGAAAAGTCAATAAAGTTACTAAGGGAGATCATTACCCGCTTCCTTTTATTGATAAAATGTTGGAAAGGTTGTCTAAAAAGACCCATTTTTGTTTTCTTGATGGTTATTCTGATTTCTCTCAGATTGCTGTTAAACAACAAGATCAAGAAAAAACTACTTTTACTTGCCCTTATGGAACTTATGCTTACAGACGTATGCCTTTTGGTTTATGTAATGCTCCTGCTACTTTTCAAAGGTGCATGTCTGCTATCTTTCATGGTTTTTGTGAGGAAATTGTAGAAGTGTTCATGGATGACTTTTCTATCTATGGAACTTCTTTTGATAATTGTCTGCACAACCTTGATAAAGTTTTGCAAAGATGTGAAGAAACTAATCTTGTCCTTAATTGGGAGAAATGACACTTCATGGTTAATGAAGGGATTGTCCTTGGGCATAAAGTTTTTGAAAGAGGCATAGAAGTTGATAGAGCTAAGGTTGAGGCAATTGAGAAGATGCCATGCCCAAGAGACATCAAAGGTATTCGTAGCATCCTTGGTCATGTTGGTTTCTATAGAAGGTTTATTAAAGACCTTTCTAGGATATCAAAACCCCTTACCAATCTTCTTCAAAAAGATGTACCCTTCGTTTTTGATGATGATTGTAAGGAAGCTTTTGAAACTCTTAAGAAGGCTTTAACTACAACCCCTATTGTTCAACCACCTAATTGGAGTTTACCCTTTGAAATAATGTGTGATGCTAGTGATTTTGCTGTAGGTGCTGTCCTTGGGCAACGTATTGATAAAAAGTTAAACGTTATCCATTATGCTAGTAAGACTCTAGACGCTGCTCAAAGGAATTATGCTACTGCTGAAAAGGAATTTCTAGCTATTGTTTTTGCTTGTGATAAGTTTAGGCCCTACATTGTAGACTCAAAAGTCACCATTCATACTGATCATGCTGTTATTAAATATCTTATGACGAAGAAGGATGCTAAGCCTAGGCTTATTAGATGGGTGCTGCTTTTACAAGAGTTTGATCTACATATCGTAGATAGGAAGGTTGCTAAAAACCCTGTAGCTGATAATTTATCTCGGTTGGAAAACATCTCTTTTGACCCTATGCCTGTTAATGATAGTTTCCCAAATGAACAGTTAGCTGCGGTAGGGGTAAGCTCGCGAGGGAGCCCTTGGTACGCTGATTATGCTAACTTTATTGTCTCCAAGTATTTGGCTCCAACTTTTACAGCTCAGCAAAGAAGGAAGTTCTTCTATGATTTCAGGCATTATTTTTGGGATGACCCACACTTATACAAAGAAGGAGTGGATGGTACTATGCAAAGATGTGTTTCAGAATATGAACAAAAGGAGATATTGCGTAAATGTCATGGTAGTGCTTATGGAGGACATCATGCATGAGATAGAACTGCACAAAAGGTGCTACAATCAGGTTTCTACTGGCCTACCCTTTTTAAATATGCAAGAAAATTTGTTTTATCTTGTGATGAATGTCAGCGTGTTGGTAATATTTCTAGACGCAATGAAATGCCTATGAACTACTCTCTAGTTATTGAACCTTTTGATTGCTAGGGATTCAACTTTATGGGTCCTTTCCCTCCTTCGAAACGTTACACTCATATTCTTGTTGCTGTTGATTATGTTACTAAGTGGGTAGAAGCCATTCCTACAAAGAGTGCTGACGGGGAGACCTCCCTAAAAATGCTTAAGGATGTTATCTTTCCTAGGTTTGGAGTGCCTAGGTATCTCATGACTGATGGGGGTTCTCATTTCATTCATGGTGGTTTTAGAAAGACCCTTGCTAAATATGATGTTAATCATAGAATTGCTTCAGCCTATCACCCCCAAACTAGCGGGCAAGTAGAGTTATCAAATAGAGAAATTAAATCCATCTTGCAAAAGACTGTTAATAGATCTAGAAAAAACTGGGCTAAAAAGTTGAATGATGCTTTATGGGCTTATAGAACTGCTTACAAAAATCCTATGGGGATGTCTCCTTATAAAATGGTTTATGGGAAAGCTTGTCACCTACCCTTAGAATTAGAACACAAAGCTTCTTCAAGCGATTAAAGAACTAAATAGAAATTGTAAGCTCGCTGGTGAGAAAAGATTATTTGACTTAAGTTCTTTAGGTGAATGGAGGAGTGAAGCCTATGAAAATGCTAGGCTCTTTAAGGAAAAAGTTAAAAGATGGCATGACAAGCGAATACTTAAGAGAGAATTTCATGTTGGTGAGAAGGTTCTATTGTATAGGTCTCGTCTCAGATTTTTAGCAGGAAAGCTACTGTCAAAATGGGAAGGACCTTTCATTATTGAAGAAGTATACCATTCAGGAGCAATAAAAAATTCTTCTTTAAAAGATAATACTACACAAGTAGTGAATGGGCAGTGACTCAAGCACTATATTGCTAGAGATTCTTACAATGAAGATGTTGATACCTTTCAAGTTATAACTCCGGAGAAATTCATCAAGGACCAAATTCAGAGACCTGTAGAGTCTGTTTTCAAATAGGTAACTGTTCTGGTAAGAAAAATTCCACGAAAATACAATCCAACTATATTTTGAAGTTTTCAGTCAATAAGGGAAGTTACGAAGCAAAAAAGGGACGGAAACAGAGCCAGGGTGGCCCACACCACCCTATGGCGCGGCCCACCCCTGGCCACGCCACCATGTGGTGAGGCCACCCCAGACTCCGCCTCCGACCCGTTTTCACCCAGTACCTTCCTCTTGTTATGAAACTTCGTAATATATAACCCCGCGGATCTTCCGAGGTTCGTATATCGTGTTTTCGTCGTGTTTTTGTTTCGATCTGTTTCTGCCAGGTAGAATCCCAGATTTGTAAGCCACAATGTCTTCCACTAGATCAGCCGAGGGAGATTCCTTAGAAGATATCATCAACCCATACATGAGAGAGTTGAAGATTCATCCCAAGGAGTTGTTGCTCGAAGGTGGGGAGGTCCGGATTAAAGAGGTTCAAGGCCCTAAAGGTGAAGGAAGTCTGGAGGACAGGATGGAAGCACTGGAGCAAGAAGTCTTTAGGTACAAGAAGATGGCGGAGCGCGAAGTGGATATCATCCATAAGAATTGTTCTGAACTCATCACCGAGCATCAAAAAGAGACTGCTAAACTCAAAGATGAAGTCCTCTCATTCCGCCAGACAACCAACGAACTGCAAGCACAATTCTATGACATTCAAAATCAAAACTGTGAGTTTGAGGCTAGATTTAAACGCATAAGTGCTGCTGCAAGTTTCAGGATGTTGGAAACCACGATGTCCTTTGTTCATGGGAAGCCCTTACCCTGGAAGACGGACGAAGATGAGAGGATATCACCACCACCAAAGGAGTAATTCGTCATCATGTTTGGCATCCCCTTGGTTTGTTCCAAGCTTGGGGGAGTGTCGCGGTATCACATCTCTATCTTCTATCTTTTTACCTTTTTAGTAGAGTCATATCATGAATAGAAGAGTTATTTAGTATGGTTTGCATTATGGAAGTGTCCCCTCTCTTGTTAGATATGTATCACTTGGTGTGAGTTGCCGTTATGGAATATTAATGAGAAGTTCTATCATTTACTCTTTTTCATAGCTTATATTAGTTTTCAATTCGTGGTTGTACGATTGATCTTGTTGTTAGTATTGGTATCACTTTGGGACCATTGAGTTAATTTAGTTGGTTTTGGCAAACCTGGCTCGGTCAGTAGCAACACTATTTTCGAGAGTTGAATGAAAAAGATAGAAGTACTCTAGAGAAAAATAATTTCATCATCTTTCTTTCTTGATTTGCTCATAAGTCTAGTATTCTCTAGTTAAGATCTTTTGTTCTTCCAAGGAAGATTGCATGTTTGTTTTTATCACTTGTATGTTTGTTTGTTTCCTTCAACTCTTGTACTTGCTACCCAGCCTTGCTAGCCAAAAACCTGTACTGAGAGGGAATTCTTCTCGTGCATCCACTCCTTTAAACCAAAACCTTTGCCATTTGTGTCCACCATACCTACCTAGTAGAATTATTGCTATTCCAAGTAAATTCTTGTTTTGTCTACCTCCCAAATTAAACTTGTTATGTGAAAATTAGTGATTAAATCTCTCACGAACTTGATGGCACACTTTACTTTCTTGCACTTGATAAACTTGAACCATTGTGCTCACCTATGTTGCGTATATGCTTCCGTTTTGTAAGTTGTGAATTAGCAGAAGCATGTTGTCATGGGGAACGCTTTCAACATTCCACTGGTACTTTGTACCAAGTTGATATCATGTTCTTTTGTCTATGTATGTCGTTGGTGTGAAATGAAAGGGGAGCTTGTAAGTCCATGGAGTTATGCATGTGTGTTAGAGAAATGCCTAGGCCGCTGGTCTAATCCATGCTGACATGGTGGAAACCTGCAGCGTAACCATAACGAGTATCTATGAAGCATTCTTCCTATAAAAAAAGAGATAGAGATTGAGAAAAAGAGAAAAGAAAAAAAGAGATATTATGAAAAGTGTAAAGAGAGAAAAAAGCACCATATTCCCATAGTAAATAAGAAGATTGCTGAGATGCTTGTTGTCTGCTTGCCTTGTCATTTTGATATGGGGATTCTTCCGTATCATCGGGCAAGGGGTACCCCATGGGCGGTTCTTTATGATACACATATGCTTACGATGACAAGAACTTACCGATGACTAAACTTGAGTAGCATGAGTAGCGGCCCTCGTATTCAAGGGACATGAGATTCTCAATTTACAACTTGTCAATGCATATCTTCATATTTGATCACTTTAACCTGAATCACCTAAAGATGCCTATGATAGGGGCAATGAGAGCTGAAAGCTAGTAAGTATCATAATTTTTGGGAGCTCTTTATGAGACTTGCAATCCCGGCTTCCCTCTTTGAAGGGCCTTTCTTTTACTTTTTAGTTGAGTCAGTAAACCTATTCCTTTCTATCTCAGCAAGTATTTTGAGTTGATGTGTTTCATTCATTCATATGATGATTTATTCAATCATGTCTTATGTTCCTTGTTTTGCACATTGCTCTTATCTTAATGTTTACTACTTTGAAAGCTATCATTGAAAACCAGTTATTTGTGAACTCCAGCAAATTATCAACTATTCTTTGACCAAGAGCTAAGTTTACCATTACCAATTATAATTTACTTTATGTATCTCTATTGTGTTCCTTTTACTCATTACAATTTGAGTTATATAATAGTGAGTTGTCTTCTATTATGATCTATTTATTTGATGAATGTGATGCTTCTTGTCCATATTCTTTTATTGACTCTTCACTCCATAAACCTGAGGCCATGTTTATTGAGATCAGTTTCGCTTGGGGACAAGCGAAGTCTAAGCTTGGGGGGAGTTCATACGTCCATTTTGCATCACTATTCTATGTCATAATTCACTATTATTCATTGATATATTTCGTATTGAGAGGTGATACTTATGTTATTTCATCTGTTTTTGCATGGTTGATGACTTTTGGAGCATGGACCGCTGAGTCAGGATTCTGATGGAAAAGGTGCTGTTTGGAGGCAAAATTCGTGAAGATCAGAAAATCCGGGAAAATATACGGAAAATCCTATTTTTCCAGAAGACGAAGGAAGCCAGAAGGAGGGCTGGAGATGGGCCACAGGGGGCCCACACCACTCCCTGGCGCGGCCAGCCCTAGGCCGTGCCAACAGGTGGTGTGGACACCCTGGCCCACTCTAGGCACTCCCCTCTGGCGTATATTATCCTCCCGAAACCCTAAGACTCGGGGAGCGACCATAGAAATATTCCGTCGCCTCTGCGGGGCGGAAAACACCGAGAGAGAAAGATCTCTCCGACAGACAGATTTCTGTCGGGGGAATTCCTTCCCGGAGAGGGGAGATCATCGCCATCAACACCACCATCAAGCTGGACTTCATCGGGATCATCATCATCACCAGCATCATCACCATCAACACCCTCATCACCATTTCCATATTGCTGTAACAATTGGGTTGAATCTTGCATAGTTCATAGGGGAAACTTTCCCGGTGTTGATTACTCTTTGTAGTTGACGCTATTGAGTGAACCGTTGAATTATTGTTTATGTTCAGATTGTTATACATCATTATTTCATCTCTGATCATGATCCATAGGATTTCTTGAGTAGTTCGTTTCGTTCTTGAGGACATGGGAGAAGTCATGTTGTTAGTAGTGGAGTTGTGTTGAGAAAGATTCAATAGATTGTTATTTAAGTTGTGGTGTACTTCTTCTAGTGGTGTCATGTGAACATCGACTACATGACACTTCACCTATATGGGCCTAGGGGAATGCATTGTGTATTTGGTTACTAATCGTAGGGGTTGTTGGAGTGACAGAAACCTGAACCCCCGTTAGGAAACCATTGCACAAGGGACGTAAGGGTCTTAGAATTTAAAGTTGTGGTTTGGTTTCTACCTTAATTACTTTCTTGTACTTACGGATGTTTGCAAGGGGTATAATCACAAGTATGTATGAGTCCTAGGAAGGTCGGTACATTAGCACAGGTTCACCCACACAACACTTAGCAAGCTAGAGAAGATTAATCAACTATATGAAGCGAAAGCACTTGATAGTCTTCCCATGTGTCCTCGAGAATGTTTGGTCATCTTAAGTAATACAACCGGCTTGTCCTTTGCTGCATAAAGGATTGGGCCACTTTCTGCATTTATTCATATTGTCTTTTATTTACTCGTACTTTGTTTACTTACTTTACCGAAAACCCCTAAAAATCCGTTTGCTAAGTATTTTGCAGAGAATGCCTGATCCATACCACTAGCCAGCACCTTCTGCTCCTTGTTGGGTTCGACACTCTTACTTATCCAAATACTACGATACACCCCCTATACTTGTGGGTGATCAGGGCGATCTGTGGCATGCTGGCGGCTATCGCGCTCTGCGAGCTCGCAGAGAGAATGGGCGGCTGTGCTGGGTGTGGTCCAGGGGCTGTGGGTGATCAAGGAGTGGAGAGGGAGGTGCGATAGGGTTGGGCGGAACTAGAGGGCTTGATGGTTTGGTGCGCGCTGTCCCTGGCGCTTTGCCCTCTTCTGGCCGGCGGCGACCACAAAGTGGTGGCGCTCCACTGCTGCTGCGGCTTAGGGGTAGGCCAGTGAGGGTCTGGTTGGACTCAGGGGGGACAAGGGTGATCAATGCCACTCCAATTGCTCGACAAGATTTGATCAAAAATAGTAATAGTTAGGCTAATTTGATTCTGTCTGCAACCTGTTCGATCAAATGGCCGCAAGAAATTTAAATTCGAATTTTGAAAAGATTTTTGGTGTGTAGTCTGATCTTATGCTTGGTAGTCTCTGGTTGCTGGGAAATGTCAAGGTGAATTGGTTTGGTTGGTTTTTGCATAAGTGGGATCTTCTCATATGATTTGGATTCCAATTTCAACTGCCATTTAAATTTAGTGTTTGAAAGTTTTTTGGGTGAAACAAAGTGGGCCTTAGTACATCCATACTTGTACTAGCAAGGCATGCAAGGATCCACATTTGTTTCTGTTAAGAATTGAGTTCTAGGAATAGCCAAAGTAGGCATGATGATTAATATGGCACAAATGACCATTTGCTTCTTTTATTCATTTTGATTTGTTTTTCTTTGGGATTTGTTTGGGAATGATCTAGACGATGTTTAATTCACCTAAGAATCATTTTACAATCAATGGATCACTCAATCATGGCAATTCAAAACAACTCCTATTTAAATGCACACACATATGAATGCTTTAATATTTTTAAATGGAAAAGTTTTTGTTAACCCTAATACTGATGATTTGGATCTTAATAATCTTGGATTAGAGTTTTGGGATGTTACAAACCTTCCCCCCTTAAACAAAATCTCGTCCTGACATTTACAAAGAAAACTAGGAACTAAAGAGATCTAGGAACTCTGTCCTAATGTAATCTTCTCGCTCCCAAGTGGCTTCCTCTTCGGTATGGTTGCTCCATTGAATCTTGAGAAATTTGATACTCCTGGTCCGGGTGGTTTTGTAAGCTTCCTCCAATATACGTACGGGCACTTCACGATATGTTAGGTCATTGTTGATCTCAACAGCTCGGTGATCGATGTTCTTGAAAACTTCAGTCTTCTCTGGCACTTCTAGGCATTTGCGAAGTAACGAGATATGGAACACATTGTGGATGGCTGACATCGCTTCAGGTAGTTCAAGTTGATACGATACTTCTCCTCGACGGTTCAGAATCTTGAAGGGCCCGATATATCTAGGGGCTAAGTTTCCTTTCAGACTAAAGCGTTGGGTTCCCTTCAATGGTGAAACCTTGAGATATAAAAAATATCCGACATTGAAAGTCAGGTCTCTCCTTCTCTTGTCAGCATAGCTCTTCTCTCTGGACTGGGCGGTCTTGAGGTGCTCATGGACTTTGTGAACCTTCTCTTCCGCTTCTCGGAGAATGTCAAGTCCAAAAATCTGACTCTCTCCTACTTGCGACCAATTTAAAGGGGTACGACACTTTCTTCCGTATAGGAACTCAAATGGTACCATCTACAAACTGGCTTGATAACTGTTGTTATATGAGAATTCTACGAAAGGCAGGCAGTCTTCCCATTTTGATCCATACTCTAACACACAAGCTCTCAGCATATCCTCTAGGATTTGGTTGACTCTCTCAGTCTGTCCATCAATTTGCGGGTGATAAGCGGTGCTAAAATTCAACTTGGTTTCCAATCCTTCTTGGAGTTTCTGCCAAAATCTCGAGGTAAACTGGGTTCCACGATCTGATACTATGGTCTTGGGGGTTCCATGCAGACTAACAATCCTAGCAATATAAAGTTATGCTAGCTTCGAACTCTGGTAAGTTGTCTTGACAGGTATAAAGTGAGCTACCTTGGACAGTCTATCCACGATGACCCAAATTGAGTCATCTCCCCTACTAGAGGTAGGCAAGCCGGTGATAAAGTCCATTCCGACGGAATCCCATTTCCATTCCGGAATCTGGAATGGTTGCAACAGTCCTGCGGGTCTCTGATGCTCTGCTTTGAATCTTTGACATATGTCACACTTGGAAATGTAGCTTCCGATTTCTCTCTTCATCTTGTGCCACCAAAATTGCTCTTTCAAGTCCTGATACATCTTCGTTCCTACGGGGTGGATAGAATATAGAGTATCATGAGCTTCCTGCATGATAACTTGCTTCAGCTCCGAATCTGTTGGCACACAGATACGTCCTTTGTACCACAAAACTCCTTCTTCATCTTCAGTGAATCCAGGTACCTTTCCTGTACCGATACGACGTTTGATTCCATCGATACTTTCATTTTCCTTCTAGGCTTCCTTGATTTGGCTAATCAAAGTGGGTTGAAGTTCAATGTTAGCTAAGAATCCTTTGCTAACTAGCTCAGTCCTAAACTGCTCCAACTCCTCATACAAACTTGGTTGCTTCTCCTTGATCATGGTGTTTAGCCTACAAGGCAATCTGCTAAGAGCATCCGCTACCACATTGTCCTTGCCAGGGTGATAGTGAATGTCAAGGTCATAATCCTTGATTAACTCTATCCATCTCCTTTGCCTCATGTTCAGCTCCTTCTGAGTGAAAATATACTTCAAGCTCTTGTGATCTGAGTAAATCTCACAGCAATTTCCCCTAAGATAATGACGCCATGTCTTCAATGCCAAAACTACGGCTGCTAATTCAATATCATGGGTCGGATAGTTCTGCTCATGCTGCTTTAGTTGTCAAGACAAATAGGCGATAACTTTGCCTTCTTGCATTAATACACATCCAAGACCAATCTTGGATGCATCACAATATACATCAAACTGCTTCTTGATATCTGGCATGATCAATATTGGGGCTGAAATCAATCTCTTCTTCAGCTCTTGGAAACTGGCTTCACACTTGTCGGTCCATTCAAACTTCTTGTCCTTCTTTAACAATTGGTTCATGGGTCTAGCGATGCTCAAGAATCCTTCGACGAACTTGCGGTAATATCCTGCTAATCCGAGAAATGAACGGACTTGGGTTTGAGTGGTTGGGGCTTCCCATTCTTCGACATCTATGATCTTGGCGGGATCAACAGAGACTCCTCCGGCAGACAGAATATGTCCTAGGAATCCTACTTCTTTCAGCCAAAACTCACATTTGCTGAACTTGGCATAAAACCGATGCTCTCTAAGGGTTTCAAGGATGATTCTCAGATGTTGCCCATGCTCTTCTTCTGACTTGGAGTAGATAAGGATATCGTCAGTAAACACAACGACAAACTTATCTAAGAAATTCATAAAGATCTTATTCATGAGATTCATGAAATAAGCAGGGGCATTGGTTAATCCAAAAGACATGACCGTATACTCGTATAAACCATAGCGAGTACTAAAGGCGGTCTTCAGAATATCCGTTGCACGAATCTTAAATTGGTGATAACCAGTCCTAAGATCAATCTTTGAGAATACCTGGGCACCGGTCAACGAATCAAATAGATCCTCTATCTTTGGCAAGGGGTATTTGTTCTTGATGGTGACGTCATTTATCTTTTTGTAATCTGTGCACAAATGGTTGCCTCCATCTTTCTTTTCGACGAATAACACTGGTGATCTCCATCGCGATGCGCTTGGTTAAATCAAGCCTGCTTCTAGCATAGCATCCAACTGCTTCTTCAACACTACTAACTCTGAGGGGTTCATGCTATAGGGTATCTGGGCTATGGGTCCGGTAACGGGGATTAGTTTGATAATGAACTCAATATCCCTATCCGGGGGCATACCTGGCAATTCATCTAGGAATACGTCGGGGTATTCACAGACTACCCAGACTTGGTCTATGGTGGGCAAGGTTATACTCTTGTTGCACTTGAATTGACGGGGTAAGGTTTCAGATATATGCTCTACTGTGACTCCAGAGCTTCTGGTCATGGTGATGGCTTTCTTAGCACAGTCTATCAGTCTTTTATGCCTTGACATCCAGTCCATACCTAGTACTACTTCCAATCCTTTGGTTCCGAGTACAATTAGGTTGGCATAAAAATCTATCCCATGTATTCTGATAGGCACAGATTTGCAAATTTTTCTAGCTTTTGTAGTTGAACCAGGGATTTGGACTATCATGACATGCTTCAAGTTGGTTGGGTGAATCTTACTAGTGCATGCAAATTCTTCGGTGACAAATGAATGCGATTCTCCCGAATCAAACAATACCCTTGCTAAAACTGAGTTGACAGAAAAGATACCCAACACTACGTCTAGCGCTTCTTGGGCTTCTTCGGTGTTCATGTGAAAGAGACGGCCGTTGCGGTTGTGAGGGTTCCCTGGGGCAAACCTTCTCCCTGGTTGAACACGACGCTGCTATTGGGCTGGGGCATTCACATTGGCAGTGGCGGCAGTCTTCTTGGGACACTCATTGGAATAGTGACCTTTCACTCCACACTTGAAACAAGTTATCTAGGACTTGTATTTTGCTGCGACAGGCACAACATTGCTTCCAGTTCTGGGTGCAGTGTTGTTGTTGTTGTTGTTGTTGTTGTTGCTGCTGCTCTTGGGAGGTGCACGGTTGAAATTGCTGGTGTTGCCAGAGTGATTGTTGTTTCCTCCGGGCTTCACATTGCCTCCGCTACGGTTAGGGTAGCTTGGGCGAGACATTGGGGGTCGGTTGTTTCTCGGTGCATATCCTGGTGAGGGGTTGGGATGGTACTTCTGGTGACTGTTGGATCCAGCTTGGTGCATCATACGACGTTTGCGGTTGTCGTTTACCTGGTTAATCTTCCCTTCCATCTGAATGGCAGAGTCGACTAGCTCTTCGAGATCCTCGAAGTGGATGTTGACGAGGACAGTCTGCATCTCATCATGCAGTCCGTTCAGGAACCTCTCCTTCTTCTTTGCCTCCATGTTGATCTCATCAGGTGCGTACCTTGCAAGCGACAGGAATCTTTTACGGTACTCCACCATAGTCATTCTGCCTTGCTTCAACTCTCTGAATTCATCCCTCATTCGGGTGACTAGGCCCTGCGGCATGTGGGTGCGGCTGGACTTGATTTTGAAGGCTTCCCATGTCATCACTTGACCATGGTTCATCAGGCGGATGCTGTTCCACCAGGCTCTTGCATCTTCTGCCAAGTAGTGGGTGGAAAAGAGAACTTTCTCGTTGTCATCAACTCTGGCTACCTCCAAATTGTTCTCCATCGTCTGGAACTAGTCATCAACATCTAATGGATTCTCTCAAGTGCTAAAGATTGGGGGATTGGTATTCTGGAAGTTCTTCAGCTTGGATCCTTGATGATCCTGATTTCCATGCCCTTGGTTGTTGAGAGCCATCTGGGCGATCTATTGCAGTGTTACTAGATTAGCTTGGCGCTCTGCCCTACTTGCTTCTCTGTCTGTGATGAGATTCTGCAGGATCTGCAGCATTGGGTCTTGCGACGAGCTGCTCCCTCCTTGGTTTCCATGAGTCATCTGAAGATTGAGGTAGATAAAGGGGTAAGAGGAAAAGTTCTAAGGTTCATGGTTTTGGTTTCAAAGCTAAAACTTTGAGTTTGACTCAGATTTTGCAACTAACTCCATTTCATTCATTCAAGAAAAGCACACGATACAAACACACACACACCACAACAAGGAAAACAGATGGTTTTAAGAACCATTCTACAAGCTACGATACAGTGGGACCGATACATCTCATGCTACGATAGTGCTCTAGTGCATCTACTCATCATCGATGAAGTCGGAGTCCTCATCGTCAGTGTAGAAGTCCATGGCATCCTCCTCCACAAAGTCATCATTATTGCTGAGGTAAGAATCCATGTCTCCATGGATGTCTTCACCCTCCTCTTCTTCCTCCTTTGCTGCAAGCTAAGCTTCTTGCTCCTTCATGGTCTTCTCGAGGTCGGCCACCTTCTTTCAAAGACGGGCAATGGTGCGATCCTTCTTTTCACGCTGGAGGTAAAGAGACTGACAGTCCTTGACAAGCAGTGAGAAAGTCTGGACCTTCTAGGCGGCAATGGCACGGTTGTGGTTGGCAAACTCCCTAGCATTGTCCAACTCCTTCTAGCGATCGTACAGTAGGAAGTCAAGGTTCTCCACTTGATGCTTCAACTCCGGGTGACTTGGCATCTCCATTGGCATTCCCATGAAGTCACGTCTTGCATAGTGCGCAAAGCGGGTTCCTTGGATTTGGTTGACACTGAGGGCACATAGACGTGCGAGAGCTTCATGCATTGCCCTGGCTAATCCATCTAGCCAGTTGTTCTCTCTAACAGAGAACTGGATTCTCCTGGACGTTGGTGCTTCTATGCTTCCTCGAAGATCAGTGGTGACTAGCCACTGTAAATCTCCTCCTGGGGGTCCTGGAAGTTGAGCTCCAAGAAACACCGGATGCGGGCATCCCAATAACTCCGACAATGAATCCAGATCCCTCTCGAAGATCAGTTGTCCTCCGTTGTCCAACTAGTAGAACTTGCTGAACTGAGTCTCCATCTACAAGAATTAAGGATGAGGAAGTTAGTGAGGTGATCAAGTGTGTCAAATTTTAGGTAGTAATGTAAGAATTTGAGGAGCATGAATTTTTGAGAAAGAATGAATTCCCAAGGGTAAGAGAGGAAATAGTTTTTCATAAATACTCACTTTAGTTTTGAAATTAAGTTTTTGTTCGGACGTCCATTCTAACTAGGGTCTCCTATGGTCAGGATGGCTCTGATACCAACTTGTCCACACCCGGATTTTTAATTCCAAATGCCTGTTATGTCATACATCGCAATCCCAGGATTACCATTTTTGCGAGACATAACAGATTGGATATCACAGTACATCATCCATTACAAAATCATATAAGGTCTTACACGAATAAAGGATCTCATGATCCAGTCTTAATACAACAAGCAGCGGAATAAATAATAAGCGTAGCGGTGGGGTCCATCTTGAGGCATGAGCAATGTCGTGAAAGATAGTCCTAGTTATCATAGCCGTCCTGCTGTCCGTCATCTTGGTAGTCTCCTTCATAGTCTGGCCATAGGAATAGCCAGGGACAAAATCCATGAGTACTCTTTAAGTACTCGCAAACTATCACTAACAAGTAAGGTAGTTCTAGTGGGAAAATGCTAACTCTATGTTTATTTGTATAGTAAGTTTGAAACCTAAGCTGAGTTCAGAAACAAAGAAAGATAAAATAAAGTTCTAGAATCACTTAAGTTGGGAAGCTAGTGTCATAGCCACAACCCTGTTGTGGTCAAGTCAAGATTCATCATTCATTTCATAAGCCATTTTGAAAACATCGGACAATGAAATAGTATGGCCACTCCAACTGTCCATAACTGCGGACGTGGCTATTCGAATAGTTTGACACTCTACAGAGATGGTACACTTTCACCCCAAGATTCGATACATCTGTCAGGGATAACCCTGAATCATCATACTTAGTATGTAGATAATAAAACATAACCTTTCCTTTACACACCCTAGTATAAGCACCTCTCCTATGAGCATGGCCTCCCAACCATGACCATCTGTCATCTTGGGCACTGCATAGGTGGACAACATTGAGAGGTAGCCTCAGCTCAAACCTCTCCCGCGAGGGAACTAATACTAATGCATATAAATTTCCGTCTAAGCCTTACCCAATTCAGGTATTGTGGTTGTACGGTAAAATTGGAATGGTATCGCATCCGAATCCAACCATCAGTTTTCGTAAAAGGGCTAAGGCTCATGCCTCAACATTTTCATCATCATAAACCATTTGTGTTTCTCAACACTTGTCAAAACATCTCAATAGAATGACTCATCATTGCAAGGTTTTCACAATTCATTTTCACCAAGTGTTCCCATCTAAAGTGACTCAAGTTTTGATTTAGCTCTAAAGTACTAAGTTAGGAGTGTTCACTAAGGTGGGATGCTAATCTCAATCTCATGCCATAGAATTAAATCTAAGGTTATCTAGATAGGTCAAGTTTTATACTTTTTATGCTACCTTCAAACAAGTAAGGGACTTTGGTAAAGTAAAGAAAGTAAAAAGCTTGAAAGTAAAACTTGGGGTAGGTACTAGTCAACTTGGTATAACCAAAGCATGCCTAATGCATCTTGCTTGGGTCATCTAACTTAATTCTAGCTTGCTAACAATAGCTTGCATTGTTAATGATGGCTTGCTAAGTTAATACTTGCAAGTGTTAGCTTGCCTTGGTTGTTGTAGTGGTTGAAGTTTTCTTCCTCTTCCTTCGGGTAGAACTCCTCCTCATCGAAAGCTTGGTCGGTATTATCGTCTATAAATACATACGGAGTACACAATCACCAAACAATATTTAACTAGTCTACTTAGCACTCTAAGGCACACATATGATGATCTATTATCATCACAAGCATCACAAGGTTTTATTAACTAGCTTCAATCTTTTTATTTAAGAAAAGTAATTTCTACTCATTGAAAATATGGGATCATGTGGACACATGTCATCACCACATATTCTAACATATGGGAATGTGACTTAAAGGTTGGATCACATTTAATTAAGTTTTAGTTTAATAATTAATGATTTAAAGTGACTAGAAATGCCTCTATATCATTATTTTGGTACTAGTCCAAAGTCACCGCATGCAAACCTTAATATTATTACATATTCAGATAGGTATGGTTAAATGTGATTTTTGAGAGTTGGAATCAACTCAAAAGCTATTAGGGTTGATTTTATAAAAATGTTTGACTGTGCAAAAGCTTCTGTCTTCTTATTTTTACTAGGAGAGATGTCTAACTCTAAATGAATTAAATCCAACGGGCTTGGATATATCTTTTCAGATGCTTTCGACCAAAATTTGAATCACTCAATTTGGTTCAGTAGATCTTCTTGAATTGATTTTTAAACTAAGGGACAGAAGTGAGTTCAGACCTAAATAGAAAAATCTAGATTTGAATTACTAGGTCAGCACGGGAAAGGAAATGGGCCGGCCTAGTGGCGCTCAGTGGCACAGAGGGCGGCTGACAGGTTGGTCCCACTTGTCAGCAAGACTTAAAACCCGAAACAGTATCTATCAACCTGAGCCACACGATTAGAAGTGAGATAGACGGCTCACAGCCGTCTTCGACGACGGACTCGTCGCCGGCGAGACCGAACCCTAAACGGCCAGTGGGGGTCTACCGGGGACGTTCCAGGGCTCCATCTACTACGGTGAGGCGGGCAAATGAACTGGTGGACGACGGCGAGCTCAGGCGAGGTGGTGGCAGGGGCTGCGGTGGACGGAATCAACGGCAGCGTCTCCTCCTCTACAGTGGGCTCCTCCGGTGCAATTCTGGCGAACTATGGCTCGAGCAGCTCCGACGAGAGGTGGGGAAGGATCAGTGATGAGAGGGGAGTTGAGTGGTGTGAGGAATTCGTGCTGGGGTGGCCTCCTTTTATAGGTCGATGAGGAGACCGAACGGGTCGAGGCGGAGTGGCGTGCACGGTATTGGGTCGAGGGGCGGTCTGTGGCATGCTGGCGGGTATCGCGCTCTGGCGCGCTCTAGCGAGCTCGCAGAGAGAATGGGCGGCGGTGTTGGGGTGTGGTTTAGGGGCTGTGGGTGATCGAGGGGTGGACAGGGAGGTGCGGTAGGGTTCGGCGGAGCTAGAGGGCTTGCTGGTTTGGTGCGACGCTATCCCTGGCGCTCTTCCCACTTCTGTCCAGCGGCGACCACAAAGTGGCGGCGCTCCACTGCTGCGGCGGCTTAGGGGCAGGCCGGTGAGGGTCTGGTTGGACTCAGGGGGACAAGGGTGATCAATGCCACTCCAATTGCTCCACAAGATTTGATAAAAAACAGTAATAGTTAGGCTAATTTGATTCTGTCTACAACCTGTTCGATCAAATGGCCGCAAGAAATTTAAATTCGAATTTTGAAAAGATTTTTGGTGTGTGGTCTGATCTTATGCTTGGTAGTCTCTGGTTTCTAGGAAATGTCAAGGTGAATTGGTTTGGTTGGTTCTTGCATAAGTGGGATCTTCTCATATGATTTGGATTCCAATTTCAACTGCCATTTAAATTTAGTGTTCAAAGTTTTTGGGGTGAAACAAAGTGGGCCTTGGTACATCACTACTTGTACTAGCAAGGGGTGCAAAGATCCACATTTTTTCTGTTAACAATTAAGTTCTAGGAATAGCCAAAGTAGGCATGATGATTAAAATGGAAAAAATGATCATTTGCTTCTTTTATTCATTTTGATTTGTTTTTCTTTGGGATTTGTTTGGGAATGATCTAGATGATGTTTAATTCACTAAGAATCATTTTACAATCAATGGATCACTTAATCATGGCAATTCAAAACAACTCCTATTTAAATGCACACACATATGAATGCTTTAATATTTTTAAATGGAAAAGTCTTTGTTAACCCTAATACTGATGATTTGGATCTTAATAACCTTGGATTAGAGTTTTGGGATGTTACAGTTCTTTGATTCTAGAGCATCGCACTCATTTGTTTCAGAAGAATTTGCATGCACTAGTAAGATTCACCCAACCAACTTGAAGCATGTCATGATAGTTCAAATACCTGGTTCAACCACCAAAGCTAGAAAAATTTGCAAGGCTGTACCTATCAGAATACATGGGATATATTTTTATGACAATCTAATAGTACTTGGAACCAAAGGTTTGGAAGTAGTACTAGGAATGGATTGGATGTTGAAACATAAAGGATTGATCGACTGTGCCAAGAAAGCCATCACGATGACCAGTAGTTCTGGAGTATTAGTAGAGCATATATCTGAAACCTTACCCCGTCAGTTCAAATGCAACAAGAGTCTAGCCCTACAAACCATTGACCAAGTCAGAGTAGTCTGTGAATACCCCGACGTATTCCTAGATGAATCGCCCGGTATGCCTCCAGATCGGGATATTGAGTTCATTATTGAACTAATTCCTAGAACTGGACCCATAGCTCAGAGACCCTATAGCATGAACCCATTAGAGTTAGTGGAATTGAAGAAGCAACTTGATGCTATGCTAGAGAAAGGTTTGATTCAACCAAGCGCATCGCCATGGAGATCGCCTGTTTTGTTTGTCGACAAGAAGGTTCATAAAGTCCGTGAACGCCTCAAGACCGCTCAATCAAGACAGAAGAGTTATGCCGACAAGAGACGAAGAGACCTGACCTTCAATGTCGGATATTTTTGTGTATCTCAAAGTTTCATCATTGAAGGGAACACAACATTTTAGTCTGAAAGGAAAGTTAGCCCCCAGATATATAGGACCCTTCAAGATTCTGAATCATCGAGGAGAAGTATCGTATCAACTAGAACTGCCAGAGGAGATGTCAGCCATCCATGATGTGTTCCATATCTCGTTACTTCGCAAATGCTTAGAAGTGCCAGAGAAGACCAAAGTTTTCAAGAACATTGATCACCAAGCCGTTGATATCAACAAGGATTTAACATATCATGAAGTGCCCATCCGTATCTTGGAAGAAGCTTACAGAACCACCAGGACCCGGAGTATCAAGTTTCTCAAGATCCAATGGAGTAACCATACCGAAGAGGAAGCCACTTGGGAGGTTCTAGATATCTTTAGTTCCTAGTTTTCTTTCTTAAATCTCGGGATGAGATTTTGTTTAAGGGGGGAAGGTTTGTAACATCCCAAAACTTTAATCAAGGTTATCAAGATCCAAATCACCCAATTTAGGGTTAACAAAAACTTTTTATCATTAAAATAAATAAGGATGCATATGTGTGTTTGCATTAATATGGAATGGTTTGGAAATGCCATGTTTGTTTGTTCTAATGGTTGTAAAATGATTCAAAGATGAATTCCACACCATCTAGGTCATTCCCAAACAAAATCCAAAGAAAAAAGAAAGCAAATGGAATTAATAAATGCAAATGGTCACTTTTGCCATTTTAATCCACTAGGTCTCTTTAGGTGTTCCTAGAACTCAATTTCAAACCGAAACAATTATGAATCTTTGCACCCCTTGCTAGTACAAGTAAAGACCTACCAAGGCCCACTTTGAAATCTTACAAAAATAGTTGAACACTAATTTTAAATGACTTTGGAAAACTGAATCCTTTACATATGCATAGATCCCACCTTTTCAAAAACCACTCAAATGAAT
The DNA here is from genome assembly GCA_023614405.1 of Avena insularis. Lineage (NCBI taxonomy): Eukaryota > Viridiplantae > Streptophyta > Magnoliopsida > Poales > Poaceae > Avena > Avena insularis. The sequence continues at coordinate 472,657,468 of CM042694.1, forward strand.
TCCCCTTGACCTCTGCAAGCAAACTTAGAAGCTCAAGCTTAGGTGGAGAACCCTAAAAAAATTGACTCCAAAATTCAAAAAATTTCTTCATGCGGCCATTCTGTCGAACACATGGCAGGCACAGATCAACACTAGAGTAGCTTCACTATTTCTATAGTGAGCATCGACCAATTTGGTCTCCATCTTAACCCCTTGTCCCCCTAGCATCTACCCCAGACCAGACCAGCACCCCCATTCGCCGTGAAGTACAGTGGTGCGCCGCCCGTTCTTGGACGCCGCCGGCCAAGTGTGGACAACGCGCCAGATACAACACAACGCCTAACCAGCACACCCCCTAGCTCTATCGCACCCTACCGCGATCCCCTGTCCACCCCACTAAAGCCGTCGAGCCCTGGACCACCGAGGAACAGCCGCGCACCGCCGCCTCTGTGCCATGCACGAACTCTTCTAGTGCGTCGTCCCCGACCCGCTCACCCAGCTCACGTCATGCTCCCAGCTTACACGTGTAGCATCGCCTTAACCCCAGTAGCCTCCCAGACAACCCCTCTCCCTGCCGCTTGACCTGCAGCCACCGCACACCGCGTCAAACACCGTCAGACCCGCTCAGAGCGCCAGCCTCGCCTGACCAAAAGCCATTGCCCCTAGCTGTGCCATTGCACCGTAGATGACCGTCAAGAGGCAGCGCACCGTCTGCCTACCCCGCCCATGCCTTTAGCACCCTGTACCACCGTCACCGACGAGCTCACCGTCGCACCCCTCGGTCCCCTCATTGGGCTATATAAGGAACCCTCCCCAGCAACATTTCTCCACACTCCAACACTCCCCACCTCCCACTGAGTCCCTCAAACCATCCCCGGAGCCACTCGAGCCACCGTTCGGCGGAATTTCCACCGGAGCCGCAGGCAGAAGGGAGAGAAGGGGGCGATCACACCACCCAGAGCCACCGCGACCACGCCGAGTCGACCGCAGTCCACGATCGCCCCATCCACATGTTAGCTAGAGCCCGGTAAGCCCCAATCGCCCCAATGAACCACCACTAGGTTCAACCACCGGCCTAGTTCGGCGATGTCGATGATGAGCCACGACCGTTGATCTAGGTTCTAATCGCACGGCCCACATCGCCCTGTACCTCTTCACGTTTAGTTGTGCCGCTAACATGCGGGACCCCCTTGTCAGTTGCCAGCTGCACCGTGGAGTGTCACTGGGCTGGCCTAATTAGTTTCCTGCGTTGGCCCTAGAATTCAATTAAGTGTTTTTCTTTTTAAACTTAATCTAGTTTCTATCCACTAGTTTAAAAATCAATTCAGAGAGTTATACTTCACCAAAATGCATGATTCCAATTTTGTTGGAAAGTAATTAAAATCTCTATCCAAGCCCATTGGATTTAAATCAATTGGAGTTATAGACCACATATAGCAAAAATAACAAGACATAGACTTTTCTACATTCAAACATTTTTCAAAATTCAACCATAAAGGCTTTTGAGTTGATTCCAACTCTCAGAAATCACATTTGACCATACCTATCTGAATACGTTATAATATTTAGGTTTGCATGCAGTGACTTTGGACAACCAAAATAATGCTATATATGCATTTCTAGTCACTTTAAATTATTTAAATGATAAACTTAAACTTATTGAAATATGATCAAACATTTAAATCATATTCCCATGTCTTAGAATATGTGGTGATGACATGTGTCCACATGATCCCATATTTTAATTAGGGAATATTAAATCTTAGTTAATTTTCACTGAGTAGAAATTACTTTTCTCAAATAAAATAAATGAAACTAGTTCATTAAATCTTGTGATGTTTGTGATGATGCTAGATCATCAAGTATGTGCCTTAGTGTGCTAAATAGACTAGTTAAGTATTGTTTGGTGATTGTGTATCCTGCATGTATTTATAGACGATAGTACTGACCAAGTCTACGAGGAGGAGGAGTTCTACCCCGAAGAAGACGAGGAGAATTTCAACCACTGCACTACTCAAGGCAAGCCTAGCACTTCAAGTAAACTGAGCAAGCTATTGTTAGTAAGCTAGATTTAAGCAAGATAACCTAAGCAAGATGCATTAGGCATGCTTTGGTTATATCTCTTTGATTTATACCTATACAAAGTTTTACTTACAAGCTTTACTTTCTTTTACTTTACTAAAGTTCTTTACTTTGTTTATAGATAGCATAAAGAGTATAAAACTTGGCCTATCTAGTTAGACTTAGATGTCATTCTATGGCATGAGATTGAAGAGTAGCATCCCTTCTTAGTGAACTTGATGTATGAGCCTTGGAATACTTGATCACTTTAGATGGGAATACTTGGTGAAAATGTTGAAAACCTTGGAATGATGAGTCATTCTATTGAGAGGTTTTGACATGTGTTGAGAAACACAAATGGTTTATGATGATGAAAATATTGAGGCATGAGCCTTAGCCCTTTATAAAAACTGATAGTTGGGTTCGAATGCGATACCATTCCAATTTTACCGTATAACCACAATACCTGAATTGGGTAAGGCTTAGCCGGAAGTTTATATGCATTAGTATGAGTTCCCTCGCGGGAGAGGTTTGAGCTGAGGCTACCTCTCAATGTTGTCCACCTACGTAGTGCCCAGGATGGTAGATGGCCATGGCTGGGAGGCCAAGCCCATAGGAGAGGTGCTTGTACTAGGGTGTGTAATTGAAAGGTTATGATTGATTATCCGCATACTAAGTATGATGATTCAGGGTTATCCCTGACGTATGTATCGAATTTTGTGGTGAAAGTGTACCACCCCTGCAGAGTGTCAAACTATTCGAGTAGCCGTGTCCGCGGTGATGGACAGTTGGAGTGGTCATATTGTTCCGTTGTCAGATGTTTTCAAAATGACTTATGAAATGAATGGTGATATTGACTTGACCACAACAGGGTTGTGAACATGAAAACTAGTTTCCAACTTAAGTGATTTTAGAACTTTATTTTATCTTTCTTTGTTTCTAAACTCAGCTTAGGTTTCAAACTTAACCTTGCAAATAAACTTAGAGTTTAACATTTCCTACTAGAACTACCTTACTTATTAGTGATAGTTTGCAAGTACTTAAAGAGTACTCATGGCTTTGTCCCTGGATATTCCCGTCGCTAGACTATGAAGAGGACTATCCGGAAGAAGGACAACAGGACGGCTACGACAACTATGACTATCTCCCATCGTCAGCATTGCCTGTGACACTGAAGATGGACCCCACCGCTACGCTTATTAGTTATTCCGCTGCTTGTTGTATTAAGACTAGATCATGAGATCCTTTATTTTTGTAAGACCTGTAACACCCTCGAATCGGCCCTATGCAAGTTTTAGCCCTTTCCGCCAAACCCGCATAGAAACGATTCAAGGACGCCCACCAGGCACTTTCGTGCGGGTGGTAAACAAAGTAATACCATTACACAATAGTCCTCGATAGGACCCACAGAACAAATATATATATACAACAACGACTCCATGAGTCAAGAATACAGATATACTATACAAAGATCCAAATCACCTTGAAAACGATAGAGCGTTCGACTGCGGACAAGTTGCAAATGGGGCTAAGAGCCCTGAAGAATAACCAATGGCGTCCATAACCCTGCCCAGGCCAAGCCAGAAGGGTAACCCTGCTAACGACGTCGATCTCAAACTTGCTAAAACAAAAAGGGGTGCCGACAAAGGGAAAAGGAAAAAGAGGAGCGTCAGTACTGAGGCCAGTACACGGCGAGGCTAGAATTCGGCGGCTCTCGCCTACATAGGTATGGTGGACTGAAGCGGCAGCGCAACGGCACTAAACAACCTATAGAGACTCGATACAACTGGCGGTTATCAGAGAGGGGTAACAAAGACCTATTCGGATCCAACCTGAAGCTAACACCAAACAAACCCATCCTGGTATTTCCCCCTCGAGACCAAACGAGGAAGTCGGACCAAGGAACTCACACATTTGGTGATTTTACTCATTCCGTTATAGTTGCAGCAATTAATAATCAGATATAGATAGCATGAGTCATCCTGATAGCGTAAGTAGTGGGCAGTTTTAGTTAACATTGTCTTGTAGTTGGCACATTTACTAGTCAGGTATAATTGTCCTGAGGAATCCCAAAACCCAACAGTTGTTGGCAATTTTATCACATTCCATTGGAGTTGCAATACTTACTAGGCAGGTGTAACAAAACAACCTAGGTCCACCAGTGGTTGGCATTTTTATTATCCATTCCGTTATAGTGAAGGTGATTACTAGTCACATATATTAAGTCAAATTTATAGCACTACTTTAGTTATGCTTGTCTATGATCGAGATACTATGCTCCAAGTCGTCCATAACCGCGGACACGGCTTTCAGAAAGTTTTACCCTGCAGGGGTGCACAAATAGCAACACACACTCGATCAACCTCGGAAAAACCAACTCAAAACCCAACAAGGCATTCACGACAAAGCGATCACAGGATTTATAAAATATTTCAGGGGGCCACCCCACTAAGCTACCCGCAACGAAGTTGGCCGGCTCCGGAACGGACCCAGGGTTTGTGTGGACGGCTGTAAACGACTGGGAACCCCAAAGTGTGACTGGGCTTGTCGATACAGCGAAAACGTGTCACGATCCTAAACAGTATAGGTGCTCCACGCACAATCGTAAATAAAGCAGTAAATCATGGCATAAGTACAAGATAGTAATAAAGCCCCAAACTAGTTTGTGGCCCCAAGAAATAAGAAATGAATCAAGCTCTGGCTCAGGGGAGTCCATAAGGCCTCCCAGATGTGGATAGTGCGAATAGTCAAGGAACAGGTATCAAGTACTCGGGGTCCTAAGGGACACAAGTGAGCTTGGAAGAACCAAATAACATCTATTGCCCACCGATGCCTCTGCATTAGTTATATCTAGCATTTTAATAGTTGTATTTAAAGTCATGATCATCTCCACCATAAACATCTGCCAGCATTCCAACAACGGTGGTACTCGACAACACGAGATCACACCTGAGCAAGCAACTACGACTCGCAAGGCTAGCTATCTACCAAACAACAGGTATTAGGAGGTGTCCATGCCAATATATAGGCTGCACGAGATATCACTGGTGCACGGAAACTAAAGCATCGCGACACGGATAGCAGTAGATCAACAAGAGGAAATAAAGACTATAAATGCAAAATAGGTAGAAGGGGGAGAGATGCTCACCTGGGAAACACAACCGAAGGATCATATCCGGAGAACTTGTCGATTCTCGCATCCACTCATCGGCCTAATCCGCGAAGAAGCAAACACTAGAAGAAACACCGGATGCAATATATAATACTACGGCAGAAGATCCGGCATGCTTATGATATGATGCAGATGCGGTGCAATTAGGCAATATTAAGCGGAACCGGGATCCCGACAATTACTTAGATGGTACGAGTTGTTTAACTACCCCGCAATTTAAATGTTGATTTATCAATGCAAAGCATGTCATCGGTTCGCTAGGCAAATTTAAATGGAGGCGATATGAGACAAATATAGCCCGCATATAGTCTCCATATTTATTTATTAGATGAATCGATAGAATACCCCCGAATAAACACAATATGTATGCAAGCATGAGCCATTTAATATGCAACAAGATATATGTTGTATATTATACAATAGAGGTCTCGGAAAAGGGGATCACACTTTAGGGTTCAACGATCTTGGGGTTCGATGTGGTTCGGGTCCAGGTCTCGGCTTTTTTGGTTGATGGCGCACTCGAAACAACACCGGGTACGAGTGGTCGCCTTCTCGGATTGTAGATCTCGGCGCAACACGACCATATGGTCATTGGGCTTGCGACACTCGTTTTTCATCAACACCACATGGTCTCAATTTTTGCCCGGATTTTAGTCTCCATGCATCCGTCACCAGCTCACAACACATTAGAGAGCTAAACCACCGAGGACTTGCCGAGTGAGGCCACGGGCTGGGCACCAAAATGAGAGGCCATGGTAGCCACTTGGGGAGGCTCTGGCGGTGGCCTCGGCGTTGGCGGGGCTTGAGCATGCATTGCAGGGAGGTGGACACCGGGCTTGGGGTCACGGTACCAGGTGACGCCGGGCGAAGCCGTGCAGGGGCTGGGGAAAGCGACGAGGCGGTTAGGCGGCCCGGCGTGACGGGAAGGCGGCTGCTCATGATGCCGACACGAAGGGCGGCCAGAGGAGGTGGTGATGGGGCCACTGGGATGGGCGTTGCGGTTGCCGGTGCGTAGGAGCACGGGGCGACGCGATCAAGGAGAGAGTGCCACGAGGGATGGAGGCGGCTGCCCGCAGGGGCGTCGTGGGGCTCGATGCAGAGAGAGGCAGGCAGCGCCGGGGACTAGAGGCAGGGAGCGACGGGGCCGAGGCGGACGCGGCACCGGCCGGCAGCGCCGTTTCCCGACGCAACAGGGCGGGGGAGATCTCCGGCGAGGTCGGCTCGTAGAAGAAGCGGCTCGGGGAGGAGGGTGCCGAGGAGGCGGGGTGGTCGGGGTCGTGAGGGAGAGGCGGCGGTCGCCGTGGCTGGTGGGGATGGCGAGGAGACAACCGTGGCGGGGAACGGCGGTAGGGCTTGGTGGCGGAGGCCGGCGACGGTGAGAGGAGGAGCGGTGGCGGGGCTGAGAGTGAGAAGCGGCGGGTAGGAGGCGTGTCGAGGGGAGAGAGAGGCGAGAGCGGCACGCGGGCGTGTCGGCAGGGGTGGGGCCGGGCGGCGATCCCGAGGAGGTCGGTGGAGCGGGAGGGTGGAGCAGCACGCGGGGTTGGTGAGCGTCACGCGGTGAATGGGTCCACGTGGCGGGAGGCATGCGGTTGCGGGGTGGTCGCGGTTGACCGCGAGGGGTGGCTTCCGCGTGCAGGCAGCGTAGGGGCGCGCGAGGTGGGTCCAGGGGTGAGGTGGCCGGTAGGGAGGCATGCAGGTGGCGTTGGGGTGTGGGCAGGGGGTGTGGGCTGGTGAGGTGGCGAGACAGGGTTGGTCGGGGTGAGGTGGAAGGGTGCCAGGGTGGCGGCGGCTGGGAGGGAAAAGGAGGGAGGAGGGGTTAGGCGGCTAGGGTTTTGTTAACAGGGTGGTAGGCTGCTGCTAGCTGGGCTTTTGGGCCTGGCTAGCGGCGGCCTTCCCCGATTAAATATTTATTTTATCTGTTTTAATTTTAAGACTTTTGTAAATAGTTTTTAGACAAATAAAAGACCCGGAAAAGACCGGAGTTCTGATTTGAAATAAAGACGGGGTTTTTAGAAAACTAAAACTAGACTTTTCGAAAATAGTTTTATGCAAACAAATGCAAGATGACATGACGATGCTCAAATGCAAGGTGGCATGATGACATGAGCATGCAGTCATGATGATGTGCAACACAAAAACACCGCGATTTTCTAGTAGTGGTTTTAGCGGGATGCCACAATTCGACACCACTAACAATGGATCTCGCCCTCGAGATCCGCCTCATGGTACCAGGAAGAAGGTCGGCAATCTGAATCTTCTCGCTTCGTGTAGATGCTCGCGACACCACTAACAAGAGGTCGTTGTCCGTGATCGTCGAGAGAACACTCTGGGAACAAAGGGCGAAGGTAGAGGTATCTACAAATAAAGCCAACTCTAACTTCGATAGAAAGAGAGAACCGATGCATTCTCATCTACTTCAATGTACATGAGCAAATAGAGTGAGTAGTCGGCATGGGGGACAATCCATCACGCTCCCAAACTATTACTCCGCACAATCAGTAGAAAAGCCAGCAACCATTCTCGGAATCAGACTGAAGATCTCGACAATTGAGGTTCCGAACAAAGGAGGGATGCAGGCTCTGCATCCGATCTGTCATAGATGATGTCGTCGCGTCGGAAAACACCGGAAGACACAAGAAGGAACAAAGAGAAGTCCAACAGAAGAAGGATTCCTCAGATAGCACGAAGACCAGATGTAGAAGCACCGTTACCAAAGGAGGAAGTGAAGCTCTGAAGGTACGACAGAAACCCAACCATGAGAAATCCTAGACTCGAAGAAAAGATAAGAGAGCAGATTCAAAACACGCTAAGGTAAGAGGAGAACAACATAGGGGTAAGGAGTAAAAGCAGACCTAATCAGATCTATCCAACCAATTTTGCAAAATAGTTTTGACACTCTACTTCGGTTGTTAGCTAGGTTATCCTACAGGCTGGACTTGTGGGGTATCGCAACTGCTGAGCTCTGATACCACTCTGTAACACCCTCGAATCGGCCCTATGCAAGTTTTAGCCCTTTCCGCCAAACCCGCATAGAAACGATTCAAGGACGCCCACCAGGCACTTTCGTGCGGGTGGAAAACGAAGTAATACTATTACACAACAGTCCTCGATAGGACCCACAGAACAGATATATATATACAACAACGACTCCTTGAGTCAAGAATACAGATATACTATACAAAGATCCAAATCACCTTGAAAACAATAGAGCGTCCGACTGCGGACAAGATGCAAATGGGGCTAAGAGCCCTGAAGAATAACCAATGGCGCCATAACCATGCCCAGGCGAAGCCAGAAGGGTAACCCTGCTAACAACGTCGATCTCAAACCTGCTAAAACAAAAAGGGGTGCCGACAAAGGGCAAAGGAAAAATAGGAGCGTCGATCGAGGCCAAGATGCGGCGAGGCTAGCATTCGGTGGCTCTCGCCTACATAGGTATGGTGGACTGAAGCGGCAGCGCAGCGGCACTAAACAACCTATAGAGACTCGATACAACTGGTGGTTATCAGAGAGGGGTAAGAAAGACCTATTCGGATCAAACCTGAAGCTAACACCAAACAAACCCATCCTGGTATTTCCCCCTCGAGACCAAACAAGGAAGTCGGACCAAGGAACTCACACAGTTGGCGATTTTACTCATTTCGTTATAGTTGCAGCAATTACTAATCAGATATAGATAGCATGAGTCATCCTGATAGCGTAAGTAGTGGGCAGTTTTAGTTAACATTCCGTTGTAGTTGGCACATTTACTAGTCATATATAATTGTCCTCAGGAATCCCAAAACCCAACAGTTGTTGGCACTTTTATCACATTCCATTGGAGTTGCAATACTTACGAGGCAGGTGTAACAAAACAACCCAGGTCCACCAGTGGTTGGCATTTTTATTATCCATTCCGTTATAGTGAAGCTGATTACTAGTCACATATATTAAGTCAAATTTATAGCACTACTTTAGTTATGCTTGTCTATGATCGAGATACTGTGCTCCAAGTCGTCCATAACCGCGGACACGGCTTTCAGAAAGTTTTACCCTGCAGGGGTGCACAAATAGCTACACACACTCGATCAACCTCGGAAAAACCAACTCAAAACCCAACAGGGCATTCACGACAAAGCGATCACAAGATTCATACAATATTTCAGGGGGCCACCCCACTAAGCTACCCGCAACGAAGTTGCCCGGCTCCGAAACGGACCCAGGGTTTGTGTGGACGGCTGTAAATGACTAGGAACCCCAAAGTGTGACTGGGCTTGTCGATACAGCGAAAACGTGTCACGATCCTAAACAGTACAGGTGCTCCACGCACAATCGTAAATAAAGCAGTAAAGCATGGCATAAGTACAAGATAGTAATAAAGCCCCAAACTAGTTTCTGGCCCCAAGAAATAAGAAATGAATCAAGCTCTAGCTCAGGGGAGTCCATAAGGCCTCCCGGATGTGGATAGTGCGAATAGTCAAGGAACAGGTATCAAGTACTCGGGGTCCTATGGGACACAAGTGAGCGTGGAAGAACCAAATAACATCTATTGCCCACCGATGCCTCTGCATTAGTTATATCTAGCATTTTAATAGTTGTATTTAAAGTCATGATCATCTCCACCATAAACATCTGCCAGCATTCCAACAACGGTGGTACTCGACAACACGAGATCACACCTGAGCAAGCAACTACGACTCACAAGGCTAGCTATCTACCAAACAATAGGTATTAGGAGGTGTCCATGGCAATATAGAGGCTGCACGGGATATCACTGGTGCACGGAAACTAAAGCATCGCGACACGGATAGCAGTAGATCAACAAGAGGAAATAAAGACTATAAATGCAAAATAGGTAGAAGGGGGAGAGATGCTCGCCTGGTAAACACTGCCGAAGGATCATATCCAGAGAACTTGTCGATTCTCGCATCCACTCATCGGCCTAATCCGCGAAGAAGCAAACACTAGAAGAAACACCGGATGCAATATTTAATACTACGGCAGAAGATCCGGCATGCTTATGATATGATGCAGATGCGGTGCAATTAGGCAATATTAAGCGGCACCGAGGTCCCGACAATTACTTAGATGGTTCGAGTTGTTTAACTACCCCGCAATTTAAATGTTGATTTATCAATGCAAAGCATGTCATCGGTTCGCTAGGCAAATTTAAATAGAGGCGATATGAGACAAATATAGCCCGCATATAGTCTCCATATTTGTTTATTAGATGAATCGATAGAATACCCCCAAATAAACACAATATGTATGCAAGCATGAGCCATTTAATATTCAACAAGATATATGTTATATATTATACAATAGAGGTCTCAGAAAAGGGGATCACACTTTAGGGTTCGACGATCTTGGGGTTCGATGTGGTTCGGGTCCGGGTCTCGGCTTCTTTGGTCGATGGCGCACTCGAAACAACACCGGATACTAGTGGTCGCCTTCTTGGATTGTAGATCTTGGCGCAACACGACCATCTGGTCATTGGGCTTGCGACACTCGTTTTTCATCAACACCACATGGTCTCACTTGTTACCCGGATTTTAGTCTCCATGCATCCGTCACCAGCTCACAACACATTAGAGAGCCAAACCACCGAGGACTTGCCGAGTGAGGCCACGGGCTGGGCACCAAAATGAGAGGCCATGGTAGCCACTTGGGGAGGCTCTGGCGGTGGCCTCGATGCTGGGGAAGCTCTAACGATGCGGCGCGAGACGGCAACAAAGGCAGCCTCGCGGTGGGGCTTGAGGATGCAATGCAGGGAGGTGGACACCGGGCTCGGGGTCGCGGTGCCAGGTGACGCCGGGCGAAGCCGTGCAGGGGCTGGGGAAAGCGACGAGGCGGTTAGGCGGCCCGGCGTGATGGGAAGGCGGCTGCTCATGACGCCGACGCGAAGGGCGGCCAGAGGAGGTGGTGATGGGGCCACTAGGATGGGCGTCGCGGCTGCCGGCGCGCAGGAGCACGGGGCGACGCGACCAAGGAGAGAGTGCCACGAGGGATGGAGGCGGATGCGCGCAGGGGCGTCGTGGGGCTCGATGCAGAGAGAGGCAGGCGGCGCCGGGGACTAGAGGCAGGGTGTGACGGGGCCGAAGCGGACGCGGCACCGGCCGGCGGCGCCGGTTCCCGAGGCAACAGGGCAGGGGAGATCTCCGGCGAGGTCGGCTCGCAGACGAAGCGGCTCGTGGAGGAGGGTGCCGAGGAGGCAGGGCGGTCGGGGTCGTGGGGGAGAGGCGGCGGTCGCCGTGGCTGGTTGGGACATCGGGGAGACGACTGTGGCGGGGAACGGCAGTGGGGCTTGGTGGCGAAGGCCGGCGCCGGTGCGAGGAGGAGCGGTGGCGGGGCTGAGAGAGAAGCGCGGGTAGGAGGCGTGTCGAGGGGAGAGTGAGGAGGGAGCGGCACACGGGCGTGTCGGTAGGGGTGGGGCCGGGCAGCGATCCCGAGGAGGTCGGTGGAGCGGGAGGGTGGAGTGGCACGCGGGGTTTGTGAGCATCACGCGGTGAATGGGTCCACGCGGCGGGAGGCATGCGGTTGCAGGTGGTGGGCGGTTGACATGAGGGGGCTTCAGGCGTGCAGCGTGGGGGCGCACGAGGTGGGGCCAGGGGTGAGGTGGCTGGTGGGGAGGCGTGCAGGTGGCGTTGGGGTGTGGGCAGGGGGTGTGGGATGGTGAGGTGGCGAGACGGGGTTGGTCGGGGTGAGGTGGAGGGGTGCCAGGGTGGCGGCGGCTAGGAGGGAAAAGGAGGGAGGAGGGGTTAGGTGGCTAGGGTTTTGGTAACGGGGTGGTAGGCTGCTGCTAGCGGCGCTTTTGGGCCTGGCTGGGGGCGGCCTTCCCCGATTAAATATTTATTTTATCTGTTTTAATTTTAAGACTTTTGTAAATAGGTTTTAGACAAATAAAAGACCGGGAAAAGACCGGAGTTCTGATTTGAAATAAAGACGGGGTATTTAGAAAACCAAAACTAGACTTTTCAAAAATAGTTTTATGCAAACAAATACAAGATGACATGACGATGCTCAAATGCAAGGTGGCATGATGACATGAGCATGCAGTCAGGATGATGCGCAACACAAAAACACCGATATTTTTCTAGTAGTGGTTTTAGTGGGATGCCACAAGACCTTATTATGGTTTGTAATGGATGATGTACTGTGATATCCAATCTGTTATGTCTCGCAAAAATGGTAATCCTGGGATTGCGATGTATGGCATAACATGCATCTGAGATTAAAAATCCGGGTGTTGACATATCGTGAACAACTGGAATGTTGTTGACGGTCACACTAGAGATAAACCGAAGTAGCATCCAGTAGGCTAACATCCCCCTGCAGTAGGAGCGGGAACATCACAGATGGTGTCGCGTCGCGGTAGCTTGGACTGTAGAGGAAGCTGATGATGCTCAAGCGAGGTGGTAGCCCTTGTGCCGATGGCGAGGGAGCCATGAGCGTGAGGCGGTGCCATGGTCGAGGTAGCCGTGCGATGGGTCACCGCGGTCGATGTCGTGGTCGGGGATGCCGGTGTCGAGGTAGCCGCACGTGAAACGACATGCACATAGCGCGCAAGGAGGATGACGAAGACGCGTCGAGGCTCTAATACCATGTAGAAGGATAGAGACAGAGATTGACGAAATATGATGGATATATTATTGAGTCTCATGGACGACTATATATAGACATACATAGAATTATCTTGGAGTGTTAACTATGTAATAACCATGTAGGCTAAAGTGTTAACTATCCTAAACTATCGTAATAACCGTGTCCGTATCATACTGTAACTCGAAGGTTGCTCGATCCATCGATTCCGGGCAACGCTGCATGCTAGGTTGTCGGATTCGTCGGTTCTGGCCAGCTCAGCCACCGCTAATGGTTACTGGCCGGAGAGGAGGAGGCGCCGGGCTTGGGCAGCCAAGTGAGCATGGGGTGCCGGCGGAATTGGGCCATGCGGTTCTCTGCGTGAGCGCCTGGGCATGGGGTAGTGCTGGACAGAGGGAGGTCAGGGTGGCTATCGATATGGTGCTGCATGTGCGGTGGTGATGGATGCTAAACTGAATTTCCTATCTAGATATTTCCTAGCTAATTCACGTGAGTGCGTAGGCCCTGACCAGCAGAGAGCATATGTAGGTCTCCTATACTCCTCTTGCTCCTATCTATGCTCATCGAGGCAGCGAGTCTATGCCACCGGACATGCTGGCGGTAGCCGTGAGTGCCCACAAATTAGCCGTGAGTGCCCTCCAATTGACACAATCTGCTTGTGGGCATGCTCGGAGATGGTTAAGCGGGCATGGGTTAGCAGCGCCATGGACATCCCGTGCCCACTTACGGGCTGACCTAGCCCTACGTTCCCGCCTCTTATGATCTCGTCTCCCTATGTTAGTGTTTTGGCGCCACACATAAGAACTAGCAAGCCAGCATGGAGAACGACGCGGCTGAGGTGGCGGTGGGTGGGAATGGATCTGCAAGCTTCAAAGCAGGTGAGGACTTTGCTACAGCTGCCGCTGTCGACATATTAGATGCGGGAACATGGATCCGATTGAAGGATGAGGATGGCGCTGTCGCTGTCTTCGCATGCGGTAGGGGTGGCGTGGGTGCCGAGGTCTCACTGGATGATGGGGACGGCTCTGCGTTCGGTGATTTTTCCCTTGAGATGGTTTTATGATGAACAGTAGTAAACCAATATTGTATGATGAATGTTAGATGATTCTTTTTATTTAATAATAAAGGTTGTGTGCATCTACCAATGCAGATGCGCGGGGTTCTACATGTTGGAGCTTCAGGTTGTTGAATGGTCTCCTGTAGTGAATTCTACATAAACGGGAAAGGTACTGATTCTAAGTTGTGCTATGCTGACTTTGATACAAAAGATAAAACACTGAAGCATGTAGTTATCACACATGTTGAAGAGCCAGCCCCATGCACATGTTGCCACAAGAGATGCTATAGTTCAGCTTGGTTTCTTAACAAAAAAAAGTTAAACAAAACAATATCATATGTAGAATTAAGAGTGTATTTACAAAACATAGCATGAACTGCACACATTGATTCTTTTTCATCGCTTCCTTTGCTGAACATGTATAAAACCTGGTTGGGAGTATCAAATTATGGAAACGATAATTGCACAATAAATATAGGTGAGATATAGCCTAATTTGACAATTTGTTTCTTAAAATTATCAAGTGGAGGATGCACTCTACGGAACCTACATCACTGTGTGAGGTGATATTCATTGTAACAAAGGAAATATAAGGCAACAATTCTCGCAATATATAAATGTTTTGACTGATATATCCAGATCCAATTTTATTAGACCGTGGCAATGCACGAGCATTCATCTAGTTCTACTAACATGGTTACTAGACATTCTCAAAAAAAAACATGGTTACTAGACATGGTACAGAAACTCCGGAACCACAAGGACCACCTTGGTATAAGGAAGAACAAGCTCGAAAGGCAATAGAGACTCAGGAGATGAGTCAAGAAGAAGAGGATTTAGTTGATCCCTAAGATGACATGGATTATGAGGACCATAAAAGGGAGAATGAAGCTTCCAAAACTAGAGAAGAAGAAGCAGGGGACAAGCATAGACCATATGATTCAGACTCTGAGACAATCGATTCAAGGAAAAAAGCCTATCTCAGAAAGGAACAAGAAGAGCAAGTTATCATCCCACATGAAAAACACGCTGATAAGCAAAAATCAGCCGCAAGGAAAACCAAAAGAAATGCTGAACTAGTAACAAAGGTAAAAGAGAAGGTAATACCTACCAAAATGAATTTTTTTATCCTAATCAAGTTCAACATGAAACGGATAAAGCTATTTATGAATCTTTTGCTGAGGATCTAGGAACCTTACATTTAGAACTTCTTTTAACTGATGCTATTCAAGTTCCTACTGATAAAAAGTTTATACGAGATATTCTTAATAGAAAAAATAAGGTAACTAAGACTATAGCAGTTATGACAAGCTTTGGCGATAAGCTGCCTACTAAGCTTGGAGACCCAACTATACCAACCATTTCCTATGCAATTGGGAAAACAAAGAAATTCAACGCTCTTTGTGATTCAGGAGAGGGTTTTAGTGTTACACCGTATTCCCTATTTAAAAAAATGAATATTGGAAAATGCTCTCCTACTTCAATCATCTTACAAATGGCGGATAAAAAAACTAAACAACATGTCGGTATGATCGAAGATGTTCTACTTAGAATAGATAAACATGTTATACCTACTGATTTTATTATTCTTGATGTTCCTTGTTAGAGTATTATATGGACACGGTTATTATGATAGTTTAGGATAGTTAAGACTCTAGCCTAACTTGACTCGTACTCCAAGATAATCCCCTGTACGCCTATATATACTTGCCCATGAGGCTCAATAATATATCCAACATATTACGCCAATCTCTCTCTCTATCGTTCTACATGGTATCAGAATGGCAAGATCCTTGACCTAGCCGCCGCACACGCTTCCGCGCCGTGCCGCCCCCGGGGAGGTCGATCTTAATGATCTCCGCCGGGGGCCGTGCAACCCGTATGCAGGGTACGTCCGCCGATCCGTGATCGGCCGCCCTGTCAGTCTTTTTTTCCCGATATCTTGATCGGTTTTATTTTTTGGTTTACCGATCTTAGATCAGATTGAGTTACCCACCGCCCTCGTAGTTGTCGCGCCTCTACTCCGACCATCGGCATCGAGGATCTACACCGCGCCCGTGCGCCTGCCTCCTCCGCTGTTGCGCCTGCCTTCCTCGGAAGGCTACCCCGGCCGCCCCCCTCGGATCCTCTTCGTCGTCATCGTCCGGGACTTCACCGACAACACTGCCATCGAATCCGATCTACGCGTCGTCCATGCGATGGCGCATACGGTGCACCGTCGGTCTGATCAACCGACCCCGTGCCTGTCTATGCCAAGCACGTCCCCGAGCATGCGCCTACCACCGATCGAGCTACAGGCTGCCGCTGTGTCGCCCCGTCGGGCCGCAGGGCCGCCGCCTTTGGTCCACGCTACCGGCTTCCAACGCGCCTTCCTTTGCGTGTATGTCGTTGGTGGTCTCCTAGCCGTTGCACCGACTTGCGCCCTGCAGCTATGCCGCCCCCTCAAGTCGTAGCGTGGTTGCACGCAGTCTACTTCGCCGTCCTCGTGCATCGACGGCCTCGGCTTGCACCGCGCCATCTCCTACAGTGTGGATCGCCGCCGTCTGCACATGGTCTTCGTCACGTCGCCGGGTCTTCCTCGCCTACTTCGAGCACCGCCGCCGCGCTTACAAGGTAACCTGCAGGGCGCCCTCTCGCCGTCGCAGGTCCCGCCGACTACCCCATCGCCACTCCAGGAAATCAGCATGACTACCCCAGGTCGTTTCTATTTTTGCCGCCTTCTACGTCTTCGTCCACTACAACTTCGCAGCCAGTGTCATCGCCTCATCCCCGACTACACCACCTGCTACTATACTCCGACAACCGTGGACCATGCTAGCATCTCTCCCTTTGCTGCTCTGCGCATCACAACCGCTCTGGAGGCTTCCTCTGCTAGTCTTTCTAACATGGCGACAAGTTCATGATGGTCTCTGCCCCTGCACGCCTGGTACTTGCAATACCGGAAGTGCCTTCGTCCCTGACGTGTTCCCGAGTCTGGCAAGCTCGGATCAGCGCCTCGTCTTCATCGGCTTCGACAACGTCTTCTTTGGTATCAACCCTTCTATGACTGCCTCGACCGCGTCACTGATGAGTTCTTCTCTGCATACTCAGTTCTGGCAAAACCGGAGTGTGCATTCGTCCCCGACGTGTGCCTAGTTCTGGCAAAACTATGGCTCCACCTCATCCTTGATGGCTCGGACTGCATTGACTTCAGCATCGACACCCTCGACTACTGCCTCGACGTGTCTCCGTCATCCTCCTCACGCACTATGCGCATGCGGCTTCATGTGCGGCTACCTCGACACCGGCATCCCCAACCACGAAATTGACCACGACGACCCCTCGCACGGCTACCTCGACCATGGAACCGCCTCACGCTCTCAGCTCCCTCGACATCGGCACAAGGGCTACCACCTCGCTTGAGCATCACCAGCTTCCTCTACAGTCCAAGCAACTGCGACGTGATACCGTCCACCATGTTCCCTCTACGACTGCGGGGGGATGTTAGCCTACTAGATGCTACTTCGGTTTATCTCCAGTCTGACCGTCCATGACATTCCAGTTGTTCACGACGCTGCCGCTACGACTGCGGGGGAATCTCAGAGTATAATATGGACACGGTTATTATGGTAGTTTAGGATAGTTAAGACTCTAGCCTAACTTGACTCGTACTCCAAGATAATCATCTGTGCCTATATATACTCGCCCATAAGGCTCAATAATATATCCATCATATTCCACCAATCTCTCTCTCTATCCTTCTACACTGTGCCATGGTGGCAGTCGGAAATAGAATTAACAGATCGTATATCCAACAGAACTGACTAACACGGTCAGTTTCCCACTGGTTGTTGTTGTTCGGCCGGTCGCAAGCTACAACGTCAACTGCCGCTGCTCCCATCGATGTTGCTCCGCCGCTCGCTCCCTGGCCCTGACACATTGATAGTTTGATCCTTCCCCGGATTTTGTTTGAAGTATGGTTCAGGATTTATTTTCCGGTTTCTTCAGGTTTTCTTGCGTGGGGACGTACCAGTCATGTTAACTTTTCGAATCGGTAACTTCTGGGTGGCATAGGTGGATTAGTATTTCCAAACTCCAGTGGTAATATCGCCCAACAAAAAGACTTACCAGACCATCAAAACCATAAGACTTTTAATAGTAAAGAATAGTATTGAAATTTCCTTGGTTCAAAATCAAAGTTTGGGTTTCAATTATTTGCTCACATTGAGTTTTAACCATACTTAGATATCTATCTAAATGTTTTGTAGCTTGACCCAAGTCATCAAAGACATCGGTTAGATCTCTTATATTCTTTTCTTGTGTCATGAGACGTTTATAATTTTTCTCACGGAATTGATTCTGTTGATATCTAAACTTCTGCATTACAATATTTATATCATCTTCTATTACATAAGTTTAAAGAATGAAAACTTTATTTTCTCTCACAAGTTTCGAGGCTATACCTTTTTCTTTCATGGACTTTTTTATTTCGGGTATAAGATTTGGTGGTATGTGAATCATACCTTTTCATGGTTCAACATCTGCAACTGGATTGTATTGTTCGTCACTATAGGATATTACCTCGAAAAGCTTTACACATTCCGGCAGTGTTAAGGTGCATATAGATCCTCCCGTAGATAAATCAATCATTTGTTTTGTCTCGTCATTAAGCCCATTGTAAAAATATTGGATAACTAAGTTCTCGTGAAAACCGTGATTTGGGACTTTCACAATCATTGCATAAAATATATTCCATGCTTGATAAAAGTTTTCTCCAACTATTTGATGAAAGTTTGTTATACTTTGTTTGATTTGCATGATTTTAGTGAATAAACAATATTTATGCATAAATTCTCGGATGCAATCTTCCCAACTTTTTTAGTATGATTAGGTAATGATTGTAACCAAGCAAAAGTATTATCTTTTTGAGACTAGTGAAAGAGTTTAAGGTGTACAAACTCTATTGGTAAACTTATTGGTTTAAGAGTAGCGCAAAGGTCATAGACCCTTGTCAAGTGATCACTAGGATATTCCTCTTATTTTCCATCATATAAATTAGCTCAGGATATATTTCGAATTCCTAAACTTCAAGTTCATGACAAAGAATAGGCATTTTCCTTAAGTGACTAGATGGATTTCCATATTCTCCCAAAGGTAGCTCAGGTTTGGCCCCTCGGGTGATAGTCAAATCTACCAGTGGAATCAAATTGTTCATGTCTACAGTATGTGAGTTAGTAAATGTTTCAATAAATTCTAGGCGTCTCTCAATCGGAACACGATCAATATACGGAGGTAAATAAGTTTTCCTAATTGAGTGGTACCTCTATCTTCAATGGAGATCGTGAATGGTGTCAACAATTGTTGTTCTCAAGAAACAACACTTAGCGCTTAGCTCCTTGGCAATGGCGCCAAAAAATATCTTGATGGCCTGCAAGTGCACAGGTTCGTTAGAGAATGTTTTCACAGAAGTATTAATTCCAGTTTTTTATATCGATCCCAGTAAGGAGCCTAGGTAAGTGTTTTATGCGGTGTTTCTGTCGCACTCAAGATGTCACAGGTATTGAGTTAATTGGCTATGAAATCTGACGATGGAAGTGGTGAGTAAAAGATAGAGGAAACTTGTTTAGGAAATAAGTGAATTGCATAAAAGTAAATATACAAAAAGTGTGTAAAGGTCCAACAGATGAGAATTTAGGCGCGGAGAGGAACAGTTCATGATGATAGTGAAAGTGCCAAATGGATAAAGTGGAATAAGTGATAGTGATATTTCTTATTTATAAGTTAGTAGGCAAGCAACCCATATACTAACTAGGAGTCCTCATGGCCAATTCTCCCTAGTCCCAATGATCCATCTTCCTGTTACCATGACCATGGTCAACACATTAATTAAGGCCTTGCAACCGGATCAAGCCTTTAATCTTGATGGTTCCTTGTTAACCTCTAGTAGTGCTAGCTCTTCTTTGATATCGCCGTGTCACTCGGGGGTCGCCGAATTACTAGCATACAAGTTCATGCCTATGAGATCTTTGGATCATGTTACTTGGGCCCATAAATTTGATAACAAGCATTAGGAAAACATAGATAATCATTCTCACTATTAAATAAATACTACTATGATAAAAAATGGATGGATTTAAAGGAGGCACAACACATCTCACCAATCCCCTACATCTCCCACGCCTATGGGGAGTTACTTAGACATGAGAGGAAGACAAATCAGAGGCACAATTGTATTGCAAGTAGGAATCATCTGAAATTTATTGTAGCAAACCATAATAGCGATCAAAGATCAAACCAAATATAAACCAAAGGTAGATCAAAGTATCAAACCCTAATCTTACAAGTTTAAATCTCTCTCTCTAAGTAATGATGGGAATAATGGTGGAGTGTGTGGATTGGAGGTTGGAGATCATCAAGGAATGAGGTGAAGTTCTTCTCCTCTTCCAGATCTGATCTACCCCCATAGATGGCTTGCAGCGGTTGTGTTTTCTGTTCTGTTGTTCTTATCATCGTCTCCCCTTCATGAAAGTTGCTTGTATTGATAGAAGGGAGCCGTCGGCGTGTAGTAGGGGCATGTCCTAACCGTACCACTGGTCCTTAAGCATGTTGAATGCCTCCAATGAAAGGGGCTTGATACGTCCATTTTGCATCACTATTCTATATCATAATTTATTGTTATTCATTGAATATTAAGAGATGATACTTATGTTATTTCATCTATTTTTGCATGGTTGATGACTTTTGGAGGATGAACCACTGAAGTCAGGATTCTGATGGAAAAGGCACTACCTAGGTGCAAAATTGTCGAATATCATAAAATCCCAGAAAGTATACGGAAATTCCTATTTTTTCAGAAGATGAAGGAGGCCAGAAGGAGGAGTGGAGATGGGCCACAGGGGGCCCACACCACCCCCTGGCGTTGGCCACCCCTGACCGCGCCACCAGGTGGTGTGGTCACCCTGGCCCACCTCTAGAATCGCCCTTCCGTGTATATACTCCCCTCGAAACTCTAATACTCGGAAAGGGACCACAGAAATGTTCCGCTGCCTCTGCGGGGCGGAAACTACAGAGAGAGAAAGAGCTCTCCGGTAGGCAGAATTCTGCTGGGGAAATTCCTTCCCAGAGAGGGGAGATCATCGCCATCAACACCGTCATCAAGCTAGACTTCATTGGGATCATCATCATCATCATCATCATCTCCACCATCATCTCCACCATCACCATCACCACCACTCCATACCGATGAAACAATTGGGTTGAATCTTGCATAGTTCTTAGGGGAAACATTCCTGGTGTTGATTACTTGTTGTAGTTGATGCTATTGAGTGGAACCATTGAATTATTGTTCATGTTCAGATTGTTACTTATCATTATTTCATCTTTGATCTTGATCCATATGATGTCTCGTGAGTAGTTCATTTAATTCTTGAGGACATGGGAGAAGTCATGTTGTTAGTAGTGGAATTGTGTTGAGAAAGTTTCAATGGTTTGATAATTAAGTTGTGGTGTTATTATTCTAGTGGTGTCATGTGAACGTAGACTATATGATACTTCACATTTATGGGCCTAGGGAAATGCATTGTGTATTTGGCTACTAATCATGGCGTTGTCGGAGTGACAGAAACCTGAACCCCTATTAGGAAACCTTTGCATAAGGGAGTGTAGGATCTCAAAGTTTAAGGTTGTGGTTAGGTTTTTATCTTAATTACTTTCTTGTAGTTGCGGATGCTTGCAAGGAGTATAATCACAAGTATGTATTAGTCCTAGGAAGGTCAGTACATTAGCATAGGTTCACCCACACAACACTTATCTAACTAAAGAAGATTAATCAGCTATATGAAGTGAAAGCACTTGACGATATTTCCATGTGTCATTGAGAACGTTTGGTCATCTTAAGTAATACAACCGGCTTGTCCTTTGCTAAAGAAAGGATTGGGCCACTCACTGCAATTATTATTATTGTGTTTTACTTACTCGCACTTTATTTATCTACATTATCAAAAACCCCTAAAAATCTGTTTGCTATGTATTTACAGAGAATTCCTGATCCAAAGCACTTGCCAACACCTTCTGCTCCTCGTTGGGTTTGACACTCTTACTTATTGAAAATATTGCGATACACCCCTTGTACTTGTGGGTCATCAAGACTATTTTCTAGCACCGCTGCAGGGGAGTGAAGCGCTATTGAAGAGTGGAACTGGTAAAGGAAACTTCTACTATGAGTATTATTTATTTTTGTTTGTTACTTTATTCTCAATATGGATAGTTCACTTAGTTTCTTATTTCGTAATGCTACTACCACTGCTAAGGTAGTAGATGAACCACCACCTGCTGAAATTGATCCTTTTAAAATACCTACAAAAATTATGGATCATGTTATGGATAACTACTATTTTGTAGATGGAACTGTCCATCTCGGTGATCATTTTCTTTTTATACACGAATTATGCGGGTTGTTCAAGTGTGCAGGTATTACAACAGATCAAGTTAATAAAATGTTATTCTCTGTATCATTGGAAGGAAGAGCTGAGAAATGGTATAAGCTGCTGAAGAATGGCCAATCTCTTGAATTGGAGGAAATAGTACCTCTCTTTTATTCCAAATTTTATCCTTCTAGTGAAATTCATAAAGATCGGAATCAAATATATAACTTTTGGCCTTGTGATGGAGAGAGTACAGATCAAGCTTGGGGGAGATTGAAGTCACTAATGCTCAAATGTCCTATTCATGAGCTCCCTAATAATATTATATGAATAACTTGTATGCAAGGCTTTCTCTTCATGATAAGGATCTATTGGATGCTTCTTGTGGTGGATCATTTACACGTATGGAATAAGAAGCTAAATGGGATCTTTTTGATCGAATTCAAGACAATGCTGAAGCATGGGAGAATGATAAAGGAAGCATGTCAGGTATAAATTATGATTATGAATGCATTAAATCTTTTATGGGAACTGATGACTTTCATAATATTAGTAACGCTTATGGTATTGATTCTCAAAGTATTGCAAATTGGTTTAAGGCTTTTGCCTCTTATATTGAAATTCCTAAAAAGAAATGGAACAAGTATCATGAACCATATAAAGATAGTGTTAATTGTGTTCCTGCTAGAAATACTGAAGTTTATACTGTTGATCATATTTTACCTAAACCTTACATCGAGAAAATATCTTTTCCTGTTAAGGTAAAGGAGCATTCTATGATAGCTAGTATGGTTAACAAAAGTATAAAGGAAGCTGTAGAACCTGATGAACAAATAGATGTTGAACCTGCATTAGCAATTGAGAAAGACTTTGTCTCTAAAAATGTAGAATATGGGCACATTATCCTTTATAAGGATTCTTCTAATATTGTTTCACATCCTAGTGGAACTAGGATAGCTAGTGTCCCTGTATTTTCTGTCAGAATAAGTGATCATTGCTATAATGGTTCATGTGATAGTTATATCATTAAATTTATTCATGATACTAAAAGTTATTATGAGAGAGGGAAAATTGTCTCTATGCATCTCAATAATATTAACTTTCCTCACTTTATCCTGAAAGTCTTTATATTGCACTTGTTTTGCCTTCCTATGTTACTAGCTTCTGGTTTCAATAATTTATTTTTCTTACAAAAATCCCTTGCATAGGAAGTGGGTTAGAGTTAAATATGTGTATATTTGCTTCTTGATGCTCTCTTTTACTTCAATTCATATTCTTATGTGAGCATCATTGAAATTTATGATGCCCATTTTAATGGTTGTAAAGAAAGAGCTTTTTGGGAGACAACCCAATATATTTTTGCTTTTAGTTTATTTTTGTTTATTTGAGTCTAGGAAGTTATTGATTTTTTAATAACCTCTCCTTATCCTTTGTTTTGGTTTTTGTGTCAAGATCAACCTCTAATGAGAGAGAAGTAAGATTTGGGGAAGGTGCTGCTCCAAAACAGATTTTTGTGCTTCACCGTAAAAAATCGTGAAAACTCTTAGAACACCGCACTGATCTGTAATGTTTTGTGTGCATGCCCTAGGTTATTATTTAACTTTCGTTAGTTTTGCACTTTTTGATTTGAGCAACAGAAGATTTTCTAAAAAAATGATATTTACCTGCTGGTCTGTTTTGACAGATTTCTGCCATTTTTGCATTTTCCTCTTAAATCGATTTCCTTTTTGAATTATTTTTGGGCTTTTGAAAGGAATTGCTTCAGTAGCTTATGTCTTCATGGATTTCATTTGAAATTGAACTTAAAGGTTTATTATCTTGCATGCACTAATGTTGCTAATGAAGATTGTGTAAAGTTTTGTATGAAAGAAATTTTCAAGTGGTAGGAGAAGATGATGTAATGAGATGGAGAATGGCCAAAAGACTCAAGCACTGTATTTTTGAAGATTCCTACAATGAAGATACAAATATTATTCAAGTGGTGACTCCAGAACAATTTATTAAAGACCAAATTCAGAAACCTGCAGAGTTCGTTTTCGAATAGGTAACAGTTATGGTAAGAAAAGGTCCACGAAAAACTTTTAAATTTATATTTTTGCACTTTTTATCTAACATGGAAAATAATGAGTCGAAAAAGGGACGAAAACGGAGCCTGGGTGGCTCACACCACCCTGTAGTGTGGGCCCACCTGGCCGTGCCACCAGGGGTGTGGCCACCCTAGAGCCCGTCTCCGACCCGTTTTCTCCCAGTACCTTCCTTTTGTTGATAAACTTTGTAATATATAATCCCCCGGATCCCCCAAGGTATGTATATCATGTTCTCATCATGTTTTCGTTTCGATTTATTTCTGTTAGGAACTATTCTCAAGTTTAGAAGCACGATGGTCTCCACCAATAATAAGGGTAAGAAGCCTGTCGAAGATGATCTCCAAGACCCCAAGCAGGAGGAGGAGATCAAGGGAGAAGTTGACGAGGAACTGAAGAAAGACCAGCATTCGAGCACCAGCACCACCATTGCAAGCATTAGAGTACGGGCACGTCCTATCAAGCTCAAAAGTACCGCATGGATGTCCACTGAAGGGAAGGTTCCGCGCCTTTCCTTGGCTCCTTCGTCGTTTTCTCCACACGACAAGGATCCCTTCCAAACCGTCATACATGAGCAACAATTCCAAAATATGCCTAAGGAAAAATTACCCTCCAATTGGGATATGCCTCGTTCTAACCATGCAGGAAAATAACACTTTAAGGAGGAAGAGTGGTGAAATAATCACAAGGGCTGGGATTCATAGTCTGACATGATCATGAACCACATTGAGCAAAATTCGGAGTTGATTCGTACTCTCACCTTCGAGATTGAGGATTTGAAGAAACTGATCGAAAAGCTTATCAAGATAACACCACCACCACCAAAGAAGTAATTCAGCATTAGGTTTTGGCATCCCCTTGGTTTGTTCCAAGGTTGGGGGAGTGTCGCGGTATCACATCATTATCTTTCATCTTTTTACCTTTTTAGTAGAGTCATATCTTGAATAGAGAAGTTATCATATAGGATGGTTTGCATTGTGGAAGTATCTCTCCTCTAGCTAGATATCTATGTATCCCTTGGTGTGACTTGCCATTATGGAATATTAATGAGAAGTTCTATCATTTACTTTTTACACATCTTATTTTAGTTTGCAATTTCTGTTATATGATTGATCTTGTTGTTAGTATTGGTATCACTTTGGGATCATCAAGTAAATTTACTTGGTTTTGGTAAACCTTGGCTTTGGTCAGTAGCAACACTATTTGAGAATTGAATGGAAAAGAGAAAAGTACTTTTAGAAATATAACTTCATCATCTTTCTTTCTTGTTTGGCTCATAAGCTTAGTATTCTCCAGTTAAGATATTTTGTGTTTCCAAGGAAGATTGCATGTTTGTTTCTATCACTTGTATGTTTGTTTGTTTCCTTCAACTCTTATTGCTTGCTACCCAGCCTTGCTAGCCAAAAGCCTGTACTGAGAGGGAATGCTTCTTGTGCATCCAATCCTTAAACCAAAACATATGCCCTTTATGTCCACCGTACCTACCTATTAGCATTATTGCTATTGCAAGTAAATTCATGTTTTTATCTACCTTCCAAATTAAACTTGTTATGTGAAAACTAGTGATTCAATCTCTCACAAACTTGATGGCACACTTTACTTTCTTGCAGTTAATAAACTTGAACCATTGCGTCCATCTATGTTGCGTATATTCTTGCGCTTTATAAGTTGTGAATTAGCAGAACCATGTTATCATGGGCAACGCTTTCAACATTGCACTTATTTAGTTGATATCATGTTCTTTTGTCTATGTGTGTTAGAGAAACGCCTGGGCGGCTAGCCTAAGCCATGCCTAATCATGGTGGAAACTTGCAGCATATCCATAGTGAGCATTCTATGAAGCATCCTCAATAAAAACCTATGCAAGTAGCAAATAAAAATATCGCTGAGTTGCTCATTGTCTGTTGCCTTGTCATTTTGATATGGGATAGCTCCTGTATCATGGGCCAAGGGGTACCTCGTTGGTGGTTCTCCATGATACACATGTATTTACAATGACAAGAACTTACTTGTGACTAAAGTTGAGTAGCATGAGGTTCAACACTCGTAAGAAAGGGGCATGAGATTTCAACTTATAACTTGTCAAGCATATCCTCATATGTGTGTCACTTTAACCTTAATCACCTCAAGATGCTTATGATAGGGGCAATGAGAGCTCAAAGCTAGTAAGTACCATAATTTTTGGAAGCTCTTTATGGAACTTGAAATCTCTGCTTCCCTCTATGAAGGGCCTATCTTTTACTTTTTAGTTGAGTCAGTAAACTTATTCCTTTCTATCTTAAGCAAGTATTTGAGTTGTTGTGATTCAATCATCCATATGATGATTTATTCAATCATATTTCTTATGTTCCTTGGTTTGCGCACTACTCTTATTTTAGTGAATATTACTTTGAAAGCTATCATTGAAAACCCCAATATGTTTGAATTCCTGCAAATTGTTAACCGTTCTTTGACCAAGAACAAAGTTTGTCATTACCAATTATGATTTATTTTGTATATCTTTATTGTGTTTCCTTTACTTAGTGCAAGTTCAGTTATATAATAGTGAGTTGTTTTCTATTATGATTTGTATTAATAAATGTGATGCTTTCTTGTGTGTATTCTCTTTATCGACACTTCACTCCATAAACCTGTGGTCATGTTTATTGAGCTCAGTTTTTCTTGGGGACAAGCAAGGTCTAAGCTTGGGGGAAGTTGATATGTCCATTTTGCATCACTATTATATATCATAATTTATTGTTATTCATTGATATATTTCGTATTAAGAGATGATACTTATGTTATTTCATCTATTTTGCATGGTTGATGACTTTTGGAGGATGAACCACTAAAGTCAGGATTCTGATGGAAAAGGCACTGCCTAGGTGCAAAATTGGTGAAGATCAAAAAATCCTAGAAAATATGTGGAAATTCCTATTTTTTCAGAAGACGGAGGAGGCCAGAAGGAGGAGTGGAGATGGGCCACAGGGGGGCCCACACCACCCCCTGGCGCGGGCCACCTCTGGCCGCGCCACCAGGTGGTGTGGCCACCCTGGCCCACCTCCAGCATCGCCCTTCCGCGTATATATTCCCCTCGAAACCCTAAGACATGGGGAGCAACTATAGAAAAGTTCCGCTGCCTCTGCGGGGCGGAAACAACAAATAGAGAAAGAGCTCTCCGGCAGGCAGAATTCTGCCGGGGAAATTCCTTCCTGGAGAGGAGAGATCGTCGCCATCAACACCTTCATCAAGCTAGAATTCATCGGGGTCATCATCATCATCATCATCTCCACCAGCATCATCACCACCACTCCATACCACTATAACAATTGGGTTGAATCTTGCGTAGTTCTTAGGGGAAACTTTCCTGGTGTTGATTACTTGTTGTAGTTGATGCTATTGAGTGGAACCATTGAATTATTGGTCATGTTCAGATTGTTACTTATCATTATTTCATCTTTGATCTTGATCCATATGATGTCTCGTGAATAGTTCGTTTAGTTCTTGAGGACATGGGAGAAGTCATGTTGTTAGTAGTGGAATTGTGTTGAGAAAGATTCAATGGTTTGATAATTAAGTTATGGTGTTATTCTTCTAGTTGTGTCATGTGAACGTCGACTACATGATACTTCACCTTTATGGGCCTAGGGGAATGCATTATGTATTTGGCTACTAATCATGGTGTTGCCGGAGTGACAGAAACCTGAACCCCCGTTAGGAAACCTTTGCATAAGGGAGTGTAGGATCTCAAAGTTTAAGGTTGTGGTTAGGTTTTTATCTTAATTACTTTCTTGTAGTTGCGGATTCTTGCAAGGGGTATAATCACAAGTATGTATTAGTCCTAGGAAGGTCAGTACATTAGCATAGGTTCACCCACACAACACTTATCCAACTAAATAAGATTAATTAGCTATATGAAGCGAAAGCACTTGACGATATTCCCATGTGTCCTTCAGAACGTTTGGTCATATTAAGTAATACAACCGGCTTGTCCTTTGCTAAAGAAAGGATTGGGCCACTTGCTGCAATTATTATTATTGTCTTTTATTTACTCGCACTTTATTTATCTGCATTATTGAAAAACCCTAAAAATCTGTTTGCTAAGTATTTACAGAGAATTTCTGATCCAAACCACTTGTCAACACCTTCTGCTCCTTGTTGGGTTCGAAAATCTTACTTATCGAAAATACTGTGATACACCCCCTATACTTGTGGGTCATCAGGGCTCCAATTGGGGATTTACTTCTTTGGATGCAATTCGCCCATAAATGCTATTAGATCTTCAATAAATGTTCATTACCCGAAAATCATCACAAGGAACCAAGGATTCGCTAATGTGACATTAATATTAGTAGAAAGGGGTAATCTTCAGTGAAATCCGGCAATAAACAAGAGGAAAACCAATAGTAAAAAGCGATGAAATTTGGAGCTATCAAGTAGAAAAATGTTTTGCTAATAACCATCAGTCTACTAAGGAATAAATCCTTACTGGCACATCTAGGAAAACATCTTTGGTATTCCTCATATTATAAAAGAATCTACTCAAACTTCCATTTTCAAATAAAACCATATAAATTAGAATTCAAAAAACTTGGAACTCAATGGAAGCAAGTAAATATCTCCATACTTCACAAAGCTATTCCCCTAAGTAATCCATAAGGAATTCATCACCAATATTTCATCGGTAATACTGAGTACCAACATCCAGTATAAATTCCTCAAGGGATATATTAAAGATGTGACCAGCTACATACAAGCATCAACGAGAGTGTAATAACATGAATATCTAGGATATCATCCATGGCATCAACATAACTGAGAGATGAGCATGAATAAATTAAACAAGCCAATACATCCCTTAGTACTAAGTTATCCACAATGTCAAATCCAACAAAGTATCACGAGAGTAGCATTATACTAGCCAAATAATACTAAAACTGGGACTACCAAAAGAGAAGAAGAGGAACCCTATGGCAAACACTAATTAGGGTTACGAACCATAGTAAAGTGAGAGATCCAGAGAGAGGCAGAGAGAAGGAGGGAGAAGAACTTACTCGAGAGCCTCATTCAACAAGAACAGGACATAGAGCTAGCGGCGGTAAGGGCATGGCAGCACGAGGAGCACTAGCAGCGCTACAACCCACACCAAGCTGTACCCACAAAACACCACCAAGCCAGGGCAGCACGGTGAGGCGGGGTAGCCGGAACCCTAGATTCCAGTAAGGGGTTTGCATGGACAGAGGAACATGAAGACGACGAATCGAATTGGACCAGTCGACGCAGCATCGATCACTTGGTCAGTAAGCATGGCAGTGGTTGCGAGGACGACCGGAGCCAGCCGTGATCGAGGGGGACTGAGGCGGCATCATGAGATCGCTAGATAGAAGAAAGGGACGAGAGAGAAGAGAACGCGTGAGATCTGAGGCGTGCCAATGCACGGTCCCAAGGGCTAGGTCGGGTTCAACCTAACCCAGTGGGTGGGAGTGAACCATTTAAGCTAGGCTAGGCTAGCCCACGGGTCTAGTATAGTTAACTAAGGAAATACCAAATATTTAATAATAGTACAATTCCAAATATACCCCTAAGAGTATTTAGGCTCTATAAAAATAAAGGAAAATCCTAAAAATACATATGAGACATCTAAATATTCACAAAAATATAAGCTATCTAATAAAAATACTAACTTGTCTTTTCACATGGTAAAACTTAAAATTGAATATTTAAATTAATAATTCCTTTGTAGAATTTTATTATAATAAGAATAAGACTTAAAATTAAATAAAAATCAATTTTAAGATCTTGAATAAGTATATGTTACTAGAAAAATACTAAGTATAATATTCCAAAGGATTATAAGGTATTTAGAGTATTAAGTTTCCTTTTATTTATTTGTTGAACAAAAATACTTTAACTTTTAATAATATGGGTAAAACACACAAAGAAGGGTTTATAATAAAATAAAGTAGTGCAAGACATTACTATGCATTATTCATCACTACTTCTTTAAAAAGTGTTCTTACCTAACAATGATGGTGTTTTGTAGAAGCAAGAGCTCAGGGTCAATCGAAGCATCCAACTTCACTATCTTGTAGTCACAAGGCAAGTTCATCACTTGCTCATGTCCTTTGATATGTTTTCCAAACTATTTGAAACTTGTTGTGTGATCACTTATGTTCGAAAAAGGAGTCAGAAAAGAATATTTTCACAATATTATGAGGTATTCGTTATCATCCTAAGAGGTGGTAATATATTATAGCTAGCAATGGAATCTAGGATTCCACGTGCAATGAAGTTATCAGATAGGGCTTAATAACTTGATGTCTACGCACACTTCTATTCTTGTAGACAGTGTTGGGCCTCCAAGTGTAGAGGTTTGTAGAACAACATCAAGTTTCCCTTAAGTGGATCACCCAAGGTTTATCAAACTCAAGGAGGAAGTGGTCAAAGGTATCCCTCTCAAGCAACCCTACAATCAAGATACAAAGAAGTCTCTTGTGTCTCCAACACACCCAATACACTTGTCAAGTGTATAGGTGCACTAGTTCGGCGAAGAGATAGTGAAGTACAAGTAATATGGATGATTATAAGTGGTAATTACAATCTGAAATGAGAGTGGTAGCAAGCAAACATGTAACATGACTGATTGTGAACGGTGTTTCAATGTTTAGAAACAAGGCCTAGGGATCATACTTTCACTAGTGGACACTCTCATATAAATATCTTCTCTTCATTATGCTACCCAGAACTACTCTCTGGTTGGACGATGTAGGGCTATAATAGCACACCTTAAAGTTCGCATTCCACATCTAGATAATCTCTCATTGTCACCTTGAGTGCTAGATGGTTCCAACAAACACCACAATCTCGTAGAGACATCCAACTCAAATTATACTCATGATAAGTATTTCTATAACCTTAGCCTAAGTGCCACACGGTCTGCACACTGTCAACTTCACACACACGGGGATAAGCAGAGATTAATTGAAGCACTTGAGTAGCAGAATAGATCTACTTATTCAACTAGATTACAAAGCTCATGATCTCAATAAGATCACACATAGAGAGAGATATGAACACATAGATACTGGTAGATCCCTTAGCCCCGAGAGAGAACTACTCCCTCCTCATCATGGGAGTCAGCAACAGCGATGGAGATGGCGGCTGAGTCGATTGAGATGGCTCCGGAGCCACTTCCCCGTCCCAGCAGGGTGTCGAGACAGAGACTTCTGTCTCCTGAATCTCCTCTTCGGTGGCGGCGGTGCTGTGGAAAATTTCGTTGAATTTTGATCTTCCCCTTAGGGTTTTCGTCTCGAGGGGTTTATATAGGCAAAGAGGCGAGGTCGATGGCCACCCGAGGGGCCCACACCAGAGCCTGGCGCACCTAGGGGGCACGCCACCCTATGGTGTGGCCGCCTCGTGGCTCTCCTCTATCTCTGCTTTGGACTTCTATGTCGTGTCTGGAAAAATAGGAACATCGGCTTTTGTT
This sequence comes from Avena insularis, assembly GCA_023614405.1. Lineage (NCBI taxonomy): Eukaryota > Viridiplantae > Streptophyta > Magnoliopsida > Poales > Poaceae > Avena > Avena insularis. Next base: position 472,689,266 of record CM042694.1, read on the forward strand.
TCGTCCAATTCCGAGAATATTTCTTTAGTAGCTTTTCTAAAACCAAAAACAGCAGAAAACAGGCAACTGGCACTGCGACATCTTGTCAATAGGTTAGTTTTAGAGAATGTATAAAAATGCCTCAAAGTGTAAACAAAACATAAGAAAGTTGATATAAAACAAGCATGGAGCATCAAAAATTATTTATACGTTTATGACGTATCAATAACCAACGATGCCACTGATTCTAGCGCTGTATAATACACGTTAACCATGAGATCTGGAATGGGACAATGAAGTTAGTTGTATCATCTTCCTTTCGTGTGCCAACGAACGACCTTATCATGAGCTTTAGATTCCTTGCAAGGATCCAGTACATGGGTGGGGCCTCTCAGTGCCGCATGATATTGTGTCTATATTATCTATGAGAGGCTATCGGAGGTGTATGCGCCACTTTAGCTAGGGTTGCCAGGGACATGATCTACTTATAGATTTTTCGAGGGACTACAAGAGTTAGATCTGCCTAGATGGGGTTAACAGAGGTAGATCTGCTTGGAGGGTCGTGTTGTCACATGGGGTCGCCGAGCGGAACAATAATTGTCTTGGATCATCTACTAGCCCCAAATCAAGGAAATGTGGACTGGAAGGTACGCCTGGTTATGCAACAAGGATTTGATATCTCATGGGTAAAGAAACACACCTTTGTAGAGTGTAAGAGTTGTGACATGTTACTCCCTATTTCGAGAAGGAGCTACGAACATGGTAGGAAATGAACTCCATGAAGTTATGGTCAATCTATGAAGACTGATGGGCATAGATTTCATAATAAAAGCAATCTTTGAAGAAATGTTTATGAACACTGCATAGAACCTAAGACTTTTAGTATGAGGTGGTAGCTAGAGCATCAAACTACCCACTTGCATATAATGAACTTGTTGGGTAATGTTGTTACTCACTCTTTCCTTTGATCCCCTGCTTAGACTTTGAAGACCAGGAGGATACTCCAATGTATGCTATAGAGTTCCAGGATGACGTCTTCTATGAAGAACTATATCTCTCTAGTGGAGTTGAAAGGGTGGACTATGAGATACGCTACAGAGCAGAAGACCACGAGTCCGAGTAGTTGTTATAATAAAACTTAGATCCTAGGTTGAGTCTAGTAGCACGAACCTTATAGAATAAGCTGTTGAGCTCCCGCTATGTTAATTAATTTGGATATTTCATTCTCATGTTGAAACTTCGTGAAGGAAGTTGTCCGCTGGTTGTAAGTTTGAGAACCTCTTGCTACCGTTCTTTTGGTATTGTAATAATAAGTTTGTATGTAATATGGACCCACAATGTTTCTATTGTACCACTCTGAGGGATGTAATATTTGAGGAATAGTGTTCTGTGAATGTTATGTCAACGACTTGCGTACTACAACATGCTGTGGTATGCTGGGTCACCGTATCTGGTATCAGAGCAATTGCTTTGACCTTAGGTTGGAAACCTAGTAAGGGATAAACCTTGTAGGAGTTTAGGAGCAACAATAAAGGATTCTCTAGAAATATGATGAGTATTCACTTGAGAATATCATTGCCATATCTTTAGTGGGATGATTCTTTATTATGATTCATCATTACTAATTATGCATATTTGGTATACAACGAGGATGGCACCAAGGTTCCCTAAACAGATTTTATGGAAGAATGAGGAGAGTCTCGAGGATTATTAGGGGACATTGACCGAATAGCTCTAACAACTTTTGAGGGTTTCCGGTTGTGAGACCGATATCCCACTGAAGACCTTTACATTTTAAGATGGGCACATGATAGCGAAGTACCATGTTAGTATCGACCTACCAATGAAGCTTGGATTGCACCAGCTATGCCTTTTGGAGAGGGTTGAAGTCAATTGGTAGTTAATCATGTTTCCATAGTGGAGGCATTAGCTATTGTTCGGGAGCACAAAGCCAAAGACTTGGTAGGAAGCAGTTATGTTGTGATTCCTCATGATTCTATAGGTTCAGAGTTAGTAGTATATCACCTTGAGTTAGCCTAGAAGCATAATGTTTTAGCTTCCAAGTTCATGGACATATATAGAGAGTTAGTTGAGTCTTTCTACAACACCCATCATGTCATAGTGGAGGACAAGGATATGATGCTGGAGGATCTCACTGATCCTCAGAGGAGGTAGGTGTTGGCAGCACAATTAGCTAGGGAAGCATGTGGTTCACCTAGTCGACCACCCACTGATATCCACATAGACCCGACATCATACACACCATATCCTTATCACCCATACTAGAGCCTACTCATTACCCTGATATAGGTACTAGTTACTATGTACCGCAGAGCTCATGGGGGCAATAGATTTGGAACTTCCCATTTAGAACACGGATGGATGTAGGTTTTAGTCGATTGTTGGATCTAGTGGAAATCCTATTCCATTAGAAGATTCTGATGGGCATACCGGGTAGACTAGGCGGATGGGAGTTAGGTTCTATTCTGTTGATGGTAGAGATATAAACGTTGTGGATGTGGAGTTAGAAGAGGAAGAGCCCGAGGAGGTAGAGTTCGAGTCATCCAGGTATTCTACTACCCCGGAGCATGTCACTTATCCCGTCATAGCTGAGGGATGGGAGCATGAGGCTTATGGTGACACTAGTGTGGAACCTTCTACCAAGGACTACTCTAATGAGCTGGAGGGAGTAGATGCACTCAGGAGAGTGATGCTTCGAGTCTTGATACTTTATGCAGTATATGCAAATGATGCAGGAGTCCTAGAACAAGTTCATGCAAGATCTTCTTGGTCAGGTTGTAACTCATAGGGAGCCTCAAGGGCGAGGTGTGAATCTCTTAGATTTTCAAAATGCAAGGCCATTATTCTTTGCTTCTCCACCAAAACCCATGGATGTAGAAGATTGGTTAACAGACACTAAGCGAAAGCTGAAGATAGTGGGGTGTAATGATGAAGAGAAGTTGAGGTATGCAACATATCTCTTAAACAGACCTGCATTATCCTAGTGGGAGAATAAACTAGCCATGCAACTTCCAGATAGAGAGTACACCTAGGAGGAGTTCAAGCAGAGATTCTGGGAGTACCATGTTCTAGAAAGTATTCTGGAATTGAAGCATAGAGAGTTTGAGGAGTTACAACAGCGAAATTCCAGCTAACGAGGTAAGCACTGAAGAAAAGAGGAAGAAGCAGTTCATGCATGGCTTCAACCGGTTTGTGAAGATGCAGCTGAGGCTTTCCAGTAAAAAAACATTCCAATAATTGCTCGATGCAGCAATTACCTTCGAGGATGATTACAGAGGTGTTCAAGAGGATAGAAGGAAAATGGAGAAGAAACAGATGAGGAAGTCTCCACCAATTAAGTCAATGCCAAACAAGAGTTTCAAACCCAGATACAAGAATTCCAATAATAATTCCAATGCAAACAATAATCAAGGAAAATTGAACTCAAGGAGGAATATTATTTGCAACAATTGTGGACTTCCAGGTCACATCAAGCGGGAGCATAAGTGTCAACACCCGGATTTTTAATCCCAGATGCCCGTTATGCCATACCTCGCAATCCCAGGATTACCATTTTTGCGAGACATAACGGATTGGATATCACAGTACATCATCCATTACCAACCATACATAAGGTTTTACACAAATAAGGATCTTATGATCGAGTCTTAATACAACAAGCAGAGGAAATAAAAGATAGCGTAGCGGTGGGGTCCATCCTCAAGGGCACAGGCAATGCTCACGAAGGTAGATAGTCCTAGTTATCATAGCCGTCCTGCTGACCATCATCTTGATAATCTCCTTCATAGTCTGGCCATGATAATAGGCAGGGACAAAAGCCATGAGTACTCTTCAAGTACTCGCAAACTACTATTAACAGGTACTATAATTCTAAGTTAAAGTGCTAATTCTAAGTTTAACCATAAAGTTAAGTTTGAAACCTAAGTTGAGTTCAGAAGCAAAGAAAGATGAAGTAAAGTTCTAGAATCACTTAAGTTGGGAAGCTATTATCATCAACACAACCCTATTGTGGTCAAGTCAAAGTTCATCATTCATTTCAAGTGATTTAGAAAACATCTGACAACGAAACAGTATGGCCATTCCAACTGTCCATAACCGCGGACATGGCTATTCGAATAGTTTGACACTCTGCAGAGGTGGTACACTTTCACCACAAGATTCGATACATCTGTCAGGGATAACCCTGAATCATCATACTTAGTATGCAGATAATCAAACATAACTTTCCCTTTACGCACCCTAGTACAAGCACCTCTCCTATGAGCATGGCCTCCCAACCATGACCATTAGTCATCTTGGGCACTGCATAGGTGGACAACATTGAGAGGTAGCCTCAGCTCAAACCTCTCCCATGAGGGAACTAAAACTAATGCATATAAATTTCCAGCTAAGCCTTCCCCAATTCAGGTAGTGTGGTTGTACGGTAAATTTGGAATGGTATCGCATCCGAATCCAACCATCAGTTTTATATAAAAAGTTAAGGCTCATGCCTCATCATTTTCATCATCATAAACCAGTTGTGTCTCTCAACACATGTCAAAACATCTCAATAGAATGACTCATCATTCCAAGGTTTTCACAATTCATTTTCACCAAGTGTTCCCATCTAAAGTGACTCAAGTTTTTGATCTATTCTAAAATACTAAGCTAAGAGTGTTCACTAAGGTGGAAAGATGGGATCAATCTCATGCCATAGAATGACATCTAAAGGTTTCTAAGTAGGTCAAGTTTTATACTTTTTATGCTACCTTCAAACCAAGTAAAGAACTTTGTATAACCTAAGAGGGGTATAACTTGTATTTAAGACTTGGGGTACTAATAGTCAAAGGGGTGTGATCAAAGTATGCTTAAGGCATCTTTGCTAAACCATCTAGTTTAATTCTAGCTTTCTAACAATAGCTTGCCTTGGTTGGTGCAGTGGTTTAAGTTTTCTTCTTCTTCTTCTTCTTGGTAGAACTCCTCCTCCTCGAAAGCTTGGTCGGTACTAGCGTCTATAAATACATAGGGAGAAGACAATCACCAAACAATACTTAACTAGGCTAAGTAGCATTCTAAAACACACAATTGATGATCTATTATCATCACAAGTTTAATTCAATAGTTTCATCCTTTTTATTTTAGAAAAGTAATTTCTACTCATTGAAATATTAACTAAAATTTAATATTCACCACCAAAATATGGTATCATGTGGACACATGTCCTCACCACATATTCTAACATGTGGGAATGAGATTTAAAGGTTGGATCAATATTACTTTAGTTTAAGTTTATTATTTAATGATTTAAAGTGACTAGAAATGCCTATATAGCATTATTTTGGTACTAGTCCAAAGTCACTGCATGTAAACCTTAATATTATTACATATTTAGATAGATATGATGAAATGTGATTTTTTGAGAGTTGGAATCAACTCAAAAGCTAACTTGGTTGATTTTATCAAAATGTTGCAAGTTGCAAAAGCTTCTGTTTTGTTATTTTTATTAGGAGAGATCTATAACTCTAATTGAATTAAATCCAACGGGCTTGGATATATCATTTTAATACCTTTCAGAAAAAATTGGTTTCATGCAAATTGGATTTCTAAAACTCTCTGAATTGATTTTTGAAATAGTGGACAGAAACTAGATTTAACTAAAAAAGAAAAATCCAGATTTGAATCTATGGGCTAGCGCGGGAAAGGACTTGGGCCAGCCCAATGGCGCTCCGCGGCGTGGGGCTCAGCTGACAGGGGGTCCCGCGTGTCAGCGGCACTTAAAACGCGAAACGGTACGCGCGCTGTGGGCCGGAGGATTAGAAGCGAGATCAACGGCTGAGGGTCGTCGTCGACGACGAACAGGTCGCCGGCGAGCTCGAACCCTAGCGGCTCGGTGGGGGTCTACTGGGGCGTACCAGGGCTCCAGCAGGGTCGGCGAGGCAAGCAAACGACGTGGAAGATGACAGCGAGGCGAGGCGCGGTTGCGGCGGAGCTTGGGGTGGTCGAAATCAACGGCGCCCTTCTCCTCCTGTCGCGGCTGCTCCGGCTCCAATTCCGGCGAGCTGCTACTCCAATTGCTCCGGCTAGAGGTGGGTGAGGTTCAGAGAGGTGAGGAGAGTGGAATGGTGTGGAGAGAAGAGGATGGGGAGGGCTCCTTTTATAGGCCCGACGGTGAGACCGAGCGGGATGGGCAGGCGACGGTGGTGACAAGGCTACAACGAGGTAGAGGCATGGCTGGGGGTGGCGATCGACAGGCGGTCTTCTGGCAGTGCTCTAGGAATTGAATGCGGCCATAGGGGCGGTGGCACGCGGTCTGGGCGAGGTGGCGCTCTGAGAGGCAGAGGCGGCGGTGTCCACGGTGAGCGGTGGCTGTGAGGCTTTGGGCGGCGAACTGGGATGTCTGGGGTGTTCTCCAGGTCGAGGTGGAGCGGCGGGCGCGGGCTGGTGCCAAGGGGTGGTCTGTGCGAGCGGGGACAGAGCATGCTCTGGGGGCGGCACTGGCATGGTGCGGTGGCACTGGGAGCGGTTTGTGCTCGGTGGTCCACTGCTGCTCTAGGCTCGGGCAAGGGACAGGGGGTGGCGGTGAGCTCCTGGCTACCTCCTAGACATGGCGAGAGAGGGGGAGATGGTCTGCTGCGGCGGGGCAAAGTTTGGCCGGCGACCATGCCCTCGGGTTGATATGGCAAGAGGGTTAGGGACAAGGGAGATGGGAGTTAAGGGTTTGGTTAGACTAGGAGGGGACAGAGGAGATAAAAGAGGATCAATTGGGAGCAAAACCCTGTTCAAAACAATGAGCTAGGATTAGAGGTGATAATATGCATGCCAAGTGTTTGATGAAATGGCCGCATGAAAGAAAGTTTTGAATTTTGGTTTCAAATTTTTTGGGTGATCTCCACTAGTGATAGGTAGTCTCTGGTTGCAAGGGTTTTGAAAATGGAGCTCAAATAGATGGTTTTTGAAATAGGGGTGATCTATGCATATGCATTAGATTCAATTTTAAACTGTCATTTAAAATAGTTAACAGAATGATTTTAGTAGATCAAAAGGTGGGCCTTGGTACCTCAGTATGTGTACTAGCAAGGGGTGCAATGATCAAGAATTGTTTCTGTTAAGAATTGAGTACTAGGAATAGCCAAAGTAGGCATGAGAGTTAAATTTGCCAAAATGACCATTCCTTCTATTTAATTCTTTTTTATTTGATTTTCTTTAAGAAAAGTTTGGGAATGATGTAGATGATGTTTAAATCACCTAAGAAACATTTTACAAGCATTGTATCAATCAATCATAGCAATTCACACCACTCCTATTTTAAATGCATACACATATGAATGCTTTCATTTTAAATTTGGAAAAGTTTTTGTTAACCCTATTTTTGGATAATTTGATCTTGTTAAGCTTGGATTAAAGTTTTGGGATGTTACAATAAGAAGCCCGTGATTATATGTTATGGTTGTGGTTAGAAGGGTCACATGAAGCCTGAATGTCCGAATAAACCGGCAGGGTTGGCCTACAAAAGGAGGAGGTGGTGGTCAATCGGGAAGAGGTGGAAATAATAGAAAGAATAACAACAAAAAGCAAACCAAACCTTTTGGAAAGCTGAACCTGCACTACTCTGGAAGAAGTTGATAACTTTGACCAAGTTGTGATAGGTACGCTCAACGTACTTTCTAACCCTGGGAAGGTTTTATTTGACACCGGTGCAACTACTTCATTCATTTCTGAGAAAGTTTGTGATAAATTAGGGGTTAGATGGGCACCGTTAGAAAACCCATTAACCGTAATAACCGTAGGGGTACCATAGTAGTAACCCATATAAAGTTGAATCATGTCATCATGATTTGTTGAGGGTTTTACTATGCGGATCTTTATGTGATCCCAATGAAATGAATAGCAGTCATTCTAGGGATGGACTAGATGATGGTGAAGGGTTCACAACATAGAAAACAAAAAATTTCCTACGATGTGAACTATACACCAAGATCTATCTACTAGATACAAGCAACGGGTGGATATACATCCATGGAGAACTTACCCTCGAAGACAAAAAAGTTTTGTTAATGAGTACGAACTCATGGATGATGTAGTCGTACGCTTGCCGATCTCAAGATCGTGTGGAAGTCCTAGCGCTGCAAACCAGCAGCCGCATCTGCACTCGGACACACGTTTAGGCCGCCGAACAACCTATGCCTCCTTGCTCCAGCGATACAGCAGAAGAAGCAACTCCTTCCAGACAAAATGCCACTTGGAACATGTATCTCGCTAATCCGAGACCATGGGGGAATAATTCTAGAGGCATAACTAGGAAATTTCCTTTTGTTTATTAAACACACATGTATTAACGTTTCCAAATTAATACAATTATAGCATGCAAAATAAGCATCTATCATATACCTGGAATATGTATAATAACAACTTTATTATTGCCTCTCAGGGCATATTCCCTTCAGTCTCCCACTTGCACTTGAGACAATAATCTAGTTACATGGTGATAAATGTAACACCCATGGAGTTCTGGTGTTGATCATGTTTTTCTCTAGGGAGAGTTTTAGTCAACGGATCTGCTACATTGAGATCTGTGTGTACTTTACAAATCTTTATATCTCCATCCTTGACATGCTCATGGATGGAGTGAAACCGGCGCTTAATATGTTTGGAATTCTTGTGAGACCTTGGTTCCTTTGCGTTGGCTATGGCTCCATTGTTGTCACAATAGATCACCATTGGATCCAACGCACTAGGAACCACACCCAGTTCGGTAATGAACTCCTTCATCCAAACTGCTTCATGTGCTGCTTCTGAAGCAGCAATATATTTTGCCTTCGTTGTTGACCTTGTTACCACGGGTTGTTTGGAGCTCCTCCAACTAACTGCTGCTCCGTTCATGAGAAATACGTATCCGGATTGAGACTTAGAGTCATCCAGATCAGTGCCAAAGCTAGCGTCGACATAACAATTAGCGACCAGCTCTTCTTCACCTCCATATACAAGAAACATTTCCTTAGTTCTTCTCAAGTACTTAAGGATATTCTTGACCGCTATCCAGTGTTCCACACCTGGATCAGATTGGTACCTACTAGTCAAACTAATAGCATATGCCACATCCGGTCTTGTACATAGCATGGCGTACATTATAGAGCCTATGGCTAAAGCATAGGGGATCTTATCCATTATCTCTCTTTCTTCTGTCGTAGCCGGACTTTGAGTCTTACTCAATGTCTTGCCTTGCAATATAGGTAAGAACCCCTTCTTACTTTTGTCCATTTTAAACTTCTTTAAAATCTTATCAAGGTATGTACTTTGCGATAGCCCCATTAGGCGTCTCGATCTATCTCTATAGATCTTTATGCCTAATATATATGAAGCTTCACCAAGGTCTTTCATAGAAAATTTGCTATTTAGATAACTTTTAACACCGTTGAAAAGATCTATATCATTTCCAATCAATAATATGTCATCCACATATAATATCAGAAATGCCACATTGCTCCCACTCACTTTCTTGTAAATACAAGCCTCTCCATAAGTTTGGACAAATCCAAACTCTTTGATCACCTAATCAAAGTGGAGATTCCAACTCCGTGATGCTTGCTTCAGTCCATAGATGGATCGCTGAAGCTTGCCCACCTTGTTAGCATCCTTAGGATCGACAAAACCCTTTGGTTGTATCATATACAACTCTTCTTCAATGTTACCATTGAGGAACGCGGTTTTGACATCCATATGCCATATTTCATAATCGAAATATGCAGCAATTGCTAATGTAATCTTAACTGACTTTAGCATCGCTACAGGAGAGAATGTCTCATCGTAGTCAACTCCTTGAATTTGTCAAAACTCTTTTGCGACAAGTCGAGATTTATAGATGGTTAAATTACCATCAGCATTAGTTTTTCTTTTGAAAATCCATTTATTCTCAATGGCCTTTCGGTCGTGAGGTAAGTCCACCAAGGTCCAAACCTGGTTTTCGTACATGGATTCCATCTCAGATTTCATGGCTTCTAGCCATTTGTTGGAATCCAGGCTCATCATCGCTTCTTCATACGTCGCAGGGTCATCCATTTCATCAACCATGAAATTCACAACGGGATTCCCGTACAGTTCAGGAGCTGCATGTGTCCTGCTAGACCTGCGAGGTTCAGTAGTGTCCTCTTTCGGAGTTTCATGATCATTATCATTAGTTCCTTCTTCATTTAGTGAAGTCAACTCCAGAACGACTTCCGGTGCTGTGTTACTCGCCATTTCATGAAGAGAAGCTTCAATAACCTCTTCGAGTTCTACCTTTCGACTACTCACACCTTTCGCGAGAAACTCTTTCTTTAGAAAGGATCCATTCTTGGCAACGAAAACCTTGCCCTCAGATCTATGATAGAAGGAATACCCAATTGTTTCTTTAGGGTATACTATGAAGACGCATTTTTCCGCTTTGGGTTCGAGTCTATCCGATTGAAGTTTCTTCACATAAACATCGCATCCCCAAACTTTAAGAAATGACAGCTTAGGTTTGTTTCCAAACCATAATTCATACGGTGTCGTTTCAACATATTTAGACGGTGCCTGATTTAAAGTGAATGCAGCGGTTTCCAGTGCATAACCCCAAAATAACAGTGGCAAGTTAGTCACAGACATCATAGATCGAACCACATCCAATAGAGTACGATTATGATGTTCCGACACACCATTATGTTGTGGTGTTCTGGCAGGCGTGAGTTCTGAAACTATTCCACACTCTTTCATGTGTGTGCTAAACTCGTAACTTAGATACTCACCTCCACGGTCGGACCGCGGAAATTTGATCTTTCTATTATGATGATTTTCCACTTCATCCTTAAATTCTTTGAACTTTTCAAAGGTTTCATATTTGTGTTTCATCAAATAGATATACCCATATCTACTCAAATCATCCATGGAAGTAACAAAATAACGATATCCACCTCGCGCCGACACACTCATTGGACCGCATACATCAGTATGTATGATTTCCAATAAATCTGTCGCCCGTTCCATTGAACCGGAAAACGTCGTTCTAGTCATCTTGCCCATAAGGCATGTCACACATGCATCAAATGATTCAAAATCAAGTGATTCCAAAAGTCCATTGGAATGGAGTTTCTTCAAGTGTTTAACGCCAATATGACCTAGACGGCAGTGCCACATATATGCAGATATATCATCATTAAGTTTAATCCTTTTAGAATCAACATTATGGATGTGCGTATGAGTACTATCAAGATTCAAAATAAATAAACCATTCATCACGAGTGCATGACCATAAAAGATATTATCCATATAAATCAAACAACCATTGTTTTCGGATATAAACGAATAACCACATCGCATCAAACAAGATCCAGATATAATGTTCATGCTCAGTGCAGGCACCAAATAACAATTATTTACATTTATAACCAATCCCGATGGTAGGTGGCGAGGTAGCATTCCGACGGTGATCACATCAACTCTTGATCCATTGCCGACACGCATCTTGACCTCACCCCTTGCTAGCGGTCGCTTGTTCCGCAGCCCCTGATTCGAGTTACATATGTTAGCAACCGCTCTAGTATCAAATACCTAGGTGCTACTGCGAGTACTAGTCAAGTACACATCAATAACATGTATATCATATATACCTTTGTTTGCCTTGCCGGCTTTCTTGTCCGCCAAAAACTTGGGGCAGTTGCGCTTCTAATGGCCAGTCCCCTTACAATAGTAGCACTCGGTATCAGACTTAGGGCCAGCCCAAGATTTCTTTTTCTGGCGCAGCAATAGATTTGCCGCCCTTCTTTCCCTTCTATTTACCCTTCTTTTCTTTCTTGAAACCGGTGGTTCTATTGACCATCAACACTTGATGTTCTTTCCTAATCTCCACTTTTGCAGTTTTAAGCATTGATAGAAGCTCGGGGAGAGTCTTCTTCATGCCCTGCATGTTATAGTTCATCATGAAGCTCTTGTAACTAGGTGGAAGAGATTGGAGAACATGATGTATGCCTAAGTCAATGGGAATCGTTATTCCCAAGGACACAAGCTTATCGGCGTACCCAGACATTTTGAGTACGTGCTCACTTACAGGGATGTTCTCTTCCATCATGCAGCTAAAGAACTTTTCTAAAGTATTATAACTCTCTACGGTAGCATGGGTATTGAAAATCATTTTCAATTCACCCATGGTATCAAAGGCATTGCCATTTTCGAAACGCTTTCGAAGTTCTGGCTCTAGCCCATACAGTATGCTGCAATGAACTAAGTTGTGGTCCTCCTGACGAGTCACATAGACATTCTTTTCCTCGTCAGGGGCATCAGGAGCTGGTGGGGGGCCTAGCGGCGCTTCTAGCACATATTGCTTTTGTGCAGCAGAGAGGAGAATCCTCAAATTCATAGCCCAGTTTGTGAAGTTGCTACCATTCGCATCAAGTTTCTCTTTCTCCATGAACACATTGAAATTAAAAGCAGGTAGTGCCATCTACAACAGAATTTGTAAAGTTTTTTTTAGACTAAGTTTATGATAGATTGAGTTCAACTAAACTCCCACTCAAAAACAACATCCCTCATGTCTTTTTTGTGATTACATGAACCAAATCCACTACACCAAGTCCGATCATCATGTGAGTCGGTGTATCTTCAAAGGCGAGCATCTATATGGGCATCATATCAACTATATGACTCATGCTTAACCTTTCAGTCCATGTTCCGAGGCCATGTATGTACATGCTAGGCTCGCCAAGTAAGAACCTTAGTACTGGCGTGTGTAAAACTGTCTTACACCCGAAATATGATCGTGGATTCAAGTATACCCGATCATCACGTGATGTCTTGAAGCAGCAAAACATAAACGATGCATACTTAAGGAAGGACACATTTTTATCTTGATATTTAAATGAGGGATCATCTTATAACTCTACTAAAACGCCAAATTAGCAATATAAGATGCGGACATCATATGTATATAGTGAAATGATATGGTTCTTGAATTTGATCACCATCATATGCATCGTGGTATGATCTCTATCATTCCTTTGTGTGTAATACCAAGGTCTATGGAACTTACATGTTAAGTGTGTTGTAAGAGTATCAACTATACATCAACTTACAACATTACCATATCATGACACAAGCCCATCAACGATCTAAACTAGACGCCTCTAATTTATCAATTGCAAGTTTTATGTGGCTTAGGGCTTTCGAAGATAGAATAATTCTTACCTACGAACATGGAACCACAACGATGATAACCAAATTATTAGCAACTCGTTGTAAATCAGATATTGACTATAGTAGGAGAGATAGACACCTGCCAGCCACTTATGCAAAACTAGTTGCATGTCAGTTGTGGAACCGGTCTCATGTGCGATGACATGTAAGGTTGGTCCGGGCCGCTTCATCCCACTATGCCACCAATATCCAAAGTACATATAAGAAGCAATAACATGATCATCACCGCCCACATACTCTTATTTGTTCTACCCGTGCAAAGCACCTATGCATAGACCAGGCTCTAATACCACTGAAGGGTTCACAACATAGAAAACAAAAAAAAATCCTATGATGTGAACTATACGCCAAGATCTATCTACTAGATACAAGCAACGGGTGGATATACATCCATGCAGAACTTACCCTCTAAGACAACAAAGTTTTGTTAATGAGTAGGAACTCATGGATGATGTAGTCGTACGCTTGCCAATCTCAAGATCTTGTGGAAGTCCTAGCGCCGCAAACCAGCAGCGCATCCGCACTCAGACACACGTTCAGGCCAACGAACAACCTCTGCCTCCTCACTCCAGCGATGTAGCGGAAGCAGCAACTCCTTCCAGATGAAATACCACCAGGAACATGTATCTCGCTAATCTGAGACCATGGTGGAATAATTCTAGAGGGGGAGAGATATCCTTCATGAGAACGTGTGAGCAAGAAGGGTGAGAGGGGTGGCCTTTTATAGGAGGAGGGGGTACCCCTCCCCATGGCCAGCGCCCCATGGGGGGTGACCCCTCACCTCCCCCATTCATGTGGTGGTAACCCCCTCCACATAAAAGTGACCATTAACATTCCTCTTTAAAGTCTTTACTTTAAATGCATTAAATTTCTCCAAATTTAATGCTCTCTCATTTAATAAAACTCTTTTATTAAATTTATTCAGAATTTTTTAAATTACTTTAATTAACAAACATTCACATAAAACCCCCTACAACATTTCAATATTACATGCAAAACCAATTTGGCAATTTCACTCGAAACAGTTTTGGTGTCTATTGAAATAATTCTAGCGCTTTGCAATTCATTTGTCTGAAACATATTTGCTCCAAATGGTGTTGGTGTCCCTTAAGTGTGTCACCCTACGTTTCGTGAATAATGCAGACATGATCAAGACCCCTCTCAGATCAATAATCAGAAGCGGTACCTGTAGATCCATACTAACTCCTACACATTCTACGATGACTTCTGTGATTGTGAGAACCTTTAACGCTAGTAACTAAATCCCTTTGTCTCGTGATATATTACATGTCCGAGATTCGATCATCGGTATCTCCATACCTAGTTTGATCTCGTTACCGACATGTACTCTTTTCTCGTTCCCATGATATAACATTCTAGTGATCTTACCACTTGCTTGCAAGCTAACCAATGTGATATCACCGAGAGGGCCCAGAGTACGTCTATCCGTCATCAGGGTGGACAAATCCCACTCTTGATCCATGAGCTTATACATAACACTATCGTAGCACTGAACCCACCTTTATAATCACCCTTTCACGGTGTGACGTTTGATGTTATCAAGATACTCTTCCAGTGTTAGTGATTAACATGATCTCATGGTCTAAGGACTAGGATTACTTTGTTAGATGTTGTAGAAATATAAACACAATGACTTTGATCGTAATGCTATACTTCAGATGAATGTTCATCACATCATTCCAGTAATGTTGTGACCTTGTTATTAACAACATCCAATGTCCATGATCAGGAAACCTTGATCATCTTGTTAATCAACGAGCTAGTTTATAAGAGAGGCATAACTAGGAACTTTCCTTTTGTTTATTAAACACACATGTATTAACGTTTCCAAATTTATACAATTATAGCATGCAAAATAAACATCTATCATATACTTGGAATATGTATAATAACAACTTTATTATTGCCTCTCAGGGCATGTTCCCTTCAGACGGAACATGGAGCTCAGATCAATTGTGAAGATAAGATTGTCTCGATTAAAACTCCGGGTGGAGGAAGAATAGGTTATCAAGCGGATAGACACACACATATAGATGTGGATCTACAATTAAACTCCATGAGTGAGGTAAAGTTGGAGAATATCCCAGTAGTGAATGAATTCATGGATGTCTTTCGAGCAGAATTACTAGGAATGCCCACAAATCGGGAAATCGAGTTCATAATTGACTTGATACCAGGGACCGCACCAATTACAAGATGGGTCCTAAAGAGCTGAAAGATCTCAAAGAGAAAATTGATGAGCTAGCTGGTAAAGGTTTCATTCAGGAAAGTGTATCACCATGGGGAACTCCAGTTATTTTTGTAGATAAACATGACGGAGGTTGGTGGATGTGCGGAGATTACCAGAATTTGAACAATGTTACTATCAAGAACAAGTATCCTTTGCCAAGAATTCAAAATTTGTTCGATGAAGTCAAGGGAGAGGTGTATTTTCCAAGATTGATCTCAGATTAGGCTATCATCAAATCAAGATTAAGCCTAAAGATGTTCCAAAAACTGCATTTTTCTCAAGGTATGGACATCATGAGTATTTATTCATACCTTTTGGATTGACTAATGCACTAGCAATTTTCATGAAATTGATGAACAATATCTTTATGTATTACTTGGACAAGTTCGTCATAGTGTTCATCAATGATTAATGAGTCCAAAATTGAAGCATATTTACCTTTTGTTTTTGGATAAGTAGAATAGGGATTTTTGTATTTTGTTGCGTTTGCACGCACCTTTTGTCCTTGTTTCAACAGGACCCTGAATTACTGAGTCTCTTATGAACATATCAATTGGAACTGTCATATTATGTTGTAATATGATATTTTTAAGTGATAAAGTCATCTAATTGATTTAACTTCGCACCTGGTAGAATAGAAAACATGAGGAAGGCTACTTCAGCATTAACGACCAGTGGTACAGGCGAATCCATCCCGCACCATCCGCCTATGAGTAGTTTCCCCTCATTCTTTGGGAGATGGAGAAACCCTAGCAATATTATGAAATTGAAATAAAGATGATCTATTCTTATGTCCGTATGACTTATTGGTATATGATATATTTATGATGTGTGTTTCATGTCTCTCTTTAGATCATATGTGTAGTCAGCCACATATCATTTGCCTTTGGGACTAAAGAAGAGGGAGAAATCCTTTGGACGTGTTTGGAAATGTGCCCCGGAGCTATCATGACTATAAGGATCGGCTAGCAACCTGCACGGTGAAAGGAGGATTAAGAGAGATTCCCTAAGCTAATTACGATATCCACGGGGAGACCCTTAATTGCGGTGGTTTGTATGGGTGATTGCTCTCAGACGTCGTAGTGGTTATTTAGAGGTGACCTCATTCTTGGCTCAATAAAGTGACTGCTTACGAGCCTTTTAGCGAACTTCTTATTATGGAGCTCTGTCCACACATATCATGACATAAGAAGTAGGTTATCCTAATTACGAATAATAATATCATGCTAGTGGTGTATCCTACACCCCCAAAAATGCTTTAGTCCTATTGAGTTCAACCATGTTTCCAAACACTTTTGTTACTTGCTTTCTTTTACTTATTTTAATTACTTTTCTGCATTCAACAAAAAACCTTTCAAACACCCTTTACTGAAATCAAAGGTGCCTTACAAGTATCCTTTGGTAGACAGTGATGAGGGGCATAAATAACTTAACAAAATAGCTCTCTGTGGATTCGATACTCTTATTTCAAAACTAGCTACAATTGATCTATGCACTTGTAGTCATCAAGCTATTTTCTGGCGCTGTTGCCAGGGAGCTAAGCGCTTTTGGTCTTTGTTATTAGTTGCTTATTTTACTAATTGTTTTACAAAATTGTTTACTAGTTCACATAAGCACCATGACTGCACTCGGACTGATGACTCAGCTCGATGCAGCTAAACACCTCGGGAAGTTCAATAGAGGACTCGTCAAAGAATTCCTGAGTGGGAGCAAACTAGAATACGAGGTTAACCCTCATTTTATCACTATTATTAAAGAGAAAACTTTTTCAGGAGATGATCCTGATGAGGATCCTTACACTCAATTAATGCATTTTACCAAGTTATGTTGTACACTTAAATTGAGAGACTATTCTGATGACGAATTGAAACTTAATTTTTTTAGCCAATCTCAAACCAACATTGCTTTAGCTTGGTATGGAATTTTCCCTGCCGAGAAAATTGATACTTTGGAAAAACTCAAAGAAGAATTCGTATTTCAATTCTTTCCCAAGGTAAAGACATCTGAAGTAAGAGGGGCGATTACGAACTTCAAAAACCGCCCAGGTGAAGTCTTGGTGAGGGCTTTCAAGAGATATAAGTCCCTACTTAATAAATTTCCTCATAGTGATTTACCCGAATGATATGTTTTACATATTTTCTATGGGGGCCTTAATCAAGAATTAAACATGAGCTTGACACAAATTCGGGAGGATCTTTTATCGAGTAACTATAACTAAAGTTTGGGAACTTTTAGAGCATATTCGCCCCAATAGAGAAACATGGGGATTTGATTTAGGCAGCGAAGGAGGTATATAAATTGAATATGATTGTCTCAGTGCGTATAAGGAATCTGGTAAAGTAAAAGAAATTGCTGATGAACTTCAACTTGATGATGATATTATTTTCCAAATCCTTCAGTATTTTACAGAACACATTGAATCCCCCAAGAAAGATTGGCTCCAATATAATCCCCCATATGAGCCAGTCGAAGATGTTGATCCAATAATTGCATCTCATATAGAGCCATTAAGGTCGGTACCCCCATTGTAGTGAGCTGGGATCAATAAAGATCCTAAGTCCCTATGATTAACATGGTAGTCCCTGGATCATTAGCTAGCTCTCACAGTCGATGAAATATCATTTAAAACACGAGTCTTTTATTACATGAATCGAATAATCCAGAGTTTATATTATTACAACAGAAGCGAAATAATACAACTTGGTGTCCCATTAATGCCACATGCTAGTTGAGTGAAGACATGTGATCGTAACACACCTTTCAATGATCTCCAAATTCTATAGATGAAATGTATAGCCAAATGAGTTGTTCAATTCTTTGAATGTATTGGAAAATTATACCATGAAGGAAAAGGCTTGAGGTTTATTTTCATAAAGCCAATTTTCATAAGTCAAGAAGATGAGAGAAAATATTTTATCCTACATTGTAAAACTTTGATAAGTAATATAGGGTCGAGTGGAAAAAGGATATTACACACCAAGTATCCAATCTCAACCTAACACTTGGATATTACACACCAAGCCACTTGGATATTACACACTAGGTCCCAAAACCCACCTATTAGCGATATTACACAGGCCATAAGGTTTGAAAAAAATTGTTTGAAAAGAGAGAGGAAATCCTTCAGAGGGTCCATGCTTCAGATGCTCACAGTTGTTCTTTTTTCTATGAACATGGCTGATCGATCAGATTGATACTCTCGAGAGTTTGTGCATTTTACCCACAATCCACGATCAAGTCCTTTGACAAACAAGACCGTGGTGAAGCTTTCCCTTAGTGTCCTCTCTACCTTTTGGATCCACCCTTGCCAAAAATCCTCCAAGTTGTGGTACCTAGGTGAGGTTTCCCACTAAGTACTAGGTCAAGACAGAGACCATATATATCGTGGGTGCACTGGAAGCTTCTGAATTTTGAAACATGGAAGACTTCTTTGATCTTGGGTGGTCATCCTCCACCAAAATTCCACTCGTTGTCTCGACAACCAATCCTCCCAGAAGATAACTTAGTTTTATTTTGAAGAAGACTTTGAGAGGAAAAAGTTTTGCTCAACAGAGCTTTTATACTTAAAAAAATTCAGTCTTTTGAGACCCCCAACATTATTATATATATAGCATAGCATAAGCAACACTTTGAAAATTTCAGGGATAACCTATTGGGAAGGGAAAATCCTAAGTATAGAACTACTCATGACATGCTACAAAAACATTGCACTTGCAAAATATTTCTAAGTAATTCTACCGAAAACATCCTACACATGCATACTACTATTTTGAAGAGCAAAACATGCATAGTAGTCAAAACTAGGACAACATATGAACAAGAGGTGTAACTTGCCTTAATAATATGTGTGATGATTTTATTCCTCCACAGCAATCGCACTCTCCCAACAATCTAACGCGAGGATAAAGTGATTCCAATAAACACAATTGCAAATGTACAATAAAATAACGATGATCAAATGCATGCATGATGATTTAATATGTCACAATGGTTGTATTTAGTTTTCTGAACACTATTATAACACATGATGCATATGAAAAAGCATTTAATTCATAAAAAACTTTATGAATAAAACTTTATTGATTTAAATAGTGTTTAATTCACTTTAATTCAACTTCCAATATTTTCATAATATTAAATTGTGAATTAAATACTACTGGATAGGTAATTAAATTTATAGTAGGTAGAAATTAGAATCACCCAAAATGGATCTATAGAACCTTTAATTTAAATACTATTATAATGCAATTTAGGGCTTTGGGTAGTATCTTCTAACACAACAATGCCAAAATAATTTGTTTATATTTTTCTTGGATAGGCTTGATCAAAACAAAATAAAAGAAATTGGTTTTACTAAATTTGGAGTTATAAATAGTTTTTTATGATTTAATTACCAATTTAGAGAGTTTAAATTACTTAAAAATAAAACCTCGACAAATATCAGATCTAAACCTAGATTAATATTGTAAACAATTTTTTTTTGATATATTATTTGTATTTTATGAGTTGTAGTTATTTTGCTACAATTTAAATACTATAAAATACTATTTAAACAATTAAATAAATTCAGAAAAACTATACTATGAAAAATTAGATCTGATCATGAATTATTGTTCTACTTCAAATTATCTTTCCAATAGTATATTATTTGGACATGTAGATATTTTATTATAATTTTTACATGATAACACTATTTTTGTCTATTAAAATTAAAGAAAAAGAAATTGTTGACTAGGTGCAACGACGAAGCATGTTCTTCTTGACACAGCAATGACGTGACAGATGAGGCAGACTAGCATTAACGTGGAACCGTGGGCGAGACCGCATTGGTTGGTAACACTTTAGAAGGGTGATCTGATTTGGGATGTCCAGATCGGATCCGACGGCTCGGAGAAAAATCTTCAGGGGCTCACTTGTAGGTGGTGGTCATCAACGATGGACGGTGCAAATGGTGGTCCTCGGTGGCTCTTTGGTGCTTGATACCTTCGATTCGGATTACGGATGTAGTATAGCTCTTTTTCCCTAGTAGACCTAGGTTATTGAATCCACGGGAAGCGAATGCGTAGTGAAGTTACTTTAATGGACCTTCATGAGTTTTAGAATTCCTTTTGTGTTCTTACTAGACCAGTAGCTTGCGTCTTTTTGTTGTTGTCAATGATGGAGAGAGAGGGCCTAGGGCATTCGGTTTCACCTATAGCTGTGCAAAACATCTGATGGGAATAAAAGATAGAAACAAAGTATGCGTGTACTTGTTAGAGCAAGATAAATTACATGTGGGCAGTGCATCCATAATTGTTATTGCCTCCGCAACCACTTATAGCAATAACCTACTAGTCTCATCAATAGAAGAAAGAGAACTAATGATATGCATCGTGATGTCACCGTTAATCCCAAGCAAATCCCTCACATACAGTCGTACTACCCCTTCTTTCATTGGGGTTCCCAACCTGTAGATCAGTCATCACTCATACTCCCTACACCTGGCTCAACCCTCGGGGTCTTGGGTACCTGACAAGTCCTTATATTGAGGCAATAGAGGATACAATAATCGTCATGTCATACAAACTAATACACGATCCCATCTATGATAATTCACATGCACAATTGCTACATGGCTAGGCCAAAGCCCTTAACCCAAGGAGAATTACTCACACATAGAGATGAGATCAACAATCACAAACATTGTAATGAAAATCATAAGATTTATAGCAATAGTATTACAATGTTGCCAATCGGAGAAGAGATCTACTATTGCAAGTGGTGGAGTATGGCTATGGAGATGGAGAAGTGTTTGGAGATCTGAGGCGGCTTTTTGGCGGAGTATGGCTTCTTTGGGGCGGAGCAAGATATGTTTTCCCGTCACCTGAGGCTTCTTTATATAGGGGTCCCTTCACAAAAGTTGTTGTGTTTGACCTAACGGTGGCGGTGCCAACTATACGATCGGAGCTACACGATCGAAATTTTTGCTCCGGACGTATAGTTGGTCGTTACGGCATCTGCCTTTGTTGGACGGCTTCTGGTTTCTTCTAGTTGAAGGAAATATCATATCTTTGACTTTAATGTAGTGATTCCCTCCCTTAAACGACATTATCTACGCAGGAAAAATACAAAAGAAAGGATTGCATACCCATATGAATATTAGCATTAGTGGCAGGGTTTAGAGAGATCTTTCATCAAGAATATGACTAATATCCAGTTTAAATATGGACATTAGATGGCTATATTTTAGAGCCATCAACCTCCCCAAGCTTAAACTTGATCCTCCCAAGCAAGAAAACCAAAATCAAAAAGGAACTCAGCATTTAAACTGAAATAACGAGATGGTGATCTTACTCATGATTAATAGTCTCATGTTTCCTCCACTTCATAAATCTGAAAAACTTCAGCATAGATAGAGTCATGGCAAGCATATCATACGGGTTTCATGTATCCTTATAGCGCAGCAAAATTATTGTAAGTATGAATGATCCAAATGAATAAATTTTGTTCCATGTCAATTAATCAACTCATAGGCTTGCCTTTGAACAGTAAAGTATAATCATGTAAATTAAGAGTGTGAGAGTTGTCATGAAAAGCATATATACTAGAGTATCTCAATTCTCCCACATCAATGAATCAAGACTTTGCAAGCACTAATTTTCTATTCATTGTCCTTCAAGAATTTTAGTTTTTAAGTAATTGCAAGCATGCCAAAAAAATATTAGTTTATCGGGCTGTGATGGATACTCGTGGCATCACTAAGGTTTTTGTTCCTTTTGCATAATGATAACTCATAAAAGCCAGAGGAGTGATTCCATCATGATTACATCTACCCGGGAGTGCCAAGAATCTTACCCACTATAACATTGCTGCTACAAGTGTTTAATCAACTCATAGCCGAAATCTAGGAGTTCCCTGCATTAAGATCGTTCGTAGGCCAACGGATTTGTTGGCATCCCATGAAGTTTGACACGCGTAAAGCTATATCATTCTTATGATTAACAAGTCAAACTTTGGCATGCTCATAAAAACCGCTAAGCATTAATTCAATCGAACAAATCCTTTCAAAAAGAACTATTAAGTCGATCAACATTTTCAGTGGTGTCAAGTGTCTCTAGAAATAAACCTTCAAGACTAAGCACTAAAACACCCAAGCCTTCAATTGTGAGACTTTTTACTATTACAATTGTTTAGCAATTTTTAGGCAAGACTTAGTTAATTACGAGAGCTAGAACAAAATGAGCCCAATTAAATACCCATGCAAACGACAATCTTACTATGATACAAAGACTCACTCCACCAATATAATATCTCAACATTCACTACTATCTAGCATAGGTTTTTCAAACTTCAAAAGTGGGGAGTCATAAGGCATACCTCTCATGTTTGGTTCCACTTCTCTCTTCCTTTTTTATTTGTTTCTTAGAAACTCGAAGGTAATCACTCTCCTGCAAATATACGAAGACCTCGAGGCGGAAGGAAAAGAAAGAGGGAAAATAAGGAAAAATGGAGAAATCTTTTTATGATTTTTAAGAGAGGGAAATAAAGAATAGAAAATTAGCGGTAAATCTCGGCTACAAAATTTCGAAAGCAAATAGAAAGAAGTAAAGATAAAGTGTTGGGGAAACCAACACGAGTGCTTATAAACTCAGATAAAAATGTAACCTCGAAATAAATAAAAGCAAATAAATACCAAATAAAGATACATGAGGAAACTTCCCCAAGCTTAGGCTTTTGCAATCCCTTCAAATCATTGTGGTGGCGGGAAAAAGTCATTACTCCAGTTAGCATATTGAGTTGAGAGGTTACTCGTTGATTCTCGGAGGTACAAAGAGAGGTTGTGCATCCTCTCCGCAGTCCCTCCAAGTCCTTGGAAATCTTGGTATGTGGCGAACCAGGTTTGTGGCTGCTCCTCTTGATGAGGAACCTCTTGCTCCTCCTCTTGGTCCTCATCCTCTTCAGGAATCTCTTCCTCGGGTTGGTACTTCTCAACTTTCACATTATATAGCAACCGTCCTTCCTCGATAAAGAAAATACCATTAGGCATAGGAGCAGGGTAGATACGCCCAGCTCCAGCAATATGCAGGTAATAAACACCACCTCTCCTAGTGAGCATTCCACATGCCCTCAAGGTGGAGAAACCAACATGTGTCTCACCTAGTACAGGTTGCAACTCACCTAGATAGATGTCTAGGGCAGTGGCAAGCACGATGATGACGCCTCCTCCTGTGATTGGCCCTTGGCTTGCTGCTCCAGGTAGCGCACAAAGATGGTGCCCAAGTTGAGTGACAGTGCAGTTGATGTAAGCAACCTTTGTGAGGACTAGGATGTCCTTCTCGTTGAGTCTCGTGAACTCATTACGTGCCTACAAGGTGTTAGCAATATCATGGAACAAATAGCGAATTGCAGGATGTTGAATATTCTTCCCCTTGTTCACTCTACTAGTGAAACTCATTCCATTATAGTATTGATCAGGGGAAGGAATTAAGCTAGTAAACAATGGCGTAGAGCATGAACATCATTGTTTGGCAAATTAAAGCATGCACACCATTCATATAATGTTAAAGTGTAGTTGTTGTTCATCAGACGGAAAGAAATAGTATCCTCTCCTTGACATTGTTTAACGGTGCTTGGAAATGAGCTAAGGAATTCAATGGTTAAGCGGCGATAAGTAGGTACATCATTGTACACAAAGTTTTGCAGGCCAGCTCTATTGCAAAGTAAATTAAAGTCATTAGAAATACCGAGTTGGTTCAATATAATGGGACAAGACCACTTGGTGGCCTTCACTTCACGGTTCTTGATCTTGTTGAAGCAATCACGATGGGCCTCATCCCTGAACCGTATCCCCATGCATTCCTGAGTGACAACCCAAGAAGCGCTAGCGGTGGCATCAGCACGAGTTTGGCTCCTTGTGTTCATATTATAAAACATTGAAGAGAGGCAAAAATAATCTCCTCAAGATAATAATCTAGGTAAGAAAATCATGGCAAAAAGTTCATAGTAGGTCTCACCCTAGATTGATAATGACAATAGATCGAAGATGAATTTGAAAAAATTAATTGGAGGATCGGAGGAGAAACATACCGTAGATCACTTGTGTGTGAGGAATTCGAACGAAATTGAGTAGAGATAAATATCCCTTGAGGTTTTGAGAGAGTTTGGAGGTAGAATAAAGTAAAAGGATTGAAGTTTTGGAGTTGGGAGTACCTTCCCGTGCGATTTTGTGGTTGGACGCAACTATACGGGAGCAACTATACGGGCGGAACATGCGTTCCGGCTGTATAGTTGGCGTTCCGTCAAAATATTAGGTCTTTCTCCTGGTGGCGCAGCTATACAGATGCAACTATACGGGTGGAACAAAATTTTCCGGCCATATAGTTGGTCGTTAAACTGTCTGTCCATGCAAAAGAAAATTTACAAACGCATAGATATCTATACGACCGGAACTATATGGCCAGAATTTTTATTCCCATCGTATAGTTGGTCGCTAAACTCTCAGTATATATGAAAAGAATTTGTATGGAGGCATTGATATCTGTACGACCGAAACTATACGGCCGAAATTTTTATTCCCACCATATAGTTGGTCGTTAAACTCTTAGTACATATGAAAAGAAATCGTATGGAGGCATTGATATCTATACAACCGGAACTATACGGCCGTAATATTTATTCCCGCCGTATAGTTGGTCATTAAACTCTCAGTACATATTGTAGGAAAAAATTCGATGGCAAAGATAACTATACGACCAGAACTATACGGCCGGAATTTTTATTCCCGCCGTATAGTTGGTCATTAAACTCTCTATGTGCGTCATGTTTTTTCTGTTTCTATGTAAACTATTTCTTTTCCTGTAACTTAGTGATATTCCTTGTTTTTGATAGAAAATTGATAGTAAATATTGCAGACCAACAATAGAATGAATAAAGCAGAATTTCAAGTACTACCAAATTTCTTCTCCTCAAATGGAGTTTTGTAGCACTCTTTATTAAACAAAAACTTAAACAAAAACTAAAACTTAACTCAAACCTTTATTTAACATGGGTTGCCTCCCATAAAAGCTGGAGCACTCTTTTATGGTCAATAGCTTGACCTTGATGATACTCACTTTGGCCAGATGAGTGGAACACCCACTCCAAAGTAATTAGCGTTCAAAGTGATGGCCTCCTTCTCGTCATGTTTGGCTTTCTTCTTCCTGGGGAAATGATTAACAAAAGGATCCCGTGAAGGCAATTGCATCTTCACGTTCCCTTCATGCAGATTAATTAAAGCCTTTATAGTTCTTAAGAAAGGATGACCTAGTATTATAGGAGGAACTATATCGTTAGGCATGTCAATAATAACAAAATCAATTAGAGCAGGACAGCTTTTGATGTAAACTAAAGTGTTCTCCTTAATCCCTACAGCTTGTTTGTAGGTGGAATCTGCTAGATGCAATTTTAACTCATTAATTTCAAAGGAGCCAAGATTTAATTTGTTAAAAAGACTCTTTGGAATTGTTGAGATGCTTGCACCTAGATCACAAAGTGCAACTATCTCATTGGTTCCAATATTTATCTTAATAGTAGGGTCAAATATGTCATCTAGTTTAACAGGTAACTTTTCAGTGATTTTCTTGTATTCTTCTTCAAGCTCACGTACCTTAATTGCTACTTGATCAACAAAGTGTTTGTCAACACCCGGATTTTTAATCCCAGATGCCTGTTATGCCATACCTCGCAATCCCAGGATTACCATTTTTGCGAGACATAACAAAATTGGTACCATAGTACATCATCCATTACAAACCATAATAAAGGTCTTACAAATAAAGGATCTCATGATCCAGTCTTAAATACAATCAAAGCAGCGGAAAGTAAACATAGTGGGGGCTCCATCTTCAGGGTCACAGGCAATGTTGACGATGGGAGATGATCCTAGTTGTCATAGACCTCCTGTTGTCCATCTTTCTGGTAGTCCTCCTCATAGTCTGGCCACGGGAATAGCCAGGGACAAAGCCATGAGTACTCTTTAAGTACTCGCAAACTATCACTAACAAGTAAGGTAGTTCTAGTAGGAATCTTAAGCTCTAGGTTTATTTGCAAAAAGCAAGGTTTATTTCATAAGGAGTTCAAAAGTAAAGAACCTAGTTCAATTGTCTACATCACCTAAGTGGGAACCTAGTTCTCATGTCCACAACCCTGTTGTGGTCAAGTCAAGGTCATAGTTGAATTCAGCAGTCATTTTTGAAAACATCTGACAACGGAATAGTATGGCCACTCCAACTGTCCATGACCACGGACGCGGCTATTCGAATAGTTTGACACTCTGTAGAGGTGGTACACTTTCACCACAATATTCGATACATCCGCCAGGGATAACCCTAAATCATCATACTTAGTATGCAGATAATCAATCATAACCTTTCAATTACACACTCTAGTATAGGCACCTCCCCTATGAGCTTGGCCTCCCAACCATGGCCATCTGCCATCCTAGGCACTGCATAGGTAGACATTCACATTCACGAGGTAGCCTCAGATCAACCTCTTTCCGCAAGGGAACCCATACTAAGGCATATAAACTCCAGGTAAGCCCTACCCAATTCAGGTATTACGGTTGTACGGTAAAATTGGAATGGTATCGCATCCAAACCCAACCATAAATTTTTATCAAAACTAAGGCTCATGCCTCAAGAAGTTTCATCATCAAACCATTGTGTTTTAGAACACATGTCAAAACATTTTAATAGAATGAATCATCATTCCAAGGTTTTCATAATTATTTTCTCCAAGTATTCCCATCTAAAGTGATCGGTAGTAGTTTAGCACTAGCAACTATCAATGGGGGTGGGTGTCACTAATAAGGGATGCTAATCAAGTGTAACTATCCAAATCTAGTTTTATGCTTTTTATGGCATCTAAGTATAACTACTTAGGCATAGTTTTATGTTCTTTATGGAATCTATCCTATTTTTGTTTCGATACTCACAAATACTAACTAAAGGCAAAGAACTTTGGTAAAAGTAAAGGAATAAAGCTTGCAAGTAAAACTTGGGATTGGTATAATCATGGTTGCATAACCAAAGCATGCATAATGCATCTTGGATAGGTTATATTGTAAGGATGGCTTGCATAGTGACGAGGGTTTAACTCATCAATGCCCATTATTATGGACTTGGGTTTTGGAGAAGGAGGGAGCGCTGGAGACATCTATCAGCTAGCAAACAAGCACACAGCGGACAAAGATTTACCCAGGTTCAGGCCTCGTAGAGGTCCCTACTCCTGCTTGTCTACTCGTGGAATTATCGAAAGAATCGAAGATTATAATGGTGCGCAGATGCAATCTGGCAAGGGTTGTGGAAACTAGGGTTGCGTGTGTCCTCATCTCCGCCCCTCCTAGCCCTTTATATAGATAGGCTAGGTCTCGGGTAGCAGGTCGAGTCGGTTACAAGTTAGGGTTTTCCCCTTCAAACTTTCTATCTTTAGCTTCTTCTTGTTATTCAAGCAATCGAGAGTCCGTAGGTTACTTGAGTCCTTCATTTGGGCGTTGGCGACACCGTGGGCCTGTACGTATTTAGACCGTATATACCAAGCTCGAATACCTGTAGGGTATACCCATGTCACATAGTTAACTTGTAGTGTTAGGCTTGCCTTGGGTAGTGTAGTGGTTGAAGTTCTCTTCTTCTTCTTCGTAGTACTCCTCCTCGTAGCCCGGGTCGGTACTAGCGCCTATAAATGAATACGAGGTACATAATCACCAAAAATACTTAACTACTTCTATTTAGCACACTAAGGCTCATACTTGATGATCTAGCATCATCACAAACATCACATGAAATAAAGACCTAGTCTTATTCATCACAAACATCACCCATGTCAGTATCCCCCATGTGTCTAGTGGAATCGTAGATTCGACTAGGGACTTTTTGAAGTCTTTCGAGTGCCTGAATGAGTATATTTCGACTGCTTTATTTGTGTCATAGGGATTGTTGATGTACGTGTCTGATATAACCGAAGTATAGGTATCAATTAACCACCTTAGGGTGAAACAACTCAATCTACCCGAACTCGAGTACCTGGACTCGAATCCGGAAAAGTGTTGGTGTAATTCGACTCAAGCCGCGTAGGTCTTACAGGAGTCGCATTCCAGTTATATGGGTGTGAGCACTCGACGCGTCCGTCAAGGCATGTTCATCGTACCTGTAGGTACGGATACATTTATGGTAGTGCGCAGCTAATGCGTTGCCAGGCCTTATTCAGGTCTTACCTTCACGCTGTAAGCGCGGCATCCGAATTTTATCATCGCGGAGATGATTCGGGTGACCCAAGAGACGCAGTCTCTTTGTAGGGAAAAATTATGAGGCGGTGTCGCCATGAATTTCGAGTGTGGATGTTATCAACACATAGTTTTTTGTATAGATAATCATAGGGTGCGTGACCAGCGCTCCCTATGGGAGTAGCTCCCGAGTGCCTAGTTGAGTCGAAGACTCAGGCAGGGACTGAAGAATCATTTTGCGACTACTGTCATCTTTTGTTTGCTTGTTTCAGTCGAATTTGCTTATGGTGCTCCCTATGGGAGTAACCCATGCCCATAGTCAAGTCATGCTGCGAGTGGTTGGGTTTGATTTGATTATCCATGTTCCTAAAAAAGAAGAAGAAAGAAAAAATCGTAGGGTGCGCGACCAGCGCTCCCTATGGGAGTAGCCCCCGAGTGCTTGGTGGAGTCAAAGACTCGAGCAAGGACTAAAGCAGTCGAAGTCTTCCGCTGCGTAGCTTTGATGATGTCAGTGCTGACGCTTTCATGACCTTAGTTGCCCTCGTGAGCGAGTTTGACGGGACGTGACGAGTAGTGGGTCCCACTTTCTGACTTTGATTTGACTGGGCGTGTGTAATCTTTATTTTAACTGTGCCTCCTTGATTTCCGCGCGTAATGGGAGTAGTGGAGGGATGGTTCGCGCTTCCACTCCTCCACGTGTCGAGCACGATGTTTTCCACGCGTCCAGTAGGGTTTTTCTGAGCCGTTGGATTGCATCTTCCAGGGGTTAAGTAGCGGCGCTGTGAATGTAATTTTCTCATCTGCTCTCGTTCATCCTTCGCTTCCATCGCCATTGTCGCTGCTCCTCTGCTTTTTCTCTACGCCCGTTTCTTTTGTGACGTTGGACCAGCTCCGCTCGTTTTCGAGCTACTTCCTTCGCTCGCATCGCCGCCACGCAATGGGGAAGAAGAAAGGAGGCGTTGTGGCTGATTCCGCGGCCACCGCTGCTGCGGCAAAGAAGAAAGGCAGCTTCGCCGCTGCGGGCACCAGCACCGCCGCCGGCGGGAAGAAGAAGGCCACAGGCACTCGCGTCACGAATGGTGCATGGCGCCCCTCCATCATCAAGTCGTCGGATCTCCGCCTTCTTCGTCAAGACGGAGTGCTGTCCGGCGTAGTCGCCGACGCGCGCGTCCCCGGTGGTGAGACAATTCCTGCTCCTCCCGCTGGTTTCTCAGTGATGTTTTTAGCATTCATCATTCGTGGTCTCTCCTTGCCTCTTCACCCCTTTTTTAGGGGCCTCCTTTGTTTCTACGGGCCTCCGCTCCATCAGCTGAGCCTGAACTCGATCCTCCATATCTCTTGCTTCATTACCCTCTGTGAGTGCTGGCTCGGAATCGAGCCGCACTTCGGCCTCTTCAAGCACCTCTTCAAATTGAAGCGCCAATCTGCATCTGGCTCTTTAGTCTATGATGTAGGTGGTTGCGGGATTCATGTCGACCCATCCGCCACTTATTTCGACATCAAGCTCACAGCGTCCGTCCAAGGGTGGAGGGACAAGTGGTTCTACATCCGCGATGAGAAGGTTGGCGACGAGCACTTCGGACACGCACCCTTCGATCCTGTGACGCCATGCAATAGGAGGCGCTCCTGGAAAAATGTAGTTATGCCTGGCGAATCCGCAGAGACGAACGTGCTGTACGATCGTGTCTGCGACCTCGAGAATCGCCTCGGCAAAGAAGAGGGAGGCTGCGCCCTCTTTCGCACTTGGCTGCGCTGTCGCGTCTAGCCCCTGCAGGCTAGAGTCCACCCCATGTTTCAGTGGGCTGGCACTGATGATGCCACTCGTGTGTCTGCCGATGGCATGTACGCGAGTGAGGTGGACAAGAGGGTTCGACTGGTCACCAAGTACACCGTTAAGGATGTGCTTCCCAGTGAGCCAGTTATTCTTCCGTTCGATGTTGCTAACCCTCCTCCTGAGGTATAGTTGTGCTACGCAGTAGCTTAATTTGTCGATTGCTTTTCTGCTGTTTGTTTGTTTTTTGCTGAACTTGTTGTCTATATGCAGGATTGGGTGGTGTCCCCTTGTATGCCCCCTCTTCCCGAGGGGATTATTCCTCGTGAAGCCTTGGAGGAGGACGAGTCGGAGTCGACCGTCCCTTCTGATGTGGAGGAGGAAGCCTCCGAGTTCAGTAGTCCGGATACTCGCAAGCGTTCACGCAGCAAGGATTCCGATGCGTCGTCTCCTTCGACTCCGGAAGGTGTAGGTGTAGGTGCGGAGTCGCCGATCCCTGCCATTCCTGTGAGCGCCATTGCACCTTCTTCTCGCAAGAAGATGCAATTTCCCAAGGAGTCCTCGTCAGAGTCGAAGGAGGCCACTTTTGACTTTGACAAATTTGATTGGTAAGTTTTCTAATTCGTTTTACTCTTCTTTGGATTTGCCTTTGTTTGGCTCGTCTCTGTGTTTGTCCTTTTTGATATGGATTTTGTCTTGCAGCCAAGAGGCGTCGTCATCTTCTGGCGACATTCAATTTTTGAAAGAATCAGGAGTCGCGACCTCAAGGGCCAAGAAAGAGGTCGAACGCTCTCCTTCCCCTCCATTGGCGTCCCACTCCGGGCACAACTCTTCTAGTTCTCCTCATGCAGGGGAGCATCGAATGGTTGCCCGGATGACGGTACAGCAGACATCTTCGGAGTCATTAGAGGACCATGTAATTGTAGTTTTTCTCCTTTTTAGTGTTGTAGTCGATGTTATCTATTGCCTCTGCTAATTCTTTGTTGTGTGATAGCTCCTTGTGAAGGAAGCCGCGCACTTGGTGGAGCGAGTGCTTGCAATGGGCCGCCAGCATGCGATGCTGGAGATGCGTCATCTCGTGGTTGAAAGTGAGTGTCCTGCACTTCTTCTTCTTCCTCGTCTCCTTTTGATATGGTCGACTGATAGTCAATCTCTTTTCGCTTGTAGCCGAACATAACGCCCTCCTGCGCAATGCTGCCACCATGGAGAAAACCCTCGTCGCGGCTATGAAGGGTCGCGATGAGGCAATCGCGGCGCGTGACGAGGCGCAAAGGCGCGAAGAGGAGCGGCGTGCCTCCTTCGCAGCCAGGGAGAAGTTGTTCGAGGGACAGCTTTTCTCAATCGCCAAGGCCCTCTCAAGTATTTTCCTTTGGATATTGTTGTCCTTCTCTGCTGGAGCTTTTGCCGTTGGCACTGATGTTTTGTCCATGTGTGGATTTGTGTGCAGATGCTGGCGACTTGAGTTTCGACTCGTAGGCCCTTCGTCACGATGACGCTCTGGCGGGTGCACTGTCGGCAGTCGAGGACCGTAGCGCCGCCGTCCAGGATACGCTCTCCAAGGCCAAGGGCGCCCTCAGTCGCCTCCGCGAGGAGCTGATGCCGAAGGCGGAGTTAATCGAGAATATAGGCTATCTGGTGGAGTCACTCGCCGGGGGTGTGCCTTCTAGCTACAAGAACTCACTCCACGCGGCTGGCGCGTCCATGTCGCTTGCCATGGTGCAGGCCCACGAAGTCGAGGTTGATCCTGCTGTGGTGTCGAAGGCGATGCCTGTTAGCGCGGACGGCTAGCAGGTAGTCTTTGCACCTTTCGTGACTGCCTGTGGCAAGTATGGGCCTCAGTTGATAAATACTGTTGCAAAGTATTCTGAGGAGCTGCATCGCGCCAGGAAGGCGGCGAAAGCGGCGACATCCGGGGCTGGCGGAAAGTCAGTGGCATCTGACACTGCCACGGACTCGATGAAGCCCCCAAAGCCGTCGAAGTCAAAGAAGCCAGTTGCTCCTTAGTTAGCTTTTGTAATAGTTAATTAGTTTATGTCCTTTTGTTTAAGAACATGCCTGCTGGCGAGTGTATCTGCTGATACTTTTGCTAGTCTTGAATGCATTTGAATCCTTTGTCATTGTGTTGATTTGGTCGTCTTATTTGCTTCTATCTTGACTTGTGGTAGGGTACATCAAGTGATCCTTTGAGGGAAACTCAGGACTCGCTGACTCTTGATGATATCGTGGTACCACCGCGCTCTAGAGTAGATGAGCTGTCGCTGCTTTCGCGACTGTGTGACCGCGTGAAGCAGCTGGAGCGTGAATTTCCTGTGCTCCGCGGTAGCGGGGACGTATGGAAGTCGAAGGTGGAGAAAGCCGCCGCCCGAGAGCAGTATCTGCTTGGCGAGGTGACGCAACTGGGCGACCAATTCAAGTGTTAGTTTGCTTGCTCTCATCTTTTCCTTGTAGCCACTCGCAATGGTACGTTGTACTTATGCTGCTGTTGCTGCTTCGTGTAGTTGTCAGCACACGTCATCCGCAGGAGGAGAAGGATAGAATTATCATTCGCATGCATGATCTTACCCAGGAACAACTTCAAGAGAGTGGATACTTCTGGGTAGATCGTGATCGTGCAACTGCGCTAGCGACCCTGCAGGATCGTGCGTCGCGAGTGCTGCACTTTCTAAAGAAGTCTCAGTCATGCTTGAAGAACATTTATCGGGCGATGTTTCTGCTGGATGATACTCCATCAAGCCTGCTGGCCCTCCTTGCCAAGTTTCAAGACCTGACCGCGGCTCGCGAGTGCGTAAGGCAACAATTGGTGGCCGGTGCCAAGGCTGCTCTATCAATGGTGCGGCTGCATAGGCCTGACGTAGATGTTGCGGCAATTGCATCTGGGTTGCCTGCACCACCAGCAGGTTCTGCCTGGAATATGGTGCCGCACTACCAGGCGGTGGATCGCCCAGCAGACGAGATTGTCGACTTCTTTGAGGAACAAACCAATGTTCTCCTGCTACAGTAGTAGCCTAGTTTTGTATCCTGCACATAAGTGTACTTGTGTTGTAAAGTTCGTATAAATGTTGTGTATAAGTTATTTTATAAAGAGCTTTGTTAGCATCAAGTGTGTTGCACTATGCGAGTCCCTTTCGTTAGCCTGATCATGCTTTTATCTCAGTCCCTTGTTAACCTGTCAGGTGTGTTGCAGCTGGGTTCATGTTTGTATCAAGGATTTCGATTGATGTGCCAGCTACTCAGGATATCGTGTTTTGGTTCGTAGAACAGATGTATATAGGGTGGCACAGCCCCCGAGTAGATAAAATTGGAAAAGTAAATGAAAAACACAGAGTTTTGGGGCACTTAGCTTTATTTATTTGAAGAATAGTGCGAGGTACAATGTGTGGCTAAGTAGCCTTGGCTGAGTAGCCTTATTGGCAATGTAAAAAGTAAAAAGCGACTAGAGGTAGAAGCGTCGCAGCTATGCGACGTTCCAGGGGTTGGAGTATGCGACTCCTGTCTCTAAGTCTTAAAGGCGATAGGCGCCACCTAGGATTACTTCTGTAATCACGTACGGTCCTTCCCAGGGGGACTCGAGCTTGAGATGCCCCTGCTATTCCAGTCGTAGGACCAGGTCGCCTTCGATGAAGGATCTGGGGCGTAGCCTCCTACTGTGGTAGTTGCGTAGGTTCTTCTGGTAGATCGTTGATCCTTCTACGGCGATCTCTCGTGCCTCGTCAAGGAGGTCGACAGAGTCTTCGAGTGCGAGGGATGACTCTTGTTAGCTGTAAGCGACCACGCGCGACGCCTTGTATCGTACCTCGGCGGGCAGCACTGCTTCTGCTCCGTGCACCATAAAGAATGGCGTGTAGCCCGTGGCGCTGTTTGGAGTTGTGCGTAGGCTCCAGAGTATGGATTGCAGTTCGTCTGGCCAGCAACCCGCGGCTTGTTCGAGTGGCCGGAGGAGTCGCTTCTTGATGTCACCGCAGACGAGCCCGTTTGCTTTTTCCACCTGACCGTTGGTCTGTGGATGCGCTACCGAGGCGTAGCTGATGTTGATTCCCAGGTTCTCGCAGAATTCTTGGAACTCCTTGGATGTGAAGTTCGTGCCGTTGTCCGTAATGATGCTGTGTGGCACCCCAAAACGGAAGACGATGGACTCGAAGAACTTGAGTGCATTGTGGCCTGATTGATTGGTTACTGGCATGGCCTCTATCCACTTGGTGAATTTATCGACTGCCACCAAGAGGTAGATGTATCCTCCTCGTGAGGACTTAGGGAGCTTGCCGACCATGTTGAGTCCCCATTGTGCGAAGGGCCAGGCCAACGAAATTGGCCGTAGTTCTGCGCCAGGTGCGTGCGGCTTGTCCACGAATCTTTGGCATGCGTTGCACTTCTGGACGATGTCCTTGGCGTCGCGCATGGCCGTAGGCCAGTAGAACCCATCTCGCAGAGCTTTGGCCATGAGGGCGCGACTGCCAGCGTGGTGCCCGCAGGTCCCCTCATGGATGTCGAGGAGAACAGCTCTTCCGTCGGCCGTGGCGACGCATCGTTGCAGTACTCCTGTGATGCTGTGTTTATACAGTTTGTCATTGATAACAACGACTACCTTGGATCACCGCGCGATGTGCCGTGCATCAGTCGGATCGTCCGGTAACCTTTTGCTGAGGAGATACGTGATATACGGTTGCGTCCAGGATTGCTCAATCATCATGACGAGTCCTGTGTCTAGCTCCAAGTCATCGAGTGTCATTGGCTCATTGGGCGGCGTAGCCCCCGAGTCCGTTGTTGCGCTTGTTTTCTTCTCTGCGACCTTTGTCTTGATGGAGCATTCGCATATGCGCTCGAGAAATACCCCAGGTGGTATGGGGGTGCAGGTAGAGCCTATGTTGGCGAGTGCGTCCGCCTCCTCGTTGTTTTCGCGACCTACGTGCCGTAGCTCGCAACCATCAAAGTCTCCTTCGAGTGTGTCGTAGAGGTCGCGGTACGCGATCATTGTCGTTCAGTGCGTCACACTCATGCATTGTTTGGTTGACGACTAGCTTGGAGTCGCCGTAGATGATGAGCCTCTTAGCGCCGCAGACTTTTGCCATCCTCATCCCGTGCAAAAGGGCCTCGTATTCAGCCTCATTGTTGGAGGCTGTGAACTGCATTCGAAGGATATACTTCAACTTGTCCCCTTGAGGTGATGTCAGTATGACACCGGCGCCTGCTCCGTCCATCCGCTTGGACCCATCGAAGTGCATTGTCTAGAGGTAGGACATATCTGGTTTGTCCGGGATTTGGTTCTCCATCCAGTGCACGAGAAAGTCAGGGAGAACTTGCGACTTGATTGCGTCGTGCTTTTCGTATGTGATGTCTCGTGGAGACAACTCTATTCCCCAAAGCACGACTCGTTCCGTGGCATCGGGGTTATTAAGGATATGCCCTAACAGGGCGTCGTTGACCACCACGTTTGGGTGTTCTTGGAAGTAATGGCACAGTCGTTGGGCGGTCTTGAAGACACCGTACGCCAGCTTCTGGTAGTGCGGGTACCGCTATTTTGTTGGTGTGGGGACCTCGCTGAGGTAGTATACGGGGCGTTGTACCCCGTGGACCTTGTTTTCCTCGGCTCGCTCGACGACGAGCATTGTGCTGACCACCTGGTTGGTGGCGGAGATATATAGAAATAGTGGCTCTCTTTCCCCTAGGGTCACGAGTACTGGCGAGGTGGATAGCAGGTGCTTGAGATCTTCGAATGCTTCTTGCGCTTCGTTGGTCCACTCGAATTTTTCAGCTTTGCGGAGGAGCTGGTAGAAGGGTAGCGCTTTTTCACCCATCCGACTGATGAATCGACTAAGGGCTGCGATTCGCCCAGCCAGTTGCTGAACACCCCGTATGTTTTTCGGCTTCTCCATGGCCAGTATGGCTTTTATTTTCTTTGGGTTTGCCTCGATTACCCTCGCGGAGATGAGGTACCCGAGTAATTTCCCAGATGGCACGCCGAAGGCGCCTTTGTCCGGATTGAGCTTGATCCAGTAGCGGTCGAGGTTGGCGAAGATTTCGCGTAGACCGTCGATTAACGAGGCTTCCTCCTTGGTCTTGATTACTATGTCGTCAACATAGACTTGGATATTGCGACCTAGTTGTTCCTTGAGGCAAGCTTGCATGCACCACTGGTAGGTAGCTCCTGCGTTCTTTACCCCGAAGGGCATTGTGTTGTAGCAGAACACACCAAAGGGCATTGTAAATGCTGGTTTTTCTTGGTCCTCCTCCTTCATTCGAATCTAATTATAGCCTGAGTAGGCGTCGAGGAAGCAGAGGCGCTCGCATCCCGCAGTGGAGTCGATGATCTGGTCGATGCGTGGCAATGGGAAGTGATCCTTTGGGCAATGCTTATTCAGAGAGGTGAAGTCCACGCACATCCGCAGGATATCCGTGTCCTTTTTTGGTACCAGCACTGTGTTGGTGAGCCAAGTGCTTTCCTTGATCTCGCGTATGAATTTGGCGTCAAGGAGTCTGTTGATCTCCATGCCGACTGCCTGCGCTCGTGGCTCGGACAATCACCAAATTGTTTGCTTGACAGGCCTTGCGTCGGGGTTGACGTTGAGTGCGTGCTCGGCGAATTCCCTAGGAACTCCTGGCATGTCCGCAGGACACCAGGCGAAAATTTCCCAGTGCTCACGGAGGAATTCGACGAGCACGAGTTCCTATGCAGGACTCAAGTTGTTGGCGATGAGAGCCGTCTTGGCAGGGTCCGATGGGTGGACCTGCACTTTCTTTGTGTGCACCAATGAGTCAAAAGAGAGATCAGGTGAGCTTGGCCGGCTCAGCAGAGGCAGACTATTGTCTGTCGACTCCTTTAGTCTCGCGAGTTCTAGGAAATTCTGTTGAATTCCCTGTCGCAACTGTCAGATCTTTCGAAGCTCCCGTTTATCGTGATGACGCCATTGGGACCTGGCATTTTCATCTGCAGGTAGGCGTAGTGGGGTACTGCCATGAACCTAGCGAACGCGACGCGCCCGAGGATGCAGTGGTACTGTGAGGGCCAGTCGACGACCTCAAAGTCGATGCGCTCGCGCCGGAAGTTCTTCGGTGTGCCGAAGATGACGTCGAGGTTGATTTTGCCCAGGGGGTATACGCCTTTCCCTGGGACGATGCCATGGAACATTGTGTCCGAGGCCTCCAAACAGGTTAGAGGGATCCTCATTGCTCGCAAGGTACTCGCGAATATGAGGTGGATGCCACTTCCGCCATCCATGAAGACGCGGCTCATGTCAAAGCCTCCGATTTGCGCCTCGAGTAAGAGGGGACAGTGGCCTGGACGGGGTACTTGAGGCGGGTGGTCGCTTTTATCGAAGGTGATGCATGACTCGCTTCCACTGAGGTACTCAGTGGTAGATGGTGGCGAGTGTGTGGCCAAGTTGACTTGGAGAGTGATGGCCTTCTGCACCCGATTGGAGGGGTGTCCTTTTTGGATCATCATGGTACCCATGGCCCTTGGGTAGAGTTCGCCTCCCTGGCGCTGGTCCGGTGCAGCTGCGTTTGGGGGTATTCCCGGTGGTGGTGGCGGAGCACCATGTGCCACGGTGCCATAGCCTCTTTTGACTGCATTGCAGTTCATCCGAGCTAATCCTTCGTGTAGTCTGAGGAACTCGCGGCAGTCCTTGAGGAGGTGGCTGGACTTCTTCTTCCCATCGTGCTTGTCGATGTAGAAGTGCACCGTACATGGCCCGGACAGTTTGTCTTCAATGGTTGTTGCGGGTGCTTCATCGCGATCGCGGCGTTGCCACACTTGCATGGTCTTCGTGGAGTCACGATATCCACTGTTACGGTATCAGGTTTTGCGGTTGTCGTCGCGTCTATCGGCGTAGCCGGCTGTGACCATGTTGACGTCGTCACGGTCATCGTAGATGCGCATATGGCGTTTGCTTCGGCGATCGCATCTGCGCTCGAGTTCTGCCTCCTCGTTGGAACGGACGCGATTCTTCACCGAATCTTCTCCATCGGCCCACCGATTCGCGACCTCCATTAAGTGGTCTATGGTCTTGGGCTTCGAGTGGCCCAGCTCCTCCCTGAGCTCTATGCGGCAGACGCCGCCGTTGAATGCATCAATCGCGCGATCCTCCGAGATGTTCTCCGCGGAGTTCTTGATGATGGACCACCTTTGGATGTAGGAGCGTAGTGATTTGCCCGATCGTTGCTGGCAACATCTTATCTCTTGATTGATGCAGGCTGCTTGTACGTGCCCTTGAAATTGCGCACGAAGCTGTAAACCAGCTCGTCCCAACTGCGAATGGATCCGCGTGGGAGGTTGTTGAGCCA
The DNA here is from genome assembly GCA_023614405.1 of Avena insularis. NCBI lineage: Eukaryota > Viridiplantae > Streptophyta > Magnoliopsida > Poales > Poaceae > Avena > Avena insularis. The sequence goes on from CM042694.1 coordinate 472,727,987, forward strand.
TGCTCGGGCGGCGCCCTGCAGCTATAGCTGCAAGCATTGCATGGCCGTGCTTCAACTGCCCCCTTGGAGCCTGGCGGAGGAGATGTGGTCCTCCAGCCAAATTTTTGGGTCCTGTAGACCATCGAACTTTGGGTTCTCCGACGGGAGTTTGAACCCCTTTGGCATTTGTTTCTGCCTGATGGATCTACTGAAGCATATGGCGCCGCAGAGCTCCACGTCTTCCTCTTCTGAGTCAGTCGACCGAGCACGTCGTGCCCTTGATTTGTCGATCTTCCACTGCGTGATGTCATCACGCGCGTCATAGTCATGGTCGTGTCGTCGTGAGCGGTGACGTTGAGACAGGTCGTGACTATCATCACTAGATGAGGGCGGGGAGTAACGCTTTGCTAGCGCTTTGCCCTTCTTTGGTTCCGGTGTTGGCTCTTTGTCAATGGCGGCCTCGATTAATCCTAAGCCCGCGATTGTGGATCGGTGCATGGCGGCTCGGGGATCTCCAGCCGGTGGTTGGTTGTTAAGGAGGTACATGGTGGCTGTTGTCACCGCAGCCTGCGGTGTTTTGGGGACCACGTTGCCCCTAGTGTCGACTGTCATAGAGCCGAAGTCGAGGACCTTTGCGGCCTCTATGCGTTCTTGCTCGGTGAGGTGGGCCAACCGAGATTGCCTCTTCTTGGCGAGTTGCTCGTTGCCCTTTGAGGAGGATCCTCCGTAGGAGGAGAGCCCAGCACGACGAAGGCTCGACTCGTCCGCCACCTTTTTGCGCGCTTCGAGTTGCACGATTGTTTGTACCTGGCGCTTGAATTCTTCCTTCAGGCGCCAATAGTAGCCCATTAGCAGTTCTTGCGAAGATCCGAAGGGTAGAGGAGTGCCTCGTAGGGCCTCGCGGCAGCGAGCCCATTCTTGCTCGTTGAGCCTGATCACGATGCGTTCGCCGGTTTGCTCGTTTACTATGGTTGGAGGTTCGACTGCTTCTCCGTTGTTGGCATTGGTGTGATCGCCGCCGTTGCCGCTGTTGCCGCCATTAGGCGGGTCAGTTCCGTTGCCGCGATTGCCACCGTTGTCACGGTTGGCAGAGGTATCGCCTGCGTTGATGACAGCACACATGAAGTGATTGGGGAAGCTACTGCTTCCACAACTCTCAGATCCGGAACCGAAGGTCCCATCTTCAGTGGCCAGATCGCTCAGATCGGAGTCGCGACTACTGTCGCTAACCGTGTTCTCGACTGTTGTCGGGGCGTTAGGCTCACTGAGGGTGCCGATCGATGGAGGGAACCATGATGCTGGGGCAACCGACGTTGCCGTCGGCTGATCAGGCATACGAAGCGTGCCCACCTGACCGACTTGGAAGCGGAAGCTTCCTATCGCCAAGCTGATTCCGTCGCCCACGGACTCATAGGCTGGGCGAGTGGTCGGCGTGTGGACGGTGAAGTCGAATGCGCCGAAGAGCTGGCGGATCTCCACTTTTGCAGAGTTGTAGATCGCGGTTGATGGGGCCGAAGAAGCCGCAACATCAGCACTCCCAATTCCCACAGACGGCGCCAATTGACGAGGGTTGATGGGGCCGAAGAAGCCGCAACATCAGCACTCATCAATGCCCATTGTTATGGACTTGGGTTTTGGAGAAGGAGGGAGCGCTGGAGACATCTATCGGCTAGCAAACAAGCACACAGGGGACAAAGATTTACCCAGGTTCAGGCCTCGTAGTGGTCCCTACTCCTGCTTGTCGGCTCGTGGAATTATCGAAAGAATCGAAGATTACAATGGTGCGTAGATGCAATATGGCAAGGGTTGTGGAAACTAGGGTTGCGTGTGTCCTCCTCGCCGCCCCATCCTAGACCTTTATATAGATAGGCTAGGTCTCGGGTAGCAGGTCGAGTCTGTTACAAGTTAGGGTTTTCCTCTTCAAACTTTCTATCTTTAGCTTCTTCTTGTTCTTCAAGCAATCGAGAGTCCGTAGGTTACTCGAGTCCTTCATTTGGGCCTTGGCGACACCATGGGCCCGTACGTATTTAGACCGTATATACCAAGCTCGAGTACCTGTAGGGTATACGCATGTCACATAGTTAACTTGTAGTGTTAGGCTTGCCTTGCATAGTGCAGTGGTCAAAGTTCTCTTCTTCTTCTTCGTAGTACTCCTCCTCCTCATAGCCCGGGTTGGTACTAGCGTCTATAAATGAATACGAGGTACACAATCACCAAAAATACTTAACTACTTCTATTTAGCACACTAAGGCTCATACTTGATGATCTAGCATCATCACAAACATCACATGAAATAAAGACCTAGTCTTATTTATCTTATTTTGGAAAAGTAATTTGTACTCATTGAAAATACTTAAGATTTAATATTCTGCAATTAAAATATGGGATCATGCTGACACATGTCATCACCACATATTCTAATACTTGGGAATGTGATTTAAAGTGGTGGTCACATTTTATAAAGTTTAAAATTACTATTTAATCAAATTAAAGTGACTGGAAATGCCTATATAGCATTCTTTTAGTACTAGTCCAGGATCACTGCATGTAAACCTAAATATTTTTACATATTCAGGTAGATCTTGTCAAATGTGATTTTTGAGAGTTGGAATCAACTCAAAAGCATTTATGTTTGATTTTTGAAAAATCTTTGAAGTTGGAAAAGTCTCTACCTTGTTAATTTTACTATAGGTGATCTATACTTTCAAATGGTTTTAATCCAACGGGCTTGGTAGAAAATTTGAATACCTTTCCCAAAAAATTGGAATCATGCAATTTGGTTTAGTAGATCTGTGTGAATTGATTTTTGAATCCACAGACAAAATCTAGTTTTAACTAAAATGGAAAAAGTCTACTTGAATCAACGGGCTCTGCGCGGGAAACTAATTAGGCTGGCCCAGCTACGTGGCGCGTGCAGAAGGCTGCTGATGGGAGGGTCCCACTGGTCAGCGGCTCATCTAACCCGAAACAGTATCTATCAATCTCAGCCTTACTATTAGAACGGGATCCTACGGCTGAAGTTCATCATCTACGCCAAATGGCTCTGGCAAGATTCTAAACCTAACGCGGCGGTGGGGGTCGCTGGGGACTCACCTGGGCTCCAGCTAAGGTCGGCGATGGGGGCGAATGAGGTTGTCATTGCTGCCGGTTCGAATGGTGGTTGCGGCGGCTCCTGGGCGGCTCCTAGCTCCAGTTCCTCTTCTCCTCTGTAGCGGTGGGCTCTAGTGAAATTCCGGTGATGGGGTGCTCGCCTTGCTCCGGCGAGAAGTGTGGGAGGTTTCTGAGAGAGAGGGGAGTGAGCTGGTGTGGAGAATTGGGGCTAGGGTGGCCTCTATTTATACACCGGCGAGAGGGACAGTGCGGCATGGCTCGGGCTCCTTCAGCGACGGTTTTACAGAGGGCTATCGGCATGGCTGAGGGTAGGGGTCGACGCGGTGCTTCAGGGCGGTCGTCATGCGAGTGATGGCGCGACAAGGGGAGGTCAAGAACGGTCGGGAGAGGTCCGTGCTCTGTGCAGGAACGATGACGTTCAAGATGGCGCACAGTGGCCACGGTTCGTGTGGCAGCGAACGGGCATGTTTGGGGGGTAGCTGGGGTCACAGTGAGTGCGCGCACGCACAGAGAGGACAAGGCGCGGTGTGTGTGCGTGTGTCAGCTGCGCACTCTGGCGCGCTCTCAGCATGGCGGACAGAGAAGTGGGCGCGGCGATTATGGCTGGTCCACGGCGTGTCTTTGGTCGAGGGGTGGATAGAGGGTGGTGGTGGAGTGTCGCCTGTCTCCTGGACATCATGGGAGAGGGCGGTGCGGTCTGTGGCGAGTGGGGCGTGGTCGACCGGCACAGCGAGATCGGGCAGTGCTGCCCTAGTGCGAACGACAAAGGGGGGGTTGTCCACTGCGCTGCTGGACACTGGGGCAACCAGGGGAGAAGATTGAGGCACTAGTGGCGATCAATTACTGCTCAGAACAGTAGAAGTTAGGAAAGTGTTTACTGTGTCTGCCAGGTGCTCGACCAAATGGCCGCATGAATTCAAATTTTGAATTTTTGGATGAAATTTCGTGAGTGTGTTTGTCACATGCTTGGGTGGCTAGTGTTGCTGGGAAAAGTCAAAGTGAATTGATTTAGATGGTTTTTGAAAAAGGTGATCTGTACATACACTTGATTCAATTTTGCAATGTCCTTTACATAGATTTGAAAATAGTTTCTACAACTTTGTAAAGTTTGCTTGGATTCACTTTTACTTGGTCTAGCAAGGGGTGAAAAGAATTGGGAAAGTTTCTGTTAGAAATCTTTTACTAGAAACACTCAAAGTGGTCTAGTGGATAAATTTGGTCAAAGTGACCATTTGTTTATCTGATTCATATTTGATTTACTTTTCTTTTGATTTTGTTTGTAAATGGCCTAGATGATGTAATATTCATCTTTAAACCATTCCTTATCATTTGTAGCAATCAAACATGGCAATTTCACTTATTCATACACTAATGCAATTCACACGTACACTCATATGAGATTTAATAAGAATAGTTTTTGTTAACCCTAAACTTGGGTGATTAGAACTTGCTAATCTTGTTTAATATCTTTAGGGTGTTACAAACCTTCCCTCCTTAAACAAAATCTCATCCCGAGATTTAGAAAAAACTAGGAACTAAAGAGATTCAGAAACTCAGTCCTAATATAATCTTCTCGCTCCCAAGTAGCTTCTTCTTCATTATGGTTGCTCCACTGGATCTTGAGAAACTTGATACTCCGGGTCCTGGTGGTTCTGAAGGCTTCTTCCAAAATATGAATGGGTACTTGACGATATGTTGGATCCTTGTTGATATCCATGGCTCGGTGATCAATGTTCTTGAACACATCGGTCTTCTCCGGAACTTCTAGGCATTTGCGAAGTAACGAGATATGGAACACATTATGTATGCATGAAATCTCCTCTAGCAGTTCCAGTTGATATGATACTTCTCCTCAGCGATTCAAAATCTTGAAGGGTCCAATATATATGGGGGCTAACTTCCCTTTAAGATGAAAACGCGTCATTCCCTTCAAGGGTGATACTTTGAGATATACAAAATCTCCGACATTGAAGGTCAGGTATCGATGTCTTTTGTCAGCATAACTCTTCTGTCTGGATTGAGCAGTCTTGAGGTGCTCACGGACTTTGTGAACCTTATCTTCGGCTTCTCGTAGGATGTCGGGTCCGAAGATCTGAGTCTCTCCTACTTGCGACCAATTCAATGGGGTACGACACTTCCTTCCATACAGAAATTCAATGGGGGCCATTTGCCAACTAGTTTGATAACTATTGTTGTATGAGAATTCTGCGAAAGGTAGACAATCTTCCCATTTTGATCCATATTCTAGCACACAAGCTCTCAACATATCTTCTAAGATTTGGTTGACTCCTTTAGTTTGTCCATCTGTTTGCGGCTGATAAGCTGTGCTGAGTTCAGTTTGGTTCCTAATCCTTCTTGGACTTTCTGCCAAAATCTTGAGGTAAACTGGGTTCCTCGATCTGATACTATGGTCTTAGGGGTTCCATGCAAACTGACAATTCTAGCAATGTATAGCTCTGCTAGCTTCGAACTCTGGTAGGTGATCTTGACAGGTATAAAATGGGCAACCTTGGACACTCTATCAACTATGACCCAAATAGATTCATTTCCCCTACTAGAGGTAGGCAAACCGGTGATGAAATCCATTCCGACAGAATCCCATTTCCATTATGGAATCTGCAATGGTTGCAAAAGTCCTGCGGGTCGCTGATGTTCCGCTTTGAATGTCTGACAGATATCACACTTGGCTATGTAGCTTCCGATTTCTCTCTTCATATTGTGCCACCAAAATTACTCCTTTAAATCCTAATACATCTTTGTTCCTCCCAGGTGAATAGAATAAAGAGTATCATGAGCTGCCTGCATGATGACTTGTTTCAACTCAGATTCTGCTAGAACGTAGATACGTCCTTTGTACCACAAAACTCCTTCTTCATCTTCGGTGAATCTGGGTACCTTCCTTGTATCGATACGATGCTTGATTCCATCGATACTTGCATTTCCTTTCTCGGCTTCCTTGATATGACAGATCAAAGTGGGTTGAAGTTCAATACTGGCTAGGAATCCTTTGCTAACTAGCTCCGTACTAAACTGCTCCAACTCTTCATGCAAACTTGGTTGGTCTTCTTTAATCATGGTGTTTAATCTACATAGCATTCTACTAAGAGCATTGATACATTGCACATGTATCTATAATTTTTGATGTTCTATGCTTGGTTTTATCTACTTTCTTATGTTTTGTCCACACTTTGGAGTACTTTTCATATGATTTCTTGAACTAACCTATTAACAAGAGCCACAGTGCCTGTTGCCTGTTTTCTGCTGTTTTTGGTTCCAGGAAGTCAAAAAATGAATATTCTCGGAATTGGACGGGACAAAAGCCAAAGTTACTATTTTCCCGGAAGATTCACGGAGCCAGAAGGATAGCCGGAGGAGGGCCACAGGGTGGCCACACCACCCCTAGGCGCAGGTCCACCTAGGCCGCTCCAGGGTATGGTGTGTGCCCCCTGGCCGCCGACCGACCTTGCCCTCTGGCCTATAAGAAGCCTGCTGATGCGTAAACCCTAAATCGTCAAGCCTCCATCCACAAAAAATTTCTGCAGTGCTCACGCCACCGAAGGGGAGATTCGGGGGACAGAAAGTCTCTGTTCCGGCACCCTACCGGGACGGGGAAGTGCCCCCGGAGCCATCTCCATCTATCTCCACCACCATCTCCATCACCATTGCTGATTCCCATGATGAGGAGGGAGTAGTTCTTCCTCGAGGCTAAGGGTTCTACCGGGAGCTATGTGTTCATCTCTCTCTCTCTATGCATGATCATATTGTGATCATGAGCTTTGTAATCAATTATATCTACCTTGCTACTCAAGTGCTTTAATAGATCTCTGCTCTCCCCATGTGTGTGAAAGTGACAGCGTGCACACCATGGTGGCACTTAGGCTAGAGATTACAAATACTTGTTATGAGTTATATTTGGAGTTGGATATCTTTATGAAATTGTGGTGTTTGTTGGACTCATCTAGTGCTCAAGGTGACAGTGTCGGGTTTTCTAGATGGGAAAGGCTTACTCTGAGGTGTGTTGTTATAGCCCTACCATGGATTAGAGTGTCCAACCGGAGAGTAGTTCAGCGTAATATCATAAAGAAGAATATATGTATATGAGAGTGTTCACTAGTGAAAGTAAGATCCCTAGGCCTTGTTTCTAAGCATTGATACACCGTTTGTAATTAGATCTGTTACATGTTTGCTTGCTTTCATCTTTATTTCAGTTTGCCGTTAGTTTCTTCCACACCATCAAGTTATTTTCTATCACCGTTACCACTTATAATTATCCATACCACTTGTGTTTCACTATCTCTTCGCCGAACTAGTGCACCTATACACTTGACAAGTGTATTGGGTGTGTTGGGGACACATGAGACTTCTTGTATCTTGATTGCAGGGTTGCTTGAGAGGGGATACCTTTGACCACTTCCTCACTGAGTTCGATAAACCTTGGGTCATCCACTTAAGGGAAAAGTTGCTGCTGTTCTACAAACCTCTACACTTGGAGGCCGAACAACTGTCTATAAGAATAGAAGTGCGTAGACATCAAGCTATTTTCTAGCGCCGTTGCCGGGGAGGTAAGGTAAAAGGTACTCACGTCCTCCGGTGTGAGTGCTCGAAGTTATTTTCTTTAGATTCTGCAGTTTTGTCTTTTTGTTTCTTGTTTTCACTAGTTAGGCTTAATGGAAAACAACAACAAAAATAGAGAGCTTTTTAGTCTTTTTCCTAAGTTATAACTCGAATTATTTGAAAAGAAAATTAAAAAACCCTTGGAACCTTCCTTGCATGCTAATAGCAATGTTATTAGTATGAATCTTTTGAACACCTTTGTTACTAATGCTAAGGAAACGTCTACGCTTGGGGAAGTTGATTTTTATGAAAATGATCTTTTTAGTTCCCCAGCTTTAAAGAATAAAATTTGCTCTGATGATATTTTATCTCCCATATGTGGTAATTCTGATGATACTTGTGATATTTTAAATCCACATACTGAAAGCATCCCTTTTAAAATACCTATAAAAATTGTTGAACGCGTTATGAATAACTGCTATTTTGGAGATGGAACTGTCCATCCTGGTGATCATTTACTCTTTATACATGAATTATGCGAGTTGTTCAAGTGTGCAGGTATTTCAAAGAACCAAGTTAAGAGGAAGCTATTCCCTATTTCACTTAAGGGCAAAGCAAGGGAGTGGTATGAACTACTAGATGATCCTCATCATTTGGAGTGGAAGGAACTTGAATCTCTCTTTTACTCTAAATTTTATCCTCCTCATGAAATTCATAAAGATAGGAATTACATTTATAATTTTCATCCTCATGATGGAGAAAGTATTGCCCAAGCATGGGGGAGATTGAAGTCACTAATGCTCAAATGTCCCATTCCTGAGCTCCCCAGGAATATTGTTATTAATAATTTCTATGCAAGGCTTTCAGGACATTACAAGGACTATCTAGATACTTGTTTAGAGGGATCCTTCACGAGTAAGGAGGTCAAAGCTAAGTGGGATCTTCTTGAAACAATTCAAAGCAATACCGAAGATTGGGATAACAACAAAGGTAAAGAACCAGGTATAAACTATTAGTATGATTGCATTAAGTCTTTTGCTGAAACTGCTGATTTTCAAGAGCTTAGTGCTAAATATGGTCTTGATCCTCAAATTCTTATTGATTGTTTTAATACCTTTGCTTCTCATATTAATGCTCCTAAAGAAAAGTGGGACATGTATCATGAGCCTTTTAAAGACACTTGCATGGAAAATGAAATTGTTGTTAATGATAGCAATAAACATGCTCAAACCTCTGAAAGTACTATTTCTTATAAGCATGTTAATTTTTGTGGGATACATAGACCTTGTGAGAGTAATCAAGTTGAAGAAGAATATTGTATCACCCACAGGAATGAAAAAACTAGAATGTGGTATAGGGCTCTAAATGATCTTGGTAAAAAAGTTTGTGCCCTCTATCCTTTTATTTGTGAACTTTGCTTTGAAGTGGGTCATTTCAATTTCCAATGATCAGGCCATAATAATAGCCCTTCTAATCCAATGAGTACGGCAAGTTTGTATTGTGATGACATGATCACTCCTAATCAGCATGATGAACATACATTATTTTTGGGGTGTGAAGAGTTATCAAGAAAAACCTCTTTGGTGGATATGGGTGCTTTTGATATGAATAGTGTCCTGCATGGTTGTCATCTTTATTGTGTTGATAATTTTCACACAAATACTTACATACAAAATATTATAGAAGATGAGATTTTACCAAAATATGATAGGACTAATATGTGTTTTGATCTTATTAATGAAAAGAAGGAATCCTCCAAAGTTTCTTCTATTGTCTCTAACAATGAACCAGGGTATATGGAGAAGCTTCCTTTCAAGCCTCTCCCTCCTAAAGAGAAGAAGATAAAGAAGCAAAGGAGGAGTAAAAGGATGGAGGAAACGGTATTTTCCCCTAAGCATGTAGCTCCTATTATAGTTTTTGATGAGTCTGAACTCGATGATGTTCCTATGCTTATTACCTATAGTAGTGATCATGATTGGGATAAGCACACTACTTTTGATATTGATAATCTCTTCGGTACCAATTCTTAAAATGATGATATTAATAATTGCTATACTATTAGTGCTATCCATGATCTTTCCAATGATGATATGTTTACAAATGAACACACTTTGGAGGATAACTATTCTATTGCTTATGAAGATACTATACCTCCAATTTATAATGATTGCAATGATGAATATGATATTTTCAGTCCACCTACTATTGAGGAGGAAATTAATTATGATTATAATATGCCTCCTATATTTGATGATTATGGTGATGAAAATAATAATGATAGCTATTTTGTTGAATTTGCTCCCACTACAATTAACAAGAATGACTATGTTTATGTGGGGAGTATTAATTCTTTTATGCATGTGGCTCATGATAAGAATGTTTTATGTGATAGTTATATTGTTAATTTTATTCATGTTGCTATTGAAAGTTATTATGAGAGAGGGAAACATGGTTCTATGCATCTCAATAATATTAAGTTTCCCCTCTTTATGTTGAAAATTTTGAAGTTGCACTTGTTTTGCTTTTGTGGCATCCCGCAAAACCACTGCTAGAAAATCGCGTTGTTTTTGTGCATTGCATCATCATGATCGCATGCTCATGTCACCATGCCACATTGCATTTGAGCATCGTCATGTCATCTTGCATTTGTTTGCATAAAACTATTTTTCGAAAAGCCTGTTTTTGTTTTCCAAACGCCCCGTCTTGTTTTCAAATTAAAACTCGGGTCTCCGGAATATTTTGCTTTGACTACCAATGGTTGTCAAAAGCCCCGTTATAAATAAATAAAATGTTTTATTATTTTTAGGGGGCAGCCGTACCGGGCCGATCCGACCCAGTCGGCCACCCCCAGTGCAAAACCAGAGCTGTTTAAACCTAATCCAGATCTTTTCTACCAGAAACCCTACCCTAGTCTTATACCCAGCCCCTCCACATCGTCCCACCCAACCGCAGCTCGCCACATCAGCCTACCCCAAACCCCCACCAACCATCTTCTGCCACCTCGCCATCCTGACCCGCCTCAGAACCTCGCCCCGGGCCCACCTCCTACCCTTTCCCGCCCACCCACAGCACCGACCGACGCCCCTGGCGCGCCCCATGACGGACGCCGTCGCCAGGGAAGCGACCCCCTGCCGTGCGCCTCTCCCCGCGTCCCCGGCGTCGCCCGAGCCGACCCCGGCCGCCCCTGCCGCCGCGCTTCCCGGGCCCCTCATCACCGCCTTGCCGTTGCGCCGGTCCGCGCCGGGCTCCTCCTCGCCGCCGCCTGGATCCACCTCCCCGCCTTCCTCTGCGAGCTCCGCCGGTCGCCTCGTCCTCGCCGGCCGCCCGCGGGCGCCTCTCGTCCCTCGACCCCCCTCCTCGGCTCCCGCTCCGTGCTCTGCGCCGCCGGGTCCGCCCCTCCCCTCTCCGCCCCGACGCAGCCGCCCCGCGCCCGCTCCGCTGCCCGGAGCTCCGCGCCCGGCCCCGCGTCGTCCCCAAGCCCGGCCGCCGTCGCGTGCCTCCCTCTTCACCGCGACCTCCCTGGTTCTCGTCGGGCCGCCGCCCTTCCTAGCCCTCCGGTCGCCGGCCTCGATCTCCCCACGACGCGGGCCAGGCCACCTCCGACCTTGTCTCTGCGCGCCGCCGTTAGGGGCACCCTCGCCTGTTGTCCTGGCGCCAGGCTCTACTTCGAGCAGGCCTCCTCCGTACGACACCGCCTCGAGCCCGCATGCTGCTCACCACCTCGTACCTGCAAGCTCTACAGTGTGTTGCCCTGCTATAGACGGTTCACGATGTTTTGTTGCGGTGTTCAGTGTTGTTGTGTGGATGTTCTGATGGCGACACGATATCTTGGCTATGGAGATACTCTTGGATGTGAAGACCATTGTCAGGAGTTGCAAGTTGGAACCGGTGAAATGAACCTGAGGATTCACCAAGATCAACCTCGATCCCGATTTTCGACAAGGTCTTCGAACCACCTTGGCTAACAAGATCGACAAGCTTGACAATAGCGTACCGACTCGGAGGTGCCCGAAGAATCACCGGCAAGCACTCCTTCACGGACTCGAGTACCCCGTTGCCCCGATCCGAAGACCGATCCCGGCGCCCGAACCCCGAACCCCCAAGATCTTCGGACCTATGTGTGACCCCTCCCGAGCCTCTATTTTATAAATTGGCATATCTTACTTGTTGCATATAATTGATCTTGCTTGCATACATATTGCGGGTGTTGGGGGTGTTTCGACGATTCACCTAAATTAAATATGGAGGCCATATGCGGGCGAAACTAGTCTAATATTGCCTCCATTTAAATTTGTGCATCGAACCGGTGATATATTTTGCCTTGTTAAGACAACATTTAATTTGCGGGGTAGGTAAATCACTTGAACCGTTTAATTAAATGTCGGGACCCTGGTTCCGCTTAATGTGACCTAATTGCATCGCATCTTGCCTTGTCATACATCGTACATGCATCATGCCCGATCTTTTGCCGTAGTATTAAATAGTGCATCCGGTGTTTCTTCTAGTGTTTTGGATCTTCGCGGATAAGGCCGTTGAGTTGATGCGAGTGTCGATTCGATCTTCGGATGAACCTTCGGCAATGTTTTCAGGCGAGCACCTCCCCCCCCTTTCTACCTATCTTACTTTTATAGTATTTATTCTCTCCTGTTGATCTATTGCTATCTGTGTTGCGTTGCTCTAGTTTTCGTAACCGTGATACCCCTTGCAGCCTTATATTGCCTTGGACACATCCTATTACCTGTTGTTTGGTATATAGTTGGACTTGCGCGTCGTAGTCGCTTGCTCAAGTGCTGTTGCGTGTCGTCAAGTACCACAGTTGTTGGAAGGCTGCCATAAGCTTTATGTTGGAGATGGTTATAACTTTAATTATTGTTTAATAACTAAAATTGAAGTAGGTAAATGCAGAGGCACCGGTGGGTGATAGACAATATTTGGTTTCCGACCGCTCCTTTGGTGTCCGTGGGACCCGAGTTCTTGACACTGTTCCGAGATCGAGCGCTAACCACATGTGGGATGTGTGGGCACCCCATCGATTTAGTACCGATTCCAAGTATTGTCTTGGGGCCACAACTAGTTTGAGGTTTTATTTACTATCCTGTACTTATGCCATGCTTTACTGCTTTATTTAAATTGTGCGATGGATAGCACACTGTACTGTTTAGGATCGGGACACGTTTTCGCGGTGTCGACAAGCCCAGTTTTGGGTCCCCAGTCGTTCACAGCCGTCTACCCAAACCCTAAGTCCGTCTCGGAGACCGGCCGACTTCGTTGCGGGTAGACTTAGTGGGGTGGCCCCCATGTACTTGCTTTGGGTCTGGGAAACGTCATGACTTAGGCCCCGCCGACATACCGATGGGTGTATGTTAATTGATCTGGCAAAAAGGGTCGAAGTGCGTGTGGATATCTCATGCTAATTGCGTGAGGATTCTTTGGTGCACCCCTGCACGGTGAAATCATTTTGCAAAGCCGTGTCCGCGGTTATGGACGACTTGGAGCACAGTTCTCGATCATAGACAACTATAACTAAAGTTTACTGTTATAATTTGACTTGTATCCGATGTGACTAGTAATCAGCTCAACTGCAATGGAATGGCTAAATAAAAGTACCAACAAGCTTTGGGTTTGGGATATCTCATTCTAATTGTATTTGACTAGTAAGTGTGTAACTAACGGAATGGTTAAATAAAACTGTCCTTTGCTTATTTTATCGGGATGACTATCTACATTTGACTAGTAATTGCCGCAACTATAACGGAATAAATAAAGCGCCAAGCGTGAGTTCCTCGGTTAACTTTCTCGGTTGGTATCGAGGGGGAATACCAGGATGAGTTTGTTTGGTGTTAGGATCAGGTTGGATCCGAATAGGTCTTTCTTACCCCTCTCTGATAGCCGACAGTTATGTCGAGTCTCTATAGGTTGTTTAGTGCATGCTGCGCTGCCGCTTCAGTCCACCATACCTATGTAGGCGAGGACCGCCGAATTCTAGCCTCGCCGTGTACTGGCCTCGATCTTGACGCCTCCTCTTTTTCCTTTGCCCTTTGTCGGCACCCCTTTTGTTTTAGCAGGTTTGAGATCGCCGTCGTTAGCAGGGTTACCCTTCCGGCTTGGCCTGGGCAGGGTTATGGACGCCGTTGGTTATTCTTCAGGGCTCTTAGCCCCATTTGCATCTTGTCCGTAGTCGGGCGCTATATCGTTTTCAAGGTGATTTGGATCTTGTATATTATATCTGTATTCTTGACTCTTTGAGTCGTTGTTGTATATATCTGTTCTGTGGGTCCCATCGAGGACTGTGGTGTAATGTTATTACTTCGTTTTCCACCCACACGAAAGTGCCTGGTGGGCACCTTTGAATCGTTTCTATGCGGGTTTGGCGGGATTCGCTAAAACTTGCATAGGGCCGATTCTGAGGGTGTTACAGAGTGGTATCAGAGCTCAGCAGTTGCGATACCCCACAAGTCCAGCTTGTAGGATAACCTAGCTAACGGCCGAAGTAGAGTGTAAAAACTATTTTGCAAAAATCGGTTGGATAGTTCTGATTAGGTCTGATTTTACTCCTTACCCCTCTGCTGTTCTCCTCCTACCTCTGCGTGATTTGAATCTGCTCTCTTATCTTTTCTTTGAGTCCAGGATTTCTCGTGGTTGGGTTCCGTCGCACCTTCAGGGTTTCGCTCCCTCCTTTGGTAACGGTGTTGCTACATCCGGTCTTCATGCTATCCGAGGAATCCTTCGTCTGGTGGACTTCTCTTTGTTCCTTCTCGTGCCTTCCGGTGTTTTCCGACTCGACGACACCATCTACGCCAGATCCGATGCAGAGTCTGCATCACTCCTTTGTTTCTGAACCTCGATTGTCGAGATCTTCAGTCTGATCCCGAGAATGGTTGCACGCTTTTCTACTGATTGTGCAGAGTAATAGTTTGGGTGCGTGATGGATTGGCCCCCATGCCGACTACCCCTTCTATTCGCTTTTGTACATTGAAGTGGATGAGCATGCATCGGTTCCCTCTTTCTACCGAAGCTAGAGGTGGCTTTATTTGTTGATACCTCTACCTTCGACCTTTTGGTTCCCGGAGTGTTCTCTCGACGATCACGGACAACGACCTCTTGTTAGTGGTGTCGCGAGCATCCGCATTGAGCGAGAAGATTCAGATCGCCGACCTTCTTCCCGGTAACATGAGGCGGATCTCGAGGGCGAGATCCATTGTTAGTGGTGTCGAATTGTGGCATCCCGCAAAACCACTGCTAGAAAATCGCGTTGTTTTTGTGCATTGCATCATCATGATCGCATGCTCATGTCACCATGCCACATTGCATTTGAGCATCGTCATGTCATCTTGCATTTGTTTGCATAAAACTATTTTTCGAAAAGCCTGTTTTTGTTTTCCAAACGCCCCGTCTTGTTTTCAAATTAAAACCCGGGTCTCCGGAATATTTTGCTTTGACTACCAATGGTTGTCAAAAGCCCCGTTATAAATAAATAAAATGTTTTATTATTTTTAGGGGGCAGCCGTACCGGGCCGATCCGACCCAGTCGGCCACCCCCAGTGCAAAACCAGAGCTGTTTAAACCTAATCCAGATCTTTTCTACCAGAAACCCTACCCTAGTCTTATACCCAGCCCCTCCACATCGTCCCACCCAACCGCAGCTCGCCACATCAGCCTACCCCAAACCCCCACCAACCATCTTCTGCCACCTCGCCCACCTGACCCGCCTCGGAACCTCGCCCCGGGCCCACCTCCTACCCTTTCCCGCCCACCCCGCGTGGCCACACCGACCGGACGCCCCCTGGGCGCGCGCCCCCGCGCGACGGACGCCGTCGCCAGGGAAGCGACCCCCTGCCGTGCGCCTCTCCCCGCGTCCCCGGCGTCGCCCGAGCCGACCCCGGCCGCCCCTGCCGCCGCGCTTCCCGGGCCCCTCATCACCGCCTTGCCGTTGCGCCGGTCCGCGCCGGGCTCCTCCTCGCCGCCGCCTGGATCCACCTCCCCGCCTTCCTCTGCGAGCTCCGCCGGTCGCCTCGTCCTCGCCGGCCGCCCTTCTCGTCCCTCGACCCCCCCTCGGCTCCCGCTCCGTGCTCTGCGCGCTGGTCCGCCCTCCCCTCTCCGCCTGGCAGTCCGCGCCCGCTCCAGAGCTCAGCGCTCGGCCTTGTCGTCCCCAAGCCCGGCCGCCGTCGCGTGCCTCCCTCTTCACCGCGACCTCCCTGGTTCTCGTCGGGCCGCCGCCCTTCCTAGCCCTCCGGTCGCCGGCCTCGATCTCCCCACGACGCGGGCCAGGCCACCTCCGACCTTGTCTCTGCGCGCCGCCGTTAGGGGCACCCTCGCCTGTTGTCCTGGCGCCAGGCTCTGCCTCGAGCAGGCCTCCTCCGTACGACACCGCCTCGAGCCCGCATGCTGCTCACCACCTCGTACCTGCAAGCTCTACAGTGTGTTGCCCTGCTATAGACGGTTCACGATGTTTTGTTGCGGTGTTCAGTGTTGTTGTGTGGATGTTCTGATGGCGACACGATATCTTGGCTATGGAGATACTCTTGGATGTGAAGACCATTGTCAGGAGTTGCAAGTTGGAACCGGTGAAATGAACCTGAGGATTCACCAAGATCAACCTCGATCCCGATTTTCGACAAGGTCTTCGAACCACCTTGGCTAACAAGATCGACAAGCTTGACAATAGCGTACCGACTCGGAGGTGCCCGAAGAATCACCGGCAAGCACTCCTTCACGGACTCGAGTACCCCGTTGCCCCGATCCGAAGACCGATCCCGGCACCCGAACCCCGAACCCCCAAGATCTTCGGACCTATGTGTGACCCCTCCCGAGCCTCTATTTTATAAATTGGCATATCTTACTTGTTGCATATAATTGATCTTGCTTGCATACATATTGCGGGTGTTGGGGGTGTTTCGACGATTCACCTAAATTAAATATGGAGGCCATATGCGGGCGAAACAAGTCTAATATTGCCTCCATTTAAATTTGTGCATCGAACCGGTGATATATTTTGCCCTGTTAAGACAACATTTAATTTGCGGGGTAGGTAAATCACTTGAACCGTTTAATTAAATGTCGGGACCCTGGTTCCGCTTAATGTGACCTAATTGCATCGCATCTTGCCTTGTCATACATCGTACATGCATCATGCCCGATCTTTTGCCGTAGTATTAAATAGTGCATCCGGTGTTTCTTCTAGTGTTTTGGATCTTCGCGGATAAGGCCGTTGAGTTGATGCGAGTGTCGATTCGATCTTCGGATGAACCTTCGGCAATGTTTTCAGGCGAGCACCTCCCCCCTTTCTACCTATCTTACTTTTATAGTATTTATTCTCTCCTGTTGATCTATTGCTATCTGTGTTGCGTTGCTCTAGTTTTCGTAACCGTGATACCCCTTGCAGCCTTATATTGCCTTGGACACATCCTATTACCTGTTGTTTGGTATATAGTTGGACTTGCGCGTCGTAGTCGCTTGCTCAAGTGCTGTTGCGTGTCGTCAAGTACCACAGTTGTTGGAAGGCTGCCATAAGCTTTATGTTGGAGATGGTTATAACTTTAATTATTGTTTAATAACTAAAATTGAAGTAGGTAAATGCAGAGGCACCGGTGGGTGATAGACAATATTTGGTTTCCGACCGCTCACTGGTGTCCCGTAGGACCCCGAGTTCTTGACACCTGTTCCGAGATCGAGCGCGCTAACCACATGTGGGATGTGTGGGCACCCCATCGATTTAGTACCTGATTCCAAGTATTGTACTGGGGGCCACAACTAGTTTGAGGTTTTATTTACTATCCTGTACTTATGCCATGCTTTACTGCTTTATTTAAATTGTGCGATGGATAGCACACTGTACTGTTTAGGATCGGGACACGTTTTCGCGGTGTCGATAAGCCCAGTTTTGGGTCCCCAGTCGTTCACAGCCGTCTACCCAAACCCTAAGTCCGTCTCGGAGACCGGCCGACTTTGTTGCGGGTAGACTTAGTGGGGTGGCCCCCATGTACTTGCTTTGGGTCTGGGAAACGTCATGACTTAGGCCCCGCCGACATACCGATGGATGTATGTTAATTGATCTGGCAAAAAGGGTCGAAGTGCGTGTGGATATCTCATGCTAATTGCGTGTGGATACTTTGGTGCACCCCTGCAGGGTTAAATCTTTTCGAAAAGCCGTGTCCGCGGTTATGGACGACTTGGAGCACAGTTCTCGATCATAGACAACTATAACTAAAGTTTACTGTTATAATTTGACTTGTATCCGATGTGACTAGTAATCAGCTCAACTGCAATGGAATGGCTAAATAAAAGTACCAACAACTGCTGGGTTTGGGATATCTCATTCTAATTGTATTTGACTAGTAAGTGTCGTAACTACAACGGAATGGTTAAATAAAACTGTCCACTGCTTATTTTATCAGGATGACTATCTACATTTGACTAGTAATTGCCGCAACTATAACGGAATAAATAAAACTGCCAACTGTGTGAGTTCCTCGGTTAACTTTCTCGGTTGGTATCGAGGGGGAATACCAGGATGGGTTTGTTTGGTGTTAGGATCAGGTTGGATCCGAATAGGTCTTTCTTACCCCTCTCTGATAGCCGACAGTTATGTCGAGTCTCTATAGGTTGTTTAGTGCATGCTGCGCTGCCGCTTCAGTCCACCATACCTATGTAGGCGAGGACATGAATTCTAGCCTCGCTGCATCGTCTTCGACGCTCCTCTTTTTCCTTTGCCCTTTGTCGGCACCCCTTTTGTTTTAGCAGGTTTGAGATCGCCGTCGTTAGCAGGGTTACCCTTCCGGCTTGGCCTGGGCAGGGTTATGGACGCCGTTGGTTATTCTTCAGGGCTCTTAGCCCCATTTGCATCTTGTCCGTAGTCGGGCGCTATATCATTTTCAAGGTGATTTGGATCTTGTATATTATATCTGTATTCTTGACTCTTTGAGTCGTTGTTGTATATATCTGTTCTGTGGGTCCCATCGAGGACTGTTGTGTAATGTTATTACTTCGTTTTCCACCCGCACGAAAGTGCCTGGTGGGCACCTTTGAATCGTTTCTATGCGGGTTTGGCGGGATTCGCTAAAACTTGCATAGGGCCGATTCTGAGGGTGTTACAGCTTTCCTATGCTTGTTGCTTTGTGCTTTCATGACTTGTTCATTTACAAGATTCCTATGCATAGGAAGTGGGTTAGACTTAAATGTGCTTTGAATTTGCTTCTTGATGCTCTCTTTTACTTCAATTCATATTTCTTATGTGAGCATCTTCTCAAACTATCATGCCTAACTTAAAGGCCCTAAAGAAAAGTACTTATTGGGAGATAACCCAAAAGTTTTAGATGAGTCTTGGAAGTTATTACCTCAGTAATAACCTCTCCTTATCCTTTTTATTTGCTTTTTGTGCCAAGAGTAACCTCTAATGAGAGAAGTAATGATTGGGAAAGTTGCTGCCCCGAAACAGATTTCTGTGCTTCACCATAAAAATTCGTGTAAAATCTCTGAACGTCTTTTTGAGGCGTGAATTTTTTTGCTTCTGCCCCAGGTTGTTAGATAACTTTCTTTAGTTCAACAATTTTTGATTTGAGCAACATAGGGTCTTCGAAAAAATTCGTCTTTACATGCTGGTCTGTTTTGACAGATTTCTGCCATTTTCTGCATTTGCTTCTTGTTGGTTCGTTTTTGAGTTATTTTCGAGAATTGAGATTTTTGAGGGAAGTGCTTCAGTATCTAGTGTTTTAATTGAAGTTTTATTGGTGTTGAAACTGAACCCAAAGACTTATTATCTTGAGTGCACTAATGTTGCTAATAAAGATTGTGTGAAGTTTTGTATGAAGGAAAAATTTCAGGTGTATGGAAGGAATGAGTAATGAGATGAAGGATGGACTAAATATCAAGCTTGGGGATGCCACGCGTGTCACCCCAAGAAATATCCAAGAAGTACAAGTGTCAAAGCTTGGGGATGCCCAAGGCATCCCCTTCTTCATCAATAAAAATCTCAGGTTTCTTCCAAACGCTTCTTTTTTATTGTTTCATGCACTGTTGTGTTGTTCTTGGAGCATCTTCTTTTTCGTTTTCGTTTTGGTTTTTTGTTTGCTTAGTTTTCTGAATAAATTGGTTGGACCCCCTCTTTCATACATTGGTTTGCAAATATTTTGGTTTGGATTGGAAAAGAGTAGGAAAGTTCATACTTATGTGGTAAAAAGAGCTCGTTTTTGACTGTGGCCTATGCTTTGTCATGCCATGCTTGATATTGTTTTGGCTTTATGCTTAGTATTCTTTGATGTAGCATGACTTGTTATAAACAATTGAGATTGCTTAATGTGCCTTGGATGAATCATGCGTTGTTTTAGCATATTAAGGCATAGTATAGTGGTATTCTCCTTTGATGCTTTATTTGGGTTGACTTGGCGCATGCTCACACCATGTTATGACTATCTCAAGTCACCATAGCCTTTATGATCCTTTAGTTTTCAACTTGTAGTATCACTTTATGCTTTTATCAATGATGTTGTGTCGCTTTGCATGATTATGGCCATTATTGCTCTCTTAGTTTGTCGCTCCCAGTCTTTTGCTAGCCTCCACAACAAAGTATGAGTTCCACTCATGCATCCAACTCCCTAAACCAAGTTATTCCAAAGAGTCCACCATACCTACCTACTAGCTTATGCTATTCCAAGTATATTCATGCTTTTGTTTAGCTTCCACTTGTTATGAGAAAACTAGTGATTAAAGCTCTCACGAAATTGAAGGCACACTTTACTTTACTTGCCCTTAATAAACTTGAACCATTGTGTCGTCTATGTTGTATATGCTTGCACTTATTTGTTGGGAATTAGCAGAACCATGCTTTCATGGGGAACGCTTTCAACATTGCACTTGGTACTTGTACCTAGTTGATATCATGCTCTTTTGTATATGGATGTCGTCGGTGTGAAATGAAAGGGGAGCTTGTAAGTCCATGGAGTTATGTATATGTGTTAGAGAAGCACTTGGTCTAATCCATGCTGACATGGTGGAAACCTGCAGCATAACCATAATGAGCTGTCTATGAAGCATTCTTCTTATAAAAAAAGAGTCCTATATTGACAAAAAAGAGAAAAAAAAAGATATTATGAAAAGAGGAAAGAGAGAAAAAAGCACCATGTTCCCATGGTAAATAAGAAGAATGCTGAGATGCTTGTTGTCTGCTTGCCTTGTCATTTTGATATGGGGATTCTTCCGTATCATCGGGCAAGGGGTACCCCGTTGGCAGTTCTCAATGATACACATGTACTTACAATGACAAGAACTTACTGTGACTAAACTTGAGTAGCATGAGGAGCGGCCCTCGTATACATGGGACATGAGATTTCTGACTTATACTTCGTCAAGCATGTACACCATAGTTTGTTCACTTTAACCTTAATCACTTCAAGATGCTTATGATAGGGGCAATGAGAGCTGAAAGCTATAAGTACCATAATTTTTGGAAGCTCTAAATGAGACTTGAATCCCCGCTTCCTTTTACAAAGGCCTTTCTTCCACCTTATTATTGAGTCTCCACCTTCTAACTTTATGCACCTACTTTGAGAGCATAGTGGACATTCTTAGTTCTATGTGCATTGTCCCAAGACTAGTTGATGCATACTTTGATATTGCTTGTTTTAAACTATTGTATCTAGTCACTCTTATGAACTATGAAGGTGTCCTATGCATTTATATTTGCTACTCTATTGAGGGACAAGCTGAATACTATTATGCTATGTTTTCTTTATGTGAAACAAACAAACGTCTTGCAAAGCATTATTATTCATGAATCTTTTGTTTGTGCCTCTTCATGTTGCAACATAGTTGCTTTGTCTTATTGTTAGAACTTTGTCTTTCATGTTATGATTGAAGTACTATGATCCCAGCTTTGAATGTTTTACAGATACTTTGATCAAGTCTTTGATGGTGCATGTCACCTCAAAAATTATTCTTTCTTTTTATCACTTACTTACTCGAGGACGAGCAGGAGTTAAGCTTGGGGATGTTGATACATTGCAAATGTATCTATAATTTTTGATGTTCCATGCTTGGTTTTATCTACTTTCTTATGTTTTGTCCACACTTTGGAGTACTTTTCATATGATTTCTTGGACTAACCTATTAACAAGAGCCAAAGTGCCAATTGCCTATTTTCTGCTGTTTTTGGTTCCAGGAAGTCAGAAAATGAATATTCTCGGAATTGGACGGGACAAAAGCCAAAGTTACTATTTTCCCGAAAGATTCACGGAGCCAGAAGGAGAGCTGGAGGGGGGCCATAGGGTGGCCACACCACCCCTAGGCGCGGGTCCACCTAGGCTGCGCCAGGGCATGGTGTGGGCCCCCTGGCCACCCACCGACCTTGCCCTCTGGCCTATAAGAAGCCTCCCGATGCATAAACTCTAAATCGTCAAGCCTCCAGGCACGAAAAAGTTCGGCAGCGCCTTGCCACCAAGGGAGATTCGGGACAAAAGTCTGTTAGGCACCTATTTGACGGGAAGTGCCCCCGGAGCCATCTCCATCGATCTCCACCACCATCTCCAACACTATTGCTGATTCCCATGATGAGGAGGTAGTAGTTCTTCCTCGAGGATAAGGGTTCTACCGGTAGCTATGTGTTCATCTCTCTCTATGCATGATCATATTGTGATCATGAGCTTTGTAATCAATTAGATCTACCTTGCTACTCAAGTGCTTTAATAGATCTCTGCTCTCCCCATGTGTGTGAAAGTGACAGCGTGCACACCATGGTGGCACTTAGGCTAGAGATTACAAATACTTGTTATGAGTGATATTTGGAGTTGGATATCTTTATGAAATTGTGGTGTTTGTCGGACTCATCTAGTGCTCAAGGTGATAGTGTGGGGTTTTCTAGATGGGAAAGGCTTACTTTGAGGTGTGCTGTTATAGCCCTACCATGGATTAGAGTGTCCAACCGGAGAGTAGTTCAGCGTAATATCATAAAGAGGAATATATTTATATGAGAGTGTTCACTAGTGAAAGTAAGATCCCTAGGCCTTGTTTCTAAGCATTGATACACCGTCTGCAATTAGATCTGTTACATGTTTGCTTGCTTTCATCTTTATTTCAGTTTGCCGTTAGTTTCTTCCACACCATCAAGTTATTTTCTATCACCGCTACCACTTATAATTATCCATACCACTTGTATTTCACTATCTCTTCACCGAACTAGTGCACCTATACACTTGACAAGTGTATTGGGTGTGTTGGGGACACAAGAGACTTCTTGTATCTTGATTGCAGGGTTGCTTGAGAGGGGATACCTTTGACCACTTCCTCCCTGAGTTCGATAAACCTTGGGTGATCCACTTAAGGGAAAACTTGCTGCTGTTCTACAAACCTCTATACTTGGAGGCCCAACAACTGTCTACAAGAATAGAAGTGCGTAGACATCAAGCATCTGCTATCACATTGTCTTTGCTGGAGTGATAGTGAAGGTCAAAGTTATAATCCCTGATTAACTCTATCCATCTCCTTTGCCTCATATTCAGCTCCTTCTGGGTGAAGATATACTTCGGACTCTTGTGATCCGAATAAATGTCACAGCGGTTACCCATAAGGTAATGATGCCAGGTCTTCAAAGCTAAAACTACGGCTGCTAGTTCTAAGTCATGGGTAGGGTAGTTTTGCTCATGTTGCTTCAGTTGTCTAGACAGATATGCTATGGCTTTGACTTCTTGCATCAACACACATCCGAGACCAATCTTGGATGCATCACATTACATATCAAAAGGCTTCTTGATATCCGGCATAATCAGAATTGGGGCTAAAATCGATCTCTTCTTGAGCTCTTGAAAACTTGCTTCACATTTGTCCGTCCATTCAAGCTTCTGATCTTTCTTCAAAAACTGGGTCATCGGTCTTGCGATGCTTGAAAATCCTTCAACTAACATGCGGTAGTGTCCGGCTAATCCGAGAAATGTGCGGACTTCTGTCTGGGTGGTTGGGGCTTTCCATTCTTCAACATCCTTAATCTTGGTGTGATCCACATCAATTCCTCCTACCGACACGATATGTCCTAGGAATCCTACTTCCTTTAACCAGAACTCACATTTGCTAAACTTTGCATACAACTGATGTTCTCTAAGGGTTTCAAGGACGGTTCTCAAGTGTAGCTCATGGTCTTCTTCTGACTTAGAATAGATCAGAATATCATCGATAAAAACAATGACAAACTTATCCAGGAAGTTCATAAAAATCTTATTCATGAAATTCATGAAATAAGCGGGGGCATTGGTTAATCCAAAATACATGACAGTGTACTCATAGAATCCATATCTGGTGGTGAAGGTGACTTTGGGATATCCGTTACATGAATCTTGAGTTGATGATAACCAGTTCTAACATCAATCTTAGAAAACACTCTGGCACCAGTCAACTAGTCAAACAGATCTTCTATCTTCGGCAATGGGTACTTGTTCTTGATGGTGACATCATTCAGCTTCCGGTAATCCATGCACAAACGGTTACCTCCATGTTTATTATCCACAAACAAAACAGGCGATCTCCATGGCGATGCACTTGGTTGAATTAGACCTTTCTCCAGCATAGCATCAAGTTGCTTCTTCAGCTCCACTAATTCAGATGGGTTCATACTATAAGGTCTCTGAGCTATGGGTCTAGTTCCAAGAACTAGTTCAATGATGAACTCGATATCCCGATCTAGGGGCATACCGGGCAATTCATCTGGGAACACGTCGGGGTATTCAAAGACTACTCTGACTTGGTCTAGGGTTGGTTGGGCTAGACTCTTGTTGCATTTGAATTGACGGGGCAGCATCTCAGATACATGCTCTACTAATACTCCAGTGCTACTGGTCATGGTTATGGCTTTATTGGCACCGTCGATTAATCCTTTATGTTTCGACATCCAATCCATTCCTAGTACTACTTCCAAAACCTTGGTTCCAAGTACTATTAGATTAGCATAAAAATCTATGCCATGGATTCTGATAGGTACAACCTTGCAATTTTTTCTAGCTTTGGTGGTTGAACCAGGTATTTGAACTATCATAACATGCTTCAATTTTGTTGGTTGAATCTTACTAGTGCATGCAAATTCTTCTATAACAAACGAGTGCGATGTTCCAGAATCAAACAACACTCTAGCAAGTATTGAGTTAACAGAAAACATACCCAGCACGACATCTGGCGCTTCTTGAGCTTCTTCAACATTCATGTGGAACAGACGGCCGTTGCGGTTGAGCGGGTTCCTTGGGGCAAATCTCTTTCCAGCCTGAACACGACGTTGCTGCTGGGCGGGTGCATTCACATTGGTGGTTGCTGCAAGCTTCTTGGGGCACTCGTTGGAGTAGTGACCCTTTACTCCGCATTCAAAGCATGTAATCAGGGACTTGTCTTTTCCTGCAATAGGCACAACATTGCTTCCAGTCCTTGGGACAGTATTGTTGTTGTTGGTGTTGTTGTTGGCCTTGGGCGATGCACGGTTGAAGTTATTGGAGTTTCCGGGGTTATTGTTGTGGTTTCCCCCAGACCTCAAGTTTCCTCCGCTACGATTGGGATAGTTTGGACAGGACATAGGGGGTCTGTTGTTTCTTGGGGCATATCATACAGACGGGTTGGGGCGATACTTCTGTGTATGGTGGGATCCATGCTGGTGCATCATGCGACGCTTGCGGTTGTCATTGGCTTGGTTTATCTTCCCTTCCATCTAAATGGCGGAATCCACCAAAGCTTCAATATCGTCAAAGGGAATATTGACTAGCACGGTTTGCATCTCATCATGCAGTCCGTTCAGGAATCTCTCTTTCTTCGTTGCTTCTGTGTCAATCTCATCAGGGGCATATCTAGCTAATGACAGAAATCTATCACGATACTCAACCATAGTCATCCTTCCTTGTTTCAACTCTCTAAACTCATCCCTCATCCTCTTAATCAGACCCGGGGTCACATGGGTTCGGCTGAACTTGATTTTGAACTCCTCCCAAGTCATCATCTAACCTCTGTTCATGGTACGGGTGCTATTCCACCAGGCTCTTGCATCACCTGCCAGATAATGGGTGGCAAACAGTACTTTTTCATTGGCTTCAACTCCTGTGACCTCCAAATTGTTCTCCATGGTTTGCAGCCAGTCATCGGCATCTAAGGGCTCCCCAAACTTACTAAATATAGGTGGGTTGGTATTCTGAAAGTTCTTGAGCTTGGATCCATGGTTATCCTGGTTTTTGTGGCCTTGATTATTGTGGGCCATCTGAGCTATCTGTTGAAGAGTGGCTAAGTTGGCTTGACGTTCGGCTCTACTAGCTTCACGGTCAGAAACTAACATTTGCAGAATCTGTAGCATTGGGTCCCTAGATGAACTGCTTCGTCTGGGATTACCACGAGTTATCTGAAGATTAAGATAGATAATGAGACAAGGGGGAAATTTCTAGGGTTTATGGGTTTGTTTTAGAAACTTTAAACTTGGAGTATAACTTAGTTTTTGAAAACTAACAACTTCCTCTCATTCATTCATTCATAGAACCCAATATAAACACACACCACAACACACATAGAAAACAGATGGTTTTAGGAACCATTCTGTGAAACTACGATACAAAGGGACCGGGTACAACTCACTCCTATGGTAGTGCTCAAGTGCATCTAATCATCATCAATGAAGGCGGCATCATGGTCATCAGTGTGATCCTCCATGGTCTCATCCTCCAGGTAGTCGTCATCATCACTGAAGTAAGAGTAAAGATCTCCACGGATATCTTCACCTTCCTCCTCCTTCGCTTCAAGCTGGATCTCCTGTTTACGGATGGTCTTCTCGAGAGTGGCCACCTTCTTGCGAAGACGATCGATGATGCGATCCTTCTTGTCATGCTGACGACGAAGTGGATAGCGCTCCTTGGCGAGGATGGCGAGGGTATGGTCCCTCTTGACTGCAATGGCATGGTTATGGTTGGCGTAGGCACGGGCGTTGTCCAACTCCTTCTGTCTATCATACAACATGAAGTCGAGATTATCCACCTGGTGCTTCAGCTCCGGGTGTCCTGGCATCTCCAAGGGCATTCCCATAGAATCACGCCTTGCGTAGTGAGCAAAGCGAGTTCCCTTGATCTGGTTGATGTTTTTCCCACACGGATGGGCAAGAGCTTCATGCATAGCCCTGGCTAGTCCGTCTAGCCAGTTGTTCTCCCTCAAGCTGAATTGGATCTTCTCCGAGGTGGGTGCTTCTATCTTGCCTCTGAGATCTACAACTATCAGTCACTGTAGATCTCCTCCTACGTGATCATTGAGTTGTGCCCCGAAGAACTCTGGGTGCGGGCGCTCAAGATACTCTGCGAGTGCATCTAGATCCCTCTAAAATATCAGGTGACCTCCGTTGCCCAGCTGGTAGAACTTGCAATAATGGACCTCCATCTATAAGAATTTAGGGTGAGCAAGTTAGTGGGGTGATCAAGTGTGTCAAATTTTATGTAGGATTGCAAGAATTTTTGAGGAACATGATTTTTTATTGAATGAATCTCAAGGATAAGAGTGGGAATAGGTTTTCATAAATACTCACTTCTTTTGTTTTGAAACTAAGTTTTTGTTCAGACGTCCATTCTAACTAGGGTCTGCTATGGTCAAGATGGCTCTGATACCAACTTGTCAACACCCGGATTTTTAACCCCAGATGCCTGTTATGCCATACCTCGCAATCCCAGGATTACCATTTTTGTGAGACATAACAGAATTGGTACCACAGTACATCATCCATTACAAACCATAATAAAGGTCTTACAAATAAAGGATCTCATGATCCAGTCTTAATACAATCAAAGCAGTGGAAACTAAACGTAGTGGGGGCTCCATCTTTAGGGTCACAGGCAATGCTGACGATGGGAGATGACCCTAGTTTTCATAGACCTCCTGCTATCTATCTTCCTGGTAGTCCTCCTCATAGTCTCGCCACGGCAATAGCCAGGGACAAAGCCATGAGTACTCTTTAAGTACTCGCAAACTATCACTAACAAGGTAGGTCTAGTAGTTATCTTAAGCTCTAGGTTTATTTGCAAAAAGCCAGGTTTATTTCATAAGGAGTTCAAAAGTAAAGAACCTAGTTCAATTGTCTACATCACCTAAGTGGGAACCTAGTTCTCATGTCCACAACCCTATTGTGGTCAAGTCAAGGTCATAGTTCAATTCACCATTCATTTTTGAAAACATCTGACAACAGAACAGTATGGCCACTCAAACTGTCCATGATCGCGGACGCGGCTATTCGAATAGTTTGACACTCTGGAGAGGTGGTACACTTTTACCACAATATTTGATAAATCCGTCAGGGATAACCCTAAATCATCATAATTAGTATGCGGATAATCAATCATAACCTTTCAATTACACACTCTAGTATAGGCACCTCCCCTATGAGCTTGGCCTCCCAGCCATGGCCATCTGCCATCCTGGGCACTGCATAGGTGGACATTCACATTCACGAGGTAGCCTCCGCTCAACCTATTTCTGCGAGGGATAAACTTCCAGTTAAGCCCTACCCAATTCAGGTATTGCGTTTGTACGGTAAAATTGGAATGGTATCGCATCCGAACCCGACCATCAGTTTTTATCAAAACTAAGGCTCATGCCTCAAGCAGTTTCGTCATCAAACCATTGTGTTTCAGAACACATGTCAAAACATTTCAATAGAATGAATCATCATTCCAAGGTTTTCATAATTATTTTCTCCAAGTATTCCCATCTAAAGTGATCGGTAGTAGTTTAACACTAGCAACTATCAATGGGGGTGGGTGTCACTAATAAGGGATGCTAATCAAGTGTAACTATCAAAATCTAGTTTTATGCTTTTTATGGCATCTAAGTATAACTACTTAGGCCTAGTTTTATGCTCTTTATGGTATCTATCCTATTTTTTTCCGATACTCACAAATCACTAACTAAAGGTAAAGAACTTTGGTAAAAGTAAAAGAATAAAGCTTGCAAGTAAAACTTGGGATTGGTATAATCAAGGTTGCATAACCAAAGCATGCATAATGCATCTTGCAAAGCTTATCTTGCAAGTATGGCTTGCATAGTTAACTTGTAGTGTTAGGCTTGCCTTGGGTAGTGTAGTGGTTGAAGTTCTCTTCTTCTTCGTAGTACTCCTCCTCCTCGTAGCCCGGGTCGGTACTAGCGTCTATAAATGAATACGAGGTACACAATCACCAAAAAATACTTAACTACTTCTATTTAGCACACTAAGTCTCATACTTGATGATTTAGCATCATCACAAACATCACATGAAATAAAGACCTAGTCTTATTTATCTTATTTTTGAAAAGTAATTTCTACTCATTGAAAATACTTAAGATTTAATATTATCCAATTAAAATATGGGATCATGTTCACACATGTCATCACCACATATTCTAATACTTGGGAATGTGATTTAAAGTGGTGGTCACATTTTATAAAGTTTAAAATTACTATTTAATCAAATTAAAGTGACTAGAAATGCCTATATAGCATTCTTTTAGTACTAGTCCAAGATCACTGCATGTAAACCTAAACATTTTACATATTCAGATAGATCTTGTCAAATGTGATTTTGAGAGTTGGAATAAACTCAAAAGCATTTATGTTTGATTTTGAAAAATGTTTGAAGTTGGAAAATACTTAAGATTTAATATTATCCAATTAAAATATGGGATCATGTTCACACATGTCATCACCACATATTCTAATACTTGGGAATGTGATTTAAAGTGGTGGTCACATTTTATAAAGTTTAAAATTACTATTTAATCAAATTAAAGTGACTAGAAATGCCTATATAGCATTCTTTTAGTACTAGTCCAAGATCACTGCATGTAAACCTAAACATTTTTACATATTCAGATAGATCTTGTCAAATGTGATTTTTGAGAGTTGGAATAAACTCAAAAGCATTTATGTTTGATTTTTGAAAAATGTTTGAAGTTGGAAAATACTTAAGATTTAATATTATCCAATTAAAATATGGGATCATGTTCACACATGTCATCACCACATATTCTAATACTTGGGAATGTGATTTAAAGTGGTGGTCACATTTTATAAAGTTTAAAATTACTATTTAATCAAATTAAAGTGACTAGAAATGCCTATATAGCATTCTTTTAGTACTAGTCCAAGATCACTGCATGTAAACCTAAACATTTTTACATATTCAGATAGATCTTGTCAAATGTGATTTTTGAGAGTTGGAATAAACTCAAAAGCATTTATGTTTGATTTTTGAAAAATGTTTGAAGTTGGAAAAGTCTCTGCCTTGTTATTTTTACTATAGGTGATCTATAATTTCAAATGGTTTGAATCCAACGGGCTTGGGTAGAAAATTTGAATACCTTTCCAACAAAATTGGAATCATGCAATTTGGTTTAGTACATCTGTGTAAATTGATTTTTGAATCCACAGATAGAATCTAGTTTTAACTAAAATGAAAAAAGTTTTTTTGAATCAATGGGCTCCGCGCGGGAAACTAATTGGGCCGGCCCAGCTACGTGGCGCGCGCGCAGCGGGCTGCTGACAAGAGGGTCCCACTGGTCAGTGGCTCATCTAACCCGAAACGGTATCTATCAATCTCAGCCTTATGATTAGAACGGGATCCTACGGCTGAGGTTCATCGTCTACACCGAACGGCTCCGGCGAGATTCTAAACCTAACGCAGTGGTGGGGGTCGCTGGGGACTCACCTGGGGTCCAGCTAAGGTCGACGATGTGGGCGAATGAGGTTCTCGTCCACGGCGGTTCTAATGGTGGTCGCGGCGGCTCTTGGGGCGGCTCCTAGCTCCAGTTCCCCTTCTCCTCTACAGCGGTGGGCTCCGGTGAAATTCCGGCGATGGGATGCTCGCCTTATTCCGGGGAGAAGTGTGGGAGGTCTCTGAGAGAGAGGGGAGTGAGCTGGTCTAGAGAATTGGGGCTGGGGTGGCCTCTATTATACATAGGCGGGATGGACAATGCGGGATGGCTCGGGCTGCTACGGCGACGGCGTTACAGAGGGACACTAGGACAAGAAGCATTGCATTCAACATCCAAAACATAGAAATCAACGGGGACATAGGCATTGTTAACCATAATAAGAACATCATTAAGACTCCCCATGAGTTTCTTTTTAGCATTATCATCAAGTGGGACATTCAAATAACAATCTTCAAGTGGAAGCAAATCAAGCATATCATAAATCCTTGTAGGCATAATAGAAACACTACTATCAAGATCACATAAAGCTTTGAAATCAAAATCATTCACTTTCATATTAATGATGGGTTCCCAACCATCTTCTTGTTTTATAGGAATAGAAGCTTTATGTTTCATCTTTTCTTCTCTAATCTTTATGAGAGCATCAGTAATGTGTTTTGTAAAGGCCATGTTCATAGCACTAGCATTAGGACTTTTAGCAAGCTTTTGTAGGAACTGAATAACTTCAGAGATATTGCAACCATCAAGATCAACATCAAAATTATCATCTAAAGTAGTAGAACTATTACTAGCCTTGACACTAGTGGTGGTGATAGTAGAAACACTAATGTTTCTAGCAATTTCATCTTCTCTTTCCCACTTAGCATGTAATTCAGCTAATAGTCTAACATTTTCATCAATTCTTACTTGTATGGCATTAGTAGCTGCAAAAGGATTATCAATAGTTTCAGGTTTAGCAGCCATTTTATTAATCAATGAAGATTGAGCTTCAGACAAAGATGATATATTCCTTTCAGCATTAGAAAGTTTCAATTGTAAACTAGGAATTTCCCTATTTAGACTCTCAAGTTGATGGCTAATGTTCTTCAAAATGATAGATTGTTCCTCCATAGTTTTAGTAAATAGTTGATTTTGTTCATATTGCATTTGCATGAAGTTCTTAGTGGCTCTTTCAACTTCTAAAATTCTTCCTTCACTAGGTAATCCAAGTTTGCCATTATAACCATAAGTATTATTAGGAGGGTAAGGCCTATAATTGTTATTACCATAAGCATTGTTGCCAAAATTATTATTTCTTATAAAGTTCACATCAACTTTCTCTTCTTGAGCAACCAAAGAGGCTAAGGGAACATTATTTGGATCAATATGGGATTTCCCATTAACAAGCATAGACATTATAACATCAATCTTATCACTCAAGGAGGAGGTTTCTCAACAGAATTTACCTTCTTACCTTGTGGAGCTCTTTCAGTATGCCATTTAGAGTAGTTAACCATCATATTATCTAGAAGCTTTGTTGCAACACCCAAAGTAATGGTCATAAAGGTACCTCCAGCAGCAGAATCCAATAGGTTCCTTGAAGAATAGTTCAATCATGCATAAAAAGTTTGGATGATCATCCAAGCAGTAAGTCCATGAGTGAGACCATTCTTTACCAAAGATTTCATTCTTTCCCAAGCTTGAGCAAAAGGTTCATTATCAGATTGTTTAAACTTCATTATTTCACTTGTCATAGATATAATCTTAGCAGGAGGATAGTATTTTCCAATGAAAGCATCTTTGCATTTAGTCCAAGAATCAATACTATTCCTAGTTAAGGAATTCAACCATTCTTTAGCTTTTCCTCTCAAAGAGAAAGGAAACAATTTCAGCTTAATAATATCTCCATCTATGTCCCTATGCTTTTGCATCTCACAAAGTTCAACAAAGTTATTTAGATGGGCAGCAGCATCTTCATTACCAATACCAGAAAATTGTTCTCTCATAACAAGATTGAGTAAAGCAGGTTTAATCTCAAAGAAAGTAGCTTCAGGAATAGGTGGAGAAATAGGTGTGCTCATAAAATCATTGTTGTTGGTGCTAGTGAAGTCACACAACTTAGTGTTTTCAAGAGTAGTCATTTTTTGTGTTTTTGATAAAGAAAGCAAACTAGTAAAACTAAAGTTTTTGTGTTTTTGATAAAGAAGCAAGCAAACAAAGCAAAGGTAAACTAAGCAAAACAAAAATAACAAAGTAAAGAGATTGGTTATGAGGGACTCCCCTTGTGAAGATGTCCTTGACTCCCCGGCAACGGCGCTAGAAAATATCTTTGATGGCGCGTGGTTGACGTGGGAGCTTCTTCTTCTTCAGTTCCCGGCAACGGCACTAGAAAATATGCTTGATGGCCCAAAATATATCGAGCTCGATGGGGAACCCTAAGAGGAAGGTATGATGAGCACAGCAGCAAGTTTTCCCTCAGTACGAAACAAAGGTTATCAATCTAGTAGGAGCAAGGAAACACCCCAAAGGTGTAGCTAGCTGAACGTTGGCAGGGCGCACTACCGGTGCCAGCAGCAACATGGAGACCTGCACAACACAACCACATAACTTTGCCCCCAACTTACGATGAGGTTGTCAATCTCACCGCTTTTGCTGAAAACAAAGGATTAAACGTATCGAATGGAAGGAAGTAATAGTTTGCAGATAGTAAACACAAAACAGTAAACAGTTGATTGTAGATTGAATGTAAAAGAAAGGACCGGGGTCCATAGTTCAGTGTCACAAATTACAGTGGGGCAATTGACAAACATCAAGAAAGTGAAAGGATAATTACTATCATAAATCACTTTTGGTGTTCGTTAACAACTAGTAGACCTCTTTTATAGTTTTCTATTGTCTACAGGTTGATATTTTACAAAGTGAAAAGGACCAATGGCTTGCGGAACATTCCCTGCACTATTACTTGCTTCTTGCGATTTCCAGACCGGAGTCTCTGGTCTATCATGACCGGAGTCTCCGGTGTGGTCCGTAGTTTCCCCAGGAGTCTCCGGAGAGGGCTTCTAGTTTCCTGCCTGGGACAGCCAGAAGGGTGGTCCGGAGCTTGGTCCAGAGTTTCTGGTCCATGCCCCTAGCCGGAGTCTCCGGTGTAGAGGGACTGGAGTCTCCGGTCCACTTGGCTCCCAAGTGGGCTAGGTCATTCTGTCGGTCGGTCCGGAGGCTGGTCTGGAGGTTGACCGGAGTCTCATGTGTAGACCGGAGTCTCTGGTGTGGAGACCAGAGTCTCCGGTCCGCTTCTTCTCCAATGGTCAGAAAATGGTTCACAGATGCGAGGGGCTGTAAATAGAGGACCTTATCCCCTTTCTCTAGCTGCTCATCCACCTCAAGAACACCATGTCCATTTGAGCCACCAAATCAACAAGATCTCTTCATCCAACCATCCAAAGTCTTTGATCTTTGGAGAATCGAAGGAGGAGGCCTTGATCTACAGCTTCACCAAGAGAGATCTTAATTTCCCCCTCATTCACTTGAGGGACCCCATGCTCTAGTGGTTTGTTGGAAACCCTAGGGTTTGATTTGGTTCTTACAAGCTTGTCTTTGATTGTTTGACAGCTTGCTTGTATTTGGGAGCCTCTAATTAAGTTGTGGATGTGTGCCCTGAACTCGTTGTAAAGGTGCCGGCTTCCACCTCGAAGGCTGCCGTATAGTGGAAGAGGTGAATCGAACCCGTTGGGGTGAGGTTCATCGGAGAACAAGGGAGGCCTTGATGTCTACGCACTTCTATTATTGTAGACAGTTGTTGGGCCTCCAAGTGCAGAGGTTTGTAGAACAGCAGCAAGTTTTCCCTTAAGTGGATCACCCAAGGTTTATCGAACTCAGGGAGGAAGAGGTCAAAGGTATCCCATCTCAAGCAACCCTGCAATCAAGATACAAGAAGTCTCTTGTGTCCCCAACACACCCAATACACTTGTCAGGTGTATAGGTGCACTATTTCGGTGAAGAGATAGTGAAATACAAGTGGTATGGATAATTATAAGTGGTAATGGTGATAGAAAATAACTTGATGGCATGGAAGAGACTAAAGGCAAACTGAATTAAAGAAGGAAGCAAGCAAACATGTAACAGATCTAATAGGAAACGGTGTTTCAGTGCTTAGAAACAAGGCCTAGGGATCATACTTTCACTAGTGAACACTCTCATATAAATATATTCTCTTCATGATACTACTCTTAACTACTCTCCGGTTGGACACTCTAATCGATGGTAGGGCTATAACAGCACACCTCAAAGTTCATCTTTCCCATCTAGAAACCCCACACTGTCACCTTGAGTACTAGATGAGTCCAACAAACACCATTATTCATAAAGACATCCAACTCCAAATATAACTCATAACAAGTATTTGTAATCTCTAGCCTAAGTGCCAGCATGGTGTGCACGCTGTCACTTTCACACACATGGGGAGAGCAGAGATCTATTAAAGCAGTTGAGTAGCAAGGTAGATCTATAGATTACAAGCTCATGATCTCAATAAGATCATGCATAGAGAGAGAGATGGACACATAGCTACTGGTAGAACCCTTAGCCTCGAGAGAGAACTACTCCCTCCTCATCATGGGAATCAGCAATGGTGATGGAGATGGTGGTGGAGATCGATGGAGATGGCTCCGGGGGCACTTCCTCGTCCCGGCAGGGTGCCGGAACAGAGACTTTCTGTCCCCCGAATCTCCCCTTCGGTGGCGGCGGCGCTGCGGAACTTTTCGTGGATTTCTGATTGACAATTTAGGGTTTATGCATCGGGAGGCTTCTTATAGGCTAGAGGGCAAGGTCGGTGGGCGGCCAGGGGGCCCACACCATGCCCTGGCGTGGCCTAGATGGACCCGCACCTAGGGGTGGTGTGGCCACCCTGTGGCGCCCCTCCGGCTCTCCTTCTGGCTCCGTGAGTCTTCCAGGAAAATAGTAACTTTGGCTTTTGTCCCGTCCAATTCCGAGAATATTCATTTTCTGACTTCCTGGAACCAAAAACAGCAGAAAATAGGCAACTGGCACGGTGGCATCTTGTTAATAGGTTAGTCCAAGAAATCATATGAAAAGTACTCCAAAGTTGGAACAAAACACAAGAAAGTAGATAAAACCAAGCATGGAACATCAAAAATTATAGATACATTTGCAATGTATCAACATCCCTAAGCTAAACTCCTGCTCGTCCTCGAGTAGGTAAGTGATAAAAAGAAAGAATAATTTTTGAGGTGACATGCACCATCAAAGACTTGATCAAAGTATTTGTCAAACATTCAAAGTTGGGATCATAGTACTTCAATCATAACATGAAAGACAAAGTTCTAGCAATAAGACAAAGAAACTATGATGCAACATGAAAAGGCACAAACAAAAGATTCATGAATAACAATGCTTTGCAAGATGTTTGTTTGTTTCACATAAAGAAAACATAGAATAATAGTATTCAGCTTGTCCCTCAATAGAGTAGCAAATATAAATGCATAGGACACCTTCAAAGTTCATAAGAGTGACTAGATACATTAGTTTCAAACAAGCAATAACAAGTTATGCATCAATCAACTAGTCTTGGGACAATGCACATAGAACTAAGAATGGCCACTATGCTCTCAAAGTAGGTGCATAAAGGTAGAAAGTGGAGACTCAATATATGTGGAAGAAAGGCCTTCATATAAGGAAGCAGAGATTCAAGTTTCATAAAGAGCTTCCAAAAATTATGGTACTTAATAGCTTTCAGCTCTCATTGACCCTATCATAAGCATCTTGAAGTGATTAAGGTTAAAGTGAACAAACTATGGTGTACATGCTTGAGGAAGTATAAGTTAGAAATCTCATGTCCCTTGTATACGAGGGCCGCTCCTCATGCTACTCAAGTTTAGTCACCGGTAAGTTCTTGTCAGCGTAAGTACATGTGTATCATAGAGAACTGTCAACGGGGTACCCCTTGCCCGATGATACGGAAGAATCCCCATATCGAAATGACAAGGCAAGCAGACAACGAGCATCTCAGCATTCTTCTTATTTACCATGGGAATATGGTGCTTTTTTCTCTCTTTCCTCTTTTCATAGTATCTCTTTTTTTCTCTTTTCTCTTTTTTCTCAATATAGGACTCTTTTTTTAAAAGAAGAATGCTTCATAGACAGCTCATTATGGTTACGCTGCAGGTTTCCACCATGTCAGCATGGATTAGACCAGCGGCCTAGGCATTTCTCTAAGACATATACATAACTCCATAGACTTACAAGCTCCCCTTTCATTTCACACCGATGACATCCATATACAAAAGAGCATGATATCAACTAGGTACAAGTACCAAGTGCAATGTTGAAAGTGTTCCCCATGACAGCATGGTTCTGCTAATTCCCAACAAATAAGTGAAAGCATATACAACATAGACGACACAATGGTTCAAGTTTATTAAGGGCAAGAAAAGTAAAGTGTGCCATCGAGTTCGTGAGAGCTTTAATCACTAGTTTTCTCATAACAAGTTTAATTTGGAAGGTAAACAAAAGCATGAATATACTTGGAATAGCATAAGCTAGTAGGTAGGTATGGTGAACTCTTTGGAATAACTTGGTTTAGGGAGTTGGATGCATGAGTGGAACTCATACTTGGTTGTGGAGGCTAGCAAAAGACTGGGAGCGATAAACTAAGAGAGCAATAATGGCCATAATCATGCAGAGCGACAAAACATCATTGATCAAAGCATAAAGTGATACTACAAGTTGAAAACTAAAGGATCATAAAGGCTATAGTGACTTGGGATATTCATAACATGGTGTGAGCATGCGCCAAGTCAACCCAAATAAAGCATCAAAGGAGAATACCACTATACTATGCTTTAATATGCTAAAACAATGCATGATCCTTCCAAGGCACATTAAGCAATCTCAATTTTTTATAACAAGTCATGCTACAGCAAAGAATACTAAGCATAAAGCCAAAACAATATCAAGCATGGCATGACAAAGCATAGGCCACAGTCAAAAACGAGCTCTTTTTACCACATAAGCATGAACTTTCCTACTCTTTTCCAAACCAAACCAAACTATTTGAAAACCAAAGTATGAAAGAGGGGGTCCAACCAATTTATTCAGCAAACTAATAAAATAAAGCAAACGAAAAACCAAAACGAAAACAAAAAAGAAGACGCTCCAAGAACAACACAACTGTGCATGAAACAATAAAAATGAAGCGTTTGGAAGTAACCTGGGATTTTTATTGATAAAGAAGGGGATGCCTTGGGCATCCCCAAGCTTTGACGCTTGTACTTCTTGGATATTTCTTGGGGTGACATGCGTGGCATCCCCAAGCTTGAGCTTTAGTCCATCCTTCATCTCATTACTCATTCCTTCCATACACCTGAAATTTTTCCTTCATACATAACTTCACACAATCTTTATTAGCAACATTAGTGCACTCAAGATAAATAAGTCTTGAAGTTCAGTTCTAACACCAAATAAACTTCCATTAGAACACTATCTACTGTAGCACTTCCCTCAAAAAGCTCAATTCCCCAAAAGAACTCAAAAAGGAACCAACAAGAAGCAAATGCAGAAAATGGTAGAAATCTGTAAAAACAGACTAGCAGGTAAAGACGAATTTTTTCGAAGACCTGCTGTTGATCAAATCAAAAAGTGTTCAACTAACGAAAGTTAGATAACAACCTGGGGAAGGAGCACAAAAATTCACGCCTCAAAAATACGTTCAGAGATTTTACACGAATTTTTACGGTGAAGCGCAGAAATCTGTTTCGGGACAGCAACTTTTCCAATCATTACTTCTCTCTCATTAGAGGTTATTCTTGGCACAAAAAGCAAATAAAAAGGATAAGGAGAGGTTATTACTGAAGTAATAACTTCCAAGACTCATCTAAAACTCTTGGGTTATCACCCAACAAGTACTTTTGTTTAACGCCTTTAAGTTAGGCATGATAGTTTGAGAAGATGCTCACATAGGAAATATGAATTGAAGTAAAAGAGAGCATCAAGAAGCAAATTCAGAACACATTTAAGTCTAACCCACTTCCTATGCTTAGGAATCTTGTAAAGAAACAAGTCATGAAAGCACAAAGTAACAAGCATAGGAAAGTAAAACAAGTGCAACTTCAAAATTTTCAACATAAAGAGGGGAAACTTAATATTATTGAGATGCATAGAACCATGTTTCCCTATCTCATAATAACTTTCAGTAGCAACATGAATAAAATTAACAATATAACTATCACATAAAACATTCTTATCATGAGCCACATGCATATAATCATTATTACTCTCCACATAAGCATACTCATTCTTATTAATTGTAGTGGGAGCAAATTCAACAAAATAGCTATCATTATTATTCTCATCACCATAATCATCAAATATAGGAGGCATATTGTAGTCATAATTAATTTTATCCTCAATAGTAGGTGGACTGAAAATATCATATTCATCATTGTAATCATCATATATTGGAGGTTTGGTATCATCATAAGCAATATAATAGTTATCTTCCAAAGCTGGGGAACTAAAAAGTTCATTTTCATAAAAACTAGCTTCCCCAAGCTTAGACTTCTCCATAACATTAGGAATAATGGTGTCCAAAGAATTCATACTAACAACATTGCTATTAGCATGCAAATAAAGTTCCATAGGTTTTTTAATTTTATCTTCAAACACTTCATGTCCTAATTCAAGATAAATACTATAAAGCTCTCTAATTTTGTTGTTGTTTTCCATTAAGCCTAACTAGTGAAAACAAGAAACAAAAAGACATAATTGCAGAATCTAATGGAAATAACTTCGAGCACTCACACCGGGGGATGTGAGTACCTTTTACCTTACCTCCCCGGCAACGGCGCCAGAAAATAGCTTGATGTCTACACACTTCTATTCTTGTAGATAGTTGTTGGGCCTCCAAGTGCAGAGGTTTGTAGAACAGCAGCAAGTTTTCCCATAAGTGGATCACCCAAGGTTTATCGAACTCAGGGAGGAAGTGGTCAAATGTATCCCCTCTCAAGCAACCCTGCATTCAAGATACAAGAAGTCTCTTGTGTCCCCAACACACCCAATACACTTGTCAGGTGTATAGGTGCACTAGTTCGGCGAAGAGATAGTGAAATACAAGTGGTATGGATAATTATAAGTGGTAATGGTGATAGAAAATAACTTGATGGCGTGGAAGAGACTAAAGGCAAACTGAAATAAAGAAGGAAGCAAGCAAACATATAACAAATCTAATAGCAAATGGTGTTTCAGTGCTTAGAAACAAGGCCTAGGGATCATACTTTCACTAGTGAACACTCTCATATAAATATATTCTCTTCATGATACTATTCTTAACTACTCTCCGGTTGGAGACTCTAATCGATGGTAGGACTATAACAGCACACCTCAAAGTTCATCTTTCCCATCTAGAAACCCCACACTGTCACCTTGAGTACTAGATGAGTCCAACAAACACCACAATTTCATAAAGACATCCAACTCCAAATATAACTCATAACAAGTATTTGTAATCTCTAGCCTAAGTGCCACCATGGTGTGCATGCTGTCACTTTCACACACATAGGGAGAGCAGATATCTATTAAAGCACTTGAGTAGCAAGGTAGATCTATAGATTACAAGCTCATGATCTCAATAAGATCATGCATAGAGAGAGAGATGAACACATAGCTACCAGTAGAACCCTTAGCCTCGAGAGAGAACTACTCCCTCCTCATCATGGGAATCAACAATGGTGATGGAGATGGTGGTGTTGATCGATGGAGATGGCTCCGGGGGCACTTCCCCGTCCCGATAGGGTGCCGGAACAGAGACTTTCTGTCCCCCGAATCTCCCCTTCGGTGGCGGCGGCGCTGCGGAACTTTTCGTGGATTTCTGATTGACAATTTAGGGTTTATGCATCGGGAGACTTCTTATAGGCTAGAGGGCAAGGTCGGTGGGCGGCTGGGGCCCACCATGCTCGGGCGCGCCTAGGTGGACCAGCGCTAGGGGTGGTGTGGCCACCCTGTGCCCCCTCCGCTCTCCATCCGCTTCGTGAGTCTTCCAGAAAATAGTAACTTTGGCTTTTGTCCCGCCCAATTCGAGAATATTCATTTTCTGACTTCGAACCAAAACAGCGTAAAACAGCAACTGGCACTGTGGCATCTTGTTAATAGGTTAGTCCAAGAAATCATATGAAAAGTACTCCAAAGTTGGAACAAAACACAAGAAAGTAGATAAAACCAAGCATGGAACATCAAAAATTATAGATACATTTGGAATGTATCAGGCCTCTCGTGGTGTTGGTGGTTTGAAACCACCCCCTTTCCAAACGTACACGTACTTCCCCTCAAAAGGAAGGAACTACGGGAAACAAATCCTTGTGTCTCTGTGGGCTTCACTTTGGTTACTTCTATCCTTTACCGCACTTTACTTATCTAGTTATTGTTTAGTTTGTGCTTGTTTGTCATATAGGTAAATTCACCATAGTTGCATAATCTAGAGAATTTACCTTTCATGTCAAACCCTAAATTGAAAAAGAGTAAAATTTGAAGTAGCACCTATTCACCCCCCCTCTAGGTGCCCATACGATCCTTTCAATTGGTATCAGAGCCTCGGCTCTTTATTCGGGATTAACCGCCTAAGAGTTTATGGGCAACCCAAAGGAGAAAGAAAGTGAGGCTAGCCATTCGGTGACCATGGTAGATCTCAAGAATTTGGAAACAAGCTTGAGCTCTACCTTGGGCAACGAAATCCAACAGTTGCGTCAACTCGTTGAGCAACTTGTTAAGGATAAGCAAACCTCACCTCCTCCCTCTCTAGAGGAAACACCACCAAACCCAAAGGCTAATGCTCCGGCTAAGCCTTTGGAGGAAGTGGTGGGGGATGAACATAATTCCACTAACTCCACCACCAAAAAGGGTGATGGGAAGGAAGAGTTCCATACGGTTCCCGGATGGTACTCTCCCGACCCTCCTATCCCTCATCCACATATAAATAATAGAGGAGACCCACCTAAGTTAGCTACATATACTTTTTCTCAATGGGAAGTGTTAATAAAATATCATGTGCGTAGCTCTTGCATTGATTTGTGGAATATTATTGAAGAAGGACACAAAATTGAGGATCCAATAAACATGACAAGAAGAGAAGTGGTCAATAGCCAACTCAATGCGACTGCCTTGCACATGATCCAACTTGGGGTGGGGCCAAAGGTTTTTTCCCACATTGAGCACTACAACACCGCCAAGGAAGCTTGGGATGCTCCCATTGACTTGTTTGTTGGCAATGAGAGTATGAGGAGAAATAGATATGATGCCTTAAGCAATGAAGCCGAAGGTTTCTTCATGAAGGATGGTGAGGATCATGAAGACATGTATCGAAGACTCAAATCCACAGCCACTGCTTTTAGGAATGTTGGCGCCTCTCACATTGATGATGCTTGGATCAAGAGGAAGTATGTGAGTGCACTCATGCCTTTCGAGCCAACTGACTTGAAGAGTCTCCAAGGAAGACATAACTACCATCACATGACCTCCAATGAAGTGATGCAAGAGATGGCCGCCTTCAAGGTTGCTGCCAAGAATGCCAAAGACGCCCGTGCTCGTGCCATTGGAATGAGTAGTGGTGTCAACCTTGCCTTCAAGGCCAGGGTTGTGGAATATGATGAAGGTGAAGGAAGTGATGAGGGACCTTCAGTGAGCCACCCTGAAGATGTCAAGATTGCTCATGGTGAATACATGGCCTTCTATGCAAGAAACTTTTGGAAAGATCCCGCCAAGGCCAAGATGGAAATGCAACGAAGAAGTAACCCCAGTGGGAGAAGAGACAATGGGTCCAAGTTGAGAACGTGTTTCAATTGTGGTGACCGCTATCACTTTGTTGCGGCATGTCCCTATGAGAAAAGAGAAGACCATGGGGGTAAACTTGTGTTGAAGAATACCTCTAAAGCTCCCTACAA
This sequence comes from Avena insularis, assembly GCA_023614405.1. NCBI lineage: Eukaryota > Viridiplantae > Streptophyta > Magnoliopsida > Poales > Poaceae > Avena > Avena insularis. The sequence goes on from CM042694.1 coordinate 472,770,220, forward strand.
GAAACCCTTCATCAAAAGGAACCCAACCAACAAGAAGCCGGGAGAAATTGTCTTGATCACACATGAAGAGTACTCCTCCGATGATGATGATAAAGAGGAAGAAGAGGATACACCCAGTGGTGTGGCAGCTCTTGCCACTACCTCTACTCCTTCATTCTCACTCTTCGACTCTCAAAATGAGAATATCTCCAACAAGAACGTCACTTGCCTTATGGCAAGAGGGACAAAGGTATTATCATCATCACACTCCACTTCCTTAATCAATGATGATTTTGATGATGAGTTATCTCTTGAGGTCTAAAAGGAATTAGTTGCTTTTGATGTGTTCATGAATAACTTGCAAGGGGAACACAAGAAACATGTTGTGGACCTCCTAAATCAACTTTCACACACACAAGAACTTCTAGATGAGAGATGCCAATTAGGAAGAGAGCACATGATTGAGGTAGAAGCTCTTAATAATGCTCTAGAAGAAGAACAAGAAACTAGAATATCTCTTGAAACTAAACTAGAGGGCCTTGATGAAGCTAATGATCTCATTATTAATAAACTCATCAAGGAACGTGATCATGCTATTGCTAAATACAAAAAGGCTAAAAAGGATAAGATTGAGTTTGATGTTGTTCATGAAAAACTTGCCGAGGACTTTAGGACACTTGACAAGGCTCACAAGGCCTTGGAAAGTGAACTCTTGTCCCTCACAAACTCGTGAAAAGCTTCAAAGTCAATTGATTAATACTCCTTCACCTAGTACATTCATTCCTTCTAGTTGTACAAATACTCTCGAAGAACATGCTAGGTTGAAGGGGGAGCTAGCTAAGACCTCCTTTCCCAAAGGAAACAAGTCTATTGATGACCTCTTAAACAAGCAAAGGTCAAATGGTGAAAAAGGGGGCATAGGCTTTGTCTCTAAAGCCAAGAAGAAAAAGAATAACAATAAGAAGAAGGCCAAGCCCGCTCAAGAAAAGAACAAGGTCATTGTGGGAAGTAAGACCACAAGTGGCAAAACTATGTCTCATGATGATTTTGCGGGTAGTGCTAACCCTCACTATGTCTTAATGCGTGATTATTATGGTGATGTGTATGCACCATATGTTGGCCCATTTGATGGTTATATTGCATGGTCGATTTGGGTTCCCAAGACCCTTGTTGCTAACAAAATAGGACCCATTGAAAAATGGGTACCTAAAAACTAGTTTGATCTTTTGTAGACCTATGCTTCCGGAGGGTCAAAATGGGTGCTCGATAGTGGATGACAAGTCATAGAAGCGCTTCTAGTGTCTAGGAGTTGAGACCAAATGTTGATCAAATATCTGTGACATATGCCGACAAATCAAAGTCTAAGGTAATGGGTTTCGGAAAAGTTGTGTTGCTCACGATATCACTCTCGTGGACGTCATGCTTGTTGAGACCCTTGGCTATAATTTACTTTCAGTCCGTGCTCTAGGAAAGATGGGTTTTGATGTCTTTATTGATGTTGATATTGTGATCCTCTTGTGGAGCAAGTCTCTAAAGATTGCTTTTGTTGGGTACGTCGAGGATGACTTGTATGTGGTGGACTTTTCGGGGAAAACCACTACAAGTCCGATGTGCCTATTCGGAAAGGCTGATGTGGGGTGGCTATGGCATCGCCGTCTAGCCCATGTCAACATGAGAACTTTGCAAAGCCTCCACAAGGATGGTCATTTGTTGGAATAAAATAAAATGTTTTCTTTGCCAAAGATCGTGTTTGCAGGGCATGTGTTGAAGGAAAGATGCATGATTCTCCCCACAAGCCAAAGAACTACATCAAGTCCAAGAGGATCTTGGAGCTCCTTCATGTGGATCTCTTTGGTCCTCCGTCTCATGCGAGTCTTGGTGGGAAGAAATATTGTTTGGTGATTGTTGAGGACTACTCAAGATACACTTGGGTATATTTCTTCAAGTTAAAAAGTGAGACCCAAGAGAACTTCATTGACTTCATCAACATGGCTCAACATCAACACAATGTCCTAGTGTTAACAATAAGAAGTGACAATGGTACCGAGTTCAAGAACTACACATTAAATGGATTTCTGAGTGATGAGGGAATAAAACATCAATATTCTGCTGCATATACCCCTCAACAAAATTGTGTAGCTTAGAGGAAGAACCGGACTCTTATTGACATGGCAAGGACTATGTTAGCAGAATTTAAATCTCCATACAACTTTTGGGCTGAAGCTATCTCCACCGCATGCCATGCATCAAACCGTCTCTACCTCCGCAAAGAATTGATCAAGACTCCATATGAAATCCTTACCGGTAACAAGCCTAATGTTTCTTACTTCCAGGTATTCGGTTGTAAGTGCTTCTATCGCCTTAAGGGCATTAGTTTATCCAAGTTTGATTCTAAAGCATTAGAGCGTATTTTTGTTGGTTATGGTCTCGAATCCCACACTTATAGAATCTATGACAAGCTCTCAGGAATTGTCATAGAATCTTGTAGTGTGGTGTTTGAAGAATACGATGGTCCCCAAGCGGGGCGTGTTGATGTTTGTGATGTAGATGATGAAATGCCTCAGGATGCCATAGGAAGAATGGGTGCAGGCTTCATCTGACCCGTTGAGGAACCCCTTATGGTGGATCGAGAAGAACTATGCTCTACTCATGTGGAGCCCTCATCTTCACAACTTCAACAAGCTACTGTCGAGGTGGACACCGACCCATGCTATAGACAAGTTGTGGAACCTCAACCTAATGATCAAGAAGATGCTTCCAGCCAAGAAGTGATTGAGTCTCCACCTGCCAGGATGTCCAGTGGTGCTAAGGCCATTTCACAAGCAAGATATATACAGACTGCCATAAGAACAGCTGAATACCTGGCCAGTTGTGGGCTTGATCAAGACCAAGGTCAATCTTTGCCTTCTTTAGAAGAGAATATTTCCAATGATGATCAAGGTCAAGTTAATGGTCAAGACGAGGACCAAAATGATGAAGTGATCCCCCAAGAAACAACAAGGAGATCGAAACTCGTCGCGAAGCTAGAATGGATAGAATATTGGAATTAAGAGACCACACTCTTGAGAATGTGGTTGCAGATCTAAGAAGAGGGATATCTACTCGAGCTCAACTGAAGAACTTTGGTGAGCACCAAGCACACATTTCCATGGTGGAACCAAAGAAAGTATGGGAAGCTCTTGAAAGATTTGGATTGGGTGGATGCAATGCACAAAGAGCTCAACAACTTTGAGAGAAACAAAGTATGGAAGTTAGTGGAAAAGCCAAAAGATTGCCGCAATGTTATAGGCACCAAGTGGATTTTCAAGAACAAGCAAGATGAGCATGGAATTGCGATAAGGAACAAGGCAAGATTGGTTGCACAAGGGTTCTCTCAAATTGAAGGCATTGATTATGGAGAGACTTATGAACCCGTGGCTCGCCTTGAGTCCATCTGTATCCTTCTTGCTTATGCGGCACATCATAAATTTAAACTACAACAAATGGATGTAGAAAGTGCATTTCTCAACGGTCCATTGCATGAGTTGGTATATGTGAAACAACCCCCGGGATTTGAGGATCCCAACTTTCCAAACCATGTCTACAAACTTGATAAGGCACTCTATGGGTTCAAGCAAGCCCCACGCACGTGGTATGAGCAACTTAGAGAGTTGTTGTTAGATCGTGGGTTTGAGGTTGGGAAAATCGATCCCACTCTTTTTACCAAGAGGGTTAATGGGGAAGTTTTTGTATGCCAAATTTATGTAGATGATATTATCTTTGGCTCATCTAACAAAGCTTTTAATGATGAATTCTCTAAGCTTATGACTGACAGGTTCAGGATGTCTATGATGGGAGAATTGAGAGTATTTCTTGGTTTTGAGATCAAGCAAGTGAGAGGTGGTACATTCTTCAACCAAGCCAAGTATACTCAAGATATGCTCAAAAGATTCAACATGAAAAATCTTAATGGAGCTCCCACTCCCATGGCAACAAAGACTCATCTTGAACTAAACCCAAATGGTAAAGATGTGGATCAAAAGGTATACCGGTCCATGATTGGCTCTTTTCTTTACCTTTGTGCATCTAGACCCGATATTGTGTTGAGTGTAGGAGTGTGTGCAAGATATCAAGCAGCTCCTAAATAAAGCCATTTGATGGCAGTCAAGAGAATCTTTCGATATTTGGTTAATACCCCAAACTATGGTATTTGGTATCCTAGGGCCTCAACTTTCTCTCTTTGTGGGTACACGGATTCGGATTGGGATGGTGACAAGGATGATAGAAAATCAACCTCCGGGGCTTGCCAATTCCTTGGGAGGTCCTTGGTATGTTGGTCTTCTAAGAAGCAAAATTGTATATCTCTTTCCACCGCCGAACCCGAGTATGTGGCTGATGCTAGTGCTTGTACACAATTGCTATGGATGAGGCAAACTTTAAAGGAATACGGTGTCCATTGTGACAAAGTGCCTCTTCTATGTGACAATGAAAGTGCTATCAAGATTGCATATAACCGAGTGGACCATACAAAAACAAAGCATATTGAGATTCGTCATCACTTCATTAGAGATCATGTTGCCCGAGGTGATATTGAGCTATCATATGTGTCAACCAAAGACCAACTTGCCGACATTTTCATGAAGCCACTTGATGAAGCAAGGTTTTGTTATTTGAGGAATGAACTAAATATCATGGATTCTAGGAGCTTGACTTGATTGCCTTGCGTACTCACCTATGTTTTGACCCATATTTGGTGAAGGTGCAGGCATGGAGATAGGGGGAGTGTGGTCCTAATTCATTGGACTATCCCTCCCCCCATAATGCCAACATTAAGAAATTCAATTCTCTTAGTATCATTTAGTGATATGTGAGCGTCATTATTGAGTAGTGGCTATGAACCCAAGGATAATTCTTTGCGGTGTCATGCCACAAACTCCTACATGGTGGCTTCGGCCACCACCCTCTTCTCATTTGAAGAGTTGGTTCTTAGTTCGGATTTACTTGACGCATTTGAATAGATTTCCATGGTTTTATTTACTTTTCACAGTATGAGATCTTAACCCAAGCCCTCCCTCTGTCCTGAAAACCCACTCTATCTAATATATGTCCCCATACACTTACCTTGGAGCTTGTTGGTCGAGGAGGACCGGAGTCTCCGGTGTGTTCACACCGGAGTCTCTGGTATGGGCCGAAGTCTCCGGTGTAGACCGGAGTCTCCGGTCTGGATGGTTTCTGGCCACTTAAAGGGAGGACGGGGTGAACTAAAATAGCAGTTTCATTCATCCACCCCCGTCCTCTGTCAACACCCGGATTTTTAATCCCAGGTGCCCGTTATGCCATACCTCGCAATCCCAGGATTACCATTTTTGCGAGACATAACGGCTTGGATATCATAGTACATCATCCATTACAAACCATACATAAGGTCTTACACAAATATGGATCTCATGATCCAGGTCTTAATACAACAAGCAGCGAAATAAAAGATAGCGTAGCAGTGGGGTCCATCTTCAGGGGCACAGGCAATGCTGACAAGGCAGATAGTCCTAGTTATCATAGCCGTCCTGCTGACCATCATCCTGATAATCTCCTTCATAGTCTGGCCATGATAATAGCCAGGGACAAAAGCCATGAGTACTCTTTAAGTACTCGCAAACTACTACTAACAAGTAGTAATATCCTAAATTAAAATACTGAATCTAAGTTAACTATCAAGTTAAGTTTGAAGCCTAAGCTAAGTTCAGAAGCGAAGAAAGATAAAATAAAATTCCAGAGTCACTTAAGTTGGGAAGCTATTATCATCAACACAACCCTGTTGTGGTTAAGTCAAAGATCATCATTCATTTCAAGTTATTTGGAAAACATCTGACAACGAAAACAGTATGGCCATTCCAACTGTCCATAATCATGACGCGGCTATTCGAATAGTTTGACACTCTGCAGAGGTGGTACACTTTCACCACAAGATTCGATACATCTGTCAGGGATACCCTGAATCATCATACCTAGTATGCAGATAATCAAACATAACCTTCCCTTTACACACCCTAGTATAAGCACCACTCCTATGAGCATGGCCTCCCAACCATGACCATCAGTCATCTTGGGCACTGCATAGGTGGACAACATTAAGAGGTAGCCTCAGCTCAAACCTCTCCCGTGAGGGAACTAATACTAATGCATATAAATTTCTAGCTAAGCCTTACCCAATTCAGGTAATGTGGTTGTACGGTAATATTTGGAATGGTATCGCATCCGAATCCAACCATCAGTTTTATAAAAGGGGTTAAGGCTCATGCCTTATCATTTTCCACATCATAAACCAGTTGTGTTTCGTAACACATGTCAAAACATCTCAATAGAATGACTCATCATTCCAAGGTTTTCATAACTCATTTTCACCAAGTATTCCCATCTAAAGTGACTCAAGTTTATGATCTACTCTAAACTACTAAGTTAAGAGTGTTCACTAAGGTGGAAAGATGGGATCAATCTCATGCCATAGAATGATATCTAAAGGTTTCTAAGTAGGTCAAGTTTTATACTTTTTATGCTACCTTCAATTTTAAGTAGAGAACTTTGTATAATCTAAGGTGGGGTAAAACTTGTCCATGAGACTTGGGGCATTAATAGTGAAAAGGGGTGTGATTAAAGCATGCTTAAGGCATCTTTGCTGAACCATCTAGTTTATTCTAGCTTGCTAACCATAGCTTGCTAAGGTAAGTTTGCAAGGGTTAGCTTGCCCTGCTAATAGTGGCTTGCCTTGGTTGGTGTAGTGGTTGAAGTTGTCTTCTTCTTCTTCCGGGTAGAACTCCTCCTCCTCGAGAGTTTGGTCGGTGTTATCGTCTAGAAATACATAGGGAGTGCACAATCACCAAACAATACTTAACTAGGCTAAGTAGCATTCTAAAGCACACAATTGATGATCTATTATCATCACAAACATTACAAGTTTTAATTCAATAGTTTTAATCTTTTTATTTTAGAAAAGTAATTTCTACTCATTGAAATGTTAACTAAAATTTAATATTCACCACCAAAATATGAGATCATGTGGACACATGTCCTCACCACATATTCCACAGGTGGGAATGAGATTTAAAGGTTGGATCAATATTACTTTAGTTTAAGTTTATTATTTAATGATTGAAAGTGACTAGAAATGCCTTTATAGCATTATTTTGGTACTAGTCCAAAGTCACTGCATGTAAACCTTAATATTATTACATATTTGGATAGATATGATGAAATGTGATTTTTGAGAGTTGGAATCAACTCAAAAGCTGACTTGGTTGATTTTATAAAAATGTTGCAAGTTGTAAAAGCTTCTGTCTTCTCATTTTTATTAGGAGAGATCTATAAATCTAATTGAATTAAATCCAACGGGCTTGGATAGAGCATTTCAATACCTTTAAGAAAAAATTAGTTTCATGCACTTTGGATTTGTCAAACTCACAGAATTGATTTTTGAAACACAGGATAGAAACTATATTCTAACTAAAAAGAAAAATCCTAATTTGAATTTCCAACGCGTGCGGGAACGAAATGGGCCGGCCCAATGCGCTCCGCGCGGCATCGCGGGCTGACTTAAGTGAGGACCCCACCCGTCAGTGGCACAGGGTGCGTTTATATGGGCGAACGTGGCCGTGCGATCTGTTCTAATCCAACGGTGAGGGTCATCATCGACGTTGGGCAACGCCAGGCAGATGTAACCTAGCGCGGCCAGTGGGGGTCGTTGGGGGCTCACCAGGGTTCAGGCGAGGGTCGGCGAGGCGGGCGAATGACGAAGTCGACGACGGCGAACCTCCTGGTACCGGCAGCTTCTCCTGGGGCGGCCTGGATCAACGGCGCCCTTCTCCTCCCGAGGCGGCGGCGGCTCCGGCTACAATTCCGGCGCTCTGGTGCTCGAGCGGCTCCGGCTGGCGGTGGGGAGTGAGTGTGAGAGGTGGTGAGTGAGATGGTGTGCTCAAATCGGCTGGGGGTGGCCTCTATTTATAGTGGCGAGAGGGGACCTACGGGGCGCACGGTGAGCGCGTCGTGGTCGATGGTACAGACGGCTATCGGCATGGGCGACGATAGGGGGCGGTGCGGTGCTCCCTGGCGATGCTCAACGACACGGTGGCGAGACGTGGGGTGGTGTGGTTTGGTCTGGAACACGCGATGCTCTGCACGGCAGAGGCGGCGTCTTCGACGACGAGCGGTGGCTGTGCGTCATGGGGCGGCGAACGGGGATGTCTGGCGGTCTCCTGGGTCGGTGGCGATCATGTATGCAAGTGGCGAGGGCGGCGCGCGGTCTGTGGGCGTCGGTCGAGGGTGGCGCTCTAGCGCATGCTCGGCATGGTTGTTGGCGGGATGGGCGCGGTCCGTGCATGTGGTCCAGGGGTTGGCAAGGTTCGGGCGCTGGACAGGGAGTGGCGGTGGACGGTGGGCTGCCTCCTAGACAAGGTTAGCACGGCTAAATCTCCTCCTAGCTTGCTGTCTCCACTGGGGTGGCATGGTGAGCTTCGGCTGTTCACCATTGATGTCATTGCCCAGCTTATAGTGAGTCTAGTGCTTGGTTTAACTTGCTAGCTGATCTACTAAGATGGTTGTGAGCTAGATAGGGAACAAGCTAGGCTTCAATCACTGCTCATAATAGTGTTTGGTTTTTGTTTGATTTTTGTCTGCCACCTGTTCGATGAAATGGCCGCAAGAACTCAAGTTTTGAATTTTGAAAAGATTTTTGGTGGGTGTGCTAAGTTGGTGCAGGTGAGTCTGCAGATGCTTGGGTTTTGAAAGTTGAGCTTGTTTGAGTGGTTTTTGAAAAAGTGGGATCTTCCCATATGATAAAGATTCAATTTTGAACCGTTATTTAAAATAGTTTACAGAAGGTTTTAGAAGATCAAAAGGTGGGCCTTGGTAACTCATTATGTGTACTAGCAAGGGGTGCAAAGATCAAGAATTGTTTCTATTAACTTTTGAGTACAAGGAATAGCCAAAGTAGACATGGGAGTTAATTTTGGCAAAATGACCATTTCTCCATTTTAAATCTTTTTGATTTGATTTTCTTTAGAAAAAGTTTGGGAATGATGTAGATGATGTTTAAATCACCTAAGAAACATTTTACAAGCATTGGATCACTTAATCATGGCAATTCAAACAACTCCTATTTAAATGCACATAATATGAATGCTTTCATTTTAAAAATGGAAAAGTTTTTGTTAACCCTATTTTTGGATGATTGGATCTTTGATAAACTTTGCTTGAAGTTTTGGGATGTTACAAACCTTCCCCCCTTAAACAAAATCTCGTCCCGAGATTTACAAAGAAAACTAGGAACTAAAAAGATCTGGGAACTCTGTCCTAATGTAATCTTCGCGTTCCCAACTGGCTTCCTCCTTGGTATGGTTGCTCCACTGAATCTTGAGAAACTTGATACTCCTGGTCCTGGTGGTCCTGTAGGCCTCTTCTAAGATACGGATGGGCACTTCCTGATAGGTCAGGTCGTTGTTGATTTCCACAGCTCTGTGATCGATGTTCTTGAAAACTTGAGTCTTCTCCGGCACTTCTAGGCATTTGCGGAGTAACGAGATATGGAACACATTGTGGATGGCTGACATCTCTTCAGGCAATTCCAGCTGATACGATACTTCTCCTCGACGGTTCAGAATCTTGAAAGGTCCGATATATCTGGGGGCTAACTTTCCCTTCAGACTAAAGCGTTGAGTTCCCTTCAAGGGTGAAACCTTGAGATATACGAAATCTCTGACATTGAAAGTCAGGTCTCTTCTTCTCTTGTCAGCATAGCTCTTCTGTCTGGATTGGGCGGTCTTGAGGTGCTCACGGACTTTGTGAACTTTCTCTTCGGCTTCTCGGAGAATGTCGGGTCCAAAGATTTGACTCTCTCCTACTTGTGACCAATTTAAGGGGGTACGACATTTTCTTCCGTATAGAAATTCAAATGGTGCCATCTGCAAACTAGCCTGATAACTGTTGTTATATGAGAACTCTGCGAATGGTAGGCAGTCTTCCCATTTTGATCCGTATTCCAACACACAGGCTCTAAGCATATCCTCAAGAATCTGGTTGACTCTCTCAGTCTGTCCATCTATTTGCGGGTGATAGGCGGTACTGAAATTTAACTTGGTTCCTAAACCTTCCTGGACTTTCTGCCAAAATCTTGAAGTAAACTGGGTTCCTCGATCTGATACAATGGTCTTGGGGGTTCCATGCAGACTAACAATTCTAGCAACGTACAGCTCTGCTAGTTTTGCACTTTGGTAGGTTGTCTTGACATGTATGAAGTGGGCTACCTTAAATAGTCTATCAACTATGACCCAGATTGAGTCATTTCCCCTACTAGAAGTAGGTAAACCTGTGATAAAGTCCATTCCGACGGAATCCCATTTCCATTCTGGAATCTGCAATGGTTGCAACAATCCTGCAGGTCTTTGATGCTCTGCTTTGACTCTTTGACAAATGTCACACTTGGCGATGTAGCTTCCGATCTCTCGCTTCATCTTGTGCCACCAAAATTGCTCCTTCAAATCTTGATACATCTTTGTTCCTCCGGGGTGGATAGAATAAAGGGTATCATGAGCTTCCTTCATGATAACTTCTTTCAGTTCTCAATCTGCTGGAACACAGATACGTCCTTTATACCACAAGATTCTCTTCGTCTTGGTGAATCCGGTACTTTGCCTATACCAATACGACGCTTTGATCCTGTGATACTCTCATTTCCTTCCGGGCTTCCTTGATCTGGCTAAACAAAGTGGGTTGAAGTTCAATGCTAGCTAGGAATCCTTTGCTAACTACTTCAGTCCTGAACTGATCCAGCTCCTCATACAAACTTGGTTGCTTCTCTTTGATCATGGTGTTAAGCCTACACGGCAATCTGCTAAGAGCATCCGCTACCACATTGGCTTTGCCGGGGTGATAGTGAATGTCAAGGTCATAATCCTTGATTAACTCTATCCATCTTCTTTGCCTCATATTTATCTCCTTCTGGGTGAAGATATACTTCAAGCTTTTATGATCTGAGTAAATCTCACAGCGATTACCCATCAAATAGTGACGCCATGTCTTCAACGCCAGAACCACGGCTGCTAGCTCAAGATCATGGGTCGGATAGTTACGCTCATGTTGCTTCGCTTCGCATGACAGATACGCGATGACTTTGCCTTCTTGCATCAATACACATCCTAGGCCAATCTTGGATGCGTCACAATACACATCAAACGGCTTCTTGATGTCTGGCATGATCAAAATTGGGGCTGATGTCAATCTCTTCTTCAGCTCCCGGAAACTAGCTTCACACTTGTCCGTCCATTCAAACTTCTTGTCCTTCTTCAACAATTGGGTCATTGGTCGGGCTATGCTCGAGAATCCTTCTACAAACTTGCGATAATATCCCGCTAATCCAAGGAATGAACGAACTTGGGTTTGATTGGTTGGGGCTTCCCATTCTTCTACATCTTTGATCTTGGTAGGATCAACAGAGACTCCTCCGGTAGACACAACATGACCTAGGAATCCTACTTCTTTCAGCCAAAACTCACACTTGCTGAACTTGGCATATAACTGATGTTCTCTCAGGGTTCCTAGGATGATTCTCAGATGTTGCTCATGCTCTTCTTCGGACTTGGAGTAGATAAGGATGTCGTCGATAAACACAACTACAAACTTATCTAGGAAATTCATAAAGATCTTATTCATGAGATTCATGAAATAAGCAGGGGCATTGGTTAATCCAAAAGACATAACCGTATACTCGTATAAACCATAGCTAGTAGTAAAGGCGGTCTTTGGAATATCCGTTGCACAAATCTTAAGTTGGTGATAACCAGTCCTAAGATCAATCTTTGAGAATACCTGAGCTCCAGTCAACTGATCAAATAGGTCCTCTATCTTTGGCAAGGGGTACTTGTTCTTGATGGTGACATCATTCAATTTTCGTAATCTGTGCACGCATTTGCCTCCATCTTTCTTGTCGACGAATAACACTGGTGATCTCCAAGGCGATGCGCTTGGCTGAATCAAGCCTGTTGCTAACATGGCATCAACTGCTTCTTCAGTTCCACTAACTCTGAGGGGTTCATGGTATAAGGTCTCTAGGCTATAGGTCCGGTTCCGGGGATTAGTTCGATAATGAACTCAATATCCCTATCCGGGGGCATACCTGGCAATTCGTCTGGGAATACGTCGGGGTATTCACAGACTACTCTGACTTAGTCAATGGTAGGCAGGGCTACACTCTTGTTGCACTTGAATTGACGGGGCAAGGTTTCAGAGATATGTTCTACTGTTACTCCAGAACTACTGGTCATGGTGATGGCTTTCTTAGCACAGTCTATCAGTCCTTGATGCCTTGACATCCAGTCCATGCCTAGTACTACTTCCAATCCTTTGGTTCCAAGTACAATTAGGTTGGCATAAAAATCTATCCCATGTATTCTGATAGGTACAGCTTTGCAAATTTTTCTACCTTTGGTAGTTGAGCCAGGGATTTGAACTATCATGACATGCTTCAAGTTGGTTGGGCGAATCTTACTAGTGCATACAAATTCTTCGGTAACAAAGGAATGTGATGCTCCAGAATCAAACAATACTCTTGCTAAAACTGAGTTGACAGAAAACATACCCAGCACTACATCTGGCGCTTCTTGGGCTTCTTCTGCGTTCATGTGGAAGAGACGACCGTTGCGGTTGTGCGGGTTCCCTGGGGCAAACCTCCTTCCTGGCTGAACACGACGCTGCTGCTGAGCTGGGGCATTCACGTTGGCATTGGCGGCAGCCTTCTTGGGACACTCATTGGAGTAGTGACCTTTCACTCCACACTCGAAACAGGTGATCTGGGACTTGTCTTTGGCTGCGACCGGTATAGCATTGCTGCCAGTTCTGGGTGCAGTGTTGCTGTTGTTGTTGTTGTTGCTCTTGGGAGGTGCACGGTTGAAATGATTGGCATTACCGGAGTTGTGATTGTTTCCTCCGGACTTCACATTGCCTCCGCTACGGTTGGGGTAGCTTGGGCGAGAATTCGAGGGTCGGTTGTTCCTTGGTGCATATCCTGGTGAAGGGTTGGGACGGTACTTCTGGTGACTGTTGGATCCAGACTGCTGCATCATACGACGCTTGCGGTTGTCGTTTGCCTGGTTAATCTTCCCTTCCATCTGAATGGCAGAGTCGACTAGCTCTTCGAGATCATCGAAACGGATGTTGACGAGGACAGTCTGCATCTCATCATGCAGTCCGTTCAAGAATCTCTCCTTCTTCTTGGCCTCCGTGTTGATCTCATCGGGTGCATATCTGGCAAGTGACAGGAATTTGTCACGGTACTCTACCACAGTCATTCTTCCTTGCTTCAACTCACGGAATTCATCTCTCATCCTGTTGACAAGACCTTGCGGCACGTGGGTGCGGCTGAACTTGACCTTGAATGCTTCCCAGGTCATCACTTGACCTTGGTTCATAGTGCGGATGCTATTCCACCAAGCTCTTGCATCTCCTGCCAGATAGTGGGTGGCGAATAGAACTTTCTCATTTGCATCCACTCCTGCAACCTCTAAGTTGTTTTCTATGGTCTGCAACCAGTCATCAGCATCTAGTGGGTTCTCAGATTGGTTGAAGATTGGGGGATTTGTGTTCTTCAAGTTTTTGAGCTTGGATCCTTGGTGATCCTGATTTCCATGCCCTTGGTTGTTGAGAGCCATCTGGGCGATCTGCTGTAGTGTTGCTAAGTTGGCTTGACGTTCGGCCCTGCTTGCTTCACGATCCACTATGAGATTCTGCAAGATCTGCAGCATTGGGTCCTGCGATGAGCTGCTTCCTCCTTGGTTTCCACGAGCCATCTGGAGATTTAGATAGATATAGGGGTAAGAGGGAAATTCTAAGGTTCATGGGTTTGAGGTTTTAAAAGCTAAAACTTTGAGTTAGACTCAGGTTTCTCAACTAACTGCTTTTTCATTCATGCAAACAAGCACACGATACAACACACACCACAGCAATAAAAGGGAAAACAGATGGTTTGAAGAACCATTCTGCAAGCTACGATACAATGAGATGATACATCTCATGCTACGACAGTGCTCTAGTGCATCTACTCATCGTCAATGAAGTCGGAGTCTTCATCTTCAATGTAGAAGTCCACGGCATCCTCCTCCAGAAAGTCATCATCGTTGCTGAGGTAAGAATCCATATATCCTTGGATGTCTTCACCCTCATCTTCTTCTTCTTTTGCTACAAGCTGAGCTTCCTGCTCCTTGACGGTCTTCGAGGTGCCACCTTCTTGCGAAGACAGGCGATGGTGCGATCCTTCTGGCACGCCATGGCGCATTTAAGAGATCGGCGGTCTTGGACAAGCAGCGAAAGTCTGGGCCTTCCGGTCGACAATGGCACGGTTCTGGTTGGCTAACTCTGGGCATTGTCCATTCCTCATTGCCGGTCATGAAGCAAGAAGTCAAGGTTCTCCACTTGACGCCTCAACTCGGGGTGACCTGGCATCTCCATTGGCATTTCCATGAAGTCATGTCTCGCATAGTGGGCAAAACGGGTTCCTTGGGTCTTGTTGACGCTGAGGGCACATAGACATGCGAGAGCTTCATGCATTGCCCTGGCTAATCCATCTAGCCAGTTGTTCTCTCTCACAGAGAACTGAATTCTCCTGGAAGTTGGTGCCTCGATGCTTCCTCGAAGGTCTGCGGTGACTATCCACTATAGGTCTCCTCCTGGGGGTCCTGGAAGTTGAGCTCCAAGAAACTCCGGGTGCGGGCGTCCCAGTAACTCTGGCAGTGAATCGAGATCCCTCTCGAAGATCAACTGACCTCCATTTCCCAACTGGTAAAACTTGCTGAACTGAGTCTCCATCTACAAGAATTTAGGATGAGGAAGTTAGTGAAGTGATCAAGTGTGTCAAAATTTTAAGTCGTAGTGTAAGAATTTTGAGTAACATGAATTTTTTTGAGAGGAAGAAAATTCCAAAGGTAAGGGAGGAGATAGTTTTTCATAAATACTCACTTTGGTTTTGAAGCTAAGTTTTTGGGTTTGACGTCCATTCTAACTAGGGTCTCCTATGGTCAGGATGGCTCTGATGCCAACTTGTCAACACCCGGATTTTTAATCCCAGGTGCCTGTTATGCCATACCTCGCAATCCCAGGATTACCATTTTTGCGAGACATAACGGCTTGGATATCATAGTACATCATCCATTACAAACCATACATAAGGTCTTACACAAATATGGATCTCATGATCCAGGTCTTAATACAACAAGCGGAAATAAAAGATAGCATAGCAATGGGGTCCATCTTGAGGGCACAGTAATGCCGACGGCAGATAGTCCTAGTTATCATAGCCGTCCCCACGACCATCATCCTGATAATCTCCTTCATAGTCCGCCATGATAATAGCCAGGGACAAAAGCCATGAGTACTCTTTAAGTATCAAAACTACTACTAACAAGTCGTAATATCCTAAATTAAAATACTGAATCTAAGTTAACTATCAAGTTAAGTTTGAAGCCTAAGCTAAGTTCAGAAGCGAAGAAAGATAAAATAAAATTCCAGAGTCACTTAAGTTGGGAAGCTATTATCATCAACACAACCCTGTTGTGGTCAAGTCAAAGATCATCATTCATTTCAAGTTATTTGGAAAACATCTGACAACGAAAACAGTATGGCCATTCCAACTGTCCATAATCATGACGTGGCTATTCGAATAGTTTGACACTCTGCAGAGGTGGTACACTTTCACCACAAGATTCGATACATCTGTCAGGGATACCCTGAATCATCATACTTAGTATGCAGATAATCAAACATAACCTTCCCTTTACACACCCTAGTATAAGCACCTCTCCTATGAGCATGGCCTCCCAACCATGACCATCAGTCATCTTGGGCACTTCATAGGTGGACAACATTAAGAGGTAGCCTCAGCTCAAACCTCTCCCGTGAGGGAATTAATACTAATGCATATAAATTTCCAGCTAAGCCTTACCCAATTCAGGTAATGTGGTTGTACGGTAAAATTTGGAATGGTATCGCATCCGAATCCAACCATCAGTTTTATAAAAGGTTAAGGCTCATGCCTTATCATTTTCCACATCATAAACCAGTTGTGTTTCGTAACACATGTCAAAACATCTCAATAGAATGACTCATCATTCCAAGGTTTTCATAACTCATTTTCACCAAGTATTCCCATCTAAAGTGACTCAAGTTTTTGATCTACTCTAAACTACTAAGTTAAGAGTGTTCACTAAGGTGGAAAGATGGGATCAATCTCATGCCATAGAATGATATCTAAAGGTTTCTAAGTAGGTCAAGTTTTATACTTTTTATGCTACCTTCAATTTTAAGTAGAGAACTTTGTATAATCTAAGGTGGGGTAAAACTTGTCCATGAGACTTGGGGCATTAATAGTGAAAAGGGGTGTGATTAAAGCATGCTTAAGGCATCTTTGCTAAACCATCTAGTTTATTCTAGCTTGCTAACCATAGCTTGCTAAGGTAAGTTTGCAAGGGTTAGCTTGCCCTGCTAATAGTGGCTTGCCTTGGTTGGTGCAGTGGTTGAAGTTGTCTTCTTCTTCTTGGGTAGAACTCCTCCTCCTCGAGAGTTTGGCCTGCTATCGCCTAGAAATACATAGGAGTGCACAATCACCAAACAATACTTAACTAGGCTAAGTAGCATTCTAAAGAACACAATTGATGATCTATTATCATCACAAACATTACAAGTTTTAATTCAATAGTTTTAATCTTTTTATTTTAGAAAAGTAATTTCTACTCATTGAAATGTTAACTAAAATTTAATATTCACCACCAAAATATGAGATCATGTGGACACATGTCCTCACCACATATTCCACAGGTGGGAATGATATTTAAAGGTTGGATCAATATTACTTTAGTTTAAGTTTATTATTTAATGATTTAAAGTGACTAGAAATGCCTATATAGCATTATTTTGGTACTAGTCCAAAGTCACTGCATGTAAACCTTAATATTATTACATATTTGGATAGATATGATGAAATGTGATTTTTGAGAGTTGGAATCAACTCAAAAGCTGACTTGGTTGATTTTATAAAAATGTTGCAATTTGTAAAAGCTTCTGTCTTCTCATTTTTATTAGGAGAGATCTATAAATCTAATTGAATTAAATCCAACGGGCTTGGATAGAGCATTTCAATACCTTTCAGAAAAAATTAGTTTCATGCACTTTGGATTTGTCAAACTCACAGAATTGATTTTTGAAACACAGGACAGAAACTATATTCTAACTAAAAAGAAAAATCCTAATTTGAATTTCCAACGCGCGCGGGAACGAAATGGGCCGGCCCACTGCGCTCCGCGCGGCGTCGCGGGCTGACTTAAGCGAGGACCCCACCCGTCAGTGGCACAGGGGGGTGCGAAGCGGTATGGGTGAACGGTGGCCGTGCGATCTGGTTCTAATCCAATGGCTGAGGGTCATCGTCGACGTTGGGCAACGCCGGCGAGACAGAACCCTAGCCCGGCCAGTGGGGGTCGTTGGGGGCTCGCCGGGGTTCAGGCGAGGGTCGGCGAGGCGGGCGAACGACGAAGTCGATGACGGAGAACCTCCTGGTACCGGCAGCTTCTCCTGGGTGGCCTGGATCAACGGCGCCCTTCTCCTCTCGAGGCGGCGGCTCCGGCTGCAATTCCGGCACTCTGGTGCTCGAGCGGCTCCGGCTGGCGGTGGGGAGTGAGTGTGAGTGGTGGTGAGTGAGATGGTGTGCTCAAATCGGCTGGGGGTGGCCTCTATTTATAGTGGCGAGAGGGGACCGACAGGGTGCACGGTGAGCGCGTCGTGGTCGATGGTACAGACGGCTATCGGCATGGGCGACGGTAGGGGGCGGTGCGGTGCTCCATGGAGATGCTCAACGACATGGTGGCGAGACGTGGGGCGGTGCGGTTTGGTCTGGAACGCGCGATGCTCTGCGCGGCAGAGGCGGCGTCTTCGACGACGAGCGGTGGCTGTGCGTCATGGGGCGGCGAACGGGGATGTCTGGCGGTCTCCTGGGTCGGTGGCGATCATGTATGCAAGCGGCGAGGGCGGCCTTGGTCTGTGGGCGGTCGACGGTGGCACTCTAGCGCATGCTCGGCATGGTTCTTTGGCGGCTGCGCAGTCCGTGCGTGTGGTCCAGGGGTTGGCAAGGTTCGGGCGCTGGACAGGGAGTGGCGATGGACGGTGGGCTGCCTCCTAGACAAGGTTGGCACGGCTAAATCTCCTCCTAGCTTGCTGTCTCCACTGGGGTGGCATGGTGAGCTTCGGCTGTTCACCATTGATGTCATTGCCCAGCTTATAGTGAGTGTAGTGCTTGGTTTAACTTGCTAGCTGATCTACTGAGATGGTTGTGAGCTAGAGAGGGAACAAGTTAGGCTTCAATCACTGCTCATAATAGTGTTTGGTTTTTGTTTGATTTGTGTCTGCCACCTGTTCGATGAAATGGCCGCAAGAACTCAAGTTTTGAATTTTGAAAAGATTTTTGGTGGGTGTGCTAAGTTGGTGCTGGTGAGTCTGCAGATGCTTGGGTTTTGAAAGTTGAGCTTGTTTGAGTGGTTTTTGAAAAAGTGGGATCTTCCCATATGATAAAGATTCAATTTTGAACCGTTATTTAAAATAGTTTACAGAAGGTTTTAGAAGATCAAAAGGTGGGTCTTGGTACCTCATTATGTGTACTAGCAAGGGGTGCAAAGATCAAGAATTGTTTCTATTAATTTTTGAGTACTAGGAATAGCCAAAGTAGACATGGGAGTTAATTTTGGCAAAATGACCATTTCTCCATTTTAAATCTTTTTTATTTGATTTTCTTTAGAAAAAGTTTGGGAATGATGTAGATGATGTTTAAATCACCTAAGAAACATTTTACAAGCATTGGATCACTTAATCATGGCAATTCAAACAACTCCTATTTAAATGCACATAATATGAATGCTTTCATTTTAAAAATGGAAAAGTTTTTGTTAACCCTATTTTTGGATGATTGGATCTTTGATAACCTTGGATTGAAGTTTTGGGATGTTACATCCTCCCCTCACTACCCCGTCGCCTCCTCTCCCAAATTTCCTCCCCGGAGGTCAAGAAGCCCCCGGGATCCGCCGTGCCGCCGGCCAATCATCCCCTTTCCACCATTGGGTGATTCCCACCAGTGGAATCCATCCCATGGACAGATCTGGTACCTCTCCTCCTTTTTCCTGACCTAGGGTTCTTCCCTTACTTTGTTTTTGAGTATTGGTACTAGTTTTGGTGATGGGAATCCCATGTTTGCGTGCACTTGTGTACTCTACTCTTGTTACCCTACCCGATCTGTTGGATTCAACACCATTGCAGCCTTCCTGATCTTCCCCCGAGTTGCCTGGCCGGAGACTCCGGCCCGCAGGCCGGAGACTCTGGTCTGAGCCAGAGTCTCCGGTGTGATTTGAATCTAACACGTCTTGCTAAGTCTCAAGGGTTCTGTGTTGTCTTCTTGGGACATATATACTTACCTCCATGCTATCTCCCTCGCTGATTTTCACATGTTCTGGCTCTCGTCGTCCTCCTCGCACCAAGGCCAAGATGAAGAGAGGGGATCCTCGCTATGATGAGTCTGAAGGTCAGTACATTGTGCCCCCATCCAACCGTAGATAGCAGGCCCGTGATGCGGCCTATATGCGGCGGGAGCAGAACAGGGTTGAGGAAGAGAACCATGCCAAGAGGGCAAAATACGACAATCTTCAGTCTTTGGCCCGCATGTCTAAGAAGGAGTACCGTGAGTTGCGGAAGACTAATTTCTATGACTTGTCTCGCACCAGTGATGACCCCTGCTATTGGAGGAAGGAGCAAGTTGTCTTCATGAAAGACATTTACAGTGTGCTCAAGAGATCTCCTGTGTTCCCCCAGAAGTACTTGAGTGTTGAGCAGATGAGGAAGAGCCCCTACTTCTCTGATGCTCTGTGGATTAGTGAGAAGTTGGGGCTTTTCAACTTGATGGAGCTCCGTGAAGACTACAACATAACCCTTGTGCAGCAGTTCTACGCCACAGTTGTATTTGGGACTGACCAAGCCAGGACTATGACTTGGATGACTGGCAACCACCACTGTTCTACAACCTTCTATGACTTTGTTGAGGCTATCTTCGAGACATTCCAGGGGGTATCTACTCATTTTGGAGTTCGCATGCACTCAGCAGCTCTTGGGGTGAACAAGAACAAGCTTGCCCCTTTATATGGTAGTGAGGGTGTTTTGGGAGGGTCCAAGGGACTCAAGCCTCTCTACAATCTGATGTTGAGGATCTTCCGCCAGACCATTTCCCCTAGTGCTGGGAATGATGATGCCATCAGATGTGGTTTGGTCAACTTGCTGTATCACACCCACAAGACTTACATGGCTGGCCCCGATGCTGATGTTGATCCTATTGATGTGATGGATTACATATTTGAGGAGATGTATCATGCCATCTTATACAAGAAGGCCCCTCCATATGCACCCCTAGTCATGAGACTCATCAACACTCAGCAACATGGTTCTCCGCTTGCTATGCCTCCCAACCTTACCGAGCACACTCTCGTATATCTGCAGTAGAAAGGGGAAATGAGGGCTCCCCCTAGATGCTCCCATGCACATATAAAGGAGGAGGAAATCTCAGAGACCGAAAGGGCCCCTCTCCTCCTAGGGCTTGGAGGAAGAATGCTTCCAATGCACCTCTTCCTCCCATGACACGTGACTATGTCCATGAGAGGGTCAAGAAGGCCTCATTCTGGGAGAGGACCCTGTGTTGCATGAATGTGGACATCCGCAAGCAACAACATGATCCCGACAAGAGCAACCGTCGCATCGAGAAACTACTCAAGGAGATCAAGGCTCAGGGTGAAGCGTATGATGAGGAAGGTGAGGCTGAGTACACTGACGAGCATGGCGCCTAACCATCCATCGAGTCAGATCACACTCTTTCGTTTGGGGCATGGAATGCCCAACAGGACATCTTGGTGGATTGGAAGACCTTTTCTGATGTCACTTCTAGATTTGGGTACCAAGGTACATCTTCTTCTCGCCCTCATGGCAAAGGGCCTGCAGCTCCAGATGGTGATGAGGACTATGATGATGATGATGATGAGGATCAGGATATGGATGAGGAGGATGAGGTGGATGATGACGAGGACTACTGATCCGTTGGGACGCTAGCTTAGGTCTTTTCCCTTTTTCGGTGTTTCGATGCCAAAGGGGTTTGGGCTACTTGATTCGTATTTGCTTTCTCGTCTCTTTTTGCCTTATGTTATTGCGGGACACGTTTTGCTATTTGTGTGTGACTCTGTGGGTGCTCCAACTTTATTGTAACTCGTGTGAGAACTATGTGTTTTATCCATACTCTACCTACCTTGTCGGTTGTACATGTTTATCTTTGGGCACGTAGGCAGGGGGAGCATGCCCATACTCTG
Organism: Avena insularis; assembly: GCA_023614405.1. Classification (NCBI taxonomy): domain Eukaryota; kingdom Viridiplantae; phylum Streptophyta; class Magnoliopsida; order Poales; family Poaceae; genus Avena; species Avena insularis. The sequence continues at coordinate 472,791,591 of CM042694.1, forward strand.
TCATAAGTCACTGCAAACCTTTTTCATGCAAAAATCACTAGTTGTCATCGAACACCAAAAAGGGGGAGATTGACACGACATTTACTGTCATAAATCACTTTTCATGTTCATTAACAACTAGTAGACCTCTTTACAGTTTGCTATTGTCTACAGGTTGATATTTTACAAAGTTAAAAGGACCAATGGCTTGTGGAACATTCCCTGCACTATTACTTTCTTCTTGGGATTTCCAGACCGGAGTCTCCGGTGTGGTCCGGAGTTTCCCCAGGAGTCTCCGGAGAGGGCTTCTACTTTCCTGCATGGGACATCCAGAAGGGTGGTCCGGAGCTTGGTCTGGAGGTTGGTCCGGAGTCTCCGGTCCATGCCCTAGGCCAGAGTCTCCGATGTAGAGGGACTGGAGTCTCCGGTCCACTTGGCTCCCAAGTGGGCTGGGTCATTCTGTCGGTCGGTCCGGAGGCTGGTCTAGAGGTTGACCGGGGTCTCCTTTGTAGACCGAAGTCTCCGGTATGGAGACCGGAGTCTCCAGTCTGCTTCTTCTCCAACGGTCAGAACGGTTCACAGATGCGAGGGGCTATAAATAGAGGACCTTATCCCCTTCCTCTAGTTGCTCGTCCACCTCAAGAACACCATGTCCATTTGAGCCACCAAATCAACAAGATCTCTTCGTCCAACCATCCAAAGACTTTGATCTTTGGAGAATCGAAGGAGGAGGCCTTGATCTACAGCTTCACCAAGAGAGATCTTAATTTCCCTCTCATTCACTTGAGGGCCCCCATACTCTAGTGTTTCGTTGGAAACCCTAGGTTTTGATTTGGTTCTTACAAGCTTTTCTTTGATTGTTTGACAGCTTGCTTGTATTTGGGAGCCTCCAATTAAGTTGTGGATGTGTGCCCCAAACTCGTTGTAAAGGTGTCGGCTTCCACCTCGAAGGTTGCTGTATAGTGGAAGAGGTGAATCGAACCCGTTGGGGTGAGGTTCATCGGAGAACAAGGGAGGCCTCTCGTGGTGTTGGTGGTTTGAAACCACCCCCTCTCCAAACGTAGACGTACTTCCCTCAAAAGGAAGGAACTACGGGAAACAAATCCTTGTGTCTCCGTGTGCTTCACTTTGGTTACTTCTATCCTTTACCGTACTTTACTTATCTAGTTATTGTTTAGTTTGTGCTTGTTTGTCATATAGGTAAATTCACCATAGTTGCATAATCTAGAGAATTTACCTTTCATGTCAAACCCTAAATTGAAAAAGAGTAAAATTTGAAGTAGCACCTATTCACCCCCCCCTCTAGGTGCCCATACGATCCTTTCAGAAAGCATACAAGCATATACTACTCATCTTGACTCCTTTGATATTCGATTGGGCATTACAACATTATACATAGACCGCCATCCAACTGCATCTATGACTAATAATCCACCTTCAGGTTATCATCTGAACCCCCTCCAGTATTAAGTTGCAAGCAAAAGATTATTGCATTACTAATCGCGTGTAAAGTAAACAATACGATTGTTCTATGAACAAAGGATTGTTGTTTTTTCCCTAGTAGCAACAACACATCTAGTACCTTAGAGATTTCTGTCACTTCCCCAGATTAACAGAGGAATGAACCCACTATCGAGCATAAATACTAACTCTTGGAGTTGCTAGCATCTACTTGGCAAAGATAGCTACTAACAACGGAAAGAATGCAAGATCACAAATAACAAAGACATGATATAATCAATAATCAATCTGAAATAGCATCTCAATATCCATCGGATCCACACAAACACAACATGCAGAATTACAAATAGATGATCTTGATCATGAACGGAGCACACAAGATCTAGACATGAAAGCACAAAGGAGAAGAACCAGCCATCTAGCTACTACATGGACCCGTAGTCCAGAGATGAACTACTCACGCATCACACCGGAGGCTTGCATGACGATGAAGAAGGCCTCCAGGGTGAATTCCCCTCTCCGGCAGGGTGTCGAGAAGAGCTTCAGATCCCTCCCGATCTAGGGATGGAGATGACGACGGCTATGGACTCTTTCGTGGAATTTTGATCGGGTACTTAGGGTTTTCGTATCAGAGGCATTATATAGGCAGAAGGAGAGGCCGAGGGGGTACCTAGGGTGGCCACACCACCCCCTGGCGCGGCCAGGCCTGGCCCGTGCGGCCAGGTGGTGTGGCCGCCCCCTAGCTCCTCTCTGTCTCGTATTCTAGCTTTGTGTGTCCCTTGGTAAAATAATATCTTTGGCTTTTGTCCTGTCCAATTCCAAGAATATTCATTTTCTGACTTCCTGAAACCAAAAACAGTAGAAAATAGGCAGCTGGCACTGTGGCTCTTGTTAATAGGTTAGTCCAAGAAATCATATGAAAAGTACTCCGAAGTGTGGACAAAACACAAGAAACTAGATAAAACCAAGCATGGAACATCAAAAATTATAGATATATTTGCAATGTATCAACATCCCCAAGCTTAACTCCTGATCGTCCTCAAGTAGGTAAGTGATAAAAAGAAAGAATAATTTTTGAGCTGACATGCACCATCATAAACTTGATCAAAGTATTTGTAAAACATTCAAAGCTGGGACAATAGTACTTCAATCATAACATGAAAGACAAAGTTCTAGCAATAAGACAAAGAAACTATGATGCAACATGAAAAGGCACAAACAAAAGATTCATGAATAACAATGCTTTGCAAGAGATTTGTTTGTTTCACATAAAGAAAACATAGCATAATAGTATTCAGCTTGTCCCTCATAGAGTAGCAAGTATTAATGCATAGGACACCTTCAAAGTTCATAAGAGTGACTAGATACAAATAGTTTAAAACAAGCAATATCAAGGTATGCATCAATCAACTAGTCTTGGGGCAATGCACATAGAACTAAGAATGGCCACTATGCTCTCAAAGTAGGTGCATAAAGGTAGAACGTGGAGACTCAATATAATGGTGGAAGAAACGCCTTTATAGAAGGAAGCGGAGATTCAAGTTTCATAAAGAGCTTCCAAAAATTATGGTAGTTATAGCTTTCAGCTCTAATTGCCCCTATCATAAGCATCTTGAAGTGATTAAGGTTAAAGTGAACAAACTATGGTGTACATGCTTGACGAAGTATAAGTTAGAAATCTCATTTCCCTTGAATACGAGGGTCTCTCCTCATGCTACTCAAGTTTATAAATCTCATGTCACCGGTAAGTTCTTGTCATCGTAAGTACATGTATATCATAGAGAACCGCCAACGGGGTACCCCTTGCTCGATGATACGGAAGAATCCCCATATCAAAATGACAAGGCAAGCAGACAACAAGCATCTCAGCAATCTTCTTATTTACCATGGGAATATGGTGCTCTTTCTCTCTTTCCTATTTTCATAATCTCTTTTTTTGTTTTTCTATTTTTTCTCAATATAGGACTCTTTTTTTATAAGAAGAATGCTTCATAGACAAGTCAGTATGGTTACGCTGCAGGTTTCCACCATGTCAGCATGGATTAGACCAATGCCCAAAGTGCTTTCTCTAACACATATACATAACTCCATGGACTTACAAGATCCCCTTACATTTCACACCGACGACATCCATAGACAAAAGAGCATGATATCAACTAGGTACAAAGTACCAGTGCAATGTTGAAAGCGTTCCCCATGACAACATGGTTCTGCTAATCCCCAACAAATAAGTGCAAGCATATACAACATAGACGACACAATGGTTCAAGTTTATTAAGGGCAAGAAAAGTAAAGTGTGCCATCAAGTTCGTGAGAGCTTTAATCACTAGTTTTCTCATAACAAGTTTAATTTGGAAGGTAAACAAAAATATGAATATACTTGGAATAGAATATGCTAGTAGGTAGGTATGGTGGACTCTTTGGAATAACTTGGTTTAGGGAGTTAGATGCATGAGTGGAACTCATACTTGGTTGTGGAGGCTAGCAAAAGATTGGGAGCGACAAACTAAGAGAGCAATAATGGCCATAATCATGAAGAGCGACAAAACATCATTGATCAAAGTATAAAGTGATACTACAAGTTGAAAACTAAAGGATCATAAAGTCTTATGGTGACTTGGGATATTCATAACATGGTGTGAGCATGCGCCAAGTCAACCCAAATAAAGCATCAAAGGAGAATACCACAATACTATGCTTTAATATGCTAAAACAACGCATGATTCATCGAAGGCACATTAAGCAATCTCAATTGTTTATAACAAGTCATGCTACAGCAAAGAATACTAAGCATAAAGCTGAAACAATATCAAGCATGGCATGACAAAGCATAGGCCACAGTCAAAAACAAACTCTCTTTAACACTTAAGCATGAGCTTTCCTACTCTTTTCCAAACCAAACCAAACTATTTGAAAACCAGTGTATGAAAGAGGGGGTCCAACCAATATATTCAGCAAACAAAGCAAACAAAAACGAAAAAGAACACGCTCCAAGAACAACACAACTGTGCATGAAACAATAAAAATGAAGCGTTTGGAAGTAACTTGGGATTTTTATTGATGAAGAGGGATATGCCTTGGGCATCCCCAAGCTTTGACGCTTGTACTTCTTGGATATTTCTTGGGGTGACATGCGTGGCATACCCAAGTTTGAGCTTTTAGTCCATCCTTCATCTCATTACTCATTCCTTCCATACACCTAAAATTTTTCCTTCATACAAAACTTCACACAATCTTTATTAGCAACATTAGTGCACTCAAGATAATAAGTCTTTAGGTTCAGTTTTAACACCCAGAAAACTTTTAAAGCACTAGCTACTGTAGCACTTCCCTCAAAAATCTCAATTCCCCAAAAAACTAAAAAAGGAACCAACAAGAAGCAAATGCAGAAAATGGCAGAAATCTGTCAAAACAGACTAGAAGGTAAAGACGAATTTTTCTAAGACCTTCTGTTGTTCAAATCAAAAATTGTTCAACTAAGGAAAGTTAGATAACAACCTGGGGCAGAATCACAAAAATTCACGCCTCAAAAGGACATACGGAGATTTTACATGAATTTTTACGGTGAAGCACAAAAATCTGTTTCGGGATAGCAACTTTCCCAATCATTACTTCTCTCTCATTAGAGGTTACTCTTGGCACAAAAAGCAAATAAAAAGCATAAGGAGCGGTTATTACTGAAGTAATAACTTCCAAGACTCATCTAAAACTTTTGGGTTATCTCCCAATAAGTACTTTTCTTTAACGCCTTTAAGTTAGGAATAAGAAGCAAGAAAAAGAATCAAGTGTTCTCAAATTAAGAAGCATTAAGAGCAAATTTTGTTTTCATAGGAGAGGCAAAAGAAATCTTCTCTCTCTTCTTAGAGAAGTGTTCTATACCTTTCTTGAGCGGGAGTTGATATTTAATGGTGCCTTCTTTCATATCAATAATAGCACCAACGGTTCTAAGAAAAGGTCATCCCAAAGTAATAGGAAAAGAAGCATTGCATTCAACATCCAAAACATAGAAATCAACGGGGACATAGGCATTGTTAACCATAATAAGGACATCATTAAGACTCCCCATGAGTTTCTTTTTAGCATTATCATCAACTGGGACATTCAAATAACAATCTTCAAGTGGAGGCAAATCAAGCATATCATAAATCCTTCTAGGCATAATAGAAACACTACTATCAAGATCACATAAAGCTTTGAAATCAAAATCATTCACTTTCATATTAATGATGGGTTCCCAACCATCTTCTTGTTTTATAGGAATAGAAGCTTTATGTTTCATCTTTTCTTCTTTAATCTTTATGAGAGCATCAGTAATGTGTTTTGTAAAGGCCATGTTCATAGCACTAGCATTAGGACTTTTAGCACGCTTTTGTAGGAACTTAATAACCTTAGAGATATTGCAACCATCAAGATCAAAATCAAAATTATCATCTAAAGTAGTAGAACTATTACTAGCCTCAACACTAGTGGTGGTGATAGTAGAAACACTAATGTTTCTAGCAATTTCATCTTCTCTTTCCCACTTAGCATGTAATTCAGCTAATAGTCTAACATTTTCATCAATTCTTACTTGTATGGCATTAGTAGCTGCAAAAGGATTATCAATAGTTTCAAGTTTAGCAGCCATTTTATTAACCAATGAAGATTGAGCTTTAGATAAAGATGATATATTCCTTTCAGCATTAGAAAGCTTCAATTGTAAACTAGGAATTTCCCTATTTAGACTCTTAAGTTGATGGCTAATGTTATTCAAAATGATAGATTTTTCCTCCATAGTTTTAGTAAATAGTTGATTTTTTTCATATTGCATTTTCATGAAGTTCTTAGTGGCTCTTTCAAGTTCTAAAATTCTTCCTTCACTAGGTAATCCAGCTTTGCCATTATAACCATAAGTATTATTAGGAGGGTAAGACCTATAATTGTTATTACCATAAGCATTGTTGCCAAAATTATTATTTCTTATAAAGTTCACATCAACTTGCTCTTCTTGAGCAACTAAAGAGGCTAAGGGAACATTATTTGGATCAATATGGGATTCCCCATTAACAAGCATAGACATAATAACATCAATCTTATCACTCAAGGAGGAGGTTTCCTCAACAGAATTTACCTTCTTACCTTGTGGAGATCTTTTAGTATGCCATTCAGAGTAGTTAACCATCATATTATCCAGAAGCTTTATTGCAGCACCCAAAGTAATGGTCATAAAGGTACCTCCAGCAGCAGAATCCAATAGGTTCCTTGAAGAATAGTTCAATCCTGCATAAAAAGTTTGGATGATCATCCAAGCAGTCAGTCCATGAGTGGGACAATTCTTTACCAAAGAGTTCATTCTTTCCCAAGCTTGAGCAAAAGGTTCATTATCAGATTGTTTAAACTTCATTATTTCACTTCTCATAGATATAATCTTAGAAGGAGGATAGTATTTTCCAATGAAATCATCTTTGCATTTAGTCCAAGAATCAATACTATTCCTAGTTAAGGAATTCAACCATTCTTTAGCTTTTCGTCTCAAAGAGAAAGGAAACAATTTTAGCTTAATAATATCACCATCTATATCCATATGCTTTTGCATCTCACAAAGTTCAACAAAGTTATTTAGATGGGCAGCAGCATCTTCATTACCAATACCAGAAAATTGTTCTCTCATAACAAGATTGAGTAAAGCAGGTTTAATCTCAAGGAAAGTAGCTTCAGGAATAGGTGGAGCAATAGGTGTGCTCATAAAATCATTCTTGTTGGTGCTAGTGAAGTCACACAACTTAGTGTTTTCAAGAGTAGTCATTTTTTGTGTTTTTGATAAACAAAAGCAAACTAGTAAAACAAATTTTTTTGTGTTTTTGTTAAAGAAGCAAGGAAACTAAAAAAAGTAAACTAAGAAAAACAAAAATAACAAAGTAAAGAGATTGGTTATGAGGGACTCCCTTTGTGAAGATGTCCTTGACTCCCCGGCAACGACGCGAGAAAATATCATTGATGGCACGTGGTTGATGTGGGAGCTTCTTCTTCTTCATTTCCCCTGCAACGACGCTAGAAAATATGCTTGATGGCCCAAAATATATCGAGCTCGTTGGGGAACCCCAAGAGGAAGGTATGATGAGCACAATAGCAAGTTTTCCCTCAGTACGAAACCAAGGTTATCAATCCAGTAGGAGCAAGGAAACACCCCAAAGGTGTAGCTAGATGAACGTTGACAGGGCGCACTACCGGTGCCAGCAGCTACGTGGAGACCTGCACAACACAACCACAGAACTTTGCCCCCAACTTACGATGAGGTTGTAAATCTCACTAGTTTTGCTAAAAACAAAGGATTAAACGTATCAAATGGAAGGAAGTAATAGTTTGTAGATAGTAAAGACAAAGCAGTAAACAGTTGATTGTAGATTGAATGTAAAAGAAAGGACCGGGGTCCATAGTTCACTAGTGGTGGCTCTCCTTAAGATAGATAACATGCTGGGTGAACAAATTACAGTGGGGAAATTGACAAACATCGAGAAAGCATACAAGCATATACTACTCATCATGTATCCTTTGAGATTCGATTGGGCATTACAACATTATACATAGACCGCCATCCAACTGCATCTATGACTAATAATTCACCTTCAGGTTATCATCTGAACCCCCTCCAGTATTAAGTTGCAAGCAACAAATTATTGCATTACGAATTGCGTGTAAAGTAAACAATATGTTTCTTCTATGAATAAAGGATTGTTGTTTTCTCCCTAGTAGCAACAACACATCTAGTATCTTAGAGATTTCTGTCACTTCCCAGATTACTAGAGGCATGAACCCACTATCGAGCATAAATACTAACTCTTGGAGTTGCTAGCATCTACTTGGCCAAGATAGCTACTAACAACGGAAAGCATGCAAGATCACAAATAACAAAGACATGATATAATCAATAATCAATCTGAAATAGCATCTCAATATCCATCGGATCCCCGCAAACACAACATGCAGAATTACAAATAGATGATCTTGATCATGAATGGAGCTCACAAGATCTAGACATGAAAGCACAAAGGAGAAGAACCAGCCATCTAGCTACTACATAGACCCGTAGTCCAGAGATGAACTACTCATGCATCACACCGTAGGCTTGTATGATGATGAAGAAGGCCTCTAGGGTGAATTCCCCTCTTCGGCAGGGTGCCGGGAAGAGATTTAGATCCCTCCCGATCTAGGGATGGAGATGGCGGTGGCTATAGACTCTTTCGTGGAATTTTGATCGGGTACTTAGTGTTTCCGTATCAGAGGCAATATATAGGCGAAAGGAGAGGCCGAGGGGGTGCCTGGGCTGGCCACACCACCCCCTAGCATGGCCAGGCCTAGCCCGCGCGGCCAGGTGGTGTGGCCGCCCCTGGCTCCTCTCCGTCTCGTATTGTGGCTCTGTGTGTCCCTCGGTGAAATAATAACTTTGGCTTTTGTCCCGTCCAATTCCGAGAATATTCATTTTCTGACTTCCTGAAACCAAAAACAGCAGAAAACAGGCAGCTGGCACTGTGGCTCTTGTTAATAGGTTAGTCCAAGAAATCATATGAAAAGTACTCCAAAGTGTGGACAAAACACAAGAAAGTAGATAAAACCAAGCATGGAACATCAAAAATTATAGTTACATTTGCAATGTATCACGCGGCGGTGAACGGGCGCGTCTGGGGGGTAGTTGGGGTCACGGTGAGTGCGGGCACAAGCAGAGAGGGCAAGGCGTGGCGTGTGTGCGCGTGTCAGCTGCGGCGCTCTGGCGCGCTCTCGGCATGGTGGACAGAGAAGTGGGCACGGCGATTACGACTGGTCCATGGCGTGTCTTCGGTCGAGGGGTGGACAGAGGGTGGCGGTGGAGTGTCGCATGTCTCCTGGACATCGTGGGAGAGGGCGGTGCGGTCTATGGCGAGTGCGGCGTGGTCGACCGGCACGACGAGCTCGGGCGGCACTGCACTAGTGGGAACAGAAAAGGGTGGCTTGTCCACTGTGCTGTTGGATAGTGGGACGACTAGGGGAGAAGACTGAGGCACTAGTGGCGATCAATTACTTCTCAGAATAGTATAAGTTAGGCAAGTGTTTACTGTGTCTACCAGGTGCTCAACCAAATGGCCGCATGAATTCAAAGTTTGAATTTTTGGATGAAATTTGGTGAGTGTGTTTGTCACATGCTTGGGTGGCTAGTGTTGCTGGGAAAAGTCAAAGTGAATTGATTTGGATGGTTTTTGGAAAAAGGTGATCTTAGTACATACACTTGATTCAATTTTGCAATGTCCTTTAAATAGATTTGAAAATAGTTTCTGCCACTTTGTAAAGTTTTCTTGGATTCACTTTTACTTGGTCTAGCAAGGGGTGAAAAGAATTGGGAAAGTTTCTGTTAGAAATCTTTTACTAGAAACACTCAAAATGGTCTAGTGGATAAATTTGGTCAAAGTGACCATTTGCTTATATGATTCATACTTGATTTTATTTTCTTTTGATTTTGTTTGTAAATGGCCTAGATGATGTAGTATTCATATTTAAGCCATTCCTTATCATTTGTAGCAATCAAACATGGCAATTTCACTCATTCATACACTAATGCAATTCACACATACACTCATATGGGATTTAATAAGAAAGTTTTTGTTAACTCTAAACTTGGGTGATTAGAACTTGCTAATTTTGTTTAATATTTTTAGGGTGTTACAATGTTGATACATGGCTTCATCGTTACCTTCACTTACCGGAATTTTGACGTTGATCCTTTTTACGAGATCTTCGATGGTATAGCTTGGTGAAGGGACATTACTATAATCAAGTTCTTCAGGCTCCTCCCTTTGGATCCTCATCATTTTGAGTTCTTCAATAGGATTGGGCTCAGCTTTACCTCAAATTTAGCTAGAATGAGAGTTTGACTCTCGGTTATCTTACCTAGTTGTGCCTCAACGATCCTTGTTCTTTCTTGAAGGGCATGCAAATCATTTCTCAAACTAACAGCTTGGTTAGATAATTTACCAAGCATAGCATCATGGTTCTCCGTAATTTTAACTAAAATTTTATTTTGTGCATTTTGTGAGTCTATGAAAGACATATGTGTTTCTTGGAGACTACCATTATTATTTCCCATATTATTATTAGAATTACCTGCAGGACTAGCATAATGTTTTTGAAAGTTAGGATTGTAACTCTTCTTCCAAGCATGATTGTAATCACTACGAGCTACGAAGTCTATTTCTTCAATATTTGTTTCAGGGGTGGCTCTTACCTAGGTTTCCTTACCTTTAACAGCTAGTTTGATCTCATCCAACTTAGCATTGAGATCTTCATTCTCTTGTGGTGAGACAGAGTTCACCTTCTTCCTGTTTGATCTTTCCACATGCCATTGGGCATGGTTGTCTTGCATATTGTCTAGCATCTGTTTTGCTTTGGTAATATGTTTTCCCATAAATGTTCCTCCAGTTGCAGTATCAAGCATAGACTTAGATACAGGATTAAGAACATTTTAAAATAAATGGAGGATTAACCAATCTTCCATCCCATGACTAGGATAGTTTCTTAGGCATTCTTTCATCCTCTCCCATGCAAGCGCTAGTGGTTCACGCTCTTCCTGTGTAAAACCAGTAATATTAGATCGAAGTTGCATAGTCTTTGCAGGTGGGAAAATTTTAGTCATAAATAAATAAGTACTTCCCACCCATGATGTGATAGTATTTTTAGGCAAAGATAGCAACCATTCTTTAGCTCTTCCTCTTAGAGATAAAGTAAATAGACGTAATTTGACCGCATCAGGGTCAACATCTTTTATATGCATCATATCACATATTTTAGTGAAAGTATTTAAGTGCATACCTGCGTCTTCAACATCAGAGCCTCCAAATTGATTCTGTTGAACCAAACTTAAGTAATGGGGCTTAATTTCATAATCATCAACAACAATTGTTGGCTGAGTAATAGGAGTACGCAAATAATCATTATTAGGATTAGCAAACTCCCCAAGCTTCTTTCCAGCCATACTTCCTATGTTTTTGGGTTTTCTTAGACAAATAATTATAACAGTAAAAATAAGAATTTAAAGACTAACTAACTTTTTTGGTTTATCAAATAAAGACTGAATAGCAAACTAACAAAATTAAAAACAAGAAATAAAACTAGCAAGATTCCTAATAACCTCACCAGGTTAGCTATTGCTTCCCCGGCAATGGCGCCAGAAAAGGGTTGATACCTTCGATCCGGATTACGGATGTAGTATAGCTCTTTTTCCCTAGTAGACCTAGGTTATCGAATCCACGAGAAGCGAATGCGTAGTGAGGTTAGTTTAACGGACCTTCAGGAGTTTTAGAATTCCTTTTGTGTTTTTACCGGACCAGTAGCTTGCGTCTTTTTGTTGTTGTCGATGATGGAGAGAGGGCCTAGGGCGTTCGGTTTCACCTGTAGTTGTGCAAAACATCTAATGGGAATAAAAGATAGAAATAAAGTATGCATGTACTTGTTAGAGCAAGATAAATTATATGTGGACAGTGCATCCATAATTGCTATTGCCTGCACAACCGCTTATAGCAATAACCTACTAGTCTCATCCATAGAAGAAAGAGAACTAATGAAATGCATCGTGATGTCACCGGTAATCCCAAGCAAATCCCTCACATACAACCGTACTACCCCTTCTGTCACTAGGATTCCCAACCTGCAGATCAGTCATCACTCATACTCCCTATACCTGGCTCAACCCTCGGGGTCTTGGGTACCTGACAAGTCCTTAGATTGAGGCAAGAGAGGATACAATAATCATCATGTCATACAAACTAATACACGATCCCATCTATGATAATTCACATGCACAATTGCTACATGGCTAGGCCGAAGCCCTTAGCCCAAGGAAAATTACTCACACATAGAGATGAGATCAACAATCACAAACATTGTAATGAAAATCATAAGATTGATAGCAGTAGTCTTACAATGTCGTCAATCGGAGATGAGATCTACTATTACAAGTGGAGGAGTATGACTATGGAGATGGAGAAGGGTTTGGAGATCTGAGGTGGCTTTTTGGCAGAGTTTGGCTTCTTTGGGGCGGAGCAAGAGATGTTTTCCCGTCGCATGAGGCTTCTTTATATAGGGGTCCCTTCATGAAATTTGTTCTGTTTGACCTAACAGTGGCGGCACCAACTATACGACCAGAGCTATATGGTTGGAATTTTTGCTCCGGCCATATAGTTGGTCGTTATGGTGTCTGCCTTCGTTGGACGGCTCCTGGTTTCTTCTAGTTGAAGGAAATATTGTATCTTTGACTTTAATGTAGTGATTCCCTTCTTTAAACGATATTATCTATGTAGGAAAAATACAAAAGAAAGGATTGCATACACATCTGAATATTAGCATTAGTGGCAGGGTTTAGAGAGATATTTCATCAAGAATATGACTAATATCCAGTTTAAATGTGGACGTTAGATGGCTATATTTTAGACCATCAGTGCTCGCGGGCGATGAAGGAGTAGTGGATGGTGTGCAGTTGTCGATGACGAGCACTTCGGTGTACACGGTGACGTACTTCTCTTCTCATGACGACGAAATGCTGCGGTTGGTCTTCTCCATTGCTAGCGGTACTCCGGCGAACAATATCAGCGGCTCTGGTGCTCCCGCGAGAGGGAAAAGTGGGTGAGGAGATGTGCTACTATGCGAGGATTAGAAAAGTGGGTGAGGAGATGTGCTACTATAAAGAAGGCTAGGCCATGATGGGGACGTCGATATCGAGCTCGACCTCGGGCTTCAGTAATGGCGGCGGCGGTGAAAAGATTGATTCCGTCTCGAGAGTTAGGGTTTCACGCGGAAAATGTTGCGGGGGTTCGTGGCTATTTATCTGGCAAAGAAATCTTGAAGAAGGCTCAAAGACTCGGCCAAATTGATCGGGATTTGAATCGGGAGACGGTATTGTTTTCTTCCTAGACACGGGGGCGAGGTAGGGGATGAGCGTGGCGGGTCCCACCTGTCGGTGGCAGAGAGAGGGGAGTGGGCTAGGGTGTGCTGCTATTGGGCTATTGGTAGGTCGCAGGTCGCAGCCGCTACTTCTCTATGTGTTGCACACTTCTGACTACTCGAGCGGGTGCGGTAGCTAGGGTGGGCCGGCTCGAGTGGCCTTGGTAAGTAGTTTTTTTCTCTCTTTGTTTTTTAAATCCTGTTTCTTGTTTGTTTTCTAGATTTAGTTTTACAAGTACAAATGGAGTAATTCTAATTTCCATAACACATACTATAAACTTTATAGAAATTAATTTTGACAAAATCAAAATATCCTTTATGCCATTTGCATATAAAGCACTATAAGGCTAGTTTAGGAAATTCAAAAGTAGGGTTTAATTTTTTGATTTTAAATGCGATACTACCAAAATATTTTTAGGACATTGGGGAAATACTTTTCCTGTCCAACACAAAACCCAAACAATATTTTCTAAAAAAAACCTTAGAAGTTGATTTCTTTGAATTTCAAACGGGTTTTTGAAAATGCTTTTTTTACTCAAGCTTTCTGCATGATGACATGATTCAATTCAAATGATTTTTTTAAGTCTCAATTCTCTAAATCTTGGGATGTTACACCCATATGTTTAACCCCTTCCTTTTCCTAGGACCAAGAGAAAACATATGATGGCTCAGCAGCTCGAAAATCAACGTGAGTAAGAAAGGATGTTCCTCGAGATGCTATAAGAAGAGGCACAAGCAAGAAAGACTAACGAAGTATGTTTACAAGAGTCCGGAGAACCAACGAAGGAAGATATTCTAACCATGTTTTCATATTGTAATGTGATGGAGCTAGACACCAAACCTTCACAGTTCGTTGATGAAAAGGTAAAAGCTAAAGAAGTTGGTAAACCTATTCTTCCTTGTATTTTTGGTGGAACTTCTTATTATGGCCTCTACAACATGGGAATAGCTGTTAACAGAATCCCATTTAATTTTTATTTGAAAATCCAAAATGAACTAACCCTAGCTGAATTAGACGATACTGACATGACTATAATGCTTGCAGATAAGATACTCAGAGTTCCTATGGGAATAATTGGAGATGTTCCTATCTGTATTGGACCATATAAGTATACCATTGATTTTGTACTTATCGATATACCTACTAATGTTTATTGTCCAATTATTTTTGGAAGAACCTTCTTGAACACCACAGGAGCAAACATTGATTGCATCTCTCAAGTTTGGTGAAGAGAAAATGGATTTCCATTTTTCTAAATTTGACCACAAGCCAACAATCGAAGATTTGGACGATTATGAGTATGGACAAGAAGAGGAAGGTAATATCATTATTCTTGCTGCAGTGGTTATTGAGACTCCTGGTGATGATTTAGCAAGCAGTTTAGTCGATAATAAAAGCATCCTCCAAGACATAGAAAAAATGGAAATGGATGATTATCTTGACTCCACACCTACGATGAATCCGGAGATGAATCAAAAGTATGAAGAACCTATCAGAAAAGGAGATGAGGAACCTCCACCTCCTACTCTCAAAACCTTAACCAAGGAATTAAAATTTAGGTTTCTTGATGGAACTAATAATTTTCCCATTATTATAAGTTCTAACCTTGTAGAAAAAGAGGAGGAGAACTTAATGATGGTTCTCCGGATGCATCGGAATGCTCTTGGGCATTCGATGAGTGACTTGAAAGGGATCAACCCCTTGATAGACACCCAAAGAATATTTATGGAAGACGGATCCCAGCCGGTTGCAGACTTTCAGAGGCGACTTAAACCTCACATGAAAGAAGAGGTAAGGAAGGAAGTAATACATTTACTAGATGCAGGGATCATCTTTCATGTGGAGGAGAGTGAATGGGTAAGTCATGTTCATTGTGTTCCGAAGAAAGGTGGATTTACCGTTTTTGAAAATGAACACAATGAGATGATACCTACTAGGACCGTTATTGGTCACAGGATATTTATTGACTATAGAAAACTTAATAAGGAAACTAGAAAGGATCATTATCCTTTACCATTTATAGATCAAACTTTAGAAAGGCTTGCTATGCATTCTCACTTCTGCTATGTAGATGGTTATTCGTTTTTTTCTCAAATTGTTGTTCACCCTGATGACCAAATAAAAATAACCTTTATTTGTCCTTTCGGTTTATATGCTTATTTTTGTATGCCTTTTGGTATTTGCAATGCCCCTGCCACCTTCCAAAGGTGTATGACTGCCATATTCGCTGATTATGTTGAAAGTATTATGGAAGTATTCATGGATGACATTTCTGTTTATGGAACTTCATTTAATCACTATCTCCATTACCTTCATAAATTTTTGGAGATATGTGAAGATACTAACCTAGTCTTGAATTGGGAAAAATGTCATTTTATGGTTCAAGAAGGTATAGTGCTTGGTCACAAAATTTCAGGTAAGGGTATAGAAGTTCATAAACCAAAGATTGAAGAAATAGAAAGGCTCCCCCTCCTTGCGATATAAAAGGTATTAGGAGTTTCTTAGGCCATGCCAGATTTTATAGAAGATTCATTAAGAACTTCTCAAAAACTATGAAACCGCTTACTAACCTTCTTCAAAAGGATGTTGCTTTTAATTTTCATGAAAATTGTCTTACTGCTTTTAACATATTAAAAAAGTCTTTCTTGAAGCCCCTGTTATAAAACCACCTAATTGGAAGAAACATTTTGATCTATTCTGTGAGGCTAACCACGAATATGTTGGAACAATTCTTTGCTAGTATGATGGTGATGAACTCAATATCATTCATCATGCTAGCCGTACCTTGAATGGTGCCCAAAAGAATTACCCCATGGCAGAAAAGGAATTTTTTGCCGTGGCTTTCTCATGTGATAAGTTTAGATCTTATATTATTGACTCGTAGGAAAGAGTGCATACTGATCGTGTTGGCTTGAAAGAGATCCTTGAAAGGACTAACGTTAAGATAAGAATGATCTGTTGGACTTTATTTTTGCAAGAATTTGATTTACAGATTCTCCAAAGAAAAGAAGAATAGGAGGAAGCATCCATGGACATTGAGGAGATTGATCCCCCGGGGTAGTGTCATTCATCTGCATACCCTCACGAACTACAATTCCTAAAATAAAATTTTAATTTTATCTTTGCAATGTTTTTAGCAATTTCTGGCGACCAACCTTGTCCAAAGAAACAAAGAAAAGGTTGATTCAAGAATTAAAAGGAGATGAAGGTACTATAACACCCTAGATTTCTACTTGTCTAGGAGTGCTACCACTCATCTAAAATTTTCTTAAAAAAAACGACAATACAAAAATTCGGTAGCACCTCCTTTGTTTTGAAGGACATCCACGACAGGCAAAACACAAGAAAAGGGATATAGCCAAAAACAACTATATAAATAAGCATCCATGCAGTTCATATAATGCATAATCATTCCATGACACAAATTCTATAGGTGGAGCGACCAAAGGCTCACAAATGACGTGCAAACGACTGCACGTATTACGATAAGTAATAATGGCAAACAAAGAATTATATGTGGTAGGTGTTCTATGATATGTAGTATTGATGTGTGCGTCAAAGTGGTGGCGAGCTACTCCCTTCCATGCATGTCGCTACTCCGAGTACCTGAAATCCAAATAAAAACCAAAGAAAAGGCAAGAGTGAGTAAAATATACTCAGCAAGTACATGTTCAGAACCGAATCAACAACATACAAAATCCAATACTCATTTCATAGGATGACAAGAAAATATTGTTACACATTTTATATTTTACGGTACGAGCATTCCGGAATATTTACTGTTAAATTCCTCACCGATCTCGCGAAATAGTTAATCAAGTGAATTGTCATCGACCTATCTCAAGCTCACCGGAGTAGTTATATAGTAAGTTAAATCACCGTCCGCTCCGGAATAGTTATTTATAACTTATTCATCGCCCTGACTTAAAATAAACTTTTCGACAACATCTCAAATCATGAACACCAAAGAAAGAACCAACATCACACAACCAACAACTAAAAGATGGAAACCATAACACAAAGTACTCGTCATGGAATTGCCTTAGAACATACGTTTTAAGCTTAAGAATCACCCCCAGCACCCGTAGCTCCAAATCTCGAAGGAAACAGTCTAAATTATAGTGTGTAGTCTTGGTCCAGATTTGATCCTATAGCTAGAAGCCGACATAACTGAACCTAGCTGTGGTAACTATCTGTAGCTCACACTGAAATTTACCAACTAATATCGTAGCATCCATCGACTAACCAAAATAGCTATCGGGTATCAACTATAGAGGAGCAGTACTACTATTTCTAATTTGAACCTTGCATTAACGATTGTTGTTAATTACAACAAAACCAACACGCGCTAGCATCCAGTTAATATCTGCACCTACTAGTATTGGGATACTAACGGGAAAAATATGCCTAGTACTAATCGGAAAACTAATAATTAGCTCAGCTAGTTTCCAATGTAATGTGGTCGGCGGCAAAACTCGTACCTAGCTACTGAATTTGGTGCGGACTAGACTAGAAATAAAATCAGCAAGACACGTTGCTGCTGGCGGAGGGATATACTTAAGCAAAGCAGTGACGGATCGACGAGGCCAAAACCGATGCAGGCCACGGCGACCACGACGCCTGCACTCGAGCCACTATGAACGGCGGACTACGGAGGAGTCCCTAGGCGACAGCGGCAGCAGCGTCTAGGATTGGGGAACGTTTTAGTTCAGGGTGAGGACTAGGTCTAGTCCGGGGGTTTTCTTTTTATTATTTCTCTTTTTTTCCTTCCAGTCGGAAACGGATTCAAGCTCAAACGAAAATATTCAATAGCCCAAATTTAACATATCTTCAATGATTCATTTGACCTCAGATTTGCATAAATTTATACTCTTTTTCGATTAGCTCGACGAGACGAACCCAACCATGGTATTGGATTCTTCATTCGGCTTATGATTCAAAAAGTCAATTATTTTTTTGTCAACTATATAAAAGTAACCTCGACACTAACTTTCAAAACTTTTGGGATATTACAGGTACCCGAATAAACTCTTTCCCTCTCGATGAACAAGATATTTAAAATCTTGAAACACCTTTGTTCTGGTTGACTATTTGTTGTTTCTATTTACATTTCGGTTTTCCTTTGCTTTTCTGAATCCACTTCCAATTTTATGAGGTTGGTAAGGGTGGGCAGTACGACTAGACCTGCCCGTACCATTGCTCGTTAAACCATCAGTAACCCTTGCAAGTTTTTCACATATCGGTACGACCGATTCGTATGGGCGCATCCTCCCGTATGGCTGGTCCTTACCAGTTCTGTGCTTTCCCGTTTGATTCTTGTATTCTAAAAAAGACAGAGAGAGAAACGAAGTCGGTAATAATCAGTATGGGTGTGCTGTATGGACGGGTTCTGCTCGTACCACTTAGTCGGTTAATTAGTCACCACCTTCGGTAGGACAGATATTTGGAAAAAACCTAGCACTGGCGCGCTGTACAGGCGTCCGCCCATACCAGTGGTAGTTGCGATTTAGTTTTCTTCCTTTTTCGCTTATTTCTTTCCTTATTTGTTGGGATCCTTTTCTTGTCCGACATGTGTCCTTCCAGTATGATTTTTTTCCCTGTCTCTAACCCTTCATAAGCCTTCCAAAAGGTTTCTTTTCCCCTCTTGCCAAACAGATCTTCACCACGTCGTTCCTCCCTCTCACGAACCTTACAGCTATGTCTTACCCATGGAACATCGTTCAAGCCAAGGTGGATCACCAGGGATCTTCTGCAAGGATCACAGAAGACGCCAAGGGGGTAGCCGCCATGCAGAAGAAAGAGGGGAAGCACTATGTAATCAGTTAGGAGCCGAAGATGTATTCAAGCTGGTGGAGATGGTCAAGGACGGGCGTAAAGTGTTCAGCCTTAGTGTGGGTAAAGTAGGTGATTCTAAAGAAGTTCAACTCAATCCAGAAGAATATGGAGAGTCCTACTTGGAGAGGCTGAAGCAACAACGAGAAAACATCCAAGCTTCCCTAGATAGACTCGATCGTCGAATCAAGAAAGTCGAGGTAATATCTCCAGGCTCCTCTAAACACATTGAGTTGTTGCGTTATTATCTAAACCAGATGGACCTGAAGATAATGAAGGGACTAGAAGCCAACCTCAACATTAGCCTCCGGTCCATCAGTGCACAGAAGCAAACAATTGAGATGTATAAGGCACTTACGAAGCAATTGGAGACAATTAGTGAGCAGCGCCGAATTCGCATCATGATCCTAGAAGCAACAAACAAGACGCTTCATGAAAGCCTTCATAATTCTAGGACTTATTCTACAAACTAAGGACATACCATGGTATCAAATAATCGCAAGGTATTATTTGATCCTACTGGTTTGATCCAAGCTTTAGGAAGATCTATAACACCTTGTAATCGATCTTACAGTTTTAGCATTTTTTGCTTTACTGGAAACATGATAGGTTTTAATTCCAGAGTTTGCACTAGTTGCATCATCTTCAAGTTCCCTTTTGTTCGAGAAATGAATTATATCCGTTGAGTTTTAGGACTTTATGATATTTGAAGTTATCTTTTGATTCATGATTATTATATTAGATGATTGAATTAGGTTGAGTGTTATAATACTTGTACAACTATCATGATTTTAGGGACTTCCACACCAATACAAGTATTAATTAAAGTATGAGAAGAAAGAATTTTGGTAGCATATTATAGTCATAGGTTTTAAAAGCCATAAACAGTAGTGAGCTTGATCAAGTGGTTGTACTAAAAAAGAGTATAAATAAAAGAACAACTATCAAAAGAATTCCAAGGCAGAAGAAAGGTACAAGCCTGGAAAGAGAAAAAGAATGATCATGAATCTTCATTACTGAAATTAAGTGCTCAACTAATTTAACTTTATGATTATATAATACGTTGAATCACTAAAAGCTTCTTATAACTTCATTGATACCAAAAATGTGTGGAAACCTCCATGTCATGTGATGTGTAAGGGTGTGATAATACCCCCGAAGTAACTTTACATCTAATATTGTATTCCTGTTTTCATTTTTGCCTCATTTATTGTAATGACTCGTGCCTCATGAATATAATTATCTTATCCATAAGCCACCATCTTTCTCGGGGACGAGAAAGAGCCTATCTTAGGGGATTTGATGATTCTAAAATTGAAGCATATTTACCTTTTTTTTACATAAGTAGAATAGGGATTTTTGTATTTTAATGTGTTTGCACGCACCTTTTGTCATTGTTTAAACATGATCCCGAATTACTAAGTCTCTTATGAACATATCAATTGGAACTATCATATTATGTTGTAATATGATATTTTTTAAGTGATAAAAGTCATCTAATTGATTTGCCTTCGCACCTGGGAGAATAGAAAACGTGAGGAAGACTACTGCAGTGTTAACGACCAGTGGTGCGGGAGGTGACTGCCCATACCACATGGTAGCACGACCACCTTCTCAAATACTTTCTCCTGGCAAAGACGGATCACATATAAGACATTCACAGCAACCTTGAGCCACGAAAAACCACACCAGAAAGGGATCTGAAGGAGGAAATTGGAGAAGGGAAAATCCCCGCTGGTTCATGGATCATTGGAGGACACCGCATCATCCCCTTCATCATCAACCGATGCATCGCCATCACCACTATTACCCCCATCTTCCATTCATTAGGTCTTGTTGTAATTCCAGATTCAATTGTGGTTTGCACTAGATTTATCCCCGTACTTTTATCGATCCATTTTCTTATGATGATGTCGTTGGTTGCTTCCATGTATGAGTAGTTTCCCCTTATTCTTGGGGAGATGGAGAGACCCTAGCACTATTATGAAATTTAAATAAAGATGATCGATTCTTGTATCCATATGACTAACTGGTATATGATAGATTTATGATGTGTGTTTGATCTCTCTCTTTAGATGGTATAAGTAGTCGGTCACATATCATTTTCCTTTGGTACTAAAGACAAGGGAGAAATCCTTTGGACGTGTTCCCCGGAGCTATCATGACTATAAGCACCGGCTAGCAACCTGCACGGTCAAAGGAGGATTAATAGAGATTCCCTAAGCTAATTACGATATCCACGAGGAGACCCTTAATTGTGGTGGTCTGTATGGGTGATTGCTCTCAGACATCGTAGTGGTTATTTAGAGGTGACCTCATTCTTGGCTCAACAAAGTGACTGCCTACGAGCCTTGTAGTGAACATCTTATTATGGAGCTCTCTCCACACATATCATGATACAAGAAGTAGGTTATCCTAATTATTAATAATAATATCATCCTAGAGGTGTATCCTACACCCCGAGAATGCTTTAGTCCTATTAAGTTCAACCATGTTTCCAAACACTTTTGTTACTTGCTTTCTTTTACTTGTATTAATTACTTTCTACATTCAACCAAAAACCTTTCAAACACTCTTTACTTGAAATCAAAGGCAGCTTACAAGTATCCTTTGGTAGACAATGACGAGGGGCATAAATACCTTAACCAAATAGCTCTTTGTGGGTTCGATGCTCTTATTTCGAAACTAGCTACAATTGATCTATGCACTTGCAGTCATCAATGATATTCTGATATATTCCAAGGATAAGGAAGAGCATGCTAATCATTTGAGAATACATTGCAAATCCTGAGGGAGCACAAGCTATATGATAAGTTTAGTAAATGTGAGTTCTTGATGGATAAAGTAGAATTCCTTGATCCTGTTATTAGCAAGGTTGGAATTGTTGTCAATCCAACAAAAGTTCAATCAGTATTAGATTGGAGTGCACCTACCAATGTTAAACAAATCAGAGGTTTCTTGGGAATGGCAGGGTATTACAGAAGGTTCATTGAAGGTTTTTCCAAGATATCCAGACCAATGACTAAATTGCTAAGAAAGAATACTCCATTTGTGTGGACTAACAAGTGTGAAGAAAGTTTTCAAGAATTGATGACCAAGTTGACTACAAGACCAGTTCTAGCAGTGTTGGAGAGACGCAAAGATTACACAGTTTATTGTGATGCATCCAAGGATGGATTGGGTTGTGTGCTGATGCAAGATCGCAAAGTTATTGCTTATGGGTCTAGACAACTCAAACCACATGAAGTCAACTACCCAACACATGATTTGGAGTTAGCAGCAATGTTGTTTCTTTGAAAAGTTGGATGCATTTTATTTATGGAGCAAGGTGTGAACTATATACAGATCACAAAAGTCTCAAATATTTCTGTACCTAGAAGGAATTGAACATGAGGCAGAAACAACAGCCACAGTTGATTAAGGATTATGATCTTACCATCAACTGTACTCTAGGAAAGGCTAATGTTGTCGCAGATGCTTTAAGATAGAAGAGATCTATACTCAACCTACAAATAGGGAGTTGCCAAAAAAATTGAGGATGGACCTAGAAATATTACAAGTTCAATTAATAGGAACAACATCTCTTGGAGGTTTAGCTACTATGAGGACTATTGCAGAAAGTTATAGTGATCTTCATAATGAAATATTTTGGTGACAATAGGATGATCCTTTCATTATCAAGGAAATGAAGAGGATATCAGAAGGTCAAGCATCAGCATTTCACTTGGGTGATTATAGTTCTTTATTGTTCCAGAATCGAATATGTGTGTCGGATGTACTTGAAGTTAAAGAGATAATATTTCAGGAAGCTCATGAAACGCCTTATTCAATTCACCCAGGCAGTACCAAGATGTACATGGATCTCAAGAATTTATTCTAGTGGAACAACATGAAATGGGACATTGCTAAGTATGTTTCTTGATGCCATACTTGCCAGAGAATGAGTTGAACATCAAAGTACAGTAGGACCAATGCAATCTTCGGAGATTCCAAAATAGAAATGGGAGGAAATTGGGATGGATTTCATCGCTGGTTTACCCATGACTCAGAAATGCAAAGATATGATTTGGGTGGTCGTGGAAAGACTTACAAAAAGTTTACACTTCATACTAGTGAATCAGAAGGACAACACAGAAATGCTAGTAGATATATATGTCAAAGAAATTGTGTGCAAGCATGGAGTGCCCAAGAATATAGTAACAGATAGAGGGTTTGTGTTTACTTCAGAATTTTCAAAGTGATTACATGAAGCACTTGGGTCAAAGCTAGATTTTAGTACATCTTAGCATTCAGAAACAGGAGGTCACATAGAACGGACTAATCAAATCTTAGAATATGTGCTTCGAGCATGTGCTTTAGATTTCATAGGTTTGTGGGAAGAACATCTACCTTTAGCAGAGTTTTCCTACAACAACAACTATCAAAGTAGTTTGAAGGCATCACCATATGAGGTACTTTATGGTCGAAGATGTAGATCTCCAATGTGTTGGTATAAACCTAGAGGAAACAAAGATTTTGCACGAGATTGTATCAAGGAAAAGTAATACATCATTGATATCATCCGAGATCGGTAGAAGATAGCTCAGAGTTGATAGAAGAGTTATGCAGATCAAACTAGAAGATCTTGGCATCCTGAAGTTGGGGACATGGTATATCTTAAAGTTAGTCTAATGAAGGGAGTCAAAAGATTCAGAGACAAAGGGAAGCTAAGTCCAAGATATGTTGGACCTTAAGGTTATGAGCCAGAACATAGCAGTGGCTTATGCTCTGGAAATTACCAAATGAGTTAGCTCAAGTTCACAATGTCTTCCATGTATCACAACTTCGAAAGTGTTTAAAAGCACTAGAGGATTCCATTACTCATAAGGAGTTGGAGCTACAAGCAGACTTGACTTATGTTGACAAACCATCCAATATTCTGGAAGAGAACTAGAAGAGGTTGAGAAATCAAGCTAATAAATATTGTAAGGTGCAATGGAAACATCATCCAGAACGAGAAGCAACTTGGGAGAAAGAGGATGACTTGCGTGAAGCCTATCCAGAACTATTCAGGTACACACCAATACAACTTCGGGACGAAGTTTTATTTAAGGGGGGAAGACTGTAACATCCCAGCGTTTACGAACCAACGAAGGGTAGATGTAGGAATATGTGCATGTGCATGCATTCATCTATAAAATTGGGGTAAATTTTTCGCAAACAAAAAGAGTAGAGGGATTGGGGTTTATTTCACTTTAGTGAGTTAGCATTTAGCTCATTTAGGTAGATGTTATGAATTATGATGTGAACTCTAGGAACCTTTGACTATTTTGGGAAATTAGTTTCATTTGGCATTTGAAGTTTGAATTGACATTTGAAATAAATTCAAGTTATAAATATCTAGGAGTTTATCTTATTAAAGAAATTATAATAATGTTTAAATGAAATATTATTGTTGTCACATATTGTATATTACAAAGTTGTACAAGGATACAAATAAATAAGAACTTATTACAAATGGAATAATTGCAAATAAACTAAAGAAAATCTTTATTGAATAAACATATATTACAATGTCTTTACGAATGAATAAAGGAAATTACAAAAGGATAAAAGAAAACCCTACACTATTTTCCTAATATAATCTTTATCTTCTCATATTTTCCTGTGTAGTTTTGTACCTACAAGTAAATAAGTAAAACAAAAGATCGAATAAAATAAAGGATTAGTGTTAGTGTTTATGCTCTCAGAATGAACAATCTAATGCACTATTAATATTACATCACTGAGCATATTTAGAGAGGGGAAAGTTTCACCAATTGTAGGATATGTTCTTATTGTCATAACAGCCTCAGTGCAACATCATTGGCCAAAGGGGAAAATTTCACTAGAGATAAAGATGGAAAGGCTAAGGAAAAAGCAGTAATAGTCCAAAGTTACTTGAACTGATCCGTCTTAGCATAGCAAGCATGCACACAACACACACAATAGTGCATGACTATGTGTTGTCGACGCAGGAGTAAACCTGGGTAGGATAACATCCATCTCATCTCAGCCAGATACTCACCAGATCAACCACTAAATCACCAAAGAAATCCAATAGCCATCAAGCCAACATGGTAACCTAAGGAGAGGTGGATTAGGTGTTGGGTAAGGCCAAGCTAGGAGTAGGTCAAGGAGGGGTAGGCCAAGCAACCACAGGGAGGAGCTGGACTACATCACAACCAAGGAAAAGGGTCAGCATAGCCATCACATCAACAACAAGCAATCTTAAGCCACATCAACAATACACGTTGTCATTTCCTTCCTCATACATATTTTTTGGTCTTTGTTAAGATCCAGATATGATTAAGGGAATTGAAAGCATATTCTCATAACTATAATCAAGTGGAGTATAAATTCATCCCTAAAGCTAAATCATATCCATATAAATATTTATACATGTATAGAAGATGAAGCCTCGGATTGTTGCATCCTAGGCTAGGGGTTATTTTCTTGAATTAGTTGGTAGATCATCAATAGTGGATGATTCAAGTACCAAGATTCCTAACAATCAAGCACATCCATGTTTGTTAGAGGTTACCATTGTGTACCATATAATAGGAGGCTTCATAATGGCATCCATCTGTAACACCCCAAAAATATTAATCAAGATTATCAAGTTCTAATCACCCAAGTTTAGGGTTAATGTAACATCCCAAAACTCTAATCCAAGGTTATTAAGATCCAAATCATCAAATTTAGAGTTAACAAAAACTTTCCCATTTAAAAATATTAAAGCATTCATATGTGTGTGCATATAAATTAGGAGTTGTTTTGAATTGCCATGTTTAAGTGATCCATTGATTGTAAAATGATTCTTAGGTGAATTGAACATCATATAGATCATTCCAAAACAAATCCCAAATAAAAACAAATCAAAATGAATAAAAGAAAGAAATGGTCATTTTTGCCATTTTAACTACCATGCCTACTTTTGCTATTCCTAGAACTCAAATCTTAATAAAAAAATGTGGATCTTTGCACCCCTTGCTAGTAAAAGTAGTGATGTACCAAGGCCCACTTAGTGATCTACCAAAAACTTTCAAACACTAATTTTAAATGGCATTTGAAAATTGAATCTAGTGTAGGTATCAAGAATAAGATACAACACTCCACCAAAAATCAGCCCAAAATTCAATTGTTTTGTTCTTGCGGTCATTTGATCGAACAGGTGGCATGCACATTTTTTCTGGCTAACTAATACTGTTGGTAAGTTAAACCCTTGTCCCCCATTTGACCCTCACTACTCTCCACTGTCCCCCTGAGTCCAACAAGACCCTCACGGGCCTACCCCTAAGCCGCAACAAAATTTGAGCGCCGCCACTTTGTGGTCACCGCCAGCCAGAAGAGGGCAAAGCGCTAGGGACAGCGCCACGCCATTCCAGCAAGTCCCCTAGCTCCGCCCAACCCTACCGCACCTCCTTGTCCACCCCTCGATCACCCACAGCCCCTAGACCACTCCCCAGCCTCGTCGCCCTTTCTCTCTATGAGCTCGCCAAAGGACGCCAGAGCGCGATAGCCGCCAGCATGCCACAGACCACGCCTCGACCGCAAACCGCGCACGCTGCTCCGCCTCGACCCCAGCACCCTGCTAGACACGGCCGTGCACCGCCGCGTGACCCACAGTCGTCGTGCGCCACGTCGAGCACCGCCTATGTCTCCCAGAGCGCGAGACGCTCCCGACCACCATCCACCGCCCCTAGTCACACCATTAAGCCATAGAGCACCGCCAGGAGGAAAGCCACCGTCCGCCTACGCCACCCATGCCGATAAGCGTCTGTCAATCGTCTGTGAGCTCATCGCCGCCCCTCGGTCCCCTCGTCGAGCCTATATAAGGAGCCCTCCCTAGCACCAATTCTTCACACCACTCAACTCCCCTCTCAACACTGAGCCTTCCCCACCTCTTGCCGGAGCCGCTCGAGCCATAGTTCGCCGGAACTACACCGGAGGAGCCCGTTGTAGAGGAGGGGAAGCTGTCGTCGATTCCGTCCACCGCAGACCCTGTCGTGACTTCGCCTGAGTCCACCGTCGCCATCCACTTCGATCGCCCGCCTCGACGCACTAGCTGGAGCCCTGGTACGTCCCCAGTAGACCCCCACCATCTGTTTAGGGTTCGGTCTCGCCGGCGACGAGTCTGTCGTCGACGACGACTATGAGCCGTTGATCCATGTTCTAATCATGTGGCCCAGATCGCGTGATACCGATTCGGGTTTTAAGTCTCGCTGACAAGCGGGACCAACCTGTCAGCCGCCCTCTGCGCTGCTGAGTGCCACTGGGCCGGCCCATTAGTGTTCCCACGTGACCCATTTAATTCAAATTTAGATTTATCTATTTTCGCTGAAACTCAGTTCTGTCCCTTAGTTTAATAATCAATTCAGTAAGATTTACTAAACCAAATTGAGTGATTCCAATTTTGTTGGACAGCTTCTGAAAATATCTATCCAAGCCCGTTGGAATTAATTCATTTAGAGTTAGATATCTCTCCTAGTAAAAATAACAAGACAGAAGCTTTTGCACATTCAAACATTTTTATAAAATCAACCATAATAGATTTTGAGTTGATTCCAACTCTCAAAAATCACATTTAACCATACCTATCTGAATATATAATAATATTTAGGTTTGCATGCAGTGACTTTGGACTAGTACCAAAATAATGCTATATAGCCATTTCTAGTCACTTTAAATCATTAAATATTAAACTTAAACTTAATTAAATGTGAGCCAACCTTTAAATACATTCCCATATGTTAGAATATGTGGTGATGACATGTGTCCACATGATCCCATATTTTAAGTGGAGAATATTAAATCTTAGTTATTTTTAATGAGTAGAAATTACTATTCTCAATCAAAAAGAGTGAAGCTAGTTAAATAAAACCTTGTGATGCTTGTGATGATAATAGATCATCAAATGTGTGGTTTAGTATGCTAAGTAGCCTCGTTAAGTATTGTTTGGTAATTGTGTATTCCGTATGTATTTATACACGATAGTACCGACCAAGCTTTCGAGGAGGAGGAGTTCTACCAAGAAGAGGAGGAAGAAAACTTCAACCACTGCACCAACCAAGGCAAGCTATTGTTAGCAAGCTAGAATTAATTTAGATAACCTAAGCAAGATGCATTAGTCATTCTTTGGTTATACCACTTTGACTAGTACCTACTCCAAGTTTTACCTTCAAGCTTTTACTTTCTTTACTTTACCAAAGTCCCTTACTTGTTGAAGGTAGCATAAAAAGTATAAAACTTGACCTATCTAGATAACCTTAGATGTCATTCTATGTCATGAGATTACTCTTAGCATCCTACCTTAGTGAACACTCTTAACTTAGTAACTTAGAGCTAGATCAAAACTTGAGTGATGGGGATATGCTGAAGAGGGTATGCCCAGCAGGACATTCCAATTGGGCCGAAGGGCCTGTGAGTGGGCCTGAAGAACGGCGACTAAAGTAAAGGCCTGGCTACTGGAGACTGAAGGCCTAGAGGCGTACTTGAAGCCCAGTTGGATTTGGTCAAAAACCTCTGAGTCCATATCTTTCTCGGTTGTAACTTGTAAACCCTAGCGAGGTGACTCCTATATAAACATCCCTAGGGTATCCTTAGAACTTACATTCCATCATACACCCCCTCAAGCGACTCGCTGCTTAGATGCTGAGCTCGCCACCCTTGTAACTTGCTCTCCATTAATCCAATCTAGTAGTAGTAGGTCTTTACCCTCCAGTGGGCCGAACCTGGGTAAACCATGTGCATCCGCCCCCATCTCGCATCGCAGATGGCCGCCAGCTCTTCCTCACGTTTCAATCAATCGCTGCCAGTAGCAGGGACTTCCGTGGCCATTTCCACGACAGTGGCGCCCACCATGGGGCATAGCGGGACTGGCCTGAGTTCTATGGCAAGACCCTACTTGCTGATCGATCGGCCGCTCGCCACTGGACGCATGATCGCTGATGTCTATGCACTTCTATTCTTGTAGACAGTTGTTGGGCCTCCAAGTGCAGAGGTTTGTAGAACAGCAGCAACTTTTCGCTTAAGTGGATCACCCAAGGTTTATCGAACTTAGGGAGGAAGTGGTCAAAGGTATCCCCTCTCAAGCAACCCTGCAATCAAGATACAAGAAGTCTCTTGTGTCCCCAACACACCCAATACACTTGTCAGGTGTATAGGTGCACTAGTTCGGAAAAGAGATAGTGAAATACAAGTGGTATAGATAATTATAAGTGGTAATGGTGATGGAAAATAACTTGATGGCGTGGAAAAGACTAAAGGCAAACTGAAATAAGGATGGAAGCAAGCAAACATGTAACAGATCTAATAGCAAACGAAGTTTCAATGCTTAGAAACAAGGCCTAGGGATCATACTTTCACTAGTGAACACTCTCATATAAATATATCATCTTCATGATACTACGCTGAACTACTCTCTGGTTGGACACTCTAATCCATGGTAGGGCTATAACAGCACACCTTAAATTAAGCCTTTCCCATCTAGAAAACCCCACACTGTCACCTTGAGTAATAGATGAGTCCAACAAACACCACAATTTCATAAAGATATCCAACTCCAAATATAACTCATAACAAGTATTTGTAATCTCTAGCCTAAGTGCCACCATGGTGTGCACGCTGTCACTTTCACATACATGGGGAGAGCAGAGATCTATTAAAGCACTTGAGTAGCAAGGTAGATCTATAGATTACAAGCTCATGATCTCAATAAGATCATGCATAGAGAGAGATGAACACATAGCTACCGGTAGAACAATTAGCCTCGAGAGAGAAGTACTCCCTCCTCATCATGGGAATCGACAATGGTGATGGAGATGGTGGTGGAGATCGATGGAGATGGCTTCGGGGGCACTTCCCCGTCCCGTTAGGGTGCCGGAGCAGAGACTTTCTGTCCCCCAAATCTCCCCTTCGTTGGCGGCGGCGCTGCAGAACTTTTCGTGGCTGGAGGCTTGATTCTTTAGGGTTTTGGCTTCGGGAGGCTTCTTATAGGCCAGAGGGCAAGGTCGGTGGGCGGCCAGGGGGCCCACACCATGCCCTGGCGCGGCCTAGGTGGACCCGCGCCTAGGGGTGGTGTGGCCACCCTATGGCCCCTCTCCGACTCTCCTTCTGGCTCCGTGAGTCTTCCGCGAAAATAGTAACTTTGGCTTTTGTCCCGTCCAATTCCGAGAATATTCATTTTCTGACTTCCTGGAACCAAAATCAGTAGAAAACATGCAACTGGCACTGTGGCATCTTGTTAATATGTTAGTCCAAGAAATCATATGAAAAGTACTCCAAAGTTGGAACAAAACATAAGAAAGTAGATAAAACCAAGCATGGAACATCAAAAATTATAGATACATTTGCAATGTATCAACATCCCCAAGCTTAACTCCTGCTCGTCCTCGAGTAGGTAAGTGATAAAAAGAAATAATTTTTGAGGTGACATGCACCATCAAATACTTGATCAAAGTATTTGCAAAACATTCGAAGCTGGGATCATAGTACTTCAATCATAACATGAAAGATAAAGTTCTAGCAATAAGCAAAGAGACTATGATGCAACATGAAAAGGCACAAACAAAAGATTCATGAATAACAATGCTTTGCAAGACGTTTGTTTGTTTCACATAAATAAAACATAGCATAATAGTATCCAGCTTGTCCCTCATAGAGTAGCAAATATAAATGCATAGGACACCTTCAAAGTTCATAAGAGTGACTAGATACAATAGTTTAAAACAAGCAATATCAAGTTATGCATCAATCAACTAGTCTTGGGACAAAGCACATAGAACTAAGAATGGCCACTATGCTCTCAAAGTAGGTGCCTAAAGATAGAAGGTGGAGACTCAATATAATGGTGGAAGAAAGGCCTTTTGTAAAAGGAAGTAGCGATTCAAGTCTCATAAAGAGCTTCCAAAAATTATAGTACTTGTAGCTTTCAGCTCTCATTGCCCCTATCATAAGCATCTTGAAGGTGATTAAGGTTAAAGTGACACAACTAAGAGGATATGCTTGACAAGCTATAAACCGAAATCTCATGCCCCTTACTTATGAAGACCGATCCTCATGCTCCTCAACTTTAGTCATGAGTAAGATCTTGTAATTGTAAGCATATGTGTATCATTAAGAACCTCCAACGGGGTACCCCTTGGAGATGATACGGGAGCTTTCCCATAGTCAAAATGACAAGGCAAGCAGACAATGGGCATCTCAGCGATCTTTTTATTTGCTATTTGCATAGGTTTTTATTGAGGATGCTTCATAGAGTGCTCATTATGGTGATGATGCAAGTTTCCACCATGATTAGGCATGGCTTAGGCTCGTGGCCCAGGCATTTCTCGAACACACATACAAACTCCATGATCATACAAGTTCCACATTTATTTCACACCACCGGAATCCGTAAGCAAAAGAACATGATATCAACGGGGTACAAAGTACAAGTGCAATGTTGAAAGCGTTCCCCATGAAACATGGTTCTGCTAATTTCAACTTATAAAGCGCAAGCATATACGCAACAAAGAAGGATCCAATGGTTCAAGTTTATTAGATGCAAAAAGTAAAGTGTGCCATCTAGTTCGTGAGAGCTTTAATCACTAGTTTTCTCATAACAAGTGAAAGATAGAAAAAAAGCATGAATATACTTGGAATAGCATAAGCTAGTAGGTAGGTATGGTGGACTCTTTGGAATAACTTGGTTTAGGGAGTTGGATGCATGAGTAGAACTCATACTTTCTGGTGGAGGCTAGCAAAAGACTGGGAGCGACAAACTAAGAGAGCAATAATGGCCATAATCATGCAGAGCGACAAAACATAATTGATCAAAGCATAAAGTGATACTACAAGCTGAAAACTAAAGGATCATAAAGGCTATGGTGACTTGATATAGTCATAACATCGTGTGAGCATGCGCCAAGTCAACCCAAATAAAGCATCAAAGGAGAATACCACTATACTATGCTTTAATATGCTAAAATAAGGCATGATTCATCCAAGGCACATTAAGCAATCTCAATTGTTTATAACAAGTCATGCTACAGCAAAGAATACTAAGCATAAAGCCAAAACAATATCAAGCATGGCATGACAAAGCATAGGCCACAGTCAAAAACAAGCTCTCTTTAACACTTAAGCATGAACTTTCCTACTCTTTTCCAAACCAAACCAAACTATTTGCAAACCAATGTATGAAAGAGGGGGTCCAACCAATCTATTCAGAAAACTAAGAAAACCAAAGCAAACGAAAACCAAAACGAAAACGAAAAAGAAGACGCGCCAAGAACAACACAACTGTGCATGAAACAATAAAAATGAAGCGTTTGGAAGAAACCTGGAACTTTTATTGATGAAGAAGGGGATGCCTTGGGCATCCCCAAGCTTTGACGCTTGTACTTCTTGGATATTTCTTGGGGTGACACGCGTGGCATCCCCAAGCCTGAGCTTTAGTCCATCCTTCATCTCATTACTCATTCCTTCCATACACCTGAAATTTTTCCTTCATACAAAACTTCACACAATCTTTATTAGCAACATTAGTGCACTCAAGATAAATAAGTCTTAAGGTTCAGTTCTAACACCAAATAAACTTCCATTAGAACACTAGCTACTGTATCACTTCTTCAAAAAGCTCAATTCCTCAAAAGAACTCAAAAAGGAACCAACAAGAAGCAAATGCAGAAAATGGCAGAAATCTGTCAAAATAGACCAGCAGGTAAAGACGATTTTTTTCTCAAAATAGCCCACCAAAGGAGATCAACGTCACACAAAACTTCACACAATCTTTATTAGCAACATTAGTGCACTCAAGATAAATAAGTCTTAAGGTTCAGTTCTAACACCAAATAAACTTCCATTAGAACACTAGCTACTGTATCACTTTCTTCAAAAAGCTCAATTCCTCAAAAGAACTCAAAAAGGAACCAACAAGAAGCAAATGCAGAAAATGGCAGAAATCTGTCAAAACAGACCAGCAGGTAAAGACGATTTTTTCCTCAAAACAGCCCACCAAAGGAGATCAACGTCGGGATACCACTACAACCAGAGCTGGCCCTAGTCGCCATGGTTGTGGAGCCTAGCGACTAGACAGCACCATACGTCGTCTTCTTGGAGCACAAGATCTTACCAAGCAACGAGACGGATGCGTGAATGATCGTGCGCCGCTGCAAATCCTTTGTCATCATCAACGGTGAGCTCCACAGACGCAGCCTGACTGGCGTGTTCCAGCGCTGCGTACAGCCAGAAGAAGGCCACAAGATCCTCCAGGGCATTCACGCCGGCGACTGTAGCCATCACGCTGACGCCAAGTCGCTAGTCGCCAAGGCTAGGCGGCACGGCTTCTACTGGCTCACCGCACACGCTGACGCCACCCACACCGTCCAGCGATGCGTCGGGTGCCAGAAGTACGCCCACCAGACGCACCTCCCTGGTTCGGCACTCAAGACCATCCCCATTACATGGCCATTCGCCGTATGGGGCATGGACATGGTAGGCCCGTTCAAGAAGGCCCCATCTAGCTTCACCCATCTCCTGGTCGCGGTCGACAAGTTCACCAAATGGGTCGAGGCCAAGCCAATAAAAAAGTGCGACGGCGAGACGGCCACCAAGTTCTTACGCGAGCTCATTTATCGATAGGGTTACCCGCACAGCATCATAACAGACGACGGCACCAATTTAGCCAAGGGGGCCATGGCGGAATTCTGTGAAGTACATGGCATACGACTCGACCTCGCTTCAGTCGCCCACCTGGAGTCGAACGGCCAAGCAGAACGCGCCAACCAGAGCGTCCTCCACGGGCTCAAGCCGCGACTCTAGGTGCCCCTCGAGCGCACCCCTGGATGCTGGGTCGACGAGCTCCCCTCTATAATATGGGTATCCGCATGTCTGTCAATCGCTCCACCGGGTTCACACCCATCTTCATGGTGTATGGCGCAGAGGCCGTAATGCCAACTGACCCTAAACACGATTCACCTCGAGTCGCCAACTATGTCGAGGCGACCAAGGAGGTCGCCCACCAAGACAACGTCGATCACTCGATGAGGCATGTGACCTGGCTCGCTCCTGCACCACCATCTACTAGCAAGGACTCCGCCGCTACCACAGCCGCCGAGTCCGGACTCGCACCTTCCAGGAAGGCGACCTGGTCCTACGACTGGCCCAAGACAAGAAAGGCATGCACAAACTCTCCCCCCCATGGGAGGGGCCATTCTCCATAGGGCGAGTCCTCAGCAACGA
Organism: Avena insularis; assembly: GCA_023614405.1. NCBI lineage: Eukaryota > Viridiplantae > Streptophyta > Magnoliopsida > Poales > Poaceae > Avena > Avena insularis. The sequence continues at coordinate 472,826,050 of CM042694.1, forward strand.
CGCCTACTACCTCATCGACATACAGGGCGACGGCCAGCTCGAGGTCGGAAGGCCATGGAATGTAAACCTTCTTAGAAAGTTCTATACATAGAACCTCAAATTGTACTCAGCTGGCATATATAATGAAATTCATTCGGATCACACAAATTGTGCCTACTCGCCATATTCTTGTGCCACTCGCACTTGTACAAATCAGCAATATGCTACTCACGGAAGTCAACCTTTGGTCGAGCGACCGACACAGCTAAGTAGTGCGGCACAAAGGCACCGGAAATCCTCGGGCCTTGGGACGTCCACGAAAACACCAACCTGGAGCCGCCATTGGAGTCGCCTAGCTCGACTGGTCCACCGGGCCAAGGCAAACGGTATACGCTTCTCACAGCGACCTGTCCCTCCCATCCTCGCGCAAAGCGACTCGAACGGTTAAGTACCACGCACGGGGACTCCGCAAAACGGAAACCTCCACGCGGCTCGGGAACACACCAAGTAAGAGAGCTGCCTTGGACACGCCCAGCGACTGGCTCTCCGAGTCAGGGGAGGAGACACGTTACAAACAACGCATTAACAACCTGCAACAGGAACGCGCCCAATACGGCTGAGCACCACGCTCGGGGACTCGCCTACAAAACAATCCCACTCGTGCTCGGGGACCCGCCCCTCAGAAGACGCGAGAGATAAAACAATACACAACCAAAATAAAACACAAAAGTATACAATCGAGTTATACCCCATTAAAGGGCGGACGCGCTCGGGGACTCGCTCAATCAAAAATAAACACACCACACAATCCTGGTACAATACTGGTCGATTGACTCCCCTTGGCATATATTACAAAATGTTGATCATATTATAGCAGTCGCCACTTGGCATACATTACAAACTGCCCAACTACATTGTCTATTCCACAGGTCCTGATGAAGAAGCACCACCACCCCCCTTGACACGAACGAAAGGCTGCCACGGGTTCGTCGGGGTGGTCGTCAGCGCCTTCGACAACGCCGACCGGAAGGGCTGCTCCAACTTCATGTCGCGATGCTCCGGCTCGGGGTCGCCAGGCGCCAACACCGTCTCTTGGTATGGCAGAAGATCCCCCATTGTCAGGACCCGATCGGCGTAAGGGGAGGCCTTTGCAGTCAGCTTCAGTACCTCTGACATCTCTACCATGTCGGTCGCCGATGGGTAGCCACTGGTCACGTCGTCAAGGTCAAATTCATCGGGGAAGTGGGCGAGACCCAGGCTCAATGACGTGGTGGCCCCGTGCCTGAACGCCGAGCACGCCATCCACTCCACGATGATAGGCGCCTCCTCCAGATAGCGCCACACCTCCGTAAGCCCCCAAGGAATAATCTCGGCGGGGGACATGCCTTCAAGAACCTCTTGGACACACAACGCCGAAACCGTGGCCATGTTCACCACGGCAGTCACGCACTGCGAAGCGTTGAAGATCTGAACCACCATGTCACTTTGTCCTATCACAGCTGCAAAATCAGATGTTAGTGAAACTACGGACTTCCCCAATCAGGGACTCGCCAAACAAGTCAGGCAAAGACAGAGACTCACCGAGGAGTTTGCGGCAGTTCTCCGTGACATGCTTCTCCAAGGCGGCATGATCGTTGTGCAGCCCCATGATGATCGAATCCGTGGCCTTGCGTTCCTCCTCGGCCATAGCAATAGCAGCTTTCGCTCGGTCCTCAAAAGAAACTGAGGCCACCCTCGACTCCTCCAAGTCTTGGATCAGCGTGGCAATTCGCTCATTCGCCGCATCCAGTTCGGTGACTAGAACATACCCTTCGCGGGCCTTGGAAATTGCAGCAGGGAGACCATCTGAAAGAGAAACCATCAACGTGTCATACACCAATAGTTCACACCTGAAAGAGAAAAGGAAAGAAAGGCAGATACTTACCAATGGTTTCCTAAAGTCGCTGGTTCGCCTCCTACACCTCGCGCAGATCCCGCTCCAAGCGCTCTCTTGCGGCCTGCCGATCGGTCGATTCCCTTTGCAAACCCTACAAACAAACAACACAATTCAGCATCTTACCAAAATCAACATCCAGTTCCTAGCCGCTGAAATTCAGCGACTAAGAACTCGGGGACTAGAGAGTAGAAAGAAGTTCAGTTCCTAGCCACTGAAATTCAACGACTAAGAACTCGGGGACTAGACATACCTGAATAGCGGCGCCAAGCATCCTGTGGAGTTCTCCGACGTCAGTCGACGAGATCGTGAAGGAAGTGCACCCACGACGGGACCCAATGTCCGCATCCACGATCTCCGGACTCTGTGGAGAATGGGTGTCCGCCACGCCTAGAAACCCCCTAGCCATGAAGCGCGGGAACGTCGGCGACGCTCTAGCGGGGGCACTAGTTGTCGGGGCCAGCACCTCCATCGCAGGCGCAACCACGACTAGCTCCGACCGCACCGCCACCACTTCTTCGGCAACTTCCGCAAAATCGGAATCCACGGCGCCATCCATAGATGTGGCGTCGTCGGCACCCCCCTTCTGCTTCTTCGCGCCTTCCACGGTCGCCGCATCTCCGGCGGGTTTTCTCTTCTTGGGGAGGTCGCCTTCTTCCGTGGTGGCGACCGGCGGAATCTTTGCCACCGAAGGACGGCCAATCTTCATGGCCCCAGATCTGCCCAAATTTCCACAGTCAATATAACGACAATACAAAAACAAGAGGCAAGTCGAAATGAAGAACCAATACTTACTTAGCGACCGGGAGAACGTGAAGCCTGGTGCTGATGTGGGCAGGCTTATCCAATTCTAGACCCAACTTGCAAGTGAGCCCCCTCTCTTAGACGTCCAAAGCCCACGACACCGTGGGCTTCCTCCACGACGAAGCCGCAGTCGCCGGAATTTCCGGCTCCAAAGACACGGCCGATCTCGACAGCTGCGACGACTTAGACACCACTGCCTCAGCCGCTTCCTTGCTTGGAACCCCCGAAACCGTTGGTGCAATCACCGCCAGGGGAACCTCTTCCGCCACCTCAGTGTCCTCGCCCTCCAACCCCTTCATCGATATCGCATCCTCTGGGGCTTTGCGCGAGACTTCGGGGGTGTCTTCATTGTTAGAATCGTCATCTAACTCAAACACCACCTCCGACTTGGACGGTGACATTGGCTTCTTCGCTGGTGACTTGGGCTTGCGCGCGGTCTTCAACGGTGTGGCCATACGCCGGGATGTGTGCTCCTGCGTGACCTCGTCGCCTTCGTCGTGTTCATCTAGGTTGCGACTTGCCTCGAACTCGTGTTGTTTCTGCATGCGAGTCTTGCAAGCCACGGGCGTTGGGGGAGGGACCTCCTCCTCCTCCTCCTCGCCGCTGTCTGGGGAGTCTCCCTCGGAGTCCTCCTCGAGATCCTGGGGAACCTCTTCATCGAGCGGAGGAAGCCAGCCCTCCAACACCTGAAACAGCTGAGAACCACCACGAGTATGCACCAAATGCCGTGACTACAAATCGAGATGTGGAAATGACGACTGGGGAGAAAACTTACTGTGGGGGCTTCATTCTTCACAGGAGTGTACGGGGCGAGCCCGACCGACACGGTGGTGAATTCCGCGTCAGTGATCTTTTTTAGGGCGGCCTTGTAGTCCTCGGCCTCCCATGATTCCTTGCTGGTTCAGGAGGGGTCGTGCTTCTCGCTGTACTCGTGCATCCAATGCGGCCGAGCCTCTAGCGGAACCAGGCGCCACCCAAGCCAGCAGTTGTAAAGGTTGATTAAAGTCAACCCCTGGTCCTTCAGCCTCTGGATCTGGTCCATCATCTCCTTGACGGCCATCCTCTGGTCTTCGGGGAGCTTCTTCGGTGCCAAACAATGAGGCTCGCTCCTCTCGGCGACGAACTCGGGAAGTGCCACCTCGCCGGGGGAGTAGATCCTTTCACATAGAACCAATTCTTCTTCCACTTGTGGGCGACTTTCTTTGGCAGAAGGAGCTTGATGAAGTTAGCCTTCGGCTTCAATTGGATTGTGACACCGCCTACAGCCAATATCAAACTGTCGGACGCCACGCGCCCGATGCGGCCATGGAAGAGCTCCAACCATAGCAGAAAATACGGCCTGCAGCCGAGGTAGCACTCGCAGAAGGCGATGAAGATCGCCAGCTGCTCGATGCTGTGCGGGCCGAGATCCAACGGCTTGATCGCGTAATACGCGCAGAAGCGCCAGAAGAAGAACGAGGTGGGGAACCCCAAACGTCTTTCTAGATGACTGGGGAAACAGATGAATTCGCCGGCTCGCGGCTTTGGCTCGGTCTCGGAGGAGGGGGGGACCCGCCAGTTCCCCTTGCGGAGGACTCCGGCGTCCTCGAAGGACTTGAGTTGGGTTGTGGTGCACTTGGATTTTCACCATGAGCCTTTGGGAGGCGCCATTAGGAAGGATGTGGAATCGCACGGTGCGGAAGGACTGAATCGGAGGAAGGCACGAAAAGTTGAAGGCAGGAAGAGTGAATGCGGGAGAATGAAGAATGCGGGGAAGGATCTGCAGAGCTGATTCGTCACTCCCCTTATAGGGGAACGCTACCTGCCAAGTTTGGGGTAGCCGTTACTTGTGGTAATTACGCCGAAGTTACCGTTGAGATTTCCAACAGATAGTTTGACCAGAATTGACGGTCCAACTCCTCCACTCCACTCGCTACCCGCTAGCCCTCTCCATTCGCCGAAGCAGCGACTTGGCAGCAATGACATTCTCCGGAGTAGCGAATGGAATCCTGGGGAAAATTTCCTCGGTTTTAATAGAGTCCATCACCGATTCGACTGGGCGTCCAAATTGGACTCACCTACTTCGACCGCCAAAGGGATGCCTGCACTTGAATCAACGATGGCCTCGGAGACTACTAATAGGGATATGCCGAAGGGGGTATTCCTAGTAGGACGTTCTGATTGGGCCAAAGGGCCTGCGAGTGGGCCTGAAGAACGGCGACTGGACTGCGACTGAAGGAAAGGCCTGGCGACTGGAGACTGAAGGCCTAGAGGCATACTTGAAGCCCAGTCGGATTAGGTCAAAAGCCTCTGAGTCCATATCTTGCTCGGTTGTAACTTGTAAACCCTACCGAGGTGACTCCTATATAAACCTCCCTAGGGTATCCTTAGAACTTACGTTCCATCATACATCCCCTCAAGCGACTCGCTGCTTAGACGCCGAGCTCGCCACCCTTGTAACTCGCTCTCCATTAATCCAATCTAGCAGGAGTAGGTCTTTACCCTCCGGGGGGCCGAACCTGGGTAAACCATGTGCATCCTCCCCCATCTCGCACCGCAGATGGCCGCCAGCTCTTCCTTACGTTTCAATCAATCGCTGCTAGTAGCAGCGACTGCCGTGGCCATTTCCACGACATTGAGTCACTATAGATGGGAACACTTGGTGAAAAGGAATTGTGAAAACCTTGGAATGATGAGTCATTCTATTGAGATGTTTTGACATGTGTTGAGAAACACAAATGGTTTATGATGATGAAAATGTTGAGGCATGAGCCTTAACCCTTTTACAAAACTGATGGTTGGATTCTGATGCGATACCATTCCAATTTTATCGTACAACCACAATACCTGAATTGGGTAAGGCTTAGCCAGAAGTTTATATGCATTAGTATTAGTTCCCTCACGGGAGAGGTTTGAGCTGAGGCTACCTCTCAATGTTGTCCACCTATGCAGTGCCCAAGATGACAGATGGTCATGGTTGGGAGGCCATACTCATAGGAGAGGTGCTTATACTAGGGTGTGTAAAGGAAAGGTTATGTTTTATTATATGCATACTAAGTATGACAATTCAGGGTTACCCCTGACAGATGTATCGAATCTTGTGGTGAAAGTGTACCACCTCTATAGAGTGTCAAACTATTCGAATAGCCGCGTCCGCGGTTACGGACAGTTGGAGTGGCCATACTGTTTCGTTGTCAGATGTTTTCAAAATTACTTATGAAAGGAATGGTGAATCTTGACTTGACCACACCAGGGTTATGACTATGACACTAGCTTCCCAACTTAAGTGATTCTAGAACTTTATTTTATCTTTCTTTGTTTCAGAACTCAGCTTAGGTTTCAAACTTAACTTTACAAATAAACATAGAGTTAGCAGTTCCCACTAGCATTATCTTACTTGTTAGTGTTAGTTTGCGAGTACTTAAAGAGTACTCATGGATTTTGTCCCTAGCTATTCCTATGGCCAGACTATGAAGGAGACTACCAAGATGACGGACAGCAGGACGGCTATGATAACTAGGACTGTCTTCCATCGTCAGCATTGCCTGTGCCACTAAATATGGACCCCACCGCTACACTTATTATTTATTCCGCTGCTTGTTGTATTAAGACTGGATCATGTGATCCTTTATTCGTGTAAGACCTTATATTGGTTTGTAATGGATGATGTACTGTGGTATCCAATCTGTTATGTCTCACAAAAATGGTAATCCTGGGATTGCAATGTATGACATAACAGGCATCTGGGATTAAAAATCCGGGTGTTGACAGTTATGAGTGTATGTGTGATTTGCATTAGTGTATGAGTGATCACAATTGCCCTGTTTGATTGCTATAAATGATAAGGAATGGTTTAAAGATGAATACTACATCATCTAGTGAACTACGGATCCTGGTCCTTTTTCTTTACATACAATCTACAATCCTTTACTGTTTTGTGTTTACTTTCTGCAAACTATTACTTCTTTCCATTCGATACGTTTAATCCTTTGTTTTCCGCAAAACACGGTGAGATTGACAACCTCATCGCAAGTTGGGGACAAAGTTCTGTGGTTGTGTTGTGCAGGTCTCCACGTTCCTACTAGCACCGGTAGTGCGCCTAGCCAAGGCTCAGCTAGCAACACCTTTGGGGTGTTTCCTTGCTCCTACTGGTTCGATTAAACCTTGGTTTCATAACTGAGTGAAACTTGCTGTTGTGCTCATCATACCTTCCTCTTGGGGTTCCCAACAAGCTCTACATCAACCACACACTAGCACTTTTCTGGGCGCCATACACAGAGCCATCAAGCATTTTTCTGGCGCCGTTGCCGGGGAGTCAAGGACATCTTCACAAGGGGAGTCCCTCATAACCAATCTCTTTACTTTGTTATTTTTGTTTTGCTTAGTTTCTTTTTGCTTTGTTTGCTTGTTTTTTATTCAAAAACACAAAAAAATTAGTTTTACAAGTTTGCTTTCTTTATTCAAAAACACAAAAAAAATTAGTTCCTACTATAGTTGTTATTTTCGTTGGTCTGTTAGTGTCTTCCTTTATCATTCTTTCATTCAATGGTTGGTTTCTTTGAAACTGAATCTTATTGGCAAGGTGGGTTCACGGAAGAACAAAAAATATTATTATAAGGAACACCGCTTGTCACAAAAAGGGAAATACTTATGGGAACAAATTGATAAATTGTATACCATTGCTTTAACCGTGTGCTCTACTTATAATGTTACTTATTGCTTTAATAAATCTTGTTGCTGTAGGAGGTATAAACACCTCCCTTTTCAATGTGAGTATAATGATAATGTTACCATATCTTCTTATGTTAAAGGGAATTATGACTTTTATGATGTGGAACAAATTGAAGAATTTATTGCTTGGAAGGGTGCATTTGAACTTGCTAGTTTGCTTGAAAATACTAATGATTCACCTTATAAATATGAGGTTTATGATATACTTAAATTTTGCTTTGATAATTACAAGGTAGAAAATGGCTATATTCTTGAATATATTAATAGATGATCTCCACCAATGGAAGAGACTAATGCCTTGCAGGAGCCTATGGAAGAAGAAATTGCTAAAACTGGAAGCTCATTGGATGAAAAAAGGAGGAGAGTGATGATCAAGAGGAGGAAGAATGTATCTACCCATCCCTACCTTCTAATGAGAGTAATTCTTTACCCTTTACATTATTTGATTGTGCCCCATGCTTACCAAAGGAGGACGAATGTCATGTTCCTGAGGATTCTTCTGAAAATGTTTATAATAAAGCTCTAGTGTTTGTAGATCATGAAAAGCAAGCTTTATGTGATAGTTATATTGTTTAGTTTATTCATGAGGCTACTGAAAATTATTATGAGAGAGGAAAATATGGTTGTAGAAGTTTTCATGGTATTGAAACACCTCTCTATATGCTGAAAGTTTTGAAGTTATTCTCGTTTTATCTTACTATGCATGTCACTTTGTTCTTTGTGAACTTATTTGCATACAAGATTCCTATGCATAGGAAGTTGGTTAGACTTAAATGTGTTTTGAATTTACTTCTTGATGCTCTCTTTTACTTCAATTCATATTTCTTATGTGAGCATCTTCTCAAACTATCATGCCTAACTTAAAGGCGTTAAAGAAAAGTACTTATTGGGAGATAACCCAAAAGTTTTAGATGAGTCTTGGAAGTTATTACTTCAGTAATAACTGCTCCTTATCCTTTTTATTTGCTTTTTGTGCCAAGAGTAACCTCTAATGAGAGATAAGTAATGATTGGGAAGTTGCTGTCCCAAAACAGATTTATGTGCTTCACCGTAAAAATTCGTGTAAAATCTCTGAACGTTTTTTTGAAGCGTGAGTTTTTGTGCTTCTTACCCAGGTTGTTATCTAACTTTCGTAAGTTCAACACCTTTTGATTTGAGCAACATAAGGTCTTCAAAAAAATCGTCTTTACTTGCTGGTCTGTTTTGACAGATTTCTGCCATTTTCTGCATTTGCTTCTTGTTGGTTCCTTTTTGAGTTCTTTTGGGGAATTGAGCTTTTTGAGGGAAGTTCTACAGTAGCTAGTGTTCTAATGGAAGTTTATTTGGTGTTATAATTGAACCTTAATACTTATTTATCTTGAGTGCACTAATGTTGCTAATAAAGATTGTGTGAAGTTTTGTATGAAGGAAAAATTTCAGGTGTATGGAAGGAATGAGTAATGAGATGAAGGATGCACTAAAGCTCAAGCTTGGGGATGCCACGCGTGTCATCTCAAGAAATATCCAAGAGTACAAGCGTAAAAGCTTGGGGATGCCCAAGGCATCCCCTTCTTCATCAATAAAAATTCTAGGTTTCTTCCAAACGCTTCATTTTTATTGTTTCATACACAGTTGTGTTGTTCTTGGAGCGTCTTTGTTTTTGTTTTCGTTTTGGTTTTTGTTTGCTTTTGTTTTCTTAGTTTTCTGAATAAATTGGTTGGACCCCCTCTTTCATACATTGGTTTTCAAATAGTTTGGTTTGGTTTGGAAAAGAGTAGGAAAGTTCATACTTATGTGGTAAAAAGAGCTCGTTTTTGACTGTGGCCTATGCTTTGTCATGCCATGCTTGATATTGTTTTGGCTTTATGCTTAGTATTCTTTGCTGTAGCATGACTTGTTATAAACAATTGAGATTTCTTAATGTGCCTTGGATGAATCATGCGTTGTTTTAACATATTAAAGCATAGTATAGTGGTATTCTCCTTTGATGCTTTATTTGGGTTGACTTGGCGCATGCTCACACCATGTTATGACTATCTCAAGTCACCATAGCCTTTATGATCCTTTAGTTTTCAACTTGTAGTATCACTTTATGCTGTTATCAATGATGTTTTGTTGCTCTGCATGATTATGGCCATTATTGCTCTCTTAGTTTGTCGCTCCCAGTCTTTTGCTAGCCTCCACAACCAAGTATGAGTTCCACTCATGCATCCAACTCCCTAAACCAAGTTATTCCAAAGAGTCCACCATACCTACCTACTATCTTATGCTATTCCAAGTATATTCATGCTTTTTTTTACCTTCCAAATTAAACTTGTTATGAGAAAACTAGTGATTAAAGCTCTCACAAACTTGATGGCACACTTTACTTTTTTGCATCTAATAAACTTGAACCATTGGGTCCTTCTTTGTTGCGTATATGCTTGCACTTTATAAGTTGAAATTAGCAGAACCATGTTTCATGGCGAACGCTTTCAACATTGCACTTGTACTTTGTACCCCGTTGATATCATGTTCTTTTGCTTACGGATCCCGGCGGTGTGAAATAAAAGTGGAACTTGTAAGATCATGGAGTTTGTATGTGTGTTAGAGGAACGCCTAGGCCGCTAGCCTAAGCCATGCCTAATCACCATAATGAGCACTCTATGAAGCATCCTCAATAAAAACCTATGAAAATAGCAAATAAAAAGATCGCTAAGATGCTCATTGTCTGCTTGCCTTGTCATTTTGATTATGGGAAAGCTCCTGTATCATGTGCAAGGGGTACCCCGTTGGCGGTTCTTAATGATACACATATACTTACAATGATAAGATCTTACTCGTGACTGAAGTAAGGGGCATGAGATTTTGGTTTATAACTTGTCAAGCATATCCTCTCAGTTGTGTCACTTTAACCGTAATCACCTTAAAGATGCTTATGATAGGGGCAATGAGAGCTTAAACCTATAAGTACCATAATTTTTGGAAGCTCTTTATGAGACTTGAATCCCTACTTCCTTTTACAAAGGCCTTTCTTCCACCATTATATTGAGTCTCCACCTTATATCTTTATGCACCTACTTTGAGAGCATAGTGGCCATTCTTAGTTCTATGTGCATTATCCCAAGACTAGTTGATTAATGAATAACTTGATATTGCTTGTTTTAAACTTTTGTATCTAGTCACTCTTATGAACTTTGAAGGTGTCCTATGCATTTATATTTGCTACTCTATTGAGGGACAAGCTGAAATCTATTATGCTATGTTTTCTTTATGTGAAACAAACAAACGTCTTGCAAAGCATTGTTACTCATGAATCTTTTGTTTGTGCCTTTTCATGTTGCATCATAGTTTCTTTGCTTATTGCTAGAACTTTGTGTTTCATGTTATGATTGAAGTATTATGATCCCAGCTTTGAATGTTTTACAAATACTTTGATCCAGTCTTTGATGGTGCATGTCACCTCAAAAATCATTCTTTCTTTTTATCACTTACCTACTCGAGGACGAGCAGGAGTTAAGCTTGGGGATGTTGATACATTGCAAACGTATCTATAATCTTTGATGTTCCATGCTTGGTTTTATCCACTTTCTTGTGTTTTGTCCACACTTTGGAGTACTTTTCATATGATTTCTTGGAATAACCTATTAACAAGAGCCACAATGCCAGCTGCCTGTTTTCTGCTGTTTTTGGTTCCAGGAAATTCAGAAAATGAATATTCTCGGAATTGGACAGGACAAAAGCCAAAGTGCCTATTTTTCCGGAAGTCATCAAGTGCCAGAATACAAGACGGAGAGGGGCCAGGGGCCACCACACCACCTGGCCGCGCGGCCAGGCCTGGCCCGCGCCAGGGGGTGGTGTGGCCGCTCCCGGCACCCCCTCGGCCTCCCCTTCCGCCTATAAGATGCCCTCAGGACGAAAACCCTAAGTACCTGATCAAAAATCCATGAAAGAGTCTATAGCCGCCGTCATATCCATCCCTAGATCGGGAGGGATCTGAAGCTCTTCCCGGCACCCTGCCGGAGAGGGGAATTCACGCTGGAGGCCTTCTTCATCATCATGCAAGCCTCTGGTGTGATGCGTGAGTAGTTCATCCTTGGACTACGGGTCCATGTAGTAGCTAGATGGCTGGTTCTCCTCCTTTGTTCTTTCATGTCTAGATCTTGTGAGCTCCATTCATGATCAAGATCATCTATTTGTAATTCTACATGTTGTGTTTGTGGTGATCCGTTGGATATTGAGATGCTATTTCAGATTGATTATTGATTCTATCATGTCTTTGTTATTTGTGATCTTGCATGCTTTCCGTTGTTAGTAGCTATCTTGGCCAAGTAGATGCTAGCAACTCCAAGAGTAAGTATTTATGCTCGATAGCGGGTTCATGCCTCTGGTAATCTGGGGAAGTGACAGAAATCTCTAAGGTACTAGATGTGCTGTTGCTACTAGGGAGAAAACAACAATCATTTGTTCATAGAACAATCGTATTGTTTACTTTACACGCAGTTCGTAAAGCAATAATCTGTTGCTTGCAACTTAATACTGGAGGGGGTTCGGATGATAACCTGAAGGTGGATTATTAGTCATAGATACAGTTGGATGGCGGTCTATGTATAATGTTGTAATGCCTAATCAAATCTCAAAGGAGTCAAGATGATTAGTATATGCATGTATTGCTTTCTCGATGTTTGTCAATTGCCCCGCTGTAATTTGTTCACCCAGCATGTTATCTATCTAAGGAGAGCCACCTCTAGTGAACTATGGATCCCGGTACTTTTTCTTTACATACAATCTACAATCCTTTACTATTTTGTGTTTACTTTCTGCAAACTATTACTTCTTTCCATTCGATATGTTTAATCCTTTGTTTTCCTCAAAACACGGTGAGATTGACAACCTCATCGCAAGTTGGGAACAAAGTTCTGTGGTTGTGTTGTGCAGGTCTCCACGTTGCTACTAGCACCGGTAGTGCGCCCTGCCAAGGATCAGCTAGCAACACCTTTGGGGTGTTTCCTTGCTCCTACTGGTTCGATTAAACCTTGGTTTTCATAACTGAGGGAAACTTGCTGTTGTGCTCATCATACCTTCCTCTTGGGGTTCCCAACAAGCTCTACATCAACCATGCACCAACACTTTTTTGGGCGCCATACACAGAGCCATCACACCACACCGTCCCCTACCCACAGCCACGCTGCTAGCCACCTGTATCGTCATCACCGATGAGCTTGAGCCCATCCCGCTTAGTCCCCTCGGTGTTGTATAATAGAGGCCTTCTCTGCCTCCATTCTCCACACCACCGCACTCCCCACTCCTCATAGACACGCCCTCACCCTTCCCCGGAGCAAGGCGAGCTCTCCCTTGCCGGAATTTGGCCGGAGCCTGCTGCTGCAGGAGGAGAAGGGTCTCGTCGATTGAAGCTGCCCCAGGACCTGCCGTGACCACCGTTCAAACCAACATCGTCGACCATGTCGTTCGCCCCCATCGCCGACCCTAGATGGAGCCCAGGTGAGTCTCACCAGACCCGCGCCACTGCGCTAGGTTTAAATCCTCGCTAGAGCTGTTCGTCGTCGATGATGAACTGCCGCCGTTGGATCGTCTTTTAATCGCACGACCTAGATTTAAAGATACCATTTTGGTTAGTTTAAGTCGCTGACTGGTGGAACCCTTCTGTTAGTAGCCCGCTGCACTGCGCTGTGCAGATTGGGCTGGCCCGTTTAGTTTCCGCGCAGGCCTAGCAATTCAAATAAGGATTTACCAATTTAGTTTAAACCCTATTATGTCAATAGATTCAAAAATCAATTCAAAGAGATTCATTGAACCAAATTGCATAATTCCAATTTTGTTAGAAAGATATTTAAATTATCTATCCAAGCCCGCTGGATTTAAATCATTTGGAGTTCGAGATCACCTATACCAAAAATAACAAGACAAAGACTTTTCTAACTTCAAACATTTTTGAAAAATCACCATAAATGCTTTTGAGTTGATTCCAACTCTCAAAAATCACATTTGATAAGATCTATCTGAATATGTAAAAATATTTAGGTTTACTGCAGTGACTTTGGACTAGTACCAAAATAATGCTATATAGGTATTTCTAGTCACTTTAATTCTATTAAAAAGATAATCTTAAACTTTATAAAATATGGTCAACCCTTTAAATCACATTCCCATGTATTAGAATATGTGGTAATGACATGTGTCAACACGATCCCATATTTTAATTGGATAATATTAAATCTTAAATATTTTCAGTGAGTAGAAATTACTTTTCTAAGATAAGATAAATAAAATTAAGCCTTTATTTTATGTGATGATTGTGATGATGCTAGATCATCAAGTGTGAGCCTTAGTGTGCTAAATAGAAGTAGTTAAGTATTGTTTGGTGATTGTGTACCCCGTATTCCTTTATAGACGATAGTACCGACCAAGGATACGAGGAGGAGGAGTACTACCAAGAAGAAAAAAGTTCAATCACTGCATCAATCTAGGCAAGCTAACACTTGCAAGTATTAACCTAAGCAAAATGCATTAGGCATGCTTGGTTATGCAATTTTGATTATACCAATTCCAAGATTTACTTGTAAGCTTTATTCCTTTACCTTTACTAAAGTTCTCTACTTTTAGATAGTGCTTTGTGAGTATTGGAGATTTAGCATAGATAGCATAAAGAGTATAATAATAGGCCTAACTAGTTATACTTAGATGTCATTCCATGGCATGCGATTGGAGATTAGCACCCCTCATTAGTGAACACTCTTAACTGTAGTGGCTAGTGCTAAGCATAAAAGTTGATCACTTTAGATGGGAATACTTGGTGAAAATGACTATGAAAACCTTGGAATGTTGTTTCATTCTATTGAAATGTTTTGACATGTGTTGAGAAACATAATGGTTTGATGATGAAAATGTTGAGGCATGAGCCTTATCCCTTTACAAAACCGATGGTTGGGTTCGGATGCGATACCATTCCAATTTTACCGTATAACCATAATACCTAAATTGGGTAGGGCTTAGCCGGAAGTTTATATGCCTTAGTATGGGTTCCCTTGCGGAAGAGTTTGAGCTGAGGCTACCTCGTGATGAATGTCCACCTATGGAGTGCCCAGGATGGCAGATGGCCATGGCTGGGAGGCCAAGCTCATAGGGGAGGTGCCTATATTAGAGTGTGTAATTGAAAGGTTATGATTGATTATCCGCATACTAAGTATGATGATTCAGGGTTACCCCTGGCGGATGTATAGAATTTTGTGGTGAAAGTGTACCACCTCTGCAGAGTGTCAAACTATTCAAATAACCACGTATGTGGTCATGGACAGCTGGAGTGGTCTTACTGTTCCGTCATCAGATGTTTTCAAAATGATTTTGAATTGAACTATGACTTTGACTTGACCACAACAGGGTTGTAACATGAAAACTAAGTTCCCACTTAGGTGATTTATAACATTAAATTAGCTTTCTTTACTTCTAAACTCAGCTTAAGATAAATCTGGCTTTTTACAAATAAACCTAGATCTTAAGATTCCTACTAGAACTACCTTACTTGTTAGTGATGGTTTGCGAGTACTTAAAGAGTACTCATATCTTTTTCCCTGGCTATTCCCGTGGCCAGACTATGAGGAGGACTACCAGGATGATGGATAGCAGGATGTCTACGATAACTAGGATCATCTCCCATCATCAACATTGCATGTGACTTGAAGACGGAGCCCCTACTACGTTTACATTCCGCTGCTTGATTTGTATTAAGACTTTATCGTGAGATCCTTTATTTTTAATACCTTATTATGGTTTGTAATGGATGATGTACTGTGATATCAATCTGTTATGTCTCGCAAAATGGTAATCCTAGGATTGCAAGGTATGGCATAACAGGCTTCTGGGATTAAAAATCTAGGTGTTGACAAATTGGTATCAGAGCCATCCTGACCATAGGAGACCCTAGTTAGAATGAACGTCCGAACAAAAACTTAGTTTCAAAAACCAAGGAAGTGAGTATTTATGAAAACCTATTCCCACTCTTATCCTTGAGATTCTTTCAAAAAAAATCATGTTCCTCAAAAATTCTTGCTTTCCTACATAAAATCTGACACACTTGAGCACTTCACTAACTTACTCATCCTAAATTCTTATAGATGGAAGTCCAGTATTGCAAGTTCTACCAGCTGGGCAAAAGAGGCCAACTGATCTTTGAGAGGGATCTAGATGCAATCTTAGAGTATCTTGAGCGCCCCCATCCAGAATTCTTCGAGGCCCAACTCAACGATCACATCAGGCGAGATCTACAATGGCTGATAGTTGCCGACCACAGAGGCAAGATGGAAGCACCCACTTCTGGGAAGATCCAATTCACCTTGCGGTAGAAGAATTTGCTATATGGATTAGCTAGGGCTATGCATGAAGCTCTTGCCCGTCTGTGTGGACAAAACATCAACCAAATCCAGGGAACTCGCTTTACTCACTACACAAGGCGTGATTCTATGGGAATGCCGTTGGAGATCGGAGCTGAAGCACCAGGTGGACAATCTTGACTTCATCCTGTATGATAGGCAAAAGGAGTTAGACAATGGTCGCGCCAATGCCAACCACAACCATGCCATTGTAGTCAAGAAGGACCAGACCATTGCAATTCTCGCCAAGGAGCTCCATTCTCTTCGTCGTCAGCATGAGAAAAAGGATCGCACCATCGATCGTCTTTGTAAGATGGTGGCCGCTCTTGAGAAGACCATCCGTGAGTAGGTATGCAGCTTGAAGCGAAGAAGGAGGAGGAAGGTGAAGATATCCAAGGAGATCTCTACTCTTACCTCACCGATGACAACGACTACCTGGAGGATGATGCCATGGAGTTTCGCACTGATGATGATGATTCCGACTTCATTGATGATGAGTAGATGCACTTGATCACTACCGTAGGAATGAGTTGTACCGATCCCACTGTATCGTAGTTTCACAGAATGGTTCTTAAAACCATCTGTTTTCTAGTTGTGTGTGGTGTGTGTTTGTATGGTGTGCTTTGAATGAATGAATGAATGAATGAGAGGAAGTTGTTAGTTTGCAAAACCCGAGTCAAACTCAAAGTTTAAAGTTTTTGAAAACAAAACCATAAACCTTAGCAATTTCCCTCTTATCTCATTATCTATCTCAATCTTCAAATGACTTGCAGAAACCCCGGAGGAAGCAGCTCATCTCAGGACCCGATCCTGCAGATTCTTCAGATGCTAGTTTCCAACCGTGAAGCTAGTATAGCAGAACGCCAAGCCAACCTAGACACTCTTCAATAGATATCTCAGATGGCCCATAATAATCAAGGCCATGGAAACCAGGATCACCATGGATCCAAACTCAAGAACTTCTAGAATATCAATCCCCCTATTTTAGTAAGTCTAAGGACCCTTAGATGCTGATGACTGGCTGCAAACCATGGAGAACAATCTGGAGGTCGCAGGAGTTGAAGCCAATGAGAAAGTACTGTTTGCCACTCATTATCTCGCAGGAGATGCAAGAGCCTGGTGGAATAGCAGCCGTACCATGAACGACGGTCAGATGATGACTTGGGAAGCATTCAAGATCAAGTTCAGCCAGACCCATGTGCCCCAAGGTTTGGTCACCAGGATGAGAGATGAGTTCAGAGAACTGAAGAAAGGAAGGATGATGGTAGTGGAGTACGGTGACAAATTTCTGTCGCTAGCTAGATATGCCCCTGATGAGATTAACACTGAAGCCAAGAAGAAGGAAAGGTTCCTAAATGGATTGCATGATGAGATGCAGACTGTGCTAGTCAACATCCATTTTGAAGATCTAGAAGAGCTAGTAGACTCTGCCATTCAGATGGAAGGGGAGATAAACCAAGCCAATGACAATCGCAAGCGCAGGATGATGCAGCAGACTGGATCCCACAATACCTAGAAGTATCGCCCCAACCCGTATGTCGGATATGCCCCAAGAAACAACAGACCCCCTATGTCCCGTCCAAGCTATCCCAATCATAGCGGAGGAAACGTGAAGTCTAGAGGAAACCATAACAACAACCCGGACAACTCCAATAACTTCAACCGTGCACCGCCCAAGTCCAACAACAACAACAATACTGCCCCAAGGACTGGAAGCAATGTCGTGCCTATTGCAGCCAATGACAAGTCCCAGATCACTTACTTTGAATGTGGAGACAAGGGTCACTACTCCAATGAGTTCCCCAAGAAGCTTGCCGCAGCCACCAATGTGAATGCACCCGCTCAACAGCAACGCCGTGTCCAACCTGAAAGGAGATTTGCCCTAGGGAACTCGGTCAACCGCAACAGCCCTCTGTTCCACATGAATGCTGAAGACGCTCAGGAAGCGCCCGATGTCATGCTGGGTATGTTTTCTATTAACTCAGTACTTGCAAGATTGTTGTTTGATTCTGGAGCATCGCACTCGTTTGTTATAGAAGAATTTGCATGCACTAGTAACATTCAACCAACCAAATTGGAGCATGTTATGATAGTTCAAATACCTGGTTCAACCACAAAGCTAGAAATTTTTGCAAGGTTGTGCCTATCAGAATCCATGGGAAAGATTTTTATTCCAATTTAATAGTACTTGGAACTAAAGGTTTGGAAGTAGTACTA
The DNA here is from genome assembly GCA_023614405.1 of Avena insularis. Lineage (NCBI taxonomy): Eukaryota > Viridiplantae > Streptophyta > Magnoliopsida > Poales > Poaceae > Avena > Avena insularis. The sequence goes on from CM042694.1 coordinate 472,844,038, forward strand.
GGAATTGATTGGATGTAGGAACATAAAGGATTGATCGACTGTGCCAAGAAAGCCATAACCATGACTAGTAGCTCTGGAGTATTAGTAGAGCATGTATCTGAAACTTTGCCCCATCAATTAAAGTGCAACAAGAGTTTAGCCCAACCAACCCTAGACCAAGTTAGAGTAGTCTGTGAATACCGCTACGTATTCCCAGATGAATTGCCTGCTATGCCCCTAGATCAGGATATCGAGTTCATCATTGAACTAATTCCTGGAACCGGACCCATAGCTCAGAGACCTTATAGTATGAACCCATCGGAATTAGTGGAACTAAAGAAGCAACTTGATGCTATGCTGGCGAAAGGTTTGATTCAACCAAGCGCATCGCCATGGAGATCGCCTATTTTGTTTGTTGATAAGAAGTATGGAGGTAACCATTTGTGCCCAGATTACCGGAAGTTGAATGATGTCACCATCAAGAACAAGTACCCATTGCCGAAGATAGACGATCTGTTTGACCAGTTGACTGGTGCCTGAGTGTTTTCTAAGATTGATCTTAGAACTGGTTCTCATCAACTCAAGATCCGTGCAACGTATATTCCAAAGACTGCCTTTACCACCAGATATGGATTGTATGAGTATACGGTCATGTCTTTTGGATTAACCAATTCCCCCGCTTATTTCATGAATCTCATGAATAAGATTTGTATGAACTTCCTGGATAAGTTTGTCATTGTTTTTATTGACGATATTCTAATCTATTCAAAGTCAGAAGAAGACCATGAGCTACACCTGAGAACCATCCTTGAAACGCTTAGAGAACATCAGTTGTATGCTAAATTTAGCAAATGTGAGTTCTGGTTAAAGGAAGTAGGATTCCTAGGACATATCGTGTCGACAGGAGGATTCGCTGTCGATCCCGCCAACATCAAAGATGTTGAAGCATGGAAAGCCCCCACCACTCAAACCCAAGTCCGTGCATTTCTCGGATTAGCAGGATATTACCGCAAGTTTGTTGAAGGATTTTCGAGCATCGCAAGACAGATGACCCAGTTGTTGAAGAAGGATCAGAATTTTGAATGGACGGACAAATGTGAAGGAAGTTTTCAACAGCTAAAGGAGAGATTGATTTCAACCCCAATTCTGATTATGCCAGATATCAAGAAGCCTTTTGATGTGTATTGTGACGCATCCAAGATTGGTCTTGGAAGTGTGTTGATGCAAGAAGGCAAAGTCATAGCATATCTGTCCTGACAATTGAAGCAACATGAGCAAAACTACCCTACCCATGACCTTGAACTAGCAGCCATAGTTTTAGCATTGAAGACCTGGCGTCATTACCTTATGGGTAACCGCTGTGAGATTTATTCGGATCACAACAGTATGAAGTATATTTTGACCTAGAAGGAGTTGAATATGAGGCAAAGGAGATGGATAGAGTTAATCAAAGATTATGACCTTGACATTCACTATCACCCCAGCAAAGCCAATATGGTAGCGGATGCTCTTAGCAGATTGCCGTGTAGATTAAACACCATGACCAAAGAAACCCAGACAAGTTTGCATGAAGAGTTGGAGCAGTTTAGAACGGAGCTAGTTAGCAAAGGATTTTTAGCTAGCATAGAACTTCAACCCACTTTGATCAGTCAGATCAAGAAAGCCCAGAAAGGAAATGCAAGTATCGACAGAATCAAGCGTCGTATCGGTATAGGGAAGGTACCCGGATTCACCAAAGATGAAGAAGGAGTTTTGTGGTACAAAGGACGTATCTGTGTGCCAGCAGATTCCGAGCTGAAGCAAGTTATCATGCAGGAAGCTCATGATAATCTTTATTCTATCCACCCCGGAGGAACGAAGATGTATCAGGATTTGAAGGAGCAATTTTGGTGGCACAAAATGAAGAGAGAAATCGGAAGCTACATAGCCAAGTGTGATATCTTTCAGAGAGTCAAAGCGGAACATCAGAGACCTGCAGGACTTTTGCAACCATTACAGATTATGGAATGGAAATGGGATTCTGTCGGAACAGATTTTATCACCGTTTTGCCTACTTCTAGTAGGGGAAATTGACTCTATTTGGGTCATAGTTGATAGACTGTCCATGGTAGCCCATTTTATACCTATCAAGACTACCTATCAGAGTTCAAAGATAGCAGAGCTGTACATTGCTAGGATCGTAAGTTTGCATGGAACCCCTAAGACCATAGTATCAGATCGAGGAACCTAGTTTACCTCAAGATTTTGGCAGAAAGTCCAAGAAGGATTAGGAACCAAGCTGAACTTCAGCACAGCTTATCACCCGCAGACCAATGGACAAACAAAAAGAGTCAACCAAATCTTAGAAGATATGTTAAGAGCTTGTGTGCTAGAATATGGATCAAAATGGGAAGATTGTCTGCCTTTCACAGAAATCTCATACAACAACAGTTATCAAGCCAGTTTGCAAATGGCCTCTTTTGAATTTCTGTATGGAAGGAAGTGTCATACCCCCTTGAATTGGTCGCAAGGAGGAGAGAGTCAGATTTTCAGACCCGACATCCTACGAGAAGCTAAAGAGAAAGTTCACAAAGTCCATGAGCACCTCAAGACCCCTCAATCCAGATAGAAGAGTTATGCTGACAAGAGACGTCGAGACCTGACCTTCAATGTCGGAGATTTTGTATATCTCAAAGTATCACCCTTGAAGGGAATGCAATGTTTCCGTCTGAAAGGAAAGTTAGCTCCCAGATATATTGGACCCTTCAAGATTTTGAATCACCGAGGAGAAGTATCATATCAACTAGAACTTCCAGAGGAGATGTTAGCCGTGCATAATGTGTTCCATATCTCGTTACTTCGCAAATGCCTAGAAGTTCCGGAGAAGACCGAAGTATTCAAGAACATCGATCACCAAGTCATAGATATCAACAAGGATCTAACTTATCGCAAAGTACCCATTCGTATTTTGGAAGAAGCCTTCAGAACCACCAGGACCAGGAGTATCAAGTTTCTCAAGATCACGTGGAGCAACCATACTGAAGAAGAAGCTACATGGGAGCAAGAAGATTATATTAGGACTGAGTTTCCAAATCTCTTTAGTTCCTAGTTTTTCTTAAATCTCGGGACGAGATTTTGTTTAAGGAGGGAAGGTTTGTAACACCCCAAAAATATTAATTAAGATTATAAAGTTCTAATCACCCAAGTTTAGGGTTAACAAAAACATTTATTATTAAATTGAATATGAGTGTATGTGTGATTTGCATTAGTGTATGAATGATCACAATTGCCCTGTTTGATTGCTACGAATGATAAGGAATGGTTTAAAGATGAATACTATATCATCTAGGCCAATTACAAACAAAAGAAAAAGAAAAAGAAATCAAATATGAATAAAAAGATCAAATGGTCATTTTGACCAAAGTTAACCACTAGGCCACTTTGAGTGTTCCTAGAAGAGAATTTCTAACATAAACAATCCCACTTCTTTTCACCCCATGCTAGACCAAGTAAAAGTGAATCCAAGCCCACTTTACAAACCCACAGAAACAAATTTCAAATCTATTTAAAGGACATTTCAAAATTGAATCAAGTGTATGTACTAAGATCACACTTCTGCAAAAACCATCCAAATAAATTCCACTTGACTTTTCCCAGCAACCATAGACACTCAAGCTTAAGATTCAAACACTCACCAAAATTCATTCAAAATTTTCAAACTAAAGCTCATGCGGCCATTAAGACAAATAATTAGTAGGCACGAATTAACTCTGGCCTAACTTCACTCTTTTGAGCAGTAATCATCGACCATTTGGTTCCCTCTTCACTCCCTTGTCTCCCCCAGTGTCGAGCAGCACCAAACCAGCACCCCCTTAGCCGTGTTCCACCAGTGCGCCGCCGCCCGAAGCCACACTCGCCGGCCGACAGTGGACAGAGCGCCAGCGACCATGCCGCCCTCTCCCACGACGCGCACCAGACACGCCACCATCTACCGCCACCCCTGTCCAAGCCACGACCATAGGAGAGCCCTGGACCACCCTAGCAGTGCCACGCCTAGTGCCTCTGCGCCGTGCCGAGAACGTGCCAGAGCACCGCACCCGACCGACTCGCACAGACCGTGCCTCATCTTCTCCACGCACGCACCCACTCGCCATGATCACAGCCGCCTCCCAGACACCCCCGTTCGCCGCCGCGCGACCCGTAACACCCGTGCGCCATCACAAACACCGCCGCTCGCGTGTAGAGCATCGCACGCACCCAACCAACCTACACCGCCCCGTGCCGCGCCTTTAAGCCCACGATGATCGCCAAGGAACACCACACCGTCCCCTACCCACAGCCACGCCACTAGCCGCCTGTATCGTTGTCACCGACGAGCCCGAGCCCATCCCGCTCAGTCCCCTCGTTGTTGTATAAATAGAGGCCTTCTCCGCCTCCATTCTCCACACCACCTCACTCCCCACTCCTCATAGACACTCCCTCACCCTTCCCTGAAGCAAGGCGAGCTCTCCCTCGCTGGAATTTGGTCGGAGCCCGCCGCTATAGGAGGAGAAGGGCGTCATCGATTGAAGCCGCCCCAGGACATGTCGTGACCACCGTTCGAACCGCCATCATCGACCACGCCATTCGCCCCCATCACCGACCCTAGCTGGAGCCCAGGTGAGCCTCACCAGAACCCCACCACTGTGCTAGGTTCAAATCCTCGCCGGAGCTGTTCGTCGTCGATGATGAACTGACGTCGTTGGATCGTCTTTTAATCGCACGGCCTAGATTTAACGATACCATTTTGGTTAGTTTAAGTCGTTGACTGGTGGACCCCCTCTGTCAGCAGCCCGCTGCGCTGCGCTGTGCAGATTGGGCCAGCCCGTTTAGTTTCTCGCGCAGGCCTGGCAATTCAAATAAGGATTTTCCAATTTAGTTTAAACCACATTCTGTTAGTAGATTCAAAAATCAATTCAAAGAGATTCACTAAACCAAATTGCATGATTCCAATTTTGTTAGAAAGATATTTAAATTATTTATCCAATCCTGTTGGAGTTAAATCATTTGGTGTTAGAGATCACCTACATCAAAAATAACAAGACAGAGACTTTTCCAACTTCAAACATTTTTCAAAAATCAACCATAAAGGCTTTTGAGTTGATTCCAACTCTCAAAAATCACATTTGATAATATCTATCTGAATATGTAAAAATATTTAGGTTTACTATAGTGAATTTGGACTAGTACCAAAATAACGCTATATAGGCATTTCTAGTCACTTTAATTCTATTAAAACATAATATTAAACTTTATAAAATATGATCAACCCTTTAAATCACATTCCCATGTATTAGAATATGTGGTGATGACATGTGTCAACATGATCCCATATTTTAATTGGAGAATATTAAATCTTAAGTATTTTCAGTGAGTAGAATTTACTTTTCTAAGATAAGATAAATAAAATTAAGCCTTTATTTTATGTGATGATTGTGATGATGCTAGATCATCAAGTGTGAGCCTTAGTGTGCTAAATAGAAGTAGTTAAGTATTGTTTGGTGATTGTGTACCTCGTAATCCTTTATAGACGATAGTACCGACCAAGGATACGAGCAGGAGGATTACTACCAAGAAGAAGAAGAAGAAAACTTCAATCACTTCACCAATCAAGACAAGCTAACACTTGAAAGTATTAACCTAATCAAGATGCATTAGGCATGCCTGGTTATGCAATTTTGATTATACAAATTCCAAGTTTTACTCGCAAGCTTTATTCTTTTAGCTTCACTAAAGTTCTCTACTTTTAGATAGTGCTTTGTGAGTATTGGAGATTTAGCATAGATAGCATAAAGAGTATAAAACTAGGCCTAACTAGTTATACTTAGATGTCATTCCATGGCATAAGATTGGAGATTAGCAACCCTCATTAGTGAACACTCTTAACTGTAGTGGCTAGTGCTAAGCATAAAAGTTGATCACTTTAGATGGGAATACTTTGTGAAAATGACTATGAAAACCTTGGAATGATGTTTCATTCTATTGAAATGTTTTGACATGTGTTGAGAAACACAATGGTTTGATGATGAAAATGTTGAGGCATGAGCCTTAGCCCTTTACAAAAACTGGTGGTTAGGTTCGGATGCGATACCATTCCAATTTTACCGTACAACCACAATACCTGAATTGGGTAGGGCTTAACCGAAAGTTTATATGCCTTAGTATGGGTTCCCTTGTGGAAGAGGTTGAGCTGAGGCTACTTCGTGATGAATGTCCACCTTTGCGGTGCCTAGGATGGCAGATGGCCATGGCTGGGAGGCCAAGCTCATAAGGGAGGTGCCTATACTAGAGTGTGTAATTGAAAGGTTATGATTGATTATCCGCATACTAAGTATGATGATTCAGGGTTATCCCTGGTGAATGTATCGAATTTTGTGGTGAAAGTGTACCACCTCTGCAGAGTGTCAAACTATTCGAATAGTCGCGTCCGCGGTCATGGACAGTTGGAGTGGCCATACTATTCCGTCGTCAGATGTTTTCAAAATGATTTGTGAATTGAACTATGACTTTGACTTGACCACAACAGGGTTGTGAACATGAAAACTAAGTTCCCACTTAGGTGATTTATAACATTAAATTAGCTTTCTTTACTTCTAAACTCAGCTTAAGATAAATCTGTCCTTTTGCAAATAAACCTAGAGCTGAAGATTCCTACTAGAACTACCTTACTTGTTAGTGATAGTTTGCGAGTACTTAAAGAGTACTCATGGCTTTGTCCCTGGGTATTCCCGTGGCCAGACTATGAGGAGGACTACCAGGATATCTATGACAACTAGGATCATCTCCCATCGACAGCATTGCATGTGACTTGAAGATGGAGCCCCTACTGCATTTACATTCCGCTGCTTGATTTGTATTCAGACTGGATCGTGAGATCCTTTATTTGTAAGACCTTATTATGGTTTGTAATGGATGATGTATTGTGATATCAATCTATTATGTCTCGCAAAAATGGTAATCCTAGATTGCGAGGTATGGCATAACAGGCATCTGGGATTTAAAATCCAAGTGTTGGCACCATCCAACCATAGCCATACTTCTACATAGTCAACCTAAGTAATCATTTTCCTAGGATTATAGGAACCATTTGTAATCAAAATATAGTCACAGGATAGCAGTAGCAAACTGTTTTGCTAATAACCATCACTCCATTAAGGAATAAATCCATATTGGTGCATTTAGGAAACCATTTTAGGTATTCCCCATATTATAAAAGAATCTGCCGAGCCTTCCATTTTCAAATCAAACCATATAAATTAGAATTCCAATAACTTGGAACTCAATGGCAGAAAATAAGTATCTCCATACATCACAGAGATATTCCCCTAAGTAATCCATAAGGAATTCATCATAGATATTTCATCAGCAATACTCAGTACCAACATCCAGTACAAATTCCTCTAGTTTGGATATATTCAAGATGTTACCAGCTACATACAAGCATCAAGTAGAGTGTAAATAACATGAATATCTGGGATAACATCCATGGCATCAACATAACTAAGATATGAGCATGAACCAATTAAACAAGACAATACAACCCTTAGTACTAAGCAAGCCACAGTGTCAAATTCATCAAAGTATCATGAGAGGAGCATTATACTAGCCAGGTAATACTAGAACTAGGAGTACCTAAAGAGAAGAAGAGGAACCCTAGCATGGAAAACCCTAATTAGGGTTATGAACCCTAGTATAGTGAGAGATTCAGAGAGAGGCAGAGAGAAGGAGGGAGAAGCGGAACTTACTCGAGAGCCTCGCTCAACAAGAAGAGGACGTAGAGCTGGCCGCGGTAAGGGCATGGCAACACAAGGAGCTAGGACGGATCTTTTATTATTATCCTTTATTTCACATGATGTGCAGCTGTAGGTGGATCTTCAACCCTGGCTTATCTCCATCCATTGTATCAATCCATTATAAAAGTAAACTAGATTGGTCCGGTAAACAAAGGTAAAACAAAGAAACAAAGTCTTGTAGACGTGTCCTTTTTATATCCTTTTAGCATTGCTTTCCAAGGTTCGATTAAACCTAGGTCCACTAGGGAAAAAATATTATACTACATCCGTGAATCTGGATTGAAGGTATCAACCCTTTTTCTAGCGTAGTTGCCGGGGAAGCAATTTCGCTATCCTGGTGAGGTCACTAGAGACCTTGTTTTTAGTTTTATTATTTGTTTGTAGTTTATTTTTTGTTATTATTTTAGTTTCTAGTTATCTATTTGAAAACCCAAAGAAAATAGTTACTTGTTATTTGTTTTCTTTACTTAAAAAAATACCAAAAATATAAGAGCCATGGCTCAACAGAGACTTGGGGAGTATGATACTCCCATTGATGATTTTTGTGCTGCACCTATTACTCGTCCCGCTGTTGATGCGGAAGCATATGAAATTAAGCCTAACCTTTTAAGTTTGGTTCAGCAAAACCAATTTGGAGGCTCATCTTCTGAGGATTTAGGTTTGCACTTAAATACTTTTACTAAAATTTGCGACATGATGCGTATTAAGAATGTAGATCTAAATGCTATTAAATTACGATTGTTTCCTTTCCCTCTTAGAGAAAAGGCTAAGGACTAGTTGCTAGCTCTACCTAAGGGCACTATTAAATCTTGGGAGGAATGCACTAATATGTTTATGACTAAATTTCCCCCCAAGCTAAAACTATGCAACTAAGATCCAACATTACAAGTTTTAGACAAGAAGATAGCGAGCCACTAACACTTGCATGGGAAAGGATGAAAGAAATCGTAATGAACTATCCTAGTCATGGGATGGAAGAATGGCTTATATTACATTTATTTTATAATGGCCTTAACCCAATGTCTAAGTCTATGCTAGATACTGCATCAAGAGGAACAAAGCAAGTGAGTTTTGCAAATAATTTACTTGATGATATAAAAACAACCATGCCCAATGGCATGTGGAAAGAACCTCTAAAAGAGTGAGTTCAATCACCGAGGTAAACAATGAAGAGCTTACATCTAAGGTAGACGAGTTACTCAACATAGAAAAGGGCAAGGAAGATACCCAAGTTAATTCTATCACTACCATGGAAGAAAATAGCGCGCTATTTCTTTGCTATAGCGGCGCTATAGCATATTTGGGAGGTGAACGCTACGCTATGCAAAATCTGCTCGCTATGACGCTAATCACGCTTTAGCGGCACTAAACATGCTATAACGTCACAACGCAATAGCGGCGCTAAACAAATCTATGAATATAGCACCACCCGATAAGCCCATTCAGCCCACGAATCCACCATGCCCAACACTATACGTCTAAACCTAGCTCAACTCAATCATATTCCCTAGTTCTCCCTCCCCACATGACGGTGGCGGTTGCTGACAGACTGCAACACCGTCTCCTCCAGGTCCAACCGGTCCACCGCCTCCGTTAGCACGTCCACCAGACGAACTGAAGCACCAGGAGGACGCGCATCTCAAGTTCTCGACCAGTGAGCTGACCTGGCGCAAGTCTTCTCCTCCAACTTGCCCTGCACCGGATGTCAAGCAAACTTTGTCTTTTGGACACTATTAGTTAATTGGTTATGCATGTATTACTCCAAAAAAATAGCTGCTGAAATCCCTAGTAATACATTACTTTAAGTTTTTTAACACACGCTATTTTAAAAAATAGTGTGCTATTAGCATGCTATAACTTCCATAGCGTCTGGAGATTGGCCACGCTAAATGAAATAGCGCGCTATTTTTTTCTTGATCACTACCGATGTTAATGATGTTAATTTTATAGCTCACACTCCTTATAATCCTGCTTGGAAGAACCAAAATTTTGCTTCTAATATTCAAAAACATTATTATAATCCTGCAGGAGATCCTGGCAATAATTATGATAATCATAATAGAGCAAATCATGGCAATATCTCGTTTGAGCAAAATGTTAGAACCTTTGTGCAAGCTCAAACCGAGAAAAATAATATGCTTATTAAAATTACGAAGAACCATGAAAGTAGTATACAAAATTATCTAACCAAGATGTTGTAATTAGAAATAATGTGCAAGCTCTACAGGGAAGGACAAAGACCGTGTAGGCTTAATTGGGAAAGGTAGCCGACAGCCAAGCTCTCATACTAGCAAAGTTTGCTAGGAAGCCCGAGCCAAATCCGTAGAAGACCTCAAGATGATAAGGATGGAAACAAATGAAGAGAATCCTAAAGAGCTGGATTATAGCAATGCACCAACACTTGTATATATCGTGGAAGATCTACTCAAGATGGTCACCGTGAAGAATCTCGGTATATAACAAGGTAATGATGCTATGTATCAACAATTTATTCAACAAGTAGCATCTAAATTCGATATTTAGAGATGGAGTATAAGAGACAATCTGATAAGCTTTGGGCTAAGCTAGATGATATATTTGAGCCCAATATTAAAATTAAGATTGGGGTTAATGAGATATCTGCACTTTGTGATCTTGGTGCAAGCGTCTCAATGATTTCCAAAAGTCTATTTAGTTAAACTTGGGGCCATTTGCAACTACTGAATTAAGACTCCATCTAGCGGATTGAACTTATAAACAAGCTATTGGGACAAAAGAAAACATAGTTGTTGAAATAAAAGCTAGTCCCTCTCTTATTGATCTTGTTATTGTGGGCATTCCTGAAGATCCCATAGCACCTATAATTCTAGGTAGGCCCTTACTAAGAACTATTAAATCTTTAATCAATTTATATGAAGGGAATGTGAGAATAGGACTACTATATACATATCATTTTATAGTCCACTCCCCTAGGATAATAAGAAGTCCAAACCTAATGGTGATGATGGTATAATTATATTGAAAGCTAATTACTTTGGCGTGGGTCTTCCACTTATTAAACCTAAATGATCACAATCTGGGTCAAGCTAATTGACCTTAAATAGAAGCACTTCATGGGAGGCAACTCATGTGAAATAAAAATTTTACTCTTGTGTTAGTTTATTTTTTTTGCTTTTTTTTAATAATGAGTGTTCAAGAAGACCTTTGGAGAGAGGAAAAGAAATAAGGTAATCCTCTATCTTTTATTTTACTAACACATGGCCTAAGAAGTATTGCTGATTTTTGTGAGGTCTAGTTCCTGTTATTTTGTCCTTTGTTAAGATGTGTAAAGATGGACAAAGCTACTAACCAAATTCTATGAGTTTTTTTAGGTCACTAGCCGAATAAACAACCAGTGGTATGACCGGAAGGATCTGTAGCATGCGCCCATACCACATCGAAGAATTGGAAAATAGAAACTTTGATTTTTGCCGCAGGACCTAGGGGTCGTAACAACCATTGGTACAGTCGGATGCACTCGTACTGCGCGCATTTACCATACCCTCGAGCAAAACATCAGATTTCAAGCAAAAGGTACTTCCCTCATAACGACCAGTAGTACGGGCGCGCGCGCCCGTACCGAGTGCATCGCTAGAAGGGATTCGTCACCCCCAAGATTTGTTACTCAGTATGGGCAGGCTTCGGCCGTACCGCCTGCCCATACCACGTACGCGGCCGCCAAATCACCTAGGAGAAGGTAGCCTAAAATCCCTAAACACAATTTTTTCTCTTTCTTCTTCCTCCAAACATCAAACCACCGAACTTTCTTCGATTACTCGCACCCAATCGATCTAAGTTATATTTCTCCTCTGATCCCCAACTTATTTGCAACAAAACTGTGCTCAAGCTTTCACCATTATCAATCTAGACTTAGGTCTTGTTCTTGAGTTAATCTTGATATTGTGTATGCTTAGTATTATTTTTAGAGGAGTTTCTTTGATAACAAGTGAAGAGGATCGTTTATATTATGTTTCTATTGGACTAAAATTTTAATTAGAAATTTTAATTAATTTTGTTTTAGATGAACACAAGGAGCCATACACGTGTGATGGCTGTGGAACTTGTCGCACCACCTGTTGATACATTGACCCCCCGAGTCACTTGGTATCAAGTTCACCGAGGAGTTTCAGCTAAACCGTTTCAACCGCCTCAAGCTCCGAGAAATCATGTCCACCAAGTGGGAGTATCCCTATATCCTGAACCAACTTGGCATTCATTCTGATTTTGATTTACTTTGCAACAATGTTGGTTTGTATGACTTTATGTTCTAGGATGTCACCATGTACCACCGCTTTAGGCTTGAGTTCCTCAGCACCTTGACGCATACGATGTGCTCTCACTATTGTTCTGAGGAGAAAATGCCTAGAGTTGATCGTATCAACTTTCATCTTATGAACTGTGAGTACTCCTTGGCACTTGAACAATTGGCTCAATGTTTTGGGTTTACCAACAACAACACCGACATACGCTCCACCACCTTTGTTTTAAATCCTGCACCTTAGGAGTACTTTAATATAATGAGAATTCATGGAAACACACCCAAGGGGAACCAAATTGATCATCCTACTATTCGTTGTTTGATTTATGTCATTGGTAACACCTTGCAGGCACCTGGTGAGTTTACTAGAGTCAATGAGGAGGACATGATGGTCCTCGCAAAATCTACTATTATTAATTTAACTTAACGTCAAATTTGGGCGCCCTTCTTGTGTTTTACCTTAAGCATCAAGCTCTGCAATCTCGAGGACCCATATGTGGAGGAGGAGTTGTAACTGTTCTTGCACGTGCACTTCACGCCAACCTAGGTAACATCCAACCATTGACAGGAAGTCACCGTCTTGGTTTTTCTACTCTAAGAGTTTGTGGTATGATTTCTAGATCTGATGGTAGATACTTCCTTGATATTCCTTGAGCAGATCACTTGATCCCATCTCCTTTTCCTAATGGTTTATGCTCTATCGAGGATGGACGTTTGCGTTTTGACGCGCAGGTTGAGGCAGGTCTACCCCATCAAGAAATACCCATGGGAGAGGGAGGAGAAGATGAAGAAGTAGAACAATAGGGACCCAAACAAGATGTGCAGCCACCAAACTACTACACCCCCTATGAAGATATCTATGCTCTCAAAGGAAATATCCAAAACATGAACAACCTCTCCATCAACCTCCGAGATGCTTCTGCCAACCTTGCCACCCAGTTTCAGGATTGGAACAGCCAATGGAACATGGGAGATTATCCACCACCACCACAATTTGCAACAAAAGGGCTTGCAAAAGCCTGAGCTTGGGGATGTGTTCCTCATCAATTTTATTTGTGTAACAATGAGGTTGTACTCTAGCTCCTTGAGAGCTTTGAAACACTCGTGTTGGTTTGTTCCAACACTTTGCTTTTTTCCTTTGCTTTCGTTTTAGTTTGCTTTTGTGTTTATTTTCTTAGTTTCTTGCTTGGTCGCAAGTTCTTTTCTATTCTTTAATCCCTATCCTCAAAAATACAAAAAGATTTTACAGTTTTTCCTTTTTCATGAACGCGGATTCACACTTTTCCTCTTTGCTTTAATATTATTATGGGAATAATCATACTTGAGTTTTGAAGGAACACATCCCTATAAGGAAGAATATTCTGAAGTCACGCATGACAAGTATGTCCTATGTCTCCCACTTTTGAAGTTTGAGTTGTTTATTTTAGTTGGTTGATTTTCTAAGATGCCATGCTAGTGGGAGTAATTCAAAATAGTTAGAGTAAAGCTTTTTATTGGTATGGATGATTAGTTGTGGAAGCTTTTACTCTAGTTCATTTAGCTAACTGAGTCTTGCCTTGGAAATAATATTACCAAACAAGTACAACAAGAAGAAGTCTAAAATTTATGACTTGTTTGATGAATGATTGTCTTGAGAGTATACCCTTGAAGATACTTAACATCATAGATGTTTTGATAAACTTGACGACACTCTTGAAAGGATTTGTTTGATTGAAATGAAGTCTAGTGGTAATTGTGATGCATGCCAAAGCTAAAAAAAGTTCTATGTTTCTCATGCACACCTTTGGATGCCAACAACTCCTCTAGCCTTTGAATGATCTATGGTATAACCCCAGATTTCGGCTATGAGTTGACGACATAGAGTGGCGTATGTGTCAATATATGGGCAAAAGTATTGGTACCCTCAAAGGTTGTGCAAGAACATGTAAAAGAAACACCCAATGATCCTTGAAGAAGGAAGAAAAATATATATATGAAGATCCACATAACAAGTCCTTGGCATGGTCCCGTTACTACTTTATGAATTTTCTTGAAAAACAATGATTGGATTAGAAGTGTTTTGATAGTCTTGATTTACTGATGTGGGCGTCAATAAGACACTTCACTGTTATGCTACTTAGGACATGAACTCTCTTACTCAATTATGCTATTAAAACATCCTAGTGTTCCTTGGCAAGCTGAGAGTTAACTAGAAGAATTTGATTGATTGTTACACTTCTAGTTATTTATGCTTATATTAAACTCTACTTTGATTGTCTTGACTTACCAAAACTTATATAGTATTCTTGTCATCTCTCTAACTTTGATAAGCCTTTCAAATGGAAGAAGTGATGGACACATATGACTACAAACCATAAATGATTTCTTATTCTCATTGTTTCAAGTCTAAACGCTGAATTCCTTATAGTTCTTTTGTTTCTTCTTGCTCGAGGGAGATCAAGGTTTGAGCTTTGGGGAGGTTGATGGATCCAAAAATAGTCACCTTCCACCGCGTTTAAACATTGTTTTTAGTCAAGCAATTGACAAGAAACTCTCTATCCTTGCCACTAATGACTAATAATTGCAAAGATATGCAACCCATTGCTTTCATTTGTGTTATGTAGGAAATCACTCTTTTCAATGCGAAATCTAGAGTGATAATGAAAGTTTTTGAGGAAGTCCACACGACCAAATAATTTTCGATTAAATTTTAGATGACAACAGCCATAACGACCACGGGTACGGGCAGGGCCTACCCATACCGTCTGCCCATACCATGTGGCGGAGGCTCCATCTCGTCAAACCCTACAACTTTCATGAAGACGCCTATATATTTTGAGGTCTCAAGCGTCACGTAGAAGGCCGCCATTCTTAGATTGCATCACAACACCACCAAAGCAGATCCACACCGATGTTCATCCCTTCTGTCTTCCATTGTAGCACTCTCGCCTGATAAGGCTGAGTTCCTGTGTATAGTGCTAATCCCTGGATCGGTTCACTAGCACACACAGTACAACATGATACCAAATATAACTGTGCATCATAAGTACAACAACTATGATCCAAAATTTACATTACATATTCAAGTACATAGTGGAAACATATACAAGGTAGATATCCATCCTTTAAATGTGCCACAGGCGAACAATTTTTGAGTGGAGTCTCGCGACCTATGAACGATCACTCACGACATAACATGCATCATGAAATGCTGCAACCACGAATGGTCAATACATTAAGTGTATGGCAAGTAGGCTAAAGTGGATTACCATAGACCTATCAACTACATGCTTATTTGTCTAGGTGGAGTTTAGGCTCATTTGCATAAAGCAATAGATTTATCCTATCATTCATAATAAAGTAGTTTTCCAGTACGATAAATAGGACATGCTAGTTCACTCCCAGGTGCCCCTACCTAATTAAGTTCACCCAACAAGTATTAAGTAACTAAGAAATAAGGATGAGTGAGAAATATGGCATAGCATCAGTATCAGGTCGCTCAAATTTTTCATAACCGGGGACACGGCTAAGTACTTAGAATTAGATACCCTGCAGGGGTTTGTACACTTACACATGTAACATGGTCAACCCGCTCGTACCACCACACTCATTTTGTATCATGGTAGGGAGAAGTCCCAGACGAGACCATTCGGGATGAGCTTCCCAAACCCATCCATGCATTGTACCAACCTACACTATTCTACATCTCTATCTACATAGGGTTCGAGTCGCCACAACCTACTATGTCCAGCCAACCGCCCATTTTATTATTGGCACATGGTTATAGACGTAAGCTATCAAATAAAGAAATCAATCTTTTCTTAGTGTCATGGGTGCCTTTCCGCATTAAACCACCAAAAAAATATCAATCCCATCACACCTAGGAGATTCATTAATTAAGTGGTTTTAGTTGAACAAAACATATACACTACCATAGCATGATATAATCCCATCCATAGCATAACTAAGCAATCTACCAATACGATGGCTCATAAATAAGGATAACTAGGGAATAATATGGGATACAGGATAGCATATACACATCAATTCCTATACATTCAATTCTATAAAAACATCTACAATGCATAGGAAAACATTAGGACATTTATTATCAAGATAGCACCACTTGCCTTTTGTAGATGTAGTCATTCAGATAATCCTCACAATTATAATGGCTGCACTCATCACGATCAAAAACTTGAAATTATAGTAGTTGCACTCCTCGCAATCTAACGTTTGAAGCAAGCACAACAAACACACCATTTAAAACATTGCAAACATGCAACAATGCAACAATACAATAAATAGTGATAAATAAATGCATGCATGACAATTTAATATGTCACAATTGTTGTAATTAGTTCTCTAAACAATATTAGAACACATGATGCATGTAGGAGACCATTTAATGCAATAGGGTATTTATTATTAATTCTCCATTGCCAATAAAGGGTTTCAATAGATCTGTTGGAACTTCCATACTAATTACTGTATTAAATTTATATCTGAGGTGTACTGGATAGAGGGCATTAATACGAACTACTAGCAACTGGATTCACTCTAAACGGAGCTATAGATATTTTTCTATGATTTAATTGCTGATTATTAGAGTTTAAACTATTTAAAAAATACTACGACCAAAAATAAATCTAAGGCCAGATCTAGAATCAACATGAAATGGTGAACCCAAGGACATATTATTTATATTTTTTAGATCTATAAATAATTTATTATAAATTTATTACTCCAAAAGGATATTAAAGCTATTTAATATATTAATAGTAATCTGTCATGCAAAGGTTAGATCTAGCCATACAGGATTAATCTATGCAAAATTATCTTCAATTTGATATATTATACGTAACTTTTGGACATAGTATGAATTTATTATGAATTTTACAAGTTAGATCTATAATCTGCAATTTTAAATTCCAAATATTCTGCTGACTGGACTAAGGTGACTATGCATGATGATCAGGCCTAGACGCTGACCTGGTGACGACGTGGTGATGACGAGGTAGCTGACCGGGATGATTGGATCTCGACCATCGGGATGCGATCTGGTCGCTAGGAGAGGAAGTTGGCTCTAGGTCGGCTCAATTTTGCCTCAGAATAGAATATAAATAGATATGTGTTAGAGAGACAAATCCGTAGATTAAATCAAAAAACTTCCAACATGAAAATTGTGGAGAATCATTAGATTACCTTTTCACCAAAGGAATTTGGATTTGAAGAAACAAGCGCGAGTAGATCTTCGATTTACACCGTCAGATCTAAAATATTGCGTTGCAAAATTCTCCGGTTGTGATGGATGAAAAGAGGTAAGTTTTTTCGGGATTGAAAGATTTTGACGATATCTACAACTTTCGTGTTGTAGCTAAGGGCAATCGACAAAGTTTAGATTGGTTTAGAAGTGAAATGTGATTCAGGAAGGTATAGATTTGGGATTTCAAAAAGGGGAAGTGATATAGGTATGGATTCGGGGGATTATATAGAGGTTTGGGATGGTGGAATAGAGCTTGGAGTAGGGAAAAAGTAAAAATAACCGAAAGTCAATTCAGAGTTGTAGATTAAAAGATATAGGTGTTTGAATAGACATAGGTTTAGAAAAGGACTTTCGCACGCTTTATAAAGCGAACGTGGGATCGATCCCTCCCGAGGGTGCCTAGTTACGTCGGCTAAAGTGGGTTGGCCCAGTTCAGTTTTTTCTTTCCTTTTTATTTTTATTTTTTTCTATTTTTGGTATTTCCTTTATATCTTTTGCATACGAACTCCACATGACACGACTTTTGTTTCTAAATTTTTCTAAATTTCAGTAACACGATTTTTGTTTCTAAATTTTTCTAAAATTCAGTAACACGATTTTTGTTTCTAAATTTTTGTAAAATTCAGTAAATCATTATAGGATCATATTTGTAATATTTTTAGTAGTTTGAAAAATGGTGGATTCAAGAATCACTATATATCTCTTATAGGAGCATTTGCAAAACCGAGTGGAGTTAGGGTTTCAAATTTGACTTTTTCGAGATTTCTAATGAATGCAATGCAATGCAATGCAATCCTCATGAATGACATGTAAACACATTTTTTTCCAGTCCCAATTTATAGAATCTTGGGATGTGACAGACTAACCCCTTAAGATGAATCTCGTCCTCGAGATTCGAAATGTCTAGCAAGGTTTTGGGTAGTGTTCTCGAAGATCATATTATAGCTTCTAAGTGGATTCTATCAATATGGGTATACTCTCAAGGCTAATCCCCTTAAGAGAATTAAAGTTGGCATCTCAAAGTGAACTATTAAATTATATATCTTTTTCTTCTCCCCCACGGTTGTTAGTGTAGTGCCTTGTTGTTCACAACTATGTGTCATTCATATTGCCTATCCACTCCATGCCTAGAATTACTAACTTGTCATTGGAATCCAATATACTACACTAGTGACAAGTTGTGTGCTCCAATCTCTATGATCTAATGGTGGTATTCTTCACTAGCTATTAATTTTCTTCCTACCGTAGTGGGTTGATGACATGGAGGAATCTTCTTGAGATAGCATAGACGAGTATAGATAGAATAGGACTAAGAGAAGTATTTTCCTACCCATACACAACATAGTCAAACAACAACAGGATCAAACAAGCAAACAAAAAATCATAATCAATAATATTGACATATCACCGGTTTTGATATGGTCAATGGCGAAGTGATATCGATATTCTAATGAAGAACTATATGATGGGCATAAATCTAACTACTCTTGCATCTTCAGTTTCATCGAGCGAGGCTAATTGCTGGTGGTGTCTCCTTCATCAATGTAGCAATCCTTCTCATCAAGGTATCTATCCAACATCCTTGGAAACAAGCATGTCATTTTGATCACATAGCTCCATGGTTCATTCTCTTATTCCAATTTATAGCTTCTGAATCTTATTATTTATCGCATCATTCTCCTTTTCGAAATCATCAATCTTGTCTCTCATCAATTTCATGGTATGGTCTCACATCTATGTTCTAAAAGAGAAGAGTAGGAGAATTGAAGTGATAAGAAGATACTAGAGTGAAGTATATGAAGATAAGAAGATGGAATGAAATAGAGTATATGATTCCTATGGCTTTCCTATTCCATTTCTAGGTCACGATTCTACAGTCAACACACAACTCTGATACCATCTTGTAACACCCTCGCCTGATAAGGCTGAGTTCTTATGTATAGAGCTAATGCCTGGATCGATTCACTAGCACACATAGTATAAAATAATACCAAATATAATTGTGTATCATAAGGCCCGAGCCCGGCCCGGCCCGAAAAATGCCCAAGTATGCCACAAAGTATTGAATCCAAAATGGAGCAAGCATTTTATGTCAAAAACTGAGCAGGTTAAATTGCACACCTAAGCTAGAAGGTGCACCCAAAATTGTATCTTATTATAAGAGGTTCGATAACTTATGTTATTTAATCGGATGCAACCTAGACTACCTATGTTTGCCTCTACTGTGATGATGGTGGCCAGGAGGCGATGTACGGAGAGAGGAACATGCACCTCCCTCAAAAATCATGGTGGTAGGCCTCTGCATCACCGTTGCCTTCTACACCCTACAAATTAGAACAAAGAACATATAAAATACAGACAAATTGTGCAAACAGTTATTAGATTCCCATTCACCCAACGGACATGACACAAATTCAGTAGCCTGCAATGCTAATATCTCACTTGTAGAAACCAGGCTATTAGCCCTAGTTTGTAAGGACCTTTAGTCCCGGAATGCGAACCGGGACTGCCAAAGCGGGACTAAAGGTCCTGCCTTTAGTCCCGGTTCTGTTACGAACCCGGCCTAGAGGTCCACCACGTGGCCCCGCAAACCACGCTAGGCTGGAGGTACATGAACCGGGACTAAAGGTTCCCTGCCGCGACAGCGTTTTGGGCCATTTGGCTGCCGCGGCAGGAGATGGGGTTTTAGTGTTTTGTGTTTTTCTTTTCATTTTGTGTTTTGTGTTCAATTATTTTTCATTCTGTGTTTTCATTAGAAACAAGTTTTCGTATACATACAGAATGCTACTACACAGTACTTGTATAGATTGATGCAATATATAATATAATTTCTCTTACAAGCATACATGGAGTCCCAACCGGGTCCAGAGCCTGTCTATTTGATTACATGGAGATCATTACATGGATGCTTTAGGGTCTATCTAGAGAGAATTCTCCGCATGGGTCTATGACCTCGTCGACAAATAATCCAGCAAATTCCTCTTGGATTGCTAGTAAGCGGTCCTCTGGTAGGACCTTGTCCTGCATCGCGTCCAACTATAAAGAAAGAGATCGTATGAATTAGACTCAACACAACTTTTTGTAATAAAAATAAAGGGTGAATATACTTTTTACTTACTCGAACAGTTTCCAAGGGCTTCTCAATAGTGATGCGAATGAACTTGCACACGTAGAATCCACATAGATTAGTCCCTCGTGGCTGCCTCGCGCACTTTACAAGAATAGAATTCAATCAAATAATAACTTTAGCATGATAAATGCACATAAACTAGAATTAAATAGATGCGTGGACTTAGCTCGTACTACTTACCGAGACCGATTTAAAAAATAGCTCCTCACGCCATTGACTGCGGACCTTGTCCTTGAACCATGTCCAAACCCTACCCGACAAAGAAAATGAATGTATGAGTTAATAACTACTTGATATCCTAGAAAATGAACGAAAGAAACCGATATAGTGCGATAATGGTTGAAATTACCTCTGGAGCATATCGATAATGCTGCGGTAGGCTTCAATGTCTTTGTTTAGTGAGTCCATGATGTGACCTCTTCCCAAGTCAACTGAAATGCTTAGAAGAATCCAGTGGTACCTACACAAGGTTTACATACGTCAACTCATCATTTACACTGAACATCGAGTAAGCAAAAGTTAATGTGTACAAGAACTCACTTGTCGTCGTGGTAAGGAAATAGTATTTCATTATAGAAATGCTGGTTCGTGAGAAACCGGAGCAAGTTTTGCTCGGTCTCCAGTGGCTTAATCTTTAGCACAGCTCCATTAACTCGGTGTGGGTCAATGAACCCAAATCCGTTGATAGCCTTTCTTTTACATTCGAGAATTTTCAATCTGTATCATTATATATAGCGTACAAAATAATATAGTGAGTATACTTACCGGCAATGAATTGAACAAACTGAGCTAGGGACTTAATTACATAACTAAAGTAATCACTTACAGACAATAACAACTGAGGATAGATTTGTCGAGGTCCTTTAGAATGAATAACTGAAAGAATTCTGTAAATTCAATAGGGACCTCGTCTTTAGTGAAGTAATGCTCTTTTCGAACTTTCACTATGAGCCAATATCTCTCTTCTTTTGATGCTTTCATGTACCATTCATGGAATCATCACATTTTTGTTGGCATATCCCGAAGCCTCTCAGAACTGACCAGAGGCTCCCCGTGAACATATTGTTGTGCTACCTCAGCCTTGGGCATATGAGCGTTGTGAATAATGTCATGAATAGACATATTATATTGCTCGGCCAATATCTTAACCGTTTTCAGATCCATAGGTTCTCTCTCATATAGTTGAGGTTCGTGTATGTGCACCTGGAGCGGGGGAGCGATTGATTTGCTTGTTTCCCTAGCTGGGGAACGTCTCTTTTGGTTCATCGGCTACCACTCGATTGTTTTGCTTGTTTCCCCGGCTGGGGGACGTCCGTTCTGATGCTTCCGCTACCACTCGATTGTTTTTCTTGTTCCCCCTATTGGGGAACCTCTTTTGTGATGCTTCCTCTACCACTTGATCTCTTCTATTTCAGTGTCTTTTGAAGACATCGTGTATAGTCATATGGCGCACTTAACTGAGCTTGGGATGGTTGTGTCATTAATTTCCTAAAGTGCTCCTTGGTTTCCGGTTTTATTTGGACCTCTGGCTTAGGTTGTTTCTTTTAAAACTAAGCATCCACTTCAGCCCATACGACCGCATCGGTCTCCTCATCGGTTAGGTCGTAAGCCCTCTTGGGAGGAACCGGCGGTACTCTTGGGAGGGGCGACAACTGTCGCTTTAGGCGTCGGATCGCTCGACGGAGCGGTGCTATTCTTCCGCTTTTGGCCCTTAGTGGGTGGAGGCGGCTGCGTAGATTGAGATGGACTCGTGTTGGGGTCATGGATTGGACTTGGAGGTGGTGGACTTTTACTGGGAGGAGACGGTTCCCTTGGAGGTGGACTTGGAGGTGGACTTTTACTGGGAGGAGACGATGGCCTTAGAGGTGATGGATTGTTTATCGGTGGAGAAGGTGGCCTTGGTGTCGAGCCTGGAAACTTGATGTGTTCTTTTTTCCAAAGGATGAAGCCACTCGTGACTTCTCCCAGTGTCGTCTCCCCTTCACCTCCAGGGATGTCAAGATGTAGTGACTGACACATCGGTTGAACTTCATCCACACCGACACGAGCATAGCCAGTTGGAAACGGATTGCAATGGTAGGTTTCTCCCGGTGCAGAAGGTAAAGCAAAGACGACCGCCACCTTCATGGATATGTTCTTCAGTTCAACATGCAGCTCACAACTAGTCTTATGCTTAATTGCATCCACGGGGTACACATCCATCGTTGCATCATTACGGTGGCCCTCCATGGAAGCCATGCTGCTTTTCCATTGCGATGGGCCGACCGTACTGTCTGGTGCAGGATCTTGCTGTCAGAGTCCTTTAAGTTCATTAAGCTCCTAGCAATGCTCCTGTAGCATGGCTTCAAACCTCGCGAACCGCTCCGCATCCTCCTCTTTTTGCCGCTTTGTTTTTCTTGATTGGCTTCTGTACGTGTCAAGGTCCTCGGGAAACCTAATAGCCCATGGACAAGAAGGTCCGAACCCTCTTGTTCGTCCAGCCTTTTTCGGATTCCCGAGAACCTTTGTCAGCTCATCATTCTCTCTGTCAGGAACAAACTTTCCCTCTTCAACCTCTTTTATCACTTTAATAAGTTCATTCTTGGGAGAAGAAACTTCTTTGGCTGCAACAATCTCGCCTGTTTCTGGGTCATACGATGCCCCATGCCCGAGTACCCAATTTCTTGACCTCCTGGGCCAATGAGACATAGTTGGAGTGACCCCTTTAGCCTCCAGGTCAGCCTCAGCTTTATCCCACTTAGGCATGGCACTCCTGTAGCAACCTGTGCCCATATGATGGTGATATTTCATTTTGGCTGCATTTATCTTATTCCTTTTTGACATTGCCATAACTAGTGCCGAGTTCTTGTATTCCACAAATGCGGCCGAGTTATCCTGCTGCTTCTCTAGTGCGCCAGTGAATGGCGGAGTTTTTTTCTTCAAGACATACTTGTGGTACAATCTTTTCTTCCATTCCTTGAATAGTTCGCCCATCTTCTTAAGAGCAAAGTGCTTGACTTTCCTCGCTATTTGTTGTGTGACCTCATCAGTCTCCAAGACTGGTAGGGTGAAATGTGTCATGAGAGAATTCCACATCGCATCTCTCGCTCTGTCATCTACAAAACTAGCCCCAGATGGATCCCTTTTCTTTCCTGGCTTATTCCAATTTTGCGTGGTGATCGGGATGGTGTCTCTAACAATCACTCCGTATTGAGTTATAAATGCATTCACAGATTCTTTGGGCTCCAACGGTTGACCCAGCGTAGAGACTAAGTCAATGTTGAAACGAACATCAGTGGGTAACTTTTGTGCCGGGCCTCTTGTCCTTGTAGAAGATTGTCCGGAAGCGGAGGTCTAAGAGAAGAAACATTCGTCAGTACATATATACGAATCAATTAGTGCATCCATACTAGTGATCGATCGGTAGAGGCTTTATATACCTCGACGGAGTTTGTTATTATATGGTGTCTTCACCATGGTCAGCACCATCATTTCCACTATCGTCTCCACCCTCGTCTCCTCCAGACAAATTAAGATACTCAGAGCCATCATAATAAGAACCCCCAGTACCCTCATCTATCATGTTGAGAAGCTCCTCTTCATTCTGTCTACCGTCCATAGCTTAACTAATACAAAAAAAGAATATTGCATTAAGTAAAAGAATATTACAATTGCGACAACTCAGATACAGAAAAAAGATTACGTACTAATAATGAATTTTTTTTGCATTAAGATATATAAAGTACAATAATATAAGATAAAGTACATTATTAATACATGTCGGTCATATCTCGCTCATAAGATAAAGTACAATAATAAACAAACTAGGGAACTCGGCTACCGCGTTCTGTGCCACGGTAGCTCTGCACCCAGAGAAAAGGAACCATCACCGGAGAATAGCTCGGGTGATCAGATCTGTGAACCTACCAGATATTGGAGAACCTGGTCTCCAAAAGATACATATATCGCCGTACGTGCTCATCCTCCTGCCTGATACGATGACGTACCACCTCCTCGGGGCCCGGCTCCCTTAGCACCACTCCTGGACCTCGTGGACGGCACCAAAGAAGCTCCGGGTCGACGATGATACCCGGATTCCTCACCAAGGTACGAGTCCCTACAGGTAGCACCTGCCAGTGCCAACCCGGCGGAGCCCAGGCTCGGGCATCCCCGGAACCGACAGAGTCTAGTAGGCTCGGACGAGGAGGACATGGCATAACTAAATAATAGCAATAAACAATCATAAAACATAAACAGTAACTAAATCACTAAGTATTGCCCTAATAACACTAACCATAAACCTAACACTAACTAAACTAAACATAATTAACTAAGTATTCTAACTAACCCTAACTAACCCTAGATAAATACTAATACTAATACTAACTAAATACTAATACTATTAACACTAACCCTAAACCTAACACTAACTAAACTAAACCTAATTAACTAAGTATTCTAACTAACCCTAACTAACCCTAGATAAATACTAATACTAATACTAACTAAATACTAATACTACTAACACTAAGTATTACACAAGCAAGGCTGGGGACAGACAGCAGAGACGGTGTTCCATATAAACTAAACTAAACTAAGGCCCTATTTTCACGCGGATGCCCGAACATCAAAAGAATTTTCACCTAAACTAAACATACCCTAAACTAACCGTAAATGAAAATTAACCCTAAACTAACCCTAAACTAAACTAACCCTAAACTAAACATACCATAAACTAAAATAACCTTAAACTAACCGTAAACTAAACTAACCCAAAACAAAAATTAACTAACCCTAAACCAAAATTAACTAACCCTAACCAAAATTAATGGGGCTGCACGGTGATCACCTGAAGACGGGCAGTGAGGCGGAAGCGAGATGCAGAAGCGGCGATCACGGATACAGTTGGCGGCGAGCTCCACGGGCGCCAAGCGGCTGGGACGACGCGGAGATGGTGCGAGCAGCCGGTGGCGAGCTCCTCTCCACGGACGCGAGCGGCGGCGGGACGGATGGCGTGGGCGGCGAGCTCCTCTCTGAAGGTGAAAATGGGATCTCTGGGTCGTGGCACAACCTAGGGTGGGGGTGGATACCCCACCCCCTTTAGCACCGGGTTGTAATACAAACCGGGACTAAAGGTCCCCCTTTAGCCCCGGTTTGTATTACAACCCAGGGCTAAAGGTGTTTTCACGCTTCGCTCTTCACAGGCAGAGTACACCTTTAGCCCAGCTTGTAATATAAACCGGGTTAGGGGATTTTAGTCCCGGTTTGTATTACAACCCGGGGCTAAAGGTGGTTTTTGGCGCCAAAAAGAAAAATGGTTTATAGTTTTCAAAAAATTCTGTATTATATATCAAAATTTTCAGAAAAAGAAGATCTATAATTTAAATCTATTATCATACTTTATTATACAACTTAAATGAAATTATCTATTGTTTAACAAGTATTATATTTAGTACAAATGTTGGAAAAATATAGTTTATTATTTAAAAACAGAAAAATACATATAATATACCAAAATATTCACAAAAAATAATATACTCATTAGAAATATACTATTTAATACTAAAACTAGTAACTAGGACTAAAATATATTTTCCGCCATTTCCCCCGCTTCTCGCCATGTTTTCCCGCCATTTCCCCGCTTTCTGCCATGTTCTCCTGCCATTTCCCTCTATATCTAGGCCGACCGCCATGTCCATCCACACATCCACACCTTCTCTCTCACAACAATGGACACCACTTACTGGGCCTTTCTGACGCTCGAGGAGACCGAGGCGTTGTGCGCCTCCAGCTACCCATACCCGCCGGGGTACCGGATGGATGCTCAGCGCTGGAGGGGTTCCTGTTCCTCTTGTGACTCAAGGTTCGGCCCGCCAGGTGGCCATCACGAACCACTTCTACCTCGAGCTCACGCTAGAGCAGCGGATGGATCCCCATTGGGATCCCGACAACCTCGACACCTGGAATGCCTTCTTGGCAAACCAGCAGGAAAGGGAGCTCGCCAGGTATGAGGATGACAGCCTGCCCCCAGTGAACCACAACGAGGCCGGTCGCCGCCTGTGGTGGACGAACCGGACTATCACCGGTGTGATACGCTACATCGCCATGGGAGACCATCCTCGCCTGAGGTACCCGCACTTTCACTAGCCGCATAGCCACAAGAATGGTGGTGGTGGTGAAGGCCTAGGGCGTACTGGGGTCGTCATCCGGGAGCCCCCTCCTCCGCGCGTCGTGAATCTGAGGCCGGAGTGGCAGGTGCCCCCTCCCCCGTTCCCCTGTGCACAAGCTGGGGAAGGGCTGAGGATCTATCTGCGTGCTACGAGCGACGACGATGACGATGACCATTCCGAAGACGACCTTGAAGCTGTGTACTACAGTGCTAGATATGATTATGACTAATTTTTATGTTTTAATATTAATAAATGTCTACCCACAGCAAGTTGCAATACTACCTATTGAGATCGAGATAGTTCATATCCATATATATAAGAACATCATTAAAAATAAAGGTTTAATAATATTGTACATCACCAACATCCACACATATCTATTGTTAGGGTTTTCTTCTAATCCGTAACCATGGAGAATCTTCCTTACTTAACGGGATGCTTGGGTCATCCTTCACAGCGAAGGGCGGAATTTCATGAAACTTATCATAATCTTCTGACATGTCTGTCTTATCCTCCACCCCCACGATGTTACTTTTTTCCTGAAAGAACTATGTGTCGCTTTGGCTCATCGTATGCTTTATTCTTTTGCTTATCTTTCATTTTTCTCGGTTTGGTAGACATGTCCTTCACATAAAAAACCTAAGCCACATCATTGGCTAGGACAATGGTTCATTTCTATACACAAGATTGTTGAGATCCACTGTTGTCATTCCGTATTTCTTGTCTACCTCAACCCCACCTCCTGTCAGCTTGACCCATTTGCACCGAAACAAAGGGACCTTAAAATAAGGTCCATAGTCAAGTTCCCATATCTCCTCAATGTAACCATAATATGTATCATTTTGTCCATTCTCGTCTGTTGCATCAAATCAGACACCACTGTTTTCATTGGTGCTCTTTTTATCTTGGACAATCGTGTAAAATGTATTCCTATTTATCTCGTACCCTTGGAAAGTCAATATAGTCGAAGATGGTGACCTGGCCAACAAGTACAACTGCTCTCCAACATTTATGTCATTCATGAGATGTGTCTGCAACCAACTGCCGAAAGTCCTCATGTGTTCATCTCTAATCCAGGAGCCAGGCTTCCACGGGTTGTTGGAGTGCACAATAGTCTTGTGTGTCTCGATATATGGAGCCACCAAGGTGGAACTTTGCAGAATTGTGTAGTATGCTTAGTTAGAGAATGGCCGTCCATTCATATCCTTGCTTTCTTTCCTAGCGTGCCTTTTCCACTAAGTCTACCCTCATGTCGTGATTCAGGAACACCGATGGGCTTAAGGTCAGGAATAAAGTATATACAAAACTCAATGACCTCCTCTATTCCATATCCCTTTGAGATGCTTCCTTCTGGCCTAGCACGGTTATGAACATATTTCTTTAAGACTCCCATGAACCTCTCAAAGGGGAACATATTGTGTAGAAATACAAGACCGAGAATGTTAATCTCTTCAACTAGGTGAACTAGGAGGTGCGTCATAATATTGAAGAAGGATGGTGGGAACACCAACTCGAAGCTAACAAGACATTGGACCACATCTTTCTGTAACCTTGGTAGACTATCTACACTGATTACCTTCTGAGAAATTGCATTGAGAAACGCACATAGCTTCACAATGGGTACTCGAACATTTTTCGGTAGGAGTCCCCTCAATGCAATCGGAAGCAGCTGGGTCATAAGCATGTGGCAGTCATGAGACTTTAAGTTTTGAAATTTTTTCTCTGCCATATTTATTATTCCCTTTATGTTCGACGAGAAACCAGACGAGACCTTGATACTGTAAAGGACTTCAAAAAAGATTTTCTTCTCTTCTTTGGTAAGAGCGTAGCTGGCAGTACCTTCAAACAGCTCTGGATGCATGATGTCTCGGTCTTTCATACATTGTTGGTCCTACCGTGCTTCAGGTGTATCTTTGCTCTTCCCATACACGCCCAAGAAGCCTAGCAGCGTCACTCAAAGATTCTTCGTCAGGTGCATCACGTGAATTGCAGAGCGGACCTCTAGGACTTTCCAATAGGGTAGCCCCCAAAATATAGATTTCTTTTTCCACATGGGTGCATGTCCAACATCGTCTTTCGGAACAGATTGTCTACCAGGACCCTTTCCAAAGATTACTTTTAAATCCTTCACCATATCAAATACATCATCACCAGTACGGCGGATAGGCTTACACCGGCTGTCTGCCTCACCATTGAAATGCTTACCTTTATTTCTTAGGGTATGCATGGGCGAAAGAAAACGACGATTCCCTGGGTACACATTCTTCTTTCATTTATCCAAATATATACTTTCGGTCTCATTTAAACAGTGTGTGCATGCATTGTATCCCTTGTTTGTCTGTCCTGAAATGTTACTAAGACTAGGCCAATCATTGATTGTTATGAACAACAACGCTCGTAGGTTAAATTCCTCCTGCTTGTTCTCATCCCACACACGTACACCTTGTCCGTGCCACAACTGTAAGAGTTCTTCAACTAATGGCCTTGGGTACACATCAATGTCGTTGTCGGGTTGCTTTGGGCCTTGGATGAGCACTAGCATCATAATGAACTTCTGCTTCATGCACAACCAAGAAGGAAGGTTATAGATACACATAGTCACAGGCCAGGTGCTATGACTGCAGCTCTGCTCCCCAAAAGGATTCATGCCATCTATACTTAGACCAAACCATAAGTTCCTCGCATCACCTGCAAAGTCCGAAAACTCTCTCTCGATTTTTCTCCACTGCGACCCATCAGCGGGGTGTCTCAACATCTCGTCTTGCTTACGGTCTTCCATGTGCCATCACAACAACTTGGCATGCTCTTTGTTCCCGAACAAACGTTTCAACCCTGGTATTATAGGAGCATACCACATCACCTTGGCAGGAACCCTCTTCATGCGGCGCTCGCCCTCAACATCACCAGGGTCATCTCATCTTATCTTATACCACAATGCAGTGCATACTGGGCATGCATCCAAATTCTCGTATTTCGCCATGTAGAGGATGCGATCATTAATGCATACATGTATCTTCGCACCTCTAATCCTAGAGGCGAGATAACCTTCTTTGCTTGAGGTATCAAGGCGCTTTGTTATCCTTTGGAAGCAACTTCTTCATTATTTTCAGCAAATTTTCAAATCCTTTGTCAGTCACACCGTTCTCTGCCTTCTATTGCAGCAATTCCAGTGTGCTAACCAGTTTTTTGTGCCCATCTTCACAATTTGGGTACAACAATTTGTTGTGATCCTCTAACATCTGCTTAAACTTCAACCTCTCCCTTTCAGTTACGCATTCTTCCTGGGCATCAGCAATGGCCGGACTAAGATCATCATCGGGCAGATCTGATGCCCGTTCTTCATCTTTTTCTTCATCAATATCTTCCATTGTAGTACCATCGTATTCAGGGGACATAGTAGGGTAGTCGTTATCATTCTCTTCTTCTTTGTTGTCTTCCATCATAACCCCTCTTTCTCCGTGCTTGTTCCAACAATTATAGCCAGTCATGAAACGGACCGAAATAGGTGGCTGTGAAGGACTCTTGAGGAAGAGTATTCCTTATGATTCCGACAGACAACGCATGGACAAGACATAAAACCATTCCGCTTGTTTGCCTCGGCCACAAGGAGAAAATAATGCACGCCTTTAATGAACTCGCTAGAGAGTCGGTCAGCGTACATCCATTGCCGACTCATCTGCATTATATAATTAATTAAGTACATCAAACATGTGGATGTGGCGACAACATGTCGACACTATGTCCTCAGTGGGCAACACTAAGCCAGTAAATGACGACACTAGTTTGGGTAGGTGGCAACACTATGCCAGGGGTGAGTGTGTCGACATTATGTCATTAGTGCCCGACACTATGTTGTGCTGCTTAATCTATAAATAGGTATGCATTCTTGTGAAGAACTGCAAGATGATGTGCGAGACCAGGGACACCACTGCGGCGGAGCTTCTCGAAGATATCTTAGGACCTCGTCCTCAGACATCTTCGAGGAGCTCGCCGTAGAGGCACTCTCTAATATGTGAAATTAGTTAGCTCCACCAGCATACTGATCTAGCTAGAGAAGATATAAACTAAAAGATGGTGTGCGAGAGTAGGAACACCACTACGGCAGAGCTTCTCGAAGATGTCTTAGGATCCCGTCCTCAGACATCTTCGAGGAGCTCGCCATAGAGACACTCCCTAATTTAATTTGGTAGCTCCCTGGTGTGTTCATGTTTTTGGTTTGCTTAAACGGTCGATAATTAAAATTCTAGATCACCACTATATATATATATGCCTTCATAGTTTTGGTTCTTATTTTTGTTGCAATGGATTTTGTGATGGCAGATAGAAGAAGAAGAAGGATATTTTGTTGCTCGAAGGCGGTATGATGCATCTGTGAATCGTCTGAATTTCGAGACTATGTGCCAAACCAAGATATATAGATAGGATAAACTCATGTAGCTCTGTGCTTTGATTCATCAACTATATGTGCCAAATTAACCATATATATATAGAGAGAGAGATAGATCCACACAAATCCCTCCATTTCTAGATCATGAAATGAGGTAAAACTAGAAAAAAATATGAAAGGATGAAGTTGCTAACCTCTTAGGACCCTTAGATAGATGTGGAGCCAAGAAATCTTCACAAATCTTGAGAAAATGGCAAGAACTCGAGCATGAGGGAAGAAATTTGAGGTAGATGCTTGTGCGATCTTGAAATGGCTCAGGCAGCGGAGAGGAAGAAGATATAGTCGGGCCCTTTAGTCATGGTTCGTTTAACAAACCGGGACTAAAGGTCCACACATGCGCTCCTTTTCAGCGCCAGACCCTTTAGTCCCAGTATGTTAAACGAACCGGGGCTAAACGTCCCCTACGAATCGGGACTAATGTTTTATGGGCCCTGCGGCCATTTCTAGCCGTTGGGACCAGGGCATTTGTCGGAGAACCATCAGTAGCAGAAATGCCACCATTGCCATCCAATCCATCATGACATGTTCGTATAGAACCAAAGAAATAAAATTTGTTAGAAGGGGAACTACACATTTCACGTAAATAATTATAGAGTATTTTAGTTAACAATGTACATTAAATGCAAGCTAGTATTGATGAAATATAGCTTAGGAAAAATAAGGAAATATATGCAAGTGAAAGGAACATAGCATTAATGAAGTGCAAGTGAGCACATGAATGGCAAGCATAAAGGATCTGGAGCTTTTGCAGACGAGCATGCTAAAAATTAGCATTGATAGACCACAACTTAAAGAAGAGCATATTGTACATTAATTAATAAGCAATAGAGCAAGCCCGATCGATGGGTTAGATAACTGAATGGTTAGGAGATACCTATTGGTCAATAAAAAGCAGTCCTAATTCATAAAAATGTTGTTCTCTAGCAAAGATGTAAAACTATATATCCACCATCAAGTAGGCAATATGGCCGAATCAATAGCTGAAAGGACGAGCAAACGACTCAGTGTAATCAACCAAACATTTTAGCACAATAATATGGTTGTTGAAGACTATTTCCACAAGTTTTCTCACTAAATATGTAGGTAATGTAAGGATATCAAATATTACATGAATGAGTGATGCGCTCGACTTTCGACGTAGAGCTCGTTGGGAACCCCAAGAGGAAGGTACGATGAATATAGCAGCAAGTTTTCCCTCAGTTATGAAACCAAGGTTTAATCGAACCAGTAGGAGCAAGGAAACACCCCAAAGGTATTACTAGCTGAGCTTTGGCAGGGCGCACTACCGGTGCTAGTAACAACATGGAGACCTGCACAATACAACCACAAAACTTTGTTCCCAACTTGCGATGAGGTCGTCAATCTCACCGTGTTTTGCGGAAAACAAAGGATTAAACGTATCGAATGGAAGGAAGTAATAGTTTGTAGAAAGTAAACACAAAGCAGTAAAAGATTGTAGATTGTATGTAAAGTAAAAGGACCGGGATCCATAGTTCACTAGAGGTGGCTCTCCTTAGATAGATAACATGATGGGTGAACAAATTATAGCGGGGCAATTGACAAACACCGAGAAAGCAATACATGCATATACTAATCATCTTGACTCCTCTAAGACTTGATTGGGAATTACAACATAATACATAGACCGCCATCCAACTGCATCTATGACTAATAATCCACCTTCAGGTTATCATCCGAACCCCCTCTACTATTAAGTTGCAAGCAATAGATTATTGCTTTACAAACTGTGTGTAAAGTAAACAATACGATTGTTCTATGAACAAAGGATTGTTGTTTTCTCCCTAGTAGCAACAGCACATCTAGTACCTTAGAGATTTCTGTCACTTCCCTAGATTACTGATACATTGCAAATGTATCTATAATTTTTGATGTTCCATGCTTGGTTTTATCCACTTTGTTGTGTTTTGTTCCAACTTTGGAGTACTTTGAATATGATTTCTTGGACTAACCTA
This sequence comes from Avena insularis, assembly GCA_023614405.1. NCBI lineage: Eukaryota > Viridiplantae > Streptophyta > Magnoliopsida > Poales > Poaceae > Avena > Avena insularis. The sequence continues at coordinate 472,877,048 of CM042694.1, forward strand.
TTAACAAGAGCCACAATGCCAGCTGCCTGTTTTCTGCTATTTTGGTTCCAGGAAAGTAAGAAAATGAATATTCTCGGAATTGGACGGGACAAAAGCCAAAGTGCCTATTTTTCCGGAAGGGATCAAGTGCCAGAATACGAGACGGAGAGGGACCAGGGGCACCACACCACCTGGCCGCACGGCCCAGCCCGCCCGCCAGGTGGTGTGGCTGCCTGCACCTCGGCCTCAACTTCCGTGATATATTACCCTCGGACGAAAACCCTACCCGATCAAAGATCCACGAAAGAGTCTCAGAGTCGCCATCTCCATCCCTAGATCGGGAGGGATCCAAGCTCTTCCCGAGACCCTGGAGAGGGAATTCACCGAGGCCTTCTTCATCACCATGCAAGCCTCCGGTGTGATGCGTGAGTAGTTCATCCTTGGACTACGGATCCATGTAGTAGCTAGATGGCTGGTTTCTCCTCCTTTGTGCTTTCATGTTTAGATCTTGTGAGCTCCGTTCATGATCAAGATCATCTATTTGTAATTCATACATGTTGTGTTTGCGGGGATCCGATGGATATTGAGATGCTATTTCAGATTGATTATTGATTCTATCATGTCTTTGTTATTTGAGATCATGCATGCTTTCCGTTGTTAGTAGCTATCTTGGCCAAGTAGATGCTAGCAACTCCAAGAGTTAGTATTTATGCTCGATAGTGGGTTCATGCCTCTGGTAATCTGGGGAAGTGACAGAAATCTCTAAGGTACTAGATGTGTTGTTGATACTAGGGAGAAAACAACAATCATTTGTTCATAGAACAGTTGTATTGTTTACTTTACACGCAGTTCGTAAAGCAATAATCTGTTGCTTGCAACTTAATACTGGAGGGGGTTCCGATGATAACCTGAAGGTGGATTATTAGTCATAGATGAAGTTGGACGGCGGTCTATGTATTATGTTGTAATGCCCAATCAAGTCTCAAAGGAGTCAAGATGATTAGTATATGCATGTATTGCTTTCTCGGTGTTTGTCAATTGCCCCGCTGTAATTTGTTTACCCAGCATGTTATCTATCTAAGGAGAGCCACCTGTAGTGAACTATGGATCCCGGTCCTTTTGTTTACATACAATCTATAAACTGTTTCTGCTTTGTGTTTACTTTCTGCAAACTTTTACTTCTTTCCATTCGATATGTTTAATTCTTTGTTTTCCGCAAAACACGGTGAGATTGACAACCTCATCGCAAGTTGGGGACAAAGTTCTATGGTTGTGTTGTGCAGGTCTCCACGTTGCTACTAGCACCGGTAGTGCACCCTGCCAAAGCTCAGCTAGTAACACCTTTGGGGTGTTTCCTTGCTCCTACTGGTTCGATTAAACCTTGGTTTCATAACTGAGGGAAACTTGCTATTGTGCTCATCATACCTTCCTCTTGGGGTTCCCAACGAGCTCTACATCAACCACGAGCCATCAACACTTTTCTGGGCACCGTGCATTGAGCCATCAAGCATTTTTCTGGCGCTGTTGCCGGGGAGTCAAGGACATCTTCACAAGGGGAGTCCCTCATAACCAATCTCTTTACTTTGTTGTTTTTGTTTTGCTTAGTTTCTTTTTGCTTTGTTTCTTGTTTTGTTTTTCAAAAACACAAAAAAATTAGTTCTACTTGTTTGCTTTCTTATTTAAAAACCCAAAAAAATTAAGTCTCCTTTAGTTGTCACCCCTTCCTTAGCTCACCATGTTGATCCCTACTTTCACCTTAAAAGACCTTTCAATTGGTAGTGGTTCTATAATTGGGAAAGATAATATTGAAGAATTCTTTAAGCATGTTAGCAAACATGAAGATACTGAGGATAAATCCCTTGTAGAACTTGCTCCAAATTTTGTGATTGCTACAGCTTCTTTCATTCACATGTTAGAAGCTAGGTTTCTTAACCTCAATCCCTTAATGCAAGTAATGTTTCTTAAGCTTAAAGAAATTGAAGACCCTGAAAAGAGGGATTTTATTCTAGGAACTTTGTTTAAGTAGTTCTATGATGTTGCCAAAGAAGCTAGAAAAGTTTTTGAACGTTTCAATATGCTAGGCTCATGTGTAGATGTGGTTGGTATACGAGAAAAGATGAACAAAACCGAACCTAATGGGGAGGAACCTAAGATACCAATACCCTTCAAACTAGTAGCAATACATGATGCCGTAGAAAAGAATCTTGATTGGATTGCTCCTGCAAACCCTTTTGATGAGAATAGTGAACCTAAGAGCATTGAGAAAGGATCCTCTAGAACTTATTAGGATGATATACCTTGCCTTGTTGAAAATATTTCTAGTATTGATCTTAATGCTTCTTCATTTCATAACACTTGATTCTTTCTTTGCTTCTTATGCCTAACTTAAAGGCGTTAAAGAAAAGTACTGAAGGGTTTCGCGGCATAGTAAATCAAAATTTTCTACGGAAGCGAACAGAGGGAAAGCCAAGATCTAATCTAGGAGATGCAAACAACGAGAGAGATTGGATTAGATCTTCATACCCTTGAAGATTCAAGCAATGAACGCTCATTTAACGTGGGTGATGTAGTCGTACTCGCTTCTCCTCCTCGCGATCCGATCCGATCTAGCACCACAAGTGGCGGTGCCTCCGTGAGATGCACACATGCAGCACCTCGACGTCTCCTCCTTCCTTGGACCAGCAAGTATGGTGGAGAGATGGATTGGATCTACAACACGACGGCATGGTGTATTTGGTGGAGAATTTCTGCAGCAGGCTTCACCGCAAAACAATGGGAGGGAGAGAGGAAGGCAGGGCTACTAGGGCTTGGAGGAGATGTGTGTGGGGAGGCACCAGCCCTCTATATATAGAGGGGGAGGGGGCGGCCAGCCCTAGCCCCTCCTCCAAGCCTATCTCTAGTTTAAACGATTTAAACTCTCCCCTTATCTAGAAATTCTATCCCGAGTATTAAACGAGTTAAATCTCTCTAGAATCGGCTGGGCCTTATGGGGCCTTGTGCCCCTGGCCCAATGCGGCCAGGATACTCCCTCATAGTCCCATGCCCCCTCCCGGAAGGTGGGACCACGTTGGCCCCCTTCCGGAAGGTTCTAGAAGCTTCCGGTACAATACCGATTAATCCGGAACAATTCCGAACTCCAAAAACTGCCTTGCCTTATATGAATCTTATTCTCCGGACCATTGGAACCTCTCGTGATGTCCCGAATCCCATCCGAGACTCAACAAAAAATTCATAAACCAATTATCCAATCTATCCTAGCGCCGAGACACGTTAAGTGTGTGACCTGGGTTCGAGAATATGCGACATGATCTTCTATCAATAATCAACAGTGGGTGCAGGCACCCATATTGACTCCACATTCATCGATGATCATATCGGATGAACCACGATGCCAGGATTCAATCAATCCCATATATATATTCCCTTCGTCTCGCGATATTTTACTTGCGAGATTCGATCGTCGGTATCGTAATACCTAGTTCAATCTCGCTCACAAAGTACTTTACTCGTTCCGTAATCCGATATTACTTTGTGATTAACTCCTTAACCACATGCTTGCAAGCGGTGTTGATATCGACACGAGTGGGCCCAAGTATATCTCTCCGACTTGAGAGGGACAAATCCCATCTCGATAGATACAACCCAACAGATACTTTCCGATTACCTGAGAGACACCTTTATGATCACCCTCTCATAGGATGACGTTTGATGACCTCAAAGCTTTCTTCCGATACCCGGGAGTTGTATTATCTCATGGTCTAAGGAATACAATATTTGACATAAGAAAAACTTCGCAAAGACGAACACGATGACACGATCTAATTGCTTCGCTTAGTTTGGGTCTATCCACCATATCATTCTCCAATGATATGATCTTATTATCAATTGACAACTCATGTCTATGGTTAGGAAACCTTAACCATCATTGATCAATGAGCTAGTCCATAGAGGCGTACTAGGGACACGGTGTTGTTCACAAACCACACAAGTATTAAAGTTTCCGCTTAATACAATTCTAGCATGGAATATAAACTTTATCATGAACAAGAATTATATTAATAACATCTTTATTATTGCCTCTAGGGCATAATTCCAACAGTCTCCCACTTGCACTAGAGTCAATAATCTAGTTTACATCTGGCAACAATATCACACCCATGGCACTGAGGTGCTGATCATGTTTTACACGTGGAAGAGGTTTAGTCAATGGATCTGCGACATTCAGATCTGTATGTACTTTGCTGATCTTCAGATCTCCATCTGCTATATAATCTCGGATTATATGAAACTTATGTGTTGATATGCTTGGTCTTTGGATGATATCTTGGTTCCTTAGCGAGTGCTATGGCGCCAGTGTTGTCACACAATATCTCCAGTGGGTCCAATGCACTTGGAACCACGCCAAGCTCAGTGATGAAGTTTCTGATCCAAACTCCTTCACTTGACGCTCGCAGCAGCCCATGTATTCCGCTTCATCAGATCCCGTGATCACGCTTTGCTTGCAGCTTCTCCGACTCACAGCTCCTCCATTCAAAATATACACGTATCACATTCGAGATTTACAATCATCCTTGTCGGTGTCGAAACTAGCATCGACGTAACCTTTACGACGAAATGTTCATCACCCCATAGACTAAGAACATTTCTTTAGTCCTATTTAGGTACCTTAGGATGTTCTTCACGGCTGTCCAAAGGTTCCACTCTGGATCACTTTGATATCCGCTCGTCAAACTAAGAGCATTGGACACATCCGGTCTAGTACACATGGCATACATGATGGAACCTATGGCCGAGGCATAAGGCACTTTGCTCATAGCTTCCCTATCATTTCATCGTAGCTAGACACGAGCCTTGCTCAATATCTTACGACAACATAGGCCTTTGAACCTTTCAATGCCTTATCCATTCGAACCTTTTGAACTTTGTCTAGGTATGTACTTTGGCTTAAAGCTATCGGCGTCTTTGTCTATCTCTATAGATTTTGATGCCCAATATACAAGCAGCTTCACCTAGGTCTTTCATTGAAAAACACTTGTTCAAATAACTCTTCACATCGTTAAGCATGTTGATGTCATTTCCAATAATCAATATGTCATCCACATATAGTACCGTAAACGCCACCGAGCTCCCACTCACTTTCTTGTAGATGCAAGCTTCATAGCAATTTGGAACAAATCCAAAGCTCTTGATCACTTGATCAAAACGAAGGTTCCAACTCCGAGATGCTTGCTTCATCCATAAATGGAACGCTGAAGTTTGCATACTTTATCGCATCCTTAGGATCGACAAAACCTTGGGTTGCATCATATACAACTCTTCATCAATGTTGCCATTGAGGAAAGCGATCTTGACATCCATTTGCCATATTTCATAATCATGAAACGCAGCAATTGCTAATAAAATCCGAATGGACTTAAACATCGCCACGGAGAGAAAGTCTCATCGTAGTCAACACCTTGAACTTGTCGAAAACCTTTCGCAACAAGCCGTGCTTTATAGACGGTAACATTACCATCCGCGTCCGTTTTCTTCTTGAAGATCCATTTGCACTCAACGGCCTTTGGCCGCTAGGAGGGTCCACCAAAGTCCATACTTGGTTTTCGCCATGGATCCTAATTCGGTTCATGGCTTCTAGCCATTTCTAGTCTGGGCTCATCATCGCTTCCTCATAGTTCGTGACGTTCGCCTTCTACTAACAAGACAGTCAAGACAGGTTGCCGTACCACTCGGGAGGGCACGCGACCTTGTCGACCTGCGCGTTCGATGGCGACATCGTCCAAGCTTCATGATCTTTGTCATTAGCTTCCTCTATTGTTGCAAAAGTGCACCTTTGGAACAATTTCAGGTGCTGCGCTACTCTCCAATTCAAGAGAAGGTTCAATAACCTCGTCTAGCTCTACTTTCCTCCCACTCACTTCTTTCGAGAGAAACTCCTTCTCAAGAAAGGAACCGTTCTTTGCGACAAACACTTTGCCTTCGGTTACGTGATAGAAGGTATACCCAATAGTTTCCTTAGGGTATCCTATGAAGACGCATTTCTCCGCTTTGGGTTCGAGCTTGTCCGGCATCAACTTCTTGACATAAGCTTCGCATCCCCAAACTTTAAGAAACGACAACTTAGGTTTAGCACCAAACCATAGTTCATACGGTGTCGTCTCAACGGATTTAGATGGAGCCCTATTTAAAGTGAATGCAGCGGTTTCTAATGCATAACCCCAAAATGATAACGGCAAATCAGTAAGAGACATCATCGATCGGACCATATCTAATAGGGTTCGATTCGGCGCTCGACACACCATTGCTTGTGGTGTTCCGGTGGCGTGAGTTGTGAAACGATTCCACTTGCTTTGAGATGCGTGAGAAAATCATAACTCAAATATTCGCCTCACGATCGGATCGTAGAAACTTAATCTTTCAGTTACGATGGTTCTCCACTTCATTCTGAAATTCTTTGAACTTTTCAAACGTTTCAGATTTATGTTTCATTAAATAGATATACCCATATCTACTTAAGTCATCGGTAAAAGTGAGAAAATAGCGATATCCACCGCGCGTCGAAACACTCATCGTCCGCATACATCGGTATGTATGATTTCCAACAAGTCCGCTGCTCGCTCCATCATACCGGAGAACGGGTTTTGATCATCTTGCCCATGAGGCATGGTTCGCATGTGTCAAATGATTCAAAATCAAGAGACTCCAAAAGTCCATCGAATGGAGTTTCTTCATGCGCTTTACACCAATATGACCTAGACGATGTACCACAAATAAGTAGTATTATCACTATCTACTTTGCATCTCTTAGCCTCAATGTTATGGATGTGTGTTTCATCCCTTCGAGATTTAGAAGAAATAAACCACTCACAAGAGGTGCATGACCATAAAAGATGTTACTCATATAAATAGAACAACCATTATTCTCCGATTTAAATGAATAACCGTCTTGCAATAAACACGATCCAGAAATAATGTTCATGCTCAACGCAGGCACATAATAACATTAAATAAGCTTTAAAACTAATCACGAAGGTAAAAATAAGGAGAGCGTCGACAGTACCATCACATCAACTCTTGATCCGTTAACGCCAAGATCGTCACCTCATCCCTCGCAAGCCGCTGTCTATTCCGCAGCTCCTGTTTCGAGTTACAAATATTAGCAACCGAACCAGTATCAAATACCCAGGCACTACAACGAGGGCTAGTAAGGAAAACATCAATAACATGTATATCAAATATACCTTTGATGGTGCCAGCCTTCTTGTCCGCTAAGTACTTGGACATGCGCCAGAAGGACCCTTGTCCTTGCAATAGAAGCACTCGGTTTCCGGCTTGGGACCAGACTGAGCTTCTTCTCAGCAGGGCATTGCGCTTGCCGCCCTTCTTGAAGGGCTTCTTTGCACCTTTACCTTTCTTAAAGGAGGGCTTGTTGACCATCAACACATGATTATCCTTCTTGATGTCCACCTCCGACCTTGACTTTGCGAAGAGCTCGGTGATCGTGTCGATGGAACCAATCTGATTATGAGTCACTACAAAACTTTTGTAGCTGGGAGGAGTGATTGCAGAACCTGTCAATCTTGAGCTCCTGGAATCTTGCGATCCAGTTGCTCAAGGCGTTGAGTGTAGCCCGACATCTTAATGGCGTGCTCACTAACGGAACTCCTTCCTCCATCTTGCGCTTAAAGAACTTCTGGAGATCTCATATCTCTCGAACGGGCTGAGTCGAAACATGGTTTTCAACTCTTCGAGAATCTCAAAGGGCGGGATAGTTTTCAAAACGATTTTGAAGTTCGGTTCCATAGCAAACAACATGGTGCTCTTAATCACACCATAATCATCTTTGCAGTGATAGACAGCTTTCTCATCACCGGCACAGCTTCTTAGGGCGTCACCTAACGCTAACGCTTCTCAAGGACATAGTCCTTTTGACCAGAGAGAATGATTCTCAAATTGAGGAACCAATTGGTGAAGTTAGACCCATTGTTCTTAAGCTTTTCTTTCTCAAAAAACGTTGAAGTTGAAGTTGGACTTAGCCATGTGATCTACAATATTTGCAAGTACAAATTAGACTATGTTCATGATAACTAGTTCAACTTTTAATCAAATTACTAGATGAACTCCACTAAATTCAACATCCTCAAGTTGTTTAGTGAACACGATCCAAATTCACCACACCTAATCCGATCTTCACGAGAAGAGATGTGGTTTCAATGGTAGACAACGAAGTGTCGATCATATCATTCATATGACTCATGCTTAACCTTTCGGTTCTTGTGTTCCGAGGCCATGCATACATGCTAGGCTCGTCAAGCTAGACCCAAGTATTTCGCGTGTGCAAACTGGCTTGCACCCGTTGTATGTGGCGTAGTCTATAGCACCCGATCATCACGTGATGCTTGGACACGCGAACTTTCGCGGTGCATACTTGGGGAGAACACAGTTTTATCTTGATCTTTAAGTGAGGAATCATCTTATAATGCTACCATCGCGATCTAAGCATAATAAGATACATAAAAGGATAAACATCACATGCATATAACTTTATGTGACATGGTATAGCCAATCTTCGCGCAATGATCTCCATCTTGTGCGTTCCGGCATGATCTCCATCACTTCACCATGATTGCCTCCACCACGAATAGCAACTACAACTATTGCTAACTACTTAGCGATAAAGTAAAGCTATTACATGGCGTATAAGAAGTTGACTCGCAGGTCATACACAATTATAAAGACAACCATATGGCTCCTGCCGGTTGTGTACTCATCGACATGCAAGTCGTGAAACATTACAAAACATGATCATCGCATACATTATATACATCACATCTTGGGCCATACCATATCACAGAAAACACTCCCTGCAAAAACAAGTTAGACGCCTCTACTTTGTTGTTGCATGTTTTACGTGGCTTATGGGAGTAGATGCTAAGAACAATTCTTACCTACGGAAAGCCACAACGGTGATATTATGGTTGCCAAACTCCGGTGTTAATCCCATGACAACTATACTGAGAGAAACTGACATCCACCAGCCGCATGTATGGTACAAGCCACACGTCAAGTGCGGAGCCGGTCATGACGACGTCGCGTAAGGTTGGCCTGGACCGCTTCAATCTCACTATCCCGCGTCATAAGAAGAACACAAACAAGAGGCTTGCAACAGAAAACATCAACGCCCGCAACAACCATGTTGCGTTCTACTCGTGAAACACATCTACGCATAGATCTAGCTCTGATACCACTGAAGAGTTTCACATCATAGTAAATCAAAATTTTCTACGGAAGCGAACAAAGGGAAAGCCAAGATCTAATCTAGGAGATGCAAACAATGAGAGAGATTGGATTAGATCTTCATACCCTTGAATATTACGCAGTGAGCGTTAAATCGGAACGTGGGTGATATAGTCGTACTCGCTTCTCCTCCTCGCGATCCGATCCGATCTAGCACCACAAGTGGCGGTGCCTCCGTGAGATGCACACGTGCAGCACCTCGACGTCTCCTCCTTCCTTGGACCAGCAAGTATGGTGAAGAGATGGATTGGATCTACAACACGACGGCGTGGTGTATTTGGTGGAGAATTTCTGCAGCAGGGCTTCGCCTGCAAACAGTCGGGAGGGAGAGAGGAAGGCAGCAGGGCTACTAGGGCTTGGAGGGAGATGTGTGTGTGGGGAGGGGGCGCACCATCCCTCTATATATAGAGGGGGAGGGGGCGGCCAGCCCTAGCCCCTCCTCCAAGCCTATCTCTAGTTTAAACGATTTAAACTCTCCCCTTATCTAGAAATTCTATCTCGAGATTTAAACGAGTTAAATCTCTCTAGAATCGGCTGGGCCCTATGGGGCCTTGTGCCCCTGGCCCAATGCGGCCAGGACACTCCCTCATAGGCCCATGCCCCCTCCCGGAAGGTGGGACCACGTTGGCCCCTTCCGGAAGGTTCTAGAAGCTTACTGTACAATACCGATTAATCCGGAACAATTCCGAACTCCAAAAACTGCACTGCCTTATATGAATCTTATTCTCCGGACCATTCCGGAACCTCTCGTGATGTCCCGGATCCCATCCGAGACTCCGAAAAAAAATTCATAAACCAATTATCCAATCTATCCTAGTGTCGAGACACGTTAAGTGTGTGACCCTGCGGGTTCGAGAATATGCAGACATGATCTTCTATCAATAATCAACGGTGGGTGCAGGCACCCATATTGACTCCCACACATTCATCGATGATCATATCGGATGAACCACGATGCCAGGATTCAATCAATCCCATATATATATTCCCTTCGTCTCGCGATATTTTACTTGCCCGAGATTCGATCGTCGGTATCGTCATACCTAGTTCAATCTCGTTCATAGCAAGTACTTTACTCGTTCCGTAATCCGATATCACTTTGTGATTAACTCCTTAACCACATGCTTGCAAGCAGTGTTGATATCGATTACCGAGTGGGCCCGAAGTATATCTCTCTGACTTGAGAGGGACAAATCCCATCTCGATAGATACAACCCAACAGATACTTTCCGATTACCTGAGAGACACCTTTATGATCACCCTCTCATAGGATGACGTTTGATGACCTCAAAGCTTTCTTCCGATACCCGGGAGTTGTATTATCTCATGGTCTAAGGAATACAATATTTGACATAAGAAAAACTTCGCAAAGACGAACACGATGACACGATCTAATTGCTTCGCTTAGTTTGGGTCTATCCACCATATCATTCTCCAATGATATGATCTCATTATCAATTGACAACTCATGTCTATGGTTAGGAAACCTTAACCATCATTGATCAATGAGCTAGTCCATAGAGGCGTACTAGGACACAGTCTTGTTCACAAACCACACAAGTATTAAAGTTTCCGCTTAATACAATTCTAGCATGGAATATAAACTTTATCATGAACAAGAATTATAATAATAACATCTTTATTATTGCCTCTAGGGCATAATTCCAACAAGTACTTATTGGGAGATAACCCAAAAGTTTTAGATGAGTCTTGTAAGTTATTACTTTAGTAATAACCGCTCCTTATCCTTTTTATTTGCTTTTTGTGCCAAGAGTAACCTCTAATGAGAGAGAAGTAATGATTGGGAAAGTTGCTATCTCGAAACAGATTTTTGTGCTTCACCGTAAATATTTCTGAGAGAGCTCTGTATGTCGGATTAATCTTTCATTTTTTGTGCTTCTTCCCCAGGTTGTTATCTAACTTTCGTTCGTTCAACACTTCTTTATTTGAGAAACAAAAGGTCTTTGAAAAAATTCGTCTTTACCTGCTGGTCTGTTTTGACAGATTTCTGCCATTTTCTGCATTTGCTTCATGTTAGTTCCTTCTTGAGTTATTTTGGGGAATTGAGATTTTTGAGGGAAGTTCTACAGTATCTAGTGTTCTAATGGAAGTTTATTTGGTGTTAGAACTGAACCTTGAGACTTATTTATCTTAAGTGCACTAATGTTGCTAATGACATTGTGTGAAGTTTTGTATGAAGGAAAATTTTCAGGTGTATGGAAGGAACGAGAAATGAGATAAAGGATGGGCTAAAGCTCAAGTTTGGGGATGCCACGCGTGTCACCCCAAGAAATATCCAAGAAGTACAAGCGTCAAAGCTTGGGGATGCCCAAGGCATCCCCTTCTTCATCAATAAAAATCCCAGGTTTCTTCCAAACGCTTCATTTTTATTGTTTCATGCACAATTGTGTTGTTCTTGGAGTGTATTCTTTTTCATTTTCGTTTTGGTTTTAGTTTGCTTTGTTTGCTTAGTTTTCTGAATAAATTGGTTGGACCCACTCTTTCTTACATTTGTTTGCAAATGGTTTTGTTTGGTTTGGAAAAGAGTAGGAAAGTTCATACTTATGTGGTCAAAAGAGCTCGTTTTTGACTGTGGCCTATGCTTTGTCATGCCATGCTTGATATTGTTGTGGCTTTATGCTTAGTATTCTTTGTTGTAGCATGACTTGTTATAAACAATTGATATTTCTTAATGTGCCTTGGATGAATCATGCGTTGTTTTAGCATATTAAAGCAAAGTATAGTAGTATTCTCCTTTGATGCTTTATTCGGGTTGACTTGGCACATGCTCACACCATGTTATGACTATCACAAGTCACCATAAGCCTTTATGATCCTTTAGTTTTCAACTTGTAGTATCACTTTATGCTTTGATCAATGATTTTTTATCGCTCTGCATGATTATGGTCATTATTGCTCTCTTAGTTTGTCGCTCCCAGTCTTTTGCTAGCCTCCACAACCAAGTATGAGTTCCACTCATGCATCCAACTCCCTAAACCAAGTTATTCCAAAGAGTCCACCATACCTACCTACTATCTTATGCTATTCCAACTATATTCATGCTTTTGTTTACCTTCCACTTGTTATGAGAAAACTAGTGATTAAAGCTCTCACGAACTTGATGGCACACTTTACTTTACTTGCCCCTAATAAACTTGAACCATTGTGTCGTCTATGTTGTATATGCTTGCACTTATTTGTTGGTAATTAGCAGAACCATGCTTTCATGGGGAACGCTTTCAACATTGCACTTTGTACTTGTACCTAGTTGATATCATGCTCTTTTGTATATGGATGTCGTCGATGTGAAATGAAAGGGGAGCTTGTAAGTCCATGGAGTTATGTATATGTGTTAGAGAAACGCCTGGTCCGCTGGCCTAATCCATGCTGACATGGTGGAAACCTGCAGCGTAACCATAATGAGCTGTCTATGAAGCATTCTTCTTATAAAAAAAGAGTCCTATATTGAGAAAAAAGAGAAAAAGAAAAAAAAGAGATACTATGAAAAGAGGAAAGAGATAAAAAAGCACCATATTCCCATGGTAAATAAGAAGAATACTGAGATGCTCGTTGTCTACTTGCCTTGTCATTTTGATATGGGGATTCTTCCGTATCATCGTGCAAGGTACCTTGCAATGTTCTCAATGATACACATGTACTTATAATGACAAGAACTTACCGGTAACTAAACTTGAGTAGCATGAGGAGAGGCCCTCGTATACAAGGGACATGAGATTTCTGACTTATACTTCGTCAAGCATGTACACCATAGTTTGTTCACTTTAACCTTAATCACTTCAAGATGCTTATGATAGGGGCAATGAGAGCAGGAAGCTATTAAGTACCATAATTTTTGGAAGCTCTTTATGAGACTTGAATCCCTACTTCCTTTTACAAAAGGCCTTTCTTCCACCATTATATTGAGTCTCCACCTTCTATCTTTATGCACTACTTTGAGAGCATAGTGGCCATTCTTAGTTCTATGTGCATTGTCCCAAGGCTAGTTGATTGATGCATAGCTTTTTATTGCTTGTTTGAAACTATTGTATCTAGTCACTCTTATGAACTTTGAAGGTGTCCTATGCATTTATGTTTGCTACTCTATTGAGGGACAAGCTGAATACTATTATGCTATGTTTTCTTTATGTGAAACAATCAAATGTCTTGCAAAGCATGTTATTCATGAATCTTTCGTTTGTGCCCTTTCATGTTGCATCATAGTTTCTTTGCTTATTGCTATAACTTTGTCTTTCATGTTATGATTGAAGTACTATGATCCCAGCTTTGAGTGTTTCGCAAATACTTTGATCAAGTCTTTGATGGTGCATGTCACCTCAAAAATTATTCTTTCTTTTTATCAATTACCTACTCGAGTACGAGCAGGAGTTAAGCTTGGGGATGTTGATACATTGCAAATGTATCTATAATTTTTTATGTTCCATGCTTGGTTTTATCCACTTTCTTCTGTTTTGTTCCAACTCTGGAGTACTTTTCATATGATTTCTTGGACTAACCTATTAACAAGAGCCACCGTGCCAGCTGCCTGTTTTCTGCTGTTTTTGGTTCTAGGAAAGTCAGAAAATGAATATTCTCGGAATTGGACGGGACAAAAGCCAAAGTGCCTATTTTTCCAGAAGGGATCAAGTGCCAGAATATGAGACGGAGAGGGACCAGGGGGCCACCACACCACCTGGCCCAGCTCAAGGCCAGGTGGTGTGGCCGCTCCCGGCACCCCCTCGGCCTCTCCTTCCGCCTATATATTGCCCTCGGGACAAAAACCCTAAGTACCCGATGAAAAATCCACGAAAGAGTCCGTAGCCGCTGTGATCTCCATCCCTAGATCGGGAGGGATCTAAAGCTCTTCCCGAGACCCTGCCGGAGAGGGGAATTCACCCTGGAGGCCTTCTTCATCACCATGCAAGCCTCCGGTGTGATGCGTGAGTAGTTCATCCTTGGACTACGGATCCATGTAGTAGCTAGATGGCTGGTTTCTCCTCCTTTGTGCTTTCATGTTTAGATCTTGTGAGTCTGCTCATGATCAAGATCATCTATTTGTAATTCATACATGTTGTGTTTGCGGGGATCCGATGGATATTGAGATTCTATTTCAGATTGATTATTGATTCTATCATGTCTTTGTTATTTGAGATCTTGCATGCTTTCCGTTGTTAGTAGCTATCTTGGCCAAGTAGATTCTAGCAACTCCAAGAGTTAGTATTTATGCTCGATAGTGGGTTCATGCCTCTGGTAATTGATGGCTCAATGCACGGCGCCCAGAAAAGTGTTGATGGCTCGTGGTTGATGTAGAGCTCGTTGGGAACCCCAAGAGGAAGGTATGATGAGCATAGCAGCAAGTTTCCCTCAGTTATGAAACCAAGGTTTAATCGAACCAGTAGGAGCAAGGAAACACCCCAAAGGTGTTACTAGCTCGAAGAAGTATGCACTGGTGCTAGTAGCAACGTGGAGACCTGCACAACACAACCACCAAACTTTGTCCCCAACTTGCGATGAGGTTGTCAATCTCACCGTGTTTTGTGGAAAACAAAGGATTAAACGTATCGAATGGAAAGAAGTAAAAGTTTGCAGAAAGTAAACACAAAGAAGAAACAGTTTATAGATTGTATGTAAAAAAAAGGACCGGGATCCATAGTTCACTAGAGGTGACTCTCCTTAGATAGATAACATGCTGGGTAAACAAATTACAGCGGGGCAATTGACAAACACCGAGAAGACAATACATGCATATACTAATCATCTTGACTCCTTTGAGACTTGATTGGGCATTACAACATAATACATAGACCGCCATCCAACTGCATCTATGACTAATAATCCACCTTCAAGTTATCATCCGAACCCCTCCAAGATTAAAAGTTGCAAGCAATGATTATTGCTTTACTTAATCTGCGTGTAAAGTAAACAATACGATTGTTCTATGAACAAAGGATTGTTGTTTTCTCCCTAGTAGCAACAACACATCTAGTACCTTAGAGATTTCTGTAACTTCCCCAGATTACCAGAGGCATGAACCCACTATCGAGAATAAATACTAACTCTTGGAGTTGCTAGCATCTACTTGGCCAAGATAGCTACTAACAACGGAAAGCATGCAAGATCTCAAATAACAAAGACATGATAGAATCAATAATCAATCTGAAATAGCATCTCAATATCCATCGGATCCCCGCAAACACAACATGTATGAATTACAAATAGATGATCTTGATCATGATGGAGCTCACAAGATCTAAACATGAAAGCACAAAGGAGGAGAACCAGCCATCTAGCTACTACATGGATCCGTAGTCCAAGGATGAACTACTCACGCATCACACCGAGGCTTGCATGGTGATGAAGGCCTGTGGTGAATTCTCTCTCCCAGGTGGTCCGGGAAGAGCTTGATCCCTCACGATCTAGGGATGGAGATGACGCGGCCATGCTGAGACTCTTCGTGGATTTTTGATCGGCACTTAGGGTTTTCGTCCCGAGGCAACTTATAGGCTAAGGAGAGGCCGAGGGGTGGGGCCACACCACTTGGCCGGCCAGCTGGGCCATCCAGGCTGTGGTGTGGTGGCTCGCCCTTCTCCATCTCGTATTCTAGAACTTGATCCTCCGAAAAATAGGCACTTTGGCTTTTGTCCCGTCAATTCGAGAATATTCATTTTCGACTTTCCTAGAACCAAAAACAGAAATGCAGGCATTTGTACCGTGGCTCTTGTTAATAGGTTAGTCCAAGAAATCATATGAAAAGTACTCCAAAGTTGGAACAAATCACAAGAAAGTGGATAAAACCAAGCATGGAACATCAAAAATTATAGATACATTTGCAATGTATCAACATCCCCAAGCTTAACTCCTGCTCGTCCTCGAGTAGGTAAGTGATAAAAAGAGAGAATTTTTGAGGTGACATGCACCATCAAAGACTTGATCAAAGTATTTGCAAAACATTGAAGGCTGGGATCATAGTACTTCAATCATAACATGAAAGACAAAGTTCTAGCAATAAGCAAAGAAACTATGATGCAACATGAAAAGGCACAAACAAAAGATTCATGAATAACATGCTTTGCAAGACGTTTGTTTGTTTCACATAAAGAAAACATAGCATAAAAGTTTTCAGCTTGTCCCTCACTAGAGTAGCAAATATAAATGCATAGGACACCTTCAAAGTTCATAAGAGTGACTAGATACAATAGTTTCAAACAAGCAATAACAAGTTATGCATCAATCAACTAGTCTTGGGATAATGCACATAGAACTAAGAATGGCCACTATGCTCTCAAAGTAGTGCATAAAGATAGAAGGTGGAGACTCAATATAATGGTGGAAGAAAGGCCTTTTGTAAAAGGAAGTAGGGATTCAAGTCTCATAAAGAGCTTCCAAAAATTATGGTACTTAATAGCTTTCAGCTCTCATTGCCCCTATCATAAGCATCTTGAAGTGATTAAGGTTAAAGTGAACAAACTATGGTGTACATGCTTGTGAAGTATAAGTCAAATCTCATGTCCCTTGTATACGAGGTCGCTCCTCATGCTACTCAAGTTTAGTCACGGTAAGTTCTTGTCATTGTAAGTACATGTGTATCATTGAGAACCGCCAAATGGGGTACCCTTGCGATGATACTAAGAATCCCCATATCAAAATGACAAGGAAAGCATAACGAGCATCTCAAAGATTCTTCTTATTTACCATGGAATATGGTGCTTTTTCTCTTTCCTCTTTCATAGTATCTCTTTTTTCTTTTCTCTTTTTTCTCAATATAGGACTTTTTTATAAGAAGAATGCTTCATACACAGCTCATTATGGTTCTGCTGCAGGTTTCCACCAAGTCAAGCATGGATTAGACCAATACCAGTGCTTTCTAACACATATACATAACTTCATGGACTTACAAGCTCCCCTTTCATTTCACACCGACGACATCCATATACAAAAGAGCATGATATCAACTAGGTACAAGTACCAAGTGCAATGTTGAAAGCGTTCCCCATGAAAGCATGGTTCTGCTAATTCCCAACAAATAAGTGCAAGCATATACAACATAGAAGACACAATGGTTCAAGTTTATTAAGGGCAAGTAAAGTAAAGTGTGCCTTCAAGTTCGTGAGAGATTTAATCACTAGTTTTCTCATAACAAGAGAAAGGTAAACAAAAGCATGAATATACTTGGAATAGCATAAGATAGTAGGTAGGTATGGTGGACTCTTTGGAATAACTTGGTTTAGGGAGTTGGATGCATGAGTGGAACTCATACTTGGTTGTGGAGGCTAGCAAAAGACTGAGAGCGGCAAACTAAGAGAGCAATAATGTCCATAATCATGCAGAGCGACAAAACATCATTGGTCAAAGAATAAAGTGATACTACAAGTTGAAAACTAAAGGATCATAAAGGCTATGGTGACTTGTGACAGTCATAACATGGTGTGAGCATGTGCCAAGTCAACCCAAATAAAGCATCAAAGGAGAATACCACTATACTATGCTTTAATATGCTAAAACAACGTATGATTCATCCAAGGCACATTAAGCAATCTGAATTGTTTATAACAAGTCATGCTACAGCAAAGAATACTAAGCATAAAGCCAAAACAATATCAAGCATGGCATGACAAAGCATAGGCCACAGTCAAAAACAAGCTCTTTTTACTACATAAGAATGAATTTTCCTACTCTTTTCCAAACCAAACCAAACTATTCGCAAACCAAAGTGTGAAAGAGGGGGTCCAACCAACTTATTCAGAAAACTAAGCAAACCAAGCAAACTAAAAACCAAAACAAAAATGAAAAAGAAGACGCTCCAAGAAAAACACAATTGTGCATGAAACAATAAAAATGAAGCGTTTGGAAGAAACCTGGAATTTTTATTGATGAAGAAGGGGATGCCTTGGGCATCCCCAAGCTTTGACGCTTGTACTTCTTGGATATTTATTTGGGTGACACGCGTGGCATCCCCAAGCTTGAGCTTTAGTCCATCATTTTTCTCATTACTTGTTCCTTCCATACACCTGAAATTTTTCTTTCATACAAAACTTCACACAATCTCATTAGCAACATTAGTGCACTTATGATAAATAAGTCTCAAGGTTCAGTTCTAACACCAAATAAACTTCCATTAGAACACTAGCTACTGTATCACTTCCCTCAAAAAGCTCAATTCCCCAAAAGAACTCAAGAAGGAACTAACAAGAAACAAATGCAGAAAATGGCAGAAATCTGTCAAAACAGACCAGAAGGTAAAGACAAATTTTTTCGAAGACCTTCTGTTACTCAAATCAAAAAGTGTTGAACTAACGAAAGTTAGATAACAACCTGGGCAGAAGCACAAAAAATTACAGCTCAATCCGACATATAGAGCTCTCTGAAGAATGTTTACGGTGAAGCACAAAAATCTGTTTCGGGACAGCAACTTTCCCAATTATTACTTTACTCTTATTAGAGGTTACTCTTGACACAAAAAGCAAATAAAAAGGATAAGGAGAGGTTATTACAGAGGTAATAACTTCCAAGACTTATCTAAAACTCTTGGATTATCTCCTAACAAGTACTTTTCCTTAACGCCTTTAAGTTAGGCATAAAAAATAAAGAAAGAATCAAGTGTTCTCAAATGAAGAAGCATTAAAACCAACTTTCTTGCCCTTACCTCTCTTATTTTTATTCTTATCCTTTGGAAAAATGTGTTTGTTTGGTGGAGAAGAAAGGTGCATGGTCCCCTTTCCCACATCTATTATTGCTCCAAGGAGTTCTAATAGGGACCTTCCAAGTGTAATTTGTCCTTTTCCTTGTGGAGCTCTCTCAGTATGCCATTTAGAGTAGTTAACCATCATATTGTCCAGAAGTTTTGTTGTAGCACTCAAAGTGATGGTCATAAAGGTACCTTCAGCAGCTGAATACAATAGGTTCCTTGAAGAATAATTCAATCCTGCATAAAAAGTTTGGATGATCATCCAAGCAGTCAGTCCATGAGTGGGTCAATTCTTTACCAAAGATTTCATTCTTTTCCAAGCTTGAGCAATATGCTCATTATCAAGTTGTTTAAACTTCATTATTTCACTTCTCATAGATATAATCTTAGCAGGAGGATAGTATTTTCCAATAAAAGCATCTTTGTACTTAGTCCAAAAATCAATACTATTCCTAGTTAAGGAATTCAACCACTCTTTAGCTTTTCCTCTCAAAGAGAAAGGAAACAATTTCAGCTTAATAATATCACCATCTATATCCCTATGCTTTTGCATCTCACAAAGTTCAACAAAGTTATTTAGATGGGAAGCAGCATCTTCATTACCAGTACCAGAAAATTGTTCTCTTATAACAAGATTGAGCAAAGCAGGTTTTATCTCAAAAAAGTATTTTCGGCACAGGTGGAGCAATAGGTGTGCTCATAAAATTATTGTTGTTGGTGCTAGTGAAGTCACACAACTTAGTGTTTTCAAGAGTAGTCATTTTTTTGGATTTTCAAATAAGAAAACAAACTAGTAAAACTAAATTTTTTTTGTGTTTTTGAAGAACAAAACAAGCAAACAAAGCAAAAAAAAATTAAGCAAAATAAAAACAATAAAGTAAAGAGATTGGTTATGAGGGACTCCCCTTGTGAAGATGTCCTTGACTCCCCGGCAACGGCGCTAGAAAATCTTTGATGGCACGTGGTTGACATGGGAGCTTCTTCTTCTTCAGTCCCCGGCAATGGCGCCAATGAGCGGTGAACAACCTTTGATGTACCAACTTCATCTCTGATCTATTAGGACACACAAATCAATTATGAAATGCAGAAGCACAACAACATCGGTTAAAGGTACCAAAACAGATGTGATTGAAGGAGGCCACAAAGGTCGCAGTAAGCTAATGATCGTCCTACTTAAGTCAGTAAGGGAGTTAATATTTAGTACTGTAGCAGATTAGCTGAAATAGCCAAACTAATCAACTCAAATTAAAGATAGCATGGTTGAACCGGTGGAAGCAAGCATACCACAGCAAAGCAGCTTTTGAACTGAATATTCTGGAGAAATTGTAAAAGGAAACATGTGAGAAGAAGGGCCACGTAGCAGATATTCAGGACAAATCCATAGGGAAAGAGAAAGAGGTGGTTATGGGGGAAATCACTTGGGATGCACAACTGAGGGGCGAAGGCGGAGGTACTCAGGCTCGGCTGCTGCTACCAGCCCAGCGAAAGAGGAATTCTAGTGCACCCCTGAAATCCTCTCAAGGGTTGTTGCCTCATCCAGCCATTTGAGTTGTCGCGTGCCTTGTCGTCGACGCGGACTTGCACTCCTCATGTGCACACCGGCATCGATGTCGAGACACGCCGGCGACCAGAAGCAGCGGTCAGCGATCGTCATGGAATCAGGGGTGTGCCGATGGAGATTGAGCTCTTGCATGAGGCCGCCTTCGGGTCATCACGGCCGCTCGCTGAGAGAAAGAGAAATAGAGAGGATGAGGAAGAGACAGAGAAGATGGGACATAGACAGGGGGTCAGGCGGGCGTACCTGTTGCACGACACGCGGCCGTGGTTGTCGTTGTAGTCCTCCAAGACGCCCCTCTGCTCCTGCGACACAATTTGCGGGGAGGTGGAACTCGCTGCCGCGGGCCGACACCTTCCAGCAGAGAAGCAGGAACGGGGGAGGGGCTCTAGCTCCACCATGGAGCTCGTCTATCTTGTCCACTCCCGAACGGCCATGGAGGCTGCCCCTTTTCTTTGCTGCCGATTGGCCAGAGAGAGAGAGGGGATCAGATGTGAGGGAAGGAGATGAAACAGGACAGATTTGGAGGATTAGGAAAGAGAAGAGGTCATTTATATCTTCAAACAAAATATCTCTGGCCCACGCGAGAGGATCAAGCGTATCACCGGCTGGTTCTCGATCTTGGCCAACCGGAGGCCACCATAGTCCACGACCTGCTCCATCCCGTCATCTCCTATTGCTAGGTGAGGATAGAGACAGGCGATAGAGAGAGGTCAGACTGTAGAGGAGATAGTGGCCAGGATTTTTCTAGAGGGCAGTGGAAAGAAGACCGGCCAAAGTGACGCCTGCCTTTCGTCACGATATCGGGAAACCGGAGAAGACGCGAGAGGCGTAACCGGAAAGGAAGGAAGACGTGGGTAGCCGAGTCAGTGAAGCGTGGATTTCACGCGAGAAAAAGAAAGACGAAACGCAAAACAACCCAGGGAACTGTAGATGTGCACATCTACAATGCTTGAAACTGATTTGGCATGGCTAAGAGATAGCTGAACCGTTTTACTTTCATATATGTAGTAATAAAGTATTTCACAGCTACTTGATTTAAAAGTAGGTGAGCACGAAAGATTATTAGGCACATTATTTTGACCCATGTGGTTGCCGGCATATACGGAAAAATCTGTAGGTAGTAGTATATCCCTTCTTTATTTTTTACAAAAAGTATAACCTGTTACGTGTGTTCCTTCCACTGATCCACACAGTTTACTTCATGATTAAAAAAGAAACAAAAAACCAGACCAAAGAATTAGGTCGCATGAACAAAATTTCAGGCCTTGCGGAAAATGATTTTAACAATTACTACCAAAACGCGATATTAGACTAAGTGGAACGAAGCTTAGTACTCACGAAACAAAATACACCAGATGAAAATCAAGAATACAAGATGAACAAAATTTTAGAACAAGCGGAATTGTTTAAAAACACAAGGAATAAACCACTGTTACCAATGGAACACAATATTTTACCGAATGGGACAAAAATTAGCCCTCACGGAACAAGTCACAGTGGAACAAAATCAAGAGTGCACAGGGAACAAGAGTTTGGACAAATCATAAAATACTTGTATAGCGTACAAATCTAGTACGGAGTAAAAAATCTAGTTTAGACAGGACACAAAAGTATAGCATACGAGAAACAAACCTCGTCTACACACATAACAAAATGTAGCATCTGGGAAACAAATATAGTACGGAGTGGAAACAACAATGTAGCATCGAGGAACAATCTCGCCTACACATGGAACATAAACGTAGCACCCGAATAATAAATCTGGTCTACACAGGAACAAAAATATAGCGACCGAGAAATAAAATGTAACATCTCATGAACAAATATTGTCTATCCATGGAACAAAATGTAGCGTCCAACGAACAAATCTCGTTTACATAGAGAACAAAAATATAGTGCTCGAGAAACAAATCCCATCTACGCAAAGAAAAAAATGTTGCATCCGATCTTGTCTACACATGAAACAAAAATGTAATATCCGAGGAACAAATCGAGAACAAAAAATTAGTCTATATGGAACAAAAACAAATATACAAACGGAACAACACTAAAAGAAATGGGAAATAAAAGTAATGAACACGGAACAAATCTTGAGTGCAAAACGAATTATCCTAAAATTAGAATAAAATTTTGGCATCCATAGAACGAATTGATACTACTAGCGGAATAATTGTGAACAAAGTGGAACAAAATTCAAAAACACGTGAAACAAAACATGGGAACAAGAGGAATGAAAAAGGATGATGGGAAAACATTTGGACACAGGAGAACAAATCACGACCTACTGTCAAAAAAAAATTTATACCATCTAGAACAAAACTTTAGCACCGGTGCAAAAGTCAAATCATGCATAGTAAAATTTTAAACACATGAAAAAGAAATTTGGACTAACTAAGAAACTAAAATCCAAAATTTGGAACAAAAATTTAGACTTTAAAAAAAGCATAAGAACCGATGGAACGAATCTCAAAATTTATATGAAAAAACACTAGTACATAATACATCATCATTGCGAGAAGAACATTTTTAGACTAAACAGAACAAATCTTAGAAATATAAACATGAATTTAAAAGTTTGAAGAAAAAAGAATGGAAAAAATAAGAAGAAAAGCGTGAAAAACATACCAAAGAAAAAAGTGAAAAAAGTGAACCAGAAACATGCATTGCTCCTGATGAATTCGGTCGGAACGAACAAAGAACAACTAGCGACAAAAAAAAAAAGAGAGGAAGGACACTGCTCCCGCTCGTGCTTGGTATCAAAGGAACACAGAAAGAACGTTAAACAGGCCGAGCCCACGATCGAGCGCGCTTCATCGAAACGAGCGAGCGTAAAAGCATCTCCAGCACGCGTGCTATACCTGGCGCGCTATATTCAGGTTTACAACCCGCTCAATGCGAATACAGCGCGCGGCGCCGGCGAGAGCTTCAGCGGGTGCTGTAAACCGCCCGCGCCAAAATGCAGCGCTGAATTGGTCCTTTTGCAGATACGCTAAAATGCAACCTAAAAAACTATATTTTCACAGAACAAAATATAAAAATAGACTACAAATATTAATATATTACATAGTTTAACACGCAATTCGTATAACCGAATCTAAAACTAGACTAAAATAGATCTAATCGGATTCATTCGTACATAGTTTAACGAAAACTAGACTAAACTATAACTAATCGGACTCCCAGTTGGAGGATCACATGTTGTAGACGACACCGGAGTCGACGACCATTCGTACTATGACGAGGAAGAGTCGACGATGATGGTCGACGGGTCGGCGCCATTCTTCTTCTCCTTGTTTCTCGTGACCTTCTCCTCCTTCTCCTTCTTCTTCGCCGCCTTTCGCGCCTCCTTCTCTTCTTTCTTGTCGGCGTAGAAGGCGACCTCCGCGGCCACGTCCTCCGAGAAGCGCCGCGCCCACTCGAGGCGCATGTGCTCGCCCTGCTCGGCGACGATGAGGCGCTTCTCGAGCTCGTGCTGTCACTGCCTCGCCTCCTGGCGCGTCCAGACGTCCGTGAAGTTCATGGAGCGCCGAGGACGGCCGAGACGCCAGGCGACCGCGTCGTACGCGCGCGCCACCTCGTGCGCCATCTCGAACGTGCCGAGCCCGATGCGTTCGTCGCCGCTCCAGATCTCGGCGTAGAACGTCCCGTTTGGACGCGCTCGCACACCGCAGTAGCCAGAGCTCGAGCGGCGGCAGGAAGGCATGGCGCAGGCGGAGCGACGCAGCCGTGGCGAGGGACGGAGGCAGCGGTGGAGACGTGCGGCGAGGTCGAGGCAGAGGATGGAGGAGGCGGCGGAGACACGCGGCGAGGTCGAGGCGAGGACAGAGGCGGCGTTGGAGACGCGCGCGAGCTCGAGCGACGCGACGAAGGCGAGGCGACGCGCGGCAGTTTTCGCGAGAGAACACGTGGGGAATCTTCCGGGCGGTTGGGTTCGCGCGGGTGGCTCGCTTTATTGTGCGGCTAAGCGTGCAGATTTCCGTAGGAGGCCGAAGCCAGCTGCAAAAAATTAGCGTCCCAACGTTTTCTGCACCTGCTGGAGCTGCGCGCGCCCGCTCCCGCGCTGTATTTCGACGTTTTTTTGCACACGCCTGTTATAGCGCGCCTGCTGGAGATGCTCTAAGAAAGGCTCGGGCACTACCGAGCAGTTTCCCTCCTCGAGAGTGTTGGAATTATGCCCTAGAGGCAATAATAAAGATGTTATTATTATAATTCTTGTTCATGATAAAGTTTATATTCCATGCTAGAATTGTATTAAGCGGAAACATTAATACTTGTGTGGTTTGTGAACAACACCGTGTCCCTAGTACGCCTCTATGGACTAGCTCATTGATCAATGATGGTTAAGGTTTCCTAACCATAGACATGAGTTGTCAATTGATAATGAGATCATATCATTGGAGAATGATATGGTGGATAGACCCAAACTAAGCGAAGCAATTAGATCGTGTCATCGTGTTCGTCTTTGCGAAGTTTTTCTTATGTCAAATATTGTATTCCTTAGACCATGAGATAATACAACTCCCTGGTATCGGAAGAAAGCTTTGAAGTCATCAAACGTCATCCTATGAGAGGGTGATCATAAAGGTGTCTCTCAGGTAATCGGAAAGTATCTGTTGGGTTGTATGTATCGAGATGGGATTTGTCCCTCCCAAGTCGGAGAGATATACTTCGGGCCCACTCGGTAATCGATATCAACACCGCTTGCAAGCATGTGGTTAAGGAGTTAATCACAAAGTGATATCGGATTACGGAACGAGTAAAGTACTTTTGTGAACGAGATTGAACTAGGTATGACGATACCGATCGAATCTCGCAAGTAAAATATCGCGAGACGGGAATATATATATGGGATTGATTGAATCCTGGCATCGTGGTTCATCCGATATGATCATCGATGAATGTGGGAGTCAATATGGGTGCCTGACCCATTGCTGTTGATTATTGATAGAAGATCATGTCTGCATATTCTCGAACCCGCAGGGTCACACACTTAACGTGTCTCGACGCTAGGATAGATTGGATAATTGGTTTATGAATTTTTGTTCGGAGTCTCGGATGGGATCCGGGACATCACGAGAGGTTCCGGAATGGTTCGGAGAATAAGATTCATATAAGGCAGTGCAGTTTTCGGAGTTCGGAATTGTTCCGAATTAATCGGTATTGTACCGGAAGCTTCTAGAACCTTCCGGAAGGGGGCCAACGTGGTCCCACCTTCCGGGAGGGGGCATGGGCCTATGAGGGAGTGTCCTGGCCGCATTGGGCCAAGGGCACAAGGCCCCATAGGGCCCAGCCGATCCTAGATAAGTTTAAATCGTTTAAACTAGAGATAAGATAGGGTTTCTAGAAGGGAGAGTTTAAATCGTTTAAACTAGAGATAGGCTTGGAGGATGGGCAAGGGCTGGCCGCACCCCCCCTCTATATATAGAGGGCTGGTGTGCCCCCTCCCCCCTACACATCTCCCTCCAAGCCCTAGTAGCCCTGCTGCCTTCCTCTCTCCCTCCCAACTGTTTGCAGGCGAAGCCCTGCTGCAGAAATTCTCCACCAAATACACCACGCCGTCGTGTTGTAGATCCAATCCATCTCTCCACCATACTTTCTGGTCCAAGGAAGGAGGAGAAGTCGAGGTGCTGCACGTGTGCATCTCACGGAGGCACCGCCACTTGTGGTGCTAGATCGGATCGGATCGCGAGGAGGAGAAGCGAGTACGACTACATCACCCACGCCCGATTTAACGCTCATTGCGCGAATCTTCAAGGGTATGAATATCTAATCCAATCTCTCTCGTTGTTTGCATCTCCTAGATTAGATCTTGGCTTTCCCTCTGTTCGCTTCCGTAGAAAATTTTGATTTACTATGATGTGAAACCCTTCAGTGGTATCAGAGCTAGATCTATGCGTAGATGTGTTTCACGAGTAGAACGCAACATGGTTGTTGCGGGCGTTGATGTTTTCTGTTGCAAGCCTCTTGTTTGTGTTCTTCTTATGACGCGGGATAGTGAGATTGAAGCGGTCCAGGCCAACCTTACGCGACGCCGTCATGAGACCGGCTCCGCACTTGACGTGTGGCTTGTACCATACATGCGGCTGGTGGATGTCGCTTTCTCAAGATAGTTGTCATGGGATTAACACCGGAGTTTGGCAACCATAATATCACCGCTTGTGGCTTTCCGTAGGTAAGAATTGTTCTTAGCATCTACTCCCATAAGCCACGAAACATGCAACAACAAAGTAGAGGCGCCTAACTTGTTTTTGCAGGGAGTGTTTTCGTGATATGGTATGGCCCAAGATGTGATGTATATAATGTGCGATGATCATGTTTTGTAATGTTTCACGACTTGCATGTCGATGAGTACACAACCGCAGGAGCCATATGGTTGTCTTTATAATTGTGTATGACCCATGAGTCAACTTCTTATACGCCATGTAATAGCTTTACTTTATCGCTAAGTAGTTAGCAATAGTTGTAGTTGCTATTCGTGGTGGAGGCAATCATGGTGAAGTGATGGAGATCATGCCGGAACACACAAGATGGAGATCATTGCGCGAAGATTGGCTATACCATGTCACATAAAGTTATATGCATGTGATGTTTATCCTTTTATGTATCTTATTATGCTTAGATCACGGTAGCATTATAAGATGATTCCTCACTTAAAGATCAAGATAAAACTGTGTTCTCCCATGTATGCACCGTTGCGAAAGTTCGTCGTGTCCAAGCATCACGTGATGATCGGGTGCTATAGACTCTACGCTCACATACAACGGGTGCAAGCTAGTTTTTGCACACGCTGAAATACTTGGGTTTGACTTGACGAGCCTAGCATGTACAGACATGGCCTCGGAACACATGAACCGAAAGGTTAAGCATGAGTCATATGAATGATATGATCGACACTTCGTTGTCCACCATTTAAGCCACATCTCTTCTCGTGAAGATCGGATTAGGTGTGGTGAATTTGGATCGTGTTCACTAAACAACTTGAGGGATGTTGAATTTAGTGGGAGTTCATCTAGTAATTTGACTAAGTTGAACTATTTATCATGAACATAGTCTAAATTGTACTTGCAAATACTGTAGATCACATGGCCAAGTCCAACTTCAACTTCAACATTTTTGTTGAGAAAGAAAAGCTTAGAAACAATGGGTCTAACTTCACCAACTGGTTCTGCAATCTAAGAATCATTCTGTCTGGCGGACAAAAGGACTATGTCCTTGGGAAAGCGTTAGGTGACCCCCTCAGAATCGCTACGGCCGATGAGAAAGCTGTCTATCAACAAGAAAGATGATTATGGTGTGATTAAGAGCACCATGTTGTTTGCTATGAAACCGAACTTCAAAATCGTTTTGAAAACTATCCCGCCCTTTGAGATTCTCAAGAGCTGAAAACCATGTTTCGACTCAGCCGCTCGAGAGATATGAGATCTCCGAGAAGTTCTTTAATCGCAAGATGGAGGAAGGAGTTCCGTAGTGAGCACGCCATTAAGATGTCGGGCTACACTCAACGCCTTGAGCAAATGGATCGCAAGATTCCAGAGGAGCTCAAGATTGACAGGTTCGCAATCACTCCTCCCAGCTACAAAAGTTTTGTAGTGACTCACAATCAGATTGGTTCCACTGATACGATCACCGAGCTCTTTGCAAAGCTGAAGGCTGCGGAGGTGGACATCAAAAAGGATAATCATGTGTTGATGGTCAACAAGCCCTCCTTTAAGAAAGGTAAAGGTGCAAAGAAGCCCTTCAAGAAGGGCGGCCTTAAGCGCAATGCCCTCGCTGAGAAGAATCTCGTCTGGTCCCAAACCGAAAAGTGCTTCTATTGCAAGGACAAGGGTCATCGAAGCGCAATCGTCCAAGTACTTAGCGGACAAGAAGGCTGGCACCATCAAAGGTATATTTGATATACATGTTATTGATGTTTTCCTTACTAGCCCTCGTTGTAGTGCCTGGGTATTTGATAACGGTTCAGTTGCTAATATTTGTAACTCGAAACAGGAGCTGCGGAATAGACGGCGGCTTGTGAGGGATGAGGTGACGATGCGCGTTGGCAACGGATCAAGAGTTGATGTGATGGCCGGCACGCCTCCTTAGTTTTACCTTCGGGATTAGTTTTAAACCTTAATAAATGTTATTATGTGCCTGCGTTGAGCATGAACATTATTTCTAGATCGTGTTTATTGCAAGACGGTTATTCATTTAAATCGGAGAATAATGGTTGTTCTATTTATATGAGTAACATCTTTTATGGTCATGCACCTCTTGTGAGTGGTTTATTTCTTCTAAATCTCGAAAGGGATGAAACACACATCCATAACATTGAGGCTAAGAGATGCAAAGTAGATAGTGATAATACTACTTATTTGTGGTAATCGCTGCTCAGGTCATATTGGTGTAAAGCGATGAAGAAACTCCATTCGATGGACTTTTGGAGTCTCTTGATTTTGAATCATTTGACACATGCGAACCATGCCTCATGGGCAAGATGATCAAAACCCCGTTCTCCCAGTATGATGGAGCGAGCAACGGACTTGTTGGAAATCATACATACCGATGTATGCGGCCGATGAGTGTTTCGACGCCGTGGATATCGCTATTTTCTCACTTTTACCGATGACTTAAGTAGATATGGGTATATCTATTTAATGAAACATAAATCTGAAACGCTTGAAAAGTTCAAAGAATGTCGTAATGAAGTGGAGAACCATCGTAATGTAAAGATTAAGTTTCTACGATCCGATCGTGGGGGCGAATATTTGAGTTATGATTTTCTCACGCATCTCAAAGCAAGTGGAATCGTTTCACAACTCATGCCACCCGGAACACCACAGCGCAATGGTGTGTCTAAACGCCGGAATCGAACCCTATTAGATATGGTCCGATCGATAATGTCTCTTACTGATTTGCCGTTATCATTTTGGGGTTATGCATTAGAAACCGCTGCATTCACTTTAAATAGGGCTCCATCTAAATCCGTTGAGACGACACCGTATGAACTATGGTTTGGTGCTAAACCTAAGTTGTCGTTTCTTAAAGTTTGGGGATGTGAAGCTTACGTCAAGAAGTTGATGCCGGACAAGCTCGAACCCAAAGCGGAGAAATGCGTCTTCATAGGATACCCTAAGGAAACTATTGGGTATACCTTCTATCACAGAACCGAAGGCAAAGTGTTTGTCGCAAAGAACGGTTCCTTTCTTGAGAAGGAGTTTATCTCGAAAGAAGTGAGTGGGAGGAAAGTAGAGCTAGACGAGGTTATTGAACCTTCTCTTGAATTGGAGAGTAGCGCAGCACCTGAAATTGTTCCAGTGCCGCCTGCACCAACAATAGAGGAAGCTAATGACAAAGATCATGAAGCTTCGGACGATGCTGCTACTGAACGTCGCAGGTCGACAAGGTCGCGTGCCCCTCCTGAGTGGTACGGCAACCCTGTCTTGACAGTCTTGTTAGTAGAAGACAGTGAACCTACGAACTATGAGGAAGCGATGATGAGCCCAGACTCTGAGAAATGGCTAGAAGCCATGAAATCCGAATTGGGATCCATGAGCGAAAACCAAGTATGGACTTTGGTGGACCCTCCTAGCGACCGAAAGGCCGTTGAGTGCAAATGGATCTTCAAGAAGAAAACGGACGCGGATGGTAATGTTACCGTCTATAAAGCACGGCTTGTTGCAAAAGGTTTTCGACAAGTTCAAGGTGTTGACTACGATGAGACTTTCTCTCCCGTAGCGATGTTTAAGTCCATTCGGATTTTATTAGCAATTGCTGCGTTTCATGATTATGAAATATGGCAAATGGATGTCAAGACTGCTTTCCTCAATGGCAACATTGATGAATAGTTGTATATGATGCAACCCAAAGGTTTTGTCGATCCTAAGGATGCTGATAAAGTATGCAAACTTCAGCGTTCCATTTATGGATCAAGCAAGCATCTCGGAGTTGGAATCTTCGTTTTGATCAAGTGATCAAGAGCTTTGGATTTGTTCCAAATTGCTACGAAGCTTGCATCTACAAGAAAGTGAGTGGGAGCTCGGTGACGTTTCTGGTACTATATGTGGATGACATATTGATTATTGGAAATGACATCGACATGCTTAACGATGTGAAGAGTTATTTGAACAAGTGTTTTTCAATGAAAGACCTAGGTGAAGCTGCTTAT
The DNA here is from genome assembly GCA_023614405.1 of Avena insularis. Taxonomy (NCBI): domain Eukaryota; kingdom Viridiplantae; phylum Streptophyta; class Magnoliopsida; order Poales; family Poaceae; genus Avena; species Avena insularis. The sequence continues at coordinate 472,907,708 of CM042694.1, forward strand.
ATATTGGGCATCAAAATCTATAGAGATAGACAAAGACGCCTGATAGCTTTAAGCCAAAGTACATACCTAGACAAAGTTCTGAAAAGGTTCAGAATGGATAAGGCATTGAAAGGTTCAGTGCCTATGTTGTCAGGTAAGATATTGAGCAAGGCTCAGTGTCCAGCTACGGTAAATGATAGGGAAGCTATGAGCAAAGTGCCTTATGCCTCGGCCATAGGTTCCATCATGTATGCCATGTTGTGTACTAGACCGGATGTGTCCAATGCTCTTAGTTTGACGAGCAGATATCAAAGTGATCCAGGAGTGGAACACTGGACAGCCGTGAAGAACATCCTTAGGTACCTAAATAGGACTCAAGAAATGTTCATAGTCTATGGGGGTGATGAACAGCTCGTCCTAAAAGGTTACGTCGATGCTAGTTTCGACACCGACAAGGATGATTGTAAATCTCAGACAGGATATGTGTATATTTTGAATGGAGGAGCTGTGAGCTGGAGAAGCTGCAAGCAAAGCGTGATCGCGGGATCTACAGTAGAAGCGGAATACATGGCTGCTGCAGAAGCGTCAAGTGAAGGAGTTTGGATCAGAAACTTCATCACCGAGCTTGGCGTGGTTCCAAGTGCATTGGACCCACTAGAGATATTGTGTGACAACACCGGGCGCCATAGCACTCGCTAAGGAACCAAGATATCATCCAAAGACCAAGCATATCAACCGCAAGTTTCATATAATCCGAGATTATATAGCAGATGGAGATCTGAAGATCAGCAAAGTACATACAGATCTGAATGTCGCAGATCCATTGACTAAACCTCTTCCACGTGTAAAACATGATCAGCACCTCAGTGCCATGGGTGTGAGATTGTTGCCAAATGTAAACTAGATTATTGACTCTAGTGCAAGTGGGAGACTGTTGGAATTATGCCCTAGAGGCAATAATAAAGATGTTATTATTATAATTCTTGTTCATGATAAAGTTTATATTCCATGCTAGAATTGTATTAAGCGGAAACATTAATACTTGTGTGGTTTGTGAACAACACCGTGTCCCTAGTACGCCTCTATGGACTAGCTCATTGATCAATGATGGTTAAGGTTTCCTAACCATAGACATGAGTTGTCAATTCATAATGAGATCATATCATTGGAGAATGATATGGTGGATAGACCCAAACTTAGCGAAGCAATTAGATCGTGTCATCGTGTTCGTCTTTGCAAAGTTTTTCTTATGTCAAATATTGTATTCCTTAGACCATGAGATAATACAACTCCCTGGTATCGGAAGAAAGCTTTGAGGTCATCAAACGTCATCCTATGAGAGGGTGATCATAAAGGTGTCTCTCAGGTAATCGGAAAGTATCTGTTGGGTTGTATGTATCGAGATGGGATTTGTCCCTCCCAAGTCGGAGAGATATACTTCGGGCCCACTCGGTAATCGATATCAACACCGCTTGCAAGCATGTGGTTAAGGAGTTAATCACAAAGTGATATCGGATTACGGAACGAGTAAAGTACTTGTTGTGAACGATTGAACTAGGTATGACGATCGACGATCGAATCTCGGGCAAGTAAAATATCGCGAGACGAAGGGAATATATATATGGGATTGATTGAATCCTGGCATCGTGGTTCATCCGATATGATCATCGATGAATGTGTGGAGTCAATATGGGTGCCTGCACCCCGTTGATTATTGATAGAAGATCATGTCGCATATTCTCGAACTCGCAGGTCACACACTTAACGTGTCTCGACGCTAGGATAGATTGGATAATTGGTTTATGAGTTTTTGTTCGGAGTCTCGGATGGGAGAGGTTCTGGAATGGTTCGGAGAATAAGATTCATATAAGGCAGTGCAGTTTTTGGAGTTCGGAATTGTTCCGGGTTAATCGGTATTGTACCGGAAGCTTCTAGAACCTTCTGGAAGGGGGCCAACGTGGTCCCACCTTCCGGGAGGGGGCATGGGACTATGAGGGAGTGTCCTGGCCGCATTGGGCCAAGGGCACAAGGCCCCATAGGGCCCAGCCGATCCTAGATAAGTTTAAATCGTTTAAACTAGAGATAAGATAGGGTTTCTAGAAGGGAGAGTTGAAATCGTTTAAATTAGAGATAGGCTTGGAGGATGGGCAAGGGCTGGCCGCACCCCCCCTCTATATATAGAGGGCTGGTGCGCCCCCTCCCCCCTACACATCTCCCTCCAAGCCCTAGTAGCCCTGCTGCCTTCCTCTCTCCCTCCCGACTGTTTGCAGGCGAAGCCCTGCTGCAGAAATTCTCCACCAAATACACCACGCCGTCGTGTTGTAGATCCAATCCATCTCTCCACCATACTTGCTGGTCCAAGGTAGGAGGAGACGTCGAGGTGCTGCACGTGTGCATCTCACGGAGGCACCGCCACTTGTGGTGCTAGATCGGATCGGATCGCGAGGAGGAGAAGCGAGTACGACTACATCACCCACGCCGATTTAACGCGTTCATTGTCTAATCTTCAAGGGTATGAAGATCTAAACCAATCTCTCTAGTTGTTTGCATCTCCTAGATTAGATCTTGGCTTTCCCTCTGTTCGCTTCCATAGAAAATTTTGATTTACTATGCTGCGAAACCCTTCAGAGAGTGGCTGGTTCCGTCAGCTGGAGTGGGCCGGCCTAGTTCGGGTTTTTTCTTTCATTTGTATTTTAATTTTTTCTATTTTTGGTATTTTCTTTATATATTTTGCACACAAATTTCAAATGACATGATTCTTGTTACTAATTTTTTTTTAAAATTCAGTATATCATTGTATGATCATATTTGTAATATTTTTACTAGTTTTGAAATGATGGATTTATAAATCACTATATATTCCTTAGAGGAACATTTTCAAAACCGAGTAGGGTTAGGGTTTTCAATTCGAAATTTTCGAGATTTCTAATGAATACAATGCAATGCTCATGAATGACATGTAAAAATAATTTTTTTCCAGTCCCAATTTATAAAATCTTGGGATGTGACATGCATCCTCTCCATTAGCCATAGCCATTACTTTGTACTTTTGATCTCCTTATGATTTGGCGACCATTGTAAGAATATTTGATTTCAATCTAAGTATTTTGCACAATATTTTCTATACTTGATCTTATTGTTATGGGTCAGTAGTCCACATGGGCTGCGGATTGGTGAGAAACCTCATAGCGATTATGTGCATCTAATCCATGGGAGCATTGTGTATTGTTTGAAATAGAGATTTGTACCTTTTGTTTATTTTTCTCTTGTCTCGATCTTTGGACTTGTAGGTATCCAATACCCAAGAGATTGATAAAGGCTTGAGGTGAGATACTTGGCTAGCGACGATTTCATAGGAACCCCAGTGACGGAAAGGGTAGTACGGTCTTCGGTTTGCGACCCATTCGGGATCAAAACAACATCGCCACTTAATGCTTTGATATGTGTTTCATACTTAATAATCGTTTACAGGCCGTGCTTCGTGGTGCACTTAGTTGGATTAAAAGACTATTGCTATAGTATATTAGGATGTGTTGCCCACAAGATATTATACCTATTAAACATTACACATGACTATTTTTATTATTATCTTTTATCCTATATGATGTATAGCTGCAGGTAGATCTTCAGGTCTGGTCTATCTTCATCCATTGAATTAACCCATTATAAAAGTAAACTAGATTGATCCGGTAAACAAAGGTAAAACAAAGTAACAAAGTCTTGTAGACGTGTCTTTTTTCCGCTTTTAGCATTGCTTTCCAAGGTTTAGTTAAACCTAGGTCTACTACAGAAAAAGCTATTATACTACATCCGTAAATCGGGATCAAAGGTATTAGTCAGGTTCAACCCAACCTAGTGGGCTAGAGTGGACCATTTAGGCTGGGTTGGGCTAGCCCATGGGTCCAGTCCAGTTAATTAAGGAGATACCAAATACTTAAGAATAGTAAAAATTCCAAATATACCCCTGAAAGTATTTAGGCTCTAAAAATAAAGAAAATCCTAAAAATACATATGATACCTCTAAATGTTCACAAAAATATAAGATATCTAATAAAAATACTAACTCGTTTTTTGACATGGTAAAACTTAAATTGAATACTTAAAAGTAATAATTCATTTATGGAATTTTATTAAAATAAGAGTAAGACTTAAAAATAAATAAAAATCATTTTTAAGATCTTGAATATGTATATTGTCAACATCCGGATTTTCAAACCCAGATGTCTGTTATGCCATACCTCGCAATCCTAGGATTACCATTTTTGCGAGACATAACAGATTGGATATCATAGTACATCATCCATTACAAACCATAATAAGGATTTACACAAATAAAATTTCTCATGATCCAGTCTTAATACAAACAAGTATCGGAATAATAAAGCATAGTAGTGGGCTCCATCTTCAGGGTCACAAACAAGTATCGGAACAATATGGCCACTCCAACTGTCCATGACCACGGATGCGACTATTCGAATAGTTTGACACTCTACAAAGGTGGTACACTTTCACCACAAAATTTGATACATCTGTCAGGGATAACCCCGAATCATCATACTTAGTATGCGAATAATCAATTAAAACCTTTCAATTACACACTTAGTATAGGTGCGTCCCCTATGAGCTTGGCCTCCCTGCCATGGCCATCTGCCATCCTGGGCACTGCATAGGTGGACATCATCAAGAGGTAGCCTCAGCTCAAACCTCTTCCGCGAGGGAACCCATACTAATGCATATAAACTTTCGACTAAACCCTACCCAATTCAGGTATTGTGGTTGTACGATAAAATTGGAATGGTATCGCATCCGAACCCAACCATCAGTTTTTATAAAAGGGCTAAGGCTCATGCCTCAACATTTTCATAATCAAATCCTTTGTGTTTCTCAACACATGTCAAAACATCTCAATTGAATGAATCATCATTCCAAGGTTTTCATAATCATTTTCACCAAGTATTCCCATCTAAATTGATCAAGTTTTATGCTTAGCACTAACCACTAAGGTTAAGAGTGTTCACTAATGAGGGGTGCTAATCTTAAATCTCATTCCACAAAATGACATCTAAGTAGAACTAAATAGGCCAAGTTTTATACTCTTTATGCTACCTATACTAAAAGTAAAGAACTTTGGTAAAGTAAAAGAATAAAGCTTGCAAGTAAAACTTGGGATGGGTATAAATCAAAGTATATAACTAAAGCATGCCTAATTCATTTTCTTAAGGTAACAAGGTGGCAAGTGTTAACTTGCTTAGTTCTAGCTTGCCTTGATTGGTGCAGTGGTTGAAGTTTTCTTCGTGTTCTTCAGGGTAGAACTCCTCCTCCTCGTATCTTTGGTTGGTACTATCGTCTATAAAGGCATACGGGGTACACAATCACCAAACAATATTTAACTAAGTATATTTAGCACACTAAGGCTCACACTTGATGATCTAGCATCATCACAATCATCACATGAAATAAGGAACTAGTTTTATTCCTTTTATTTTAGAAAAGTAATTTCTACTCATTGAAATTAATTAAGATTTAATATTCTCCAAATCGAATATGGTATCATGTGGACACATGTCATCACCACATATTCTAATACATGGGAATGTGATTTTAAAGGGTTGGTCACATGGGAATATGGTATCATGTGGACACATTTCACCAGGTCGGATTATTATTTAATAGATTTAAAGTGACTAGAAATGCCTAATAGCATTCTTTTGGTACTAGTCCAAAGTCACTGCATGCAAACCTAAATATTTTTACTTATTCAGATAGATATTGTCAAATGTGATTTTTGAGAGTTGGAATCAACTCAAAAGCTATTATGGTTGATTTTTGAAAAATGTTTGAAGTTGCAAAAGTCTCTGTCTTGTTATTTTTGTTATAGATTATATCTAACTCCAAATTATTTAAATCCAATGGGCTTGGATAAATATTTTAATTACCTTTCTAGTGAAATTTGAATCATGCCATTTGGTTTAGTAAAACTTTCTGAATTAATTTTTGAATCTAGGCACAAAATAGGGTTTCAACTAAATTGGAAAATCAATATTTGAATTTCCAGGCCTGGGCGGGAACGTTAAACGGGTCGGCCCAACTGCACAGCACACCTCAATGCGTGGATGACAGAGGGGATCCACTGGTCAGCGAAACATCTAACGTGAAATGGTATCTTTCAATCTGGACGCTACGATCTAATTCTAATCCAACGGCTGAGGGTCGTCGTCGACGACGAACAGCTCCGGCGATGAGCTAAACCTAACATGGCGGTGGGGGTCTCTCGGGGCTCACCTGGGCTCCAGCTAGGCTCGGCGGCGGGGGAAACGACGTGGTAGATGACGGCGAGGCGAGGCGCGGTCATGGCTGAGCTTGGGGTGGTCGGAATCGCTGGCGCCCTTCTCCTCCAGCAGCGGCAGACTCCGGTGCAATTCCGGCACGGTGGTGCTCCCTTGCTCCGCGAAGAGGTGGGGAAGGTCAGTGAGGAGTGGGGAGTCGAATGGTGTGAGGAATGGAGGCTGGGGTGGCCTCATTTTATAGCTCGGCGAGAGGACTGAGCGGTGCGGCGGTGAGGTCAACGGTGGCGTCGCTATAGGCAGCTAACAGAATGGGCGAGGGCGTAGGAAGGTACGGTGTCTCCTGGCGGTTCTCACGGACTTAATGGCGCGGCGTGGGGTGGCTTGGTTTGGTCTGGCGCATGCGGTGCTCTAAGCGGAGGCAGTGGTGTTTGCAGCGGCGTGCGGCAGCTGCGGGTCGCGCAGTGGTGAACGGGGGTGTCTGTCGGGGTGGGGTGATCATGGTGAGGCTGTGCGTGCGTGCTGCGAGCAAGGCGCGATCTGGCAGGGCTGGTCGGGCACGGCACACTGGCGCGCTCTGGGCAAGATGCAGAGAGGTGGTGTGCGGCGCGACTAGGGTGCTCCACGGCTCAGCTGGGGCTGTGGCCTGGACAGGGGGTGGCGGTAGAGTGCGGAGAGGCTAGTGGACATGCTGGATGGGCGCAGGGCTATCTAGTGTGAGCTGGCCGTGGTCGGCCGGCAATGACCACAAAACGGTAGCGCTCCACTATTCTCCACGGCGAAGGGGGGGCTTGTCTGCTGCTGCTATTCACTCAGGGGGACAAGGGGGTTAAGAGGGAGATCAATTGGTCGATGATAACTGTACAAAACAGTGAAGTTAGGCTAGAGATTATCTTGTGCATGCTAAGTGTTTGATGAAATGGCCGCATGAAATTTACTTTTGAATTTTTGATTCAAAATTTTGAGTGATCTTAGATTAAGCTTGAGAGACTAGGTTTGCTTGGATAAGTCAAGGTGAATTAATTTGATGGGTTTTTGAAAAAGTGTGATCTTAACACATACTCTTGATTCAATTTTCAATTGTCCTTTAAATTGATTTGCTAGATGTTTTTGTAAGTTTGTAAAGTGGGCGTTGATACACTTTTACGTGGTCTAGCAAGGGATGAAAATAAATAGAATTGTTTTTGTTGGAAATCTTCTTCTAGGAACACTCAAAGTGGCCTAGTGGTTGATTTTGGTCAAAATGACCATTTGCTTTATTTACTCATTTTTGATTTCTTTTTCTTTTGCTTTTGTTTGTAAATGGGTTAGATGATGTAGTATCCATCTTTAAACCATTTCACATCACTTGGAACAATCAAGCATGGCATATACACTCAATTCTATACTAATGCAAACACACATGCATTCACATTCATTTTCTTAATAAAAGTTTTTGTTAGCCCTAAATTGGGTGATTAGAATCTGATAACCTTGATTAAAGTTTTGGGATGTTACAAATCTTCCCTCCTTAAACAAAATCTCGCCCCGAGATTTAAGAAAAACTAGGAACTAAAGAGATTGGGGAACTCAGTCCTAATGTAATCTTCTCGCTCCCAGGTAGCTTCTTCTTTGGTATGGTTGCTCCATTGGATCTTGAGAAATTTGATACTCCGGGTCCTGGTGGTTCTGAAGGCTTCTTCCAAGATACGGATGGGCACTTCACGATACATCAGATCCTTGTTGATATCAATGGCTCGGTGATCGATGTTCTTGAAAACTTTGGTCTTCTCCAGAACTTCTAGGCATTTACGAAGTAACGAGATATGGAACACATCATGGATGGCTGACATCTCCTCGGGCTGTTCCAGTTGGTAAGATACCTCTCCTCTGCGGTTCAGAATCTTGAAGGGTCCAATGTATCTGGGGGCTAACTTTCCTTTTAGTTGAAAACATTGCATTCCCTTCAAAGGTGACACTTTGAGATACACAAAATCTCCGACATTGAAAGTCAGGTCTCGACGTCTCTTGTCAGCATAACTCTTCTTCATGTATTGGGCGGTATTGAGGTGCTCACGGACTTTGTGAACTTTCTCTTCAACTTCCCGTAGGATGTCGAGTCCGAAAATTTGACTCTCTTCTACTTGCGACCAAATCAAGGGGGTACAACACTTCCTTCCATACAGAAAATCAAATGGGGCAATTTGCATAATGGCTTGATAACTGTTGTTGTATGATAATTCTACGAAAGGCAGACAATCTTCCCATTTTGATCCATACTCTAACACACAAGCTCTCAACATATCTTCTAGAATTTGGTTGACTATTTCAGTCTGTCCATCGGGTTGCGGGTGGTAAGATGTGCTGAAATTCAGCTTGGTTCCCAATACTTCTTGGACTTTTTGCTAGAATCTTGAGGTAAATTGGGTTCCTCGATCCGACACTATGGTCTTGGGGATTCCATGCAAACTGATAATTCTAGCAATGTACAACTCTGCTAGCTTCGAACTCTGGTAGGTTGTCTTGACAAGTATAAAATGGGCTACCTTGGACAGTCTATCAACTATGACCCAAATAGAGTCATTTCCCCTACTATATGTAGGCAAACCGGTGATAAAGTCCATTCCAACAGAATCCCATTTCCATTCCAGAATCTGCAATGGTTGCAAAAGTCATGCGGGTCTCTGATGTTCCGCTTTGACTCTCTAACAGATATCACACTTGGCTATGTAGCTTCCAATTTCTCTCTTCATCTTGTGCCACCAAAATTGCTCCTTCAAATCCTGATACATCTTCGTTCCTCTGGGGTGGATAGAATAAAGAGTATCATGAGCTTCTTGCATGATAACTTGCTTCATCTCGGAATCTGCTGGCACACAGATACGTCCTTTGTACCACAAAACTCCTTCTTCATCTTCGGTAAATCCATGTACCTTCCCTGTACCGATACGACGCTTGATTCCGTTGATACTTGCATTTCCTTTCTGCGCTTCCTTGATCTGACTGATCAAAGTGGGCTGAAGTTCAATGCTAGCTAAAAATCCTTTGCTAACTAGCTCCGTTCTAAACTGGTCCAACTCTTCATGCAAACTTGGCTGAGCTTCTTTGATCATGGTGTTTAATCTACACGGCAATCTGCTAAGAGCATCCGCTACCACATTGGCTTTGTCGGGGTGATAGTGAATGTCAAGGTCATAATCCTTGATTAACTCTATCCATCTCCTTTGCCTCATATTCAGCTCCTTCTAGGTGAAGATATACTTCAGGATCTTGTGATCCGAATAAATCTCACAGCGGTTCCCCATAAGGTAATGACGCCATGTCTTCAATGCCAAAACTACGGCTGCTAGTTCGAGATCATGGGTAGGGTAGTTTTGCTCATGCTGCTTCAGTTGCTAGGACAAATATGCTATGACTTTGCCTTCTTGCATCAACACACATCCGAGACCAATCTTGGATGCATCACAATACACATCAAAAGGTTGCTTGATATCTGGCCTAATCAAGATTGGGGCTGAAATCAATCTCTTCTTGAGCTCTTGAAAACTCGCTTCACATTTGTCTTCTTATCTTTCTTCAGCAGTTGGGTCATTGGTCTTGCGATGCTTGAAAATCCTTCAACAAACTTGCTGTAATATCCCGATAATCTGAGAAATGCATGGACTTGAGTTTGGGTGGTTGGAGCTTTCCATGCTTCAACATCTTTGATCTTGGCGGGATCAACAGCGACTCCTCCTGCTAACACAATATGTCTGAGGAATCCTACTTCTTTCAACCAAAACTCACATTTGCTAAACTTGGCATACAACTGATGTTCTCTAAGGGTTTCAAGGATCGTTCTCAGATATAGCTCATGGTCTTCTTCTGACTTTGAATAGATTAGAGTATCGTCGATAAAAACAATGAAAAACTTATCCAAGAAATTCATAAAGATCTTATTCATGAGATTCATGAAATAACCGGGCGCATTGATTAATCCAAAAGACATGACCGTATACTCATACAATCCATATCTTGTGGTAAAGGCAGTGACGAGGGTTTAACTCATCAATGCCCATTGTTATGGACTTGGGTTTTGGAGAAGGAGGGAGCGCTGGAGACAAGCACACAGGGGACTCGAAGATTTACCCAGGTTCAGGCCTCGTAGAGGTCCCTACTCCTGCTTGTCTGCTCGTGGAATTAACGAAGGAATCGAGGATTACAATGGTGCACAGATGCAATCTGGCAAGGGTTATGGAAACTAGGGTTGCGTGTGTCCTCCTCGCCGCCCCCTCCTAGCCTTTATATAGATAGGCTAGGTCTCGGGTAGCAGGTCGAGTCGATTACAAGTTAGGGTTTTTCCCTTTTGAACTTTCTATCTTTAGTTACTCCTTGTTCTTCAAGCAATCGAGAGTCCGTAGGCTACCCGAGTCCTTCATTTGGGCCTTGGTGACACCGTGGGCCTTTATGTATTCAGGCCGTATATACCAAGCTCGAGTACCTGTAGGGTATACCCATGTCAGTATCCCCCGAGTGTCCAGTGGAATCGCAGATTCGACTAGAGACTTTATGAATCCCTTCGAGTGCATGACTGAGTATACTTTTCGACTGTTCTGTTCATGTCATAGGGATTGTTGATGTACGTGCCTGATTTAACCGATGTATCAGTATCAGTTAACTACCTTAGGGTAAAACAACGCCATCTACTCAAACTCGAGTCCCTGAACTCGAATCCAGAAAAGTGCTGGTGTAATTCGACTCAAGCCACGGAGGTCTTACAGGAGTCAAATTCCAGTGTATGGGTGTGAGCACTCGACGCGTCCGTCAAGGCATATTCATCGTACCTGTAGGCACGGATATATTTCTGCTAGTGTGCAGCAAATGCGTTGCCAGGCCTTATTCAGGACTAAATAACTGTTGCGATTGCTGTCGTCTTTTGTTTGCTTGTTTTAGTCGAATTTGCTTCCGGCGCTCCCTATGGGAGTAACCCATGTCCATAGTCGAATCATGTTTCGAGTGGTTGGGTTTGCTTTGATTGTCCATGTTCCTGTAAAAAGAAGAAGAAAAAATCGTAGGGTGCGTGACCAGCGCTCCCTATGGGAGTAGCCCCCGAGTGCTTGGTGGAGTCAAAGACTCGAGCAAGGACTAAAGTAGTCGAAATCTTCTGCTGCGTAATGTTGGATGACATTAGTGCTGACGATTCCATGACCTCAGTTGCCCGCGTGAGCAAGTTTGACGGGACATGACGAGCGGTGGGTCCCATTTCCTAACTCTAATTTGACTAGGCGTGCGTAATCTTTATTTTAACTGCGCCTCCTCGATTTCCGCGCATAATGGGAGTAGTCGGGGATGGTTCATGCTTCAGGTCCTCCACGTGTCGAGCGCGATGTACGCCACGCGTCTGATTGGTTTTTCTTAGCCGTTGGATTGCATTTTCCAGGGGGTTAAGTAGCGATGTGGCGACGGTAAATTTCACATCGACTTCTTTTCTGCCTTTGCCTAAATCGCCATTGCCGCTGCTCCTCTGCTTCTTTGCGCTCTTTGCCTTCACGGCGCTGGACCAGCTCCGCGTATTTCCCAGCTACTTCCTCTGGTCACACCGCCGCCGCAGAATGGGGAAGAAAAAGGGAGGTGTTGCGGTTGATTCCGCTGCTGCCGTGGCTGCCACAAAAAAGAAGGGAGGCTCTGCTGCTGTGGGCACCAGCACCGCCGCCGGCGGGAAAAAGAAGGGCACGGGCACTCACGTCACAAATGGTGTGTGGCGTGCATCCGTGATCAAGTCCTCAGAGCTTCATCTTCTTCGCCAAGACCGAGTTTTGTCGTCCGCAGTCGCTGACGCGCGCGTCCCTAGCAGCGAGTTAATCCCCTCTCCTCCTCCCAGCTTTCGGGTGATGTTCCTAGCATTCATCATTCGCGGCCTCTCGTTGCCCCTGCATCCTTTCTTCAGATGCCTTCTCTGTTTTTACGGGCTCCAGCTCCATCAGTTGTCCCCCAATTCTATCCTCCACGTAGCTTGCTACATTACTCTCTGCGAGTGCTGGCTCGGAATCGAGCCGCACTTTGGCCTCTTCAGGCACCTCTTCAAGTTGAAGCGCCAATCGTCGTCTGGCTCCGTAGTCTATGATGTAGGCGGCTGCAGTATCCACGTCGATCCCTCCGCCACATACTTCGACATCAAACTCACGGCGTCCGTCCAAGGGTGGAGGGACAAGTGGTTCTACATCCACGACCTGAAGGCTGACGAAGACCACTACGGACTCGCGCCCTTCGATCCGGCAACATCGTGCAAGAGGATGCACTCCTGGAAGAACGTGATTATGCCCGGCGAGTCCGCGGAGACATATGTGCTATACGAGCGCGTCTGCGACCTCAAGAGTCGCATGGGCAAAGAGGAGGGAGGTTGCACCCTCATTCGCACATGGCTGCGTCGTCGCGTCCAGCCCCTGCAGGCCAGAGCCCACCCTATGTTCCAGTGGGCTAGCACAGACGATGTCACTCGCGTGTCTGCCGATGGCATGTCCGCGAGTGAGGTAGACAAAAGGGTGCGACTGGTCACTAAGTACACCGTCAAGGATGTGCTTCCCAATGAACCAGGCGTTCCTCCGTTCGATGCTGCTAACCCTCCTCCCGAGGTACAATTGTGCTACGTAGTAGCTTTTTTTGTCGACTACTTCTTTGTTGTTTCTTGACTTTGTGCTGAATTGTTTTCTGTATGCAGGATTGGGCGATGTCACCCTGTATGCCCCCTCTTCCTGAGGGGGTTATCCCTCGTGAAGCCTTGGAAGAGGACGAGTTGGAGTCGACCGTCCCATCTGATGTGAAAGAGGAAGCCCTCGAGTCAAGTGGTCCAGACACTCACAAGCATTCACGCAGCGAGGATTCGGATGCGTCGTCTCCTTCGACTCCGAAAGGTGCAGGTGTTGGTGCGAAGTCGCCGATCCCTGCCGTTCCTGTGAGTACCATGGCGCCATCCTCTCGCAAGAAGATGCGACTGCCGAAGGAGTCGTCGTCAGAGTCGAGGGACCCTTCCTTCGATTTTGACAATTTTGATTGGTAAGTATACGAGTCTTCCTTTTGGTTCTTCCTTAGAGTTGCCTTTCCTTGATGTTGGTTTGGTCTTGCAGTCAGCAGGCGTCGTCTTCTTCTGGCGACGTGCAATTTTTGAAAGAATCTGGAGTCACGACCTCCAGGGCTAAGAAAGAGGTTGAGCGTGCTCCTTCCCCTCCATTAGAGGCCCACTCCGGGCATAATTCATCGAGATCTCCACACGATGGGGAGAATCGGATGACTGCTCATCAATCGACTTCGGAGTCATTGGAGGATCATGTAAGTGCAGCATCTCCTCTTCTGATGTTGCAGTCGAGTTTATCTGTGTCATCTGCTGATCTGTTGTTGTTTTCCTTTTTGTGACAGCTCCTTGTGAAGGAATCCGTGCACTTGGCGGAGCAAGTGCTTGCGATGGGTCGCCAGCATGCAATGCTGGATACGCGCTATCGCGTGGTGGATAGTAAGTGCTTTTTACTTCTTCTTCTTCTGCATCATTGTTATGTAGTCAACTGATAGTCGACCCCTTTTTGTGTTTGTGTTTTCAGCTAAACATAATGCCCTTCTTCGCAACGCCGCCACCATGGAAAAGACGCTCGCTGCGGCTATGAAGAGTCACGACGAGGCAATCGCGGCGCGTTATGAGTCGCAAAAGCGCGAAGAGGATCTGCGCACCTCCATCGCAGCGAGGGAGAATATGTTCGAAGAACAGCTTTTTTCGATTTCCAAGGCTCTCTCAGGTATTTGATTTGTTTGCAATTTCACCAACTTCCTCTTTGTCGATTGCCTTTGATGTTGTTATTTGCTGCTGACGTTGTGCTAATGCTCGATTCTTGTGTAGATGCCAGCGGTCTGAGCTTTGACGCACAGGCGCTCCACCGTGATGACGCATTGGCGGGTGCTGTCTCAGCAGTCGAACACCGCAGCGCTGCCGTGCAGGGTACGCTCGCCAAGGCTAAAGGCGTGCTCAGCCGGCTTCGGGAGGAGATGACACCCAGGGCTGAGCTGATCGGAAATCTAGATGAGCTGGTGGAATCACTTGCCGGAGGCGTTCCTGTGAGCATCAAGAACTCGCTCCGTGCGACTGGTGCATCAATGTCACTTGCGATGGTGCAAGCCCACGGAGTCGAAGTTGACCCTGCAGCAGTCTCAAGGGTGATGCCAGTCAGCGCGGACGGCCAGCAGGTAGTATTTGGCCCTTTCGCGACTGCTTGTGGCAAGTATGGGCCACAGCTGATCAACACGGTTGCAAAGTACTCTGAGGAGCTGCAGCGAGCCAAGAAGGCGGCGAAGGCTGCGGCGTCAGGGGCCGGCGGAAAGTCAGTGGTGTCTGATACCGCCACGGACTCGATGAGGCCCCCAAAGCCATGTGATAGGGCACATCAAGTGAACCTCTGAGGGACTCCAATCTTTTGTCTATGCATTGCTTTAGTCTTCTTATTGCTTCTTGATTGCCATGTGATAGGGCACATCAAGTGAACCTCTGAGGGAACCTCAGGATTTGCCACCCCTTGATGACACTTTGGCACCACCGTGCTCAAGGGTGGATGAGTTGTCTCTGCTCTCGCGACTCCGTGATCGCGTGAAGCAATTGGAGCGTGAGTTGCCCGTACTCCACGGTAATGCGGATGTATGGAAATCAAAGGCAGAGAAGGCCACCGCCCGAGAACAATATCTGTTGGGGGAGGTGACACAGCTGGGCGACCAATTTAAATGTTAGCTTTCTTACTCTTATGTTTTTCCTTGTAGTCACTCGTAGTGGTTTGCTGTCTTCATACTTCCACTTTTGCTTTGTATAGTTGTCAGCGCACGCCATCCGTAGGATGAGAAGGATCGAATTGCCATTCGCATGAATGACCTAACCCAAGAGCAGCTTCAGGCGAGTGGGTACTTCTAGAAGTCGCAGTCATGCTTGAAGAACATTTATCGGACTATGTTCCCGCTAGATGTCGTCCCATCAAGCCTGCTGGCTGTTCTTGCTAAATTTCATGACTTGAGTGCGATCCGCGAGTGCGTACGGCAATAGTTGGTGGCTGGTGCCAAGGCTGCTCTGTCACTGGTGCGACTGCATAGGCCTGATGTAGATGTTGCAGCGATTGCGGCCGGACCACCTGCGCCGCCAGCGGGTTCTTCTTGGAACATGGTGCCGCACTACCAGGCAGTGGATCGCCCTGCAGAGGAGATCGTCGACTTCTTCGAGGAGCAAACCAATGTTCTCTTGCTTCAATAGTTGTTTAGTTTGTATCCTGCACATAATTATACCAATGCTGTAAAGTTCGTATATGTGTTGTGTATAATTGATTGTCGATGATGTATAAAAGAGCTTGTTTAGCATGTGATTTTTGTGAGTGTGTTGCACTATGCAACTCCTTTTAGTTAGCCTGGCTATGTGTTTATCTCCGTCCCTTGTCAACCTGTCAGGTGCGTTGCAACTGGGTTGATGTTTGTCAAGGGTTTCGATTCGTGTGCCAGCTACTCAGGATATCGCGTTTTAGTTCGTAGAACAGATTTGTATAGGGTGGCGCAGCCCCCGAGTGGAGAATTTGCGAAAAATAAAAGAAAACACAGAGTTTTGGGGCACTTAGCTTTATTTATTCGCGGGATAGTACGAAGTACAATGTGTGGCAATGTAGCCTTGGCTGAGCAGCCTTATTTGCATTGTTAAGTAAAAAAAGCGACTAAGGTTAGAAGCATCGCAGCTGTGCGACGTTCCAGGGGTTGGAGTATGCGACTCCTGTCTCTAAATCTTGAAGGCGATAGGCCCCACCTAGGATTACTTCTGTAATCACGTATGGTCCCTCCCAGGGGGACTCGAGCTTGAGATGCCCTTGCTGCTTCAGTCGCAGGACCAGGTCGCCTTCGACGAAGGATCTGGGGCGTAGCCTCCTACTGTGGTAGTTGCGCAGGTTCTGCTGGTAGATCATTGATCTTTCCGCGGCGATTTCCCTTGCCTCGTCAAGGAGGTCGATGGAGTCTTCGAGTGCCAGAGTTGACTCCTGCTCGCTGTAAGCGACCACGCGTGGTGCTTTGTATCGTACCTCGGTGGGTAGCACTGCTTCAGCCCCGTGCACCATGAAGAACGAGGTGTACCCTGTGGCGTTGTTTGGAGTTGTGCGTAGGCTCCAGAGTACCGATTGCAGCTCGTCTGGCCAGCAACCTGCGGCCTGTTCGAGTGGCCTGAGGAGTCGCATCTTGATGCCGCCACAGACGAGCCCGTTAGCTTTTTCGACTTGACCATTGGTTTGAGGATGTTCTATGGAGGCATAGCTGACGTTGATTCCTAGACTCTCGCAGAATTCTCGGAACTCCTTGGATGTGAAGTTTGTCCCGTTGTCTGTGATGATGCTGTGTGGTACTCCGAAGCGATAGACGATGGACTAGAAGAACTCAACTGCGCTGGCCCCTAACTGGTTAGTCACCGGCATGGCCTCTATCCACTTGGTGAATTTGTCGACTGCGACCAAGAGGTAGACGTAGCCTCCTCGTGATGACCTTGGGAGTTTGCCGACCATGTCGAGTCCCCATTGCACAAAGGGCCAGGCCAATGGAATTGGCCGGAGCTTTGCGCCAGGCACGTGTGGCTTGTCCGCGAATCGCTGGTAGGCGTTGCATTTTTGGACGATGTCCTTGGCGTCACGCATGGCCGTAGGCCAATAGAATCAAGCTCGTAGAGCTTTGGTGACGAGGGCACGACTGCCGGCATGGTGCCCACAGGTCCCTTCATGGATGTCGAGGAGAACAACTCTTCCATCGGCCATGGAGACGCATCATTGGAGTACTCCTGTGATGCGGATCTTATATAGTTTACCGTCGATAACAGCGAATGCCTTGGAGCACCGTGCGATGTGCCGGGCGTCAGTCGGATCGTCCGGTAGCCTTTTGCTGAGGAGGTACGTAATGTATGGTTGGGTCTAGGATGTTTCGATCATCATGACGCTCATTGGTCCTTCGAGTCCTGTATCCATCTCCAGTTCATCGAGTGCCATTGGCTCATTGGGTGGCGTAGCCCCCGAATCCGTTGTTGCGCTTGTTTTCTTCTCTGCGGCCTTTGGCTTGATAGAGCATTCGCAGATGCGCTCGAGAAATACCCCAGGTGGTATGGGGGCGCAGGTGGAGCCTATGTTGGCGAGTGCGTCTACCTCTTCATTGCTTTCACATCCTATGTGCCGCAGCTCGCAACCGTTGAAATCCCCTTCGATTGTGTCGTAGAGGTCGCGGTAGGCGATCATGTTGTCATTCAGTGCGTCACACTCGTGCATTGTTTGGTTGACGACCAGCTTGGAGTCGCCGTATATAATGAGCCTCTTGGCGCCACAAGCTTTTGCCATCCTCATCCCGTGTAGTAGGGCCTCGTATTCGGCTTTGTTGCTGGAGGCGATGAACTGCATTCGCAGAATATATTTCAGCTTGTCTCCCTGGGGCGATGTCAGTATGACACCTGCGCTAGCTCTGTCCTTCCATTTGGATCCATCGAATTGCATTGTCCAGAGGTAGGACATACCTGGTTTTTCAGGGAGCTGATTCTCCATCCAGTGCACGAGGAAGTTAGGGAGAACTTGCGACTTGATTGCATCGCGCTTTTCGTATGTGATGTCTCATGGAGACAATTCGGTTCCCCAAAGCGCGACTCGCCCAGTGGCGTCGGGGTTATTGAGGATATGTCCCAGCGGGCGTCGTTGACTACCACGATTGGGTGTTCCTAGAAACAGTGGCGCAGTCACAGGGCGGTCATGAAGACGCTGTACGCCAGCTTCTAGTAGTGCGGGTACCACTATTTTGTTGGCGTGAGTACCTCGCTGAGGTAGTAGACTGGGCACTGTACTCTATGGACCTTGTTTTCCTCGGCCTGTTCGACTACGAGCACTGTGCTGACCACCTGGTTGGTGGCGGAGATGTACAGCAACAATGGTTCCCTTTCGCGTGGGGTCACCAGTATTGGCGAGGTGGATAGCAGGCGCTTGAGGTCTTCGAATGCTTCCTGCACCTCATTGGTCCATTCGAACTTGTCAGCTTTGCGGAGGAGTTGGTAGAAGGGTAGTGCCTTTTTGCCCATTCGACTAATGAATCGACTGAGCGCCGCAATTCACCCAGCCAGCTGCTGGACGCCTCTGACATTCTTCGGCTTCTCGATGGCCAGTATGGCTTTTATCTTCTTCGGGTTTGCCTCGATCCCTCTCGCGGAGATGAGATATTCGAGTAGTTGCCCAGATGGTACGCCGAAGGCGCTTTTGTCCAGATTGAGCTTGATCCGGTAGCGGTCGAGGTTGGCGAAGGTTTTGTGCAAATCGTCGATTAGTGAGGCTTCTTCTTTGGTCTTGATTACTATGTCGTCAACATAGACTTGAATGTTGCGACCAAGTTGGTTCTTGAGGCAAGCCTGCATGCACCGCTGGTAGGTGGCTCCTGCGTTCTTTAGCCCGAAGGGCATTGTGTTGTAGCAGAACACACCAAAGGGCGTTGTGAACGCTGTTTTTTCTTGATCCTCCTCCTTCATTCGAATCTGGTTATAGCCTGAGTAGGCGTCGAGGAAGCAGAGGTGCTCGCATCCCGCGGTGGAGTCGGTGATCTGGTCGATTCGCGGTAACGGGAAGTGATCCTTTGGGCAGTGCTTATTCAAAGAGGTGAAGTCCACGCACATCCGCAGGATATCCATGTCCTTTTTTCGTACCAGCACCGTGTTGGCGAGCCAAGTGCTTTCCTTGATCTCGCGTATAAATTTGGCATCGAGGAGTCTGTTGATCTCCATTCCGACTGCCTTTGCCCTTGGTTCGGACAATCACCGAATTGTTTGTTTAACTGGCCTTGCATCTAGGTTGACGTTGAGTGCGTGCTCGGAAAATTCCCTGGGAACTCCTAGCATGTCCGCTGGACACCAGGCGAAAATTTCCCAGTGCTCATGGAGGAATTCGACGAGCGCGAGTTCCTATGCGGGACTCAAGTTGTTGGCGATGAGGGCCGTCTTGGCCTGATCCGATGGGTGGACCTGAACTTTCTTTGTGTACACCGATGAGTCAAAAGATAGATCGGGTGAACTTGGCAGGCTCAGGGGAGGCAGACTATTGTCTGTCGACTCCTTTAGTCTCGTGAGTTCTTCCTGCATGCCAAAGGATTGGGAAATTCTGTTGAATTCCCTGTTGCAACTGTCGGATCTCTCGAAGCTCCCGTTGACTATGATGATGCCATTAGGACCTAGCATTTTCATCTGCAGGTAGGCGTAGTGTTGCACCGCCATGAACCTAGCGAACGCGACACGTCTGAGGATGCAGTGGTACTGCGAGGGCCAGTCGACGACCTCAAAGTTGATGCGCTTGCGCCGAAAGTTTTTCAGCGTTCCGAAGATGACGTCGAGGTTGATTTTGCCAAGGGGATACACACCCTTGCCTGGGACGATGCCGTGGAATGTTGTGTCCGAGGTTTCTAAGCAAGTTAGAGGGATCCTCATGGCTCGCAAGGTACTCGCGAATATAAGGTTGATGCCGCTTCCACTGTCCATGAAGACGCGGCTCATGTCGAAACCTCCAATTTGCGCCTCAAGTACGAGGGGACAATGGCCTGGATGAGGTACTTGGGGCGGATAGTCTCGCTTGTCGAAGGTGATGTAGGACTCGTTGCCGCTGAGGTACTCAATGGTAGATGGTGGCGAGTTTGTGGCCAGGTTGACTTGGTGAGTGATGGCCTTGTGCACCCTATTCAAGGGGCATCCCTTTTGGATCATCATGGTACCCATGGCCCGTGGGTATGGTTCGTCTCCTTGGTGCTGGTACGACGCAGCTGCATTTTGGGGTAGTCCAGGTGGTGGTGGCAGAGCGCCATGTGCCACGGCGCCTGGGGCATCTCTGTAGCCCCTTTCGACTGTGTTGTGATTCATCCGAGCCAATCCCTCATGCAGTTTGAGGAACTCGTGATAGTCCTTGAGGAGGTTGCTGAATTTCTTTTTTCCGTCGTGCTTGTCTATGTAGAAGTGCACAGTGCATGGCCCGGACAGCTTGTCCTCAATGGACGTTGCGGGCGCCTCATCGCGATTGCGGTGCTGCCATCCTTGTGTGGTTTTCCCGGAATCGTGGTATCTACCGCTGCGGTAGCCGCTGTTGCGGTTGTCATCGCGTCTGTCGGCGTAGCCGGCTGCGACCATGGTGACGTCGTCGCGGTCATCTTAGATGCGCATGCGGCGTTTGCTTCGGCGGTCGCGTCTATGCTCGAGTTCTGCCTCCTCGTCGGAGTGAACACGATTCTTCACCGAATCTTCTCCATCGGCCCACCGATTCACGATTTCCATCAGGTGGTCGATGGTCTTGGGCTTCGAGTGGCCCAGCTCCTCCTTGAGCTCTATGCGGTGGATGCCGCCGTTGAATGCGTCGATTGCGCGATCCTCCGAGATATTTTTTGCAGAGTTTTTGATAATGGACCACCTTTGGAAGTACGAGCGTAGCGATTCGCCTGATCTTTGCTGGCAGCACCTCAGCTCTTCGATTGACGCGGGCCATTTGTAGGTGCCCATGAAGTTGCGTACAAAGTTGTAGACCAGCTCTTCCCAACTGCGAATGGATCCGCGTGAGAGGTTGTTGAGCCATGCTCGGGCGGCGCCCTGCAGCTGTAGCTGCAGACATTGCATGGTCGTGCTACGACTCCCTCCATGGAGCCTGACGAAGGAGATGTGGTCCTCTAGCTAGATTTTTGGGTCCTGCAGACCGTCAAACTTTGGGTTCTCCGAGGGGAGCTTGAACCCCTTGGGCATTTGCTTTTGCCTGATGGCCCTGCTGGAGCATCTGGCGCCATAGAGCTCCACATCTTCGTCTTCTGAGTCAGTCGATCAGGCGCGTCACGCCCTTGACTTGTCGATCTTGCGCTGTGTGATGTCATCACGCGCATCGTAGTCATGGTCATGTCGCCGTGATCGGTGGCGTCGAGACAGATCGTGACTGTCATCGCTGGAGGAGGGCGAGGAGTAGCGCTTTGCTAGCGCTTTCCCTTTTTTCGGCTCCAGTGTTGTCTCCTTGTCGAGGGCGGCCTCGATTAGTCCCAAGCCCGTGATTGTATATCGGTGCATGGCGGCTCGAGGATCTCCAGCTGGCAGCTGGTTGTTGAGGAGGTACATGGTGGCTGCCGTCATTGCAGCCAGCGGCTTCTTTGGGACCACATTGCCCCGTGTGTCGACTGTCATAGAGCTGAAGTCGAGGACCTTTGCAGCTTCTGTGCGTTCTTGCTCGGTGATATGGGCCATCCAGGATCGTCTCTTGTTTGCGATGTGTTCGTTGCCCTTTGAAGAGGATCCTCTGTGGGAAGAGAGCCCAGCACGACGAAGGCTCGACTCATCTTCCGCCTTTTTGCGCGCCTCGAGTTGCGTGATTGTTTGTACTTGGCACTTGAATTCCTCCTTCAGGAGCCAATGGTAGCCCATTAGCAGTTCTTGCGGGGATCCAAAGGGTAGAGGGTTGCCTCATAGGGCATCACGGCAGCCAGCCCACTCTTGTTCGTTGAGCCTGATCATGACGCGTTCGCCGGTCTACTCGTTTATTATAGTTGGAGGTTCGACTGCTCCTCCGTTGTTGACGGGGGTGCCATTGCCACCGTTGCCACCGTTTGGTATGCCGCCGTTAGGCGGGTCAGTTTTGTTGCCATGGTTGCCCGTGTTGTCGCGGTTGGCGGAGGTGTCGCCCGCGTTGATGACGGCGCACATGAAGTGATTGGGGAGGCTGTTTCTCCCGCAACTTTCAGATCCAGAGCCGTAGGCCTCGTGTTCAGTTGCTAGATCGCCTAGATCGGATTCACGACTACTGTCGCTAGCCGTATTCTCGACTGTTGTCGAGGCGTTGAGCTCACTGAGGGTGCCGATCGGTGGCAGGAACCATGATGCTGGAGCAATCGATGGTATCGTCGGCTGGTCACGCATGTGATGCCTGCCCATCTGACCAACTTGGAAGCGGAAGCTCCCGATTGCCAAGATGATTCCATCGCCTACGGACTCGAAAGTCGGGCGAGTAGCTGGCGTGTGGACGGTGAAGTCAAACGCGCCGAAGAGCTGGCGAATATCCACTGTTGCGGAGTTGTAGATCACGGTTAATGGGGCCGAAGAAGCCGCAACATCAACACTCCCAATTCCCATAGACGACGCCAATTGACGAGGGTTTAACTCATCAATGCCCATTGTTATGGACTTGGGTTTTGGAGAAGGAGGGAGCGCTGGAGACATCTATCGGCTAGCAAACAAGCACACAAGGGACTCGAAGATTTACCCAGGTTCAGGCCTCATAGAGGTCCCTACTCTTGCTTGTCTGCTCGTGGAATTAACGAAGGAATCGAGGCTTACAATGGTGCACAGATGCAATCTGGCGAGGGTTGTGGAAACTAGGGTTGTGTGTGTCCTCCTCGCTGCCCCCTCCTAGCCTTTATATAGATAGGCTAGGTCTCGGGTAGCAGGTCGAGTCGGTTACAAGTTAGGGTTTTTCCCTTTTGAACTTTCTATCTTTAGTTACTCCTTGTTCTTCAAGCAATCGAGAGTCCGTAGGCTACTCGAGTCCTTCATTTGGGCCTTGGCGACACCGTGGACCTTTATGTATTCAGGCCGTATATACCAAGCTCGAGTACTTGTAGGGTATACCCATGTCAGGCGGTCTTTGGAATATCCGTTGCACGAATCTTGAGTTGATGATAACCAGTTCTAAGATCAATCTTAGAAAACACTCTGGCACCAGTCAACTGATCAAACAGATCCTCTATCTTGGGCAGTGGATACATTCTCTTGATGGTGACATCATTCAGCTTCCGGTAATCCATGCACAAACGGTTACCTCCATCTTTCTTGTCGACAAACAAAACAGGCGATCTCCATGGAGATGCGCTTGGTTGAATCAAACCTTTCGCCAGCATAGCATCAAGTTGCTTCTTCAGCTCCACTAGTTCTGATGGGTTCATGCTATAGGGTCTCTGAGCTATGGGTTCAGTTCCAGGAATTAGTTCAATAATGAACTCGATATCTCGATCTGGGGGCATACCGGGCAATTCATCTGGGAATATGTCGGGGTATTCACAGACTACTCTGTCTTGGTCTAGGGTTGGTTGGGCTAGACTCTTGATGCACTTGAATTGATGGGGCAAGGTTTCAGATACATGCTCTACTGATACTCCAGAGCTACTGGTCATGGTTATGGATTTCTTGGCACAGTCGATCAATCCTTTATGTTTCGACATCCAATCCATTCCTAGTACTACTTCCAAACCTTTGGTTCCAAGTACTATTAGATTGGCATAAAAATATATCCCGGGATTCTGATAGGTACAGCCTTGCAAATTTTGCTAGCTTTGGTGGTTGAACCAGGTATTTGAACTATCATAACATGCTTCAATTTGGTGGGTTGAATCTTACTAGTGCATGCAAATTCTTCTGTAACAAACGAGTGCGATGCTCCAGAATCAAACAACACTCTTGCTAATAATGAGTTAACAGAAAACATACCTAGCACAACATCTAGCGCTTCCTGGGCTTCTTCAGCGTTCATGTGGAACAGATGGCCGTTGCGGTTGAGCGAATTCCCTGGGGCAAATCTTCTTCTAGGTTGAACATGGCGCTGCTGCTGAGCTAGTGCATTCACATTGGTGGCGGCTGCAAGTTTCTTTGGACACTCATTGGAGTAGTGACCCTTGACTCCACATTCAAAGCAAGTAATCTAAGACTTGTCTTTGGCTGCAACTGGCACAACATTGCTTCCAGTCCTTGGGGCAGTATTGTTGTTGTTGTTGTTGTTGTTGTTGGACTTGGGCGGTGCACGGTTGAAGTTGTTGGAAATGTCGGGGTTGTTGTGGTTTCCTCCTGACTTCATATTTCCTCCTTTACGATTGGGGTAGCTAGGACGGTTCATCGGGGGTCTACTGTTTCTCGGGGCATATCCTGCAGACGGGTTGGGGCGATACTTCTGACCATGGTTGGATCCACTCTGGTGCATCATTCTGCGCTTGCGGTTGTCATTGGCTTGGTTGATCTTCCCTTCCATCTAGATGGCGGAATCTACAAGCTCTTCTAGGTCTTCAAAACGGATGTTGACTAACACCGTTTGCATCTCATCATGCAATCCATTCAGGAACCTTTCCTTCTTCTTGACTTTGGTGTTGATCTCATCAGGGGCATATCTAGCTAAGGACAAAAATTTGTCACGGTACTCAACTACTGTCATCCTGCCTTGCTTCAGTTCTCTGAAGTCATCTCTCATCCGGTGACTAAACCTTGTGCCACATGGGTGCGGCTAAAATTGATCTTGAAAGCTTCCCAAGTCATGATCTGACCTTGGTTCATAGTACGGGTGCTATTCCACCAGGCTCTTGCATCTCGTGCCAGAAAATGGGTGGCAAACAGTATCTTCTCGTTGGCGTCAACTCCTACGACTTCCTTATTGTTCTCCATAGTTTGCAACCAGTCATTAGCATCTAAAGGGTCTTCAGACTTACTAAAGATAGGGGGATTGGTATTCTAAAAGTTCTTGAGCTTGGATCCATGGTGATCCTGATTTCCTTGGCCTTTATTATTGTGGGCCATCTGAGCTACCTATTGCAGGGTGGCTAGGTTGTCTTGGCGTTCTGCTCTACTAGCTTCATGGTCGGAAACTAGCATTTGAAGAATTTGCAGCATCGGGTCCTGCGATGAGCTGCTTCCTCCGGGGTTTCCACGAGTCATCTGAAGATTGAGATAAGAGGGAAATTTCTAAGGTTCATGGTTTTGTTTTCAAAAGCTATAAACTTTGAGTTTGACTTAGGTTTTGCAAACTAACTTCTTCTTCTCATTCATTCAAGCACACAATACAACACACACCACAACACAAAAGAAAAACAGATGGTTTTAAGAACCATTCTGTGAAACTAAGATACAATGGGACTGGTACAATTCATTCCTACGGTAGTGATCAAGTGCATCTACTCATCATCGATGAAGTCGGAATCATCATCATCGGTGTAGAAATCCATGACATCATCCTCTAGGTAGTCGTTGTCATCAGTTAGGTATGAGTGAGGATCTCCTTGGATGTCTTCACCTTCTTCCTCTTTCTTTGCTTCTAGTTGGACTTCTTGCTCACGGATGGTCCTCTCGAGGTCGGCCACCATCTTGCGAAGACGAGCAATGGTGCGATCCTTCTTCTCGCGTTGACAATGAAGTGATTGGCGATCCTTAACGAGCATGGCGAGAGTCTGGTCCTTCTGGGCAGCAATGGCAAGGTTGTGCTTGGCGTAGGCTCGAGCATTGTCCAATTCCTTCTGCCTATCATACATCAGGAAGTCAAGATTTTCCACCTGGCGCTTCATCTCTGGGTGACTTGGCATCTCTAATGGCATTCCCATAGAATCACGCCTTGTGAAGTGAGCAAATCGAGTTCCCTGGATCAAGTTGATGTTTTGCCCACACAGACGAGTAAGAGCTTCATGCATTGCCCTGGCTAATCCATCTAGCCAGTTGTTCTCTCGCACGGTGAATTGAATCTTCTCAGAAAGGGGTGCTTCCATCTTGCCTTGGAGATCTGCAACTATCAGCCACTATAGATCTCCTCCTGGGTGATCATTGAGTTGACCTCCGAAGAATTCCGGATGCGGGCACTCAAGATACTCCGACAGTGCATCGAGATCCCTCTCAAAGATCAGTTGGACTCTGTTGCCCAACTGGTAGAACTTGCAATACTGAACTTCCATCTATAAGAATTTAGGATGAGTAAGTAAGTGAGGTGATCAAGTGTGTCAAATTTTATGTAGGAATATAAGAATTTTGAGGAACATGAATTTTTTTGAAAGAATCAAGGATAAGAATGGGAATAGGTTTTCATAAATACTCACTTCTTTTGTTTTGAAACTAAGTTTTTGTTCGGACGTCCATTCTAACTAGGGTCTCCTATGGTCAGGATGGCTCTGATACCAACTTGTCAACACCCGTATTTTTAATCCCAGATGCCTGTTATGCCATACCTCGCAATCCCAGGATTACCATTTTTGCGAGACATACCAGATTTGATATCATAGCATCATCCATTACAAACCATAATAAGGTTTTACACAAATAAAGGATCTCATGATCCAGTCTTAATACAAACAAGCAGCGGAATAATAAGGCGTAGTAGTGGGCTCCATCTTCAGTGTCACAGGCAATGTTGATGATGGGAGATGATCCTAGTTGTCGTAGGTGTCCTGTGGCCCACCTTCCTGATAGTCCTCCTCATAGTTTGGCCTCGGTAATAGCCAGGGACAAAGCCATGAGTACTATTTAAGTACTCGCAAACTATCACTAACAAGTAAGGTAGTTCTAGTAGGAATACTAAGCTCTAGGTTTATTTGCGAAAGCTATATTTATCTTAAGCTGAGTTCAGAAGTAAAGAAAGCTAATTTAAAGTTCTAAAATCACCTAAGTGGGAACTTAGTTTTCATAGACACAACCCTGTTGTGGTCAAGTCAAAGTCACAATTCATTTCGCAAGTCATTTTGAAAACATCTAACGACGGAACAATATGGCCACTCCAACTGTTCATGACTGCGGACGCGGCTATTTGAATAGTTTGACACTCTGCATAGGTGGTACACTTTCACCACAAAATTCAATACATCTTTCAGGGATAACCCTGAATCATCATACTTAGTATGCGGATAATCAATCACAACCTTTCAATTACACACTCTAGTATAGGCACGTCCCCTATGAGCTTGGCCTCCCAGCCATGGCCATCTGCCATCCTGGGCAATGCATAGGTGGACATCATCAAGAGGTAGCCTCAGCTCAAACCTCTTCCGTGAGGGAACCCATACTAATGCATATAAACTTTCGGCTAAGCCCTACCCAATTCAGGTATTGTGGTTGTACGGTAAAATTGTAATGGTATCGCATCCGAACCCAACCATCAATTTTTATAAAAGGGCTAAGGTTCATGCCTCAACATTTTCATCATCAAATCCTTTGTGTTTCTCAACACATGTCAAAACATCTCAATTGAATGAATCATCATTCCAAGGTTTTCATAATCATTTTCACCAAGTATTCCCATCTAAATTGATCAAGTTTTACACTTAGCACTAGCCACTAAAGTTAAGAGTGTTCACTAATGAGGGGTGCTAATATTCAATCTCATGCCATAGAATGACATCTAAGTGTAACTAGATAGACCTAGTTTCATACTCTTTCTTCTATCTATACTAAAAGTAAAGAACTTTGGTAAAGTAATGGAATAAAGCTTGTAAGTAAAACTTGGGATTGGTATAAACAAAGTGGTATAACCAAAGCATGTCTAATGCATCTTGCTTAAGTTATCAAGGGGGCAAGTGTTAACCTGCATAGTGTTATCTTGCTAGTAGTGATGGCTTGCATGTAATAGCTTGCATGGTTAACTTGTATAAAGATAGCTTGCGAATAATAGCTTTCCTTGATTGGTGTAGTGATTGAAGTTCTCTTCTTCGTCTTCTTGGTAGAACTCCTCCTCCTCGTATCCTTGGTCGGTACTATCGTCTATAAAGGAATACGGGGTACACAATCACCAAACAATACTTAATTACTTCTATTTAGGACACTAAGACTCACACTTGATGATCTAGCATCATCACAATCATCACATGAATTAAAGAACTAGTTTTATTCATTTTATTTTAGAAAAGTAATTTCTACTCATTGAAATTAATTAAGATTTAATATTATCTAAATAGAATATGGGATCACGTGGACACATGTCATCACCACATATTCTAATACATGGGAATGTGATTTAAAGTGTTGGTCACATTTTATAAAGTTTAAGATTATTATTTAATAGATTTAAAGTTACTAGAAATGCCCTAATAGCATTAAATTGGTACTAGTCCAAAGTCACTACATGCAAACCGAAATATTTTTACATATTCAGATAGATATTGTCAAATGTGTTTTTTGAGAGTTGGAATCAACGCAAAAGCTATTATGGTTGATATTTGAAAAATGTTTGAAGTTGCAAAAGTCTCTTTTTGTTATTTTTGCTATAGATTATATCTAACTCCAAATGACTTAAATCTAACGTGCTTGGATAGATAATTTAAATACCTTTCTAGCAAAATTTGAATCATGCAATTTGGTTTGGTGAAACTCTCTGAATTAGTTTTTGAATCTAGATACAGAAACTAGTTTAAACTCAAATGGAAAATCAATATTTGAATTTCTTGGGCTGCGTGGGAAAGCTAAATGGGCTGGCCCAACTGTGCTGCATAGCGCAGCGGGCTGCTGACAGAGGGGGTCCACTTGTTAGCGACTCAGTTAAACCGAAACGGTATCTTTCAACCAGAGCCCTACGATCTAAATCTAATCCAATGGCTGGGACTCATCATCGACGACGAACTACTCCGGCGAGGAATCAAACCTAGCACGGCGGTCTGGGTTTGTCTAGGCTCACCTAGGCTCCAGCTAGGGTCAGTGACGGGGGCGATCGATGTGGTAGACAACGGCGTTCTAGCGGTGGTCGCACAGGGCTTGGGGTGGTCGAAATCGATGGCGCCCTTCTCCTCTAGCAGCGGTGGGCTCTAGTGAAATTCTGGCACGGTGGTGCTCGCCTTGCTCCGGGAAGAAGTGGGGGAGTGTCTGTGAGGAGTGGCGAGTGGATTGGTGTGGAGAATGGAGGCGGGGTGGCCTCCTTTTATACTGCGGCGAAGGGACCGAACGGTGCAGCGTGAGCTCGACGGTGGCATCACTACATACAGCTATTTTCATGGCGGTGGTAGGTGGACGGTCCAGTGTTACCTGGCGGTTCTCACGGGCATAATGGCGAGGCGTGGGTCAGTGTGGTTCGGTCAGGAGCGTGCGGCGCTCCGCACGGATGCAGAAGTGTCTGCGGCGGCATGCGGCAGCTGCAGGTCGCGCGGCGGAAAACAGGGTTGTCTACTGGGTTGATGCGGTCATGGCGAACTAGTGCAGGCGAGGCGGCGGTGAGGCACGGACTGGGCGAGATGGTCGGGCGTGGCGAGCTGGTGCGCTCTAGACATGGCGCAGAGGAACGATGCACGGTGTAGCTAGGGTGGTCCAGGGATCGGCTGGGGTCGAGGCTTGGACAAGGGGCGGCGGTGGAGTGCGGCATGCTTCCTGGACATCATGGTTGGCTGTGGCGGTGTCTACTGTGAGCTGTCCGTGGTCGGCCGATGATGACCAAAATCAGGCGGCCCTCCACTATGCAAACGGCAAAGGGGGGACTTGGTCTGGGGCTTGGTTAGACTCAGGGGAGACAGGGGAGTGGAGAGGGGACCAAATGGTTGAGGGATTACTGTGGAAACAGTGAAGTTAGGCAGAGGTTAAATTAGTGCAAGCAAGGTGTTTGTGAAAATGGCCGCATGAAACTTGCTTTGGAAATTTTGATTCAAATTTTTTGAGTGATCTTAAGTTAAGCTTGAGAGTCTATGTTTGCTTGGAGAGGTCAAGGGGAATTGATTTGATAGGTTTTTGAAAAAGTGTGATCTTAGCACATACACTTGATTCCATTTTCACATGTCCTTTAACTTGATTTGGAGAATGTTTTTGTAAGTTTGTAAAGTGGGCATTGATACACTTTTACTTGGTCTAGCAAGCGGTGAAAAGAAGTAGAAATGTTTCTGTTAGAAATCTTCTTCTAGGAACACACAAAGTGGCCTAGTGGTTTTAATTTTGTCAAAATGACCATTTACTTTATTTATTCATATTTGATTTCTTTTTCTCTTGATTTTGTTTGTAGTTGGTCTAGATGATGTAGTATTCATCTTTAAACCATTTCACATCATTTGTAGCAATCAAGCATGACATGTTCAAACAATCACACATTAATGCAAAACTACATGCATTCATATTTAAATTATTAACACAAGTTTTTATTAACCCTAACTTTGGGTGATTTGAACTTGATAATTTTGATTAGAAGTTTTGGGGTGTTACAAACCTTCCCTCCTTAAAAAAAATCTCGATCCGAGATTTAAGAAAAACTAGGAACTAAAGAGATCTCGAAACTCAGTCCTAACGTAATCTTCTTGCTCCCAAGTAGCTTCTTCTTCGGTATGGTTGCTCCATTGGATCTTGAGAAATTTGATACTTCGGGTCCTGGTGGTTCTAAAGGCTTCTTTCAAAATACGAATGGGTACTTCACGATAGGTCTGATCTTTGTTGATATCTATGGCTCGGTGATCAATTTTCTTGAACACTTCGGTCTTCTCCGGAACTTCTAGGCATTTGTGAAGTAACGAGATATGGAACACATCATGGATGGCTGACATCTCCTCTAGAAGTTCCAGTTGATAAGATACTTATCCTCAGCGATTCAGAATCTTGAAGGGTCCAATATATCTAGGGGCTAACTTTCCTTTCAGTTGAAAACGTTGCATTCCCTTCAAAGGTGACACTTTGAGATACACAAAATCTCCGACATTGAAGGTCAGGTTTCGACGTCTCTTTTCAAGATAGCTCTTCTGTCTGGATTGGGCGGTCTTGAGGTGCTGACGGACTTTGTGAACCTTCTCTTCAGCTTCTCGTAGGATGTCGGGTCCAAAAATCTGACTCTCTCCTATTTGCGACCATTTCAAGGGGGTACGACACTTCCTTCCATATAAAAACTCAAATGGGGCCATTTGCAAACTGGCTTGATAACTATTATTGTATGAGAATTCTGCAAAAGGCAGACAATTTTCCCATTTTGATCCATATTCTAGCACAGAAGCTCTCAACATTTCGTCTAAGATTTGGTTGACTCTTTTTGTTTGTCCATCGGTCTGTGGGGAACTAAAAAGATCATTTTCATAAAAACTAGCTTCCCCAAGCTTAGACTTTTCCATAGCATTAGCAATAATGGTGTCCAAAGAATTCATACTAACAACATTGCTATTAGCATGCAAATAAAGTTCCATAGGTTTTTTAATTTTCTCTTCAAACCCGTCATGTCCTAACTCAAGATAAATAGTATAAAGCTATCTAATTTTTTTGTTGTTTTCCATTAAGCCTAACTAGTGAAAACAAGAAACAAAAAGACAAAATTGCAGAATCTAAAGGAAATAACTTCGAGCACTCACATCGGTGGATGTGAGTACCTTTTACCTTACCTCCCTGACAATGGCGCCAGAAAATAGGCGTTTGCCGTGGGAGGTTCTTCTTCTTTAATTCTCCGGTGTGAATACCTTTTACCTT
Source organism: Avena insularis (assembly GCA_023614405.1). Taxonomy (NCBI): domain Eukaryota; kingdom Viridiplantae; phylum Streptophyta; class Magnoliopsida; order Poales; family Poaceae; genus Avena; species Avena insularis. The sequence continues at coordinate 472,939,088 of CM042694.1, forward strand.
ACCTCCCCGGCAACGGCGCCAGAAAATAGCTTGATGTCTACGCACTTCTATTCTTGTAGACTGTTGTTGGGCCTCCAAGTGCAGAGGTTTGTAGAACAGCAGCAAGTTTTCCCTTAAGTGGATCACCCAAGGTTTATCGAACTCAGGGAGGAAGTGGTCAAAGGTATCCCCTCTCAAGCAACCCTGCAATCAAGATACAAGAAGTCTCTTGTGTCCCCAACACACCCAATACACTTGTCAGGTGTATAGGTGCACTAGTTTGGCAAAGAGATAGTAAAATACAAGTGGTATGGATAATTATAAGCGGTAACGGTGATAGAGAATAGCTTTATGGCATGGAAAAGACTAAAGTAAAACTGAAATAAAGATAGAAGCAAGCAAACATGTAATAGATCTAATAGCAAATGGTGTTTCAGTGCTTAGAAACAAGGCCTAGGGATCATACTTTCACTAGTGAACACTCTCATATAAATATATTCTTCTTTATGATACTACGCTGAACTACTCTCCGGTTGAACACTCTAATCGATAGTAGGGCTATAACAACACACCTCAAAGTTCGCTTTCCGCATCTAGATAACCCCACACTATCGCCTTGAGCACTAGATGGTTCAAACAAACACCACAATTTCATAAAGACATCCAACTCCAAATATAACTCATAACAAGTATTTGTAATCTCTAGCCTAAGTGCCACCATGGTGTGCACGCTGTCACTTTCACACACATGGGGAGAGCAGAGATCTATTAAAGCACTTGAGTAGCAAGGTAGATCTACTTGATTACAAAGCTCATGATCACAATATGATCATGCATAGAGAGAGATGAACACATAGCTACCGGTAGACCCCTTAGCCTCGAGAGAGAACTACTCCCTCCTCATCATGGGAATCAGCAATGGTGATGGAGATCGATGGAGATGGCTCCGGGGGCACTTCCCCGTCCCGGCAGGGTGCCGGAACAGAGACTTTCTGTCCCCCGAATCTCCCCTTCGGTGGCGGCGGCGCTATGGAACTTTTCGTGGCTGGAGGCTTGACGATCCAGGGTTTTTGTCCCGGGAGGAATATATAGGCGAAGAGGCAAGGTCAGTGGCCGGCCAGGGGGGACCCGGGCCTAGGGGTGGTGTGGCCACCCTGTGGCCCCTCTCCGACTCTCCTTCTGGCTCCGTGAGTCTTTTGGGAAAATAATAACTTTGGCTTTTGTCCCGTCCAATTCCGAGAATATTCATTTTCTGACTTCCTGGAACCAAAAACAGCAGAAAAGCAGTGCACTTTGTGGCTCTTGTTAATAGGTTAGTCCAAGAAATCATATTAAAAGTACTCCAAAGTGTGGACAAAACACAAGAAAGTAGATAAAACCAAGCATGGAACATCAAAAATTATAGATACATTTGCAATGTATCAATAGCTCTGCTAGCTTCGAACTCTGGTAGGTTGTCTTGACAGGTATAAAATGGGCTACTTTGGATAGTCTATCAACTACGACCCAAATAGAGTCATTTCCCCTACTAGATGTAGGCAAACCGGTGATAAAGTCCATTCTGATAGAATCGCATTTCCATTCCGGAATTTGCAATGGTTGCAAAAGTCCTGCGGGTCTTTGATGTTCTGCCTTGACTCTCTGACAGATATCACACTTGTCTATGTAGCTTCCGATTTCTCTCTTCATCTTATGCCACCAAAATTGCTCCTTCAATTCCTGATACATCTTCGTTCCTCTGGGGTGGATAGAATAAAGAGTATCATGAGCTTCTTGCATGATAAATTGCTTCAGCTCAGAATCTGCTGGCACACAGATACATCCTTTGTACCACAAAACTCCTTCTTCATCTTCGGTGAATCCGAGTACCATTCCTGTACCAATACGACGCTTGATTTCGTTGATACTTGCATTTCCTTTCTGGGCTTCCTTGATCTGACTAATCAAAGTGGGTTGAAGTTCAATGTTAGCTAAAAATCCTTTGCTAACTAGCTCTGTTCTAAACTGCTCCAACTCTTCATGCAAACTTGGCTGGGCTTCTTTGATCATGGTGTTTAATCTACACGGCAATCTGCTAAGAGCATCCGCTACCACATTGGCTTTGCCGGGGTGATAGTGAATGTCAAGGTCATAATCCTTGATTAACTCTATCCATCTCCTTTGCCTCATATTCAGCTCCATCTGGTTGAAAATATACTTGAAACTCTTGTGATCCGAATAAATCTCACAGCGGTTACCCATAAGGTAATGACGCCATGTCTTCAATGCTAAAACTACGGCTGCTAGTTCAAGATCATGGGTAGGGTAGTTTTGCTCATGTTGCTTCAGTTGTCGGGATAGATATGCTATGACTTTGCCTTCTTGCATCAACACACATCTGAGACCAATCTTGGATGCATTACAATACACATCAAAAGGCTTCTTGATATCTGGCATAATCAAGATTGGGGTTGAAATCAATCTCTTCTTGAGTTCTTGAAAACTCGCTTCACATTTGTCAGTCCATTCAAACTTTCGATGCTCGAAAATCCTTCAACAAACTTGCGGTAATATCCCACCAATCCGAGAAATGCACGGACTTGGGTTTGGGTGGTTGGGGCTTTCCATTATTCAACATCTTTGATCTTGGCGGGGTCGACAGCGACTCCTCCTGCCGACACAATATGTCCTAGGAATCCTACTTCCTTCAACCAGAATTCACATTTGCTAAACTTGGCATACAACTGATGCTCTCTAAGGGTTTCAAGGATGGTTCTCAGGTGTAGCTCATGATCTTCTTCTGACTTGGAATATTTAAGAATATCATCGATAAAAACAATGACAAACTTATCCAGAAAGTTCATAAAAATCTTATTCATGAGAATCATGAAATAAGCGGGGGCATTGGTTAATGCAAAAGACATGACCGTATACTCATACAATCCATATCTGGTGGTAAAGGCGGTCTTTGGAATATCCGTTGCACGAATCTTAAGTTGATAATAACCGGTTCTAAGATCAATCTTAGAAAACACTCTGGCACCAGTCAACTGGTCAAACAGATCCTTGATCTTTGGCAGTGGGTACTTGTTCTTGATGGTGACATCATTCAGCTTCCGGTAATCCGTGCACAAACGGTTACCTCCGTCTTTCTTGTCGACAAACAAAACAGGCGATCTCCATGGAGATGCGCTTGGTTGAATCAAACCTTTCGCCAGCATAGCATCAAGTTGCTTCTTCAGCTCCACTAGTTCTTACGGGTTCATGCTATAGGGTCTCTGAGCTATGGGTTCAGTTCCAGGAATTAGTTCAATAATGAACTCGATATCTCGATCTGGGGGCATACCGGGCAATTCATCTGGGAATATGTCGGGGTATTCACAGACTACTCTGTCTTGGTCTAGGGTTGGTTGGGCTAGACTCTTTTTGCACTTGAATTGATGGGGCAAGGTTTCAGATACATGCTCTACTGATACTCCAGAGCTACTAGTCATGGTTATGGCTTTCTTGGCACAGTCAATTAATCCTTTATGTTTCAACATCCAATCCATTCCTAGTACTACTTCCAAACCTTTAGTTCCAAGTACTATTAGATTGGCATAAAAATCTATGCCATGGATTGTGATAGGTACAACCTTGCAAATTTTTCTAGCTTTGGTGGTTGAACCAGGTATTTGAACTATCAGAACATGCTTCAATTTTGTTGGTTGAATCTTACTAGTGCATGCAAATTATTTTGTAACAAACGAGTGCGATGCTCCAGAATCAAACAATACTTTTGCAAAAACTGATTTAACAGAAAACATACCCAGCACGACATCGGGTGCTTCCTGGGCTTCTTCAGCATTCATGTGGAACAGACGGCCATTGCGGTTGAGCGAGTTCCCTGGGGAAAATCTCCTTCCAGGTTGAACACGGGTTGCTGCTGAGCGGGTGCATTCACATTGGTGGCTATTGCAAGCTTCTTGGGACACTCATTGGAGTAGTGACACTTGACTCCACATTCAAAGAAAGTAATCTGGGACTTGTCTTTGGCTACAATAGGCACAACATTGCTTCCAGTCCTTGGGGAAGTATTGTTGTTGTTGGACTTGGGCGGTGCACGGTTGAAGTTGTTGGAGTTACCGGGGTTGTTGTTGTGGTTTCCTCCAGACTTCAGGTTTCCTCTACTACGATTGGGGTAGCTTGAACGGGACATCGGGGGTCTATTGTTTCTCGGGGCATATCTTGAAGACGGGTTAGGGCGATACTTTTGAGTGTGGTTGGATCCACTCTGGTGCATCATTCCGCGCTTGCGATTGCCATTGGCTTGGTTGATCTTTCCTTCCATCTAGATGGCAGAGTCTACTAGTTCTTCGAGATCTGCAAAATGCATGTTGACTAGAACAGTCTGCATCTCATCATGCAATCCATTCAGGAACCTTTCCTTCTTTTTGACTTCGGTGTTGATCTCATCAGGGGCATATCTAGCTAAGGACAAAAATTTGTCACGGTACTCAACTCCGTCATCCTTTCTTGCTTCAGTTCTCTGAACTCATCTCTCATCCGGGTGACTAAACCTTGCGTCACATGGATGCGGATGAACTTGATCTTGTAGGCTTCCCAAGTCATCACCTGACCGTTGTTCATGGTACGGGTGGTATTCCACTAGGCTCGTGCATCTCCTGCAAGATAATGAATGGCAAACAGTACCTTCTCATTGGCTTCAACTCCTGCGACCTCCAGGTTGTTCTCCATTGTTTGCAGCCAGTCATCAGCATCTAAAGGATCCTCAGACTTACTAAAGATAGGGGGATTGGTATTCTGAAAGTTCTTAACCTTGGATCCATGGTGATCCTAGTTTCCATGGACTTGATTATTGTGGGCCATCTGAGCTATCTGTTGGAGAGTAGTGATGGCCCAAAATATATCGAGCTTGTTGGGGAACCCCAAGAGGAAGGTATGATGAGCACAGCAACAAGTTTTCCCTCAGTTATGAAACCAAGGTTGTCAATCTAGTAGGATTAAGGAAACACCTCCAAGGTGTTGCTAGCTGGACTTTGGCATGGCGCACTACTGGTGCTAGCAGAAACGTGGAATCCTGCACAATACAACCATAGAACTTTGCCCCAACTTGCGATGAGGTTGTCAGTCTCACCGGTTTTGCTGAAAACAAAGGATTAAACATATCGAGTGGAAGAAAGTAAAAGCTTACAGAAAGTAAACAGAAAATAGTAAACAGTTGATTGAAGATTGATGATAAAATAAAGGACCGGGGTCCATAGTTCACTAGTGGCGGCTCTCCTTAAGATAGACGACATGTTGGGTGCACAAATTACAGCGCGGCAATTGACAAACATCAAGAAAGCAATCATGCATATACTAGTCATCTTGACTCCTTTGAGACTTGATTGGGCATTACAACATTATACATAGACCTCCATCCAACTACATCTATGACTAATAATCCATCTTCAGGTTATCATCCGAACCCCCGCCAGTATTAAGTTACAAGCAATAGATAATTGCATTATGCATTGCGTGTAAAGTAAACAATACGATTGTTCTATGAACAAAGGATTGTTGTTTTCTCCCTAGTAGCAACAGAACATCTAGTACCTTAGAGATTTCTGTCACTTCCCTAGATTACTAGAGGCATGAACCCACTATCGAGCATAAATACTAACTCTTGGAGTTGCTAGCATCTACTAGGCCAAGGTAGCTACTAACAACGGAAAGCATGCAAGATCACAAATAACAAAGACATGATAGAATCAATAATCAATCTGAAATAGCATCTCAATATCCATCGGATCCCCGCAAACACAACATGTAGTATTACAAATAGATGATCTTGATCATGAACAGAGCTCACAAGATCTAAACATGATAGCACAAAGGAGGAGAACCAGCCATCTAGATACTACATGGACCCGTAGTCCAGAGATGAACTACTCATGCATCACACCGAAGGCTTGCATGGTGATGAAGAAGGCCTCCAGGGTGAATTCTCCCCTCCAGCAGGGTGTTGGGAAGAGCTTCAGATCACTCCCGGTCTAGGGATGGAGATGACGGCAGCTACAGACTCTCTTGTCGAATTTTGATCAGGTACTTAGGGTTTCTGTATTGGAGGTATCTTATAGTCGGAAGGGGAGGCCGAGGGGGTGCCGGAGGCGGCCAGACCACCCCTTAGTGTGGGCCACGCTGGGCCGCGCGGCCAGGTGGTGTGGCGCCCCCCTGGCTCCTCTCCGTCTCGTACTTTGGCTCCTTGTGTCCCTCGGTGAAAAACTGACTTTGGCTTTTGTCCCGTCCAATTCCAAGAATATTCATTTTCTGACTTTCCTTGAACCAAAAACAGCAGAAAACAGGCATCTGGCTGATGGCTCAGTGTTGATGTAGAGCTCGTTGGCAACCCCAAGAGGAAGGTATGATGATCACAGCAGCAAGTTTCCCTAAGTTATGAAACCAAGGTTTAATCGAACTAGTAGGAGCAAGGAAACACCCCAAAGGTGTTGCTAGCTGAGCCTTGGTGCTAGTAGCAACGTGGAGACCTGCACAACACAACCACAGAACTATGTCCTCAACTTGCGATGAGGTTGCCAATCTCACCGTGTTTTGCTGAAAACAAAGGATTAAACGTATCAAATGGAAGGAAGTAATAGTTTGCAGAAAGTAAACACAAAACAGTAAACAATTTATAGATTGTATGTAAAAGAAAAAGGATAGGGATCCATAGTTCACTAGAGGTGGCTCTCCTTAAGATAGATAACATGTTGGGTGAACAAATTACAGCGGGCCAATTGACAAACATCGAGAAAGCAATACATGCATATACTAATCATCTTGTCTCCTTTGAGATTCGATTGGGCATTACAACATTATACATAGAACGCCATCCAACTGCATCTATGACTAATAATCCACCTTCAGGTTATCATCCGAACCCCCTCCAGTATTAAGTTGCAAGCAATAGATTATTACTTTACGAATTGCGTGTAAAGTAAACAATACGATTGTTCTATGAACCAAGGATTGTTGTTTTCTCCCTAGTAGCAACAACACATCTAGTACCTTAGAGATTTCTGTCACTTCCCCAGATTACCAGAGGCATGAACCCACTATCGAGCATAAATACTAACTCTTGGAGTTGCTAGCATCTACTTGGCCAAGATAGCTACTAACAACGGAAAGCATGCAAGATCACAAATAACAAAGACATGATAGAATCAATAATCAATCTGAAATAGCATCTCAATATCCATCGGATCCCCGCAAACACAACATGCAGAATTACAAATAGATGATCTTGATCATGAATGGAGCTCACAAGATCTAGACATGAAAGCACAAAGGAGGAGAACCAGCCATCTAGCTACTACATGGATCCGTAGTCCAAAGATGAACTACTCACGCATCACACCGGAGGCTTGCATGGTGATGAAGAAGGCCTCTAGGGTGAATTCCCCTCTCCGGCAGGGTGCCGGGAAGAGCTTCGGATCCCTCCCGATCTAGGGATGGAGATGACGGCGGCTACAGACTCTTTCGTGGATTTTTGATCGGGTACTTAGGGTTTTCGTCCCGAGGGCATCCTATAGGCGGAAGGAGAGGCCGAGGGGGTGCTGGGGTCGGCCAGACCACCCCCTGGCGCGGGCCAGGCCTGGCCGCATGGCCGGGTGGTGTGGCCAGCCCCCAGCCCTTCTCCGTCTCGTATTCTGGCATCTAATGACTTCTAGAAAAATAGGCACTTTGGCTTTTGTCCCGTCCAATTCCGAGAATATTCATTTTCTGACTTTCCTGGAACCAAAATCAGCAGAAAACAGGCAGCTGGCACTGTGGCTCTTGTTAATAGGTTAGTCTAAGAAATCATATGAAAAGTACTCCAAAGTGTGGACAAAACACAAGAAAGTGGATAAAACCAAGCATGGAACATCAAAAATTATATATACATTTACAATGTATCAACATCTCCAAGCTTAACTCCTACTCGTCCTCGAGTAGGTAAGTGATAAAAAGAAAGAATAATTTTTGAGGTGACATGCACCATCAAAGACTTGATCAAAGTATTTGTAAAACATTCAAAGCTGGGATCATAGTACTTCAATCATAACATGAAAGACAAAGTTCTAGCAATAAGACAAAGAAACTATGATGCAACATGAAAAGGCACAAACAAAAGATTCATGAATAACAATGCTTTGCAAGATGTTTGTTTGTTTCACATAAAGAAAACATAGCATAATAGTATTCATCTTGTCCCTCATAGAGTAGCTAATATAAATGCATAGGACACCTTCAAAGTTCATAAGAGTGACTAGATACAAATAGTTTAAAACAAGCAATATCAAGTTATGCATCAATCAACTAGTCTTGGGACAATGCGCATAGAACTAAGAATGGCCACTATTCTCTCAAAGTAGGTGCATAAAGGTAGAAGGTGGAGACTCAATATAATGGTGGAAGAAAGGCCTTCATAGAAGGAAGTAGGGATTCAAGTCTCATAAAGAGCTTCCAAAAATTATGGTACTTATAGCTATTAGCTCTCATTGCCCCTATCATAAGCATCTTGAAGTGATTAAGGTTAAAGTGAACAAACTTTGGTGTACATGCTTAACAAAGTATAAGTCAGAAATCTCATGTCCCTTGTATACGAGGGCCTCTCCTCATGCTACTCAAGTTTAGTCACCGGTAAGTTCTTGTCATCGTAAGTACATGTGTATCATAGAGAACCGCCAACAGGGTACCCCTTGCCCGATGATACAGAAGAATCCCCATATCAAAATGACAAGGCAAGCAGACAACGAGCATCTCAATAATCTTCTTATTTACCATGGGAATATGGAGCTTTTTTCTCTCTTTACTCTTTTCATAATCTCATTTTTTTTCTTTTTTTCTTTTTCTCCATATAGGACTCTTTTTTATAAGAAGAATGCTTAATAGACAGCTCATTATGGTTAAGCTGCAGGTTTCCACCATATCAGCATGGATTAGACCAGCGGCCTAGGCGTTTCTCTAACACATATACATAACTCCATGGACTTACAAGCTCCCCTTTCATTTCACACCGACGACATCCATATACAAAAGAGCATGATATCAACTAGGTACAAGTACCAAGTGCAATGTTGAAAGCGTTCCCCATGAAAGCATGGTTCTGCTAATTCCTAACAAATAAGTGCAAGCATATACAACATAGACGACACAATGGTTCAAGTTTATTAAGGGCAAGAAAAGTAAAGTGTGCCATCAAGTTCGTGAGAGCTTTAATCACTAGTTTTCTCATAACAAGTTTAATTTGGAAGGTAAACAAAAGCATGAATATACTTGGAATAGCATAATCTAATAGGTAGGTATGGTGGACTCTTTGGAATAACTTGTTTTAAGGAGTTGGATGCATGAGTGGAACTCATACTTTCTTGTGGAGGCTAGCAAAAGACTGGGAGCGACAAACTAAGAGAGGAATAATGGCCATAATCATGCAGAGCGACAAAACATCATTGATCAAAGCATAAGGTGATACTACAAGTTGAAAACTAAAGGATCATAAAGGCTATGGTGACTTGAGATAGTCATAACATGGTGTGAGCATGCGCCAAGTCAACCCAAATAAAACATCAAAGGAGAATACCACTATACTATGCTTTAATATGCTAAAACAACGCATGATTCATCCAAGGCACATTAAGCAATCTCAATTGTTTATAACAAGTCATGCTATAGCAAAGAATACTAGGCATAAAGCCAAAACAATATCAAGCATGGCATGACAAAGTATAGGCCACAGTCAAAAACAAGCTCTTTTTACCACTTAAGCATGAACTTTCCTACTCTTTTCCAAACCAAACCAAACTATTTGCAAACCACGTATGAAAGAGGGGGTCCAACCAATTTATTCAGAAAACTAAGAAAACCAAAGCAAACGAAAAACCAAAACGAAAATGAAGAAGACGCTCCAAGAACAACACAACTCTCCATGAAACAATAAAAATGAAGCGTTTGGAAGAAACCTGGGATTTTTATTGATGAAGAAGGGGATGACTTGGGCATCCCCAAGCTTTGACGCTTGTACTTCTTGGATATTTCTTGGGGTGACATGCATGGAATCCCCAAGCTTGAGATTTAGTCCATCCTTCATCTCATTACTCATTCCTTCCATACACCTGAAATTTTTCCTTCATACAAAACTTCACACAGTCTTTATTAGCAACATTAGTGCACTCAAGATAATAGGTCTTAAGGTTCAGTTCTAACACCAATTAAACTTCCATTAGAACACTAGCTACTGTAGCACTTCCGTCAAAAAACTCAATTCCCCAAAAGAACTCAAAGAGGAACCAACAAGAAGCAAATGCAGAAAATGGCAGAAATCTGTCTAAACAGACCAGCAGGTAAAGACGAATTTTTTCAAAGACCTTCTGTTGCTCAAATAAAAACGTGTTGAACTAACGAAAGTTAGATAACAACCTGTGGCAGAAGCACAAAAATGCACGCCTCAAAAGGACGTTTAGAGATTTTACATGAATTTTTTACAGTGAAGCACAGAAATCTGTTTTGGGACAGCAACTTTCCCAATCATTACTTCTCTCTCATTAGAGGTTACTCTTGGCACAAAAAGCAAATAAAAAGGATAAGGAGCGGTTATTACAGAGGTAATAACTTCCAAGACTCATCTAAAACTTTTGGGTTATCTCCCAATAAGTACTTTTCTTTAACGCCTTTAAGTTAGGCATAAGAAGCAAGAAAGAATAAAGTGTTCTCAAATAAAGAAGCATTAAGACCAAATTTTATTTTCATAGGAGAGGCAAAAGAAATCTTCTCTCTCTTCTTAGGGAAGTGTTCTATACCTTTCTTGAGTGGGAGTTGATATTTAATGGTGCCTTATTTCATCTCAATAATGGCACCAACAGTTCTAAGAAAAGGTCTTCCCAAAGTAATAGGACAAGAAGCATTGCATTCAACATCCAAAACATAGAAATCAACAGGGACATAGGCATTATTAACCATAATAAGAACATCATTAAGACTCCCCATGAGTTTATTTTTAGCATTATCATCAAGTGGGACATTCAAATAACAATCTTCAAGTGGAGGCAAATCAAGCATATCATAAATCCTTCTAGGCATAATAGAAACACTACTATCAAGATCACATAAAGCTTTGAAATCAAAGTCATTCACTTCCATATTAATGATGGGTTCCCAACCATCTTCTTGTTTTATAGGAATAGAAGCTTTATGTTTCATATTTTCTTCTTTAATCTTTATGAGAGCATCAGTAATGTGTTTTGTAAAGGCCATGTTCATAGCACTAGCACTAGGACTTTTAGCAAGCTTTTGTAGGAACTTAATAACTCCGGAGAAATTGCAACCATCAAGATCAAAATCAAAATTATCATCTAAAGTAGTAGAACTATTACTAGCCTCAACACTAGTGGTAGTGATAGTAGAAACACTAATGTTTCTAGCAATTTCATCTTCTCTTTCCCAATTAGCATGTAATTCAGCTCATAGTCTAACATTTTCATCAATTCTTACTTGTATAGCATTAGTAGCTGCAAAGGGATTATCATTAGTTTCAGGTTTAGCAGCCATTTTATTCAAAGAAGATTGAGCTTCAGCCAAAGATGCTATATTTCTTTTAGCATTAGAGAGTTTTTCCTCAATAGTTTTATTGAAAGTAGTTTGCTTACTAATAAAGTCTTTGAGCATAACTTCAAGTTCAGAGGGTGCACTCCTATTATTGTTGTAAGAATTTCCATAAGCATTACCATTGTTGGGAGGATATGGCTTATAATGGTTGTTACCAAAATTACTCCTATAAGCATTATTGCCAAAGTTGTTATTTGTGATGAAGTTCACATCAACTTGCTCTTCTTGAGCAACCAAAGAGGCTAAAGGAACATTATTTGGATCAATATGGGCTTTCCCATTCACAAGCATAGACATAATAATATCAATCTTATCACTCAAGGAGGAAGTTTCCTCAACAGAATTTATCTTCCTACCTTGTGGAGCTCTCTCAGTATGCCATTCAGAATAATTAACCATCATATTGTCCAGAAGTTTTGTTGCAGCACCCAAAGTGATGGTCATAAAGGTACCTCCAGCCGCAGAATCCAATAGGTTCCTTGAAGAATAGTTCAATCCTGCATAAAAAGTTTGGATGATCATCCAAGCAGTCAGTCCATGAGTGGGACAATTCTTTACCAAAGATTTCATTCTTTCCCAAGCTTGAGCAACATGTTCATTATCACATTGTTTAAACTTCATTATTTCACTTCTCATAGATATAATCTTAGCAGGAGGATAGTATTTTCCAATGAAAAAATCTTTGCATTTGGTCCAAGAATCAATACTATTCCTAGTTAAGGAATTCAACCATTCTTTAGCTTTTCCTCTCAAAGAGAAAGGAAACAATTTTAGCTTAATAATATCACCATATACATCCCTATGCTTTTGCATCTCACAAAGTTCAACAAAGTTATTTAGATGGGCAGCAGCATCTTCATTACCAATACCAGCAAATTGTTCTCTCATAACTAGATTGAGCAAAGAAGGTTTTATCTCAAAGAAAGTATCTTTAGGCACAGGTGGAACAATAGGTGTGCTCATAAAATCATTGTTGTTGGTGCTAGTGAAGTCACACAACTTAGTGTTTTCAAGAGAAGTCATTTTTTGGGTTTTCAAATAAGAAAGCAAACTAGTAAAACTAATTTTTTTGTGTTTTTGATAACAAAACAAGCAAACAAAGCAAAAAGAAACTAAGCAAAACAAAAAATAACAAAGTAAAGAGATTGGTTATGAGGGACTCCCCTTGTGAAGATGTCCTTGACTCCCTAGCAACGGCGCCAGAAAAATGCTTGATGGCTCAGTGTTGATGTAGAGATCGTTGGGAACCCCAAGAGGAAGGTATGATGAGCACAGCAACAATTTTCCCTCAGTTATGAAACCAAGGTTTAATCGAACCTGTAGGAGCAAGGAAACACCCAAAAGGTGTTGCTACCTGAGCCTTGCCAGGGCGCACTACCGGTGCTAGTAGCAATGTGGAGACCTGCACAACACAAACACAGAACTCTGTCCCCAACTTGCGATGAGGTTGTCAATCTCACCGTGTTTTGATAAAAACAAAGGATTAAATGTATCGAATGGAAGGAAGTAGTAGTTTGCAGAAAGTAAACACAAAGCAGTAAACAGTTTATAGATTGTATGTAAAAGAAAAAGGACAGGGATCCATAGTTCACTAGAGGTGGCTCTCCTTAAGATAGATAACATGCTGGGTGAACAAATTACAGCGGGGCAGTTGACAAACATCGAGAAAGCAATACATGCATATACTAATCATCTTGACTCCTTTGAGATTCGATTGGGCATTACAACATTATACATAGATCGCCATCCAACTGCATCTATGACTAATAATCCACCTTCAGGTTAGCATCCGAACCCCCTCCAGTATTAAGTTGCAGGCAACAGATTATTTCTTTACGAATTGCGTGTAAAGTAAATAATATGATTGTTCTATGAACAAAGGATTGTTGTTTTCTCCCTAGTAGCAACAGCACATCTAGTACCTTAGAGATTTCTATCACTTCCCTAGATTACTAGAGGCATGAACCCACTATCGAGCATAAATACTAACTCTTGGAGTTGCTAGCATCTACTTGGCCAAGATAGCTACTAACAACGGAAAGCATGCAATATCACAAATAACAAAGACATGATAGAATCAATAATCAATCTGAAATAGCATCTCAATATCCATCGGATCCCTGCAAACACAACATGCAGAATTACAAATAGATGATCTTGATCATGAACGGAGCTCACAAGATCTAGACATGAAAGAACAAAGGAGGAGAACCAACCATCTAGCTACTACATGGATCCGTAGTCCAAAGATGAACTACTCACGCATCACACCGGAGGCTTGCATGGTGATGAAGAAGGCCTCTAGGATGAATTCCCCTCTCCAGAAGGGTGCCGGGAAGAGCTTCAGATCCCTCCCGATCTCGGGATGGAGATGACGGCGGCTACAGACTCTTTCGTGGATTTTTAATCGGGTACTTAGGGTTTTCGTCCCGAGGGCATCTTATAGGCGGAAGGAGAGGCTGAGGGTGTGCTGGGGTCGGCCAGACCACCCCCTGGCGCGGGCCAGGCCTAGCCGCGCGGCCAGGTGGTGTGGCCGGCCCCTTCTTCGTCTCGTATTCTGGCATCTGATGACTTCCGGAAAAATAGGCACTTTGGCTTTTGTCCCGTCCAATTCCGAGAATATTCATTTTCTGACTTTCCTGGAACCAAAAACAGCAGAAAACAGGCAGCTGGCACTATGGATCTTGTTAATAGGTTAGTCCAAGAAATCATATGAAAAGTACTCCAAAGTGTGGACAAAACACAAGAAAGTGGATAAAACCAAGCATGGAACATAAAAAATTATAGATACATTTGCAATGTATCACTGGCACTGTGGCTCTTATTAATACGTTAGTCCAAGAAAGTGTATCAAAAGTACTCCAAAGTTGGAACAAAACATAAGAAAGTAGATAAAACCAAGCATGTAACATCAAAAATTATGGATACGTTAGGAACGTATCAACATCCCCAAGCTTAACTCCTGCTCATCCTCGAGTAGGTAAGTGATAAAAAGAAAGAATAATTTTTGAGGTGACATGCACCATCATAAACTTGATCAAAGTATTTGTGAAACATGGATAGCTGGGATCAAAGTACTTCAATCATAACATGAAAGATAAAGTTCTAACAATAAGACAAAGCAACTATGTTGCAACATGAAAAGGCACAAACAAAAGATTCATGAATAATAATGCTTTGCAAGACGTTTCTTTGTTTCACATAAAGAAAACATAGCATAGTGGCATTCAGCTTGTCCCTCATAGAGTAGCAAACATAAATGCATAGGACACCTTCAAAGTTCGTAAGAGTGACTAGATACAAATAGTTTAAAACAAGCAATATCAAAGTTATGCATCAATCAACAAGTCTTGGTACAATGCACATAGAACTAAGAATGGCCACTATGCTCTCAAAGTAGGTGCATAACGGTCGAAGGTGGAGACTCAACATAAAAGTAAAAGAAAGGCCTTCGTAGAAGGAAGTAGAGATTCAAGTTTCATAAAGATCTTCTAAAAATTATGGTACTTGTTAGCTTTCAGCTCTCATTGCCCCTATCATAAGCATATTTAGGTGATTAAGGTTAAAGTGAACAAACTTTGGTGTACATGATTGACGAAGTATAAGTTAGAAATCTCATGCCCCTTAAGTACGAGGGTCGCTCCTCATGCTACTCAAGTTTAGTCACCGGTAAGTTCTTGTCATCGTAAGTACATGTGTATCATAGAGAACCGCCAACGGGGTACCCCTTACCCGATGATACGGAAGAATGCCCATATCAAAATGACAAGGCAAGCAGACAACGAGCATCTCAACAATCTTCTTATTTACCATGGGAAATTGGTGCTTTTTTCTCTCTTTCCTCTTTTCTCATATCTCTTTTTTTTATTTTTCTCTTTATTTTCTCAATATCTGACTCTTTTTTTATAAGAAAAATGCTTCATAGACAGCTCATTATGGTTATGCTGCAGGTTTCCACCATGACAGCATGGATTAGACCAGCGACCCAGGCATTTCTCTAACACACATACATAACTCCATGGACTTAAAAGCTCCCCTTTCATTTCACACCGACGACATCCATAGACAAAAGAGCATGATATCAACTAGGTACAAAGTACAAGTGCAACGTTGAAAGCGTTCCCCATGACAGCATGGTTCTACTAATCCCCAACATGTAAGTGCAAGCATATACAACATAGAAGACACAATGGTTCATGTTTATTAAGGGCAAGAAAAGTAAAGTGTGCCATCAAGTTCATGAGAGATTTAATCACTAGTTTTCTCATAACAAGTTTAATTCGGAAGGTAGATAAAAACATGAATATACCTGGAATAGCAATTTCTAATAGGTAGGTATGGTGGACTCTTTGGAATAACTTGGTTTAAGGAGTTGGATGCATGAGTGGAACTCACACTTGGTTACAGAGGCTAGCAAAAGACTGAGAGCGACAAACTAAGAGAGCAATAATGGCCATAATCATGCAGAGCGACAAAACATCATTAATCAAAGCATAAAGTGATATTACAAGTCAAAAACTAAAGGATCAGCAAGGCTATGGTGACTTGGGATAGTCATAACATGGTGTGAGCATGTGGCAAGTCAACCCAAATAAAGCATCAAAGGAGAATACCACAATACTATGTTTTAATATGCTAAAACAATGCATGATTCTTCCAAGGAACATTAAGCAATCGCAATTGTTTATAACAAGTCATGCTACAGAAAAGAATACTAAGCATAAATCCAAAACAATATCAAGCATGGCATGACAAATCATAGGCCACAGTCAAAAACAAGCTCTCTTTACCACTCAAGCATGAACTTTCCTACTCCTTTCCAATCCAAACCAAACTATTTGAAAACCAATGTATGAAAGAGGGGGTCCAACCAATTTATTCAGAAAACTAAGTAAAACAAGCAAACGAAAAACCAAAACAAAAATGAAAAACAAGACGCTCCAAGAACAACACAATTGTGCAAGAAACAATAAAAATGAAGTGTTTGGAAGAAACCTGGGATTTTTATTGATGAAGAAGGGGATGCCTTGGGCATCCCCAAGCTTTGATGCTTGTACTTCTTGGATATTTCTTTGGGTGACACACGTGGCATCCTCAAGCTTGAGCTTTAGTCCATTCTTTATCTCATTACATCATTCTCTCCACACACCTGAAATTTTTCCTTCACACAATCTTTATTAGCAACATTAGTGCACTCAAGATAATAAGTCTTTGGGTACAGTTTCAACACCAATAAAACTTCCATTAAAACACAAGCTACTGTAGCACTTCCCTCAAAAAGCTCAATTCCCCAAAAGAACTCAAAAAGGAACCAGCAAGAAGCAAATGCAAATAATGGCAGAAATCTGTCAAAACAGACCAGCAGGTAAAGACGAATTTTTTCGAAGACCTTCTGTTGCTCAAATCAAAAAGTGTTGAACTAACTAAAGTTAGATATAAACCTGGGGCAGAAGCACGCAAATTCATGCCTCAAAATGACATACAGAGATTTTACACGAATTTTTACAGTGAAGAACAAAAATCTGTTTCGGAACATCAACTTTCCCAAGCATTACTTCTCTCTCATTAGAGGTTACTCTTGGCACAAAAAGCAAATAAAAAGGATAATGAGTGGTTATTACAGAAGTAATAACTTCCAAGACTCATCTAAAACTTTGAGGTTATCTCCCAATAAGTACTTTTCTTTAACGCCTTTAAGTTAGGCATAAAAATTTCGAGGATGCTCACATAAGAAATATGAATTGAAATAAAAGAGAGCATCAAGAAGCAAATTCAAAACACATTTAAGTCTAACCCACTTCCTATGCATAGGAACCTAATATGCAAATAAATTCCCAAAGAACAAAGTGACAAGCATAGGAAGATAAAACGAGAGTAACTTCAAAACTTTCAGCAAATAGAGAGGTGTTATAGTACCATGAAAATTTTTACAACCATATTTTCCTCTCTCATAATAATTTTCTGTAGCCTCATGAATAAACTCAACAATATAACTATTACATAAAGCATCCTTCTCATGATCTACAAACACATAATTTTTATCAAGCTCAAAAATAGTGGGATTAAAACCTTCATACCCACTTTTAACAATTTTATAACAAGATGACTGATCAATCTCATTTTCAATAATAGTACAATTAATATTATCAACCAATATAGGACCATCATCTAGAGCTTTATTACAAACATTTTCAAAAGAATCCACAGGAACATAACATTCATCCTCCTTTGGTAAGCATCAAGGACAATCAAATAATGTAAGGGGTAAAGAGTTGCTCTCATTAGAAGGTAGGCATGGGTAGATCCATTCTTCCTCCTCTAGATCATCACTCTCCTCCTCTTTTTCATCCAACGAGCTTCTAGTTTTAGCAATTTCTTCTTCCATAGGCTCCTGCAAGGCATTAGTCTCTTCCGTTGGTGGAGAGCATCTATTAAGATATTCAAGAATATATCCATTTTCTTCCTTGTAATTATCAAAGCAAAATTTTAGTATATCATAAACCTCATATTTATAAACTGCATCATCAGTATTTTCAAGCAAATAAGCAAGTTCGAATGCACCCTTCCAAGCAATAAATTCTTCAATTTGTTCCACATCATAAAAGTCATAATTTCCCTTAACATAAGGAGATATGGTAACATTATCATTGTACTCACATTGAAAAGGGAGGTGTTTATACCTCCTACAGCAATAAGTAACATTATAAGTAGAGCACACATTTCTAGCAATGGTATACAATTTATTAATTTGTTCCCATAAGTGTTTCCCTTTTTGTGACAGGCGGTGTTCCTTACAATTTATTTTTATTCTTCCTTATAATAAGATTCAGTCTCAAAGAAACCAATCATTGATAGAAAGCATGATAAAGCAAGACAATAACATACCAACAAAATAACCACTATAGTAGGAACTATTTTTTTTTGTATTTTTGATAAAAAGAGACAAGCAAACAAAGCAGAAAAAAAACTAAGCAAAACAAATAAAATAAAGTAAAGAGATTGGTTATGAGGGACTCCCCTTGTGAAGATGTCCTTGACTCCCCGGCAACAGCGCCAGAAAAAGTGCTTGATGGCCCAAAATAGACCGAGCTCGTTGGGGAACCCCAAGAGGAAGGTATGATGAGCACAGCAGCAAGTTTTCCCTCAGTTATGAAACCAAGGTTATTAATCTAGTAGGAGCAAGGAAACACCTCCAAGGTGTTGCTAGCTAGACTTTGGCAGGGCGCACTACCGGTGCTAGCAGCAACGTGGAATCCTGCACAACACAACCACAGAACTTTGCCCCAACTTGAGATGAGGTTGTCAATCTCACTGGTTTTGCTGAAAACAAAGGATTAAATGTATCGATTGGAACAAAGTAAAAGCTTGCAGAAAGTAAACAGAAAACAGTAAACAGTTGATTGAAGATTGATGATAAAATAAAGGACTAGGGTCCATAGTTCACTAGTGGTGGCTCTTCTTAAGATAGACGACATGTTGGGTGCACAAATTACAGCGGGGCAATTGACAAATAATCTTGACTCCTTTGAGACTTGATTGGACATTACAACATTATACATAGACCGCCATCCAACTGCATCTATGACTAATAATCCACCTTCAGGTTATCATCCAAACCCCCTCCAGTATTAAGTTGCAAGCAACAGATAATTGCATTATGCATTGCGTGTAAAGTAAACAATACGATTGCTCTATGAACAAAGGATTGTTGTTTTCTCCCTAGTAGCAACATCACATCTAGTACCTTAGAGATTTCTGTCACTTCCCCAGATTACTAGAGGCATGAACCCACTATAGAGCATAAATACTAACTCTTGGAGTTGCTAGCATCTACTTGGCCAAGATAGCTACTAACAACGGAAAGCATGCAATATCACAAATAAAAAAGACATGATAGAATCAATAATCAATCTGAAATAGCATCTCAATATCCATCGGATCCCCGCAAACACAACATGTAGGATTACAAATAGATGATCTTGATCATGAACGGAGCTCACAAGATCTAAACATGATAGCACAAAGGAGGAGAACCAGCCATCTAGCTACTACATGGACCCGTAGTCCAGAGATGAACTACTCACGCATCACACCGGAGGCTTGCATGGTGATGAAGAAGGCCTCCAGGGTGAATCCTCCCCTCCGGCAGGGTGCCGGGAAGAGCTTCAGATCCCTCCCATTCTAGGAATGGAGATGATGGCGGCTACAGACTCTTTCATGGAATTTTGATCGGGTACTTAGGGTTTGTGTATCGGAGGCATCTTATAGTCGGAAGGGGAGGCCGAGGGGGTGCCGAAGGCGGCCAGACCACCCCCTAGCGCGGGCCAAGCTGGGCCGCGTGGCCAGGTGGTGTGGCGGCCCCTGGCCCCTCTCCATCTCGTACTCTGGCTCCTTGTGTCCCTCGGTGAAAAACTGACTTTGGCTTTTGTCCCGTCCAATTCCGAGAATATTCATTTTCTGACTTTCCTGGAACCAAAAACAGCAGAAAACAGGCAGCTGGCACTGTGGCTCTTGTTAATAGGTTAGTCCAAGAAAGTGTATAAAAAGTACTCCAAAGTTGGAACAAAACATAAGAAAGTAGATAAAACCAAGCATGGAACATCAAAAATTATGGATACGTTAGCAACGTATCAAGTGGCTAGGTTGGCTTGACGTTTTGCTCTACTAGCTTCACGGTCGGAAACTAGCATCTAAAGAATCTGTAGCATCAGGTCCTGAGATGAGTTGTTTCCTCCGGGGTTTCCACGAGTCATCTGAAGAATGAGATAAGAGGAAATTTCTAAGGTTCATGGGTTTTGTTTCAAAAGCTTTAAACTTTGAGTTTGACTCGGGTTTTGTAAACTAACAACTCCTTTTCATTCATTCATTCATTCATTCAAAGCACACAATACAAACACACACCACACACAAATGGAAAACAGATGGTTTTAAGAACCATTCTGTGAAACTAAGATACAGTGGGACAGGTACAACTCATTCCTACGGTAGTGATCAAGTGCATCTAGTCATCATCAATGAAGTCGAAATCATCATCATCAGTGTGGAACTCCATGGCATCATCCTCCAGGTAGTCGTTGTCATCACTGCGGTAAGAGTAAAGATCCCCTGGATATCTTCACCTTCCTCCTCTTCCTCCTTTGTTTCCAGCTGGACTTCCTGTTCACGGATGGTCTTCTCGAGAGAGGCCACCTTCTTGCAAAGACGATCAATGGTGCGATCCTTCTTCTCACGTTGACGACGAAGTGATTGGCGATCCTTGACGAGCATGGTGATAGTCTGGTCCTTCTTGACGGCAATGGCATGGTTGTGGTTGTGGTTGGCATAGGAGCGAGCATTGTCCAACTCCTTCTGCCTATCATACAGCATGAAGTCAAGATTATCCACTTGGTGCTTCAACTCCGGCTGGCTTGGCATCTCCAATGGCATTCCATAGAATCACGCCTTGTGAAGTGAGAAAAGCGAGTTCCTTGGATCAGGTTGATGTTTTGTCCGCACAGACGGGCAAGAGCTTCATGCATGGCCCTGGCTAATCCATCTAGCCAGTTGTTCTCTCATAGGGTGTAGTGGATCTTCTCAGAAGTGGGTGCTTTCATCTTGCCTCGGAGGTCTGCAACTATCAGCCATTGTAGATCTCCTTCGATGTGATCATTGATTTGGGTTCCAAAGAATTCCGGATGCGGGCGCTCCAGATACTCTGACAGTGCATCTAGATCCCTCTCAAAGATCAGTTGGCCTCCGTTGCCTAACTAGTAGAACTTGCAATACTGAACTTCCATCTATAAGAATTATGATGAGTAAGTTAGTGATGTGATCAAGTGTGTCAGATTTTATGTAGGAATGTAAGAATTTTTGAAGAAGATGAATCTTTTTGAAAGAATCTCAAGGATAAAAATGGGAATATGTTTTCATAAATACTCACTTCTTTTGTTTTGAAACTAAGTTTTTGTTCGGACGTCCATTCTAACTAGGGTCTCCTATGGTCAGGATGGCTCTGATACCAACTTGTCAACACCCAGATTTTTAATCCCAGATGCCTGTTATGCCATACCTCGCAATCCTAGGATTACCATTTTTGCGAGACATAACAGATTGGATATCATAGTAAATCATCCATTACAAACCATAATAATGTTTTACACAAATAAAGGATCTCATGATCCAGTATTAATACAAACAAGCAGCGGAATAATAAAGCGTAGTAGTGGGCTCCATCTTTAGGGTCACAGGCAATGCTGACGATGGGAGATGATCCTAGTTGTCATAGACATCCTGTTGTCCATCATCCTGGTAGTCCTCCTCATAGTCTGGCCACGGGAATAGCTAGGGACAAAGCCATGAGTACTCTTTAAGTACTCGCAAACTATCACTAAGAAGTAAGGTAGCTCTAATAGGAATCTTAAGCTCTAGGTTTATTTGCAAAAAGTCGGGTTTATCTAAACTGAGTTTAGAAGTAAAGAAAGCTAGTTTAATGTTCTAAATCACTTTAAGTAGGAACCTAATTTTCATATTCACAACCCTGTTGTGATCTAGTCAAAGTCACAATTCATTTCACAAGTCATTTTGAAAACATCTGACGATGGGATAGTATGGCCACTCCAACTGTCCATGACCGCGGACATGGCTATTCGAATAGTTTGACACTTTGCATAGGTGGTACACTTTCACCACAAAATTCGATACATCCGTCAGGGATAACCCTGAATCATCATACATAGAATGCGGATAATCAATCATAACCTTTCAATTACACACTCTAGTATAGGCACCTCCCCTATGACCTTGGCCTCCCAGCCATGGCCATCTGCCATCCTAGGAACAGCATAGGTGGACAAACATCAAGAGGTAGCCTCAGCTCAAACCTCTCCTGCGAGGGAACCCATAATAAGGCATATAAACTTCCGGCTAAGCCCTATCCAATTCAGGTATTGTTGTTGTACGGTAAAATTGGAATGGTACCACATATGAACCCAACCATCAGTTTTTATAAAAGGGCTAAGGATCATGCCTCAACATTTTCATCATCAAATCCTTTGTGTTTCTCAACACATGTCAAAACATCTCAATAGAATGAATCATCATTCCAAGGTTTTCATAATCATTTTCACCAAGTATTCCCATCTAAAGTGATCAAGTTTTACACTTAGCACTAGCCACTAAAGTTAAGAGTGTTCACTAATGAGGGGTGCTAATCTTCAATCTCATGCCATAGAATGACATCTAAGTGTAACTAGATAGACCTAGTTTTATACTCTTTATGCTATCTATACTAAAAGTAAAGAACTTTGGTAAAGTAAAGGAATAAATCTTGCAAGTAAAACTTGGTATTGGTATAATCAAAGTGGTATAACCAAAGCATGCCTAATGCATCTTGCTTAAGTTATCAAGGGGCAAGTGTTAACTTGCATAGTGATAGATTGCTAGTAGTGATGGCTTGCAAGTAATAGCTTGCCTGGTTAACTTGTATAATGCTGGCTTGCCAATAATAGCTTGCCTTGATTGGTGCAGTGATTGAAGTTCTCTTCTTCGTCTTCTTGGTAGAACTCCTCCTCCTCGTATCCTTGGTTGGTACTATCGTCTATAAAGGAATATGGGATACATAATCACCAAACAATACTTAATTACTTCTATTTAGCACACTAAGGCTCACACTTGATGATCTAGCATCATCACAATCATCACATGAATTAAAGAACTAGTTTTATTCATTTTATTTTAGAAAAGTAATTTCTACTCATTGAAATTAATTAAGATTTAATATTCTCCAAATAGAATACGGGATCATGTGGACACTTGTCATCACCACATATTCTAATACATGGGAATGTGATTTAAAGTGTTGGTCACATTTTATAAAGTTTAAGATTATTATATAATAAATTTAAAGTGACTAGAAATGCCCTAATAGCATTAAATTGGTACTAGTACAAAGTTACTGCATGCCCTAAATATTTTTTACATATTCATATAGATATTGTAAAATGTGATTTCTGAGAGTTGGAGTCAACTCAAAAGCTATTATGGTTGATTTTTGAAAAATGTTTGAAGTTGCAACATTCCCTGTCTTGTTATTTTTTCTATCGATTATCTCTAACTCCAAATGACTTAAATCCAATGGGCTTGGATAGATAATTTAAATACCTTTCTAGCAAAATTTGAATCATGGAATTTGGTTCAGTGAAACTCTCTGAATTGATTTTTCAATCTAGATACAGAAACTAGTTTAAACTCAAATGGAAAATCAATATTTGAATTTCCTGGGCTGCGCGTGAAGGCTAAACGGGCCAGCCCAACTGCACTGCACAGTGCAGTGGGCTGCTGACAGAGGGGGTCCACTCGTCAGTGACTCAGTTTAACCAAAACGGTATCTTTCAACCAGAGCCCTACGATCTAAATCTAATCCAAAGGCTGGGAGTCATCGTTGACGATGAACTACTCCGGCGAGGAATCAAACCTAGCGCGTCGGTGGGGGTCTGGCTAGGCTCACCTGGGCTCCAGCTAGGGTTGGCGACGGGGGCAATCGGCGTGGTAGACGACGGTGGTTCCAGCGGTGGTCGCGGCAGGGCTTGGGGTGGTCGAAATCGACGACGCCCTTCTCCTCCAATAGTGGCGGACTCCGGTGAAATTCCGGTGCGGTGGTTATCGCCTTGCTCCGGGAAGAAGTGGGGGAGTGTCTATGAGGAGTGAGGAGTGGATTGGTGTGGAGAATGGAGGCGGGGGTGGCCTCCTTTTATACTGCAGCGAGGGGACCGAACGGTGCGGCGTGAGCTCGACGGTGGCGTCGCTACAGGCGGCTATTTTTATGGTGGTGGTAGGTGGACGGTGCAGTGTTTCCTGGCTGTTCCCACGGGCATAATGGCAAGGCATGGGGCGGTGTGGTTCGGTCGAGAGCGTGCGGCGCTCCGCGTGGACGTAGAAGTGTTTGCGGCAGCGTGCGGCAGCGTGCGGCGGCTACGGGTCATGTGGCGGCGAACGAGGTTGTCTGCTGGGTTGTTGCGGTCATGGCAAGCTAGTACACGCGAGGCGGGGGTGAGGTACGATCTGGGAGAGCTGGTCGAGCGCGGCGAGCTGGCACGCTCTGGACATGGCATAGAGGAACGATGGTCCAGGTCTCGGCTAGGGTCGAGGCTGGGACAAGGGGTGGCGGTAGAGTGTGGCGTGCTTCCTAGAAATCATGGTTAGCTGCAGTGGTGTATGCTGTGAGCTGGCCGTGGTCGGCCGGCGATGACCAAAATCGGTCGGCGCTCCACTATGCAAACGGCAAAGGGGGGACTTGGTCTGGGGCTTGGTTAGACTCAGGAGAGACAGGGGAGTGGAGAGGGGACCAAATGGTCGAGGGATTACTGTGGAAACAGTGAAGTTAGGCAGAGGTTAAATTAGTGCAAGCAAGGTGTTTGTGAAAATGGCCGCATGAAACTTGCTTTGGAAATTTTGATTCAAATTTTTTGAGTGATCTTAAGTTAAGCTTGAGAGTCTATGTTTGGTTGGAGAGGTCAAGGGGAATTGATTTGATAGGTTTTTTGAAAAAGTGTGATCTTAGCACATACACTTGATTCCATTTTCACATGTCCTTTAAATTAATTTGGAGAATGTTTTTGTAAGTTTGTAAAGTGGGCCTTGATACACTTTTACTTGGTCTAGCAAGGGGTGAAAAGAAGTAGAAATGTTTCTATTAGAAATCTCTTCTAGGAACACACAAAGTGGCCTAGTGGTTTACTTTTGTCAAAATGACCATTTACTTTATTTATTCATATTTGATTTCTTTTTCTTTTGATTTTGTTTGTAGTTGGTCTAAATGATGTAGTATTCATCTTTAAACCATTTCACATCATTTGTAGCAATCAAGCATGGCATTTTCAAACAATCACACATTAATGCAAAACTACATGCATTCATATTTAAATTATTAACACAAGTTTTTGTTAACCCTAACTTTGGGTGATTTGAACTTGATAATCTTGATTAGAAATTTTGGGGTGTTACATATACGTTACTAAAAAATACTAAGTCTAATATTCCAAAAGATTTATAGATTTTTAAAGTATTAAGTTTCCTTTTATTTTTTTGTTGAACAAAAATACTTTAACTTTTAATAATATCAGTAAAATACACAAAGAAGGGTTTATAATAAAATAAAGTAGTGTATGATATTACTATGCATTATTCATCACTTCTTCTTTAAACATTGTTCTTCCCAAACAATGATGGTGTTTTGTAGAAGCAAGAGCTCAAGGTCAAGTCGAAGCATCCAACTTCACTACCTTGCAGTCACAAGGCAAGTTCATCACTTGATCATGTCCTTTGATATGTTTTCTAAAGTATTTGAATCTTTTTGTGTGATCACTTATGTTAAAAAAGGAGTCAGAAAAGAATATTTCATAATAATATGAGATATTTCTCATCATCCTAAGAGGTGGTAATCTGTTATAGCTAGCAATGGAATCTAGGATTCCATGTGCAATAAAGTTATCAAATAGGGTCTTAATAACCTACGGCATTAGTGATTCTAAGCCGTATAATACGCGTTAACCATGAGATCTGGAATGGGATGGTGAATTTAGTTGTATCTTCTTCCTTTTGTGTGCCAATAGATGACCTTATTGTGAGATGTAGATTCCTTGCGAGTATCCAATACATGGGTGGAAACCCTCGGTGCCCCCATGATATTGGTGTCTAGATTATCTGTGAGGGGCTATCGGAGGTATACCTGCCACTTTAGTGGGGGTTGTCACGGACATGATCTGCTTACGGAGTCTTTGAGGGGCTACTAGGGTTATATCTGCCTATATGGGGGTTAACAGAGGTAGATCTGCTTGGAGGGTCGTGTTGTCACATGGGGTCATGGAGAGGAACAATGATTGGCTTGGATCATCTACTAGGCCCCACATCAAGGAAATGTGGATGGGAAGGTACACCCGATTGTGCAACAAGGATTTGATCTCTCATGGGTAAAGCAATGCACCTCTACAGAGTGTAAGAATTGTGACATGTTACTCCATGTTCTGGGAAGGAGCTACAAACATGGCAGGAAAGGAAATCCATGAAGTTTTGGTCAACTTGTGAAAACTGATGGGCCTAGATTTCAGAATAAAAGCAATCTTTGAAGAAATGTTTATGAAAACAGCATAGAACCTAATAAGACTTATAGTCTAAGGTGGTAGCTAGGGCATCAACTTCCCACCTTGCATATAATGAACTTGTTGGGTAACGCTGTTACTCACTCTTTCCTTTGGTCCCCTGCTTAGACTTTGAAGACCAGGAGGATACTCCAATATAATGTATGCTATAGAGTGCCAGGATGGCGTCTTCGATGAAGAACCAGATCTCTCTAGCGGAGTTGAAATGGTGGACTATGAGATACGCTATGAAGCAGAAGACCACAAGTCTGAGTAGTTCTTATAATAGAACTTAGATCGCAGGTTGAGTCGAGCAGCCCGAACCTTATAGAATAAGCTATTGATCTCCTGCTATGTTAATTAATTTGGATCTTTCGTTCTTATGTTGAAACTTCATGAAGGAAGTTGTCCGCTGGCTATAAGTTTTGAGAACCTCTTGCTACCGTTATTTTGGTATTGTAATAATAAGTTTGTATGTAATATGGACCCGCAATGTTTCTGTTGTACCACTACGAGGATGTAATATTTGTGGAATGGTGTTCCACGAATGTTATGTCAACGACTTGCGTACTACAACATGCAATGGTATGCTGGGTCACTGCAGTATGTGTTTTGTCTCAATGTTTAGTCCCACCTCGGCAGTTTAGAGAGCGTTAATGAAGCTTATAAACACGAAAATGAATATTGCATGCAACCTGAAGTGAAAACATCATCTATCACTCAGCCTTAGGTGATAGATGGTGTATGAGCTCTAGGTTTTTTGTGTGGCAGATCGAATTCATTCATTTTAGCTTTACTTTTAAATCTCACTAGCCTAGGTCTTTTCTACCATGCTTGACTACACTTTCCTATCACACATGCTCGACTACGCTTTCCTACCATGTTTTACTACACTGATCTTTCGCGTTTAATTGTCAAGCGTTTTGTCGAGCGGTTGTGCTACGGGAGGTGCTACAACTAATGAAATTTGTCTTTGTGACCATACAATCTTCCTAACCATAGATGACATGCAATGGTTGGTCTCAAAGTCGCACCTCGGTGGTGTAGAGAGATTGGTGTCTAGATTATCTATGAGGGGCTATTGAAGGCTTACGAAGTCTTTGAGGGGCTATCCGGGTTATAGCCTATATGGGGATTAATAGAGGTAGATTTGCTTGGAGGGTCGTTTTGTCACATGGGGTCGTGGGGAGGAACAATGAGTGGCTTGGATCATCTACTAGGCCTCACATCAAAGAAATGTGGACGGGAAGGTACGCCTGGTTGTGCAACAAGGATTTGATCTCTCATGCGTAAAGCAACACACCTTTGTAGAGTGTAAGAATTGTGACATGTTACTACCTGTTCCGGGAAGGATCTACGAACACGGCAGGAAAGGAACTCCATGAAGTTTTGGTCAACTTGTGAAGAATGATGGGCATAGATTTCAGAATAAAAGCAATCTTTGAAGAAATGTTTATGAAAACAGCACATAACCTAACAAGACTTATAGTCCAAGGTGGTAGCTAGAGCATCAACTTCTTACCTTCCATATAATGAACTTGCTGAGTAACGCTGTTACTCACTCTTTCCTTTGGTCCCCTACTTAGACTCTGAAGACCAGGAGGATACTCCAATATGTATGCTACAGAGTGCCAAGATACGCTACAAAGGGTGGACTATGAAGAACCAGATCTCTCTGGCCCCCTACTCTATGAAGAACCAGATCTCTCTGGTGGAGTTGAAAGGGTGGACTATGAGATACGCTACGAAGCAGAAGACCATGAGTGTGGGGACCCCGGATTAATCCTCCGAGAATCCTTGTTATGCATACAACCACAATCCCATGATCAGTTAGTCGTGGCACATAACCGACAAGTATCATTACAACATCCGAGGATATACCGAATTACAAGACTTACGTAAATGCCATTATGGCTAAATCAATAATCATCAGCGGAACTTCTTCAAGGGCAGAGCCCGAGCCATGCCTTAACCTACAGGCAACTGACTAGGAGAACGTCCTAGCTCGCATAGTCGCCAACATCATCTTATGCTTGATATTTGACCAAGTTAATAGCCAGGGACAATGCCTGTGAGTACTTTGAATGTACTCGCAAACCACCTTAAGAGAAATAATAAGAGCAGGAAGATATGCAATATGGTTGTGGTAGTAGGAGGGCTCCAAGAGGGGTTCTTTTCTCAATTAGTTTCTCTTATAGATATAGCATCTAAATATATTTGTTGAAAACTTTTGTAAAACATTTTGGAAACCTTTTTGAAAAGTTTTAGAAAACATCAGGACTGGGTCACCCATTTGTTCTCCTTCACGGTCATCCCATGACCAAAACTCCTTCCACCCCTTTCTGACCATCCCATGGTCAAGACAGGGATCATTTCCAACCATCCCATGGTCCAAACATTTCCAAAGCCATTTCTTTTCCGAAATCCTTTTTGAAATCAAAACCAGCACCGCTCTACAGAAGTTTGTCCAACCCGTCCTTAACCGCGGACACAGCTATTCGAATAGATTTATACTCTGCAGAGGTTGTACACTTTACCCACACCATCCGGGTACACTACCCTGATCTTCACTGATCGTGGGTCGAGTAACCGATCAAGACTCTCTGGATGCCCACTCCAATACAAGTGCCTACCATATGGGTGTTATCCCCCTCAACACCGGGACACCCTATATAGTTCACAACCAACTGGAGCGCTTTTTCCACTTCACAAGTGTGCGCTTTCAATGAGGGGCCCATAGTAACGCGTGGAGGTCTGTAAACCCTTTGTTCCTTCTCCCGGCTGATGTTCCACATGGACCGTTTGTCCGGAGAAGGCCCACCCTCCAGGGATCACAATCCCCTGTAGTAGTTACGAGGCAGCTTATACCAGAATAAACAACCATCAAATCCAGCCATGTCCCATACCAAAGTAATGTGGTTGCACATGGTTAAGTTGTTATAGCTAAACTGCAAAGAACCAGGTGCGTTTTTGTAAACCTTTTTCCTCCAGTTTTCCTCCAGCATTTTATAAAACAAAAAACTTTTTCTTTCTCAACATCTCTTGGGAGGTCCCACCTCACCAAGGTTTTCTCATAAAACATTTGGTAATACCTTTTTCGGGTCTTCCCATCCTCTAGTTTTTGCTTCGGCTAAAACGGGGTCTCCAAAGGGGTATGGTGTATAACACCATCTACCTACTAGGGTCAAGTAGGTATCACCAAAGGGGGTTGTACTTAGTAGTACAATAGTGTAAGGGTTCGGAGGAGCCAAACCCCTACCATATATTCATCAACATATAGCAAAACAATGCAGTTTCATAAATAGTCGATAAAACATGCATAAGTAAAACAGTAGGACATGGCTTATGAGCAAGAAGGTGGCTTGCCTGGTGATCAGCAATATGGCAATATATGTCCCTGGACTTCTTCTTAGAATACCCAATAATACCAATAATAACCATCTTCTTCTGCTCTCCGATATAATCATAACTATCGTCGATAGGGAACACATGCAAACAAAAAAAGGGCACAATCAATACAAGGCATACAATCACCACTACCAATCATCAAACAAGCAATGGAATAAACTCCAATTAAGGTTCAGTAGTTTTAGAGAGGATTGGATTTAGGAGGTTGAGATGGTCTTGGAGAACGTGATGAAAATCCCTTAGGATTTATAGTCTAGAAACTACCTAAGAGATGGATTTTTGAACAAGACCATATTCTGTATGGTACCATTGTAAAAACATGATACCAACAGGTGGATGTTGATAAAAGGAAACCAAAAAAATTGGTTTCACTATTTTATCACTTTTCTTTAAATAGTTATGATTTTCCTAGTGAAATAACTTCTAGTGTTAGGAATTAATTCACCAGAAAAGTTCTGGAGCTGAAAAAATTAGTTCCTTGGGTGACTTTGTAGCTTTTGATGCACTTGTTCACTCAGAGTTGGAATCACTCCAAAATAATTATCAGAATGCCCTCAGGAAATTCCCAAAGGCAGTTTTGTAGACAACTTGTCTTT
Source organism: Avena insularis (assembly GCA_023614405.1). Lineage (NCBI taxonomy): Eukaryota > Viridiplantae > Streptophyta > Magnoliopsida > Poales > Poaceae > Avena > Avena insularis. The sequence goes on from CM042694.1 coordinate 472,969,788, forward strand.
TTCACCAGATTAATCCTATAGAAGCTTTTGAGTTTATTCCAAGGGAATATGGTAGGTATTCAGAATACCTTTATGTAGAAATTGGATTTACTCTTTTTGGAGTTGTCAAACTCCTGGTGTGATTTATTTAGTGATAATACCCCTTATAGAAGTATTTAAATCACTAAAATTCAACAGAGAGTCAATAATTCCTTATCTTATGGTTTTGGATAGGTACTGATGTACCACTTCTCTGGGAGTTTGAAATAGGTCAAAACCAACTTTGGTTTGCCCTAGGGAATTTTCTAAAGTCAAAAAAGGGACTGCTTTTGTTATTTTTACTACAGGATAACCAATGCTCCACTTGGCATGAGACCTATGTTAGTCGATTAGTAAGGCAAATAGCTTTCAGGGGAACTTTGATTCATCCCAAATGGATATGTACAATTCCCAGAGGAATTTATTTACTATAAAATATACCTTTTTGAAGATTAAATGCCAAAAGGTAATAAAAATTACTTTTGGCAAGGGGTTGGTTCTGCATGTTAGACAATTCATGTGGGAACATGTATAAATTTGTATCCGTACAAAATATGGGGTTTTCCATTTTTGTTTTGAATTAAACCAAGCAGCCTAATTAACAGATCTGGGAAAGGAATTAAGTAAAAAGAAAAGAGGCAAGGGCTGATGGGCTAGGATCTGGGAGTAGTTGGGTTGGGCGGCGAGGAGGCAGCCCAACCGGGGTAGGCGGGCGCGCGGTGGTGATTCAAATTGCTGCCAGGTGGGGCCCGTCCGTTAGTGAGTAGGGAGGGTCGAAGGGGTATCGGAGTATCTCGGCCCTTCGAGTAAAGTAAGATGGACGACCTGAGGCCGTCATCTCCACGCGAGCTGGCGCGGCAGCAGAAGAAACCCTAGGCAGAGCTAGGCGGCGGCAGGGGCTTACCAGCGGGGCGAAGAGGACCCGGAAGGTGGCGGAGGTGGAGCGATGCTCGATGGCGGTCCCAACGGTGGGCGGCAAGGTGGGCCTCAACGTCGGGGTCTCTCTCGCCCAGGTGCGCCCGGTGGAGCTTGCTTCAGTGCTCGCCGGAGCGGCCTCGTTGGTGCATGCCGGTTGCAGAGGAGGCGTCGGAGTGGCGTGGCGCGTGAAGATGACTCCTACAATGGGCACCAACCACTGGTTCCTCCTCGGGGAGTGCGTCCGTGGAGATAGCCAAGGGGAGTTCGCCGGAGCTCCCCGGAGAAGGGCTATTCCAGTGATCCTGTACCATCAAGAAGGGGTGGGTTAGGCACAGTGGAGCAAGGGGAACTCAGAGAGATGACATGCAGCTAGAGGGGAGTAGGAAGGAGAGCACCCGAGTGTTTTCATTGCAAACCACCGAGAGGGAGTTCTTCCTTCTCCAGGGATCTGTGGAGCTGGTGGAGGAGCTGGGGCTCGTGGGGAGGTGCTATGGTGGATAGGGGCGAGAAATGAGGGGCAGAGGAGAGGCTGGGGTGGGCTCTGGATATTTAAACCGAGGGAGGCATGTCCATGGTGTACTAAGCTCAAGGAGAGGATAGGGAGAGGAGGAGGCCAGGGATTGGGCATCGGGGGTGGTGGAGAGGCACAGGGGTCATGCAGGGGACATAGAGAGGGAGGGGTGTTGCTAGGGCAAGAGTTTTTAGCAATAAGTGATTGTCCCACTTTAATCTCTACATCCAAACACTAGGGGACAAGGGGAATATGGTGCTACAGTGGTCTTGCTATAGTGAAACTCGACCAGGGGAGGTGGTGTGCTGTGCAAGCTTGCTGGACTAGGTTTGAGGCAGGTTTGGTGGAGTTTAGATCTTAGTTTTGGATTTGTTAAATCCTTGCTCTAATGACTATCATCAAAGAAGTTTCCAAAACTTGATCTGGGCAAGATGAAATAAAGGTGCTGGTAGCTAGATAGGGTTAAGGTCCACTCCTAGGAATTGTTTGAGATTTTTCAGACCATTTAAATTTCACTAAAAACCATTTATTTAAAAACTACAGAAGTACTTTCTAGAATATCATTTGATAATTTTACATTGGACAGGGTTTGTTTTTAGTTTGAGATGGTCCCAAATGTGAATACACACTTAGGGGAATTTTCCCAAGATTTATTGGGGCTTAAAAGTAATTGAAGCAATTATTATTCCATTTCCGCCATTTAAGAAAATAGGAAAAAAGAATTAATAAAGCTCTTCAAAAATATTTATTTTTGAAATGGCTAGATGGGGTATGATATGTGGGTCTCAAATGAGCCAAAAGTTGAGGAAGTGCTTTGGAAAAATCCAAACTTTCCCTTAGGGAAGAGGTTTTGAAGAAATTGTCTATTAAAGAATTAAATTGATTTGGAGCCAAAATAAATATGGATAATTATTGATAAATATTGATGATCAAGGTAGATGATGTAGACAAGGTGTATAAAGCATTTGCAACCTTGGGATTGGAGAATCCAAGTTGATTTTGGTGGAATACCCTAGATTAGGGATCTATGGTGATGTTAATTTCATACCATCAAAACATGGTTGTATCTTGGAGTTCAGATCTCCCCTTGGGGCATGGGGTAGACGGATGGATATACCAAGTGATGTATATCAAAATGGTACAAAGTTTTGAGCTTGATCCTGCTTGATCTCACCAAGACAAGCCTTCAAACTTTGAATAAAATAAGCCTGCCAAAGCAGATTATCAACTAGCCTTCAAAACCTTGTGGGTTTAAGAAGCACAAAGATCCACTTGGAACAAGTGAAGTAGGTATTGATAGAACTATATTAGTAGAGCACAACCATGCAAAGAGTTGATCCAAAGAAGGTTGGATGGTGGTGTGATCTTCTACCAAAGTAGGCATGTTGTCTAGATTTGTAGGAAAAGTTATTTTCTTGCCTGCAAAACCATCAAGAACAAGTGGGTAGGAGGATAATCTAACCAATTTCAAGAGTGGGCCTTGGTAGTAATTAGGATGGTTAACAAGATGGTTCAAGTGCATTACCAAAAATGCACAAGGGTTCAGAAAGGGAGGCATTCAAAATGGTGATTTTGGAAACAGATTTCCAGACTTAGCCAAATTTGGCATATTTAGGGTTTTTGACTAGAATGTGGGTGGTGGTGATTTTGATGGGTTGCAAGGTACCAAAGCATCATCAAGTGGATGTGGTTGAAGTGTAGATGGAGTAAAAAGTATCCTTGCTTGATATTGGTCTTCATTGTCTTGGAAGCTTCTAGAAGGGATCACTTCAGAATTGATTCCAGTTAAGGGTTTTAGATGATCACCTAGTGGCTAGAGATCAGATCCATCTTGGATTCTTTCTTAGGGTTTGGTGATCTTCAAGTATCTTGATCCTAGAGGATGAGCTCCTAGAGTAGCTCATACTACTTCTAAGCAATCAATTCAAACAGCAGATCAAGGCAACTCATCTTGCAAACAAATCAACTACTACTAGGGTTACCATCAAGCCTAGCTTGAGGTTAAGATGGGTATTTTGAATAGGTTGGAGTTTGAACAAGGTAAGGTCCTTGGTATCTCTACCAAGAGTAGAATTCAAAAGCTTACCAAAAGGTTTTGGGGATCCTAGAGGTAAGAGTAGTTGAAGGTTCTGTCTTGAAAACATAAGGAGATTATATTATATAACTCTCCATAGTTTTGTCAATAGAAGTTACAAAAATAGTATTGGTTACAAAAGAATCTTGGCTCATGTTTTGGAATGCCAGAACATTTGAGAATATGAAAATTAAGCCAAGACTGTTTTGGGAAGTAGCTTTTGTCAACTGGTGTTAAGGTAAGGAGTATATCATCTAATACACAATCATATACATCAGCATATCCAAACAACAAGCAAACACTTCAGCATTTAAACATGAAAAAGTTATTGTTCCCCCTGATTTTTGCATTCTAGACAACTAATCAGGGTTGCTAAAATTGGGATGTTACAACGAGTCCGAGTAGTTCTTATAATAGAACTTAGATCCTAGGTTGAGTCGAGCAGCATGAACCTTATAGAATAAGTTGTTGAGCTCCCGCTATGTTAATTAATTTGGATCTTTCATTCTTATGTTGAAACTTAGTGAAGGAAGTTGTCCGCTGGCTGTAGTTTTGAGAACCTCTTGCTACCGTTCTTTTGGTATTGTAATCATAAGTTTGTATGTAATATGGACCTGCAATGTTTCTGTTGTAGTGCTCCGAGGGATGTAATATTTGCGGAACAGTGTTCCGTGAATGTTATGTCAACGACTTGCATACTACAACATACAGTGGTATATTGGGTCACTACAATACGTGTTTTATCTCAATGTTTAGTCCCATCTCGGCAGTTTAGAGAGCACTAACGAAGCTTATAAACACAAAAATGAATATTGCATGCAACCTGAAGTGCAAATGTCATCTATAACTCAGCCTTAGGTGATAGATGGTGTATGAGCTCTACGTTTTTTGTGTGGTAGCTCTAATTCATTCATTTTATCTTTTCTTTTGAATCTCTCTAGCCTAGGTCTTTTCTACCATGCTTGACTACACTTTCCTATCACACATGCTCGACTATGCTTTCCTACCATGTTTTACTACACTAATCTTTTGAGTTTAATTGTCAAGTGTTTTGTCGAACGGCTGTGCCCTAGGAGGTGCTACAACTAATGAACTTTGTCTTTGTGACCATACGATCTACCTAACTGTAGATGACATGCAATGGTTGGTCTCAAAGACGCGCCCGGGGGGCATAGAGAGAAGTCTAGTTATAATAATTGGTATACTGAGGAGGAAGATAATATTGAAATGGATCCTAAGAATAGAGGTATTCTTAAATTTTCTATTGAAGTATGAAATAAGCCTCAATATCTATTAAAGGGAAGGAAACTAAAACTTTTGATCTTAAGGAATTATGTGAAAGGGGTATTAAGCTTCCTATTGATGAACCATGTTTCCTTATTCAAGTACATGCTATATCTCTTTCCGAAAGTAATGAAAAGGTATCACCTCCTATAGATGTTTCATATACATATGAGTTTGCTTATTATCATAAGGCCTTTTATCATGATATTAAGATGAATCTCATAGAAAACTCTCATAATATTAAATTTCTTTGTAAAAGTTAAAACTCTAGTGTGGATTCTATTAAGATGATTGTTAAGCATTATACTATGATTGGTAATCAAGTTGAGCAGATGATTTCACTTCAAACTAAATTAAATGAGAAGCTTACTTTTGATAAAAGGCAAGTATTTGGAGTTAATATCAGAAGAGGGCCAGGTACTCAGGATCCTAATTATCCTGAAGGACACCCAAAGAGAAAAGATAAAGATGATCCTAAAGCTAAGATATCTTCTGTAGGGCAATCTCCCAATGAAAATGATAATAATGAGAACTCTTAAGAGAAAGGAAATGGTGTATATATTTCTAATGTTGTGACTAAATATAGTAATAATAGAGAAGATGATGATGATGAATTATCTCATACTAATGAAGAATCAAAAGAAAATGGAAATGATGAAGAAACTGAATCTATTGTCAGAGAGGATCCTCAATCCTTGAGAAAGAAAGGTAAAAAAGAAGAAACAACCATAACAACAATAACAACAAGATAAGGAAAGAGACCCATATCCTCAAGAGATAACACAAACTCAAGATAATGTTAGATTTGAGATGTTTGTTGAATTGGTAAAGAATTTATGTTACAAATTCCTTTATTTGATACTATTACGCTAAGTACATGAAGGACATTGTTACTAATAAAATACAAATACCTAATGAGGCTATTATAGCTATGTTCGTTGATTATTCCTTTAAAGGTAAACTAACTAAGAAACTTGGAGACCTAGGAATACCTACTACTCCTTGTACTATTAAGAATAATTATGTTTAGATGTTTTTTGTGACTTAGGTGCTGGTGTGAGTGTTATGCCTTTTTATTTATATAAAAACTTAATTTGAATAAGTTAGTTCCTACTGATGTTTCTATTCAAATGGCTAATAAGTCTACCGTTGTTCCTATTGGTATTTCTAAAGATGTTCCTGTTTTTTGGTAATGTGAAAATTCCTACACGATTTGTTATATTAGAAATGTCTAAAGATGATAATTTATCTATTATTCTTTGGAGACCTTTTCTAAATACTACAGGGGTTGTGATAAATTATACTGAGAGCAAAGTAACAATCAATGTTAAGGGTAATAAACACACCATTTATTTTCCAAAGAAGAATTCTACGGAACTTACAAGAAAAGTGTGAACACCATCAAAGTAATGACTCATCTTGTTGGAAGCATTGAGATTGAAATACCACCTGCTAAACCAAAGCATGGAAGAATAATGATCGGGAAAATTCCAATCAAGTTTGAGGTATCTTGAGTTTTACCCTTTCAATGATAATAATAAAATTAGTATTTTATCCGTATCATAGTGTTAATGAGACTTGATTAACCTCATCAGTAATTTGATAAAGATGAGTGTATGACAATCATTAAGTTTATTTATAGTAATTTAATTTTTTAGTATTTTCTTTGCTCTATGTAAGATTCTTTAATTATTTAAGGTCCAGATCTGACTGTTTTTTGAATTTTAAAAATCCTACACATAAAATATTCTTGAAAAATCCCGAGAAAATTCACAGGTCAATTTTTAGCATAGAGAAAGAACCTCGTCAAAGGACACCTGTAGGAGGAACGTGGGTACAGAAAGAGCACATGTGGCAAGGCCTAGGTGGTGGCCATGCAACCTATGCTGTGGGCCCCATAGGAGGAGTTAGGTGAGGGGTACGTGCCCAGGTTCTTCTCCTTCCTCCAGAATCCGACCAGGTATCATTTGAAAAAATCTCATGCCGTCTTAGTGCCCTATTTTGATCTACAAATTTAGGCAACCATTTTCAAATCCCTTTTGTGGAATTGCTCCTTGGTATCTGACTCATCCGCTAATCCAATTTGTTTTTGAGTTAATGCTTTGTATTAAGAGAAAATTGCTCATGCATGAGAATCCATGGTTTTGAGCTCCTAAGTTGATTCGATATATAGTATTGCTTGATAAAGCCAACAAGAGTACTTAACACTTTTTATAACTTGCTACATCTAATTGTTTAGTAGATTGTTTTTTAGTTATTGCAAGGTCACCATAGCTATTAGCAAGGGGAAGAACATCTTCAGTGCTCTAGCTAGTAGGCCTAGAGGCTCTACCACCAGGGTCTACCACAACTATGAAGAACATGGAGCATGGGAGCATGATATGCTCTATAGGAGTGAGTATTTGGATGTACATTGTAGCAAGTGGCAAGAGCATGTGGTGCTTGAGAGTTGGAAACTGGAGGATGACTTTGAGTTCTTTTGCCGCAAAAGAAGTTTGCTGGATTTTTCGTGCAATGAGACGGAGACATGATGACTGCAAGTGTACAGATCAATTGTAGCTAGTTTTGAAGTAATGATATCGAACCCACAAAGAGCTATTGGTAAAGGTATGTATGCCCCTCGTTACTCTCTACCAAAGGATACTTATAAGGTGCCTTTGATCTCAAGTAAAGGGTGTTTGAAAGGTTAAAGGTTATTTGCAGAAAAGTAATTAAAACAAGTAAAAGAAAACAAGTAAGAAGTTTATATGAAAGCATGGTTGAACTCAATAGGGCTAAAATGTTCTCGGGGATGTAGAATACACCACTAGCATAGTATTATTGTTATATGTAATCAAGATAACATACTCCTTGTGTCATGAGATGTGTGGAGAGAGCTCTATAATAAGATGTTCACTACAAGGCTCATAGGAGGCAACTTTGTTAAGCCAAGAGTGAGGTCACCTCTAAATAACCACTGCGATGTCTGAGAGCAGTCACCCATACAAACCACCACAATTAAGGGTTTCCCCGTGGATATCGTAATTAGCTTAGGGTGTCCCTATTTTATCCTCCTTTGACCGTGTAGGTTACGAGCCGACGCCAATCTGTCATGGGGCCATTCCGGGTACTCTTCCAAGACATGTCCAAAAGATTTCTCCCTCCCTTTAGTCCTAAGGACAAACAATATGTGGCTGACTACACATACCATCTAAAGAGAGTGATCAAACACAAATCATAATTATATCATAGACAGGCAAGTCATATGGACACAAGAATAGATCATCTTTATTACGATTTCATAATAGTGCTAGGGTTTCTCCATATCCCCAAGAATAAGGGAACTACTCACTCATGGAAGCAATCAACAACATCATCATAATCAAATGAATGGATAAAAGTACGGAGGTAGATCTAATGCAAACTACTATTGAATCTGGAATTAAAACAAGATCTAATAGATGAAAGATGGGGGTAATGGTAGTAATGGAGATGCAGAGGTTGATGATGAAGGGGATGATGTGTTGTCCTCCAATGATTCGTGAAGCAGCTGGGATTTTGCCCCAGCCAAGTTCCTCCTTCAGATCCCTTTCAGTTGTGGTTTTTCGTAGTTTCTGGTGGCTGTGAATGTTAGATCTCTCTCTCGTCTTTGCTAGGAGAAAGTATTTGATGAGGCGATCCTGCTGGCACTTGGTACGAGCAGACGGTACAGGCGGGCTTCGTCCGTACCATCAGTCATTGTCGGTACGGATTGCTCCTCCTCGCTTTGTATTCTCCTAGGTGCGAAGGTAAATCCATAAAATTACTTTTATCACTTAGAAATATCATATAATTGCACAATATGATAGCTCCAATTGATATGTTCATATATGACTCAATGATTTGGGATCCTGTTGAAACAAGAACAAAATAGTACATGCAAGCACAGTGAAATACAAAGATCCCTACTCTATTTATGCAAAAACAAAAGGTAAATATGCTTCAATTTTGGACTCATCAAGAATATGATGAGTTGAGTAGGGGATTCCTCACCAGCTTCAAATTTTATTATAAAAAAGTAAGGAAATGTAAGAAAAAAAGGAAGATAAGAGAACCTTTGGTGTCAAGTATAGAATGAAAGGCTGCTGTTTAACTATGTATTTAGAGAATTTCTTCAATGCCTTATATCTTCCAAATCATGGTAGTTGGGAGGAAATTCCTATAGAATCTGATATTGAACTTAAACAATTTTTGAAGTCTGTTAGTGATATGTGCCATAAGAAATACATAGGTGTAAGCTAAATCACATTCAACGCCCTGGATTGAGATACTTTGCTGCATTCCTAGCTAAGGGATTTCTTGCTAGGGATAACTCTATTGTTTGCATAGGTCTTATCCTTTATTTAATTAAGTGTGCAAATGAAGGAAATCAACCTAATTATCCTTTGGGAGTCATGTTAGCTAGAACTTTGTCTTATTCAGTATCACATAATGCCACTACACCTCTTTGTTGTGGAGCTATAGCTACATTGGTTTACAACTGCATCAAATACCATGCATTTTGATGACTTTATGTGTATTGAAGATGGTCGGTCTGTTCGTTTGTATGTTGGATCTTTAGAAAACATGGGTATTTTTAATTAGTATTCAGATGATCACTATATTTACAGGTACGTGATCAGGCAGGGGCAATTCTCCACCACACAGCTTCCTAGACTAGAATACTTTGATAGGCTTACAAACAAGTGGAACGTACCAGATGACACTCCTTCACCATGGCATCCCGAACCAGCACCATAGGAAGATACACCATGGGGAGCCACCCCTAGAGTGTACGATCCTAGACCAAGCAGTTGGGATCAGTACTATTACTAGCTACCACCCAAGCTTGGGGAGTATAATTTCCTCCCTTCTTCTTCATTGTTTATATCATGATCATGAATTTTTTAGTTGTAGTATTGATGCTTTAAGTTCTAAAAATGAAAACACAAAAATATTTATACTTTGTTGTTCTTTGCATGTTGTATCTTTTAGTTAAAAACATAAAATATTGTCTTTGCTTATTTTTCTTGTTTACCTTCTGGTTATTTGTTTCTTTCATCTAAAACATAAAACAACAAAAAATTGTTGCTTCATAAGAATGTTAAAATAGAGTTGTTGATTCTACACATCGCTATTTACCATTTGATTTTCTAATTTTTTATGTAAGTCTGAAAAATCTGAAATTCATACAGACGTTGTATATTTTCATCCCATACTGGACAAAAAATGGATAAAAATCCTGACATGTCTAATTTGGGTATTTCTGAACATTATTACAACAACATTTTTTCTTGATAGATTCTGATTATTATTGCAGAAGTGGAATTTTTCAACTTAAAAATGTTTTCCAATGAACCTGATTATAATTTGTAAATTATGGGCACTTTAGCCACTCTTTTAACACTCACCATTTAAATCTATTTGATGAAAATCTTGCAACACTTTCTAATACATCTTGCTATGAAATAAATCCTGCATGAACCAATTTACGTTTGATCATTTATATACTATATGTGAATGTGTTGTGCAATTCAACTGGGAGAAACAAGACCAAAAATGATGAATCAATGTGTATGAATTCATAAAATGGGTATGATGCATTTGTTCCATTTATATATGCAATTTAACAATAGGAAATGCATGCAAGTTGGTTTCATTAATACTTAGGAAAGTAGTAGTGATATTCTATTTTGTTTATGATCTTCTAGTGATGGTAGGTTGCAATTTGGCTGCTGTTAAGTAATTATATTTAGCCAGTATTGAACGAATAGTAGCTTTGAACAAAGGCTTACGCATCCCATTATGCTTGTTTTTCATGGACGTGGCACACATCCAATGATGAATTTATATTCTGAGATATTTTGGTTAACGTTAGTATAGTTCTTGCCTTTCAAATGGAGAATCTAATCATAGAAGCATATATAAATGTGATTAATAGCATCGTTAGTTGAAAAGTATAGCCTTCTTGCTAGCCTGAAAACCCAATTCCGCCAGCACGATAAAGTGATGGTGGGCAATAATCATTGAGCCATAACCTTAAAAAATGGACCTAATGAGCTGGTTATTATTATTGTCGAAGCAAAGAATGCAAATTCACAATGTCAAAACAAAAGACAACAAAAAAAAGCTTGACTGTTGAAACAACAGACATATCTCTACCGATCATGCAAGACATAAATCTTAGAAGTAAGTGTCTATCCTATTTCCTTCCATCTTAAAGTTTTCAACTAAACGTGATAGCAATGTTCCTTATGTATGAGTCCATTATGGGTGTTCAAATGTTGAGAGATAGGAAGGATACAACATTACCCTTTATATCTAATTTCCAAACAAGCCTAGTGAAATTATAACTCTCCATTATTGAAAGAATCAGGGGCTTCAAACACCTTATCATAGTGACTTAATCAAAAGCGATGCGAGAACTTTGTTGATTGCAACTACGATTTTAATATCAACTAAAAGTTATTGCTATTTAGTATCTCTTCTTGCAATAGGTATAACCATCAAAACATCAAAAAATGCATTCTTACTAAGACTTTGCTATTCATTAAGGAAGTCATGTTATGAACACTAGATATTATTAGATTTTCATGCATGTATAGAGCAAAGTTCTTGTCAAATTCTTTTATCGCTTCTATACTACGTTTAAGTTGCTTGAGGACAAGCAACACACTAAGCTTGGGGAGCTGATACATTCAAAAGTATCTATCTTTCCATGTACTTTGATCATTGTTTTGCTCCAAAATCTAACCAATCTTGAAATAAAACTGCCAGATCTAATGTTGTTTTTAGAAAAGTCTTGTTTCTATCTTTTTGATGCAGGGAAACGTTTAAAATAAATTTTGGAAAAAACACACAAGATGTTTTTTATGTAAGTACAAGAACCTGAGCCGAAGGTGTGCACCAGGAGCCACCTAGGCCCCTAGTTTGCATAGGTGGCACGACCCAGGGGCGCGCCACCTGGGCCCATTTGGCACTCGAGTGTCGCCTTGCCGCCTCCTTTCGCGTACCTCCTATATGCGCTGAAAACCTACCATGCCAAGGGAGGTGTATTTTTGCGAAATAGAGTGCCACCACCACCATGATCTTTGTTTTGGGGATCATATTGGTCCCGCTCTTCACGCCGGAGGGATTTCGACGCCTTCTTCATCACCATCATCACCGACATCATCTCCATCAACCATGTGCTCACTCTCCATCACCATTAGTGAGTAGTTCTTTGTAGCCATGTGAGCTGGATGAGATTGATCATGTAATAATGCAAAGATGCTAATATTTGAGGTGCTAGTCTTGAAGATATTCTTGTAATGGTCAACATGTGTTCCGACGTTCGTTTGGGTCGTCGAAGATGAAGTCTAAGTTGCTGGATCACAATGATGCTAGATGGCAATCTCGATGGTGGCCTTTCTTGTTTGGGGTGTGTGTGCTTCGTGTCCGTGGCCAGGTCGACCGGTGGTGGTGGTGTCCAATGCGACCGTGTTCCATGAAAACATTGGCATATTTGTACTAGGTTTTAGCCGGTTCCCCGCTAATGAACCGGTCAATTCTCTTCTGCTTCTTAAAATAAAATGAGACAATATTATCCATTTTGTTCAAAAATAAGAAGCAAGAACAAAGGGAATTTAGATTACCAATCAAGACAGCACCCTTGGAAACATCAAAATATTATATCTAATAGCAAAAACATTATTGTTATTATGATCAACATCCTAAAATTAGTATAGTGCTTTAACTTTTACGAGATTGGTGCAAAAATACTACCAAGCTAAATCAGATTCATAATTAGCAACATTAAATTCATATGGTGATGCATCATGATGAATAATATCCTCTCTACATAGGGTCAGTATCCAAGAAATGTGAACTGGAATAGCATGCAATCACAAAAAAATAAAAGTTACAGCCTTTGACGCCTTTGACTCACCTTTGTAAGCATCAATGAGTTTGAGTTTCGGTATGAACCTAGTCACAACACATAACAGCAAACATTTTTTGACAATATTACTGAAGGGGAAAGCCCCCATTGCCCCATCAAGGGGATGCCATAGAGAGACCTAATTAGTGTCAGCTCTCAACACCCGGATTTCTAATTCCAGATTGTCAACACCCGAATTTTTAATCCCAGATGCCTGTTATGCCAAACATCGCAATCCTAGGATTACTATTTTTGCGAGACATAACAGATTGGATATCACAGTACATCATCCATTACAAACCATAATAAGGTCTTATACAAATAAAGCATAGCATGATCTAGTCTTAATACAAACAAGCAGCGGAATAATAAAGCGTAGTAGAAGGCTCCATCTTCAGTGTCATAGGCAATGCTGATGATGGGAGATGATCCTAGTTGTTGTAGCCGTCCTGCTGTCCATCTTCCTGATAGTCCTCCTCATAGTCTGGCCACGGGAATAGCCAGGGACAAAGCCATGAGTACTCTTTAAGTACTCGCACACTATCACTAACAAGTAAGGTAATTCCACTAAGCTCTAGGTTTATTTGCAAAAGCTATATTTGTCTTAAGCTGAGTTCAGAAGTAAAGAAAGCTAATTTAAAGTTCTAAAACCACCTAAGTGAGAACTTAGTTTTCATAGTCACAACCCTATTGTGGTCAAGTCAAAGTCACAATTCATTTCACAAGTCATTTTGAAAACATTTGACGACGGAACAGTATGGCCACTCCAACTGTCCATGACCACGGACACGGCTATTCGAATAGTTTGACACTCTGCAGAGGTGGTACACTTTCACCACAAAATTCGATACATCCATCAGGGATAACCCTGAATCATCATACTTAGTATGCTGATAATCAATCATAACCTTTCAATTACACCCTCTAGTATAGGCACCTCCTCTATGAGCTTGGCCTCCCAGCCATGGCCATCTGCCATCCTAGGCACTGCATAGGTGGACATCATCAAGAGGTAGCCTCATCTCAAACCTCTTCCACGAGGGAACCCATACTAATGCATATAAACTTCCGGCTAAGCCCTACCCAATTCAGGTATTGTGGTTGTACGGTAAAATTGGAATGGTATCGCATCCGAACCCAACCATCAGTTTTTATAAAGGGGTAAGGGCCTAGCATTCAGCCTCCATTAGAAGGCTGACGTGTTCCTCCCTGGCCTCCATCTCTCGGGAGTTCTCCATGGCCTCCTTGATGATGTGCGCCTCGATCTGATGTGTGTTCACCTCCTCGAGCGATTCGAGGAGGGCTCACTGGGTTTGAGAATGCTTTTCTATTTGTAGTCAGTCCAAACCCGCACAATTTCCGAGGCATGCCTCTCTGAGGCCCCTCCCACCGGCTCTCGCCGGCGTCACTCCGGCACCGTCGCACACCAAATCATGAGCTCCTCTTCACTGGATTCTTCTGGTGGTGATTGGAAAATCACCTATTCTGGAAGTTCCACCGATGGTAAGTTCCTTGTTGGATCTCTGATTCTCTTGGCTCATCACTGCTTGGTCATTCTCAATGCCAATGGCTCACCACTTGAGGGTAGATGCATGGAAAATGGGGAGGTACTCATGATTGGTTCAGTGGTGAGGTTCCCCTCTCATCTTGCAAGAATCAATGATATTTCGACACCATCATCTGGTTTTCTTGGGATTTCTCATGTTATTGAAGACCATGTTGAAGATTTGAAACTTATGTGGCATGTTACAAGTTCTTCCTTGCCATCTGATGATTTGGACAAAGCTCCTGGTTTTTTGGTCCTTTATTCTCTTGCTAAGCGAGTTGTGTTGCTTAATCATGACAAGGTGGTGATTGATGCTAGATTCCTTCTTCAAAATGAGAAGATCTTCTCTGGTGTGACTTTGGATCTTGTAATCAAAAGAGTGGTGGTGGGTGCTCAAATTGCCGACGAGACTCTAGCATCATCGGACAAGATTAACAGATGCATTTCATTGGATTTCTCTAAAGGAAAGATTTTTGAGACAAATATGTTCAAAAAAATTGGCCATCACATCAATTTCTCTGGAGGATTACGCAGAAGGCCCCTGGTTGGCTCATTTGGTCATGCAAATTTTAAGATTGATGTTCATACTATTGGCATTGCACTCCAAGCTTGTTTTAGTGGCCGAGCCTCAAAATTTCAAGTCAAGATCCTCCAAGATAGAACATTTAGATTCTCTGTTGCATCACGTGTTGTGGGTTTTGAAATATATAATTCTAGTACTTTCTCAGATGAATCATTTGTCTTGAAGATCAACCTTTGGGGTGATGGAGGATCTTGCAGGTGGCTAGCCGGAATCGGGTCAAACATTCCACTTGACCCACATCCTTTCCTACCCCATGGCTTTGAGATTTTGCAGGTGGCTAGCCGGAATCGGGTCAAGAGGGTGGTGGTTCCTCGTCGACCGAGGGCTCATGAACAGTATGCTATTGTGCACATTCATCCCCTCCCCCCTGGTCCAGTTCCATTCGATAATATCAGCGATGTGTTGCAAGATTTCTTTTTCAATGAGGCTCGTGTTGATTTCCGTGATATTCAAGATTGTCCATTTGGCTCTGCATATGTTCAATTTACCAATGTCAGTGACCGAGACCGTTTAATTGTTGCGGGGCCAATTCCTTTCCAGGATGTTGCAATCTCTTTTGCTATGCACAATGAGGGCATTAACTAGCGTAGGACTCAATTTAACAATGAATGCTGGGTCATGCTCCTGGGTCCTCCACTTGATCATTGGCATACTGAGGATCTGAATGCTGTCTTCTCTGATATTGGTAAGGTGTTACTTTGGGAAAGGGACCCTAAGCACAAGGGCAGGATCATTGCTAAACTCAGAGTCACTGATCTTTTGGATGTGCCTAAAAGTGTTAGATTCACCATTGGGGACCTTGTGGAAATAGAATCATGGACTTTCTCTGTGGAACTTTTAAACAGCAACCTCCTGGGAGGGGGCCCACCTGATGAGGACCCACTACCTGATGATGATGCTGACCCTCATCCCTTGCCTGTGGTGGGACCCATTTTTGGCCCCCCTCCTCCACCACCTCCTCCACAACCTGAAGGGGACATTGGTGGATGGGACCAATGGGTTGATCCTGCTCCTCAACAGAATAATGCTGGTTGGGGTAATTGGAATGCAGTTTAAGGACATGTGTTTGCTGAGGGTGTTGACATGCCTATTGATAACTTGGATTTGCCACCTCAGGAGGCTGACAATGCTGTTACTGGTTCCATTCCTGTTGCCAATGCATCTTCTGACAATGACAAGGCTTCTGTCCATGGAGCTAAGGATATTGAAGTGGAACAACAGATTGTTGATGCAAACCAGGGTGTGGGCATGGGTGAGGGACTGCTTAATATTCTGCAGAATTACCAGGATGATGAGGAGGAGAGCCACCATGCTAATGAAGGGAATCAACAGGATGACTGGATGATTGAAGACACAAACCTTCTCTCTCCCAATGAGGCACACCTGCAAGTTGGAATGGCCCTCACTCCGTTTGTCAACTTCTTTGGGGTGTTATCTGCTAGGCAGTCCTTCACCAAGCAAGGACTGGAACTCTGGGACAGATTCTTTGCTCCACACATCAACAACCCCTCACCTAGCAAAGGCAAACTGCAATGTGATATCCTTGTAAGTTGGTTTAACTTTATCACCCTCATTCTCATCACTCCTAAAAAATTCAGTTGGGCAAGACACTTTCTCACTTCTCCCCTTTGGGATATTATAAAGGAGCCAATTGTAGAAGAAAATACATTTACTTTCATTAACCCTGATGAATGTGTTGGACAGATGCCTCCTCACTACCTGAATGAATGTCCATCAGACTTGATGGTGCCAAATGCTCCTGCAAAAAAAGGAGGGGTAAAGAACCATTGGTGGACTCTGAGGTGAGAAGGAGCCCCAGAATTGTGGAACTTAATGGGGGATTTAAAAGCCATGTGAATTGTTATGATCTTAATTGTCTCTCTTGCAATGCTGCACCACCTTGTCTCAGTAAGAAAGTTGTTAAGAACCTTGCTGATTCATTTTGCAAGGTTAAGGAGGGAGAACTTGAGAAAGGGCTGCTGAAGAAGAGAAGGGTCAATGATCTGACCATCAAGCCACCTGGAAAACCTAGACCAAAGAAGATTGGTTCTGACACAAACCTTCCAAGCAAGAAGAAAGGAGGAGCTGCTGATTCTTGTGGACAGCAGTCTAAGAAGAAAGCACCTAAATAATGTTTTTAATGTCTGCAAAATATTGTCCTTTTGTGACTGGATCAATTACCCTTGGAGTCTGTTATGAGTTGTTTAGAACCATTATGTTGCTATGCATGTTTATGACTTCAGTACCTTATGATATTTACAAGTTTGTTTGTGTGACTACAAATCTTGTGTCACCCCAATGCTCTCTTAACCTGTTTATCAATGAGTAACAATAGAAATTAGAAGATTCTGAACTGGAATCTCAGAGGAATTAACTCTGAGAAGAAGTGGTTGGCATTAAAAAGTAAAATCATTGAATCTAAATGTGATATCATTTGTCTCCAAGAAACCAAGAGAGAAACCTTTGATACAAATTATTTAAAGAAATTATGTCCAAATAAGTTTGACAGCTTTGACTTCCTACCTTCAATTGGTGCTTCTGGAGGGATCATCGTCATATGGAACAGTTCATTATTTAATGGAACCAGAGCATTCCAAAATGAATTCTCCACTTCTGTCACTTTCACCTCCCAACTATCTAATGACTCCTAGACTCTTACAAATATCTATGGCCCATGTCAAGCTGATAGGAAAATTGACTTTTTGGACTGGTTTTCCAACATCATTATGCCTGATAATGTGGATTGGCTTGTCTTAGGAGATTTTAATCTTATCAGAAGACTTACTGATAGAAATAAAAGTGGTGGGGGGATGTTAATGATACTATGCTTTTTAATGATGCTATCAGCAACCTGGGACTTATTGAACTACCATTGAAAGGAAGGAAATTCACTTGGAGTAACATGCAGAAAGACCCCCTTCTGGAAAGACTAGATTGGTTCTTTACTTCTAGCTCATGGACAACCAAATATCCATATACTTTGGTTACCCCCTTATCCAAGCCTACTTCTGATCACCTTCCATGTGTCATCTCTATTGGAACTAACATTCCCAAGACACAAATTTTTAGATTTGAAAATTATTGGCTTCATCATTCTGATTTTAAACAGATTGTGCAAAATGCCTGGAATATACCAGTGAATCACCAGGACTTGGCAAAAAGGATATGTGCCAAGTTGAAAAATGTGAGGAGAGGCATCAAGATATGGGCCAAACAGTTACCATGCTTAAAGGACCAAATTGATAAGGTCAATGACACAATTGACCTTCTGGATCTACTTGAAGAATCTAGAACCTTAACCATCAATGAATGGCACCTCAGAGATATTCTGAAATCCCATATTATCTCTCTACTCCAGAATCAAAACACCTATTGGAAACAAAGAGGAAAAATTAAATGGGTAAAACTAGGGGATGAGAACACAAAGTTTTTTCACTCCAAAGATACCATCAGTTATAGGCACAATTATATATCAATGATCAAGAATGATAGTGGGCATGAATTTTTTAATCACTATGACAAGGCTGATATTCTATGGAATGACTTCAAAGCAAGAATGGGTACATCCAACAAAACTGAGATGCATTTCAACCTTGCAGATTTCTATGGAAATGGAATGACTGATGATATGAAGAATTCACTTGAAAGACCTTTTCTTGACAAAGAAATTGAGGAGGCTATTTCTGATTTGCCAAATGACAAGTCCCCTGGGCCTGATGGTTTTAACAATGAATTTATCAAAAGTTGTTGGTCATTCATTGGAAATGATATCAAATTGCTGATCCATGACTTCTACAATGATAAAATCTCTCTTGAAAGCATCAATTCATCCTACATTACTCTCATTCCTAAAATTACATGCCCTTCTACCTCTTCTGATTTCAGGCCAATTTCCTTATTGAAATGTGTGTTCAAAATCATTACCAAACTTCTTGCAAATAGACTACAATCTGTTATTCTGGAATTGGTGCATAAAAATCAATATGGTTTTCTCAATAATAGATCTATTCAGGATTGCCTTGGATGGGCATTTGAATACCTATTCCAATGCCACAAATCAAAGGAGGAAATCCTAATTCTAAAACTTGATTTTGAGAAGGCATTTGATACAATTGATCACTTTGCCATCATAAATATCCTCAAAGCTAGAGGATTTGGCAGGAAATGGATCAAATGGATAGGAATGATTTTTGAATCTGGATCCTCTGAAATCCTTCTAAATGGGGTGCCTGGGAAAAAATTCTATTGCAGGAGAGGTGTGAGACAAGGAGACCCCCTTTCACCACTACTTTTTGTTCTTGTTGCTGACCTTCTACAATCTGTCTTGAATAAGTCCATGCACATGAATCTTCTAACCCCCCCAATAGATGGACCTCCCAACAGTGATTTCCCTGTAATTCAATATGTTGATGATACATTGGTGGTACTTAAGGCAGATGCTACTCAATTATTGTGCTTGAAAGCTCTTCTTCAAACATTTGCAAACTCCACTGGGCTCAAAGTCAACTACTTGAAGTCTAGCATGATGCCAATAAACTTATGTAATGATAGGTTGATGCATTTTGCTCAGACAATCAATTGTCAAAGTGGCAGCCTCCCTTTCACCTACCTTGGATTGCCACTAAGTATTTCAAAACCATCCATGGAACACTTTTTGCCTATTGTTCAAAGAGTTGAAAGAAGATTATGTGGTATAGCTGATTTCTTGAACTATGGAGGAAAACTGCAACTGGTAAAATCTGTACTGTCCTCACTCCCTCTATTTTTCATGAGCTATTTGGAGGTACCAATTGTCATCAAGGATCAAATTATAAAATACATGAGAAATTGTCTTTGGAGAAAAAAGACTGAATATGTTCAAGCAAAAGGACAAGCACTGGTATCTTGGGATAAAATCTGTCATCCTAAAAATCAGGGGGGTCTAGGAGTCCTAAATCTACAGATTCAAAATACTGCCCTCCTTCTAAAGAACCTGGACAAATTCTACAATCACCATGACATCCCTTGGGTTCATCTCATATGGGAAACTTGCTACAAAAATGGAAAATTACCTGGAAGAAGCATGGAAGGATCATTCTGGTGGAAATCTCATATCAAGTTAATTGATAATTTTAAAGGCATGGCTAAGTGCAATCTGAATTCAGGAAAGTCTGCCTATTTTTGGTCTGACCTTTGGCAAGATAAGTGCTTTATGAATAAATTCCCACATCTTCTGTCCTATGCTATGTCTTCAAATATCAGTGTACATGACTTCTTACATGCTGATTTCTTGGAGGATAATTTTCACCTACCACTTTCTCAACAAGCCTACTCTGAGTTTTTAATCATGGAAGAAAGATGCCAGGAAATTATGCAAACCACTCATGGGGATATCCATGATAACTCGAGCTATATTTGGGGGTCAGATAAATTTGAAGTAAAAAAGGCCTACTCATCCATGATTGGCTACTCCCCTTAACCACCACACTTCTCTTGGGTATGGACTTCCTCTTGCCAAAATAAACACAAATTCTTCTTCTGGCTTTTGCTTCTGGACAGACTGAATACAAGGAATCTTCTGAAAAGAAAGCAGTTCATCCTGCCTGACTACAACTGTGTAACTTCCAACTGTTACTTGGAAGAATCAGTTAACCATCTATTCTCGGAATGTTCTTTTGCAAACAAATGTTGGGACCATATTTACAGAAATAGAACTGCAAACTTATCAGGATTGGAAGCTATTTCAGACATCAAAGAAAAGTTGCACCTGCCATTTGCAATGGAAATCATTGTCATGGCTACCTAGGGTATATGGATATGCAGAAATGAGAAGATCTTTAATGACAAAAGACCCACACTTGAAATATGGAAAGCAATCTTCTATCAAGATATGAGATGGTTACAGTTCAGAATCAAAAGAAAATACAAGGAGAAATTCAAAACCTGGCTGAATCAACAATTAGATCAGGGATAGAGTAGATTTTACCCACTTTAGAGGTGGCTTTATCTTCTTGTTTTGATCTTCCTTAGATCAATACTATCTGTATTTTATCTTTGTAACATACTCATACCTTATAATAAAAAATTGTAGTGGGGATTCTCCCTACTGTTTCACCTCAAAAAAAAGGCTCATGCCTCAACATTTTCATCATCAAATCCTTTGGTGTTTCTCAACACATGTCAAAACATCTCAATAGAATGAAGCATCATTCCAAGGTTTTCGTAATCATTTTCACCAAGTATTCCCATCTAAAGTGATCAAGTTTAATGCTTAGCACTAGCCACTAAGGTTAAGAGTGTTCACTAATGAGGGGTGCTAATCTTCAATCTCATGCCACAGAATGACATCTAAGTATAACTAGATAGGCCTAATTTTATACTATTTATGCTATCTATACTACTTTCCAAATCCTCACAAAGCATTTACTAAAAGTAAAGAACTTTGGTAAAGTAAGAGAGTAAAGCTTGCAAGTAAAACTTGGGATGGGTATAAATCAAAGTATATAACCAAAGCATGCCTAATGCATTTGCTTAAGTTAACAAGGTGGCAAGTGTTAACTTGCTTAGTTCTAGCTTGCCTTGGTTGGTGCAGTGATTGAAGTTTTCTTCGTCTTCTTCGGGGTAAAACTCCTCCTCCTCGTATCCTTGGTCGGTACTATCGTCTATAAAGGAATACGGGGTACACAATCACCAAACAATACTTAACTAAGTCTATTTAGCACACTAAGGCTCACACTTGATGATCTAGCATCATCATAATCATCACATGAAATAAGGAACTAGTTTTATTCCTTTTATTTTAGAAAAGTAATTTCTACTCATCGAAACTAATTAAGATTTAATATTCTCCTAATATAATATGGGATCATGTGGACACATGTCATCACCACATATTCTAATACATGGGAATGTGATTTAAAAAGGTTGATCACATTTTATAAAGTTTAAGATTATTATTTAATAGATTTAAACTGACTAGAAATGCACTAATAGCATTCTTTTGGTACTAGTCTAAAGTCACTACATGCAAACCTAAATGTTTTTACATATTTAGATAGATATTGTCAAATGTGATTTTTGAGAGTTGGAATCAACTCAAAAGCTATTATTGTTGATTTTTGAAAAATGTTTGAAGTTGCAAAAGTCTCTGTCTTGTTACTTTTACTATAGAATATCTCTAACTCCAATTGACTAAAATCCAACGGGCTTGGATAGATATTTTAATTACCTTTCTAGCAAAATTTGAATCATGCCATTTGGTTCAGTAAAACTCTATGAATTGATTTTTGAATCTAGGCACATAATAGGATTTCAACTAATTGGAAAATCAATATTTGAATTTCCAGGCTTGGGCAGGAACGTTAAACGGGCCGACCCAACTGCACAACACAGCGCAGCGTGCGGCTGACAGAGGGGGTCCACTGGTCAGCGAAACATCTAACGCGAAACGATATCTTTCAACCTGGGCGCTACGATCTAATTCTAATCCAATGGCTGAGGGTCGTTGTCGACGACGAACAGCTCCGGCGATGAGCTAAACCTAATGCGGCGGTGGGGGTCTCTCAGGGCTCACCTAGGCTCCAGCTAGGCTCGGCGACAGGGGCAAACGACGTGGTAGACGATGGCGAGGCGAGGCGCAGTCATGGCAGAGCTTGGGGTGGCCGGAATCGATGGTGCCCTTCTCCTCCAGCAGCAGCGGACTCCGGTGCAATTCCGGCGTGGCGGTGCTTGCCTTGCTCAGAGGAGAGGTGGGGAAGGTCAGCGAGGAGTGGGGAGTCGAATGGTGTGAGGAATGGAGGCTAGGGTGGTCTCCTTTTATAGCTCGGCGAGGGGTTCGAGCGGTGTGGCGGTGAGCTCAACGATGGCGTCACTAGAGGCAGCTAACGGCATGGGTGAGGGCGTAGGACGGTGTGGTGTCTCCTGGCGGTTCTCACAGACTTAATGGCGCGGCGTGGGGTGGCTTGGTTTGGTCTGGCGCGTGCGGCGCTCTAAGCGGAGGCAGTGGTGTTTGCGGCGGTGTACGGCAGCTGCGGGTCACACGGTGGCGAATGGGAGTGTCTGCCGGGGTTAGCATGATCATGGCGAGGCTGTGCATGCGCGGTGAGGGCAAGGGGCGAGCTGGCCAAGCTGGTCGGGCACGGTGCACTGGCGCCCTCTGGACACGGCGCAGAGAGGCAGTGCACAGCACGACTAGGGTGGTCCACGGCTCGGCTGGGGCTGTGGCCTGGATAGGGGGTGGCGGTAGAGTGTGGCGAGGCTAGTGGAGATGCTGGATGTGCGCAGGGCTATCTGGGGCAAGCTGGCCATGGTCGGCCGGTGATGACCACAAAACGGCAGTGCTCCACTATTCTCCACGGCGAAGGGGGCTTGTCTGCTGCTGCTAGTCACTCAGGGGGACAGGGGGTTAAGAGGGAGATCAATTGGTCGATGATCACTGTACAAAACAGTGAAGTTAGGCTAGAGATTATCCTGTGCATGCCAAGTGTTTGATGAAATGGCCGCATGAAATTTAGTTTTGAATTTTTGATTCAATTTGTTTGAGTGATCTTAGATTAAGCTTGAGAGACTAGGTTTGCTTGGATAGGTCAAGGTTAATTTATTTGATGGGTTTTTGAAAAAGTGTGATCTTAACACATACACTTGATTCAATTTTCAAATGTCCTTTAAAATGATTTGCTAGATGTTTTTGTAAGTTTGTAAAGTGGGCCTTGATACACTTTTACTTGGTCTAGCAAGGGGTGAAAAGAAGTAGAATTGTTTTTGTTGGAAATCCTCTTCTAGGAACACCTAAAGTGACCTAGTGGTTTAAAATGATCAAAATGACTATTTGCTTTATTTATTCCTATTTGATTTCTTTTTCTTTGGATTTTGTTTGTAAAAGGTCTAGATGATGTGGCATTCACCTTTAAACCATTCCACAACATTTGTAGTAATCAAACATGGCATATACACTCAATTCTATACTAATGCAAACACACATGCATTCACATTCATTTTCTTAATAAAAGTTTTTGTTAACCCTAAATTGGGTGATTAGGATTTAATAACCTTGATTAAAATTTTGGGATGTTACAAACCTTCCCTCCTTAAACAAAATCTCATCCCGAGATTTAAGAAAAACTAGGACCTAAAGAGATCAGGAAACTCAGTCCTAATGTAATCTTCTTGCTCCCAGGTAGCTTCTTCCTCGGTATGGTTGCTCCATTGGATCTTGAGAAACTTGATACTCCGGGTCCTGGTGGTTCTGAAAGCTTCTTCCAAGATATGGATGGGAACTTCATGATACGTCAAATCCTTGTTGATATCTATGGCTTGGTGATCGATGTTCTTGAATACTTCAGTCTTCTCTGGAACTTCTAAGCATTTGCGAAGTAATGAGATATGGAACACATTATGGATGGCTGACATCTCCTCTGGCAATTCCAGTTGATAAGATACCTCTCCTTGGTGATTCAGAATCTTGAAGGGTCCAATGTATCTGGGACTAACTTTCCTTTCAGTTGAAAATGTTCACTCCTTTCAAAGGTGACACTTTGAGATACACAAAATCTCCGACATTTAAAGGCAGGTCTCGACATCTCTTGTCAACATAACTCTTCTGTATGGATTGGGCGGTCTTGAGGTGTTCACGGACTTTGTGAACCTTCTCTTCGGCTTCTCATAGGATGTTGGGTCTGAAAATCTGACTCTCTCCTATTTGCGACCAATTGAAGGGGGTATGACACTTCCTTCCATACAGAAATTCAAATGGGGCCATTTGCAAACTGGCTTGATAACTGTTGTTGTATGAGAATTCTGCGAAAGGTAGACAATCTTCCCATTTTGATCCATACTCTATAACACAAGCTCTCAACATATCTTCTAAAATTTGGTTGACTCTTTCAGTTTGTCCATCGGTCTACGGGTGATAAGCTGTGCTGAAATTCAGCTTGGTTCCTAATCCTTCTTGGACTTTCTGCCAAAATCTTGAGGTAAATTGGGTTCCTCGATCCGACACTATGGTCTTGGGGGTTCCATGCAAACTGATGATTCTAGCAATGTACAACTCTGCTAGCTTCGAACTCTGGTAGGTTGTCTTGACATGTATAAAATGAGCTACCTTGGACAGTATATCAACTATGACTCAAATAGAGTCATTTCCCCTACTAGAAGTAGCCAAATCGGTGATAAAATCCATTCCAACAGAATCCCATTTCCATTCTGGAATCTACAATGGTTGCAACAGTCCTGCGAGTCTCTGATGTTCCGCCTTGACTCTTTGATAGATATCACACTTGGCGATGTAGCTTCCGATTTCTCTCTTCATCTTGTGCCACCAAAATTGCTCCTTCAAATCTTGATACATCTTCATTCCTCCGGGGTGGATAGAATAAAGAGTATCATGAGCTTCTTGCATGATAACTTGCTTCAGCTCGGAATCTGCTAACACACAGATACATCCTTTGTACCACAAAACTCCTTCTTCATCTACGGTGAATGCGGGTACCTTTCCTGTACTGATACGACACTTGATTCCGTCGATACTTGCATTCCTTTCTAGGCTTCCTTGATCTGACTGATCAACGTGGGTTGAATTTCTATGCTAGCTAAAAATCCTTTGCTAACTAGCTCTGTTCTAAACTGCTCCAACTCTTCATGCAAACTTGGCTGAGCTTCTTTGATCATGGTGTTTACCTACATGGCAATCGGCTAAGAGCATCCGCTACTAAGTAGGCTTTGTCGGGGTGATAGTGAATGTCAAGGTCATAATCCTTGATTAACTCTATCCATCTCCTTTGTCTCATATTCAGCTCCTTCTGGGTGAAGATATACTTCAGGCTCTTGTGATCCGAATAAATCTCACAGCGGTTACCCATAAGGTAATGACGCCATGTCTTCAATGCCAAAACTACGGTTGCTAGTTTGAGATCATGGGTAGGGTAGTTTTGCTCATGCTGCTTCGGTTGCTGGGACAAATATGCTATGACTTTCCTTCTTGCATCAACACACATCCGAGACCAATCTTGGATGCATCACAATACACATCAAAAGGCTTCTTGATATCTGGCATAACCAAGATTGGGGCTGAAATCAATCTCTTCTTAAGCTCTTGAAAATTCGCTTCACATTTGTCCGTCCATTCAAACTTCTTATCTTTCTTCAGCAGTTGGGTCATCGGTCTTGCGATGCTCGAAAATCCTTCAACAAACTTGCGGTAATATCCCGCTAATCCGAGAAATGCACGGACTTGAGTTTGGGTGGTTGGGGCTTTCCATGCTTCAACATCTTTGATCTTGGTAGGATCAACAGCGACTCCTCCTGCTGACACAATATGTCCGAGGAATCCTACTTCTTTCAACCAAAACTCACATTTGCTAAACTTGGCATACAGTTGGTGTTCTCTAAGGGTTTCAAGGATGGTTCTCAGATGTAGCTCATGGTCTTCTTCTGACTTTGAATAGATTAGAATATCATTGATAAAAACAACGACAAACTTATCCAAGAAATTCATAAATATCTTATTCATGAGATTCATGAAATAAGTGGGGGCATTGGTTAATCCAAAAGACATGACCGTATACTCATACAATCCATATCTGGTGGTAAAGGCGGTCTTTAGAATATCCGTTGCACGAATCTTGAGTTGATGATAACCAGATCTAAGATCAATCTTAGAAAACACTCTGGCACCAGTCAACTGATCAAATAGATCCTCTATCTTGGGCAGTGGGTACTTGTTCTTGATGGTGACATCATTCAGCTTCCGATAATCCGTGCACAAACGATTACCTCAATCTTTCTTGTCAACAAACAAAACAGGCGATCTCCATGGTGATGCACTTGGTTGAATCAAACCTTGCACCAGCATAGCATCAAGTTGCTTCTTCAGCTCCACTAGTTCTGATGGGTTCATGCTATAGGGTCTCTGAGCTATGGGTCCAGTTCCAGGAATTAGTTCAATAATAAACTCGATATCCCGATCTGGGGGCATACCGGGCAATTCATCTGGGAATACGTCGGGGTATTCACAGACTACTCTAACTTGGTCTAGGGTTGGTTGGGCTAGACTCGTGTTGCACTTGAATTGACGGGGCAAGGTTTCAGATACATGCTCTACTGATACTCCAGAGCTACTGGTCATGGTTATGGCCTTCTTGGCATAGTCGATTAATCCTTTATGTTTCAACATCCAATCCATTCCTAGTACTACTTCCAAACCTTTGGTTCCAAGTACTATTAGATTGGCATAAAAATCTATCCCATGGATTCTGATAGGTATAGCCTTGCAAAATTTTCTAGCTTTGGTGGTTGAACTAGGTGTTTGAACTATCATTACATGCTTCAATTTGGTGGGTTGAATCTTACTAGTGCATGCAAATTCTTCTATAACAAACGAGTGCGATGCTCTAGAATCAAACAACACTCTTGCTAATACTGAGTTAATAGAAAACATACCCAGCACAACATCTGGCGCTTCCTGGGCTTCTTCAGCGTTCATGTGGAACAAATGGCCGTTGCGGTTAAGTAAATTCCCTGGGGCGAATCTTCTTCCAGGCTGAACACGGCGCTTCTGCTGAGCGGGTGCATTCACATTGGTGGCGGCTGCAAGCTTCTTGGGGCACTCATTGGAGTAGTGACCCTTGACTCCACATTCAAAGCAAGTAATCTAGGACTTGTCCTTGGCGGCAACAGGCACAGCATTGCTTCCAGTCCTTAGGGCAGTATTGTTGTTGTTGTTGTTGTTGTTGGAATTGGGCAGTGCACAGTTGAAGTTGTTGGAATTGCGGGGGTTGTTGTTGTGGTTTCCTCTAGACTTCAGGCTTCGTCCGCTATGATTGGGGTAGCTTGGACGGGACATCGGGGGTCTGATGTTTCTTGGGGCATATCCGTCAAATGGGTGGGGTGATACTTCTGAGCATGGTTGGATCCACTCTAGTGCATCATTCTGCGCTTGTGGTTGTCATTGGCTTGGTTGATATTCCCTTCCATCTAGATGCCGGAATCTACAAGCTCTTCTAGGTCTTCAAAACGGATGTTGACTAACACCGTTTGCATCTCATCATGCAATCCATTCAGGAACCTTTCCTTCTTCTTGACTTTGGTGTTGATCTCATCAGGGGCATATCTAGCTAAGGACAAAAATTTGTCACGGTACTCAACTACCGTCATCCTTCCTTGCTTCAATTCTCTGAACTCATCTCTCATCCGGGTGACTAACCCTTGCGGCACATGGGTGCGGCTGAACTTGGTCTTGAAAGCTTCCCAAGTCATGATCTGACCCTGGTTCATAGTACGGGTGCTATTCCACCAGGCTCTTGCATCTCCTGCCAGATAATGGGTGGCAAACAGTACCTTCTTGTTGGCGCAACTCCTACGACTTCTAGATTGTTCTCCATAGTTTGCAGCTATTCATCAGCATCTAAAGGGTCCTCAGACTTACTAAAGATAGGGGGATTCGTATTCTGGAAGTTCTTAAGCTTGGATCCATGATGATCCTGATTTCCTTGGCCTTGACTATTGTGGGCCATCTAAGCTATCTGTTGTAGGGTGGCTAGATTGGCTTGGCGTTCTGCTCTACTAGCTTCACGGTCGGAAACGAGCATCTGAAGAATCTGCAGCATTGGGTCCTACGATGAGCTGCTTCCTCTGGGATTTCCACGAGTCATCTGAAGATTGAGATAGATAATGATATAAGAGGGGAATTTCTAAGGTTCATGGTTTTATTTTCAAAAGCTATAAACTTTGAGTTTGACTCAGGTTTTGCAAACTAACTTCTTCTTCTCATTCATTCAAGCACACAATACAACACACACCACAACACATAAGAAAAATAGATGGTTTTAAGGACCATTCTGTAAAACTAAGATACAGTGGGACCGGTACAATTCATTCTTATGGTAGTGATCAAGTGCATCTACTCATCATCGATGAAGTCGGAATCATCATCATCGGTGTAGAAATCCATGGCATCATCGTCTAGGTAGTCGTTGTCATCACTGAGGTACAAGTGAGGATCTCCCTAGATGTCTTCACCTTCTTCCTCTTCCTTTGCTTCTAGTTGGACTTCTTGCTCACGGATGGTCTTCTTGAGGTCGGCCACCTTCTTGCAAAGACGAGCGATGGTGCGATCCTTATTCTCGCGTTGACGACTAAGTGATTGGCGATCTTTGACGAGCATGACGAGAGTCTGGTTCCTCTGGGCGGCAATGGAAAGGTTGTGGTTAGCGTAGGCTCGAGCATTGTCCATTTCCTTCTGCCTATCATACAGTAGGAAGTCAAGATTTTCCACCTAGCGCTTCATCTCTGTGTGACTTGGCATCACCAATGGCATTCCCATAGAATCACGCCTTGCAAAGTGAGCAAAGCAAGTTCCCTGGATCAACTTGATGTTTTGCCCACACAGACGAGCAAGAGCTTCGTGCATTGCCTTGGCTAATCCATCTAGCCAGTTGTTCTCCCGCATGGTGAATTGAATCTTCTCAGAAAGGGGTACTTCCATCTTGCCTCTGAGATCTGCAACTATCAGCCACTATAGATCTCCTCCTGGGTGATCGTTGAGTTAGGCTCCGAAGAATTCCGGATGCGGGCACTCAAGATACTCAGATAGTGCATCGAGATCCCTCTCAAAGATCAGTTGGCCTCCATTGCCCAACTGGTAGAACTTCCAATACTGAACTTCCATCTATAATAATTTAGGATGAGTAAGTTAGTGAGGTGATCAAGTGTGTCAAATTTGATGTAGGAATGTAAGAATTTTGAGGAACATGAATTTTTTTGAAAGAATCAAGGATAAGAGTGGGAATAGGTTTTCATAAATACTCACCTCTTTGGTTTTGAAACTAAGTTTTTGTTCGGACGTCCATTCTAACTAGGGTCTCCTATGGTCAGGATGGCTTTGATACCAACTTGTCAACACCTGGATTTTTAATCCCAGATGCCTGTTACGCCATACATCGCAATCCCAGGATTACCATTTTTTGCGAGACATAACAGATTGGATATCACAGTACATCATTGATACATTGCAAATGTATCTATAATTTTTGATGTTCCATGCTTGGTTTTATCCACTTTCTTGTGTTTTGTTCCAACTTTGGAGTACTTTTCATATGATTTCTTGGACTAACTTATTAACAAGAGCCACAGTGCAGCCTGCTTTTCTCGCTGTTTTTGGTTCCAGGAAAGTCAGAAAATGAATATTCTCGGAATTGGACGGGACAAAAGCCAAAGTGCTTATTTTTCTGGAAGGGATCAAGTGCCAGAATACGAGACGGAGAAGGGCCAGGGAGCCACCACACCACCTGGCCGCGCGGCTAGGCCTGGCCCACGCTAGGGGGTGGTGTGGCCGCTCCTGGCACCCCCTCGGCCTCTCCTTCCGCCTATAAGTTTCCCTCGGGGCGAAAACCCTAAGTACCCGATCAAAAATCCATGAAAGAGTCTGTAGCCACCGTCATCTCCATCCCTAGATCAGGAGGGATCTTAAGCTCTTCCCGGCACCCTGCCGGAGAGGGGAATTCACCCTGGAGGCCTCCTTCATCACCATGCAAGCCTCCCGTGTGATGCGTGAGTAGTTCATCCTTGGACTACGGATCCATGTAGTAGCTAGATGGCTGGTTTCTCCTCCTTTGTGCTTTCATGTTTAGATCTTATGAGCTCCGTTCATGATCAAGATCATCTTTTTGTAATCCATACATGTTGTGTTTGTGGGGATCCGATGGATATTGAGATACTATTTCAGATTGATTATTGATTCTATCATGTCTTTGTTATTTGTGATCTTGCATGCTTTCCGTTGTTAGTAGCTATCTTGGCCAAGTAGATGCTAGCAACTCCAAGAGTTAGTATTTATGCTCGATAGTGGGTTCATGCCTCTGGTAATCTGGGGAAGTGACAGAAATCTCTAAGGTACTAGATGTGATGTTGCTACTAGGGAGAAAACAACAATCCTTTGTTCATAGAAAAATCGTATTGTTTACCTTACACACAATTCGTAAAGCAATAATCTGTTGCTTGCAACTTAATACTAGAGGGGGTTCGGATGATAACCTGAAGGTGGATTATTAGTCATAGATGCAGTTGGATGACGGTCTATGTATTATGTTGTATTGCCCAATCAAGTCTCAAAGGAGTCAAGATGATTAGTATATGCATGTATTGCTTTCTCGCTGTTTGTCAATTGCCCCGCTGTAATTTGTTCACCCAGCATGTTATCTATCTAAGGAGAGCCACCTCTAGTGAACTATGGATCCCAGACCTTGTCTTTTATATTCAATCTACAATCTTTTACTGATTTGTGTTTACTTTCTGTAAACTTTTACTTCTTTCCATTCGATGCGTTTAATCCTTTGTTTTTAGCAAAACACGGTGAGATTGATAACCTCATCGCAAGTTGGGGACAAAGTTCTGTGGTTGTGTTGTGCAGGTCTCCACGTTGCTACTAGCACCGGTAGTGCGCCCTGCCAAAGCTTAGCTAGTAACACCTTTGGGGTGTTTCCTTGCTCCTACTGGTTCGATTAAACCTTGGTTTCATAACTGAGGGAAAACTTGTTGTTGTGCTCATCATACCTCCCTCTTGGGGTTCCCAACGAGCTCTACGTCGATCGTCGAGCGCATCAAGACGTTTTCTGGCACCGTTGCCGGGGAGTCAAGGACATCTTCACAAGGGGAGTCCCTCATAACCAATCTCTTTACTTTGTTGTTTTTGTTTTTCTTAGTTTTTTTTTGCTTTGTTTGCTTGTTTTGTTCTTCAAAAACACAAAAAAAATAGTTTTACTAGTTTGCTTTCTTATTGGAAAAACACAAAAAAATTAGTTCCTATCTTGAGTGCCACTATGTCTAGCCTTGCTTCAATCACTATGTCACCCGAGGAAATGATTTTCACTTTTAAACAAGGAATTGAGGAAAGGTTTAAGGAAGCTTGGTCTAGAATCTCTGATCTACATGAAAAAATTGAGCCTAAAATGACTCAAAGCTTGTTCCTTAGCAGTTTTTACCTTGGGATTGCTCTTTGCTATAGATATGCCCTCGATGCTATTGTGGGAGGAGATTTCCTCCAATGTAATGAGGATGATGCTATTAATGCTATAAAGAAATTGATCCTCACTTACAACATGCCTAGCCAAACTGATATTTCCTTCGCAAAAATATTTGCTAGGTTGGATACTCTTGAGGCTAGCATTACTAGATTAGAAGGGTGCTATAATACTCTTAGGGAGCATCACAATTATGTTCCAATAAATTCTGAACCATCAAAGTGGCTCCCTACAGTAAAGATTGAGATAAACACTGAAACTTTTCAAGCCCGCTGTGATATCATGTCTGAATTTTGCCTTATGCCCCAGGATATTTATGAATCTTTGAATATTTGGGGGCTTACGGAAGGAGGAAAAGAAATATCTCTTGATAATAATACTACCATATTACCTCTTGGAATAGCTGAAGTAGTGTTTACAAAGATCCTTGGGAAAATGATTTCTATTGATTATCTTGTTATTGAATGTGCAGGAAAAGGACAAATTACACTTGGAAGGTCCCTATTAGAAATCCTTGGAGCAATAATAGATGTGGGAAAGGGGACCATGCACCTTTCTTCTCCACCAAACAATCACATTTTCCCAAAGGATAAGAATAAAAATAAGAGAGGTAGGGCAAGAAGGTTGGTTTTAATGCTTCTTCATTTGAGAACACTTGATTCTTTCTTTGGTTCTTATGCCTAACTTAAAGGCGTTAAAGAAAAGTACTTGTTGGGAGATAACCCAAGAGTTTTAGATGAGTCTTGGAAGTTATTACTTCAGTAATAACCGCTCCTTATCCTTTTTATTTGCTTTTTGTGCCAAGAGTAACCTCTAATGAGAATGAAGTAATGATTGAGAAAGTTGCTGTCCCGAAACAGATTTCTGTGCTTCACCGTAAAAATTCCTGAGAGAACTCTGTACGTCGGATTGAGCTGTAATGTTTTGTGCTTCTGCCCCAGGTTGTTATATAACTTTCGTTAGTTCAACACTTTTTGATTTGAGCAACAGAAGGTCTTCGAAAAAATTCGTCTTTACCTGCTGGTCTGTATTGACAGATTTCTGCCATTTTCTGCATTTGCTTCTTGTTGGTTCATTCTTGAGTTCTTTTGGGGAGTTGAGCTTTTTGAGGGAAGTGCTACAGTAGCTAGTGTTCTAATGGAGGTTTATTTGGTGTTATAACTGAACATTAAGACTTATTTATCTTGAGTGCACTAATGTTGCTAATAAAGATTGTGTGAAGTTTTGTATGAAGGAAAATTTTCAGGTGTATGGAAGGAATGAGTAATGAGATGAAGGATGGACTAAAGCTCAAGCTTGGGGATGCCACGCGTGTCACCCCAAGAAATATCCAAGAATTACAAGCGTCAAAGCTTGGGGATGCCCAAGGCATCCCCTTCTTCATCAATAAAAATCCCAGGTTTCTTCCAAACGCTTCATTTTTATTGTTTCATGCACAGTTGTGTTGTTCTTGGAGCGTCTTCCTTTTCTTTTTCGTTTTGGTTTTTAGTTTTCTTGGTTTGCTTAGTTTTCTGAATAAGTTGGTTGGACCCCCTCTTTCATACGTTGGTTTGCAATTAGTTTGGTTTGGTTTGGAAAAGAGTAGGAAAGTTCATGCTTATGTGGTAAAAAGAGCTCGTTTTTTACTGTGGCTATGCTTTGTCATGCCATGCTTGATATTGTTTTGACTTTATGCTTACTATTCTTTGCTGTAGCATGAATTTTTATAAACAATTGAAATTCCTTAATGTGCCTTGGATGAATTATGCGTTGTTTTAGCATATTAAAGGATAGTATAGTGGTATTCTCCTTTGATGCTTTATTTGGGTTGACTTGGCACATGCTCACACCATGTTATGACTGTCTCAAGTCACCATAGCCTTTATGATCCTTTAGTTTTCAACTTGTAGTATCACTTTATGCTTTGATCAATGATGTTTTGTCGCTCTGCATGATTATGGCCATTATTGCTCTCTTAGTTTGTCGCTCCCAGTCTTTTGCTAGCCTTCACAACAAAGTATGAGTTCCACTCATGCATCCAACTCCCTAAACCAAGTTTTTCCAAAGAGTCCACCATACCTACCTACTATCTTATGCTATTCCAAGTATATTCATGCTTTTGTCTATCTTTCACTTGTTATGAGAAAACTAGTGATTAAAGCTCTCACGAACTTGATGGCACACTTTACTTTATTGCCTCTAATAAACTTGAACCATTGGGTCCTTCTTTATTGCGTATATGCTTGCGCTTTATAAGTTGAAGTTAGCAGAACCATGTTTCATGGGGAACGCTTTCAACATTGCACTTGTACTTTGTACCCCGTTGATATCATGTTCTTTTGCTTACGGATCCCGGTGGTGTGAAATAAAAGTGGAACTTGTAAGATCATGGAGTTTGTATGTGTGTTAGAGAAACGCCTGGGCCGCTAGCCTAAGCCATGCCTAATCATGGTGGAAACTTGCAGCATCACCATAATGAGCACTCTATGAAGCATCCTCAATAAAAACCTATGCAAATAGCAAATAAAAAGATCGCTGAGATGCTCATTGTCTACTTGCCTTGTCATTTTGATTATGGGAAAGCTCCGTATCATGTGCAAGGGTACCCGCTTAGCGGTTCTTAATGATACACATATACTTACAATGACAAGAGCTTACTCGTGACTGAAGTTGAGTAGCATGAGGATCGGTCTTCGTAAGTAAGGGGCATGAGATTTCGGTTTATAACTTGTCAAGAATATCCTCTTAGTTGTGTCACTTTAACCTTAATCACCTTCAAGATGCTTATGATAGGGGCAATGAGAGCTGAAAGCTATAAGTACCATAATTTTTGGAAGCTCTTTATGAGACTTGAATCCCTACCTCCTTTTACAAAAGGCCTTTCTTCCACCATTACATTGAGTCTCCACCTTCTATCTTTATGCACTACTTTGAGAGCATAGTGGCCATTCTTAGTTCTATGTGCATTGTCCCAGGACTAGTTGATTGATGCATAACTTGTTATTGCTTGTTTTAAACTATTGTATCTAGTCACTCTTATGAACTTTGAAGCTGTCTTTTGCATTTATATTTGCTACTCTATTGAAGGACAAGTTGAATACTTTTATGCTATGTTTTCTTTATGTGAAACAAACAAACGTCTTGCAAAGCATGTTATTCATGAATCTTTTGTTTGTACCTTTTCATGTTGCATCATAGTTTCTTTGCTTATTGCTAGAACATTGTCTTTCATGTTATGATTGAAGTACTATGATCCCAGCTTTGAATGTTTTGCAAATACTTTGATCAAGTCTTTGATGGTGCATGTCACCTCAAAAATTATTTCTTTTTATCACTTACCTACTCAAGGATGAGCAGGAGTTAAGCTTGGGGATGTTGATACATTGCAAATGTATCTATAATTTTTTATGTTCCATGCTTGGTTTTATCCACTTTCTTGTGTTTTGTTCCAACTTTGGAGTACTTTTCATATGATTTCTTGGACTAACCTATTAACAAGAGCCACAGTGCCAGCTGCCTGTTTTCTGCTGTTTTTGGTTCCAGGAAAGTCAGAAAATGAATATTCTCAGAATTGGACGGGACAAAAGCCAAAGTGCCTATTTTTCCGGAAGGGATCAAGTGCCAGATTTGAGGCGGAGGAGCCACCACACCACCTGGCCGCGCGGCCTGGCCTGGCTCGCGCCAGGGGGTGGTGTGGCTGCTCCCGGCATCCCCTCGGCCTCTCCTTCCGCCTATAAGTTGCCCTCGGGACGAAAACCCTAAGTACCCGATCAAAAATCCATGAAACAGTCTGTAGCCACCGTCATCTCCATCCCTAGATCGGGAGGGGTCTGAAGCTCTTCCCGGCACCACGGGAGAGGGAATTCACCACAGGCCTTTTTCATCACCATGCAAGCCTCCGGTGTGATGCGTGAGTAGTTCATCCTTGGACTATGGATCCATGTAGTAGCTAGATGGCTGGATTCTCCTCCTTTGTGCTTTCATGTTTAGATCTTGTGAGCTCTGTTCATGATCAAGATCATCTTTTTATAATCCATGCATGTTGTGTTTGCGGGGATCCGATGGATATTGAGATACTATTTTAGATTGATTATTGATTCTATCATGTCTTTGTTATTTGTGATCTTGCATGCTTTCCGTTGTTAGTAGCTATCTTGGCCAAGTAGATGCTAGCAACTCCAAGAGTTAGTATTTACGCTCGATAGTGGGTTCATGCCTCTGGTAATCTGGGGAAGTGACAGAAATCTCTAAGGTACTAGATGTGCTGTTGCTACTAGGGAAAAAACAACAATCCTTTGTTCATAGAACAATCGTATTGTTTACCTTACACGCAGTTCGTAAAGCAATAATCTGTTGCTTGCAATTTAATACTAGAGGGGGTTCGGATGATAACCTCAAGGTGGATTATTAGTCATAGATGCAGTTGGATGGCGGTCTATGTATTATGTTGTATTGCCCAATCAAGTCTCAAAGGAGTCAAGATGATTAGTATATGCATGTATTGCTTTCTCGGTGTTTGTCAATTGCCCCACTGTAATTTGTTCACCCAACATGTTATCTATCTAAGGAGAGCCACCTCTAGTGAACTATGGATCCCGGTCCTTGTCTTTTGTATTCAATCTACAATCTTTTACTGCTTTGTGTTTACTTTCTGCAAACTTTTACTTCTTTCCATTCGATACGTTTAATCCTTTATTTTCCGCAAAACATGGTGAGATTGACAACCTCATCGCAAGTTGGGGACAAAGTTCTGTGGTTGTGTTCTGCAGGTCTCCACGTTGCTACTAGCACCGGTAGTGTGCCCTGCCAAAGCTCAGCTAGTAACACCTTTGGGGTGTTTCCTTGCTCCTAGTGGTTCGATTAAACCTTGGTTTCATAACTGAGGGAAAACTTGTTGCTGTGCTCATCATACCTTCCTCTTGGGGTTCCCAACGAGCTCTACGTTGATCGTCTCTGTCTTGTTATTTTTACTATAGATTATCTCTAGCTCCAATTGATATAATCCAACAGGCTTAGATAGATATTTTAATTACCTTTCTAGCAAAATTTGAATCATGCCATTTGGTTCAGTAAAACTCTCTGAATTGATTTTTGAATATAGGCACATAATAGGATTTCAACTAAATTGGAAAATCAATATTTGAATTTCCAGGCTTGGGCGCGGACGTTAAACGGGCCGGCCCAACTGCACAGCACAGCGTAGTGCGCGGCTGACAGAGGGGGTCCACTGGTCAGCGAAACATCTAACGTGAAACGGTATCTTTCAACCTGGGCGCTACGATCTAATTCTAATCCAACGGCTGAGGGTCATCGTCGACAACCAATAGCTCCGGCGGAGAGCTAAACCTAACGTGGTCGTGGGGGTCTGTCGGGGCTCACCTGGGCTCCAGCTAGGCTCGGCGATGGGGGCAAATGACGTGGTAAACGATGGTGAGGCAAGACGCGGTCACGGCAGAGCTTGGGGTGGCCGGAATCGACGGCGCCCTTTTCCTCCAGTAGCGGCGGACTGCGGTGCAATTCCAGCGCGGCGGTGCTCGCCTTGCTCTGGGGAGAGGTGGGGAAGGTCAGTGATTAGTGGGGAGTTGAATGGTGTGAGGAATGGTTTGATACGTCCAAAACGTATCTACTTTACCGAACACTTTTGCTATTGTTTTTCCTCTAAACTTGTGTGATTTGGATACAACTAACACGGACTAACATTGTTTTCAGCAGAATTACCTTGGTGTCTAGTTTTTGTACGGAAAATCAAGTATCAGGAAAAATCCTATTTCACCAGAAGACTCACGGAGCCAGAAGACGAGACGGAGTAGGGCCACGAGGGTCCCACACCACCTGGCCGCGCGGGCTAGGCCAGGCCGCGCCTCGGGGTGGTGTGGCCGCCTTGGCTGCCACCTCGGCCTCCCTCTTCACCTATAGGATGCCCCTTGACCTAAAAACCGAGGGGGGTTTGATGTTTTTCTAGAAAGAGTTTCGATTCGTCGCCACCACCAGATTCTGCGAATCAGCACCAGAAACTCCATTCTGGCACCCTGTCGGGACGGGGAATTG
The DNA here is from genome assembly GCA_023614405.1 of Avena insularis. Lineage (NCBI taxonomy): Eukaryota > Viridiplantae > Streptophyta > Magnoliopsida > Poales > Poaceae > Avena > Avena insularis. The sequence continues at coordinate 473,007,655 of CM042694.1, forward strand.
GAGGAGATCATCGCCACCATCGCTTCTCCATCAACCATCCATCTTTCCCCCATCTATGAGTGAGTAATCCCTCGCTATAGGCTATGGGGATGGTAGGGATTGGATGAGATTGTTCATGTAATGGCATCGGATTGTTAGGGCATGGTGCCTAGTATCTATTATTAGTACTTTTTGACTTTGTTGCAACTTGTTATGCTTAATGCTTGTCACTAGGGACCGAGTGCCATGATTTCAGATCTGAACATGTTAGTAATTCATTATGATAGTATTGTTTATGGTCTTACCTACAAGTTGTATGCACACGTTATTGTCCGGAACCAATGGCCCCGAAGTGATAGCAATCGGGATAACCGGAGGGAATGGCTTTGATGTGAGGATCACATGTGTTCACGGAGTGTTAATGATTTGCTCCGGTGCTCTATTAAAAGGAGCACCTTAATTGCCATTAGTTCCCTTGAGGCCCCACTGCAAATGGGCTAGTAGGACAAAAGATGTTGTGGAAGTTCTCATTGCAAGCACGCATGACTATATATGGAACGCATGCCTATGATTATCTAGTACTTTGATGCTTTATCTTATTTATCTGTAATTGCCCTATGTCTTGATCGCCATGTGAATTGTCTTGTCCATGCAACGCCCGTCCATCCAGCGCTATGCCTACCACGGTTTAATCCTACTGTTTACTGCTATTGTTACTATTGTCTTACTTTTACTACTGCTGCTATTTTACTATTTCTACCATAAAACTGTTGCTAAAGATAAACTGCTGTGAGCAAGATTGTTTCCAGGTGCAGCTGAATTGATAACTCAGTTGTTAAGGCTTATAAATATTCTTTGGCTCCCCTTGTGTCCAATCAATAAATTGGATTTCACTTCCCTCAAAAATACTGTGATACACCCCCTATACTTGTGGGTCATCAAGACTATTTTCTAGCGCCATTGCCGGGGAGCATAGCTCTATTTATCAAGTCCACTTGGAATCACTATTGTTCGCTGCCATCCATCCATTATGGGTAAGTCTCGTGATGGCAAGGTTCATATTTTACCATCCACTATAAGAAGTGGTACGGTTCTGAACACCTCTGTTGCTCTTGATTCACCATCTGTTATGAGTAAGCTCCTTACACCACCACATACACATGTTACACACACTGCTACTACTGCTGAATCTGAAACTTCTGATACTTATGATGTTGCTTCTACTGTTCTTGATAAGAGTGGTTCATTAGGTCCTTTCCTAGATGCTACGATTGCTAGAACTATAGCTGGAAATACTGAAACTCCTAATGAAGACACTACTACACCTGTTAGTTCACCTGAGTCTAGAGAGAGTTATGATATTGAAGACGGTTATATAGAGATGACCGATGAATTTATTAAAGAATGACAAAACACCCATTATAGGAGTGCTATTAAGAGTCTCCTTGAGAGGCGTACTATAAAACCCAAATTGTCTCCTAATGCTAAGTTTGCTGCATCTCCCATAAACATTAAAGATAAGGATTATGATTTCTCTCTTGATTTATCTTACATAGCTATTGTTGAGAAAGAACCTTTTTGTGGGACTAAGAATGAGAGTGTGGTAGCACATATGACTGAGCTTTCTACCATGAGTGGCCTGTTTTCTGATGATATTAAGATGCGCACCTACTTTGTTGCTAAAATTTTCCCTTTTACATTGAAAAGAGAAGCTAAAACTTGGTTTAATAATTTACCTCCTGGACCTATTGATAGCCCTGATTGCTTGATTAGTACTTTCCTTCAGAAATATTTTCCTCCTACTGATAGACATAGGGAGAGAAAGAGATATTGCCTGAATCATGGGCAAGGTTTTGTGCCTTGATTCATGCACAAGCTGGATGTCCATTACCTAAAAATGAGCTTCTAGATATATATTATAATGGACTAACTGAAGAATCTAGGACATACCTGGATAGTTGTGCTGATTGTGTTTTCAGGAATAGAACTCCAAAAGAAGCTGAGGAATTAATGGCTAGAATAAGAAATAATTATGAAGACTGGACTTCGTCTGAACCGGCTATACCTGAGACAACTACACCTGAGTTAACTATGCATGCGCCTATACCAACATCAAAGAAGAGGGGAGTTATTGAACTGAATGATGAAGTGATGAAGGAAGCCAAGAAATGTCTTAAGGATAAGGGTATTAAAGCTGTAGATGTAAAGAATTTACCTCCTATAGAAGAATTATGTAAGCCCATCTCCCACTCATCCACTATTGAGGTACATTCTCTCCAACACTTTGATGAAGGTGATATTCCTTACTCTAAACCTCCTGATCAATGCTTAGAAGAATTTGATATTTTTTATGGTTAAGCAAGATAATTTTAATAAAAGGGTGCAAAATTATCTAATGGAAAACTCTAGAGCTATTATGGAGTTAAAAGATATTGTGGAAAGAACCTCTAATGATGTTAAAATGCTTGTTAAACACTTCCAAATGGTTCAAACTCAAATTGATCAGCTTATTAAAGTACAAAAAGACTTCCTAGTTAATGCTGCTAAAGAAAAACGTGCTTATGAAATTAGAACTAGAAGTGGTGCCGCCACTAAGGATCCTCTATATCCTGAGCGGCATCCTAAAAGAATTGAGCAGGATTCTCAACAAATTGAAAATAGTGGTACTTCTCCTAAGAAAAGGAAAAAAGAAACATAAAACTATTGTAGAATCTCCTGAACCTCCTATCCATCCCAATAGTATATCTGTCTCTGATGCTGAAATTGAAAGTGGTAATGAGGAAAATGATGCTCCTGATAAAGAAAAAGTTGAAGAAGAACCTGAAAGGCACACTAAGAATACTAAATACACTAAAGAAGGTTTTGTTGCTAAGAAACATGGTAATGAAAGAGAGCCTTGGGTCCAAAAACCTATGCATTTCCCTGATAAGAAACACAAGTCAAAAGAAGATCAACACTACAACAAGTTTTGTGAGTGGATGAAACCTTTATTCTTGCAAATTCCTTTGACTGATGCTATTAAATTGCCTCCTTACTAAAAGTATATGAAGGATATTGTCTCTAATAAAAGGAAGATCTCAAATGAAGAAATTTCTACTTTGCTTGCTAATTATTCCTTTAATGGTAAGGTTCCAAAGAAACATGGAGACCTAGGGATTCCAACTATTCCTTGCTCTATTAAAAATAGTTATGTTAGAACTGCTTTGTGTGATTTGGGAGTAGGAGTTAGTGTTATGCCTTTTTCTCTCTATAAGAGACTTCAACTAGAAAAACTAATACCAACTGATATATGTTTGCAAATGGCTCATAAATCTACTACTGTTCCTGTTGGTATATGTGAGGATGTACCTGTTCAAGTGGCTCATAATTGCTTGATATTAACTGATTTTGTTGTGCTTGAAATGCCTGAAGATGATAATATGTCTATTATTCTTGGGAGACCTTTTCTTAATACTACAGGAGTTGTTATTAATTGTAATCAAGGAAAGGTTACTTTTAATGTTAATGACAAGGAGCAGACTGTCTACTTCCCCAAGAAGATTGACATGAATTATGTCCTAAATTCAATTGAACATGTTGAGGGCATTCAAGTTGGAGAAATATATTATCCCATACCACAAGAAAAATATGAAATTATTATGATTGGGACCATTGCTCTCAGGGTTGAGGTAACATAATCATTAGTGGAATACAAAGTTTTGTTTCATATAAAATTGTTTTGGTAACAAGACCTGATCAACCTTGTTAACAAAAGGATTTTAATGAATAGAACAATGTTTTCACCATGATTATCTTTGCTTACTTTTAGTCTTTCCATTTTAGTTTTTCTTTCACTTAGTTTACTTTTCTGTTGTTAGTTGCTTGCATATTAGAGTGTCTTAGAACTTCTAAAGTTTAGGATTCGTTTTGTTTTAGCATCATTTCAAAATCATCTTTCTGCAGAAAAATCATTCATCAATACCTGAAAATTGCTCAACAATAAAGTGTCTCAAAAAATTCCAGAAAATTCATATTAAATTTTTACGTGAAAAAAGGGGCAGAGAAGTGCCTGGGGAGTACCAGGGGGCCACCAGGCAGGCACACCATCTGGTAGCACGGCCAGCCCAGGGGCGCGCCTGGCCATGGTGTGGGCCACCCCTGGACCTCCACTCACTCTCTCACTTGCATATGCCTTCTCTCTCCCGAGAAAACACCAGCTCATTGCTCGAAAAATCGCGTTCTTGCTGTTCTTGCCCACGACTTTTCGATCTCCTTGCTCAGCCCATCTTTGCTGCTGAAATTTGGAGCATTTGTTCTCCGGTATGTGACTCCTCCGCTTGTCCAAGTAGATTTGTGTTTAGTGGATTATATCTTGAGTATTTTGCTGCTGTAGGTGATAGGTTATGAGAGCTTGTAAGCTTGTTCAATGCTTAGAGATATTGTTTTGATGGATGTTTAGGCCTCTTACAAGTCCCTATGAGTAGTTCCCTTCATTATGTATTCACTTTGAAATCACTTCTATAATGGATGTTTAAATTTCAGAATAAAATATGAACAAGCACCAACTCAACCAACATGAACTGAGGGTGCCTGAAGTTATGAAGGTTCATCGAGAGGAGGAAGTTTTTCCTTCCATCTATCCATGCCCCGAATTCATGAGGGCTGCTGGGATCTCTCAAGACTTCCATACTTTAATCACTAATGCAGGGTTGGAGCACTTTGTGGGAGATGAACCTCACCAATTTGTAAAGCTAACCATGTCTGTGGTGCAGGACTTTCGATTTAGTTGCTCTTTGCCTAACCCCATGGTTCACTACAAAATTTACAATATAGCTATCGACCTCCCTTTTGATGATTTTTGTGCATCTATTAGAGTACCTCAGTGGGGATCGTGTGGAAGGATTAAAGAGCGACCTACACCACTCATGGACTTGTATGCAGAGATTTGCCAAGGTAGCAACTTCTCGGAGGAGAACGGGAAAATCCATAACATTCATCTTCCGTCTATTCGCTACTTTGTTTACTTTATTGCCAAGTGCGTTCTCGCTAGGAAAACTGCTAATAAGTTATCCTCTTATGATCTAGCATTCATCTCAGCTGCTTTAAAATGAGATATGACTTATAATTTGGGTGCCTTAATAGCTTTCCGTCTTACTTCTAACCGTGAGAAAGGTGGAATTTGCGGAGGCCTCATTGCCTCTCGTTTATTAGCTTTGCATGGTTTAGTGCCTCATCATTTATACCTACAGTTTCCCATAGAGATACTTGACCTTAATTCCATGATACAACATAAATTTGTTTCTTCTTGGGCTAATTTGAGTGATTTGTCTTATAAAATAACCTTTCTCAAGGCTGGTTAGAGAAGGAGTAAGTCCGAGCGAGTTGTTCTTTTGCCTGCACCTGTTTTGTTTAACCTTGATAACATGGTAGGATGGTCACTCACCGAGAAAGAACTCGATGCATACTTGGGAGAGCTCTCCCAACAAGAGTAGGATACTGGAAGGGAGGTTACAGATGATTCGGTCCAGCCCTCGAATGAGGAGGAGTCTTCATATCAGCAACCTACCTATGATTGGGGAGCTTCTTCTTCCCAAGGGCTTAACCACGATCATTCTTACGATGACCCGCCTTCTTGGAACCCTTACCCGCATTGGTACTGATACCCACTTAGGCCAAAAGCCTAAGCTTGGGGGGAAGGTACATCGACACCACACTCATCTACATATCATGTTTAGTCGGTACTTTGTATATCCATGCTTCGTTCTCTTTTTATTTTTCGTTCTTGCTTTGTTTCTGCTTTCTAAAACACAAAAAGACCAAAAATATTTTCTTTGTTTCTCGTTGTTTGCTTTTTTTCTTTTTGCCTTGGTTTGCTTTTTCCTTTTTGGCTTTGTTTTAATTATTCGAAAAACCCAAAAGATTTTGCTTTGCTTGTTCTTCCTTTTTTCTCTTGCCTTTAAAACTCAAAAACACCAAAAATATTTGTTGTTCTTCTTTGGTTTTGTGAAGTTTGTTGCAGGGTTCAGCAGTCCTCAGTGGAGTTTGGTTTTCATGTTATTATTCAAGCCACGCAAGTGAAGGGCAATAATAAGGATTAATGACAACTTGAGGTGTGGTAAGAGGCTGGTAACGAACTCAATTTGTTTTCATTTTTGTACATGTACTCATCATTGTGGGCTTGCTTAGTCTGTTCATGTAGGGTGTATGTTATTTATGGATGCTTAGTAGTTCTTGCTTTCTTATGATTAGTTCCAGCTTGCTAATAGTTTGTAGCATGTCATATGAATATTTGCTTGCATTGCTCTAGTCATAACTTGGTACGACACCGTGGTATCCTCCTATGAGAGATTCACTTGAATTGACTTGGCACATGCTCACGCATGCACATGACTGAAATAATCAGTTAAGCCTCGATGAATTATTTTGCCTCAAGGGTCTTGAATAACTTTCATGCCATGATTAGTCATGTTTTGTTGCAAGCATGATTATGACAGTTATTGCTCTCTCGTTTGTCGCTCCCTTACTTTTGCTAGCCTTCACTTGTGCTGAGTATAATCTTTACTCGTGCATCCAACTCCCCAAAACCAATATTGCCAAAAGTGTCCACCATATCTACCTATTAGCATCAATTGCTATTCCGTGCATATTAAGTATGCCTTGTTTTCTTCTGAATAAAATGTTTGCTTGTTATGAGAAAGTTAGTTAGTAAAGCTCTCACGAATTTGATGGCACACTTTATTTTCTTGCACTTAATAAACTTGAACCATTGTGTCCATCTTTGTTGCGTATATGCTTGCGCTTTATAAGTTGAAGTTAGCAGAACCATGTATCATGGGGAATGCTTTCCACATTGCACTGGTACTTTGTACCTCGTTGATATCATGATTCTTTTGCTTATGGATCCCGGCGGTGTGAAATAAAAGGGGAACTTGTAAGATCATGGAGTTTGTATATGTGTTAGAGAAACGCCTAGGCCGCTAGCCTAAGCCATGCCTAATCATGGTGGAAACTTGTAGCATAACTATAATGAGCATTTTGTGAAGCATCCTCAATAAAAACCTATGCAAATAGCAAATAAAAAGATCGTTGAGATGCTCATTGTCTGCTTGCCTTGTCATTTTGATTATGGGATAGCTCCTGTAGCATGTGCAAGGGATACCCCGTTGGCGGTTCTCTATGATACATATGTACTTATAATGACAAGAGCTTACTTGTGACTGAAGTTGAGTAGCATGAGGTTCGGTCTTCGTAAGTAAGGGGCATGATATTTCAACTTATAACTTGGCAAGCATATCCTCTTAGTTGTGTCACTTTAACCATAACCATTTAAAGATGCTTATGATAGGGGAAATGAGAGCTCAAAGCTAATAAGTACCATACTTTTAGTATTTGGAAGCCTTTCAAACTTTTCAAAACCTTTTTCACTTCCTTTTTGAGTCACCACTTATTCTTTGAGCACTTTCTTGAGAGCATAGTTGTCATTCTTAGTGTAATGTGCTTGTTTGAAAACTTGGTTATTTATGTCATCACTTTGATGCTTGTATCCCTGATATCTTTACTTCTAGTCTTCACCTGAACTTCAGAGGTGCCTTGGCATTTATATTTGCTCTACAATCAAAGGCAAGAAAGATACCACTCTATCATACCTTTTTACGAGCATTGCAATGTTGCTTGTGTTTATGTTTCATGCTACCTATTATTTTTGAGTTGGAATCTCTTCATAGCTTGCAATGACTATTGAGTAAACATCAGTTGCATACTCTTTATTGTGAATTGTCTAAGTTGTTGATCACATGCTGAGAATATATACATCATATGAAGCAAATGTGTTCATGAAAGTTTATTTTATCGCACTCAGTTTTCAACTGAATTGCTTGAGGAAAAGCAATAAGCTAAGCTTGGGGGAGTTGATACGTCCAAAACATATCTACTTTCTCGAACACTTTTGATATTGTTTTTCCTCTAAACTTGTGTGATTTGGATACAACTAACATGGACTGACGTTGTTTTTGGCAGAATTACCTTGGTGTCTAGTTTTTGTGCAGAAAATCAACTATCAGGAAAAAACCCGGAAAATATGCCAAAAATCCTATGTCACCAGAAGACACGGAGCCAGAAGATGAGACGGAGTAGGGCCACGAGGGGCCCACACCACCTGGTCGCGTGGTCCAGGCCAGGCTGTGCCTGGGGGTGGTGTGGCCACCTCGGCTGCCCCCTCAGCCTCCCTCTTCGCCTATAAGATGTCCCTTGACCTAAAAACTTAGGGGGGTTCGACGTTTTTCCAGAAAGAGTTCCGCTTCGCTGCCACCACCAGATTCCGTGAATTAGCACTAGAAACTCCGTTCTAGCACCCTGCTGGGATGGGGAATTGGAGGAGATCATCGCCACCATCGCTTCTCCATTGGCCATCCATGTTTCCCCCATCTATGAGTGAGTAATCCCCCGCTGTAGGCTATGGGGATGGTAGGGATTGGATGAGATTGTTCATGTAATGGCATCGAATTGTTAGGTCATGGTGCATAGTATCTATTATTAGTGTTTTTTGACTTTGTTGCAACTTGTTATGCTTAATGCTTGTCACTAGGGCCCGAGTGCCATGATTTCAGATCTGAACATGTTATTGATTCATTATGATAGTATTGTTTATGGTCTTACCTACAAGTTGTATGCACACGTTATTGTCCGGAACCAATTGCCCCGAAGTGACAGCAATCGGGATAACCGGAGGGAATGTCTTTGATGTCAGGATCACATGTGTTCACAGAGTGTTAATGCTTTGCTCTGGAGCTCTATTAAAAGGAGCACCTTAATTGTCAGTAGTTCCCTTGAGGCCCCGCTGCAAACGGGCTGGCAGGACAAAAGATGTTGTGCAAGTTCTCATTGCGAGCACGTATGACTATATATGGAACACATGCATATGATTATCTAGTACTTGGATGCTTTATCTTACTTATCTGTAATTGCCCTATGTCTTGATCGCCATGTGAATTGTCTTGTCCATGAATTGCCCGTCCATCCATACCTATCCTACCGCGCTTTAATCCTACTATTTGCTGCTATTGTTACTACTGTCTTACTTTTACTACTACTGCTACTTTACTATTGCTACCATAAAATAATTGCTACTGATAAACTATTGTGAGCAAGATTGTTTCCAGGTGCAGCTGAATTGACAACTCAGTTGTTAAGGCTTATAAATATTCTTTGGCTCCCCTTGTGTCGAATCAATAAATTGGGTTTCACTTCCCTCAAAAATACTGCGATACACCCCCTATACTTGCGGGTCATCAGGGTGGTCTCCTTTTATAGCTCGGCGAGGGGACCAAGCGGTGCGGCGGTGAGATCGACGATGGCATCGCTACATGCAGCTAACGGCATGGGCGAGGGTGTAGGACGGTGCGGTGTCTCCTGGCGGTTCTCACAGACTTAATGGCGCAACGTGGGGCGGCTTGGTTTGGTCTGGCACATGCGGCGCTCTGAGCGGAGGAAGTGGTGTTTGCGGTGGCATGCGGCAGCTGCGGGTCGTGTGGTGGCGAATGGGGGTGTCTTCCGGGGTTGGCGTGATCATGGCAAGGCTGCGCGTGCGCGGTGAGGGCAAGGCGCGAGCTGGCGGGGCTGGTCGGGGATGGCGCACTGGCGCGCTCTGGACACGGCACAGAGAGGCGGTGCGCGGCGTGACTAGGGTGGTCCACGGCTCGGCTGGGGTTGTGTCCTGGACAGGGGGTGGCGGTAGAGTGCGGCGAGGCTAGTGGACATGCTGGATGAGCGCGGGGCTGTCTGGTGTGAGCTAGCCATGGTCGACCGACGATGACCACAAAATGGCGGCGCTCCACTGTTCTCCACGGTGAAGGGGGGCTTGTCTGCTGCTGCTAGTCACTTAGGGGGACAAGGGGGTTAAGAGGGAGATCAATTGGTCGATGATCACTGTACAAAACAGTGAAGTTAGGCTAGAGATTATCATGTGCATGCCAAGTGTTTGATGAAATGGACACATGAAATTTACTTTTGAATTTTTGATTCAAATTTTTTGAGTGATCTTAGATTAAGCTTGAGAGACTAGGTTTTCTTGGATAGGTCAAGGTGAATTCATTTTATGGGTTTTTGAAAAAGTGTGATCTTAACACATACACTTGATTCAATTTTCAAATGTCCTTTAAAATGATTTGCTAGATGTTTTTGTAAGTTTGTAAAGTGTTCCTTGATACACTTTTACTTGGTCTAGCAAGGGGTGAAAAGAAGTAGAATTATTTCTGTTGGAAATCTTCTTCTAGGAACACCTAAAGTGATCTAGTGGTTTAAAATGATCAAAATGACTATTTGCATTATTTATTCTTATTTGATTTCTTTTTCTTTGGATTTTGTTTGTAAAAGGTCTAGATGATGTGCCATTCACCTTTAAACCATTTCACAACATTTGTAGAAATCAAACATGGCATATACACTCAATTCTATACTAATGCAAACACACATGCATTCACATTCATGTTCTTAATAAAAGTTTTTGTTAACCCTAAATTGGGTGATTAGGATTTAATAACCTTGATTAAAGTTTTGGGATGTTACACAGATGCGTGCTATGCCATACCTCGCAATCCTAGGATTACCATTTTTGTGAGACATAACAGAATTGGTACCACAGTACATCATCCATTACAAACCATAATAAAGGTCTTACAAATAATGGATCTCACGATCCAGTCTTAATACAATCAAAGCAGCGGAAAATAAACGTAGTAGGGGCTCCATCTTCAGGGTCACAGGAAATGCTGACGATGGGAGATGATCCTAGTTGTCATAGACCTCCTGCTGTCCATCTTCCTGGTAGTCCTCCTCATAGTATGGCCACGGGAATATCCAGGGACAAAGCCATGAGTACTCTTTAAGTACCCGCAAACTATCACTAACAAGTAAGGTAGTTCTAGTAGGAATCTTAAGCTCTAGGTTTATTTGCAAAAAGCCAGGTTTATTTCATACTGAGTTTAGAGGTAAAGAAACTAATTTAATGTTCTACATCGCCTAAGTGGGAAACTAGTTTTCATGTCCACAATCCTGTTGTGGTCAAGTCAAAGTCATAATTCAATTCACAAGTCATTTATGAAAACATCTGACAATGGAACAGTATGGCCACTCCAACTGTCCATGACCGCGGACGCGGCTATTCGAATAGTTTGACACTCTACAGAGGGGTACACTTTCACCACAAAATTCGATACATCCGTCAGGGATAATCCTGAATCATCATACTTAGTATGCGGATAATCAATCAGAACCTTTTAATTACACACTCTAGTATAGGCACCTCCCTTATGAGCTTGGCCTCCCAGCCATGGCCCTCTGCCATCCTGGGCACTGCATAGGTGGACATTCACGCTCACGAGGTAGCCTCAGCTCAACCTCTTTTTGCGAGGGAACCCATACTAAGGCATATAAACTTCCAGTTAAGCCCTACCCAATTCAGGTATTGTGGTTGTATGGTAAAATTGGAATGGTATCGCATCTGAACCCAACCATTGGTTTTTGTAAAGGGTAAAGGCTCATGCCTCAACATTTTCATCATCAAATCATTTATTTCTCAACACATGTCAAATCATTTCAATAGAATGAATCATCATTCCAAGGTTTTCAAAACCATTTTCACCAAGTATTCCCGTCTAAAGTGATCAACTTTTATGCTTAGCACTAGCCACTAAAGTTGAGGGTAGTCACTAATGAGGGGTGCTAATCAAGTGTAACTATGCAACTCTAGTTTTATGCCTTTTGAGGACATCTAATTATAACTAGTTAGGCCTAGTTTTATACTCTTTATGGTACCTATCCTATTTTCCAATACTCACAAATCACTAACTAAAGGTAAAGAACTTTGGTAAAAGTAAAAGAATAAAGCTTGCAAGTAAAACTTGGGATTGGTATAATCAGGGTTTCATAACCAAAGCATGCCTAATGCATCTTGCATAGGTTATGAAGTTGGAAAGTGTTAACTTGCATAGTTCTAGCTTGCATAGTTATGAAACTTGCAAGTGTTAGCTTGCCTTGAGTATTCCAGTGGTTGAAGTTTTCTTCTGCTTCTTCTTCCTAGTACTCCTCCTCCTCGTATCCCGGGTCGGCACTATCGTCTATAAATGAATACGAGGTACACAATTACCAAACAATACTTAACTACTTCTATGTAGCACACAAAGGCTCACACTAGATGATCTAGCATCATCACAATCATCACATGAAATAAAGACTTAGTCTTATTTATCTTATTTTGGAAAAGTAATTTCTACTCATTGAAAATACTTAAGATTTAATATTCTCCAATGAAAATATGGGATCATATTGACACATGTCATCACCACATATTCTAATACTTGGGAATCTGATTTAAAGTGGTGGCCATATTTTATAAAGTTTAAAATTACTATTTAATAAAATTAAAGTGACTAGAATTGCCTATAGAGCATTCTTTTAGTACTAGTCCAAGATCACTGCGTGTAAACCTAAATATTTTTACATATTCAGATAGATCTTGTCAAATGTGATTTTTGAGAGTTGGAATCAACTCAAAATCATTTATGGTTGATTTTTGAAAAATGTTTGAAGTTGGAAAAGTCTCTGTCTTGTTATTTTTACTATAGGTGATCTATAATTTCAAATGGTTTGTATCCAACGGTCTTGAGTAGACAAATTAAATATCTTTCCAACAAAATTGGAAGCATGCAATTTGGTTTAGTGAATCTCTTTGAATTGATTTTTGAATCTACTGATAGAATCTAGGTTTTACTAAAATGGAAAAATCCTATTTGAATCAACGGGCTCTGCGCGGGAAAGTAAACGGGCCGGCCCAACTGCTCTACACTAGCAGAGCAGGCTACTGACAGGGGGTCCCACTAGTCAGTGGCTCATCTAACCCGAAACAGTATCTATCAATCTCAGCCTTACGATTAGACTAGGATCTAATGGCTGAGGTGCATCGTCTACGTCGAATAGCTCCAGCGAGATTCTAACCCTAACATGGCTGTGGGGGTCGTGTAAGGCTCACCAGGGCTCCATCTAGGGTCGACAATGGAGGCGAATGAGGTTTCCGTTGACGGTGGTTCAAATGGTGGTCGCGGCGGCTCCTGGGGCGGCTCCTAGCTCCAGTTCCTCTTCTCCTATCCAGCAGCGGACTCCGGCTAAATTCCGGCGGTGTGGTGCTCGCCTTGCTCCAGGGAGAGGTGTGGGAGGTTCTGTGAGGAGTGGGGAGTGGAATGGTGTGTCGAATTGAGGCTGGGGTGGCCTCTATTTATACACCGGCGATGGGGACAGAGCGGCATGGTCTGGCTCCTCCGGCGACAATGGTACAGGGGGCTATCGGCGTGGCTGAGGGTAGGGGTCGACGCGGTGCTTCGGGGCAGTGGTCATTGATGGGTTCGTAGCATGGAAAACAAAAAATTTCTACCACAAGTAAGAACAAAACCCAGATCTAATCTAGATAAAAGCCAAGATCTAATCTACTAGACATGAGCAACGAGATAGATCGGTACTAACCCTTGTAGAACCGAAAGCGTTAACGAGATTAGATCTCGTGGATGATGTATTCGATCACTTGCCGATCTCAAGTTCGTGTGGACGATCCTTCCGGCGCCGCGTTCCGGCAGCGCTTCTGCAGACGGTCACACGTGCGGAGTCGAAGCAGACCTTCCTCTCCCTGTTCCAGCGAGCAGCGGAGGTAGTAGATCTTCTCCACGGAATCCCAGCAGCACGACGGCGTGGTGGTGGTGGTGGAGATGAGAAATCTGCAGGGCTTCGCCTATGCCTGTGCAGAAGAAACGTGGAGGAGAGAGGCGGCAGAGATTGGGAGTTATGAGACAAGGTGCAAGAGGGGGCGCCCCTCCCTTCTATTTAAGGGAGGGAGGCGCACCTGGGGAGGGGGAGTCCTAGTAGGACTCCCCTCCTTGGGACGGCGGTGGGAAGGGGGGAGGAATCCTCCTCCCCCACGAATCCGTGTCTAGCCCCACTTGGTTTCTTTGATCCCTTTCTTGGTTTTCAAGCAAACTCCAAGAAATCCTCTAGAACCTTCCAGAACATTCCGAAACCTTCTAGAATCTCCATACAAACACTCCGGAACATTTCCTAACTTAGAAAATGATTCCCAATATATGAATCTTATTCTCCGGACCATTTCGGATCTCCTCGTGATGTCCCGGATCCATTCCGAGACTCCGAACAACATTCGGTCTCCAACGCAAATTCCATATCTACTTCAAACAACTTCGAACCTTAAGTGTGTCACCCTACGGTTCGTGAATATCTGAACATGATGAAGACACCTCTCCCATCAATAACCATCAGCGGGATCTGGAGATCCATAACGGCTCCCACATACTCAACGATTACTTCGTGATCGATTGAACCAATTAACATACGAAACCAATTCCCTTTGTCTCGCGATATTCTACTTATCCGAGGTTTGATCGTCGGTATATTCATACCTAGTTCTTCCTTGTTACTGATAAGTACTCTTTACTCGTTCCATGTTATGTCATCCCTTGTGACCTAGTCACATGTTTGCAAGCTATCTAGATGACATTCCACCGAGAGGGCCCAGAGCATATCTATCCGTCATATGGATGGACAAATCCCAATCTTGGTCTATGTGCTTCAACACATACTTTCAGAATACCCAATGACACCTTTATAACCGCCCGATTCTGAGCGTTTGATGTCATCAAAGTACCCATCTGGTGATGGTGATTAACATAACCTCATGGTCGAAGGATTAGGTTACTATGTATTTCAAAGCTTACAGCAATACGAACTTAATGACTTGATCTTATGCTACGCTTACTATGGGTGTGTGTCCATCACATCATTCTCCTAATGATATAACCTTGTTATTAATCACATCCAATGTCCATGATCAGGAAACCATGATCATCAATTAATCAACAAGCTAGTTTAACAAGAGGCTTACTAGGGACTCTTTTATGTTTACAAAACACACAAGTATTAGTGTTTCCTAATAATACAATTATAGCATGGGATGTAAAATTTCATCATAAACACAAAGATATAATAATAACCACTTTTATTATTGCCTCTTGGGCATATCTCCAACAGTCTCCCACTTGCACCAGAGTCAATAATCTAGATTACATGGTAATATACCGAACACCCATGGCGTTCTGGTGTTGGTCATGCTTTGCTCTAGGGAGAGGTTTAGTCAACGGATCTGCTACATTCAGATCAGTGTGTACTTTGCAAATCTTTATGTCACCATCTTGGACATACTCGTGAATAGCATGAAAACGTAGCTTGATGTGCTTCAGCTTGCTATGTGACATTGGCTCCTGTGCATTAGCTATGGCACCTGTGTTGTCACAGTAGATGGCCATCGGGTCTAACGCATTGGGAACCACGCCAAGTTCAGTAATGAACTCCTTCATCCATATGCCTTCTTGTGCAGCCTCCGAAGCAGCTATGTATTCCGATTCAGTTGAAGATTTCGCCACAACGCTCTGCTTGGCGCTCCTCCAGCTTATTGCAGCACCATTCAAAATAAATACGTATCCAGATTGTGACTTCGAGTCATCTGGATCGGTGTTCCAACTAGCATCAGTGTAACCGTTTACAACAAGCTATTCATCACCTCCATAAGAAAGAACCATATCCTTAGTCCTATTCAGGTACTTTAGGATATTCTTGACCGCTGTCCAGTGTTCCATTCCAGGATCACTTTGATATCTGCTAGTCAAACTAACAGCATGTGCTATATCCGGTCGCGTACACAGCATGGCATACATGATAGAACCTATGGCCGAGGCATAGGGAATTTTATTCATCTTTTCTCTATCTTCTGCCGTAGCCGGACTTTGAGTTTTACTCAAGGTCTTACCTAACAACATGGGCACGAACCCTTTGCTCTCTTCCATTCTAAACTTCTTTAGAACTTTGTCTAAGTATGTACTTTGTGAAAGCACTATTAGGCGTCTTGATCTATCTCTATAAATCTTGATGCCCAGAATATATGCCGCTTCGCCAAGATCCTTCATCGAAAAACTATTATTCAAATAGGTTTTGACGCTATTAAGACATTCTATATCATTCCCAATCAACAATATGTCATCTACATATAGTACTAGGAATACTACAGAGCTCCCACTCACTTTCTTGTAAATACAAGCTTCTCCATAAGTTTGTATAAATCCAAAGTTTTTGATTACTTTATCAAAACATTGATTCCAACTCCGGGATGCTTGCTTCAGTCCATAAATGGAGCGCTGAAGTTTGCATACCTTGTCAGCATCTTTAGGATCGACAAAACCCTTGGGTTGTACCATATACAACTCTTCCTCAATGTCACCATTAAGGAACGCTGTTTTGACATCCATCTGCCAAATTTCATAATTGAAATATGCAGCGATTGCTAACATAATCCTCACAGACTTTAGCTTCGCTACAGGTGAGAAAGTCTCATCGTAGTCAACTCCTTGAATTTGTCGGAACCCTTTTGCGACAAGTCGAGCTTTATAGACGGTAACATTACCATCAGCATCTGTTTTTCTTTTGAAAATCCATTTGTTCTCGACAGCCTTACGGCCATCCGGTAAGTCCACCAAAGTCCATACTTGGTTTTCGTACATGGATCCCATTTCGGATTTCATGGCTTCTAGCCATTTGTCAGAATCTGGCCTCACCATAGCTTCTTCATACGTCGCAGGGTCATCAGTGTTGTCCACTAACATGACGTTCAAGGCAGAGTCATACCACTCAGGAGTGGTACGGACCCTCGTTGACCTGCGAGGTTCAGTAGTAACTTCATTTGAAGTTTCATGATCATCATCATTAGCTTCCTCTCCAGTTGGTGCAGGCGGCACATAAACATCTTCCGGTGCTGCGCTACTCTCAACTCCGAAAGAAGGTTCAACAACCTCGTCGAGTTCTACTTTCTTTCCAGTCACTTCTTTCGAGAGAAATTCCTTCTCCAGAAAGGATCCATTCTTAGAAACGAAAACTTTGCCTTCGGATCTATGATAGAAGGTATACCCAATTGTTTCTTTAGGGTATCCTATGAAGACGCATTTCTCCGCTTTGGGTTCAAGCTTATCAGGTTGTAACTTTTTTACATATGCTTCACAACCCCAAACTTTAAGGAACGACAACTTAGGTTTCTTTCCAAACCACAATTCGTACGGTGTCGTTTCAACGGATTTAGATGGTGCCCTATTTAAAGTGAATGCGGCTGTCTCTAATGCATAGCCCCAAAATAATAACGGTAAATCTGTAAGAGACATCATAGATCGAACCATATCTAAGAGAGTTCGATTACGATGTTCGGACACATAATTACGCTGTGGTGTTCCCGGCGGTGTCAACTGTGAAAGTATTCCACATTTCTTTAAATGCATGCCAAACTCATAACTCAGATATTCACCTCCGGTCGAGCAGAAACTTAATCTTCTTGTTACGATGATTTTCCACTTCACTTTGAAATTCCTTAAACTTCTCGAAAGTTTCGGATTTATGTTTCATAAAGTAGACATACCCATATCTACTCAAGTCATCCGTGAAAGTGAGAACATAACGATATCCACCACACGATGCTACACTCATTGGACCACACACATCGGTATGTATTATTTCCAATAAGTCTGTAGCTCGCTCCATTATTCCAGAGAATGGGGTCTTAGTCATTTTTCCCATTAGACATGCTTCGCATCTTTCAAGTGATTCAAAATCAAGTGATTCAAGAAGTCCATCAGAATGGAGTTTCTTCATACGCTTCACTCCAATGTGACCAAGGCAGCGATTGCCACATGTATGTAGAATTATCATTCAATTTTATTCGTTTAGCATCTATGTTGTGAACATGTGTATCACTACTATCGAGATTTAATAAGAATAAACCATTCATCTCAGGTGCAAAATCATAAAAGATATTACTCATATAAATCGAACAACCTTTATTCTCAGACTTAAAAGAGTAACCGTCTACTTAATAAACAAGATCCAGATATAATGTTCATGCTTAACGCAGGCACCAAATAACAATTATGTAAATTTAAAACTAATCCCGATGGTAGATGTAGAGGGAGCGTGCCAACGGCGATCACATCAACCTTGGAGCCATTTCCAATGCACATCGTCACCTCGTCTCTTGCCAGTCTTCGTTTATTCCGCAGCTCCTGTTTCGAGTTACAAATATGAGCAACCGAACAACTAAGAAATACCAAGTAACAACTACGATTACAATTAAGATAAACATCAATAACATGTATATCGAATATACCTTTCTTCTTGATGTTGCCGTTCTTGGATCCGCGGTATTTGGGGCGATTCGCTTCGATGACCAGCACCCTTGCAGTAGAAGCACTCAGTTTTAGGTTTAGGACCAGCCTTGGGCTTCTTAGCAGGTGCGGCAGCTTTCTTGCCGTCCTTCTTGAAGTTGCCCTTGTTCTTAGGCTTGCCCCGTTTCTTGAAATTGGTGGTCTTATTGACCATCAACACTTGGTGTTCTTTCATGATCTCCACTTCAGCAGTTTTCAGCATGGACGATAGTTCAGGTAACGTCTTGTTCATGCAGTGCATATTGTAGTTCATCACAAAGTTCTTGTAACTTGGTGGCAGTGATTGGAGGACACGGTGAATCCCCAATTCATTAGGAATCGATATCCCCAACTCTCGGAGTTTGTTTGTGTGCCCAGACATGGTGAGCACGTGCTCGCTAACGGATCTACCCTCTTCCATCTTGCAGGTAAAGAACTTCTCGGAAGCTTCATAGCTTTCCATGGCATGAGTCTCAAATATGAGTTTGAGCTCCTTAATGATTTCAAATGGGTCATGGTGCTCAAAGCGCTTTTGAAGCTCTGATTCTAAACCGTACAGGATGGCACACTGAACTGTGGAGTAGTGATGTTTCCGAGTGGCGTAAACATTCTTTACGTCATCGGTGGCATCTTCTGTAGGTGGGTCACCTAGCGGTGCTTCGAGCACATAGGTCAACTGACCAGCCCTGAGGACGATCTTCATTCCACGGAACCAGTCCGTGAAATTGCTTCCATTGTTCTTAAGCTTTTCTTTCTCTAGGAACGCATTGAAATTGATGGAAACGTTCGCCATAATCTACAACAAATTTGCAAGTAATTTAGACTAAGTTTATGATAAATAGTGTTCAAATTTAATTCTTAAATTAACTAGGTGAACTCCCACTCAAAACAACATCCCTCGCAGTTGTTTTAGTGATTACACGAACCAAATCCACTACACCAAGTCCGATCATCACGTGAGATGATGTAGCTTCATCGGCGAACAATCTTCATGTTCATCATATCAATCATATGACTCATGCTCTACCTTTCGGTATTCCGTGTTCCGAGACCATGTCTGTACATGCTAGGCTCGTCAAGATTAACCTTAGTTTCCGCATGTGCAAATCTGGCTTGCACCCGTTGTATGCACACGTAGAGTCTATCACACCCGATCATCACGAGATGCTTCAAAGCAGCGAGTCTTATAGCGGTGCCAACTAAGGACGAACACTTTATTACTTGATATTTAGTGAGAGGGATCATATTATAATGCTACCGTCGCGATCTAAGGAATACAAGATGCATAAAGGATTAACATCACAGGCAATTCATAATTAGTGTGATATGATATGGCCCTTCCTTCTTATGCCTTCGATCTCCATCTCCAAAGCACGGACATGATCTCCATCATCACCAGCATTGCGTCAAGGTCCGTGGCGCCGCTTCATGGTTGTTCATCTTCACTAGCAACTATTACAACTACTTGGAACAAAGCTATTACAAGATGAATAGACACGCAGGTCTTAACAGAATTAAAGACAACCATTAGGCTCCTGCCGGTTGCCATATTACAACAAGGATCATTCCATACATCAAATACAATCACAATCACATGTAGGCCATATCACATCACAAAACCCCTGCAAAAACAAGTTAGACGCCTCTAATTTTCTTTACAAGTTTTACGTGGCTTGGGGCTTTCGACTAAGAACGCATCTTACCTATGAAACTGAACCACAACGTTGATACAAGTGCTATGAAGTGCAAAGTGTAGATTTGATCTATACTATGATGGGAGAGACAGACACCCGCAAAGCCACTTATGCAATACGAGTTGCACGTCAAGCGTGGAGCAAGTCTCATGTACGATGACATGTAATGTTAGCCCGAGCCGCTTCATCCCACCATACCGCAAGATGCAAAGTACACATATAGCAAAAGACGGCACGAGCACCAACGCCCACAACCTCATTGTGTTCTACTCGTGCAACAGATCTACGCATAGACAAGGCTCTGATACCACTGATGGGTTCCTAGCATGGAAAACAAAAAAATTCTACCGCAAGAACGAACAAAACCTAGATCTAATCTAGATAAAAGCCAAGATCTAATCTACTAGACATGAGCAACGAGATAGATCGGTACTAACCCTTGTAGAACCGAAAGCGTTAACGAGATTAGATCTCGTGGATGATGTAGTCGATCACTTGACGATCTCAAGATCGTGTGGATGATCCTTCCGGCGCCGCGTTCCAGCAGCGCTTCCGCAGACGGTCACATGTGCGGAGTCGAAGCAGACCTTCCTCTCCCCATTCCAGCGAGCAGCGGAGGTAGTAGATCTTCTCCACGGAATCCCAGCGACCTGACGGCGTGGTGGTGGTGGTGGAGATGAAATCTCAGGGCCGCCTATGCCTGTCTGCAGAAGAAACATGGAGGAGAGAGGCGGCGAGATTGGGAGTTATGAGACAAGGTGCAAGAGGCGCCTCCCTTCTATTTAAGGGGAGGCGGCGCTGGGAGGAGTCCTAGTAGGACTCCTCCTTGGGCGGCGGGTGGGAAGGGAGGAATCCTCCTCCCCACGAATCCGTGTCTAGCCCCACTTGGTTTCTTTGATCCCTTTCTTGGTTTTCAAGCAAACTCCAAGAAATCCTCTAGAACCTTCTAGAACATTCCGAAACCTTCTAGAATCTCCATACAAACACTCCGGAACATTTCCTAACTTAGAAAATGATTCCCAATATATGAATCTTATTCTCCGGACCATTCCGGATCTCCTCGTGATGTCCCGGATCCATTCCGAGACTCCGAACAACATTTGGTCTCCAACGAAAATTCCATATCTACTTCAAACAACTTCGAACCTTAAGTGTGTCACCCTACGGTTCGTGAATATGCAGACATGATGAAGACACCTCTCCCATCAATAACCATCAGCGGGATCTGGAGATCCATAACGGCTCCCACATACTCAACGATTATTTCGTGATCGATTGAACCAATTAACATACGAAACCAATTCCCTTTGTCTCGTGATATTCTACTTATCCAAGGTTTGATCGTCGGTATCTTCATACCTAGTTCTTCCTCGTTACTGATAAGTACTCTTTACTCGTTCCATGTTATGTCATCCCTTGTGACCTAGTCACATGCTTGCAAGCTATCTAGATGACATTCCACCGAGAGGGCCCAGAGTATATCTATCCGTCATATGGATGGACAAATCCCAATGTTGGTCTATGTGCTTCAACACATACTTTCAGAATACCCAATGACACCTTTATAACCGCCCAGTTACTAAGAGGCATTTGATGTCATCAAAGTACCCATCCGGTGATGGTGATTAACATAACCTCATGGTCGAAGGATTAGGTTACTATGTATTTCAAAGCTTACAGCAATACGAACTTAATGACTTGATCTTATGCTACGCTTACTATGGGTGTGTGTCCATCACATCATTCTCCTAATGATATAACCTTATTATTAATCACATCCAATGTCCATGATCAGGAAACCATGATCATCAATTAATCAACAAGCTAGTTTAACAAGAGGCTTACTAGGGACTCTTTTATGTTTACAAAACACACAAGTATTAGTGTTTCCTAATAATACAATTATAGCATGGGATGTAAACTTTCATCATAAACACAAAGATATAATAATAACCACTTTTATTATTGCCTCTTGGGCATATCTCCAACAGTCATGCCCTTGATGGCGCGGCAAGGGGCGGTCGAGACTGGTCAGGAGCGGACGGTGCTCTGCGCGGGAGCAGTGGAGTTCGAGACGGCGTATAGTGGCTACGGTCCATGCGGCGGCGAACGGGCATGTCTAGGGGTATCTAGGGTCACGGTGAGTGTGTGCACGCGTGGCAAGGGCGAGGCGTGACATGTGTGCGCGTGTCGGCTTCGGCGCTCTGGCGCACTCTCGGCATAGCTGGCAAAGAAATGGGCGCGGGGTTCTCGGGTGGTCCACGGCTTGCATGCGGTCCCGGGGTGGATAGTGGGTGGCGATGGATAGTCGCTTGGACATCATGGAAGAGGGCCGCGTTGGCTATGGTGAGTGGTTCTTGGTCGTCCGGCACAGCGAGCTTTGGGCAGCGTGGCACTGGCGCGAACGGCAAAGGGGGAAGTGTGTCACTTCAATGCTAGGTGTTGGGGGAGACCAGGGGAGTGAAATGGGGTAGTAGTGGCGAGTGATCAATGCTTAGAACAATAGAAGTTAGGTAGGTGTTTTGTGTGTCTGCCAGGTGCTCGACCAAATGGCCACATGAACTCATGTTTTGAATTTTTGAATGAAATTTGGTGAGTGTTCTGATCTTATGCTTGGTAGTCTCTGGTTGGTTGGGTGGTTTGAGTGGTTTTTGAAAAATGGTGATCTTGGTACATACACTTGATTCAATTTTGAATTGTCCTTTAAATAGATTTGAAAATAGTTTATGTGAGTTTGTAAAGTGGGCTTGGGTTCACTTTTACTTGGTCTAGCAAGGGGTGAAAATAAATGGGAAAGTTTCTATTAGAAATCTTTTACTAGAAACACTCAAAGTGGTCTAGTGGGTAATTTGGTCAAAATGACCATTTTCTTATATGATTCATATTTGAATTTTCTTTGCTTTTGATTTTTTTTGTAAATGGCCTAGATGATGTAGTATTCATCTTTAAACCATTCCTTATCATTTGTAGCAATCAAACATGGCAATTGCATTCACTTACATACTAATGCAAATCACACATACACGCATATTCAATTTAATAATAAAAGTTTTTGTTAACCCTAAACTTGGGTGATTAGAACTTGATAATCTTGATTAATTTTTTTGGGGTGTTACAAACCTTCCCTCCTTAAAAAAAATCTCGTCCCGATATTTAGGAAAAACTAGGAACTAACGAGATTTGGAAACTCAGTCCTAATATAATCTTCTCGCTCCCAAGTAGCTTCTTCTTAAGTATGGTTGCTCCACTAGATCTTGAGAAACTTGATACTCTAGGTCCTGGTGGTTCTGAAGGCTTCTTCCAAAATACTACTTCACGATACGTCAGATCTTTGTTGATATCTATGGCTCGGTGATCAATGTTCATGAAAACTTCGGTCTTCTCCGGAACTTCTAGACATTTGTGAAGTAACAAGATATGGAACACATCATGTATGGATGACATCTCCTCCGATAGTTCTAGTTGATATGTTACTTCTCCTCGGTGTTTCAAAATCTTGAAGGGTCCAATATATCTAGGGGCTAACTTTCCTTTCATATGTAAACACTACATTCCTTTCAAGGGTGATACTTTGAGATACACAAAATCTCCGACATTGAAGGTCAGGTCTCGATGTCTCTTGTCAGCATAACTCTTTTGTCTAGATTGGGCGATCTTGAGGTGTTCACGGACTTTGTGAAACTTCTCTTCGGCTTCTCGTAGGATGTCGGGTTCGAAGATCTAACTCTCTCCTACTTGCGACCAATTCAAGGGGGTACAGCACTTCCTTCCATACAGAAATTCAAATGGGGTCATTTGCAAACTGGCTTGATAACTATTGTTGTATGAGAATTCTACGAAAGGCAGAAAATCTTCCCATTTTGATCCATATTCTAGCACACAAGCTCTCAACATATCTTCTAAGATTTGGTTGACTCTTTTAGTTTGCCATCGGTCTGCGGGTGATAAGATGTGCTGAAGTTCAGCTTGGTTCCTAATCCTTCTTGGACTTTCTGCCAAAATCTTGAGGTAAACAGGGTTCCTCGATCCGACACTATGGTCTTAGGGGTTCCATGCAAACTCACGATTCTAGTAATGTACAGCTATGCCAGCTTCGAACTCTGGTAGGTGGTCTTGACAGGTATAAAATGGGATACCTTGGATAGTCTATCAGCTATGAGCCAAATAGAGTCATTTCCCTACTAGATGTAGGTAAACCGGTGATGAAATCCATTCCGACAGAATCCCATTTCCATTTTAGAATCTGCAATGGTTGCAAAAGTCCTGCAAGTCGCTGATGTTCCGCTTTAACTCTTTGACAGATATCACACTTGGCGATGTAGCTTCCGATTTCTCTCTTCACCTTGTGCCACCAAAATTGCTCCTTCAAATCATGATACATCTTTGTTCCTCCGGGATGGATAGAATAAACAGAATCATGAGCTTCCTGCATGATGACTTGTTTCAACTTAGAATCTGCTGGTACACAGATATGTCCTTTGTACCACAAAGCTCCTTCTTCATCTTTGGTGAATCTGGGTACCTTCCCTGTACCGATACGACGCTTGATTCCGTTGATACTTGCATTTCCTTTCTGGCTTCCTTGATTTGACTAATCAAAGTGGGTTGAAGTTCTATGCTAGCTAAAAATCCTTTGCTAACTAGCTCCGTTCTAAACTGCTCCAACTCTTCATGCAAACTTGGCTGGGCTTCTTTAATCATGGTGTTTAATCTACACGGCAATCTGCTAAGAGCATCCGCTACCACATTGGCTTTGCCGAGGTGATAGTGAATGTCAAGGTCATAATCCTTGATTAACTCTATCCATCTCCTTTGCCTCATATTCAGCTCCTTCTGGGTGAAGATTTATTTCAGACTCTTGTGATCCGAATAAATATCACATCGGTTACCCATAAGGTAATGACGCCATGTCTTCAAAGCTAAAACTATGGCTGCTAGTTCTAAGTCATGGGTAGGGTAGTTTTGCTCATGTTGCTTCAGTTTTCTAGATAGATATGATATGACTTTGCCTTCTTGCATCAACACACATCCGAGACCAATCTTGGATTCATAATAATACACATCAAAAGGCATCTTGATATCCAGCATAAACAAAATTGGGGATGAAATCAATCTCTTCTTGAGCTCTTGAAAACTTGCTTCACATTTGTCCATCCATTCAAACTTCTGATCCTTCTTCAACAACTGGGTCATCGGTCTTGCGATGCTCGAAAATCCTTCAACAAACTTGCGGTAATATCCCGCTAATCCGAGAAATGCGCGGACTTGGGTTTGAGTGGTTGGGGTTTTCCATTCTTCAACATCTTTGATCTTGGCGGGATCGATAGCAACTCCTCCTGCTGACACAATATGTCCTAGGAATCCTACTTCCTTTAACCAGAATTCACATTTGCTAAACTTGGCATACAACTGATGTTCTCTAAGGGTTTCAAGGATGGTTCTCAGGTGTAGCTCATGGTCTTCTTCTAACTTGGAATAGATCAGAATATCGTCGATAAACACAACGACTAACTTGTCTGGCAAGTTCATAAAAATATTATTCATGATATTCATGAAATAAGTGGGGGCATTGGTTAATCCAAAAGATATGACAGTGTACTCATACAATCCATATCTGGTGGTAAAGGCGGTCTTTGGGATATCCATTGCACAAATCTTGAGTTGATGATAACCAGTTCTAAGATCAATCTTAGAAAACACTCTAGCACCAGTCAACTGGTCAAACAGATCCTCTATCTTCGGTAGTGGGTACTTGTTCTTGATGGTGACACCATTTAGCTTCCGGTAATTCGTGCATAAACGGTTGCCTCCATCTTTCTTATCCACAAACAAAATAGACGATCTCCATGGCGATGCGCTTGGTTGAATCAAACCTTTCTCTAGCATAGCATCAAGTTGCTTCTTCATCTCCACTAATTCTGAGGGGTTCATACTATAAGGTCTCTGAGCTATGGGTCCAGTTCCTGGAACTAGTTCAATGATGAACTCGATATCCCAATCTGGGGGCATACCGGGCAATTCATCTGAGAACACGTCGGGGTATTCACAGACTACTCTGACTTGGTATAGGGTTGGTTGGGCTAGACTCTTGTTGCACTTGCATTGACGGGGCAAAGTCTCAGATACATGCTCTATTGATACTCCAGTGCTACTGGTCATGGTTATGGCTTTCTTGGCACAGTCGATTAATCCTTTATGTTTCGACATCCAATCCATTCCTAGTACTACTTCCAAACCTTTGGCTCCAAGTACTATTAGATTAGCATAAAAATCTATTCCATGGATTCTGATAGGTACAGCCTTGCAAATTTTTCTAGCTTTGGTGGTTGACCCATGTATTTGAACTATCATAACATGCTTCAATTTTGTTGGTTGAATCTTACTACTGCATGCAAATTCTTCTGTAACAAACGAGTGTGATGCTCCAGAATCAAACAACACTCTTGCAAGTACTGAGTTAACAAAAAACATACCCAGCACGACATCTGGCGCTTCCTGAGCTTCTTCAGCATTCATGTGGAACAGACGGCCGTTGCGTTTGAGCTAGTTCCCTGGGGCAAATCACCTTCCAAGCAGAACACGGCGTTGCTGCTGAGCGGGTGCATTCAGATTGGTGGCTGCAGCAGGCTACTTGGGGCACTCGTTGGAGTAGTGACCCTTGACTCTGTATTCAAAGCAAGTAATCAGGGACTTGTCTTTTCCTGCAACAGGCACATCATTGCTTCTAGTCCTTGGGGTAGTATTGTTGTTGGTGGTGTTGTTGTTGCTGGCCTTGGGTGATGCACGGTTGAAGTTAATGGAGTTGCCGGGGTTGTTGTTGTGGTTTCCTCCAAACTTCAAGTTTCCTCCGCTACGATTGGGATAGTTTGGACGGGACATAGGGGGTCTCTTATTCCTTAGGGAATATCCTGTAGACGGGTTGGGGCGATACTTCTGGGTATGGTGGGATCCAGGCTGGTGCATCATGCGACCCTTATGGTTGTCATTGGCTTGGTTGATCTTTCCATCCATCTGGATAGCAGAGTCCACTAGTTCTTCTAGATCCGCAAAACGGATATTGACTAACACTATCTACATCTCATCATGTAATCCATTTAGGAACCTTTCCTTCTTCTTTGCTTCGGTGCTAATCTCATCAGGGGCATACCTAGCCAAGGATAAGAATTTGTCACAGTATTCTACCACAGTCATTATCCCTTGCTTCAATTCCCTGAACTCATCCCTTATCCTAGTGACCAAACCTTGGGGCACATGGGTCCGACTGAACTTGATTTTGAATGCTTCCCAAGTCATTGTTTGCCCTTCGTTCATGGTACGGGTGTTATTCCACCAAGCTCTTGCATCATCTGCCAGATAATGGGTGGCAAATAGTACTTTTTGATTGGCTTCAACTCCTGCAGCCTCCAAATTGTTCTCCATGGTTTGCAACTAGTCATCAGCATCTAAGGGATCCTCAGACTTACTAAATATAGGTGGGTTGGTGTTCTGAAAGTTCTTGAGCTTGGATCCATGGTTATCCTGGTTTCCGTGACCTTGATTATTGTGGGCCATCTGAGCTATCTGTTGAAGAGTGGCTAGGTTGGCTTGGCATTTGGCTCTACTAGCTTGACGGTCATAAACTAACATTTGCAGAATCTGCAGCATTGGGTCCTGAGATGAACTACTTCCTCCGGGATTACCGCGAGTCATCTAAAGATTGAGATAGATAATGAGACAAGGGGGAAATTTCTAAGGTTCATGGTTTTGTTTCAAAAGCTTTAAACTTTGAGTTTGACTCAGGTTTTGCAAACTAACAACTTCCTCTCATTCATTCATTCAAAGCACACAATACAAACACAACCCACAACACAAATAGAAAACAAATGGTTTTAAGAACCATTCTGTGAAACTACGATACAGTGGGACCGGTACAACTCACTCCTACGGTAGTGCTCAAGTGCATCTAATCATCATCAATGAAGGTGGAATCATCATCATCAGTGTGGAACTCCATGGCATCGTCCTCCAGGTAATCATTATCATCACTAGGGTAAGAATAGAGATCTCCATGGATATCTTCACCTTCCTCCTCCTTCGCTTCAAGCTGGATCTCCTCTTCACGGATGGTCTTCTCGAGAGTGGCCACCTTCTTACAAAGATGATCGATGATGTGATCCTTCCTGTCACGCTGACGATGAAGTGAATGGCGCTCCTTGGCGAGGATGGCGAGGGTCTATTGCTTCTTGACTGCAATGACATGGTTGTGGTTGGCATAGGCACGAGCGTTGTCCAACTCTTTCTGTCTATCATACAACATGAAGTCAAGATTATCCACCTGGTGCTTCAGCTCCGGGTGACCTGGCATCTCCAAGGGCATTCCCATAGAATCACGCCTTGTGTAGTGAGAAAACCGAGTTCCCTGGATCTGGTTGATGTTTTGCCCACACAGACGGGCAAGAGCTTCATGCATAGCCCTGGCTAATCCGTCTAGCCAGTTGTTCTCCCTCAAGCTGAATTGGATCTTCTCCGAGGTGGGTGCTTCTATCTTGCCTCTAAGATTTGTAACTATCACCCATTGTAAATCTCCTCCTACATGATCCTTGAGTTGTGCCCCGAAGAATTTCGGGTGCGGGCGCTCCAGATACTCTGACAGTGCATCTAGATCCCTTTCAAAGAATAGGTGGCCTCCGTTACCCAGCTGGTAGAACTTACAATACTGGACCTCCATCTATAAGAATTTAGGGTGAGCAAGTTAGTGGGATGATCAAGTGTGTCAAATTTTTATGTAGGTTTGCAAGAATTTTTGAGGAACATGAGTTTTTTTGAAAGAATCTTGTTGGGGATATACTTTTTGGGTATCATCACAGTTCCTCACTGACCAGGGTGGCCCACTTCGGGTTAGAGCTTTCCTTCACGGGCGGCCCAGCCAGGGAGAAGAGACGGAGTCTAGTCCGGCTACGGGAAGGCCCAAAAGACTTACCAACATAGGCCCATAATGTTACTTGTAGTCCAAGATGTACTCTATAACTGACTTTTAGTCGTAGCCGGATAGATCTCTCCTGTAAATCCTAGGCCAGATATCTATATAATCCATCCTAGGGAGAGCCTTTAGGGCACCCAATAGTCTACAATGTCAACTCGCACAGGCGAACCCCTTGTAACCTATATTCCGGCTCTGCCGTACTACTGGATTGCTGGTAGGAGTAGTATCCGTCCAAAGCTGGCGGATTCGAACCTGGGTAAACTTGTGTGCTCACCGTCCCGGAACACCGTATGCCTCACACCCCTCTCTTTCACACGCCTTGAGGACCCCCTCATGGCGTACTTGTCATCAATCCGACGATAGTTGGCACCCACCATGGGGCAAGTGAGCTTCGGATCTGCGTTCCGAGTGGAATCTGCAAGAATCAGAATCGGCGAGACTATCGTCGTCGGTCGCATCCTCTACGCCAGCGATGTCCCTCTCATCGTTCTCAAATAGACCTAGATTCCGGCTAGGGACACCGTGACCACCTACACCATCATGTCTTTTGGCAAGAACGATGTTTACATCGGCTTTGCTGAACCTATCCCACCCACCCCAGTGGTGATGAAAGAGGCAGAAGAAATTTCTAGGTCCCCTTTATCCGTAGAGGCGGCAGAGTTTCGGATCTCAAAAAACCCAAATCCCACACAACCCGCACCAGTTGCGGAGATAGTGGAGAAATTCCGAGCCTGAAGCAGACCTAGCGGTCCAAGTTGAATCTAGAGTGGATCTCCCTAGAGAGACCGAATCCAAGATCGACCCACCCGTTGAAGTTGAAATATAGGAGGAGCATAGCAACAACGCTGGTTCTGGCTCTGATGACGCTGGGACGGACAGGCCCTTCCTGAGATATACACTAAGACGCATGATGATGCAAAACTCAGGCGTAGATGCAATCCTCGAGACCATCAGGCGTTTCGACGAAGCCTACTATGAAGACCGCAGTTATCTCAGGAGGGGCGCATCACACTTTGTCAGATATGTGGGATCCGGATTCGGTGCTGCCAATGCTGGAGACAACACCGACTCGGTGCTGGAGGCTATCAGAACAAGCGTCGAATTACCGGCATCTTCGGATGACTCCATGACATCGGTAGATTTCCGGAAGTTCTCCGTGGAATATGAAGAGGAGGTTAACTCCACAGCTACTGCAGAAGGAGAAGACATGGACGAAGGATCCGGAGAAAGCTCTCCCAAAGCACAGGACAATATGGATCTCGGAGATGATCCCGAGAACCAAATGGCCGAAAGTACCGATCAAAGTTTGACTCCGGGAAACGGGCCCAAAGCCGTCTTTGCTACCGGTGCTGCCAAGAAGGCAAAGAAGAAGAACAAGACCCTGACAAAAGATCCTCCAGCATAGGAGGTGATTGCCGAGGAATATGAGGAAGACTTGGATGGAGCACTCATCCCAGACGAGCCCAAAGAAGAGTCGGTGGATGGACACGTGATCACTGAAGGTGCACGTAAACTCATCGATGCTGCATTAACCACACCTATTCCTACAGCTACAGAACTCACTGCTGAAGAGCTGGACAAAAGGGCCCAGGCCCTAGAAGCACGTCGCAAAGTACTCCTTGATGAAGCCAAAAACCTAGAGGAAGAAAAGAAACGCATGGCAACTGCGGAGAAGTACAACTCTAGGCAACATCATAAGACCAGGAAACATCATACTCATGAGGACCAATTCCCCCAGATTCACAAAGTCCTCTTTGGAGGAGAACATGGGATGCCTCGGCACGACAGCAATGGGGATTGGGTGTATCCGACACTAGTACAGAACACCATTGCAGCTCGAGAAATCCTATCGGCTAATCCAGGCCCGGAGCAGATCCGGTTGGGCATTAAACTACTCAACAAGGGTCTGGAGCAGCAAAAGTTCGCCCTGTCCGAAAGTCAAAAACTGGTCTCCCATTCTGACCAATGTCGCATGGATCCGGCCTGGGCTGATGTAAGACCCCAACGCGTTCCGAAACAGCACCATCATTCCGACCGTCGGGAAGATAACTACTCAAGAACCGGATCTTTAGGACAGCACTACAAAACTGCACGCGACTGGCACAACGTTACCCCAGTTGCCGAGCAAGAGGCAATCGCTGCACTGAACCCGAAGAATCCTCCCCGGCGAGAGTCGAAAGATCACAGGGAAGAAGATAAAGAAAAACATCGGGAGGAGGACCGACAAAGAATGCCACCTCCTAGACATGCAAGTCGTCCGAATGACGGGCGAAGAAACGATGGACACCGTGCCGAGTCAAACTGGCAGGGGGCTCGTCATAATGAAGATCCTCCCCAGAACCGGAATAATGACGCTCCGGCCAGAGGCCGGCGATCAGCTAGAAACAACCCAGCTGCTCCACCTTCCCCACCAAGTAGCCATCATAACGGCCCCCAAGGAGGCCAAGGAGGACGTCGTGGTGGAGGAGGTGGTGGCAGAAGCCGAAGTCCGGCTCCAAGGCACCGCAACCATAGCCGTCATTCGGGACGATCTTTATCCCCAAGTGACACAAGGCACAGGATCAATTCCAACATAGAAGCGCGGCACAACGAAAATGATGATATATACGTGGGCCCAAAGTGCTTCGGACCACGCATAAGAGCTACAAAATTCCTGGAAGGATTTTCTATCTCAAGACATATTCAAGCCTATGACGATATAGCTCGGCCAGATACTTGGCTACAGGATTTTTTCCAAGCTTGATGTATCGCCAAAGGCAGAAAAAGCCTGGTCGCAACCCGATATCTCCCACTCATGTTGCAGAAGACGGCACGATCATGGCTCAATGAACTTCCGGAGAACACCATCCACAACTGGTATGACATGCAAAGTGCGTTCTTTCAGAATTTCGAAGGCACATACCAGAGGCCCTGCATGGTAGGAGACCTACAGCATTGCACCTAGAAAGCCAGAGAAACTTGTCGGGATTATCTCAGACGATGGATCGACACCAAGAACTCCTGTGAAGGAGTAAATGACCAAACTGCAATTGAAGCTTTCATTGCAGGCCTCCCAATTGGTTTACTACGTCATCGCTTGAAGTGTGACAAAGTCACTGATTTGGGAGAGATGATAGAAACAGTGAGCAAGTACGCAGATGCTGACAACGACACAGAAGGATTATTTAACGCCCTAGCTATGCCACAGTCGGCAAAACAACCAAAGCAACAAGCTCAGAAGCGCAAGAATACCTCGGAAAAAAAACCGGAAACGGCAATGGTCACTGCTACTTTCGGGTCTAGAGGACGTGGCGGTGGCCGCGGACGCGGTCGTGGAACATCAAGGGTTCAAGGTAGAGGAGACCAGCAACCTGGGAAAACCTACTCTTGGGCTGACATTGCCAATAACCCATGTGCATCACCTAGACGCCAATGGGGGCTCGTCCCACACAAACGCTGAGTGTCGTTTTAAAGACGACATTAAGAGAGATGATACCGCTGGCTACAGGGCTAAGCGGAAGAAGGGAAAGAAGAATCCTGAAAAGGATAAAGAAACCAAGGAAGATTCCGACATGGAGGAGCCTGATGCTTCAAATCCCAAGCCGGAAGGGAAGAAAAAATTTCCGACCAAGAAAGACACTTACGTCACCTTCCTCGGATCTCAACCAGCAAAGGTCAAGAAGGCAGTTCTACATGAGCTCAATGCAATAGTTTCGGTTGTCCCTCAATTCCTGGACTGGTCGGAAGTGGCAATCACCTTTGACCGCTCTAATCATCCGCCTAAGTTGCATAGGCGAGGAAAGTACGCCTTGGTCATCAATCCACTTATTGACGGCTATGGTTTCTCCAAGACTCTCATGGACGGCGGCAGTAGCATTAACATTCTGTATGTCGAAACACTACGTCGGATGAAGATCTCGGAGAATTAGCTGAACCACAGCTTTGTGATCTTTCTAGGGGTTGTCCCAGGAAGACAAGCAAATTCCCTGGGGGAAATCACTTTGGATGTTACCTTTGGAACTCTAAAGAACTACCGAACGGAGGCACTTTCCTTCGAAGTGGTCCCATTCAAGAGCGCATACCACGCTATATTTGGACGTACGGCTTACTGGGCTTTTATGGCTCGTCCGTGTTACATTTACAATATGATGAAAATTCCATGTCCCAACGGCGTGATCACCATCAGGGGAGACCCGAAGAAAGCGCGAGAGTGCGAGGATAGAAATGTCGTCTTTGCTGAAGCCATGTTGCATGCCCACTAGTACCAGGAGATCAAGAAGAGAATAGATCTGTCCGAGATGACCGCAACGAAGAAGGAGGTGACAAGGCCGAATCCGGAGTTCAAGGCATCGGAAGAGACGAAGAAGACGCCGTTGAAGGATGATGACCCCTCCAAGGTGACCCAGATAGGCGTAGGCCTAGATAGCACATAGGAAAGCGTGCTCGTTAAGTTCCTCCAAGCAAATCAAGATATCTTCGCATGGCAGCCATCTGACATGACCGGAGTTCCTAGGGAACTTGCCGAGCACTCTCTAAATGTAAACCCGAACCCTAAACCCGTCAAACAGTCACTACAATGTTTTAGTGATGTAAAGCGTAAGGCAATAGCTAAGGAACTAGCCCGGCTCGAGTTAGCCGGATTCATAGAAGAGGTCATCCATATTGATTGGTTGGCCAACCCTGTAATGGTCCCTAAAAAGGACACCACTGATTTAAGGATGTGTGTTGATTATACTGCCTTGAACAAGGCTTGTCCCAAAGATCCGTTCACTCTTCCTAGGATTGATCAAGTTATCGATTGTATGGCAGGCTCGGAACTCCTCTGTTTTCTTGACGCATATTCCGATTATCACCAAATTCGGATGAAGGAATCGGATAAAATCAAAACTTCATTCATAACCCCCTTTGGAACCTTCTGTTTTGTTATGATGCCTTTTGGGCTGAAGAACGCAGGAGCTATGTACCAGCGCACTATGCAGCATTGCCTCCATGGCCAAATCGGACGCAACGTACATGCATATGTGGATGATATTGCGGTGATGTCCAAAAAGAAGGAAACATTGATTTCCGACTTGGAGGAGACGTTCGCCAATCTACGAAAATACAACATAATGCTCAATCTGAAGAAGTGTTTCTTTGGAATCCCAGCCAGAAAATTGTTAGGTTTCATCATGTCTCAGAGAAGCATAGAGGTGAACCGAGACAAGATTAAGGCTATACTCAATATTTCCAGGCCAACTCGCCTGAAGGACATTCAAAGACTCACTGGTTGCATTGCTGCAGTCAAGTCGGTTTGTAAGCCGGCTCGGACAAAGAGCTGCACCACTTTACAAGCTCCTGAAAAAGACCAAGAAATTCATTTGGACTGATGAAGCTGAAGCTGCACTACAAGACTTAAAAGAAGTACTCTCATCTGCTCCTATCCTTGAAGCACCGGAACCAAGGGAACCGATGTTGCTCTATCTCGCTGTGACAAAGAGAGTCGTCAGTGTCGTCATGGTAGTGGAGAGACCAGAGGAAAATCAGGAACACCTGGTGCAGTGTCCGACTTACTATCTCAGTGAGGTCCTAACTGAATCAAAACAGCAGTATCCGCACTATCAAAAGCTGGCTTATGGTGTGTTCTTTGCATCTTGTAAGTTACAGCACTACTTTCAGGAACATCCAATTACCATGGTGAGCACAGCTCCCATGAGAGATATAATCAATAACAGCTAATCTATAGGACGCGTCGCAAAATGGGGCATAGAGCTTTCAGCTTTTGACATTGAGTATAAACCTCGGACAGCAATCAAATCCCAAAACCTTGCTGACTTTGTTGCTGATTGGACAGAGATAAAGGAGAATATGACCCTTCCTGAGTCGGAATATTGGACCTTATATTTTCATGGGTCTAAGGCTCGTGGGGGCTCGGGGGCTAGCGTGGTGCTCAAATCACCCCAAGGAGATAAAATTTTATACGTGTTGCAGATCCACTTCGCCTGAAGGACAAGATTAAGGCTATACTCAATATTTCCAGGCCAACTTACCTGAAGGACATTCAAAGACTCACTGGTTGCATTGCTGCAGTCAAGTCGGTTTGTAAGCCGGCTCGGAGAAAGAGCCGCACCACTTTACAAGCTCCTGAAAAAGACCAAGAAATTCGTTTGGACTGATGAAGCTGAAGCTGCACTACAAGACTTAAAAGAAGTACTCTCATCTGCTCCTATCCTTGAAGCACCAGAACCAAGGGAACCGATGTTGCTCTATCTCGCTGCGACAAATAGAGTCGTCAGTGTCGTCATGGTAGTGGAGAGACCAGAGGAAAATCAGGAACACCTAGGGCAGTGTCCGACTTACTATCTCAGTGAGGTCCTAACTGAATCAAAACAGCGGTATCCGCACTATCAAAAGCTGGCTTATGGTGTGTTCTTTGCATCTCGTAAGTTACGGCACTACTTTCAGGAACATCCAATTACCATGGTGAGCACAGCTCCCATGAGAGATATAATCAATAACAGCGAAGCTACAGGACGCGTCGCAAAATGGGGCATAGAGCTTTCAGCTTTTGACATTGAGTATAAACCTCGGACAGCAATCAAATCCCAAAACCTTGCTGATTTTGTTGCTGATTGGACAGAGACAAAGGAGAATATGACCCTTCCTGAGTCGGAATATTGGACCTTATATTTTGATGGGTCTAAGGCTCGTGGGGGCTCGAGGGCTGGCGTGGTGCTCAAATCACCCCAAGGAGATAAAATTTTATACGTGTTGCAGATCCACTTCACAGCGACAAATAATATTTCCGAGTATGAAGCACTGCTATATGGAATCCAGATTGCTAAGGATATCGACATCCGATGTTTGATGTGTTACGGAGATTTGGATCTTGTTGCTCATCAAGTGTCGGATATTTGTAATGCAAATAAGCACATGGTAGCATATAAAGCTATCCTGGATGATCTATCTAAATCGTTCGAAGGGTTTGAGGTTCAACACATCCCTCGAGCAGAAAATGAGGAAGCAGATGCATTATCTCGGATAGGCTCTGCACAGAAAGAGGTCCCGGATGGCGCTTTTTTAGAGCACCTCAAAGTTCCCTCAATAAAGGGAGTGGACGAGGAATATCCGACCAAATCTGACTCACCTTTGATAGCAGTTCTGGCTGTAATTCCTAGCTGGACTCAACCCTACCTTGACTATTTGGTAGATGGCAAATTACCCGAAGACGAAGTTCTGAGCCAGCAGATCGTCCAACGAGCAAAAGCCTATACTGTAATTAGTGGCGAGCTCTATAAGCGGAGTGTGTCTGGGTTTTTCAGCGTTGTGTATCTCTAGAAGGAGTGGAAATCTTAAGAGAAATCCATGAAGGCAAATGTGGTCACCATGCTATAGCCAAATCTTTAGTGGCAAAAGCTTTTCGACACGGTTTTTTCTGGCTTACACCCAAGGCAGATGCCGAACGGCTTGTCAAGCCGTGCAAGGGCTGCCAAAAGTATGCCAAACAAGCTCACGTTCTGGCTGATCAGCTGCGAACAATACATATAACATGGCCTTTCGCGGTTTGGGGGCTTGACATGGTAGGACCGTTCAAACAGGCACCAAGTGGATTTACTCACCTCTTAGTGATGGTGGATAAATTCACCAAATGGATTGAGGCTAAACCCGTCACTAGTTCTGATGGAGCAACAGCCAAAAGATTTGTCGAGGATGTTATAATCCAGTATGGTTATCCGCATAGTATTATCATGGACAACGGGAGTAATTTATTTATAGGAGAACTTGCCGAATTCTGCAATGAATAAAGTATCCGGCTTGACATTGTGTCAGTCGCACATCCGCAGGCTAATGGACAAGTTGAAAGAGCAAATGGTTTAATCCTACAAGGCCTAAAGCCGAGACTCGAAGCACCACTACGACGTGCTGCGGGGGCTTGGGCAGAGGAATTACCTTCTGTAATATGGAGTTTACGAACAACTCCGAACAGGTCAACTGGATACACACCTTTCTTCTTGGTCTATGGCGCAGAAGCAGTTCTTCCTAGTGATTTGATTCACACTTCTCCTAGAGTGGCCATGTATATCGAAGAGGATGCCGAGATTTCTCGAAAAAATGATCCCGACTTAGTTGAAGAAGTTCACGTCATTGCTGAAATGAGATCAATAGCCTATCAGCAGAACTTACGCAAGTATCATAGCCAGAGAGTCAGAAACCGGTCTTTCAATAAGGGCGATTTGGTTCTCCGGCTTGTGCAACAAAGAAAGCACAAACTTTCCCCAGTATGGGAAGGGCCATTTTTAGTTAGTCTAGTATTACACAATGGTTCATACTACCTAATTGATATGCGGCCAGTCAGAGAAATACCTGCTACTAAGAAGAGAAAGAGAGCTGGAGGCAGTACAAATCTAGATGAGTTAGACAGACCGTGGAATATTGCTCAGTACGTCCCTTTTATTCTTAGTTTATCCTTCTTTGTAATCATATATGTGTACATGTTCTGTGAGAAATAAAAGTTTTGGTTGCCTCATGTTTTTTCTGAGAAGTTTTTACCATCTTATTTCCGAATGATCATGTCACAAAGTCAAAAATCCTAGAATACTTGAAAGTACTTTATGCTCATGTTTGTTCTGGTTTAGATTTTCGATTCTAAAAATTGCTACCTCCGGGTATAAATCTATATTCCCTAGTCTATACTTTGGTTATTTGTTTGATTGCCGGATGCGGGTATTTTCCGAGTAGTGAATTGTTGGTACTGGAAGTCGGCTTTGTTTCCGAGTTTAAACTGGTTTAGCAATTGAGCTTCATTGCTCGGCAAAGTTTCTGTGTTGAAAGTTTAGCCGGCTCATGAAAGGGACGAGGCGGAAAGCCAGATAAACGATAAGTGCAGACAAAAAAGTATAAGTGCTTATGCAAACATTTCAGGCACAAAATATCAAATTCAAAAGTGCTGAATAGATAAATTAAAACTTAGCACTAGCAAAAGTATCATACTACTTATTTATAGACCCATAATGTTTTCAGAATAACACATCTATTCTTTCTGATGATCTATGATGCAGGAGGAGAGGTAGGAGCTGTCGGCTCGCTGGATACATCGGCCTCGGCTTGATAGCGTTCCGAGATGTTCAAATCCGATATGGTTTGATCATTATCGGAAATTGCAGCTGCTTCTTCGGGAGGAGGAGGCAGCGTGTCCACGCGGGTGAAGAAAGGAGTGTCGTAGCTGGTCAAATCAGCTACGTGGCACCCATATCCGGCGCAGGAGTCCATGATGGCTTTGATATCTTGTTACTGGCTGTCTTCATACACAGTAGAATACCCTCTGGTCACTTGCCAGATTTCCATACTTCCATGGTGGCTCATGAGCATTGTGACAACGTTCTGCGCTACGGATCGCGCGTAGGACATGTTCCAGTCCTGGACAAGCTGCGGCATCTCCTTTGCCTTGTCTCGCACCTAAAAGTCGGACATGCTATGCATATCCGGAACCTTGAGAGCTTCACCAATATCCTCGAGGGATTGGTGGAAGTCATGAAGCAAATCACCGACTTGGGTAAGCCGGTGGGTGCGAGGCTCGGCAGAGGCGGAGTCCGTCAAGTTCAGAGGACCTATGCATATAATGCAAAACGGTTAAATAAATCTGACATCAAAAAAGTCGAAGAATGTAGACAAGTCAGAAAGATGGAAACATACCAAAGATGACATCATCGACTTTGGTTTTCTCCTCACGAAGACTCTGGAGTTCAGCCCGGAGTGCTTCAGAAATGTCTCTCTCTCTGAACAAGTCATTGGTAAGATCCGAGATTTTCTTCTCGTGGAGCGCAATCTTGTGATCACGCTCCACGGTGGCCATGGAGGAGGATTCGAGAACTTGAGCAATGCTTTTCTCATGATCCGCTTTAAGCTGGTCTAGCTCTCGGCGGAGATCTTTGTTTTCCACCACCAAGGTTTTCAGATTCTCGGCCTCTTCAATCATAGCGCAGGACTGCTTTACCAGTGCTATAAGTCAAAAGAACAACAGTTCAACAAAAATATTCGACTATGAAAATGCAAGACAAGGTTTGAGTCTCGGAATGTTTACCTTCGGCCTCATCCTTGGAAACTTTTAGTTCAGCATTTTCAAGTCGGAGAGCTTTGATCTCTCTCCGCTTGTTGCAGATATTCTTCAACAATTCCTGGTTATATGAATTAACTCTCTGTAAGTCAGAATACCCAGAGTCAGAAGTCTACTAAAGATTCCGGCTAATATTGTAGCTAATATCAGCATAAGCCTTGGGGGCTACACTAGTTAATTCTTTGGCATCCTAAGGAAGCATAAACCCAGATTGTCTATCCAACTTCATGCTTGGGGGCTAGAGGATATGATATAAAGTACCATAAAGAAAAACGTGAGTTGGAATTCTGACTTACATGATGTTCATGTGTGAGCTTGCTCAGGCGCATGTTCACTTCAGTGGTAACCTTCTCGGCGAGGGTGAGCGGGATCACTGGTGGAGGTGGTAACACGCCAGCTCTCAATCCCTCGTCGTGAAGGCGGACTTGTTCGAGAAGTTCGGAGTACTTGACGTCCTCCGATTCTTGCGCTTCTTCTTCAGCAGAAATATTTCGGCTTTCCAGGCATTGCCAGGTCAGCCGCTGGATTTCCTCCGCAGATTTCCGAGATAAGCCAAATTTGGCAAATCCCGGATTGTTCAAGAGATTTTTGGCGAAGGTTTCTGCTAAGGGATCATTACCCGAAGAGGGTTCACCCTTATCAAAACCTAAGTCACCCATGGTGACGTCAGTCTACGACTCAAGGATCGATGGCTCTGCTAAGGGAGCCGGATCTTCTGCAACAATCGGAGATGGAGTAATCTCTGGCGCTGTAGAAGGTTGAGGGGCAGGAGTCGGAGGAGCCACGGCAGGAGAAGCCAAAGTTAGCTTAAATGCAGCGAGGGCTTTGAAGTAGTTCCCTTCCCCTTGCCCTTGATAAGCTGTTTAGCTCTAAGAAGGTAATAGAATGAAGAACATTACATCTCGAAAGAAATCAAGAGTAAAGTACAAAGGTGGAAGTTGTGAGGAAAGTTACCTCTTCACAACTGGCACTTCCTTTGTGCCAATATCCACTGTCGGAGCTTTGCGCTTCCTAGGCACAACGTCCGGCAGTGGGACTAATTCCTCCTCCTGAGAAAACTCGGGAGGATATCCCTCGATAGGAGCTAATTCCAAATCGGGGAGGTCGGCAAGCTGAAAAGAAGATAGTATCTCAGTATTGCGAAATAACTTAAAGGTGAAACACATAAAAGGGTTGTTGCTAAAGCTTACCAGCACGACAAGATCTTTTGCTATATGCATGTCTAGGGACAGCTCCGGAATCTTCCTCTCAATCCGCTCCCTTATTAGCCATTTGATTTGGCTTATATAATCTTGCGGCTTTAAGGCCTTGGAGCTGATGTGGAGGGAGTCCTTTTTCGACACTGTGATGGAATGCATCAGTCGGTCGCCATGGTGCTGGAGAGGTTGGATCCGGCGTGCCACCCAGCACTGGACCAAGTCGGACCCTCTCAGGCCCTTGTGCTTCATCAGATATTTAATCCGCCTCTTGGCGAGAAGCAGATCGTCACTGAGAGCCGGAGCGACCTCGTCCCAAGATGCTTGAGGAGTGGTGGCTCCATCGACGAAAGCCGGCAATGTAGTAGCTTTGCCGGGAGCGGGAATATCCTTATGATAAAAAAAGGTAGCCGGCCATTGTTTGACCGACTCACTAGCTAAAATACGAGGATAAACACGCTCAAGCCTAACCGAAAAACTAATCGTACCGGTAATGTAAGGATTACCGGTGGTGATGGAATTTCTCCGGACATGGAATAATACCGGAAAAGAGTGAGACTCAGCCTAATGCCGAGATACCCCTCGCACAAAGATGCATAAGCGCTCATCTCTAAGATGGAGTTCGGGGGGAGATGGTGAAGTTGAACACTATAGTGATCTATCACCTCAGAAAAGAAATATGAGGGAGGAAAGGATAAACCTCTGCCTAGGTGAGTGCTGAAGTGCACCCGCTCGCCGTTCCGAGGGTTGGGGATGGCTTCGCCGAAGCCGCTAAGCCAATCGCCGGCGCGGAGGAGCCCTTCTTCTTCTACGACGCGGAGCTTGCCGTCGTCAAGGACGCACGGGTTCCAGACTCTGCGGTTGCTCTCCTTTTCCGTCGCTATTGTTGTCGCTGTTGCGCTGGAGGATGATGTGGAAGCCATTTTTCCGGTGCGCCGGTGACCTTGGATGGGCGGCGCGGGGAATTTTTGGAGGCAAAGGAGCTCTGTGCGCGGGGGAGAAGTAGGGGAGAAGGAAGCGGTGCTGGGAATAGGTGAAGAAGATGAGGAAAAGAAATCCTCGCCCCTTATAACCGCCAAGCCATGCCAAGATTAGTGCAAATGTTACAGTAAACACGCCACGCATCGTGGAAAGAACTGGGAAGCCCCCACGCTATGATTACGCCGCCTCGATCTCCACGCATGCATTAAAACGGCGCCTCGGTTTCGCAAAAGACAGACCCACCAACGGTCATGCTGAGAGGAAATGTCTGTCAGTGACATCACTTGACCATGACTGGTGTCAGATGACGTCAGAGACCAAGTTCCGGCTTAGTTTGAATTACGAGCTAGGAACACGACTAACGTACTGATAGGTCCGACTTGTTTTTGAGACCCGGATCGTATATTTTGTTTTGAAGTTTTAGGAACCCTTCAAGATTCTGCAAGCCAAAGATCAAGCTAGACGATGATGAATCCGATGTGGATCTTGGAGACTTCCGGGGGATGCTGTTGGGGATATACTTTCCAGCTATCCTCACAGTTCCTCACTGACCAGGGTGGCCCACTTCGGGTTAGAGCTTTGCTTCACGGGCGGGCCAGTCAGGGAGAAGAGACGGAGTCCATTCCGGCCATGGGAAGGCCTAGAAGACTTACCGACATAGGCCCATAATGTTACTTGTAGTCCAAGATGTACTCTGTAACCAACTTTTAGTCGTAGCCGGATATATCTCTCCTGTAAACTCTATGCCGGATATCTATATAAGCCGTCCTAGGGAGAGCCTTTAGGGCACCCAATAGTCTACAATCTCAACTCGCACAGGCAAACCCCTTGTAACCCATATTTCGGCTCTGCCGTACTACTGGATTGCTAGCAGGAGTAGGATCCGTCCAAAGCCGGCGGATTCGAACCTGGGTAAACTTGTGTGCTCACTGTCCCGGAACACCGTACGCCTCACACCCCTCTCTTCTAATGCCTCGAGGACCCCCCTCATGGCATACTTTTCATCAATCCGACGACAAATCTCAAGGGTAAGAATGGGAATATGTTTTCATAAATACTCACGTCTTTTGTTTTGAAACTAAGTTTTTGGTTCAAGCGTCCATTCTAACTAGGGTATCCTATGGTAAGGATGGCTCTGATACCAACTTGTCAACACCCGGATTTTTCATCCCAGATGCCTGTTATGCCATACCTCGCAATCCTAGGATTACCATTTTTGCGAGACATAACAGAATTGGTACCATAGTACATCATCCATTACAAACCATAATAAAGGTCTTACAAATAAAGGATCTCACAATCTAGTCTTAATACAATCCAAGCAGCGGAAAATAAATGTAGTAGGGGCTCCATCTTCAGGGTCATAGGCAATGCTGACGATGGGAGATGATCCTAGTTGTCATAGACCTCCTGTTGTCCATCTTCCTGGTAGTCCTCCTCATAGTCTGGCCACGGGAATAGCCAGAGACAAATTCAGAGTACTCTTTAAGTACTCGCAAACTATCACTAACAAGTAAGGTAGTTCTAGTAGGAATCTTAAGCTCTAGGTTTATTTGCAAAAAGGCGGATTTATTTCATACTGAGTTCATAAGTAAAGAAACTAATTTAATGTTCTAAATCACCTAAGTGGGTGTAACACTCCAAAAATGTTAATCAAGATTACCAAGTTCAAAGCACCCAATTTTAGGGTTAACAAAAACTTTATTTCCGAAAATCTATATGAATGCATGTGTGTGTTTGCATTAATGTGTGATTGATTGAAATTGTCATGTTTGATTGCTACAAATGATAAGAAATGGTTTAAAGATGAATGTTACATCATCTAGGCCAATTAAAAACAAAATCAAAAGAAAAAGAAATCAAATATGAATAAAAAGATCAAATGGTCATTTTGACCAAAGTTAACCACTAGGCCACTTTGAGTGTTCCTAGAAGAGAATTTTTAACAGAAACAATTCCACTTCTTTTCACCCCTTGATAGACCAAGTAAAAGTGAACCAAGGCCCACTTTACAAATTTACAAAAGCTATTTCCAAATCAATTTAAAGGATAGTTCAAATTTGAATCTAGTTCATATGGTAAGATCACCATTTTGCAAAAACCTATCAAACCAATTCCACTTGACTTCTCCAAGCAATCATAGACACTCAAGTATAAGACCAAATCACTCACCAAATTTCATTTGAAAATTTCAAAATTAATCTCTTGAGGCCATTTAATCAAACACCTTGCTTACACTAATTAACTCAGGCCTAACTTCATTGTTTTGAGCAGTGATCCTCGACCAATTGGTTCCCTCTTCACTCCCTTGTCTCCCCCATTGTCGAGCAGCAACAGACAACTCTCCCCCTTAGCTGTTTTGCACCAGTGCACTGCCGCCCGAAGCCACACTCGCCGGCCGACAGTGGACAGAGCGCTAGAGACCATGCCACCCTCGCCCACGACGCGCACCAGACACGCCGCCATCCACCGCCACCCCCTGTCCAAGCCACGACCACAGCCTAACCCTGGACCACCCCAGCAACACCACGCCTAGTCTCTCTGCGCCGTGCCGAGAACGCGCCAGAGCGCCGCACCTGGCCGGCTCGCACTGACCACGCATTGCTCTCTCCGTGCACACGCCCACTCGCCATGATCACAGCCATCTCCCAGACACCCCCGTTCACCACCGCGCGACCCGTAGCACCCGTGCGCTATCGCAAACACCGCCGCTCCCGTGTAGAGCATCACACGCGCCCGACCAACCTAGACCGCCCCGTGCCGTGCCATTATGCCCATGATGATTGCCAGGGAACATCGTATCGTCTCCTACCCACAGCCATGCCGCTAGCTGCCTGTATCATCGTCACCGACGAGCTCGAGCCCATCCCACTCAGTCCCCTCGCTGTTGTATAAATAGAGGCCTTCTCCACCTCCATTCTCCACACCAACACACTCCCTACTCCTCACAGACAC
Organism: Avena insularis; assembly: GCA_023614405.1. NCBI lineage: Eukaryota > Viridiplantae > Streptophyta > Magnoliopsida > Poales > Poaceae > Avena > Avena insularis. Next base: position 473,051,763 of record CM042694.1, read on the forward strand.
TCCCTCACCCTTCCCCGGAGTAAGGCGAGATCTCCTTCACCGGAATTTGGCTAGAGCCCGCTGTTGCAGAAGGAGAAGGGCACCATCGATTGAAGCCACCCCAGGACCTGCCGCGACCACCGTTCGAACCATCGTCGTCGACCACGCCGTTCGCCCCCATCGCCGACCCTAGCTGGAGCCCAAGTGAGCCTCACTAGACCCCCACCGCTATGTTAGGTTTAATTCCTTGCCAGAGCTGTTCGTCATCGACGATGAACTGCCGCTGTTGGATCGTCTTTTAATCGCACTACCTAGATTTAACTATACCGTTTCGATTAGTTTAAGTCGCTGGCTAGTAGGTCAGTGTTGTTAGCAGCCCTCTATGCTGTGCTGTGCAGATTGGGCCGGCCCATTTAGTTTCCCGCGCAGGCCTAGCAATTCAAATAAGGATTTTCCAATTTAGTTAAAACCACATTCTGTCAGTAGATTCAAAAATCAATTCAAAGAGATTCACTAAACCAAATTGCATGATTCCAATTTTGTTAGAAATATATTTAAATTATCTATCCTAGCCCGTTGGATTCAAATCATTTGGAGTTAAAGATCACCTATACTAAAAATAATAAGACCGGGACATTTTCAACTTCAAACATTTTTCAAAAATCAACCATAAATGCTTTTGAGATGATTCCAACTCACAAAAATTAAATTTGATAAGATCTAACTGAATATGTAAAAATATTTAGGTTTGCATGCAGTGACATTGGACTTGTACCAAAATAATGCTATATAGGCATTTCTAGTCACTTTGAATCTATTAAATGATAATCTTAAATTTAATAAAATATGACAACTCTTTAAATCACATTCCCATGTATTATAATATGTGGTGATGACATGTGTCAACATGATCCCATATTTTAATTGGAGAATATTAAATCTTAAGCATTTTCAATGAGGAGAAATTACTTTTCTAAAATAACATAAATAAAATTAAACCTTTATTTCATGTGATAATTGTGATGATTCTAGATCATCAAGTATGAACCTTAGATTGCTAAATAGAAATAGTTAAGTATTGTTTGGTGATTGTGTACCCCGTATTCCTTTATAGACGATAGTACCGACCAGAGATACGAGGAGGAGGAGTACTACCGAGAAGAAGACGAAGAAAACTTCAACCACTTCACCAATCAAGGCAAGCTATTACTTGCAAGCCATCACTAATTGCAAGCTAACACTTGCAAGTTTCTTAACTATGCAAGCTAATACTTGCCAACTGGATAACTTAAGCAAGATGCATTAGGCATTCTTTGGTTATACCACTTTGATTATACCAATCCCAATGTTTTACTTGCAAGCTTTATTATTTTAATTTACCAAAGTTCTTTACCTTTAGTTAGTGCTTTGTGAGCATTGGAAAATTTATTATAGATAGCATAAAGAGTATAAAACTAGGTCTAACTAGTTATACTTAGATGTCATTCCATGGCATGAGATTGGAGATTAGCACCCCTCATTAGTGAATACCCTCAACTTTAGTGGCTAGTGCTAAGCATAAAAGTTGATCACTTTTGATGGGAATACTTGGTGAAAATGATTATGAAAACCTTGGAATGATGACTCATTATATTGAAATGTTTTGACATGTGTTGAGAAAAACAATGGTTTGATGATAAAAATGTTGAGGCATGAGCCTTAGCCCTTTACAAAAACTGATGGTTGGGTTCAGATGCGATACCATTCTAATTTTACCATACAACCATAGTACCTGAATTGGGTAGGGCTTAGCCAGAAGTTTATATGCCTTAGTATGGGTTCCCTTGCGGAAGAGGTTGAGATGAGGCTACCTCGTGATGAATTTCCACCTATGCAGTGCCCAGGATGGGAGATGGCCATGGCTGGGAGGCCAAGCTCATGGGGGAGGTGCCTATACTAGGGTGTGTAATTTAAAGGTTATGATTGATTATCCGCATACTAAGTATGATGATTCAGGGTTATCCTTGACGGATGTATCGAATTTTGTGGTGAAAGTTTACCACCTCTACAGAGTGTCAAACTATTCGAATAGCCGTGTCCGCGGTCAGGGATAGTTGGAGTGGACATACTGTTCCGTCGTCAGATGTTTTCAAAATGATTTGTGAATTGAACTATGACTTTGACTTTACCACAATAGGGTTGTGAACATGAAAGCTAGGTTCCCACTTAAGTTATTTAGAACATTAAATTAGCTTTCTTTACTTCTAAACTCAGCTTAAGATAAATCTGGCTTTTTGCAAATAAACCTAGACCTTAAGATTCCTACTAGAACTACCTTACATGTTAGTGATAGTTTGTGAGTACTTAAAGACTACTCATGGCTTTCTCCCTGGCTATTCCCGTGGCCAGACTATGAGGAGGACTACCAGGATGAAGGACAGCAGGATGTCTACGACAACTAGGATCATCTCCCATCGTCAGCATTGCCTGTGAATCTTAAGATGGAGCCCCTACTATGTTTACATTCTGCTGCTTGATTTGTATTAATACTAGATCATGAGATCCTTTAATTGTAAGACCTTATTATGGTTTGTAATGGATGATGTACTGTGATATCAATCTGTTATATCTCGCAAAAATGGTAATCCTGGGATTGCGAGGTATGGCATAACAGACATCTGGGATTAAAAATTCGGGTGTTGAAAAGTTGGTATCAGAGCCATCCTGACCATAGGAGACCCTAGTTAGAATGGACGTCTGAACAAAAACTTAGTTTCAAAACAAAAGAAGTGAGTATTTATGAAAACCTATTCCCACTCTTACCCTTGAGATTCTTTCAACAATATTCATGTTCCTCAAAAGTTCTTACATTCCTACATAAATTTTGACACACTTCATCACCTCACTAACTTACTCATCCTAAATTTTATAGATGGAAGTCCAGTATTGCAAGTTCTACCAGCTAGGCAACAGAGGCCACCTGATCTTTGAGAGGGGTCTAGATGCACTGTCAGAACATCTAGAGCGCCCACACCGGAATTCTTCGGGGCAAAACTCAACGATCATGTAGGAGGAGATATACAATGGCTAATAGTTGTAGATCTCAGAGGAAAGATGGAAGCACCTACTTCGAAGAAGATCCAATTCACCCTGTGGGAGAACAATTGGCTAGATGGATTAGCCAGGGCTATGCATGAAGCTCTTGCCTGTCTGTGCAGACAAAACATCAACCAGATCCAGGGAACCCGCTTTTCTCACTATGCAAGGCGTGATTCTATGGGAATGCCCTTGGACATGCCAGGACACCCGGAGCTGAAGCACCAGGTGGACAATCTTGACTTCATGTTGTATGATAGGCAGAAGGAGCTGGACAATGCTCGCGCCTACGCCAACCACAACCATGCCATTGCAGTCAAGAAGGACCAGACCGCCATTCTCGCCAAGGAGTGCCATTCTCTTCATCGTCAGCGCGACAAAAAGGATCGCATCATCGATCGTCTTCACAAGAAGGTAGCCACTCTCGAGAAGACCATCCATGAACAGGAAATCCAGCTTGAAGTGAAGGAGGAGGAGGAAGGTAAGATATCCCGGGAGATCTGTACTCTTACCTCAGTGATGACAACAACTACCTGGAGGATGATGCCATGGAGTTCCACATTGATGATGATGATTCCGACTTCATTGATGATGACTAGATGCACTTGACCACTACCATAGGAATGAGTTGTACCGGTCCCACTGTATCTTAGTTTCATAGAATGGTTCTTAAAACCATATGTTTTCTATTTGTGTGTGGTGTGTGTTTGTATGGTGTGCTTTGAATGAATGAATGAATGAATGAATGAATGAATGAATGAATGAATGAATAAGAGGAAGTTGTTAGTTTGCAAAACCTGAGTCAAACTCAAAATTTAAAGATTTTTGAAAATAAAACCATGAACCTTAGAAATTTCCCTCTTATCTTATTATATATCTCAATCTTTAGATGACTCGCGGAAACCCCAGAGGAAGCAGCTCATCTCAGGACCCGATGCTGCAGATTCTGCAAATGCTAGTTTCCGACCGTGAAGCTAGTAGAGACGAACGCCAAGCTAATCTAGCCACTCTTCAACAGATAGCTCAGATGGCCCACAATAATCAAGGCCATGGAAACCAGGATCACCATGGATCCAAACTCAAGAACTTCCAGAATACTAATCCACCTATCTTTAGTAAGTCTGAGGACCCTTTAGATGTTGATGACTGGCTACAAACCATGGAGAACAACCTGGAGGTCGCAGGAGTTGAAGCTAATGATAAAGTACTATTTTCGACTCATTATCTGGCCGGAGATGCAAGAGCCTGGTGGAATATCACCCGTACCATGAACGAAGGTCAGATGATGACTTGGGAAGCATTCAAGTTCAGCCGCACCCATGTGCCATAAGGTTTGGTCACCAGGATGAGAGATGAGTTCAGGGAACTGAAGCAAGGAAGGATGATGGTAGTGGAGTACCATGACAAATTTATGTCCTTAGCTAGATATGCCCCTGATGAGATTAACACCGATGCCAAGAAGAAGGAAAGGTTCCTGAATGGATTGCATGATGAGATGCAGACTGTGTTAGTCAACATCCGTTTTGAAGATCTAGAAGAGCTAGTGGATAACGCCATTCAGATAGAAGGGACGATCAACCAAGCCAATGACAATCACAAGCACGGAATGATGCACCAGACTGGATCCCACAATACCCAGAAGTATTGCCCCAACCCATCTGCAGGATATGCCCCAAGAAACAACAGACCCCCTATGTCCCGTCCAAACTACCCCAACTGTAGCGGAGGAAACTTGAAGTCTAGAGGAAACCATAACAACAACCCAACAACTCCAATAATTTCAACCATGCACCGCCCAAGTCCAACAACAACAACAACAACAACAAAAACAACAACAACAACAATACTGCCCCAAGGACTAGAAGCAATGTTGTGCCTGTTGCAGCCAAAGACAAGTCCTAGATCACTTGCTTTGAATGCGGAGTCAAGGGTCACTACTCCAATGAGTGTCCCAAGAAGCTTGCAGCAGCCACCAATGTGAATGCACCCGCTCAGCAGCAACGCCGTGTGCATCCTCGAAAGAGATTTTCCCTAGGGAACTCGCTCAACCACAACGTCCGTTTGTTCCACATGAATGCTGAAGAAGCTCAGGAAGCGCCAAATGTCGTGTTGGGTATGTTTTCTATTAACTCAGTAGTTGCAAGAGTGTTGTTTGATTCTGGAGCATCGCACTCGTTTGTTACAGAAGAATTTGCATGCACTAGTAAGATTCAACCAACCAAATTGAAGCATGTTATGATAGTTCAAATACCTGGTTCAACTACCAAAGCTAGAAAAATTTGCAAGGCCATACCTATCAGAATCCATGGAATATATTTTTATGCTAATATAATAGTACTTGAAACCAAAGGTTTGGAAGTAGTACTATGAATGGATTGGATGTCGAAACATAAAGGATTAATCGACTGTTCCAAGAAAGCCATAACCATGACCAATAGCACTGGAGTATCAGTAGAGCATGTATCGGAGACGCTGCCCCGTCAATTCAAATGCAACAAGAGTCTAGCCCAACCAACCCTAGACCAAGTCAGAGTAGTCTTTGAATACCCCAACATATTCCCAGATGAATTGCCCGGTATGCCCCTGGATTGGGATATCGAGTTCATCATTGAACTAATTCCTAGAACTGGACCCATAGCTCAGAGACCTTATAGTATGAACCCGTCGAAATTAGTGGAGCTAAAGAAGCAACTTGATGCTATACTGGTGAAAGGTTTGATTCAACCAAACGCATCGCCATGGAGATCGCCTGTTTTGTTTATTGATAAGAAGGATGGAGGTAACCGTTTGTGCACGGATTACCGGAAGCTGAATGATGTCACCATCAAGAACAAGTACCCACTGCCAAAGATAGAAGATATGTTTGATCAGTTGACTGGTGCTAGAGTGTTTTCTAAGATTGATCTTAGAACTGGCTATCATCAACTCAAGATTCGTGCAACGGATATCCCAAAGACCGCCTTTACCACCAGATATGGATTGTATGAGTTGATGTCTACGCACTTCTATTCTTGTAGACAGTTGTTGGGCCTCCAAGTGCAGAGGTTTGTAGAACAACAGCAAGTTTTCCCTTAAGTGGATCACCCAAGGTTTATCGAACTCAGGGAGGAAGTGGTCAAAGGTATTCCCTCTCAAGCAATCCTGCAATCAAGATACAAGAAGTCTCTTGTGTCCCAAACACACCAATACACTTGTCAGTGTATAGGTGCACTAGTTCGGCGAAGAGATAGTGAAATACAAGTGGTAACAGTGATAGATAATAGCTTGATGGCGTGGAAAAGACTAAAGTAAAACTGAAATAAAGAAGGAAGCAAGCAAACATGTAACAGATCTAATAGCAAACGGTGTATCAATACTTAGAAACAAGGCCTAGGGATCATACTTTCACTAGTGAACACTCTCATATAAATATCTTCTCTTTATGATACTACTCTTAACTACACTCCAGTTGAACACTCTATCGATGGTAGGGATATAACAACACACCTCAAAGTTCATCTTTCCCATCTAGAAACCCCACACTGTCACCTTGAGTACTAGATGAGTCCAACAAACACCGCAATTTCATAAAGACATCCAACTCCAAATATAACTCATAACAAGTATTTGTAATCTCTAGCCTAAGTGCCACCATGGTGTGCACGCTGTCACTTTCACACACATGGGGAGAGCAGAGATCTATTAAAGCACTTGAGTAGCAAGGTACATCTATAGATTACAAGCTCATGATCTCAATAAGATCATGCATAGAGAGAGACATGAACACATAGCTACCGGTAGAACCCTTAGCCTCGAGAGAAAACTACTCCCTCCTCATCATGGGAATCAGCAACGACGATGGAGATGGTGGTGGAGATCGATGGAGATGGCTCCGGGGGCACTTCCCTGTCCCGGCAGGGTGCCGGAACAAAGACTTTCTGTCCCCCGAATCTCCCTTTTGGTGGCGGCGACACAGCGGAACTTTTCGTGGATTTCTGATTGACGATTTAGGGTTTATGCATCGGGAGGCTCTTATAGGCAAGAGGGCAGACCGAGGGGGTGCCGGAGGGACCCACACCACCCCCTGGCGCGACCTAGCCTAGCCCTCGCCACTAGGTGGTGTGGACACCCTCTGGCCCTCCTCCGTCTCATATTCTGGCTCCAAGTGTCCCCCGGTAAAATAATAACTTTGGCTTTTGTCCCGTCCAATTCCGAGAATATTCATTTTCTGACTTCCTGGAACCAAAAACAGCAGAAAACAGGCAGTTGGCACTGTGGCTCTTGTTAATAGGTTAGTCCAAGAAATCATATGAAAAGTACTCCAAAGTGTGGACAAAACATAAGAAAGTTGATAAAACCAAGCATGGAACATCAAAAATTATAGATACATTTGCAATGTATCATGAGTACACTGTCATGTCTTTTGGATTAACCAATGCCCCCGCTTATTTCATGAATCTCATGAATAAGATTTTTATGAACTTCCAGCATAAGTTTGTCGCTGTTTTTATCGACGATATTCTGATCTATTCCAAGTCAGAAGAAGACCATGAGCTACACCTGAGAACCATCCTTGAAACCCTTAGAGAACATCAGTTGTATGCCAAGTTTAGAAAATGTGAGTTCTGGTTAAAGGAAGTAGGATTCCTAGGACATATTGTGTCGACAGAAGGAGTCGATGTCAATCCCGCCAAGATCAAATATGTTGAAGAACAGAAAGCCCCAACCACTCAAACCCAAGTCCGCGCATTTCTTGGATTAGCGGGATATTACCGCAAGTTTGTTGAAGGATTTTCGAGCATCGCAAGACCGATGACCCAACTGTTGAAGAAAGATAAGAAGTTCGAATGGACGGACAAATGTGAAGCAAGTTTTTAAGAGCTCAAGAAGAGATTGATTTCAGCCCCAATCTTGATTATGCCAGATATCAAGAAGCCTTTTGATGTGTATTGTGATGCATCCAAGATTGGTCTCAGATATGTGTTAATGCAAGAAGGCAAAGTCATAACACATCTATCCCGACAATTGAAGCAGCATGAGCAAAACTACCCTACCCATGACCTTGAGCTAGCAGCCGTAATTTTAGCCTTGAAGACATGGCGTCATTACCTTATGGGTAACCGTTGTGAGATTTATTCAGATCACAAGATCCTGAAGTATATTCTCACTCGGAAGGAGCTGAATATGAGGCAAAGGAGATGGATAGAGTTAATCAAGGATTATGACCTTGACATTCACTATCACCCCGGCAAAGCCAATGTGGTAGTGGATGCTCTTAGCAGATTGCCGTGTAGATTAAACACCATGATCAAAGAAGCTCAGCCAAGTTTGCATGAAGAGTTGGAGCAGTTTAGAACGGAGCTAGTTAGCAAAGGATTTTTAGCTAGCATAGAACTTCAACCCGCTTTGATCAGTTAGATCAAGGAAGCCCAGAAAGGAAATGCAAGTATCGACGGAATCAAGCGTCGTATCGGTACATGGAAGGTACCAGGATTCACCGAAGATGAAGAAGGGGTTTTGTGGTACAAAGGATATATCTGTGTGCCAGCAGTTTCCGAGTTGAAACAAGTTATCATGCAAGAAGCTCATGATACTCTTTATTCTATCCACCCCGGAGGAAGGAAGATGTATCAGGATTTGAAGGAGCAATTTTGGTGGCACAAGATGAAGAGAGAAATCTGAAGCTACATCACCAAGTGTGATATCTGTCACAGAGTCAAAGCGGAACATTAGAGACCCACAGGACTTTTGCAACCATGGCAGATTCTGGAATGGAAATGGGATTCTGTCGGAATGGATTTTATCACTGGTTTGCCTACTTCTAGTAGGGGAAATGACTCTATTTGGGTCATAGTTGATAGGCTGTCCAAGGTAGCCCATTTTATACCTGTCAAAACCACCTACCAGAGTTCAAAGCTAGCAGAGTTGTACATTGCTAGGATCGTAAGTTTGCATGGAATCCCTAAGACGATAGTATCGGATCGAGGAACCCAGTTTACCTCAAGATTTTGGCAGAAAGTCCAAGAAGGATTAGCAACCAAGTTGAACTTCAGCACAGCTTATCACCCGCAGGCCGATGGACAAACTAAAAGGGTCAACCAAATCTTAGAAGATATGTTGAGGGATTGTGTGCTAGAATATGGATCAAAATGGGAAGATTGTCTGCCTTTCGCAGAATTATCATATAACAAAAGTTATCAAGCCAGTTTGCAAATGGCCCCATTTAAATTTTTGTATGGAAGGAAGTGTCGTGCCCCCTTGAATTGGTCGCAAGTAGGAGAGAGTCAGATTTTCGGACCCGACATCCTACGAGAAGCATAAGAGAAGGTTCACAAAGTCCGTGAGCACCTCAAGACCGCCCAATCCAGACAAAAGAGTTATGCCGACAAGAGACGTCGAGACCTGACCTTCAATATCGGAGATTTTGTGTATCTCAAAGTATCGCCCTTAAAGGGAATGTAACGTTTTCAACTGAAAGGAAAGTTAGCTCCCAGATATATTGGACCCTTCAAGATTTTGAATCGCCAAGGAGAAGTATCATATCAACTGGAACTACTGGAGGAGATGTCAGCCATCCATGATGTGTTCCATATCTCGTTACTTCGCAAATGCCTAGAAGTCTCGGAGAAGACCGAAGTTTTCAAGAACATTGATCATCGAGCCATAGATATCAACAGGGATCTGACGTATCGTGAAGTGCCCATTCATATTTTGGAAGAAGCCTTTAGAACCCCCAAGACCCGGAGTATCAGGTTTCTCAAGATCCAATGGAGCAACCATGGCATAACAGGCATCTGGGGTTAAAAATCCGGGTGTTGATAGTGGAAAACTAGTTTTCATGTCCACAATCCTGTAGTGGTCAAGTCAAAGTCATAATTCAATTCACAAGTCATTTTTGAAAACATCTGACAACAGAACAGTATGGCCACTCCAACTATCCATGACCGTGGACGTGGCTATTCGAATAGTTTGACACTCTGTAGAGGGGTACACTTTCACCACAAAATTCGATACATCCGTCAGGGATAACCCTGAATCATCATACTTAGTATGTGGATAATCAATCATAACCTTTCAATTACACACCCTAGTATAGGCACCTCCCCCATGAGCATGGTCTCCCAGCCATGGCCCTCTGCCATCCTGGGCACTGCATAGGTGGACATTCACACTCACGAGGTAGCCTCATCTCAACCTCTTTTTGTGAGGGAACCCATACTAAGGCATATAAACTTCCAGTTAATCCCTACCCAATTCAGGTATTGTGGTTGTACGGTAAAATTGGAATGGTATCGCATTCAAACCCAACCATCAGTTTTTGTAAAGGGCCAAGGCTCATGCCTCAACATTTTCATCATCAAATCATTGTGTTTCTCAATACATGTCAAAACATTTCAATAGAATGAATCATCATTCCAAGGTTTTCATAACCATTTTCACCAAGTATTCCCATCTAAAGTGATCAACTTTTATGATTAGCACTAGCCACTAAAGTTGAGGGTAGTCACTAATGAGGGGTGTTAATCAAGTGTAACTATCCAACTCTAGTTTTATGCCTTTTGAGGACATCTAAGTATAACTAGTTAGGCCCAATTTATACTCTTTATGGTACCTATCCTATTTTCCAATACTCACAAATCACTAACTAAAGGTACAGAACTTTGGTAAAAGTAAAAGAATAAAGCTTGCAAGTAAAACTTGGGATTGGTATAATCAGGGTTTCATAACCAAAGCATGCCTAATGCATCTTGCATAGGTTATGAAGTTGGCAAGTGTTAACTTGCATAGTTCTAGCTTGCATAGTTATGAAACTTGCAAGTGTTAGCTTGCCTTGAGTATTGCAGTGGTTAAAGTTTTCTTCTGCTTCTTCTTCGTAGTACTCCTCCTCCTCGTATCCCGGGTTGATACTATCGTCTATAAATGAATACGAGGTACACAATCACCAAACAATACTTAACTACTTCTATGTAGCACACAAAGGCTCACACTAGATGATCTAGCATCATCACAATCATCACATGAAATAAAAACTTAGTCTTATTTATCTTATTTTGGAAAAGTAATTTCTACTCATTGAAAATACTTAAGATTTAATATTCTCCAATTAAAATATGGGATCATATTGACACATATCATCACCACATATTCTAATACTTGGGAATGTGATTTAAAGTGGTGGTCATATTTTATAAAGTTTAAAATTACTATTTAATAAAATTAAAGTGACTAGAATTGCCTATATAGCATTCTTTTAGTACTAGTCCAAGATCACTGCATGTAAACCTAAATATTTTTACATATTCAGATAGATCTTGTCAAATGTGATTTTTGAGAGTTGGAATCAACTCAAAAGCATTTATGGTTGATTTTTTAAAAATGTTTGAAGTTGGAAAAGTCTCTTCCTTGTTATTTTTACTATAGGTGATCTATAATTTTAAATGGTTTGAATCCAACGGGCTTGGGTAGACAAATTAAATATCTTTTCAACAAAATTGGAATCATGCAATTTGGTTTAGTGAATCTCTTTGAATTGATTTTTGAATCTACTGATAGAATCTAGGTTTTACTAAAATGGAAAAATCCTATTTGAATCAACGGGCTCTACGCGGGAAAGTAAACGGGTCGGCCCAACTGCACTGCGCTAGCGCAGCGGGCTACTGACAGGGGGTCCCACTAGTCAGTGGCTCATCTAACCCAAAACGATATCTATCAATCTCATCCTTACGATTAGACTAGGATCTAATGGCTGAGGTGCATCGTCTACATCGAACAGCTCCGGCGAGATTCTAACCCTAACACGACGGTGGGGGTCGTGTGAGGCTCACCAGGGCTCTAGCTAGGGTCGGAGATGGGGGCAAATGAGGTTGTCATCAACGACGGTTCGAATGTGTAACACCCCAAAAATATCAATCAAGATTATCAAGTTCTAATCACCCAAGTTTAGGGTTAATAAAAACTTTTATTATTAAATTGAATATGAGTGTATGTGTGATTTGCATTAGTGTATAATTGAGTGAAATTGCCTTGATTGATTGCTACAAATGATGAGAAATGGTTTAAATATGAATAATACATCATCTAGGCCAATTACAAACAAAATCCAAAGAAAAGAAATTCAAATATGCACCATATGATCAAATGGTAATTTTGACCAAAATTAACCACTAGACCACTTTGAGTGTTCCTAGTAAAGAATTTCTAATAGAAACATCTCCATTTCTTTTCACCCCTTGCCATTTTTTTTGAGAACACATCGACTTTATTAAATCACACTAGCACCATTACAATCAGCACAAAGGCTGTTTTGAAGGAAAACTGGACTCGCCCCAGACCACTCCTCTAACATGTGCAAACAAGCATAGCGTGCACACTCATGAGCAGAATTGTTCGCTGAGCGACGAGCAAAAGAGATAGAAAACGTCTAAAAATCTAGACTTAAAATACTAACTTCTCCGAGAATAGGAGCAATCACCGAACGATTGGTCCTTTTATTATCCCATAGTCTAACTAGCTCCGAGCAATCAGTCTCAACCGAGATGTGACGGAAGGAGTGTGCTCGAGCAAACATTACGACATCACGCAACGCCAACGCTTCAGAGGTCAGAGGGTCAATAATTCTAGGGTATGCTTTGCACCACGCCCCCCTGAATCTTCGTGATGAGTCTCTCGCCACTCCCCCACTCCCTGCTACCATATCTTGGCCATTGATAGCGCCATCAACATTGATTTTTATTGTATCTCCACTTGGTCCATGCCAAGTACACATCGGCTGATCACTATTGTCCTCAGTAGTTTTCTGTGGAAGCTCAAGCTCCAATAATGTGTCATGAACGGACTGTACCGAGCCAATGGGGTCGAACCCCTTCTCTCTGTGTGCCCATTTGTTTCTGGAAGACCAAATGGACCACATTATCGTGATCACCTTAGCTCTCTCATCTTATGACCACCACGACTCACACAAGATATCCGCTGCCCAAGTCTCTGGATGTAATCTTGGTAATTTGATATTCAGTATATCCCTCGCAGCATTCCAAAAAAGACTGGCATGGGAACACTTTGCTAGTGCATGGAGTAACGATTCTGAAGTGGATTTGCATACCGGACAGGTGCTATTATCTCTGACATGCCGCCGTGTGAGGGTTGAGTAATCCGGCACAATGCCTCGCATAACCCGCCACCAAAAAACGCGCACCTTGAGACTGCACAACCTTCGCTTCCACGGATCCTCTTGGCTCCGGGAAGAAGAGGTACATAGAACTGCTCGTTCCTCTGCCACATGAGCAACAAGCATAGGATATGCAGACTTCACCGTGTACAAACCAGTCTTCTCATGAGACCACGCCAACCAGTCCTCTTCGGCTCGGCTACTAAGAGGAATTTGAATGATGCGATCAATATCTGGCTGGCTGAATTCGTTGTCATCCATTTTCTGAATATTCCACTGATGAGTGTCGGTAATCAACTCGCTCACCCTATCCACAGTAGCCTCTGCCGGCCTGTACAAAGGCCGCAGCGTACCAGAATTTGGGATCCAATTATCATCCCAAATAGAGATACTCTCTCCAGTACCAACTCTCTTGATAATTCCTTTCGCCAACGCTTCCCTGTCAGCGAGAATGGCACGCCAAGTACGGGAAGCTGTCCGTGGAGCCGTAGCCTCCATGAAGGATTTATCATGGTAGTACCTAGCTCGTAATACTCGAGCACACAAGGACTCAGGCGAGATGATTAGGCTCCACCCTTGCTTACCAAGCAACGCAACATTGAAGGCAGACATGTCTCGGAAGCCCATGCCACCTTGTCCTTTCGGAATTGCAATTTTGTCCCATGCGAGCCAATGCATGGACTTCTTATCGAGGCACCCAGCCCACCACCATTTTGCCAAAATTGATGTGATCTTCGTGCATGTTCCTTTGGTCGGGTTAAAACAACTCATGGGATAGATTGCTTTGGCTTGAAGGACAGACTTTATCATCGCCTCCTTCCTAGCAAAAGACATCAGCTTTGGCGCCCACCCATTGACACTGCTCCGCATATGATCAGTGATATACTCAAACTCTTCACTCGTTAGGCTACCAGCTGCAGTGGGAAGTCCAAGGTATTTTTCACTGAACGCTTCGATATCAATAGTCAATTCAGACTTTCTTTGCCGTCACGGAGCTCATCGAGAGGTGCACGGTGAAAAAACATCGAGCTCTTGGCTCGGTTAACGATTGGCCTGATGCGATAATACATGTTCAATATCTCATTCAACTGCAGCACTTTTGCCTTTGTCGCGCCAATGAAAATCAGACTATCATCCGCGAACAAAAGGTGAGTGATCCATGGCGCCTGGTGGCAGACTCTAATTCCGCGGTCAACAAAGCCTGTGTTATGGAAATTCAGTAGTGCCGATAGACCCTCTCCACATAGCAAAAACAGATATGGCGACATTGGATCATCCTGACGTAGGCCACGGGTCGGTTGGAATTGATCTAGGAGTTCTCCATTTACTTTCACCAAAAACCTGACCGACCTGACACACTTCATAATTAGCTGCACCATGGCAGTAGGAAAACCGATTTTAAGCATTATTGCCTCTAAGAAAGGCCACTCAATCCTACCGCAAGCCTTCATCATATCGAGCTTAACTGCGCACATTCCTTTCTTGCCTCTTTTGTTTCTTTTCATTGTATGAACACATTCAAAGGCAACAAGGACATTATCCGTGATGAGACGCACTTTGTTCCTGGCTTATAATCTGCTCAAGCTCCGGTCTCATCCGATTGGCAATTACCTTAGCACAAATCTTGTACAAAACAGTGCACAAAGAAATTGGCCTAAATTTGGTTATGGACTGAGGGTTCCGTACCTTGGGAATCAACACGATGACCGTGTCGTTTAGTGACTGAAGAAGCTCACCTCCATTTAGAAATTTCAGAACGCCCGCCACAATATCATTACCCAGCAGGTCCCAATGCCGCTGGAAAAATCCTGCTGTAAAGCCATCTATACCCGGTGCTTTAGAAGGGTGCATTTGAAATAGGGCAGTTTTGACTTCCTCCGCACAGTACAATTGTTCCAATTTAGAACGAGTGTCATCATCAATGCTCGTTAGCACCAGATCAAGGACTCCTCCCATGATTGGAAAGCCTTGAGATGTATATAAGCCAGTATAGAAACCTTGGATTTCTTGGCCTACTGATTCCGGATCCTCACACCAAGATCCATCACTACGTTGCAAAGCAGTGACTTTATTCCTTCTCTTGCGCTGCACTGCTTGGGCGTGAAAATAAGCAGAATTGCGATCACCCTCCTTAAGCCACAGCACACATGATCGCTGTTTAATCCAAATCTCTTCCTGGTACAACACCATATTTATTTTCTCCATTATCCTTTTCTCCTGTTGAGATGGACCTGTATGAACTGAACGACGACGACACCGTTCAAGTTCTTTACGCAGCATAGAGAGCTTATTCTTAAAATTGCCAAAGGTTTTATTTCCCCAAGAACTCAGCTCAGTCTGCATTTTGTTAAGGGCACTCGTGAGGCCCTCCTGCCCAGTCCCTCGAGATGTTGCAGACCACATGTTCGTAATCACCTTTTCATAATCTTTGTGCGTCTGCCAAACGCTCGCATCGAACATACGCCGACCAACGCTGCTCGTACACCGCTTCTGTAAGGTCGTCAACAAGAAACAATGGTCGGACTGAATGGCCGAAAGATGCTGAACTTGGAACACGGGGTACATGAGTAGCAGCTCCTCATTCGCCAAAGCTCGATCAATCCTAGCTTTCACATTTGCCGAGCCAGATTGCCGATTATCCCATGTGTATAGGACTCCATTGTATCCGAGATCCTGAAGATCACAGTCATCGATCGCTTCTCGGAAGTTCCTCATTTGCCATTCCTCCCTACTATGTTCGCTGAAATGTTCCAGGCTGGTAGTTGTCTCGTTGAAGTCATCGATACACAGCCATGGGTACTTTCGGAGCGAATGGAGACGCCTCATCAAAGTCCAGCTTAGATGCCGTTTTTCTCGACGCGGCTCCCCGTAAAACCCGGTGAATCTCCATGGAGTAAGATCACCTTCCTTTGGTGAGATAATTGCATCAATATGATTCAAGTTGAAGCTCTTGATATCCACACTTAGATCCAAGGACCAAAAAATACCGATGCCCCCACTTAGGCCATCACTATCCACAGCAAAACTCCTAGCCATGTCGAGTCTGCTAGCTAATCTTTCAACTCTTGTTCCTCTAATCTTTGTTTCCATCACAAAGACGAGAGTGGGATTAAATTGCTTCACAATACTGTGAAGCTCCCGAACTGTCACGGTATCCCCAAGCCCACGACAGTTCCAACTGATGAAACACATTATGACTGGCGCCGTTGCTCCGTAGCGGACGCCGATTCAGTCTCTGTCGATCTCATCTTCTTAGCATCTGGGCTAGGTGCCTCAGTCCGTGCCCGCGGATTCTCAGTCGCATCCCTTTTTGCCCCAGCTAGATTTGGGTCAAACATGACCACAGCACCAGAGGTGTCCATCGCCTCCCTTTGCGCCGTAGCACAGTTCTACACATACTTTGCATCCTCTGTGTCCTGAGACCCCTGATCCAAAGTGGGCATCACCAGTTTCCGATACACCGGTTTAGTCTTGCCACCGCGAGGAGCAGTAGCACGTCCTCTTCCTACATAATGTCTCCCGGCATCAGCACCCCTAGGCGCTCCATCATGCTCCCAGTGTTGGCCCTTGGGAGGGCCATCCTCACGTTGTGTGCTAGGGCCCTCTTTGCTGCTAGCCTGATACGGCCCTTGTCTACGAAAATCATCAGTCACCCGGAGGTGTGGACCATAAGGCAGCTCACCAAAATCATCCCTCTCGGCAGGGTTTGGACAGACCATCGCCGAGTGTCCAAGTAACCCGCAAGAGAAACAAAAGTAGGGTAGGTGCTCGTACTGAACATCATACCAGTCCTCCGCCTCGCGGAGAGTGGAATCGAGGAAGATCCATCTTCTTAGAGGTTCCTTAACATTAATAAAAACCCTTGCTCACAGAAAACCACTAAAGCCGTTGGATGTATCAATTTTAACAGCTTCAAGTCCAAGATCACTAGCTATCTGAGTGCCCCATTTGTCGTTGATCATATTTCTCGAAAGATCCAGCACACTTTACAAACCCGCAGAAATTATTTTCAAATCTATTTAAAGGACAATTCAAAATTGAATCAAGTGTATGTACTAAGATCACCATTTTGCAAAAACCACTCAAATCAATTCACCTTGGCAAACCCAAGCAACCATAGACACTCAAGCCTAAGATCAAAACACTCACGAAATTTCATTCAAAAATTTCAAACTTAAGTTCATGCGGCCATTTAGTCGAACACATTGTAGACACAGATTAAACCCTGCCTAACTACACTGTTTGGAGCAGTGATCACTCGACCATTTGCCCCCATTTCACTCCCCTGTCTCCCCCAGCACCTAGCAACGCAGTGGATAGCCTCCCCCCTTTGTTGTTGCGCCAGTACCGCGCTGACCAAAACTTGCCACTCCGGCCAACCATGGACAGCTCGCCACTGACCACGTCGCCCTCTTCCACGACGACCAGAAGACAGGCGACCATCCAGCACCACCCCCTGTCCAACCCTCCACTGCAGGCGAGCCATGGACCACCCAATATCGCCGCGCCCATTTTCTATGCGCCATGCCAAGAGCGCGCCAGAGCGCAACACCCGACCAGCACGCACACGCCGTGCCTCGCCCTCTCCGCGCGTGCACCCACTCACCATGACCCTAGCTACCTCCCAGACATGCCTGTTCGCCGCCACGCGACCCGTAGCCACAATGCGCCGTCTCGAACGCCGCCTCTCCCGTGCAGAGCACCGCCCGCGCCCGACCAACATAGACCGCCCTGTGTCGCGCCTTTAAGCCCGTGATGACCGCTAGGGAGCACCGCATCACCCCCTACCCTCAGCCACGCCGCTAGCCCCATGTATCACTGTCACTGACGAGCCATCCCATGCCGCAATGCCCCTCTTGTCGGTGTATAAATAGAGGCCCCCTCCGCCTCAATTCACCACACCATCTCACTCCCCACTCCTCATAGAGCCTCCCACACCTCTCCCCGGAGCAAGGTGAGCACCAGCCCGCCGGAATTTCACCGGAGTCTGCCACTACAGAGGAGAAGAGGAGCCGTTGATTGGAGCCGCCGCGACCACCATTCGAACCGCCATCATCGACAACGTCGTTCGCCCCATCGCCGACCCTAGCTGGAGCCCTGGTGAGCCTTACACGACCCCCACCGCCACGTTAGGTTTAGCTTCTCGTCGGAGCTGTTCGACGTAGGAGATGAACTACAGCCGTTAGATCAGTTTCTACCTGTAGGGCTTAGATTTAAACGTACCGATTCGGGTTAGATGAGCCACTGACTAGTGGGACCCCCATGTCAGCAGCCTGCTGCACCAGCCTAGTGCAGTTGGGCCGGCCCGTTTAGTTTCCCGCGCAAGCCTATTGATTCAAATGGAATTTTTCCATTTTAGTTAGAACTAGATTCTGTCAGTAGATTCAAAAATAAATTCAAGGAGATTCACTGAACCAAATTGCATGATTACAATTTTGTTAGAAATATATTCAAATTATATATCCAAGCCCATTGGATTCAAACCATTTGAAATTATAGATCACCTATAGTAAAAAATAACAAGGCAGAGCCTTTTGCCACTTCAAACATTTTTCAAAAATCAACCATAAATGCTTTTGAGTTGATTCCAACTCTCAAAAATCACATTTCACAAGATCTATCTGAATATGTAAAAATATTTAGGTTTACATGCAATGACATTGGACTAGTACCAAAATAATGCTATATAGGCATTTCTAGTCACTTTAACTGTATTAAATAATAATCTTAAACTTTGTAAAATATGACTGATACATTGCAAATGTATCTATAATTTTTGATGTTCCATGCTTGGTTTTATCTCCTTTCTTGTGTTTTGTCTACACTTTGGAGTATTTTTCATATGATTTCTTGGACTAACCTATTAACAAGAGCCACAGTGCCAGCTGCATGTTTTCTGCTATTTTTGGTTCTAGGAAAGTCAGAAAATGAATATTCTCGGAATTGGACGGGACAAAAGCCAAAGTGCCTATTTTTTCCAGAAGACTCACAGAGCCAGAATACGAGACGGAGGAGGGCCAGGGGTTGGCCACACCACCCCAGGCGTGGGCTGGACCTGGCCACGCCAGGGCATGGTGTGGGCCCCCCGGGCACCCCCTCGGTCTCCCTCTTCACCTATAAGAAGCCTTCTGACCTAAAAACTCCGGGGAGTTCGACATTTTTCCAGAAGGAGTTCCGCTCCGCCGCCACCACCAGATTCCACGAAACAGCACCAGAAACTCCGTTCTAGCACCCTGCCGGGACGGGGAATTGGAGGAGATCATCGCCATCATCATCACCATCGCTTATCCATCGACCATCCATGTTTCCCCCATCTATGAGTGAGTAATCCCTCGCTGGAGGCTATGGGGATGGTAGGGATTGGATGAGATCGTTCATGTAATGGCATCAGATTGTTAGGGCATGGTGCCTAGTATCTTTTATTAGTGCTTTATGACTTTGTTGCGACTTGTTGTGCTTAATGCTTGTCACTAGGGCCCGAGTGCCATGATTTCAGATCTGAACATGTTATTGATTCATTATGATAGTATTGTTTTTGGTCTTATCTGCAAGTTGTATACACACGTTGATGTCCGGAACCTATGGCCCCGGCGATGTAAATCGGGATAACCGGAAGGGAATGGCTTTGATGTGAGGATCACATGTGTTCACGGAGTGTTAATGCTTTGCTCTGGTGCTCTATTAAAAGGAGTACCTTAATTGCCAGTAGTTCCCTAGAGGCCCCGCTGCAAACAGGCTGTCAGGATAAAAGATGTTGTGCAAATTCTCATTGCGAGCACGTATGACTATATATGGAACACATGCCTAGGATTATCTAGTACTTGGATGCTTTATCTTATTTATCTGTAATTGCCCTATGTTCTGATTGCTATGTGAATTGTCTTGTCCATGCAAAGCCTGTCCATCCATCCCTATGCCTACCGACTTTCGAATCCTTTGTTTCTTGCTATTGTTACTTACATCTCTTTACTTTACTACTACTGCTACTTTACTATTCCTACTACAAAACGGTTGCTACTGATAAACTGCTGTGAGCAAGATTGTTTCCAGGTGCAGCTGAATTGAAAACTCAGTTGTTAAGGCTTATAAATATTCTTTAGCTCCCCTTGTGTCGAATCAATAAATTGGGTTTCACTTTCCTCGAAAATACTGCGATACACCCCCTATACTTGTGGGTCATCAAGACTATTTTCTGGCGCCGTTGCCGGGGAGCATAGCTTTATTTATCAAGTCCACTTGGATTCACTATTTTTCAAACTAAGTTTATTTTCTCCTTGTTTGCTTGTTTCTTTATCAAAAATACAAAAAAAAGTAGTTTCTACTCTAGTTGTTATTCTCGTTGGTCTGTTATTATCTTGCCTTATCATGCTTGTTGTCAATGGTTGGTTTCTTTGAAACTGAAGCTTATTGGCAAGGTGGGTTCACGGAAGATCAAAAATATTATTATAAGGAACATCGCTTGTCACAAAAAGGGAAACACTTATGGGAACAAATTGATAGATTGTATACCATTGCTAGAAACGTGTGCTCTATTTATAATGCTACTTATTGCTGTGATGAATCTTGTTGCAGAAAGAGGTATAAACACCTCCCTTTTCAATGTGAGTATAATGATAATGATACCATATCTTCCTATGCTAAAGGAATTTATGACTTTTATGATGCGGAACTAATTGAAGAATTTATTGCTTGGAAGGGTGCTTTTGAACTTGCTAGTTTGCTTGAAAATATTAATGATTCACCTTACAAATATGAGGTTTATGGTATACTTAAATTTTGCTTTGATAATTACAAGGATGAAAATGGCTATATTCTTGAATATTTTAATAGATGCTTTCCACAAATGGAAGAGACTAATGCCTTGCAGGATCCTATGGAAGAAGAAATTGATGAACCTGAATTCTCATTAGATGAAAAAGAGGAGGAGAGTGATGAACAAAAGGAGGAAGAATGGATTATCTACCCATGCCTACCTTCTAATGAGAGTAACTCTTTATCCTTTACATTATTTGATTGTCCTCCATGCTTACTACAGGAGGATGAATGTTATGTTCTTGGGGATTCTTTTGAAAATGTTTCTAATAAAGCTCTAGTGCTTGTAGATCATGAAGAGCATGCTTTATGTGATAGTTATATTGTTGAGTTTATTCATGAGGCTACTGAAAATTATTATGAGAGAGGAAAATATGGTTGTAGAAGTTTTCATGGTATTGAAACACCTCTCTATGTGCTGAAAGTTTTGAAGTTACTCTTGTTTTATCTTCCTATGCTTGTCACTTTGTTCTTTGTGAATTTATTTGCATACACGATTCCTATGCATAGGAAGTGGGTTAGACTTAAATGTGTTTTGAATTTGCTTCTTGATGCTCTCTTTTACTTCAACTCATATTTCTTATGAGAGCATCCTCTCAAACTTTTATGCCTGAAGATGATAATATGTCTACTATTCTTGGGAGACCTTTTCTTAAATACTACAGGAGCTGTTATTAATTGTAATCAAGGGAAGGTGACCTTCAATGTTAATGACAAGGAACATACTATCCATTTACCCAAGAAGATTGATAGACTTATGGTTTTGAATTCAATTGAACATGTTGAGGGCATTCAAGTTGGAGAAATATATTGTCCCATACCAAGAGAAAAATTTGAAACTATTATGATTGGGACCATTGCTATCAAAGTTGAGGTAACATAATCACTAGTGGAATACAAAGTTTTGTCTCATATGAAAATTGTTTTGGTAGCAAGACCTGATAAACCTTGTTAACAAAAGGATTTCATTGAACAAAAAAATGTTTTCACCATGATTATCTCCGCCTACTTCTATTCTATCCATTTTAGTTATTGCTTATGCCTAACTTAAAGGCGTTAAAGAAAAGTACTTATTGGGAGATAACCCAAAAGTTTTAGATGAGTCTTGGAAGTTATTACTTCAGTAATAACCGCTTCTTATCCTTTTTATTTGCTTTTTGTGCCAAGAGTAACCTCTAATGAGAGAGAAGTAATGATTGGGAAAGTTGCTGTCCCGAAACAGATTTCTGTGCTTCACCGTAAAAATTCGTGTAAAATCTCTGAACGTCTGTTTTAGGCGTGAATTTTTGTGCTTCTGCCCCAGGTTGTTATCTAACTTTCCTAGTTAAACACTTTTTGATTTGAGCAACAGAAGGTCTTCGAAAAAATTCGTCTTTGCCTGCTGGTCTGTTTTGACAGATTTCTGCCACTATTTGCATTTGCTTCTTATTGGTTCCTTTTTGAGTTCTTTTAGGGAATTGAGATTTTTGAGGGAAGTACTTCAGTAGCTAGTGTTTTAATGGAAGTTTTATTGTTGTTGGAACTGAACTTTAAGACTTATTTATCTTGAGTGCACTAATGTTGCTAATAAAGATTGTGTGAAGTTTTGTATGAAGGAAAAATTTCAGGTGTATGGAAGGAATAAGTAATGAGATGAAGGATGGACGAAAGCTCAAGCTTGGGGATGCCACGCGTGTCACCCCAAGAAATATCCAAGAAGTACAAGTGTCAAAGCTTGGGGATGCCTAAGGCATCCCCTTCTTCATCAATAAAAATCCCAGGTTTCTTCCAAACACTTTATTTTTATTGTTTCATGCACAATTGTGTTGTTCTTGGAGTGTCTTCTTTTTCGTTTTTGTTTTGGTTTTTAGTTTGCTTGTTTTTCTTAGTTTGCTTAATAAATTGTTTGGACCTCCTCTTTCATGCATTGGTGTTCAAATAGTTTGGTTTGGTTTGGAAAAGAGTAGGAAAGCTCATGCTTAAGTGGTAAAGAAAGTTTTTTTTTGACTGTGGCTTATGCTTTGTCATGCCATGCTTGATATTGTTTTGGATTTATGCTTAGTATTATTTGCTGTAGCATGACTTGTTATAAACAATTGAGATTGCTTAATGTGCCTTGGATGAATCATGCGTTGTTTTAGCATATTAAAGCATAGTATAGTGGTATTCTCCTTTGATGTTTTATTTGGGTTGACTTGGCGCATGCTCACACCATGTTATGACTATCTCAAGTCACCATAGCCTTTATGATCCTTTAGTTTTCAACTTGTAGTATCACCTTATGCTTTGATCAATGATGTTTTGTCGCTCTGCATGATTATGGCCATTATTCCTCTCTTAGTTTGTCGCTCCCAGTCTTTTGCTAGCCTCCACAAGAAAGTATGAGTTCCACTCATGCATCCAACTCCTTAAAACAAGTTATTCCAAAGAGTCCACCATACCTACCTATTAGCTTATGCTATTCCAAGTATATTCATGCTTTTGTTTACCTTCCAAATTAAACTTGTTATGAGAAAACTAGTGATTAAAGCTCTCACGAACTTGATGGCACACTTTACTTTTCTTGCCCTTAATAAACTTGAACCATTGTGTTGTCTATGTTGTATATGCTTACACGTATTTGTTGGGAATTAGCAGAACCATGCTGTCATGGGGAACGCTTTCAACATTGCACGGGTACTTTGTACCTAGTTGATATCATGCTCTTTTGTCTATGGATGTCGTCGGTGTGAAATGAAAGGGGAGCTTGTAAGTCCATGGATTTATGTATATGTGTTAGAGAAACGCCTGGGCCGCTGGTCTAATCCATGCTGACATGGTGGAAACCTGCAGCATAACCATAATGAGTTGTCTATGAAGCATTCTTCTTATAAAAAAAGAGTCCTATATTGAGAAAATAGAGAAAAAGAAAAAAAAGATTATGAAAAGAGGAAAGAGAGAAAAAAGCACCATATTCCCATGGTAAATAAGAAGATTGTTGAGATGCTTGTTGTCTGCTTGCCTTGTCATTTTGATATGGGGATTCTTCCGTATCATCGGGCAAGGGGTACCCCGTTGGCGGTTCTCTATGATACACATGTACTTACGATGACAAGAACTTACCGGTGACTAAACTTGAGTAGCATGAGGAGCGGCCCTCGTATTCAAGGGACATGAGATTTCTAACTTATACTTCGTCAAGCATGTACACCATAGTTTGTTCACTTTAACCTTAATCACTTCAAGATGCTTATGATAGGGGCAATGAGAGCTGAAAGCTATAAGTACCATAATTTTTGGAAGCTCTTTATGAGACTTGAATCCCTGCTTCCTTTTATAAAGGCCTTTGTTCCACCATTATATTGAGTCTCCACCTTCTATCTTTATGCACCTACTTTGAGAGCATAGTGGCCATTCTTAGTTCTATGTGCACTGTCCCAAGACTCGTTGATTGATGCATATCTTGATATTGCTTGTTTTAAACTATTTGTATCTAGTAACTCTTGTGAACTTTGAAGGTGTCCTATGCATTTATATTTGCTACTCTATGAGGGACAAGCTGAATGCCATTATGCTATGTTTTCTTTATGTGAAACAAACAAACGTCTTGCAAAGCATTGTTATTCATGAATCTTTAGTTTGTGCCTTTTCATGTTGCATCATAGTTTCTTTGTCTTATTGCTAGAACTTTGTCTTTCATGTTATGATTGAAGTACTATGATCCCAGCTTTGAATGTTTTACAAATACTTTGATCAAGTTTATGATGGTGCATGTCACCTCAAAAATTATTCTTTCTTTTTATCACTTACCTACTCGAGGACGAGCAGGAGTTAAGCTTGGGGATGTTGATACATTGCAAATGTATCTATAATTTTTGATGTTTCATGCTTGGTTTTATATCCTTTCTTGTGTTTTGTCCACACTTTGGAGTACTTTTCATATGATTTCTTGGACTAACGTATTAACAAGAGCCACAGTGCCAGCTGCCTGTTTTCTGCTGTTTTTGGTTCCAGGAAAGTCAGAAAATGAATATTCTCGGAATTGGACGGGACAAAAGCCAAAGTGCCTATTTTTCTAGAAGACTCACGGATCCAAAATACGAGGCGGAGGAGGGCCAGGGGCTGGCCACACCACCCCTAGGTGCGGGCTGGGCCTGGCCACGCCAGGGCATGGTGTGGGCCCCCCAGGCACCCCCTCGGTCTCCCTCTTCGCCTATAAGAAGCCTCTGACCTAAAAACTCCGGGGGGTTCGACGTTTTTCCAGAAGGAGTTCCACTCCGCCGCCACCACTAGATTCCACGAAACAGCACCAGAAACTCCGTTCTGGCACCCTATCGGGACGGGCAATTGGAGGAGATCATCGCCATCATCATCACCATCGCTTCTCCATCGACCATCCATGTTTCCCCCATCTATGAGTGAGTAATCCCCCGCTGTAGGCTATGGGGATGGTAGGGATTGGATGAGATCGTTCATGTAATCGCATCAGATTGTTAGGGCATGGTGCCTAGTATCTTTTATTAGTGCTTTATGACTTTGTTGCGACTTGTTGTGCTTAATGCTTGTCACTAGGGCCCGAGTGCCATGATTTCAGATCTGAACATGTTATTGATTCATTATGATAGTATTGTTTTTGGTCTTATCTGCAAGTTGTATACACACGTTGATGTCCGGAACCTATGGCCCCGAAGTGACAGAAATCGGGATAACCGGAAGGGAATGGCTTTGATGTGAGGATCACATGTGTTCACGGAGTGTTAATGCTTTGCTTCGGTGATCTATTAAAAGGAGCACCTTAATTTCCAGTAGTTCCCTAGAGGCCCCGCTGCAAACGGGCTGGCAGGACAAAAGATGTTGTGCAAGTTCTCATTGCGAGCACGTATGACTATATATGGAACACATGCCTAGGATTATCTAGTACTTGGATGCTTTATCTTATAATTGCCCTATGTTCTGATTGCTATGTGAATTGTCTTATCCATGCAACGCCCGTCCATCCATCCCTATGCCTACCGCACTCGAATCCCACTGTTTACTGCTATTGTTACTGCTGTCTTTACTTTACTACTACTGCTACTTTACTATTCCTACTACAAAACTGTTGCTACTGATAAACTGCTGTGAGCAAGATTGTTTCCAGGTGCAGCTGAATTGACAACTCAGTTGTTAAGGCTTATAAATATTCTTTGGCTCCCCTTGTGTCTAATCAATAAATTGGGTTTCACTTCCCTCGAAAATACTGCGATACACCCCCTATACTTGTGGGCCATCAATGACCAGCACTTTAAATCACATTCCCAAGTATTAGAATATGTGGTGATGACATGTGTCAACATGATCCCATATTTTAATTGGATAATATTAAATCTTAAGTATTTTCAATGAGTAGAAATTACTTTTCTAAAATAAAACAAATAAGATTAGGTCTTTATTTCATGTGATGTTTGTGATGATGCTAGATCATCAAATGTGAGCCTTAGTATGCTAAATAGAAATAGTTAAGTATTGTTTGGTGATTGTGTACCTCGTATTCATTTATAGACGCAAGTACCGACCCGGGATACGAGGAGGAGGAGTACTATGAAGACGAAGAAGATGAAAACTTCAACCACTACACCAATCAAGGCAAGCCTATCACTACAAGTTAACCATGCAAGTTAATACTTTCCCACTTCATAACCTATGCAAGATGCATTAGGCATGCTTTGGTTATGCAACCTTGATTATACCAATCCCAATTTTTACTTGCAAGCTTTATTCTTTTACTTTTACCAAATTTCTTTAACTTTAATTAGTGATTGGTGAGTATTTGGAAAAATAGGATAGATACCATAAAGAGTATAAAACAGGCCTAGCTAGTTATACTTAGATGTCATCAAAAGGCATAAAATCTAGAGTTGGATAGTTACACTTGATTATCACCCATCCTTAGTGAATACCCTCAACCTTAGTGGCTAGTGCTAAGCATAAAAGTTGATCACTTTAGATGGGAATACTTGGTGAAAATGATTATGAAAACCTTGGAATGATGATTCATTCAATTGAAATGTTTTTACATGTGTTGAGAAACACAATGATTTGATGATGAAAATGTTGAGGCATGAGCCTTGGCCCTTTATAAAAACTGATGGTCGGGTTCGGGTGCGATACCATTCCAATTTTAGTGGTACAACCACAATACCTGAATTGGGTAGGGCTTAGCTGGAAGTTTATATGCCTTAGTATGGGTTCCCTTGTGGAAGAGGTTGAGATGAGGCTACCTCGTGATGAAAGTCCACCTATGCAGTGCCCGAGATGGCAGATGGCCATGGCTGGGAGGCCAAGCTCATAGGGGAGGTGCCTTTCTAGAGTGTGTAATTGAAAGGCTATGATTGATTATCCACATACTAAGTATGATGATTCAGGGTTATCCCTAACGGATGTATCGAATTTTGTGGTGAAAGTGTACCACCTCTGCAGAGTGTCAAACTATTCGAATAGCCACGTCCACGGTCATGGATAGTTGGAGTGGCCATATTGTTCCGTCGTCAGATGTTTTCAAAAATGACTTGTGAATTGAACTATGACTTGGACTTGACCACACCGAAGTGTGGACATGAAAACTAGGTTCCCACCTAAGTGGTGTAGAATATTAACTTAGTTTTCTTTACTTCTAAACTCTGAGATAAACCTGGCTTTTTGCAAATAAACCTAGAGCTTAAGATTCCTACTAGAACTACCTTACTTGTTAGTGATAGTTTGCGAGTACTTAAAGAGTAATCATGGCTTTGTCCCTGACTATTCCCATGGCCAGACTATAAGGAGGACTACTAGTATGATGGACAGCAGGAGGTCTACGACAACTAGGATCATCTCCCATCATCAACATTGCATGTGACTCTGAAGATGGAGCCCCTACTACGTTTAGTTTCTGCTGCTTGATGTGTATTAAGACTAGATCATGAGATCCTTTATTTGTAAGACCTTTATTATTATTTGTTATGGATGATGTACTGTGGTACCAATTTTGTTATGTCTCGCAAAAATGGTAATCCTGGGATTGCGAGGTATGGCATAACAGGCATCTGGGATTAAAAATCCAGGTGTTGACAGAATGGTGGTCGCGGCGGCTCCCGGGGCAGCTCTTAGCTCCAGTTCCTCTTCTCCTACGCAGCGGAGGACTCCGACTAAATTCCGGCGGTGTGGTGCTCGCCTTGCTCCGGGGAGAGGTGTGGGAGGTTCTGTGAGGAGTGGGGAGTGGAATGGTGTGTCAAATTGAGGCTGGGGTGGCCTCTATTTATACATCAGCGATGGGGACAGATCGGCATGGTCTGGCTCCTCCGACGACGGCGGTACAAGAGGATATCGGCGTGGCTAAGGGTAGGGATCGATGTGGTGCTTCGGGGTGGTGGTCATGCGCTTGATGGCGTGGCAAGGGGCGTTCGAGACTGGCCAGGAGTGGACGGTGCTATGCGCGGGAGCAGTGGCGTTCGAGACGGCGTACTGTGGCTATGGTCCACACGGCGGCGAACGGGCATGTCTGGGGGTAGCTAGGGTCACGGTGAGTGTGTGCACACGTGGCGAGGGCGAGGCGCGGCGTGTGTGCGCGTGTTGGCTGCAACGCTCTGGCATGATCTTGGCATGGCTGGCAGAGAAATGGGCACGGTGTTCTCGGGTGGTCCACGGCTTGCCTGCGGTCATGGGGTGGACAGAGGGTGGCGGTGGACG
Source organism: Avena insularis (assembly GCA_023614405.1). Taxonomy (NCBI): domain Eukaryota; kingdom Viridiplantae; phylum Streptophyta; class Magnoliopsida; order Poales; family Poaceae; genus Avena; species Avena insularis. Next base: position 473,080,438 of record CM042694.1, read on the forward strand.
GTCGCCTGTCTCTTGGACATCATGGAAGAGGGCGGCGTTGGCTGTGGCGAGTGGTTCTTGGTCGGCCGTCACGATGAGCTTCAGGCGGCACGGCACTGGAGCGAACGGCAAAGGGGGAAGTGTGTCACTGCAATGCTAGGTGCTGGGGGAGACCAGGGGAGTGAAATGGGGTAGTAGTGGTGAGTGATCAATGCTTAGAACAGTAGAAGTTATGCAGGTGTTTTCTGTCTCTGCCAGGTGCTCGACCTAATGGCCGCATGAACTCAAGTTTTGAATTTTTGAATGAAATTTGATGAGTGTTCTGATCTTATGCTTGGTAATCTTTGGTTGCTTGGGTTTGCCAAGGTGAATTGATTTGAGTGGTTTTTTGAAAAATGGTGATCTTGGTACATACACTTGATTCAATTTTGAATTGTCCTTTAAATAGATTTGAAAATAGTTTATGTGAGTTTGTAAAGTGTGCTTGGGTTCACTTTTACTTGGTCTAGCAAGGGGTAAAAAGAAATGGGAAAGTTTCTATTAGAAATCTTTTACTAGAAACACTCAAAGTGGTCTAGTGGGTAATTTTGGTCAAAATGACCATTTGCTTATATGATTCATATTTGAATTTTCTTTGCTTTTGATTTTGTTTGTAAATGGCCTAGATGATGTAGTATCCATCTTTAAACCATTCCTTATCACTTGTAGCAATCAAACATGGCAATTGCACTCACTTACATACTAATGCAAATCACACATACACTCGTATTCAATTTAATAATAACAGTTTTTGTTAACCCTAAACTTGGGTGATTAGAACTTGATAATCTTGATTAATATTTTTGGGGTGTTACATCAGCCAAAACTCGGAATTAGCCCCAATTCCAGTAACCAGCTCTACTCGCAGCCTCCCCACCCTTGCTTAGCGTTCCACTTGTGATCCTAGAGGATTTGGAGAAATGCGCCCGACCATGAAGACCGCTCACTTTAATTAAGCGGTCTAGATGTCTTGACTATGCACTTTCACTTGCTCGGTTACTATTAGTGAGCTAAGAGTGCTAGCTTCCTAGGGAGGCAACCTATACTAAACTCTAATAGCAAGGACAAACAGCAGTTGATGCCAGATCATACTACAGTACAACTAGTGTGTGCTAAAACCCTCCTTGTGTTGGTGTGTTGCGTAACAAGGGCAAGAGGGGGTGGAAGCATTCGCCGACTTTGATAGGAACTTTCGGAGGTGCTGACCCGCTGCGAAGCAGATATGACTAAGTGACATATTGAATATGGCAACGACTACAGCATGTCGTAGCAATGATAATATATCGAATGAATTATTAGGATCAAAATGATAGACCTATCTATATTCCAAGTAGTAACCAGGATGCATCCCGTACCTCTTGGTACTGAATAGCAGAATAGGACAAATGAACTAGCCCCGCGGATATCTTTGCTATGGAACAAAACAAAGTGGTTTATTAGTCTCATGGAGCAAGAGGCAAGGCAAGGCAACAGCACCTCAGCCACCAGGCCTTACTGCTCCTTATCTCATTTCTTTGGAAACAATTTATTATTAACTCGCACATAAGTTTAGGGCGTCAACAAGAGAGTTAGCGATCTATAGCTGGTTCGATAGACTGGTGGTGACACGGGCGGGCCCTCTCCGGGTCCCGATAAGTTTTGAAGATGGTTCTCCTGTTACGTTACTTCAAATGGAATCCTCACTTGACTAAGCATAAATTCTGGATTCACGTTGCTTTGCCATGATAATGTTTCGTTTTCATGAAACAATTGTTTGGCAGTTGGTTTTCTTCATTTAAATAACATAGCCTCAAGGCACCCACAGAGGGCATATCTCCCTTACCTCCACCCTAGGAAAACTTCAAGAAGGGCTCACAACAAGTAGTTGGGTTAGCTTCTATTTTGTAGAATGAATCAGTGCTCAGTACTAAGAAAATGGTTCACATGATGCTCCCTTTACAACTCACTATTGAGATTCTTTGCAAATCTCTCTTGAATTTGTCCTCGGCCTCCGAACCGTACGTGGGACGAGTTTCTGCCTCATGCAGCTTGGGCCGAGGACCGGGGAAGTTGAGGAGAGATGGGGGAGCCAACTGCTGCCGGTCGAGACGGACAGGAAAGGAGGGCCCATACAATGCCTAGGCATAGGGGAGATCAAAACAAGAAGTCACACCTATACGACAACACTCGAGACAAACTCAAAAGAGTGAGGCGAGACCTGAAGGGAATATGCCTGAGAGGCAATAATAAAGTGTTTATTACCTTATTCCTTGTTTATGATAAATGTTTATTTTGCATGCTATAATTGTATTAATTGGAAACGTTAATACATGTGTGTTTAATAAACAAATAAAGGGTTCCTAGTTATGCCTCTCCTATAAACTAGCTGACTGATTAACAAGATGATCAAGGTTTCCTGATCATGGACATTGGATGTTGTTAATAACGAGGTCACAATATTGGTTGAATGGTGTGATGAACATTCATCTGAAATATAGCAATACGATCAAAGTCATTGTGTTTAAATTGCTACAACATCATACGAAGTAATTCTAGTCCTTAGACCTTGAGATCATGTCAATTACTAATACTAGAAGAGTAACTTGATAACATCAAACGTCACACCGTAACAGGGTGACAATAAAGATGGGTTCAGATACTCTGAAGGTGTTATGTAGAGGCTCATGGATCAAGAGTGGGATTTGTCTATCCCGATGACAGGTATATGTACTCTGGGCCCTCTCGGTGCTATCACATTGAGATAGCTTGCAAGCAAGTGATGTGATCACTAGAGTGTTATATCACGGGAACAAGAAAAGGGTGCATGTCAGTAATGAGATCAAACAAGGTATGTAGATACCGATGATCGAATCTCGGATATGTAATATATCGCGATACAAAGGGATTTAGCTACAAACGTTAAAAGGTTCACACAATCACTAGATTCATCATTGAATGTGTGGGAGTTAGTATGGATCTCCAGGTCATGTCTGTATTATTCACGAACCATAGGGTGACATAGTTAAGGGATACTAACACCATTTACGAGAAAATGTGTTTCGGATAAATATTGAGAAAGCACTGAAATCATTTCGATGGAAACCAAAATTGTTTCAGGTGAAATTGCAGAAATTGGTTCCGCATGTGATATTGAAATCTTGCAAGGGGTTTGTAGCACCCCCGGGTAAAGCCACTACGAGAAAATCACTTGGTGTTTTTGTTTTTGCATCATCATGACTGCATGCTCATGTCATCATGCCACATTGCATTTGAGCATCGTCATGTCTGCATTCATATTGTTTGCCTAAAACTATTCTCCAAAAGCCTATCTTTGTTTTCTAAATATCCCTACCTTTATTTCAAATCAAAACCCCGGTATTTTCCGGATCTTATATTTTGTCTAAAAACTATTTACAAAAGTCTTTCTAAAACAAATAATTAAATAAATTTTGAAAATGTTTTGTCTGGGAGGCAATCTAGTCGGTCAGGCCAGAGACCCAACCGGGCCAGACTACCTACCACCCGGCCCATCTATCAAACCCTAACCCTAAAACCCCTCTCACCTCAAACCCTAGCTACCCCAAATCCCATCCACACCTAACCCTCCCGCCGCCGCCACACACACACACGCTAGCACACGCTGCAGCGATGCAAAACAGCATCCCGACATGTCCGGCCCCACCACCTGCCAACCCCTAGCCCCACTCTGCCCGACCCGCTACCGCACTGAGAGCAAGCGCAGTGTGTAGAGAGGAGTCTAGGTATAAAGGGTGCCACGTAATGCTGAGCCTAGCAAAGAAAAATTCCCGCAGCGGTTAGCCATCTCGGAAGGACCCACGTACCTAGGAAAAAGTGTCTTTTCTACCAACAATTCTACCATGCATGTTAGGATAGTAGGAAGCTGACGGTGGACCCTTTTCAGCTTTTTGCTTTCTTAGCGTTGTGTCTAGTACTAGACACAGGTCTTAGAATTTTGTTGCTAGACTCACCTGCTCCACCGGTTAGACTCAAGCTAAGGAGTGAAAAGATTCTCTTAGACACTGGTTTTCTCAGAGCAAGCCCAGCGTTTGGGCATATGTCTAAGAAATTATGTCAGGAAAAGCTGATCTCTCAGGCTGGTGTTAAGAGAGCAATTTTTTTTAGCATGGGACTAACAAGCAAAAGGAGAAAAATATTACCTTTTTCATGTGCATGCACCGTCCCGTAGAGAGATATTAGAGATTGATAGTGGACCCGACTAGCAATTCACTTCCTTAAACCTTGTGTCTAGTACAAATCTTTTTGCTAGACGCAACCTCCCACCGTTTAGGCTCATGCTAAGTAGAAAAACATTCTCTTAGACACCTTGTTTTTGCGTACGCTGTGCTTGCTCTCATACGCTGAACTGTCACGCAGACACGAACCGCGATCCGCGCGGCCCCACCACGGGCGTCGTACTCGACCCCCACCTACCTCGCATGACCGAACCTTCCCCAACCTCGCTTTCCTCCCCCTATGCTCGTGTGACACCGCCGCCCTCGCGTCCCCATGGCACTGGCGCTCCCCGTCCCAACCCCAGGCTCCCTCGATCCCCGAGCGCCACCACCACCTTCCGTCCCCGACCCCTCTAGCACAACTGCCATCGCTTCGTCGCGCCATGGTCGCCACTCTCGTGCTCCATTTAGGCTCGGCCGCCACCGTCCTCTACCACCTAGTCAGCCTGCACGGCCTCGCGTACCGACCCCGCCTCCGAGACGTTCTACCGCTGCTCCGCGACCGCCTCCCTTGCCGCCCTCTACAGCGTCAACGCCGGCCTCCCTCTGCACGAACGTGCCACCCCTCTTCCTCCGCACGGCCTCCCTCCTCTGCGAGCTCCTCGCCCCATTGGCCCCTCCTCTGGCCGTCTCCCGACGCTCGTCGCCGCTCCCGCATGCCGTTGTTCCTTGTTGTCCCTGTTCGCAAGATCTACTGAGCGTGAGGCCCTCTGCTTCCCAGAGCAACGCCGCCCCGGGGTCCCCTCCGGCCGATGCGCCAGCGCCTCCGTCGTTCCGCACCAGCCGCCACCAGGACGTCCTCAACCTCCTGAAGTTGTCATCGCCTCCATCCTCATCACCTTGGTCACCCAGCTCGCCTCCAACCGAATCTCTTCGAGCTCGCCCCTGCCTCCTGTTGGCTCGCCCATGACTGTCCTCCTTCGAGTTCTTCTGGGTCAAGTTCTGCATACCGTCGGTGTCCGTCAGCCATCCTACCAGCAGTACAACTCAAGACCGGCAGTAGCACTAGGTGAGGGTGGTGGATGTGAGGTGTTGGTGTGTTGCTGATATGTTGATGTTCATGGAGTTGTCCTGTGGATTGACTCCTATTGGTGCACTCCTTGTGGTAACAGAGAGTATGTGATGGTGATACCCCCGTACAATTGCACACAGCTATCGAGGAATAACAAGAGGTAACCATGTTCTTAGCTTCGACTCGAAGACTGCCGAAACCAAGCTCGCCCTCCACAACGGAAGCCGCGGATGACAAGATCGACATCCACCCAGACAAACCCTAGTAACCGCCGGCGCTTGGACCCGGTAGAACCACGCCGAGACCCTCGGAACGCCAAGTCCTCCTTCACAGATGCGAAGACCGATCCTGCCGAACCCGAAGACCTTGCCAGTGTCCGAATCCGAGGCCCGATCCCTCAAACCCCAAGATTTCCATACCCCGATGTGTGACCCCGATTCGATCCCCTATTTTTATAATATATGGCATATACCTTGTTGCATTAAATTGTACATGATTGCATTCATACCATATGGTTTGGGGTAATCTGTCGATTCACCTAATAATTAAATATGGAGACTATATACGGGTTATTCTAGTCTTATAAAGCCTCCATTTAAATTTATGTAGCGAACCGATGCCATGTTTTGCCTTGTTAAGCCAACATTTAAATTGCAGGGTAACTAAATAAATTGAACCATATAATTAATTGTCGGGGCCCCGGTTCCGCTTAATATTGCTTAGTTGCATCGCATCTTTGCCATGTCATACATCATACATTCATCATGCTCGATCTTCTATCAGAGTATTAAATAGTTCATCCGGTGTTTGTTTTAGTGCTTTGCTTCTTCATGGATTAGGCCGTTGAGTTGATGCGAGTATCGACAAGTTCTTCTAATAATGTATCTTTGGTAGTGTTTTCTAGGCGAGCATTCTCCCCCTTTCTACCTATTTTGCGTTTATAGTCTTTACTTCCTCCTGTTGATCTATTGCTATCTGTGTTGTGATGCTCTAGTTTTCCGTGCACCATTTATATTCCTTGCAACCTCTATATTGCCTTGGACACCTCCTATTACTTGTTGTTTGATAGATAGTTGGTCTTGCGAGTCGTAGTTGCTTGTTCAGGTGTTGCTTCGCATCGTTGATGTTCCACTGTTGTTGGGAGGTTGGCACATGTTTAATGATGGAGATGATCATGGCTTTAATCACATCTTGATAATTAAAATGCTAGGAATAGATATAACTAATGCAAAGGCATCGGTGAGCAATAGAAAATATTTGGTTTTTAACCGCTCACTTATGTCACGAAGGCCCCGAGTACTTGATACATATTCCTTGACTATCGCACTATCCGCATGTGGAACCATGAATCCCCTTAGCCAGAGCTTGATTCATTTCTTATTTCTTGGAACCACAAATTAGTTTGGGACTTTATTATGATCCTGTACTTATGCCATGCTTTACTGCTTTATTTACGATTGCGCGTGGAGCACCTGTACTGTTTTGGAATGTGGAGTGTTTTCGCGGTATCGACAAGCCCAGTCACACTTTCGGGTTCCCGGTCATTTACAGCCATTGACGCAAACCCTGGGTTCGTCTCAGAGCCGGCCAACTTCATTGTGGGTAGCTTAGTAGGGTGGCCCCGTGAAATATTTTATGAATCTTGTGATCGCTTTGTCGTGATGCCTCGTTGGGTTTTATTTGGTTTTTCCGAGGTTGATCGTGCATGTGTGGCTATTTCTACACCCCAGCAGGGTAAATGTTTTTGAAAAGCCATGTCCGCGGTTATGGACGACTTGGAGCACAGTATCTCGACCATATACAACTAAAACTAAAGTAGTGCTATAAATTTGACTTTAGCATGACTAGTAATCAGCTCCACTACAATGGAATGGATAAATCGAAGTGCCAACAACTGATGGAATTGGGGTATCTCATGTTACCTATACCTGCCTAGTAAGTATTGCAACTATAACGGAATGGTTAATTAAAAGTGCCAAGTGCTTGTGATATTGGAATGTCTTATGCTATCTATATTTGACTAGTAAGTGCTGCAACTATAATGGAATAAATAAAACTACCAACTGTGTGAGTTCCTCGGTTTGACTTCCTCGTTTGGTCTCGAGGGGGAAATACCAGGATGGGTATGATTGGTGTTAGTATCAGGTTCGTTCCAAATAGGTCTTTCTTATCCCTATCTGATAGCCTCTATAGGTTGTTTATTGCATGCTTCACTGCCGCTTCAGTCCACCATACCTATGTAGGCGAGAGCCGCCGAATTCTAGACTCGTCATGTACTGGCCTCAGTACTGACTGCTCCATTTTTCCTTTGCCTTTGTCGGCACCCCTTTTGTTTAACAGGTATAAGTTCGACATTGTTAGTATGGTTACCCTTCCGGCTTGGCCTGGGCAGGGTTATGGATGCCATTGGTTATTCTTTAGGGCTCTTAGCCCCATTTGCATCTTATCCGTACTTGAATGTTGTATCATTTTCAAGATGATTTGGATCTTTGTATTGTATATATGTATTCTTGACTCATAGAGTCGTTGTTGTATATATATGTTTATGTGGGTTCCATCATGAACTGTTGCGTAATGGTATTACTTTGTTTTCCACCTGCACGCAAGTGCCTGGTAGGCATCTTTGAATCGTTTCTATGCGGGTTTGGCGGGAATCGCTAAAATCTGCATAGGGACGATTTGAGGGTATTATAGGGTTTTATGTGAATGTTTGTTAATTAAAGTAATTAACAAAATTCTGAATAAAATAAATAAAATATTTTTATTTAATGAGAACTTGCATTAAATTTGGTGGAAATTTAATGCATGTGAGTGGACATATGAGTGGAGGTATGTTTATGTGAGTGGGATCTCCGCCCACATGAATGAGGGAGAGGTGGGGGCACCCACCATGGCCGGTGGCCATGCCCCTTGGGCAGCCCCCTCCCCTATATAGGGAGCACCTCCTCCTCTTCCACTCTCACACCTCCTCGTGAAGGATCCCTATCCCCCCTAGAAATTATTCCCCATGGTCTCGGATTAGCGAGATACATGTCCCCGGTGGCTTTGTCTGGAAAGAAGTTGCTGCTTCCGCTGCATTGCTAGAGCGAGGAAGCGGAGGTTGTCGGGGTACCAAACGTGTATGCAATCACAGATGCACTGCTTCTTTGCGGTGCTAGACTTGCTAGTGTTGGACATGTTGGACTTGCTGGTGCTGGACTTGCTAGACTTCATCATGATCTTGAGATCGGCAAGTGTATGACTACATCATCCACGAGTTCAACCTCGTTAACAATGCTTTGTCACTCTTCAAGGGTATGTTCTCTATGGATGTATATCTACCCGTTGATTGTATCTAGGTAGATAGATCTTGGTGCTTCGTTGTTCTCTTCGTAGGAATTTTTTTGTTTTCTATGATGCGAACCCAACAAGACCAACAAAGAAGGGACCCCACGGAGTGCAACCCCACGGAGTGCCACAGTTCTCGAGCACGCTACAGGTGCCACCGGTCTTTACCTCCTCAGATCCCTAGGAAGCCAGCACTATGAGCTTGCTACTAGTAATAGAGCGAGTGAAAGTGCGTAGTCGAGACATAGTCGTCACTTCCTTACCAAAGAAAGAAAAAAGGAATGATGTGGTCTAGTTTACAAGTAAGAAAGAAACACAAGGGGGAAGGAAGATCTTCACTCATTCATTAAGTGCGTGCGGTGAGATGCAACCCACAACATTGATCAAAATATCATTCACCGGATTGATATTGCTTTCCACTAGACTTTAATTGTTACTTCCCCTTTTTCCTCTAATTAGAGCAAGTAAAGGCACAGCTTCCGACAAATCAACCCATTCTTTTTCCATTTCTTATCGATTCCTAGGTCTCGCTCACTTCGCCCGCCTATCATATCTGCTTGGCTTCGTTCGTCAAGCGACAGCTTCTGCCTCTGACGGCCGAAGATCGAGTAGGAAGAGAGGATACGATCGTATTTTCTCAGTTCGGTGGCTTTCTTTCCGGATGTCCAAAGACGAATCGGAATACGGAACCGGAAGCCATAGCCTAGAACCTTTAGCTTGAGCGAAAGGGGTTCAATGGTCACTTTACGCTTTATCTTGATCCTGCTTTTTTCCTGAACGGGTCGATCCTCCCCTCTGTTTGTTTTAGCAACTTATCCTAAGGTCTTGTCGCCAAGAACTCTCCAGAGGACTTGATTGCCACGAGGAGCAGGATGGAAAAGAAAAGGGAGGAAGAGAGCTAGAGTGAATTGTCTTAAGAAAGGAGACGGTAACATATGATTTTTTCATAAGGTCGCTAACAATAGGTTGAGTGTCGGTCCCTTCAAGGCATGTTGTTGGCTCTGGTTATCCTGCAGCCACTCACAATTTGGATAGAAACAAATCAGCTTAGGTTTCAATCCTAACGCACGAGAAGAAAAATGAAAATTCAGTACGATGAAACAACTTTGGGAGCTAGGCTACCAAGAATAGAGTTGTTTCAACAACCTTTAATACTTGATTTTGGTTTGATTGCAGCAATGCAAGACAAACAATTGCTTTTACTATTCTTTAAAGAAAAAACACGTGGATACCTAGGATGTAGAAGATCATAACATGAGCGATTCGGCAGATTTGGAGCATTTCGGGGTATATGTATAACCACCTCAACTCCTCGTTTCTGGCATGCTATAGTTCTTTTAGTGTCTCGACGACGGGAATGGGAGATGACCGGTAAGCCAGGCTGCGGATACTATGGATCCTCTGACTCCCAATTGGGTTACCTTCCCGGGTCTCGTCGGTGTTGCCTGTAGGTCGTGATGTGCCTCGAGATGGGGCTAGCCTCTCTCCATTCCTTTTAGTCTTCTGCTCCCGATCCTACCCCTGGTTCAGATCTGCTCTCCTCTCTTCACTCTATTTGCTGGTCGCCCTACTCAGTTGGCACTTCCAAAGGCAAAGCTTGAGCGGAAGGGGAGGAAACCGGCTATTCGAACTGGTGGGTGGGTGGATACCCTAGTGCTTATTGCTTTATCAAAGCAGGTACGGGGATAATCATTTCGGTCCTAGGAAAGGTGGCGACACCAGTCTGAGCTGAGGGAAGCCAGCCAATTGAGTCACTAAAACGACCGCAGGAGGTGCTCATTTGACAGGAACAATAGATAACAAGGCTGTCTCTGGTCTCCCTGAACGAGAGTGGACCGATTCCTGTGAATCTACTTATTTCGAGCTGTCTGTTTCATATCCCGGTAGAACATCCCATGGTAGAGGCCTGACTTCTGAATAAGAAGCTATACTGGAGCTAGAAAATGGATTGTGCCTTTTGTTTTGCTCCCACTTGCGTACGCTGAATTCGAGTTAGTCAAGCATTCCCTAGTCGAGATGAGCTCCCAACCATCTCGAAACCCCGCCATCACCTTGCCTAGATCTAGGGGTTCATACCCTCCTGTAGCAGAGATGTAAGTCGCAAAGGCTACTTGCCTACTGATTGACTTTGGCCACACCGTCTTGATTAAAGAGCTCGGGTTACACAAATCTCCCTTCTTTGTATACTGGAACAGCTCCACTCGGGATACATGTAGATTACATATGCATCTAGATATTGTTGAAGATCTAGGAACCGTTGGGAACCGACGATGATGAAGAGATAAGGGGCAAAGGATATTTTTTTCTATTATTCAAATTCTTATCTATTGATTGACAAATCTATCTTATTCTCTACCACGGACTGGGATCGCTCGCCAGCTAGGCCTGAAAGCAAGTCAATTGGTGATTTGGAAAGTGAGTGCCAGAGACTCCGTTGAAGACTATTAGGCCGGGAAATGGAAACTTTGGACCCGGGAAACGGTTTGATGTCTCGTACATAGCCATCCCAGGGCGCTGCCCATAAGGGAGATTCTGCTACCTGAAAGACTTGTAAATATGGTATCTTTGGATCCAGGAAAAATGTAGAAATAAAATCCATTCAAGTGGGGAGATTCCAGGGGCCGAATGTGAGCTGATCTGACCAGGGGTAGGCTCGAGAGCGTAAGACAGAAGAGAAGCAAGGATTTTTTACTAGCCCGAAACTAACCAAAGTTAAGTGGTCCATGTTTCCCCTTTGGGGACAAGATGCGGATTCAATTAAGAAATATAAAAGTTAGCTCAGTTCGAGGGATAGATATGGTTCAAGTCTGCAAATGCAGTTAGAACGTGCTTTGATCACCAACCCAACGGTTTGATCGAGATGCTTACTCCTCACTCTTTTGAGTTCATCTCATACATTCTTATCGAGTGACTCTTATAAGTTCACACTTCACTAGACTTTTCTGAACCATCCATTTGATCCCCATGGTCGTGACAGCACTTTCGAAACAAAAGTTGGCGAAAGCAACTCACTATTTGTGAATGGCTCAAGCTGGCCACTGTCTCTTCCGATTTTCAAAAGAATAGAATACAGAAGATAAAGCAGATACCAATCTCCTGCATTGGATTGCAGGGGTTTCTTAAGAAGGAGACATACCATACTAGGTTTGATAAGAACCTAACTTGATCATAAGTCGGTAGATTGAAAGACAAGGTCTAGTGGAAGAGGCGAGTCAGGCAAGTTGAGTACTCAGATTTGTTTAGGCTGAGCGGGGAGAGGGAACAACCCCAAAAGGGTGCAGTAGCAACCGTTCCTGTAGCTCGCTTTGCGCTTGCTTCAAAGGACCCAGCTGTTATACGCCCCCCTATGGTGTAGATTTTTTACTTATTTATAAACAAGCAATGGGATAGTACAAAAGATGTTACATCAAGGGGGAAATGTTCAAAGAGCAGGAGAGACATTATCAAGTAAAATGAGAGAGTACCCAATCAAGAAGAGGTTGGATAAAGTGTGATTTCACCCTATACTGATGTAGCAAAATATCTCATTGGGATCTCACTCTCCAACGTGCCAAGGATGGCGCCTGGTTATTAAAAATATAATTGTTCTGCTCTTTGGAAAATGTGTTTGGCTCCCGAGCACCAGTGCTCTCTTTGTTAAAAAATAAATAAAAACCATATTTATATGTTTCAAAAATAACTGGAAAAAATTCCGGAAATAATCAATGTTATATCCCAAAGCATGCAAAACTGTGATGTGAAATTCTTGTATTTTGGCCTACACAAAATGACAAATCTGATAAAATTTGAGGATTTGAAAACATACTTGCACAGATCTACCCTCTTGTCATTTTTGTATAGCTCAAAATAGAAAGTATTTAAAATTGATATTTTGCACGTTGGTGGGATAAATCATGGGCTATATCCAAATATTTTTTTAAAATATATTTTGGTACTCAAAGTTATAATTTTGATTTTTCTTTAAATAGCAAGAGCATTGGAGCTCGGGAGCCAAAAATCTCGACTCCACTCTTCCACTCCTTCTGTATATTTCACGTAGCACAAACTGCGATTTCCATAAAACATGGACCATCAAAATCCTGCATAGCTTTGACAAAACATCGGGAGATAGGCAGCGAGTAGCAATCAATGCTGATAATATTCCAGCAAGAAATGGCAAAGGGGCACCTGAAAAATAAATGTTCACGGGTATCAATAGCTTGGCTCGTGCACAACACACCTGCGGGACCAGTTAGCACGTGCCAAGAAAAAAAGGACTCTCTCTCTCCTGCACCGTCCCACACAAATTGAGAGGTAGTTGTAACATCTCAAAACTCTAATCTAAAGTTAATCAAGATCAAATCTACCCAATTTAGGGTTAACAAAAACTTTTCCATTTAAAATCATTAAGCATTCATATGTGTGTGCATTTAAATTAGAAGTTGTTTTGAATTGCCATATTTGAGTGATCCATTGGTTATAAAATGATTCTAAGGTGAATTAAACATCATCTAGATCATCCCCAAGCAAATCCCAAAGAAAAACAAATCGAAAAGAATAAAATAAGCAAATGGTCATTTGTGCCATTTTAACTAACTAGTCTACTTTGGCTATTCCTAGAACTCAAATCTTAATAGAAACAATTGTGAATCTTTGCACCCCTTGCTAGTACAAGTAGTGATGTACCAAGGCCCACTTTGTTTCATCCCAAAAACTTCCAAACAGTAAATTTAAATGACATTTGAAAATTGAATCTAGTGTAGGTATCAAGATCACACTTATTCAAAAACCACTCAAATGAACTCCATTTTCAAATCCCAAGCAAACCTAGATGCTTAAGCATAAGTTACATCACTCCACCAAAAATTAGCCCAAAATTCAAAACTTTTTCTCTTGCGGCCATTTGATCGAACACCTTGTTAGCAGAATCATTATGGCCTAACTATTACTGTTTTGAGGTTAATCTTGTCGAGCCATTTGGTGTGCATTGATCATCCTTGTCCCCCCTGAGCCCAACCAAGTCCCCAACCAGCTTCCCCCTTAGCCGTTGCAGCAGTGGCGCGCCGCCCGTTTGAGGTCATCGCCGGCCAGACGCGGACAGCACGCCAGGGACCGCGCCACGCCAAACCAGCGTGCCCACTAGCTCCGCCCAACCCTACCGCCACCCACGGTCCACCCCTCGATCAACCCCCGCCCCTGGACCACTCCCTAGAAGCGCCGCCCTTTCTCTCTGCGAGCAAGCCAAAACGTGCCAGAGCGCGATAGCCGCCACCACGCAGCAGACCGCCCCTTGACCCCATTCCGCGCATGCCACTCTGCCTCGACCCCAGCAACCCACCAGACACGGCCGTGCATCGCCGCGCGACCCATAGTCGCCGTGATCGCCGTCGAGCACCGCCCCTGTCTCCTAGAGCGCGCGACGCTCCCGACCAAATGCCACCGCCCCTAGCTGCGCCATTAAGCCGTAGAGCACCGCCAGGAGGCAAGCCACCATCCGCCTACGCCGCCCATGCCGATAGCACCCTGTATCGTCATCACTGACGAGCTCGACGTCGCCCCCTCGGTCCCCTCCTCGAGCCTATATAAGGAGGCCTTCCTCAGCCTCAATCTCCACAACATTCGACTCCCCTCTCACTCCTAGTCCTTCCCCACCTCTCGCTGGAGCAGCTCGAGTAGCAGGCCGCCAGAATTTCACCGAAGGCAACCGCAGTAGAGGAGGAGAAGCTACCGTCGATTTCGTCCACCTCATCCCCTGCCGCTACCTCGCCTGAGCCCGCCGTCGCCGTCTAGTTCGATCGCCCGCCTCACCGCACTAGCTGGAGCCCTGGTACGTCCCCAGTAGACCCCCACCGTCCATTTAGGGTTCGGTCTCGCCGGTGACGAGTCCTTCGTCGATGACGACTGTGAGCCATTGATCCACGTTATAATCATGTGGCCCAGATCGCTAGATACCGTTTCGGGTTTTAAGTCTCGCTGACAAGCGGGACCAACCTGTCAGCCGCCCTCTGCGCCGCTGAGCGCCACTTGGCCGGCCCAATTACTTTCCCTTGCGACCCAGTTAATTCAAAAATAGGTTTTTCTATTTAAGTTTAACTTCAATTTTGTCCCTTAGTTCCAAAACCAATTCAGAGAGTTGTGCAAGTCCAAATTGAGTGATTCCAAATTTGTTGGAAAGATTCTAAAAAGATCTATCCAAGCCCGCTGGATTTAATTCATTTAGAGTTAGAGATCTCTCCTAATAAAAATAACAAGACAGAAGCTTTTGCACATTCAAACATTTTTATAAAATCAACCATATTACCTTTTGAGTTGATTCCAACTCTCAGAAATCACATTTAACCATACCTATCTGAATATGTAATAATATTAAGGTTTGCATGCAGTGACTTTGGACTAGTACCAAAATAATGCAATATAGGCATTTCTAGTCACTTTAAATCATTAAATATTAAACTTAAACATACTAAAATGTGATCCAACCTTTAAATCACATTCCCATATGTTAGAATATGTGGTGATGACATGTGTACACATGATCCCATATTTTAATTGGAGAATATTAAATCTTAGTTATTTTCAATGAGTAGAAATTACTTTTCTTAAATAAAAAGAATGAAGCTAGTTAATAAAACCTTGTGGTGCTTGTGATGATAATAGATCATAAAATGTGTGCCTTAGTGTGCTAAGTAGACTAGTTAAGTATTGTTTGGTGATTGTGTATCCCGTATGTATTTATAGACGATAGTACCGACCAAGATTTCGAGGAGGAGGAGTTCTACCAAGAGGAAGAGGAAGAAAACTTCAACCATTGCACCAACCAAGGCAAGCCATCATTAATAATGCAATCTAACCCTTGCAAGTTAGATAACCTAAGCAAGATGCATTAGGCATGCTTTGGGTTATACCATTTTGAACCATACCTACTCCAAGTTTTAGTTTCAAGCTTTTACTTTCCTTACTTTACCAAAGTCCCTTAATTGTTTGAAGGTAGCATAAAAAGTATAAAACTTGACCTTGCTAGATAACCTTAGATGTCATTCTATGGCATGAGATTAAGATTAGCATCCCACCTTAGTGAACACTCTTAACTTAGTAGCTTAGAGCTAAATCAAAACTGGAGTCACTTTAGAGGGGAACACTTGGTGAAAATTAATTGTGAAAACCTTGGAATGATGAGTCATTCTATTGAGATGTTTTGACATGTGTTGAGAAACACAAATGGTTTATGATGATGAAAATGTTGAGGCAGGAGCCTTAGCCCTTTTACAAAACTGATGGTTGGATTTGGATGCGATACCATTCCAATTTTACCGTACAACCACAATACCTGAATTGGGTAAGGCTTAGCCGGAAGTTTATATGCATTAGTATTAGTTCCCTCGCGGGAGAGGTTTGAGTTGAGGCTACCTCTCGATGTTGTCCACCTATGCAGTGCCCAAGATGACAGATGGTCATGGTTGGGAGGCCATGCTCATAGGAGAGGTGCTTATACTAGGGTCTGTAAAGGGAAGGTTATGTTTGATTATCTGCATACTCAGTATGATGATTCAGGGTTATCCCTGACAGATGTATCGAATCTTGTGGTGAAAGTATACCACCTCTTCAGAGTGTCAAACTATTCGAATAGCCGCGTCAGTGGTTATGGACAGTTGGAGTGTCCATACTATTTCGTTGTTAGATGTTTTCAAAATGACTTATGAAATGAATGATGAATCTTGACTTGACCACAATAGGGTTGTGACTATGACACTAGCTTCCCAACTTAAGTGATTCTAGAACTTTATTTTATCTTTCTTTGTTTCTGAACTCAGCTTAGGTTTCAAACTTTACAAGTAAACTTAGAGTTAGCAATCCCACTAGAACTACCATACTTGTTAGTGATAGTTTGCAAGTACTTAAAGAGTACTCATGGCTTTTGTCCCTGGCTATTCCTATGGATAGACTATGAAGGAGACTACCAAGATGAAGGACAGCAGGACGGCTATGATAACTAGGACTATCTTCCATCGTCAGCATTGCCTGTGCCATGGAAGATGGAACCCACCGCTACGCTTATTTATTCCGCTGCTTGTTGTATTAAGACTGGATCATGAGATCCTTTATTCGTGTAAGACCTTATTATGGTTTGTAATGGATGATGTACTGTGATATCCAATCTATTATGTCTCGCAAAAATCGTAATCTTGGGATTGCGTGTATGACATAACAGGCATCTGGGATTAAAAATCTGGGTGTTGACAAGTTGGTATCAGAGCCATTCTGACCATAGGAGACCCTAGTTAGAATGGACGTCCGAACAAAAACTTAATTTCAAAACCAAAGTGAGTATTTATGAAAAACTATTTCCTCTCTTACCCTTGGGGATTCATTCTTTCTCAAAAAATTCATGTTCCTCCAATCCTTACATTACCACATAAAATTTGACACACTTGATCACTTCACTAACTTCCTCATCCTAAATTCGTGTAGATGGAGACTCGGTTCAGCAAGTTCTACCAGTTGGGCAACAGAGGCCAACTGATCTTCGAGAGGGATCTAGATTCACTATCTGAGATCTTGGGACGCCCGCATCCGGAGTTTCTTGGAGCTCAACTTCCTGGACCCCCAGGAGGAGATTTAAAATTGCTAGTCACCACTGATCTTCGAGGAAGCATAGAAGCACCAACGTCCGGGAGAATCCAGTTCTCCGTAAGAGAGAACAATTGGCTAGATGGATTAGCCAGGGCAATGCATGAAGCTCTCGCATGTCTATGTGCCCTCAGTGTCAACCAAATCCAAGGAACCCGCTTTGTGCACTATGCAAGGCGTGACTTCATGGGAATGACAATGGAGATTCCAGGTCACCCGAAGTTGAAGTGTCAAGTGGAGAACCTTGACTTCCTGATGTACGACCGCTAGAAGGAATTGGACAATGCTAGGGAGTTCACCAAGCACAACCTTGCCATTTGCCGCCTAGAAGGCCCAGACTTTCTCACTGCTTGTCAAGGACCGTCAGTCTGTTTGCCGCCAGCGCGAAAAGAAGGATCACACCATCGACCGTCTTCACAAGAAGGTGGCTGACCTCGAGAAGATCATCAAGGAGCAAGAAGCTCAACTTGCAGCAAAGGAGGAAGAAGAGGAGGGTGAAGACATCCAGGGAGATATGGATTCTTACCTCGGCCATGATGATGAATTTCTGGAGGAGGATGCCATGGACTTCTACACCGACGATGACGACTCTAACTTCATCGATGATGAGTAGATGCACTAGAGCACTGTCGTAGCATGAGATGTATCGGTCCCATTGTATCGTAGCTTGCAGAATGGTTCTTAAAACCATCTGATTTCCTTTGATGTGTGGTGTGTGTTTGTATCGTGTGCTTTGCTCGAATGAATGAAAATGGAGTTAGTTGCAAAACCTGAGTCAAACTCAAAGTTTTAGCCTTGAAACCAAAACCATGAACCTTAGAACTTTCCCTCTTACCTTTCATCTATCTCAATCTTCAGATGACTCGTGGAAACCCCGGAGGGAGCAGCTCATCGCAAGACCCAATGCTGCAGATCATGCAGATGTTAGTTGCAGACTGTGAAGCAAGCAGGGTAGAGCGCTAGGCCAACTTAGCAACACTGCAGTAGATCGCCCAAATGGCCCAAAACAACCAAGGGCATGGAAATCAGGATCATCAAGGATCAAAGCTGGAAAATTTCCAGAATACCAATCCCCCAATCTTTATCACTTCGGAGAACCCACTAGATGCTGATGACTGGTTGCAGACAATGGAGAACAATTTGGAAGTAGCCAGAGTTGATGACAACGAGAAAGTTCTCTTTGCCACCCACTACTTGGCAGGAGATGCAAGATCCTGGTGGAACAGCATCCGCCTGATGAACCATGGTCAAGTGATGACATGGGAAGCCTTCAAAATCAAGTTCAGCCGCACCCACGTGCCACTGGGACTAGTCACCAGAATGAGGGATGAATTCAGAGAATTGAAACAAGGCAGAATGACTGTAGTGGAGTACCGTGATAGATTATTGTCCCTTGCCAGGTACGCACATGATGAGATCAACGCGGAGGCAAAGAAGGAGAGATTCCTGAACGGACTGCATGATGAGATGCAGACTGTCCTCGTCAACATCCGCTTCGAGGATCTCGAAGAGCTAGTCGACTCTGCCATACAGATGGAAGGGAAGATTAACCAGGCAAACGACAACCGCAAACCTCGTATGATGCACCAAGCTAGATCCAACAGTCACCAGAAGTACCGTCCCAACCCGTATGCAGGGTATGCACCAAGAAACAACCAACCCCCAATGTCTCTCCCAAGCTACCCCAACCGTAGCGGGGGCAATGTGAAGTCCGGAGGAAACAACAACAACCCCGGCAACACCAGCAATTTCAATCGTGCACCTCCCAAGAGCAACAACAAGAATAACAACAACAACACTGAACCCAGAACTGGAAGCAATGTTGTGCCTGTCGCAGCTAAACACAAGTCCCAGATAACTTGTTTCGAGTGTGGAGTGAAGGGTCACTATTCCAATGAGTGCCCCAAGAAGACTGCCGCCACTGCCAATGTGAATGCCCTAGCTCAACAGCAGCGTCGTGTTCAACTAGGGAGAAGGTTTGCCCCAAGGAATCCTCACAACCGCAACGGTCGTCTCTTCCACATGAACACCGAAGAAGCCCAAGAAGCGCCAGACGTAGTGCTGGGTATGTTTTTTGTCAACTCAGTTTTAGCAAGGGTATTGTTTGATTCGGGAGCATCACATTCATTTGTCATCGAAGAATTTGCATGCACTAGTAAGATCCACCCAACCAATTTGAAGCATGTCATGATAGTTAAAATCCCTGGTTCAACTACAAAAGCTAGAAAAATTTGCAAAGTTGTGCCTATCAGAATACAGGGGATAGATTTTTATGCTAATCTAATAGTACTCGGAACCAAAGGATTGGAAGTAGTACTAGGTATGGATTGGATGTCAAAGCATAAAGGACTGATAGACTGTGCTAAGAAAGCCATCACCTTGACCAGTAGCTCTGGAGTAACAGTAGAGCATATATCTGAAACCTTACCTCGTCAATTCAAGTGCAACAAGAGTCTAGCCCTACCCACCATAGACCAAGTCAGAGTAGTCTGTGAATACCCCGATGTATTCCCAGATGAATTGCCCGGTATGCCCCCGGATAGGGATATTGAGTTCATTATTGAACTAATCCCCAGAACCGGACCCATAGCCTAGAGACCCTATAGCATGAACCCCTCAGAGTTAGTAGAGTTGAAGAAGCAGTTGGATGTTATGTTAGCAACAGGCTTGATTCAACCAAGCGCATTGCCATGGAGATCACCAGTGTTATTCGTTGACAAGAAAGATGGAGGCAACCGTTTGTGCACCGATTACCGAAAGCTGAATGACGTCACCATCAAAAACAAATATCCTTTGCCAAAGATAGAAGATCTATTTGATTAGTTGACTGGTGCCCATGTATTCTCAAAGATTGATCTTAGGACTGGTTATCACCAACTTAAGATTCGTGCAACGGATATTCCGAAGACTGCCTTTACTACTCGTTATGGTTTATACGAGTATACGGTTATGTATTTTGGATTAACCAATGCCCCTGCTTATTTCATGAATCTCATGAATAAGGTCTTTATGAATTTCCTAGATAAGTTTGTCGTTGTGTTTATCGACGATATCCTTATCTACTCCAAGTCAAAAGAAGAGCATGAGCAACATCTAAGAATCATCCTAGAAACCTTGAGAGAGCATCGGTTATATGCCAAGTTTAGCAACTGTGAGTTTTGGCTGAAAGAAGTAGGATTCCTAGGACATATTGTGTCCGCCGGAGGAGTCTCTGTTGATCTCGCCAAAATTAAAGATGTTGAAGAATGGGAAGCCCCAACCACTCAAACCCAAGTCCATGCATTTCTCAGATTAGCGGGATATTACCGCAAGTTCATAGAAGGATTCTCGAGCATCGCCAGACCCATGACCCAATTGTTGAAGAAGGACAAGAAGTTTGAATGGACTCACAAATGTGAAGCTAGTTTCCAATAACTGAAGAAGAGATTGATTTCAGCCCCAATATTGATCATGCCAGATATCAAGAAGCCGTTTGATGTGTATTGTGATGCATCCAAGATTGGTCTCGATGTGTATTGATGCAAGAAGGCAAAGTCATCGCGTATCTGTCTCGACAACTGAAGTAGCATGAGCAGAACTATCCGACCCATGATCTTGAATTAGCAGCCGTAGTTTTGGCATTGAAGACATGGCGTCATTATCTTATGGGTTATCGTTGTGAGATTTACTCAGATCACAAGAGCTTGAAGTATATTTTCACTCAGAAGGAGCTGAATATGAGGCAAAGGAGATGGATAGAGTTAATCAAGGATTATGACCTTGACATTCACTATCACCCAGGAAAAGCCAATGTGGTAGCGGATGCTCTTAGCAGATTGCCTTGTAGGCTAAACACCATGATCAAGGAGAAGCAATCAAGTTTGTATGAGGAGTTGGAGCAGTTTAGGACTAAGCTAGTTAACCAAGGATTCCTAGCAAGCATTGAACTTCAACCCACTTTGATTAGCCAAATCAAGGAAACCCAGAAAGTAAATGCAAGTATCGATGAATCAAGCATCGTATCGGTACAGGGAAGGTACCCGGATTCACCAAAGATGAAGAAGGAGTTTTGTGGTACAAAGGACGTATCTGTGTACCAGCAGATTCGGAGCTGAAGCAAGTTATCATGCAGGAAGCTCATGATACTCTTTATTCTATCCACCCCGGAGGAACAAAGATGTATCAAGATTTGAAAGAGCAATTTTGGTGGCACAAGATGAAGAGAGAAATCGGAAGCTACATCGCCAAGTGTGACATCTGTCAAAGAGTCAAAGCAGAGCATCAGAGACCCGCAAGACTGTTGCAACCATTACAGATTTCGGAATGGAAATGGGATCCTGTCGGAATGGAATTTATCACCGGTTTGCCTACTTCTAGTAGGGGAAATGACTCAATCTGGGTCATCATTGATAGACTGTCCAAGGTAGCTCATTTTATACCTGTCAAGATTACCTATCAGAGTTTGAAGCTAGCAGAGTTGTACATTGCTAGAATTGTTAGTTTGCATGGAACCCCCAAGACCATAGTATCAGATCGAGGAACCCAATTTACCTCGAGATTTTGGCAGAATGTCCAAGAAGGATTAGGAACCAAGTTGAACTTCAGCACCGCTTATCACCCGCAAACTGATGGACAGACTGAAAGAGTCAACCAAATCTTAGAGGATGTGTTGAGAGCTTGTGTGTTGGAGTATGGATCAAAATGGGAAGACTGCCTGCCTTTCGCAGAATTCTCATACAACAACAGCTATCAAGCCAGTTTGCAAATGGCCCCATTTGAGTTCCTATACGGAAGAAAGTGTCGTACCCCTTTGAATTGGCCGCAAGTAGGAGAGAGTCGGATTTTTGGACCTGATATTCTCCGAGAAGCTGAAGAGAAGGTTCACAAAGTCAGTGAGCACCTCAACGCTGCCCAGTCCAGACAGAAGAGTTATGCTGACAAGACAAGGGGAGACCTGACTTTCAATGTCAGATATTTTGTGTATCTCAAGGTTTCGCCATTGAAGGGAACCCAATGTTTTAGTCTGAAAGGAAAGTTAGCCCCCAGATATATCGGACCCTTCAAGATTCTGAATCGTCGAGGAGAAGTATCGTATCAACTGGAACTGCCTGAAGAAATGTCAGCCATCCACAATGTGTTCCATATCTCGTTACTTCGCAAATGCTTAGAAGTGCCAAAGAACACCGAAGTTTTCAAGAACATCGATCACCGAGCTGTTGATATCAACAAGGATCTGACGTATCGTGAAGTGCCCATCCGTATCCTGGAGGAAGCTTACAGAACCACCAGAACTAGGAATATCAAATTTCTCAAGATTCAATGGAGCAACCATACCGAAGAAGCCACTTGGGAGCGAGAAGATTACATTAGGACAGACTTTCCAGATCTCTTTAGTTCCTAGTTTCCTTTCATAAATCTCGGGATGAGATTTTGTTTATGGGGGAAGGTTTGTAAAATCCCAAAACTCTAATCCAAAGTTAATCAAGATCAAATCTACCCAACTTAGGGTTAACAAAAACTTTTCCATTTAAAAGCATTAAGCATTCATATGTGTGTGCATTTAAATTAGAAGTTGTTTTGAATTGCAATGTTTGAGTGATCCATTGGTTGTAAAATGATTCAAGGTGAATTAAACATCATCTAGATCATCCCCAAGCAAATACCAAAGAAAAACAAATCAAAAAGAATAAAATAAGCAAATGGTCATTTGTGCCATTTTAACTAACTAGTCTACTTTGGCTATTCCTAGAACTCAAATCTTAACAGAAACAATTGTGGATCTTTGCACCCCTTGCTAGTACAAGTAGTGGTGTACCAACGCCCACTTTGTTTCATCCCAAAAACTTTCAAACATTAAATTTAAATGACATTTGAAAATTGAATCTAGTGTAGGTATCAAGATCACACTTATTCAAAAACCACTCAAATGAACTCCATTTTCAAATCCCAAGCAAACCTAGATGCTTAAGCATAAGTTACATCACTCCACCAAAAATTAGCCCAAAATTCAAAACTTTTTCTCTTGCGGCCATTTGATCGAACACCTTGTTAGCAGAATCATTATGGCCTAACTATTACTGTTTTGGGGTTAATCTTGTCGAGCCATTTGGTGTGCATTGATCATCCCTGTCCCTCCTGAGCCCAACCACGTCCCCAACCAGCTTCCCCCTTAGCCATTGCAGCAGTGGCGTGCCGCCCGTTTGAGGTCATCGCCGGCCAAACGCGGACAGCACGCCAGGGACCGTGCCGCGCCAAACCAGCGTGCCCACTAGCTCCGCCCAACCCTACCGCCGCCCACGGTCCACCCCTCGATCAACCCCAGCCCCTGGACCACTCCCCAGCAGCGCCGCCCTTTCTCTCTGCGAGCAAGCCAGAGCGCGCCAGAGCGCGATAGCCGCCAGCATGTAGCAGACCGCCCCTTGACCCCATCCCGTGCACACCGCTCTGCCTCGACCCCAGTAACCCACCAGACACGGTCGTGCATCGCCGCGCGACCTACAGTCGCCGTGATCGCCGTCGAGCACCGCCCCTGTCTCCCAGAGCGCGCGACGCTCTCGGCCAAATGCCACCGCCCCTAGCTGCGCCATTAAGCCGTAGAGCACCACCAGGAGGCAAGCCACCATCCGCCTACGCTGCCCATGCCAATAGCGCCTTGTATCATCGTCACCGACGAGCTCGTCGTCGCCCCCTCGGTCCCCTCCTCAAGCCTATATAAGGAGGCCTTATCCAGCCTCAATCTCCATACCATTCGACTCCCCTCTCACTCCCAGTCCTTCCCCACCTCTCGCCGGAGCAGCTCGAGCAGCAGGCCGCCGGAATTTCACCGGAGGCAACCGCAGCAGAGGAGGAGAAGCTGGCGTCGATTCCGTCCACCTCAGCCCTTGCCGCTACCTCGCCTGAGCCCGCCGTGCCGTCCAGTTCGATCGCCCGCCTCACTGCACTAGCTGGAGCCCTGGTACGTCCCCAGTAGACACCCACCGTCCGTTTAGGGTTCGGTCTCGCCATGACGTAAATGCGTCGACGTTGTGAGCCGTTGATCCACGTTATAATCGTGTGGCCCAGATCGCTAGATACCGTTTCGGGTTTTAAGTCTCACTGACAAGCGGGACCAACCTGTCAGCCGCCATCTGCGCCGCTGAGCGCCACTGGGCCGGCCCAATTACTTTCCCTTGCGACCCAGTTAATTCAAAAATAGGTTTTTCTATTTAAGTTTAACTTCAGTTCTGTCCCTTAGTTCCAAAACCAATTCAGAGAGTTGTGCAAGTCCAAATTGAGTGATTCCAATTTTGTTGGAAAGATTCTGAAAAGATCTATCCAAGCCCATTGGATTTAATTCATTTAGAGTTAGAGATCTCTCCTAATAAAAATAACAAGACAGAAGCTTTTGCACATTCAAACATTTTTATAAAATCAACCATATTAGCTTTTGAGTTGATTCCAACTCTCAAAAATCACATTTAACCACACATATCTGAATATGTAATAATATTAAGGTTTGCATGCAATGACTTTGGACTAGTACCAAAATAATGCTATATAGGCATTTCTAGTCACTTTAAATCATTAAATATTAAACTTAAACTTATTAAAATGTGATCCAACCTTTAAATCACATTCCCATATGTTATAATATGTGGTGATGACATGTGTCCACATGATCCCATATTTTAATTGGAGAATATTAAATCTTAGTTATTTTCAATGAGTAGAAATTACTTTTCTTAAATAAAAAGAATGAAGCTAGTTAATAAAACCTTGTGATGCTTGTGATGATAATAGATCATAAAATGTGTGCCTTAGTGTGCTAAGTAGACTAGTTAAGTATTGTTTGGTGATTGTGTATCCCGTATGTATTTATAGACGATAGTACCGACTAAGCTTTCGAGGAGGAGGAGTTCTACCAAGAGGAAGAGAAATAAAACTTCAACCACTGCACCAACCAAGGCAAGCCATCATTAACAATGCAAGCTAAACCGTGCAAGTTAGATAACCTAAGCAAGATGCATTAGGCATGCTTTGGGTTATACCATTTTGAACCCATACCTACTCCAAGTATTAGTTTCAAGCTTTTACTTTCCTTACTTTACCAAAGTCCCTTA
The DNA here is from genome assembly GCA_023614405.1 of Avena insularis. Lineage (NCBI taxonomy): Eukaryota > Viridiplantae > Streptophyta > Magnoliopsida > Poales > Poaceae > Avena > Avena insularis. The sequence continues at coordinate 473,105,712 of CM042694.1, forward strand.
ATTGTTTGAAGGTAGCATAAAAAATATAAAACTTGACCTATCTAGATAACCTTAGATGTCATTCTATAGCATGAGATTGATATTAGCATCCCACCTTAGTGAACACTCTTAACTTAGTAGCTTAGAGCTAAATCAAAACTAGAGTCACTCTAGAGGGGAACACTTGGTGAAAATGAATTGTGAAAACCTTAGAATGATGAGTCATTCTATTGAGATGTTTTGACATGTGTTGAGAAACACAAATGGTTTATGATGATGAAAATATTGAGGCAGGAGCCTTAGCCCTTTTACAAAACTAATGGTTGGATTCGGATGCGATACCATTCCAATTTTACCGTACAACCATAATACCTGAATTGGGTAAGGCTTAGTCGGAAGTTTATATGCATTAGTATTAGTTCCCTCGCGGGAGAGGTTTGAGATGAGGTTACCTCTCGATGTTGTCCACCTATGCAGTGCCCAAGATGATAGATGGTCATGGTTGGGAGGCCATGCTCGTAGGAGAGGTGCTTATACTAGGGTGTGTAAAGGGAAGGTTATGTTTGATTATCTGCATACTCTGTATGATGATTCAGGGTTATCCCTGACAGATGTATCAAATCTTGTGGTGAAAGTGTACCACCTCTGCAGAGTGTCAAACTATTCGAATAGCCGCGTCCGCGGTTATGGATTGTTGGAGTGGCCATACTGTTTTGTTGTCAGATATTTTCAAAATGACTTATGAAATGAATGATGAATCTTGACTTGACCACAACAGGGTTGTGACTATGACACTAGCTTCCCAACTTAAGTGATTCTAGAAATTTATTTTATCTTTCTTTGTTTCTGAACGCAGCTTAGGTTTCAAACTTAACTTTACAAGTAAACTTAGAGTTAGCAATCCCACTAGAACTACCTTACTTGTTAGTGATAGTTTGCGAGTACTTAAAGCGTACTCATGGCTTTTGTCCCTGGCTATTCCTATGGCCAGACTATGAAGGAGACTACCAAGATGAAGGACAACAGGACGGCTATGATAACTAGGACTATCTTCCATCGTCAGCATTTCCTATGCCACGGAATATCTAACCCACCACTACGCTTATTTATTCTGCTGCTTGGTGTATTAAGACTGGATCATGAGATCCTTTATTTGTGTAAGACCTTATTATGGTTTGTAATGGATGATGTACTGTGATATCCAATCTGTTATGTCTCGCAAAAATGGTAATCCTGGGATTGTGATGTATGACATAACAGGCATCTGGGATTAAAAATTCGGGTGTTAACAGCAGTCCACCCCTGCTAAGTGTTTCCCAGCCAAAGCCAGGCCTCATCGGCGTCCTCGCGGCCAGACTAGCCGGTCGGCGATGGGCGAAGGGAGGCGCTGGAGTTGGGACTAGATTTAGGCTAGGTTATGGTAGGTCTCTACAGTTGTGTGCCGCGGCATGGCGCTATGCTGGGAGTCGGCAGTGAGATCCATGGGCTGGGATCTGGCACAAGCTAGTTGTGCTTCTGCTCCTCACGGCACTCCAATGGTCGGGGTCGTAGACGATGGAGTGGCAAGTTGCTGGCAACTCCTTAAATAAAAACCCTTTTAGGAGCCAAGTTTTGCATCGGAGACATCAAGCCATGGAGGCTTTCCTGGCCGGCCTCGGAGGAGGGGGAGAGACGAAGCGGTGAGCTCAAGGGTGCTATCGATTCTCTCCTGGTCGTCCATGGTGGTGGGAGGGATAGGAGAGGCAGCGACCTGGCTCATGCATCTGGTGCTTGGATATGGCGATGTACTTGTGGACTCAAGGTTGGCGCTCAAGGGCGGAGATTCTTGCTCAAACTCGCCATGGTGGCGGTGGGCGACAGAATGTCACATCCCAAATTTTAGATTTGGTCTTGCATATCATTCATATCATTGCATCATGCTTTTCCATGCAAAATCGTCGAGTAGAAAGGTTCGGCGAAACGCCATCGTCAAAACCCTATTTTGACCGTGTGTGTACGTGCAGGTAGAACCACGCCACCGGAACCGACCGTCGCCGCCGTCCGGAGCTCGCCGGAGTTCGATTCGCCGTCCGTTTCCGGTAAGACAGCAGCCACCGTCAGATCTCAGATCAGCGGCTTAGATCGTTCGTTGACTGGTCAGCACTCCAGACGTTGACTAGTCAGAGGCCCCGGACGTTGACTGGTCAGACGCCCGAGCGCCCGATCATCGAACACCGATTTGACAGGTCAATTTCGTTAATCCCTTTAATTGGCAGATTTCGGTAGAATCTTGTAAATTGCGTAGAAATTAAACCGCTTGGCCAAAAATTGCAAATAAAATATGCACGAGTTCAGTGAGTCGTGCAGAATCTTGCTGTACCTTTGGTTCAGACTTTTAATGTCAGGTTTAGTACAGTTTAATCAAACTAGTTAGTGGCCTTTTCGGAGTAATAAGTTCGTAGTAAAAGTTTCGTAGCTCCGAAAATCGCGTATGATATGTCCCTGAACTCGTATGAACGAGGGGAATCTCATCGTGATATAAAAAGATAGGCTTACAGTAAAAACTTCTGCAGAATTTGTCTAATGGCTTTCTGCAGTGTTTTAATTACTCAGGATGTTTTATAACTCCTTTTTGAGTAATTCCAATTGGTACTGTTTCTTATCAGCGATGCCTATGCGGTAGAATTTTTCCAGGATTTTACAAACAGTATACTACCGATAGTGAATTATTTAAGTTCTAGCTCTAGTAGAGATCTCTACTTTCGGTTAATAGTTTTCCTAGCGCCAAATCTATTTTCCATGCATGTATTCGGTAGTAATATGTATTAGTATTATGTGGTGAAGCTGTAGCACCAATTCACTTGCCGTTCTTGCATTCATGCATCATCTTTGTTGCATATGTTTGTGAATTGTTTGTTTATGAATGCAATTGTGTCGTGTAGATTGTGTGGAGTGCAACCCTTGCTCGTGTGTGGATTGTTCTTCCGACCGCTACAATCAAGGCAAGTAGATGCTACTTTGTTCATGATATCGTCCTACTATTTTCAATGCATTGTCGTGTATTTTGTAGTTGCATGAGTAGGATGATACTATCGCTATGTTATGTCCTATTATTGTGGTAGGGCTTTCCTTGTAGATGAACCACCGTTGTAGATGTGCTTAGCCATGCTATGCTGAACGAGGGCTGGGTTACATCATTGATACTTGTTTTCTCAAAGTATTGGTTTGTGAAAACTAAAACAACTTAATCAATGAATCCTCGGTGTGATGGTATTGATAATTTTTGGTGGTTTCATTGCGGAAAGGCACCCAGGTATCAAGAGAGAATGATTGGCTTCTTTATTGTGTAGCTTACGTGTACAACCATGTGCCAATAATGAAATGGGTGGTTGGTTGGACTTAGTAGGTTGTGGTAACTCGAACCCGCGTATCCAGAGATGTAGAATTTTGGTAGGTTGGACCGGTGCGCGTCGGGATTGAGGAGCTACTTCCCGAACAGTCTCTTCTTGGTCTTCTCCCTATCATCACCCAAAATGAGAGTGATGGTACGATCTGGGCTGGCCAAGTCACATGGGTAAAGTGTACTAACCTCTGCAGAGTGTATAATCTAATCGATTAGCCGTGTCCCCGGTTATGGACAACTGAGTTGCTAGATATTGATTCCATGACATGTTTCTCGCTCATTCTAATTTCATAATTGTTTTAATGTTGTTGGGATAACTTAATTGGGATCTTTTCAAAGAAAATCAAAAACTGTTTATGAAAGTAGGACAAAGTTATTTGCAAATGCAAGCCAGACACAGCTCCACTTGCCAAATATGCATGTAGATGTTAGTACTATTGTCTCCATTTACTAGCTCTACTTGCCATACATTCCATGTATTGACCCTTCGGGGCTGTTGCGTTTTATGCTGCAGGTTATTCCGATTCTGATTGATCGTTATAGGCCACGGTACTCCACTCGGCACTTGTTCACTTGTGGGCAATTTGAAGAATGGAGGATTTAATCGTTTATGTTGCTACCTGAATAATTTGAGCTAGCTTGTGCTACTTTTATTGTAATAATGGTACTCTGGATCTTCGTTATCTATGATACACAGATATTTTGCTATGTTATCTATCTTACTCTATTGTGGGCCAATGAACCGATCCAGGGATTGGCATGTCACATAGAGGCCACGGTCTTTTCAGAACCGGGGTGTCACACAGAAGCTTCCTCCCCTTGTTTACTGTCATCTTGGTCTGTGATGGCTGTGAAATACCACCTCTTTTAGCCATATAAAATGTGCCATTTATCTCTCATATCATGTTTCTTCTAGTTATAGTTGTGCCTTATATGCATGACTTATAGTTCTTATATACTTTCATATGAGCTTTGCACATCTAGTAGTTTCTGTCTGTGACATGTGTGTAGGTTTTGATGATGATTATGGATAAAAAAGGCAAAAGGAACAATGAGAGCATAGTATGGAGGAGCTGTAGGGACCAGACTTAGCCATTTGAGAGGTTGGAAAAGTGAATTTGTTCAACTTCTCAAAATAAATATCCAATGCCATGGGGTTGTATCCCTCGACGATACGAACTCAACGAGCCCAAGAATACCCAAAACAGAGTTCGTATGAAGAAATGGCGACCAAAATACTAAAAGGATCTCAAGGTTTAACGAGCAACTATACGACCGGAGCAATAATTTCGGCCATATAGTTGCGCATGTATAGTTGTAAAAAGGCTTGGAAACTATGGAATTTCGCCCCAGAGAAGCTTCAGAACCTTTCCTAAGTCATATGATGGTATGGGGAAACCCTAGGGCACCCCCAAGGCCTATATAAAGGACGGAGGACCCAAAAAAGAGACACAACACCATAGCCCTTCCGGGGCAGAGCCCTGCCGCCGCCACCCATCCGATCTCCACAACGGCGGAGCTCTGCCTCAACCACACCTCCGAGATCTAGATCTCCCTCAACACCATCACCATCAAGGCATCCCAGCAAGAAGAAGGGGAGGAGAAGGAAGACATCACCACCACCACGCATCAATCTCCATCTCCATCATCATCTCCATATCCCTCTTTCTCTTGTGTTTAGTAATTGTAAGATTGAACACGGTTGTGACATCATTATATATTTATATATGTTTTGTTGTTCATCCATGTGTGAGTAATTAATTCGATTCTAGGTTGAGGTATGATCTAGTGCGCTAAGTTAGAATTTATTGTGATCTAAGATGAGTTTATGTGATCCTTTGGTCCGAAAGTGCCTTTTTCCTTGCGGTGACGCGCGAGAATCATGCATAGTGCATACAGTGTGACAGCCCGGTAATCAAATGGGGAATGTTTATTTGTCTGAGGAATCTCTTATAGATCACACATATATTTGCCCATCTAGTACTAGTGAGACCGAAGCCTAGAAGCCCTCTCTCATTCCATTCAATCCTACAACTACAATCTCTCTAATTCAGTTCATATTCCTGTTTACTTTTCGTCTTAGTTTATTTTGTTCTTGTTAAAAGTTCTATGTTATTAGATATTTTAAACCTCTCTCAATTATCGCTATTCTAGTAACTTATAGAATAGGCTATTTCCAAACCACGGTTAGGGTGCGAAACGTGGCCGCATTGCCAACGTGGCTGCGGGGTCGTGTTGTTTCCGTTCGTCGGTCTCCCATCGGGACAAACTCTTAAATATTTGATGCTACAATTACTTTAATAACCTTGTTGTTGGTGCAGGAATCCAGTCATCAAATTGGCGTTGTTGCCGGGGACCTAAGCGTCTGGTCATTACCTTCCTACTCGCACATAGTTTATTTCCGTTTGTTGCTATTTATCTTACTGATTTTGATTATTTGAAAAGAAAAAAATTAGTTTACCTTTTGTTAGTAGTCTTGTTATTTATTTTACTTATAGGAAATTTAAAAACATAGGAACTATGGAAAGTAAAAGTCTTGTGGAGTATGGTGCTCCGAGTGTTGATCATTTACATGATCCTATTGTCCAGCCCGCTATTGATGTGGATGTATATGAGATTAATCCTATGTGGATAAATATGATCATGGAAATAGCTTTTGCAGGAGATCCGGACAATTATCCATATGAGAATATTGACAAATTTACTTCATTGTGTTGTACGGTGAAGGCAAATGGATGGACAAATGATAAGCTGAAGTTATATCTGTTCCGGTTCGCGCTGAAAGGAAAAGCTAAAGATTGGCTAAAACCGCATCATGCGGGACACTTCAATTCATGGAAAGGTATCTCCAAAGCTTTTCTCGGTAAGTATTTCTCACAAAAGCAAACTTATGAGCATAGGCTTCATATCCTGAATTTCAAGCAGAGCAACAATGAGGATTTAATACAAGCTTATAGTAGGTTCTCAAAATTTATGCATGATTATCCACATCATAATTTACCTGATTGGTTATTGTTGAATCACTTTTATGGAGGCTTAAATCACTCTTCTAAGGATAATCTAGATATGATGTGTGATGGTGCATTCCTTGGAAAAACTTTGAAAGAAGCTTGGCAACTCTTAAGAGATATACATAATAATTTTCATCAATGGCAATGTGAAATTGTGCATGAAGAAAAACCTCTCCCTGCTGATCTAGAGTACTTGGTCAATGAGTTTCTTAAAGATGAAAATGGAAGAGGAAAAATTCCTTATGATGATACCTTAGTTAGAGATGTTATTTCTAAAGCAATGTCTTTCATAGCTGACTATTGCAATCATATTAGAATTGCTACTACTAACGATGGAGAACAGCCCTCTACTGTTACTCCCATATCTTCCACTTGTTGCATCATTGAAGCAGGAAAGAAGGGTAAATCCATGAAGCCTAAAACTAGGAAAAATAAAAATAAGAAGCCTTGTGTTGAATATCCCACACATCTGACGTCCGTAGATGAAGTGAAACGGCTTCATGAAGAGTATTGGGGACGCATCAAGAAGAAAGAATAAAAAGAAATCAAGGAATGGAATAAATTGAAAGCCATTCTCAAACCTGATTCCCTACCTATTCCTGATCTTTATTATTCTTCTGACTTTAGCGATGATGAGGACTTAAATTATTCTAGAATCTCTGATAATTTCCCTGAAGAAGTTTTTGATGATTCTAGTAGTATTTGTTTAAATACTCTTATCGGGGAAATCAATTATGATGAGCCAAAGACGAAACCTGTGTGCCTCCCATATTTGTTTGCTATTAATTTTGTTTTACTAATGAGGTGCAGGAAAGTCTGGTGGCAAATACCAAGCTATTGGATCCAAAAGGACATTATGAGTTGCACCCTCAAAATAGTAATCAACGTAAAGATTCAAAGGTTGATAATAAATCTTGAACACCCTCTATGCAGGAAGGAAAGAATACATATTTACCGCGCTTGGTGCATCCATCCTCACGTGGCAACGAGAACACTTCCAAGATACCGATGCACCGCAAGAAGGTACTTCTTAGAGAAAACAATGATATAAATCCTGTAGACACTTGTTGGAGGTAAGCAAAACTACTCCTATAGCTACCTCCATTACTGAATAAATGTGGAGTATAAAAGCCTGGCTACTTGGTTATAAGAAAGTGCTTCCTGGGAGGCAACCCGGAATTCATTAGGCGTCTTTCTTAGTTTTGTGTCCTGAGTCTAGTTGCATTCATGTTGCATTGGCATTTTATTCTTTGCATGATTTGCTATTAGAATTATCTTGTTGTAGTTTTCAAAAGGTAGAATTCATTGTTACTATGTGTTGCATAACTCGGTTGTACTTAAATCATGTTTTATACATGTTGTTGCTGGTAGAAAATTAAAGTTGTTATTTTACTGTGAAAACAAGGTGTTTCGCTAAGTTTCAAGATAAGAAAGAATTCTTGAAGAAATAGAAATTTTTTGGTGACTACTGAAGGTTTAACGACCAACTATACAGCGGGAATAAAAATTTCGGCCGTATAGTTTGGCCGTATAGATATCTTTGCCATCAACAAATTCTCTTTCATGGACACAGAAGATTTAACAACCAACTATATAGTGGGAATAAAAATTCCAGCTGTATAGTTCCAGCCGTATCGATATCAATGCCTTCGTCAAATTTCTTTCCAGGGTATTGATGATTTCACGACCACTATACGGCGGGAATAAAAATTCTAGCCATATAGTTTGGCCATATAGTTATCAATGCTTGTCTCAAAATTATCTCGAGGGCACAGAAGATTTGATGACCAACTATACGATGGGGCCTTTTTGGTCCAGCCGTATAGTTGCCCCTGTATAGATGAGAAAACCCCTCAAACGCCAACTAGAAGGTAACCATTGCTCAAAATTTTATTGTCTTCTTCTAAAAATCTCAAAACACCACCTGGGAGCTTCTCCCATGATTTAGAGAAGCCGAGCATATGTAAGCAATAAATTTCTACCTCAGAAACCTCCTAGACTGTAATTCTCTATAGAAATTCATGTTTTCTTTTCACTTTGTTTTTATCGGTGGGGTAAACGAACTATGTTCATATACCAAACCGATGCATTTTATTTTGTGTGCTATTTTTGCAGGGACTTGAAGCTTGTGTGACGACGTGTACGGTAGTGCCAACCGTGCAAACACTCGTATGAGCCACTCGATTGGTTCAATTCAACGCTTCTACAATTAGTGTCTGTTTCCAAGCAGGTTCGTAAGGAAGGCAGCCACCAGGCTATATCAAGAAGTATACGTTAAAGCAAAGGTTCTTTGTCCATCAAAAGCGAGGTTACTTGTACCTCAATGGTAAAGTGTATCACCCTTGTTTTCAACTAAGCTTGGGGAGGTAACCACTTATCACACTCTCTTTTGGAAACTGTATTTTCTCTTTTGTTTTGGTGATATACTCAAGTTTGGTTCTTGCAAAGTTCTAAGCTTGGGGAGGTTACTTCTGCATGTGTAGAGTCTTGTGCCATGTTCGAACTCGGTGAGGGTTTAATGCAATCATGTATCTCGCTGTTTTTGAATGCTTGTTTAAGTGAGTCTAGTTCTGTATTCATATGGGGATACACTTGCTCATGATAGGCACCATAGGATTTGACTTATAGCTTGTATGCATCTTGCCAAATTGTTTATCAAGCTTGTGACACTATTTGTGATCCTCTATAAAAACATTGCCACGATCTCTACACTTGGAAAGACTGAATACTTGATCAAGATCTTTTGAAATTTGTTGGTTGTCACTAAATAGCTTTGTCTTAAATAAATAGGTTATGCTCGACCCCATAATGTCAAAATAATAGACTTGATAGTTTGCTTACGGAAGGAGTTGTCAATTGGAAATGATATTTCAAAGTTTTGAGTTCTATGCTAAATAAGGTGTCGTTTAATTGTCTTAAGATTTTATCCTTAAAGATACTCAACACCATAGATGTGATGATCGACTTGATAGTACTCTTTGAAAGGATGTGTTTGAAGAAACTAATAGTTAGCGGTAATTGAGATGCATGCCAAATCTTGACCTGTTGATTAAAGTATGATATTGCTTTATGCGTGTCTACACACTGTCGCACAACATGGGATGCTAACAACTCTGTTGGCCTTTGAATAGTCCAAAAATAGGAAACTCTTGGAGTTTGGCTATGAGTTGCCCAACATATGTAGCAGAAATGTTATATTTGGGTATGCATTGGTATTCTCATGGGCCTGCATTCAAACCAAAAGAGGGAATACTCTTTTGACCGTTATGAGAAATCATTATACCGAAAAGGAAAACCTTGGTAATGGTCACGAGTATCCATTCTTAGCCTGCGCAGTCTGATTAAACACACTAAGTTTTGGCATGATCTCGTTACTAATGAACTGAAGTTTTAGAAAGACAAAGAATAGAAAATGAGTGTTTGATAGCCATGATTCATTGATGCGGATGACCAAAAGAGACATTCTAATTCTATGCTTATTTTGACATGTTCTCGCATTTCCTTTTGGGATAAATCTCGGTACTAAGAGATAAACTTTCTGAAACTCAATAACTGTTGTTTGCACTTGAGAGCCTTAACTAGATGACATGATTGGGTAGAATCGATAAACTTTATTCCTATTTTTGATTGACATCTATTTGTGACTAGGTTTTGCCTCATAAAAAATAATGATATGAAAAGTTATACAAAAGGTGCAATAAGAGGATCACAAGTTTGTCTGCAAGTTAGATTCACTGTTGACACGGAGCATATAAGTTTTGATGAATCTTTAGTGGTCTTTATAACTGAGCTTGTGTTGCCTTGTATGAATACATGTTTTCTCTCTTCAAGCTTGTAGAAGAAATAAGGATGCAAGTCATTGATTTCCAACGATAAGCTATTCCACAACCATTAATTTATTATCGACCCTTCCTGCTCAAGGACGAGCAAGGTCTAGCTTGGGGAAGTTGATGGCTGTGAAATACCACCTCTTTTAGCCATATAAAATGTGCCATTTATCTCTCATATCATGTTTCTTCCAGTTATAGCTATGCCTTATATGCATGACTTATAGTTCTAATATACTTTCATATGAGCTTTGCACATTTAGTAGTTTAGGTAGAATTTTATCATTTACTTGTATGTGACATGTGTGTAGGTGTTGATGATGATTATGGATAAAACAAAAGCAAAAAAAACAAAGAGAGCATAGTATGGAGGAGCTGCAGGGACCAGACTTAGCCATTTGAGAGGTTGGAAAAGTGAATTTTTCCAACTTCTCAAAATAAATATCCAAGACCATGGAGTTGTATCCCTCGACGATATGAACTCAACGAGCCCAAGAATACCCAAAATAGAGTTTGTATGAAGAAATGGCGACCAAAATACTAAAAGGATCTGAAAGTTTAATGAGCAACTATACGACCGGAGCAATAATTCTGGCCATATAGTTGCGCATGTATAGTTGTAAAAAGGGTCAGAAACGACAGGATTTCGCCCCAGAGAAGCTCCAGAACCTTCCCTGAGTCATATGACGGTATTGGGGGAACCCTAGGGCACCCCCAAGGCCTATATAAAGGAGTGAGGATCCAAGAAAAAGACACAACACCATAGCCCTTCAGGGGCGGAGCCCTGCTGCCGCCACCACCCATCCGATCTCCACAGCGGTGGAGCTCTGCCTCAACCACATCTCCGAGATCTAGATCTCCATCAACACCATCAGATTCAAGGCATCCAAGCAAGAAGAAGGGGAGGATAAGGAAGACATCACCACCACCACGCATCGATCTCCATCTCCATCATCATCTTAGCTACCTTCTTTTTGGGCGTGAAGAAGTATCAAACCATAATACCAATAAATCTCCCTCTTTATCTTGTGTTTAGTAATTGTAAGATTGAACACGGTTGTGACATCATTATATATTTATATATGTTTTGTTATTCATCCATGTGTGAGTAATTGATTCAATTCTAGGTTGAGGTATGATCTAGTGCACTAAGTTAGAATTTATTGTGATCTAAGATGAGTTTATGTGATCCTTTGGTCCGGAAGTGCCTTTTGCCTTGCGGTGATGTGCGAGAATCATGCATAGTGCACACAGTGTGACAGCCCGGTAATCAAATAGGGAATGTTTATTTGTCTGAGGAATCTCTTATAGATCACACATATATTTGCCCATCTAGTACTAGTGAGACCGAAGCCTAGAAGCCCTCTCTCATTCCATTCAATCCTACAACTACAATCTCTTTAATTCAGTTCATATTCCTGTTTACTTTCCGTCTTATTTTAAATTTGTTCTTGTTAAAAGTTCTTTGTTATTAGATATTTTAAACCTCTCTCAATTATCGTTGTTCTAGTAACTTATAGAATAGGCTATTTCCAAACCACGGTTTGGGTGCGAAACATGGCCGCATTGACAACGTGCTTGCGGGGTCGTGTTGTTCCCGTTCATCGATCTCCCATCAGGACAAACTCTTAAACATTTTCTACTACAAGTACTACAATAACCCTATTGTTGGTGCAGGAATCCAGTCATCAGTCTGCGTCAGCACCCGCTTGGTGTTGTGATGCATCGACGAGCGAAGCACGTGGATGCCAGGGTGGCCTCTGTGATCTTTGGCCAAAAGGGCGGCCCATCTTGTTCCTGCACTGTGGTGGAGCTGTTGGGTTCACAGCATAGAAAACAAAAAAATTCCTACGATGGGAACTATTATGCACCAAGATCTACAAGCAACGGGTGGATATACATCCATAGAGAACATACCCTCGAAGACCAACAAAGTGTAACGAGATTGAACTCGTGGATGATGTAGTCGAACGCTTGTCGATCTCAAGATTGTGTGGAAGTCCTAGCGCGGCAAATCAGCAGCGCATCCATCCTCGCACACATGTTCAGGCCACCGAAAATATATATAATGCTTCACCAAGGTCCTTCATCGAAAATATGCTATTTAGATAACTTTTAACACTGTTTAAAAGATCTATATCATTTCTAATCAATAATATGTCATCCACATATAATATCAGAAATGCCACATTACTCCCACTCACTTTCTTGTAAATACAAGCCTCTCCATAAGTTTGGACAAATCCAAACTCTTTGATCACCTCATCAAAGCGGAGATTCCAACTCCGGGATGCTTGCTTCAATCCATAGATGGATCACTGAAGCTTGCATACCTTATCAGCATCCTTAGGATCGATAAAACCCTTAGGTTGTATCATATATAACTCTTCTTCAATATTACCATTGAGGATCGTAGTTTTGACATCCATCTGCCATATTTTATAATTGAAATATGTAGCAATTGCTAACATAATCCAAAATGACTTTAGCATTGCTATGAGAGAGAATGTCTCATCGTAGTCAACTCCTTGAATTTGTCGAAACTCCTTTGTGACAAGTCGAGCTTTATATATGGTCACATTACCATCAGCATCAGTTTTTCTTTTGAAAGTCCATTTATTCTCAACGGCCTTTTGGTCGTGAGGTAAGTCCACCAAGGTCCAAACCTGATTTTCGTACATGGATTCCATCTCGGATTTCACGGCTTCTAGCCATTTGTTGGAATCTGGGCTCATCATCACTTCTTCATACGTCGTAGGGTCATCTATTTCATCAACCATGAAATTCATAATAGGATTTTCGTACAGTTCAGGAACTGTACGTGTCCTGCTTGACCTGCAAGGTTCGGTAGTGTCCTCTTTCAGAGTTTCATGGTCATTATCATTAGTTCCTTCTTCATTCAGTGAAGTCAACTCCGGAACAATTTCCGGCGCTGCGCCACTCGCCGTTTCATGAAGAGAAGGTTCAGTAACCTCTTCGAGTTCTACCTTCCGACTACACATGCCTTTCGTGAGAAACTCTTTATCTAGAAAGGATCCATTCTTGGCAACGAAAACCTTGCCCTCGGATATATGATAGAAGGAATACCCAATTGTTTCTTTAGGGTATCCTATGAAGATGCATTTTTCCTCTTTGAGTTTGAGTTTATCAGGCTGAAGTTTCTTCACATAAACATCGCAACCCCAAACTTTAAAAAATGACAGCTTAGGTTTGTTTCCAAACCAAAATTCAAACAGTGTCGTTTCAACGGATTTAGATGGTGCCTAATTTAAAGTGAATGCAGCGGTTTCTAGTGCATAACCCCAAAATGATAGTGGCAAGTCAGTCAGATACATCATAGATCAAACCATATCCAATAAAGTACGACGTTCTGACACACCATTACGTTGTGGTGTTCCGACAGGCGTGAGTTGTGAAACTATACCACGGTCTTTCATATGTGCGCTAAACTCGTAACTAAGATACTCACCTCCATGGTCAGACCGCAGAAATTTGATCTTTCTGTTATGATGATTTTCCACTTCATTCTGAAATTCTTTGAATGTTTCAAAGGTCTCAGACTTGTGTTTCGTCAAATAGATATACCCGTATCTACTCAAATCATCTGTGAAAGTAACAAAATAACAATATCCACCTCGCGCCGACACACTCATTAGACCACATACATCAGTATGTATGATTTCCAATAAATCTGTCGCCCGTTCCATTGAATCGGAAAACGGTATTCTAGTCATCTTGCCCATAAGGCATGGCTCACATGTATCAAATGTTTCAAAATCAAGTGATTCCAAAAGTCAATCAGAATGGAGTTTCTTCATGCGTTTAACGCCAATATAACCTAGACGGTAGTGCCACATATATGCAGATATATCATCATCAAGTTTAATCTTTTTAGCATCAACATTATGAATATGCATATGAGTACTATCGAGATTCAATAGAAATAAACCATTCATCACAGGTGCATGACCATAAAAGATATTATCCATATAAATCGAACAACCATTGTTTTCAGATTTAAATGAATAACCGCTTCGTAACAAGCATGATCCGGATACAATGTCCATGCTCAGTGCAGGAACCAAATAATAATTATTAATATTTTATCACTAATCCCGGCGGCATATGGAGAGACAGCGTTCCTAAGGCGATCACATCAACTCTTGATCCATTGCTGACACACGTCGTGACCTCATCCCTTGCTAGTTGTCGCTTGTTCCGCAGTCACTGAATCGAGTTACATATATTAGCAACTGATCCCGTATCAAATACCTAGGTGCTACTATGAGTACTAGTCAAGTACACATCAATGACATGTATATCACATATACCTTTGTTTGCCTTGCCGGCCTTCTTGTCTGCCAAATACTTGGGACAGTTGTGCTCCAATGGCTAGTCCCCTTGCAATAGTAGCACTCAGTATCAGACTTAGGGCCAGCTCGGGATTTCTTTTCAGGTGCGGCAATATATTTGCCGCCCTTCTTTCCCTTCTGTTTGCCCTTCTTGTCTTTCTTGAAACCGGTGGTCTTATTGATCATCAACACTTGATGCTCTTTCCTGATCTCCACTTCTGCAGTTTTAAGCATTGACAGAAGCTCAGGGAGAGACATCTTCATGCCCTGCATATTATAGTTCATCACGAAGCTCTTGTAGCTAGGTGGCAGAGATTGGAGAACACGATGTATGTCTAAGTTAATGGAAATCGTTATTCCCAAGGACACAAGCTTATCGGCGTACCCAGACATTTTGAGTACGTGCTCACTAATTGAGTTGTTCTCTTTCATCATGCAGCTAAAGAACTTTTCAGAGGCATTATAACTCTCTACGACAGCATGGTTATCGAAAGTCATTTTTAATTCACCCATGGTATCAAAGGCATTGTCATTTTCAAAATGCTTTGAAATTTCCGTCTCTAACACATATAGTATGCCGCAATGAACTAAGTTGTGGTCCTCCTAACGAGTCAAATAGACGTTCTTTTCCTCGTCAGGGGCATCAGGAGCTGGTGGGGGGCCTAGCGGCGCTTCTAGCACATATTGCTTTTGTGCAGCGGTGAGGAGAATCCTCATATTCATGGCACAGTTGGTAAAGTTGCTACCATTTGCCGCAAGTTTCTCTTTCTCCATAAGCACATTGAAATTAAAAGCAGGTGGTGCCATCTACAACCAAATTTGTAAAGTTTAGACTAAGTTTATGATAGATCGAGTTCAACTAATCCAAATTACAAATGAACTCCCACTCAAAAACAACATCCCTCGTGTCTTTTTGGTGATTACATGAACTAAATCCACTACACCAAGTCCGATCATCACGTGAGTCAGTGTAGCTTCAAAGGCGAGCATCAATATGGGCATCATATCAACTATATGACTCATTCTTAACCTTTCGGTCTGTGTTCCGAGGCCATGTATGTACATGCTAGGCTCGCCAAGTAAGAACCTTAGTACTCGCGTGTGTAAAACTGTCTTACACCCGTTGTATGAAAGCGCAGAGTCGAGTACACCCGATCATCACGTGATGTCTCGAAACACGATCCATAGAACGGTGCATACTTAAAAAAGAACACATTTTATCTTGATATTTAAATGAGGGATCATCTTATAATGCTACTAAAACGCCAAACAAGCAATATAAGATGCAAACATCATATGTGTAAAGTGAAATGACATAGTTCTTGCACTTGATCACTATCATGTGCATCGTGGTATGATTTTTATCATTCCTTTATGTGTAAAGTCAATGTCTATGGAACTTACACGTTAGGTGTGTTGTTTGAGTATCAACTATACATCAACTTACAACATTACCATATCATGACACTAGCCTAGCAATGATCTAAACTAGATGCTTCTAATTTATCAATTGCAAGTTTTACATGGCTTAGCGCTTTCGAAAATAGAACCGGTCTTACCTACGAACATGGAACTACAACGATGATAACCAAATTATTTGCAACTCGTTGTAAATCGGATATTGACTATAGTAGGCGAGAAAGACACCCGCTAGCCACTTATGCAAAACAAGTTGCATGTCAAGCGTGGAACATGTCTCATGTGCGAGGACATGTAAATTTAGTTCGGACCACTTCATATCACTATGCCACCAATATCCAAAATACATATAAGATGCAATAACATGATCATCATCGCCGACATATTCATATGTGTACTACTCGTGCAAAGCATCTACGCATAGATCAGACTTTGATACCACTGCTGGGTTCGCAGCATAGAAAACAAAAAAAATCCTATGATGGAAACTATTATACGCCAAGATCTATCTACTAGATACAAGCAACGGGCGTATATACATCCATAGAGAACATACCCTCGAAGACCAACAAAGTGGACTCGTGGATGATGTAGTTGAACGCTTGCCAATCTCAAGATCGTGTGGAAGTCTTAGCGTCGCAAATCAGCAACGCATCCTTCCTCGCACACATGTTCAGGCCACCGAACAATCCCCACCTCCTCGCTCCAGCGATGTAGCGGAAGCAGCAACTCCTTGCAGACGAAATGCCACCGGAAACATGTATCTCGCTAATTCGAGACCATAGGAGAATAATTCTAGAGGCGAAGAGAGATCCTTCACGAGAAGGTGTGCTTTGTGAGAGAGGAGGAGAGGCATTTTATAGGGGAGGGGCATCCCCTCCCATGGCCGGCGGCCAAGGATGAGCCCCTCCACCTACTCTCATTCATGTGGGTGGAGGCTTCACTCACATAAATTTAACTCCACTCAAAATCTCACTCACATGCATTAAATTTTCACCAAATTTAATGCAACTCTCATTTAATAAAACTCTTTTTTATTTAGAATTTTGTTAATTACTTTAATTAACAAACATTCACATAAAATCCTCTGCAACATTTTAATATCACATGCAGAACTAATTTTAACAATTTCACTCAGAACAATTCTGGTGTCTATTGAAATAATTTCAGTGTTTTGCAATTCTTTCGTTTAGAATATATTTGCTCCAAATGGTGTTGGCAACCCTTAAGTGTGTCACCTTACGGTTCGCGAATAATGCAGACATGATCGAGACCCCTCTCAGATTAATAATCAGAAACGGGACCTAGAGATCCATACTGACTCCCACACATTTAACGATGACTTCTATGATCGTGAGAACCTTTAACGATAGTAACTAAATCCCTTTATCTCACGATATATTACATGTCTGAGATTTGATCATCGGTACCTCAATACCTAGTTTGATCTCGTTATCGACATGCACTCTTTTCTCGTTCCCGTGATATAGCATTCTAGTGATCATATCACTTTCTTGCAAGCTATCTTAATGTGATATCACCGAGAGGGCCCAAAGTATATCAACCCGTCATCGGGATGGACAAATTTCACTCTTGATTCATGAGCCTCAACATAACATTTCCGTAGTATCTGGACCCACCTTTATAGTCACCCTTTTACGGTATGACGTTTGATGTTATCAAGTCACTCTTCCGGTAGTCACTCTTTTACGGTGTGATGTTTGATGTTATCAAGTCACTCTTTCGATGTTAGCAATTAATATGATCTCATGGTCTAAGGACTAAGATTACTTCGTGTGATATTATAGCAATATAGACATAATAACTTTGATCGTAATGCTATACTTCGGATGAATGTTCATCGCATCATTCACCAATGTTGTGATCTCGTTATTAACAATATCCAATATCCATAATCAGAAAATCTTGATCATCTTGTTAATCAACGAGCTAGTTTATAAGAGGCATAACTAAAAACTCTTTATTTATTTATTAAACACACATGAATTAACGTTTTCTTTTAATACAATTATAACATGCAAAATAAACATTTATCATATATATATTTAAAATATATATAATAAAAACTTTATTATTGCCTCCCAGGACATATTTCCTTCAGGAGCTTCCAACCCTACGCCAGAGCTCGATATGTTGTCATCAACAAGAGGTTTGTCCCCGAAGACTTCGAGATGACCGCAAGCAGTGGTTCATCACCGCAGCGAGAATTCGAACATCTCCCCCTCTATTCTCGATGTGCTCCAGACCTTGAGGACGCCGACGATCAGCGGTAGAGGTACCCAAACACTCAATTGCTTTTTTATAGTGCTAGGGTGTTTTCTATAAAATACAAGGCCCATGTCTTTAAATTCCAAGTTCTTAGTGCGAGTGTTGCTAGGCTCTCCTCTACAAAATTGTAGATGCCACATGTTGTGATGATAATATAGCACCTTCAAGGTCCTTCGCAACCCCTTCCCCCCTTCCCCGTTAAAAAAAAATTAAACACAAATAGCAAATTGACTGCATTATAATTTTCTATTATGTGTTGAGTAGTTTATTGTTGATTACTA
The DNA here is from genome assembly GCA_023614405.1 of Avena insularis. Classification (NCBI taxonomy): domain Eukaryota; kingdom Viridiplantae; phylum Streptophyta; class Magnoliopsida; order Poales; family Poaceae; genus Avena; species Avena insularis. The sequence goes on from CM042694.1 coordinate 473,124,252, forward strand.
ATTAATATGTCACTCCCATTCTATATACTCCCTCTGGTTCATATTAATGGTCTCAACTAGATTTGTATGTACCTAGTTAAACATTTAGACTAGATGCATTCGTATCTAGACAAAGTTAAGACCATTAATATGGACAGTACAACTAAATCTTCCAATGCGCTTCGAAAAGGGGAATAAAACCCCAACATTAGCATCTGTTGATGCACACAACCTTTATTGAAAGTTCATCATTCAAAGCTTAAAATTGAAACAAGAATCAGCAAAAAATAAAAAGCATGTGATCACTAGGCATCTTGACCATCAGGAGACTGCTACATCCAGTAGCCATAGCATCCCGTTGGTCCTCCGGTAGAAGAAAAGCCCATAGCGGGATCCTCCGGTAGAAGAAAAGCCCATAGCTGCACCCAATGAGCAACCATACAGATAACCTGCAAAAAGTTAAAAATCTCGACCTGGTAAATATTACATCATTCTTGCATCTCCAAATTGACCAACATAAGGCAGAAATACCAATGCAAATTCCAGCCTTAAGAGTGTCAACTCCATTCAACCAATTCTCAAACATATTTGATATATTAGTTGGAGGAGGAAGATTATAAGAGTAGTTAACAATACGCCACAAAAGGTGGGCAAAAGGACAGGATATAAACAAATATTCTATGATATGGATGAAGGTGTGGGAGCACTGGTTGGTTTGACAATTCAGGTAGAAAACTAGCTTTGGCTAATACACAATCATGGTAAAGGTAAGTTGCCTATCACTTGCTTTCCATATCCTCATGGTCTGAATTACTTTTCTAAAAATATTTTTAAAATGGCTCCTGTCAAGAGATTGCAACTGTTTGGGGCACAATCTTACATCGGAAAAGTGTGCAATATGTAATTTTCTTATGAAATTTGGATACATGAAGGCATGTTATTCATGAAATCTAACATTTAAAAAAATCATGAGTCACAAATAAGGACTACGCATTTCATGTGAAATTTTAAAATTTCAAGAAATTTATCTTGCGTAAATATAATTTGTTGCGTTTGTTACTAGTTTTCTTTTATGCACATATCAGTTAAATAAATCATTATAGTTTTTATGCAAGGAATTAAGCATTCGATGAAATCTGTGGCATAAGAAACAAGGAAACCACAGCGAAAGGGCAAGTTAGTTGGACCAACGATATACTGTTGCTGTATTGTTATTGTTTAGTTTCAATTTCAAAATAATAATAATAAGATAAACTAAAAAGCCAAACTGAAAGACAACCTTACTCTTGATATGCAGATCTCCAACCATGCAATTTGAATATTCAGTTGGCTGTTAAGTTCACTGGATGTAACATTCAGTATTCACAAAGTGTGCCTCAACATACCTACTTAACTGCTCTGCTGATGACATGTTCATCATTTTAGTCCTTCAGCACGCCGAATTGCTGTAGAGCAGATTTTAAGCTATCTGGGAGATATCCCTCGACTGAAGTAATTCCTGGTTTGTCAAACGATACAACATCCTCCAGTGAATAGCTTCTGGCAGCATGAAGCTGGTTTGGAGAAGCATTAAATGAGCCTTTGAGTATGATGGTCTTGTGCACGCCTCCTAGTAGCCCTTCATAATCTGTATCACCACTTTCACCAACAACCACTGTCATGTTTGACAGCTCTACCCCCCATCTTATATATAAGTACCTGCACATAAATGAACGAACATACTATAAGAAAAATAATTCATGACTTCTGTCACTGCCAATTTGGTAGTTCTGTCTGAAAATGCAGCAAAACTTAAATATTTTTCAGTCTACGTGAAAGAGCCCATCATATTTTCTCATTAAGCAGGAAAGCACATTAGGCCAGCAAAAGAAGACAACAGCGTGTCAGACGACCCTAGAGGAAAGGAAAGGAAAAAAAAACTAGAAAAGGCCTAAATCACACAGCTACCGAAAGCATTCTCGCCTTGGGCAGATAACTTTGTTAGGTAAGCTTTGATCTGAATATCTGACGGAGGAACAACCATCAAAGCTGCTGAGATGATTTGAAGTGAAATGGAAAGCTAGTAGAATGTCTACATCCCGAAAAATGCCTTTGGGACCCGTCCTCCATGGAGGACTTTATTTAAATTTTTTGAAAACTTGATTTTAAAGTTTCCAGAAATTCTAAAACAAATTCTTGGTGTTGGAAATGACTTGATCTACAGCTCTGCAAAATTTCAGCACTAAATAGTTTGTATACCGGTCTACACAAAAAAGACAATTTCTGACAAATCTGCAGAAATTTGAATCTGACACTGTTCACCGTCTCAGATCTTAAAAATTGTCTTTCTTACGCAGCCCAAAATACGGAAGATTTCGAGTTGATTTTTTGCACGCAGGTAGAAGTCATCATTATCTACGTCAAAAAAATTATTTCAGAATTTTTCGAAACTTTTAAATATATTTATTTTGAATTTTCAAAAGCGTCCTCCATGGAGAACGGGCTCTATATCGACGCACTCGTCTACATCCATCTTACTTCTCTTATATTTGTACTGGGACCTCAGTTGTTAAATTTTTCTAACAATCCGTACCACTTACAATGAAGAAAAAAATATTTTGTATGGTACATTACTAACTTATAAGTAACTGCATTTATTAAGCGACGGTCAAAATAACAACATTTCAACATATCCAAGCTGTATTCCAGTATAAGAGTAATATAAATCATTTAAGATATCAATGTACAGATTCTCTACTTGGACCGCTGTTTTGATCACTGATTTACACTGTTGCCATAGAAAACTTCAAAGATAAACAGAAGTTTTGTACTGTGGTACCAAATTAAATTCATGTGATCAATCTATATAGTCTGTAAGCTCACAAAATAGTATACTTTGTACAAGCTGATGATCAGAACTGCAAGCATCCTATAACAGCTTCTAGTGGCAGATAGAGTATAACATTTTACTCAACTGAAGATTGAAGGCTATGCTCATGAGACAAAAGAACAGATATAAGAATAGTCAAACCTTAGTGCTTGGGATCGTGATGCTAGAACAGGTATAAGATTCAACTTGCTACCATCATGGCTGTACAATACATGACAGCGGAGTGCTTGAATTCTCATTGTTTTTCTAAGATCCTTCACAGGAGGGACCTAAAACAGTTGAAAGTTGAAACAAAATAAGACCACCAAGAATTGTAGAGAAGGTCGAAAAAATCAGTGAAAAAGTAGATGAAGAGGGATAAAGAAAGAGGACGAAACATACAGCCTCAGTATTCTTCACTTTAAATGAAATGCAGTAAGTGGATGAACATTCTTCATCTTCAACAACTACTTCTTGTCCACTCTCACTGTTATTTTCTGCTGCCCAACGAATTAGTGTCTTCCTTAAACCTTCCCCTCCCCAACGATATTCAATCTGAGAGTGATAATCAAGATCAATCATGAATGGAAGCTCGGTAGGGCTAAGCATGTCTTCCAAACTTGAAGATGGATAACAAAGATCACTGCCACTGCTGCATATGAAGGCATCAAAATCAGTAGTTTGTATGCCCCCAGATGTTAACAAAGGAAGTATCTCTGATACTGCTTGAGATGTTGACAATACAAAACCAACAGCACCAGATGACTTTTCTTTGCTTGAAGCCTCAAAAAGGTTTTTGATAATCTGAACCAAGTCAGCATTTTGCACAGAATCTACAGCAATAACAACAATGTGTTTTCTCCACCGCAAAGATGGCCATTTATTGGAGCCTGTGGTGGCCTCAGCATTCTCACCAGACCCATTCTTTGTGCAAGCATTAACAGCATTTGAAAATTTCTGTACAGCATCCTCAAGGTTTCTTCTAGCATTGGTGGAATTCCCTTCGATATTTATCTTGGTGCCTGATTTTTCACTGTCCAAGGAAAGCTTCAAGTTAAGAGATATATCGTGAACATCCCTCAAAGAGTCGCCAGGTGAATCTATTTCAGAAACTTCATTAGCATCATCGCTCCTTTGCCATCGTGGATGTCTAGGCTTCAGTGTGCCAACCCGTGACAAATAGTTCTTGCAATGTTCAGGCCAAGAAAATCGATGGATATTATCCAGACCATTCTGACGGCATTGTGCCCACAAGTGCTTATCAGAAACAAGCTTATAAAGTGCCTCAGCTATATCGTTTTGGTTGTGGGGATCAACAAGAATGCCATTGTCAAGAACCTGAATAAAGAAACCAAAAAAAGAGTACAGGTATTCACCAGAGCGCCAGAAATTTCAGTGCAAATGTAAATCAAGATAGCGGAGCAGTACCCGGTGTATGTCGACAGGCCCACCATTTTGGGTAGCAACCATCGGTAGACCATAAGCAGCAGCCTGACAGGTAAGAAGGTGTAAAGATTGCATAAACATTATTAGTCCACACATAAAGTAAGAACCAAGTGAAATGTTGAAGAAGTTACCTCGATCAAGGTGAGTCCAAATGGTTCAATATAAGCACAATTAATAAACACCCCCTGAAAACAACAGGAACCAAAATGAGCATGTATTTATGTATGATAATGGGAGTAAGTCATAAACAAGCAGCACAGTCAGTTTGTTGCTGTAGGTCAGCCAAGCAAAAATACAAGTCAAAACGCCAAAACAGTGGCGGAGCTGCATGGTGTATAATGATGTCAACTGACATCACAGTAATCTGACAAACACGATGATATAGCTATGAATACACTAGTTTGGACCCCAAGAGTACTAGATAATGACATCACTACTCATTTATCACTTATTTTGGGCTTTAGACATCACCTGCTCATAATCCTAGCTCCGCCACTGGGCCAAAAGCCATTAAAAAGGACACAATATATGCATGAGATAATTAATACTGATAGGTAGTTAAACCAAATCTACCAGCAAATCCATAGCACCCAATGATCACTTAATTATGATCCATGCCAGAGAATCCACTAGCACACTTATGGTAGAAATCCTACCGAAATATTTCAAACTATGAAGATATACTTAGCTACCTTTGTTCTTGCTGCCAAACGATAAATATCTGGAACTTCGGATTGCTTATGGTGCTTGGGATATGCCACTTGGCCATATAGATCATATTTGTCAATTAACTTGAGTACTGATGTCAAAACAGCTCCATTTGTGCTTGACATTTCATCAATAACATCACGGTTACCCATGATCAGTGTCTGCAGATAAAGAATAGTTATGAAGACTGAGAACAGATAGCGATAGTTTATGACAGGAGAAGATTATTACAAACTAAACAGCCTGATAAACAGCAAAAAAATAACAAGAGAAACTACACAGGACTGGCACATACAAGGTTTGCTAAATTTCTCAATCCAGGGTGTTCACCAAATGCCTTGACCAGTGTAGTGATGTTCTTCTTAGGATCTGGCCGAGCAAGAGCGAGAATCATGGGCTTACGAGGGTTCGAGAAGAAACGCATTATCTGAAATTGTTTCAAACAGAACAGTAAGGTAAAATATAGCACGTGATCTCAGTGGCGCATCGACAATTATTCCTGCATAGCTTTAGGAGGGATAAGAAAAGGAGAAGAACGCACATCAGCCCAGATAGGTGGATCCGGTGAACCTGAGCCAACTTCATTTGCTTCATCACCATCTAGGTCAACATCATGAGCCACAATATGGCTAAACTCCATGCCAGGAGGAATCGCCTGTTAATAACGTATAACATTAAGCATAAAAAAGTGAGGTAATGAGATGCATTAGAACAGGAAAGGATTCATGTAGATGGAGGACTCACAATCATACGAGGCATGTAACGACCATAACAGCTGACACCACGCTTTATTCTTGCTCTAAGTTTCCTCGCCATAGTTACATCAAATCCATTATATAATCCCCATTGTTTTTCTATTTCTTGCCTAGTACTTGTAATTACAATTTCAGATGCGTCAAGACAAAGTTCCTCAGCTTCAATCCGACGCATTATCTTGTATGTTGCATTTACTTCGTCCCTGGTTTGGCGTCCTTGTTTCAAAAGTTGCTCTAATTTGTCTCTGCCAAGAGAATGACCTGTGAATACCATAGGGACATTGAGTGCCCCAGATAATAAAGCAGCAGAATCTCCTGCATCAGCATAGTGTCCATGTATAACAACAGGCCATACTGGTTGTCCACTGCCAACTTGGTCACCAAGAACCTTGGACATCTGCATGATATGGACAAGTGCACCATCAACAAATTCCTGGATGTGGGGCCAGAGCTGCTCTTTAGGTATATACTTTTCTCTTGGTCCAAATGGTATCCTGACAATATAAGCACCACTGCTTTCACCCATGTCATCCCCAAGGTTCTCAGAATTTCTTGGACTCAGCATCTCTGTAGGTTCCCCGTAACTCCAGTCAACATCAGGTGCAGAAATTTGCCTTGTCAGCAGATCCACTCTATATACTCCAGGTGTTTCACCTAACGCCCTAGCAAGCTCTACAACATATTTGACCTGCAGGTTATGGAACCAGTTAGTTCAACTCAAGCATCAATGGCATATATTCCAACCTGCAAGTCCTACCTCCACCGAATTATAAGATCAGCAGTGAAGGCCATTTCAGGAGGCCAGAGCGTCTTATAATTCGGTACAGAGGGAGTATATAGCAAACTAGCAAAGAGATAAAGAACAAGCATAACCTACCAGGAAAGTAATAATTAGGCACAGGTATGAAGTCAAGGCTGCAAACATGAAAATTAGGGAGACACATAAGTACCTGGCCGCCTGTATCTGAATCACGCCCGAGCTCCATATTCTCACCACGTAATAGACCATGAATACTGCATAAAAACAGAAAATGTCAAAATAAAAGCATCCATGTAAACAATGTCCACCACAAGGAGTGAAAAGATATACTCAATTTTGTGTATACAATCTACATGTAGGTCAAAAAATTATATATCACCTTGGTCCATTAGGCTTATAAAAGCATAATCATGTATTTAGTTAATTAACAAATCTACAGTTTATAGTTAATTAAAGTAAAAAGTTGCAAGCAATCAATAAGGTATCTAGGTTATTGCTTTATGTTAACACTACAGAAAACAGTTCAAGATCCCCCCCCCCCCTCTCCCGACCCTCACCCCCACCCCCACCAGATCTAGATCCGCCGCCCCGCCCCTCCGCCGCCGGAGGATGCCTCCAGGCTAAGCCTAGAAGGCGGACGGCGGCGGTGGGATCCCTTTGCCTCGCAGCGGTGCTTTCGGCAGCGGCGAGGGAGACCCGGCCCCGACGTGATGGGGCTACTCCAGTCCTCCATGGCGGCGCAGCTTGACGACACGCTGAGGCGTGGCCTTCGGAGTGGTTGGGCTCGGGCCTGCGACCGCCGTTCTCCACTACCCCCACCGCCGACGGAGGAGGCCGTCCGACGGCGGACGGCGGCGACAAGGAGGACCCCTAGCAGATCGTTCTAGCCAGCATCTCCCCGAGATCTGTTTGTACCGCAAGTTTGAGCACCTGGCCTAGATCGTCGCCGAGCCATGGTGGACCGCGGTCTCGCAGCCGATCGTCAAAATGCCTACGCGGCTCATATGGACAGGGCAGGCGGTCGGCGGAGGGCCATTGGCATCTACAAGGTCCACTTGCGCCGAAATCGTCCATGGGATGGTCGGAGGTGGGCTTGTAAAGGTGAATTGAGGATTAGAGGACCTACATGCTCATTGAGTGAGGTCTAGAGATGGGGTGAAGATGTATGTGTGCCTAGTAACCAGATTTTTGCAGCTTTAGCAACGGTCCCTGCCAGGTGGTGGTGATTATCTGACTTCCTTGTTGTCGATGATCTTGGAGTTCCGTGTCTCAGTATCCGGGGTGAAAACCCTAGGTATGACCTTCGTGGTGGTATCTGCCAATGGTGGCTCCAGAGTCATCCCCTTGTTGAAGGCATTGTCTGGAGTTGGGACCACCTCCAGGGTGAAAACCCAGGATCTGACCATACTGGTCAGCCCGGACAATGACGGTGTTTGTGCGCCGTTTCCTTCTATAAGGCATCATCTTTGGAGAAGCTTTCTCGGAGTCGAGGTGTCATCCACACTGGTGGTGCTGTTGCTGTTGCGAGTCTCTGCTTGCTTCGGCGGGGTCTTTGGTTTTTTCCTTTTTTCTTCTTTTTTTGCTTTTCGGCTGTGTGCATCCTAGTCATGCAGAGGCCTGGTGCGGACTTTATAGTTTGTATCATCTTGATGTAAGCTGTTTGTGTCTAATAAAAGCACCCTTTATCTAAAAGAAGAGAACAGTTCAAAGGAAGTATGGCTGCGATAGTTATGACATACATGAAGGAAAATGACTGAGCAAGTGTAAGCACAATTCAACAAGGTGCATGGGGATGAGTTCCAGGTAATGGGAAACGGAAGTGCACAAGTGCAAGATTTAGTGTTTGGTTCCCAGCCAAAGTTTGGCAATTTGGCATATGTTTGGTTCTTGCCACACTTTATTGTCCGTATGGTCCACCTGCCATAGAGTTAATTTTTTGCCAACTTTTGCCACACTTTGTGGCGTCCAATTTTTCAGCCACACTTGCCAAACTTAGGCCTGGCAAATTGTGGCTACAAACGAAACAGGCCAAATCCATACAGACCGCGTACGATTGGGATACTCACTTGAAAGAGTAAAGCTACTACTCCCTCCGTCCCAAAATAAGTGACTTGAGTTTGTCTAGATTCACATGTACCTATATACTAAAACGTGTCTAGATACATCCGAATCTAGATAAACCCACGTCACTTATTTTGGGACGGAGGGAGTATTTAATTATCATAAACATCCCATGAGAAATGAAGTTAGAAATTTTTCAAATTTTCCATTGCTCTAAGAAGTGAAGTACTCCCTCCGATCCATAATAAGTCACTCATCTAGTACAGAGTTTGTACTAGCTTAGTACAAAATGAGTGACACTTATTATGGATCGGAGGGAGTACTTGGAATTTCAGCCTAGTGTTCACATTGTAAAATTTTCACAAAATTGACTAAAATTGTGGTAGATGATTCAAGAGAAGCTGCTTATGTGTGCAGTGGGTGTAGGTACATGTGTAAACCTCAACAAGCTTCAACACGAAGATTTCTTAGAAGTTCTATAATTACTGTTTAGAATATCAACCTCATATCACCCTCTGTGTGCATTGGCAGAGCCTGGCGCATGGACACAACAAGATTATAGGGGCCACGTGCATCAACACCCTTAAAACCGGGAAGTTTATTGCACGTCGCCAGAATGGGATTATCCACAAGATATTACCTGCGCTTTCACAGATATGGGTAACTGGGCGAAATTTTGGTGTATGGTCGTGTGGATATCAATTGGGTTACCCATACCCTGACAGTGGCACCCTAGGTGGACATACCTACCTAAACAAATACACGGTGGTTGTGCAGGAGAGCGGTTCTGTGCATTTACCAAGTCCATGATATGTTGATGATGACATTATCCTTCAGAGTAGGTGGGCGGAACTGGTCTCAGCATGGATGTGATAGGGCACATGCCACACATGTACTGGTGGTGGGCTGGTCTAACGCTGTTAGTTTAATTTAAAGAAGGCTGCACTAACATACATTACCTGTTGGAACGTCAAACCTCTATGTTAAGTCTGATGGGTGAAGCCAGGAAGAAAGCCTAAGTGAATATGCATCCAACAACCAACATATGTCTGAAGAGGGCGCCAAGTGGATACTGAGCCTAGGTATCGCATATATAGAGCATAGGAGCAATTAGGGGAGGGTTCAGTACTTCAGTATCATGGATTATTAAGGAGTGAAATGTAAGTTTGGCACTAAGCTATCAGCTACGAAATGAAAAGAAAAGAAAAGGTTTGTTTAAAAAAAGTTACAACGATAAAACTGATATCGTTTGGGTCCACGTACACACATAGAAAATCCCCAACGCACGACAAAAATAGAAGAAAACGAAAACTAAATAAATGGCACAAGTGGAATCAACCCAGCCCAATTAGCAGCTAGCCCACGTGCAAAGCCACTTACGCAGCTCCTTGATTTCGTGGAAGGAAAACCTAAAGAAGCACAAGCATCTCCAGAATCAACCCTACCTTCGCACAGCTCTCGCATCCTCGACCCCCCCCCCCCCCACACACACACACACACACTCACCCTATCATCTTCGACTGCTCCAGCTTGTGACACCATGGCAACAAGCAATGGCAACGGAGATGCTTGCGTCATTCCTCAACTGAGTAGGGCGTCCATGGAGATGCAGTAGCAAGGTGTTTAGGGCAATGATACTCATTTGTTCTTCCTCCATATTTTCACTGTCTGCTACCGAATCCGACAACTGATAGGGTCCAATCAGAGGAATTTTTAACCCTGATTTTGATTAATCATCTGGATCAGAGCTCAACAATGGTTGGAGCAAATCAGTTAAGGTAATCAGGTTTCAAACAGTCAAAATGCATTGGAACGTCACTGGTGATCGTTATACCTACTTCACAAAAAATTGCAGGTCCCTTTATTTGAAGCCGGTAAAACTGAACCATCTAAAAGAAAACATGCAGGAATAAAATTAGATACATACCTTATTAGCACTATGTAGAGTTTTTTATCTTTGTGCTGATTTGCCCACACATCAATAGCATCAGTTGAACCTATCCTTGGCATTCGTCCCCTTGTGCTCTCATCGTGAACAGATGATTCATTAATGGTTTCTCCTTTTTCTCCCTCAGATAGGTCCTCAGACAAATCAGCAGCAGCATCTCGACGAGCCTTCTCACGCTCAAGACGTTTCTTGGATAAACGGGAGGCTTCCTCACCTTCAATCTGTATTTACACAAATCAAGAAGGGAAATGATCAGATAACATGACGTGCAACTGAAATGTTGGTGGAAACATGTGTTCATGTTCATGTATATTTGAGGAATAAGAAGTGTTCAGAGTAGTTTTTGTTGGCAAAACCCAACCAAAATTATATAGGCACCATGGCAGGGTTTTAATTTAGGTTTAGTTTTTTGAATTCTCATGTACTTGAGCCTCTCCAAGAGCATTGGTATATTTTGGATTGCTGAAACTCGGTACAGGAAGAGGAGAGAGAAGGTTTAGCAATTCAAAAATAATAATGGCTCCAAGAGCATCCCTAGAAAATTTAGTGATCCACTCAATGACATGTGGAGATCAGGAGGGTAGCTAGGATTGCTAAAAAGGCAGATTTTAGCGATGGGGCTATATATATAGGAAGGCTCTTGGAGATGCTCTTAGTTTTTAGAAAAAAAGTAGATACTTCTAATGAAGTGCTAAAATAAGAGCACCATCGCTATGCCGGATTATCCATATAAGAGTTACCGAGAGCAATACTATTTAGTATTTTTTGTCGCTTCAAAATTGCATACGTTTCCTAAGTGTGTGTTAAAGTTGTGCGGACGGGTTATTTTTTCCTAGTTCCGCCTTGCAAGTAGGATTTAAGTATTCCCTGCATGCAACAAATATTAACATGACGCGCACTAGTTTGCCAACAGCAGTGAACTCCCCAACAGTCAAGTGTAACTTGAGTACTGACAATTAGCCCAAAAGATGACTAAGCGCGGAAACTGAAGGGTAAAATTAAGCAGCGAGCATGCAACAGTCCAAGCAAATGGAGGCATTGGCAACAATTTTACTTCACCGGTACATGCATCACATACCTGCTTCTTCTTCCTGGCGAGGTTCCAGATCCTCCAGGACATGTTCTCCAGCCGCGTATTCCTCTCTTGCGGGCTCCTCATCGCCGAAGTCTTAACAAAACAAAACAAAAAGTCCAGAATAAATCACCAGAAACAACCTCAAAATGTCATGAGAGCCACCACCGATAACTGGAGCAATTGTCGAAAAGATGAGGAGCGGCGGCGACGCTTACGCGGACCCAGGTCTTGTAGAGATCCGTCTCGTCGAAGCCGGAGATGACCTCCTCGACGAAGTAGCGCGCGGGGTTGAACCTGCCGCGCTCTCGGAGCATGAGCGACGACTTGTCCCGCTTCTCCCCGGCGGTGCCCCGACCAGTGCTCGGCCCATCCTCGCCTCCGGCCACAGAGGCGGCCGAGATGTCCCCCGCGGTGCCGCCCGCGTCGAGGATGGCCTCCAGGTAGCTGTTGATCCAGTCGTTCCCCACCATCGCGGTGCTCTCGGCCAACGAAGCGAGATGCGATGCGGTTTGGGGTGTAGGAGGTGGAGGTGGGTGGGGGATCGGAGCACAGAAAAAGTCTGGAAGGAAGGATGGGAATCGGCGGCAGCACTAGCGAATGCTAATGACGAGGATTCGATGCTTTCCAAAGCTGGTTAAAACAGGATCGCAGTGAAGATATGACCGACAGCAGTAGCGCTGAGGGAAAGGTCCGGAGCACGTGGCCTTAGCGAGAAACATCTCCACCGCTTTTTACGTGTCCCACCACGTTAACTGTTCACCTCGTCCCAATCACCTAGGCTTTGCAGAAAACCTGACGAACGGGCCGTGCCGGCCTGTGGCAGGCGGGCCTAGCCTGCCAGGAGCCCAGCACTGCACATGTCTTAACGGGCTGTGTCGGCCCGTGCCACGCTGGGCCGTGCCTAGGCCACGGGCCTGGAGCTAATAATAAAGGCTAATTATAAGGAGGATCAATTTAAAGCCGTGCAAAAGTTTATTACAAGTGCTAATTTTTGAAAAGTTCAAATTTAATGCTTCGAAAATTTTTAAAAAATACTGAAATGTAGGTAACGATTTATAATACGAGCATGTAAAAATTTATGAGAAAATACTTTGTATTCTACCCTTAGCAAAATTGAGAATTTATTAGATTTGGGTGTGAACAGTGCAATTTTGAATCGGACTCCTTTTCCCCAAATTTGTCATATTTGTTCTGCGTCCAAAATACAAGATATGTTTCATTAAAAATTTGCAGACTTGTAATTTATATTATGGGCTACACGTATATATTTTTCAAAAGTATTTGGCACTTTTTGTAAAACTCAAAACGACCTCTAGTGAGAGCTTATTACTTTGCGGCCCGAAAGTTGAGAGACCAAGGCATACCGGGGTCCAAGTTGGTTGTAATCTCGCAGAGGGTTATAGTAGCTTCGCCAATTTTCTAGAGGAGCCAGATGGGGTGAATCTTTACTAATTATTTTAAAAGCGTGGTGAATACCTGGTATCACACATGCAAAAATTACAAATGAAATGCCACTCCATATCAATCACCTCTCCTCTTATCTCTCTTCTATCACGTGCATAAGTGGGTTACCTAAAATAAACATCCTTGTTTGTCTCAACAGCTAATAGAAATACGCCACACGTAAAACTCCCGTGTCTCAACAAACTAACAGAAATACTTCACACATAACATTGGTTTGTAGTTCGTAGGCTCGATATGTATGCTCCTCTGCGACTATAGCCGATGTTGTTTTTAAGTGTTCATGGCTCCCTGTCCACACCTCGATGACAACTATACGACAGTGATATTGTCTTCCTCGCTGATGAGGACAAGCTAGCGGTAGGCTGAGGCTCTCCAAGACATGCCCAGTGTTGTCGACGACCAGGTCCTTGTGCCGGCCGGCGGCGTCATAGCCATCATGGAGGCGTACTCCTCGAGCGTCTCATAGCTGAAGATGTGCTGCATGAGTCCATGAATGCCTTGTCCACCGCCGTGCGGGTGCACATTGATAGCGTCGTGTCCCGACTATAGGAGCGCCGCCGCCAGCAGGAGCGCTGTCGCGGTCTTGTCCTTGCCTTGTTTTTCCCTCGTCGGAGTTGTTGCGTGCCCACGGCCTAAGCGCGCTGGAAACCATGGTGCCATCTGTGGCGCTCCACCTGCTGAATGCATTCATCTGCGTGGTGGCGATGGCGAGGTCGAGCCTGTCGGCGCCGGCCTCCGGCACCATGGGCGCCGTTGGGCGGACGTACCTGATGAACACACCGCCGCGAAATGTCGTCGAGCCACGCACGCGATTTAGGAACTGCGGTGTCAGGCCGGCGACCCGATTGAACCTGACAGTGCTAGGCTGGTGGAGCTGGTGGATCGTAGGAGGGCGACCCGGCGCGCGGCGCCGCCGCACCTGCCACTGGGTGTATACGGAGTGGGTGCACGTGCTAGACGAGAGCAGTGCTTAACTAGGAGAGCTCATGTTGTTTGACAAGAGGAAGTTGATTAAGCAACGTTTGAGGATCGATGGGTAATTGATTCCAAACCAATACCTGAAACCACGGTTCTTGCGCTCAGTTCAGTTTGGTTTAGGTGGAGATATCATGTTAGTTTGGTTTGGTTTGGATCTCAGTACACAATTCGGTGGTTTAGTTTGGTTTGGTTTTCATAAGTTTGTTAACTGGGTTCAGTTTGGATATGGTTCAGGTCCCCAACCATTGCCACGTTTGATTTGCATGCAAATCATAGCTAAACTAAATTGACTAATTATCTGGACTATAATCGTGCATGCATTGATCCTGGCTAAGTATATAAGTTTTGTTAGCGACAACCAAACCAAATATTTCAAAGAAAAAAATCTTCCCATCGCCAAAACTTTTACCCTACATATATCGGCCCGTTTCTTCATTCCCCCGCCTCGAAATACAGTCCCCTCACCCCGGTTCAGATCAATACAGTAGCCGACATGGTGTAGCTATTATAATTGTGATTGTTCTAAACCTTTTTTGTCTCAGTCGGGCGCTGATCGATGGTACACGACATCCAAAATGGTGTAAAAAGCCAGATGTTAAGACGTTGGCAACTTTGTTTCGTAGCTGGCCTAGAATAGACCATAATATCTCATCGTGCAACATGGTAAATTAGGTCCGTTGTCCATTCTTGATATGATTTATGTGTTTTATTGATCACCACTTACAGATTTTGTTGCCACATGCATCCTTTGGTGACTTTATCCTGTTCACCATTGACAAACATGAACATCGTGTATCTATTTTAGACCCCTTCACTGAACCTCTATCGAAAAAGAGGTACGAACTAAAATTATAGAGGTGCTCATTCTATCTAAATGAAGCTCTTGAAATTCCACAACCTAGCTGGAATTCTGATATATATTTTTTGCCACATAAATACCTTCATAGTATTCCAATACCAACAAATCCCGACGGGTGATTTTATTTGGTTATCATTACAAGCAAATTATTATGGTCCTAATGACCAACATAACAATAATCTATTTATTTTCAGAAATTTGTCGGGTTACTTAGCTTTTAGTTTTGTGTTCTCATGGGATGGTAAAAGATTTGTTCATCCAGTTTACGCCGTGAGTATTCTATGTTCACGGTTATTATATTTTTATGAAAAAACTCCACGTTAACAACGTAAATTGCTTGTGTAGGATGGCTACGAGTTGAGGAAGAATTTTTTGATACATATACTCAAGAGTCATGCAAACGAAGTTGAGGACAACGTTCCTGAAGTTATACGAGGATACCTAGGCGTGTCAAGGGAGGATGGCTTAGTGAATAAGTGATGATTTTCTGCTCCTTGCATTTTATATGCATTGCGTTAAACTATATGAAGTAAACTTTTAAAAGTTTTTAGATACTATGTGGTTATTTTTGAGATGTTCTTAAATACTTGCTTTGTTTACACATGTAACTAGGCATACGGTAAGTAGCCGTAGCAACGCACGAGCATTCCACTAGTACAAATCTAATAGGCAAACGATCGAGTGAACCAGACGAAAAAGGTTAAACATGGTTGAAGTTAAATACCCCTATTAGGTCAACTCTTTTTGGCCCGCCCTATCAATATTCCCCGTTATCTTTTGCGGTCGTGGACTAGTTTACCCTGCGTAGATCAGATCTTCTTCTCTGCTCTGCTCTTCTCCCCTGATCCCCTCTCCATAACCTTGCTCAGCTTCGGTTGCTCGTCTCCGGATCAGAGCTTGCAATTGCTCTCCTGGCATCCCCGTCATGTCCAGTCAACCTCTCATGCCCCTAATCGAAGCTCACAAACATCGTTCCTAGTCGCTGTATCGGAGCTTCGCGTACCCAGCCTAGCCTCTCGCCTCTGGTTAGTCCTTATTGCACGATGGAGCGTGTCCTGTCGGACAATCCGGACCGGCGACCGAACAAGGGTGGTTGAATGTTGTCGCGCATCCCAGGCATGGCAGCACTGGCAGAGGAGTTCGACGACCACGCTCTCATGGCCACTGTGCTGGGCATCCGTCCCGTCGTGTCACGAGCATACTTGTTGTTGGCTTTCAGGTCTCGTTTTGGGATAGACGAAATGTGGTCAAGATTGAGATATGTGCGCTGCCATTCGATTTCTTCATCCAGTTTTAGCATAGCTTAGACACCGAGCGTGTTATGCATTCTTCCTGTTCTTTCAAGTGTTTTTCAACATTCTGTCAAATGTTGTTCCATCAAAGTGTTGTGGGGAGAAAATGAGATTCATGTGTTGGCATCATGCCTATGGGTGGGATGATTGCTTGGGGAAGCTTTGTTTCTTTCCAAACTTGGCTTTGACGACCTCCCTTTGGATGCTTGGGAGCCAGAGGACCTCAAGCGGGTCGTCAGTAGCCTTAGCGGTGAGCTGGTGGAGATTATGCCACCAAGCAATTGATAGATCATTGAGGTAAAGGCGTGGTTGAAAGATCTAGACACCGTTCCTAAGATGTACGAGATGGAGATTCCAAGCAGGACAAGGATGACAGCTTAGCTGGAAGCACCCGGTCATCATCTACCTAGAGGAGGTTCTGAAATCGGTACATGGCATTCAGGACCTCGACGAGGAGGCCATAAAGCGTCCTTGTCGTCTGCGGTGTTGGCCTAGAAGGATCGATGGCACAGGACCACCACAGTTTCGTGACGGCGAACACAGTTTCAGTGGGGGAACTAGGCGTGGACAAGCTGGTGGTTCTGATTTCACTAGAATGAAGACAGAGGTTTAGTGAATCTTAAAGATTGTTGACTTGAGAGTGGAGCAGGTAGTTAGTCTGGATTAAACATATGTAATAGTTTGAATTACCATAGTATGTATGGCTAATGAATTTGTAGTATGTGTGGCTAATGCATTTGTAGTGAATACTATTCGGAATATGCCCTAGAGGCAATCATGTATGATATATTTTCCAATGTATTCATAAAGTTATTAAGTTGTCCTTGTATCAACATCTGATGTATATCATTGAATATGTTATTCAGTTGTGAAACTATATATTCATGTTATTCATACTAAATTTTCTTGGTCATTGGGGTTGTGCTAGACACACAACTTAGACTAATGTGAAAGTCGGCTGATGACTCGGTTCCACTTGTCATGGGCACGATGATGCTATTCTGACTTACATGGATTTGGCTAAAGAGTTTAGCGAGTCGGACTGGCCCATATTGAGATACAACGAACAAGTCGTCATTTTGCATGCCTTAATCAATGTAATCCTTAGACATGAGGTTATTGCACAATCCGAGTTGTGGATCACTGACTTAGGTTCTGTCGAACGTTGTTTCATCAAAGGGCGGTTATAAAGGCAGAGTTCAGGTCGACTGAGAATCAAGCTGCGTGATGTGGATAACCAAGATGGGATTTTGCCCCTCCGATTGGAGAGATATTCTCTGAGACCTTTCATAAGATATAACCATGGCCACACACGACTCGGTTAAGTGTTAATTGAGGTGTTCGATTAAGAGTTAGTCGTATGAATCACTTATCTCAAATCGAGAAAGAGAGTTGAGCTATTTGAAGGATAACGATTATTCGCCTATAGCTTGACAAGGTATATCATGAGGCAAAAGGGACTCAGATGCAAGTCGCATTAGAAGGTATGCCGTCATGACTCTTTGGTACTTGAGAGTCAGCATGTTCTGCTAGGAGCCGTTGTCGAATGATCGGTTATGAGTAAGACTTGAATCATGTCTGAGTCACCATGAGCCTGTCGGGTCACACACTTAAGAGAAGGAGCAAGTTTGGGTTGGACCTGAACTGGAAATATGTTTGGGTTGGACCCGAATCAGACGCGGGTTGGATTAGTGAGTTGGACTCACACTGACTAATATATGTTTTATTGAATGGGCTACAAGTGAGTGGAGCCCACTTTTACTCCCTACATATACTGGGGCGCAGATGCCCAAGGGGCACGGTTAGGTCATTGCATGTGTTGGAAACCCTAGATCCATTTCAGTCCAGCCGTCGTAACGGACCTAGCAGTCCACCGCCGTTGCTCCTCCTAGTACGTGTGGATACCAGCAGAGGTGCTGCATGATCATCACATCGATGATCGTGGATTAGAATGGATCGTGAGGGCTGCACTGCTTCGATTGACGCGCTTCATCAGTAATCCGCAACCACTCATCTAATGGTAATCCTCGTGGACTTCTACCTCTGCTAGATCTTGGGATCACTACATAGGAAAATTTTGTTTTATATCTACGTGGCACAACAATGGTATCAGAGTGATAGCTTATGGTTTTAGGCTCTAGATCGCGCATATGTGATATGTGGTTGGCATTAGATTGGATCTATTTTTTGTTTTGGTGGTTGATCTATGAGATAGATCGGTTTTGTGCAAGATTGATTGGATCAATCGCACTCAATGGATGATCTGGTTTCCATGATAATATTGTTGAGGTCGTGGAATGACATACCCCTACCAGTCGGCTTCCGCCATTGGGGTATACTATGACACATAAATCCAGATGCGGTGATCGAAGATCAAAGGAGTTTGATCGAATCTGAGTATGGATCGGATTTGGGTAAAATTGTTTTATCCGATGAAGAAATCCATCCTCAGAATGCATATGAGATCTGTGTTTTCCAAAAAATCGTTGGGCATTGCCCGCACCCATGAGGGGCACTACCCCTTAGATCCCTGCCCGCTATCTGGCTAGCAGGACCACCGGCTTCGCCCTGTCATAGCACCCTAGATGTCGTTGCGAGTTCCACAATGCCGGTAGATATCGTATCTATGCATAACTTGTTTTTGCAGGATGATTTTATGAATGGTATGTCTTATGTGCATGTGATGTGTGTAATCAATACGTGATCTACGAATCATGGTTTTGTCAGTCGGATGGAGTCTAGGTGCTGTCATTTTATTGTATTACGACCCGCGTGTCGGATTCTCTATGTAATTTACTTTACTAGCTAATGTAGCTGTTTGGAGGATCCGGATGGCATGCAAGTCGATGTACAAGTCGGCTACATATAGTAAGTCGGCACATGACAAGAGTTGGCACAAGTCGAATTACAAGCTTTGTGGAGATGGAGATCACCATGAAGAGAGTCATACCATTTGACATTATAATTCCTTTATTTTGTATTATTGTTATGTCTTTGTTTTACCTCAATTAGGTAGTTGGTAGAATTTAATCCCTCAAAGAAGGTCTAGTTGGTTTCCCCGCCAGTGCTACACCATCACAAGTCGGACATTTTGGTAGTGGGCTCATAAAATCAAGGTGCTATCAATTCTTTCCGACTAGGTGGGTTCAAATCGGACTCTTACATGGGAAAGCACTTGGTAATTTAGACGGGTCTATCACAACAGTTGTGGGACTCGAAGAAAAGTCGTACGGAAGTCGGGGCATGCCACACCACCCGACCAACAGGAGTCATATGAGATGCGATTGACAAGGAGTTGTCTACCTAGATCACTTAACGACTAGCGGTGATGCTAAAGCTCACTAGTCGGCTTGCTTATTTAGGATCCTGAATCACTTAGTAACCATCGTAGGGGTGTTTGTTCGAGTGGGAGCATAAGTATTAAAATGTTTAATATGCTTTGCTCTTTTATGGATACATGTCTTAAGTGTTTTGCATATGTTTCTGTTGTAGATCCATGGTACCTAGCAGTCTCCCTCAGATATCCAATTTTGTGTTGAGAACTATCCTAGAGAAAGATAAGCTTAATGGAACTAATTTTACCAACTGGTATCGTAATCTGAGAATTGTTCTCAAACAAGAAAAAAGGGACCATGTCCTAGACAACCCACTTCCAGATGAGCCGAATGAGAATGCGACTATCGCTGCCACCAATGCCTACCGTAGGACTTGTGATGATTCCACGGAAATTAGTTGTCTTATGCTTGCTCACATGGAATCAGATTTGCAGCAGTAGTTCGAGAATGTTGAGGCCTACGATATGATCGAAAGCATCAAAAGTATGTTCCAAGCTCAGGCAAAGACTGAGAGGTATCACGTCTCTCAGGATTTCTTGGGCTGCAAGCTGAAAGACAGCGATCAGATGAGTCTACATGTGATCAATATGGTTGGTTACGTGTAGTCTTTAGAAAGGTTGGACTACCCCATTAGTGAAGAGTTCACTAAGGACATAATTTTGAACTCTCTTCCTAGTGCATATGGTCAGTTAATATCGAACTACCACATGCATGGTATGGATAAGAAGCTCACTGAATTACATGGGATTCTCAAGAAGGTAGAGTCGGATCTCAAGAAAGGTGCCAGTCAAGTGTTGATGGTGCATAATAAGGCTAAGTTCAAGGAAAGTTCTTGGAATAAGAAGAAGGCAAAGTCGGGAGGAAAGGCTCAAGACTAGGCCCAAAGCGCCTCCTCAGGGACTAAACCATCTCCTTCAGTCGGATCCACTTGCTTCTACTTCAAGGCAGATGGACACTATAAGAGGAATTGCAGTAAGTATCTGGCTGATAAAGCCAAGAGTGGAGGTGTGACTTCCGGCTCAGGTACACTTGTTTGCAATGTTATAGACATCTATCTTGCTGATGCACCTAATAGTTCTTGGGTATATGATACCGGATCAGCTATTCACATATGCAACTCGTTGCAAGGACTAGTAAGAACTAGGAGCATGGAAAGATGAGAGGTTGACATTCGAGTCAGCAACAAGGCGAGAGTTGCTACGTTGGGAGTCGGCACGATGCAACTTCATTTACCGGGATTCTTAATGGAGCTCAATAATTGTTATTATGTTCCAATGCTTAGTCGAAACATCATTTCTACCCCATGTTTGATAAGACAAGGCTATGAGTCAAATATTAAGAATAATGGTTGTTCTTTGTATTTGAATGATATGTTTCACGACTTTGCACCCATCCAGGACGAGTTATTTATTTTGAATCTTGATGGTGAGTCGGTATATAACATAAATGTGAAAAGGTTGAAACCAAATGATCTAAATAAGACTTACTTTTGGCACTGTCAGCTTGGTCATATAAGTCAGAATGCATGAAGAAGCTCCATGATGATGGACTCCTAACTTCATTCGACTTGGAGTCATTCGAGACATGTGAATCTTGCCTTCTCGGCAAAATGACCAAGACACCTTTTGCAAAGAGTTGTGAAAGGGCGTCCGACTTATTGGAACTACTACATAGTGATGTATGTGGCATGATGAGCACGACAACCAGAGGTGGTTATGAGTACTTCATTACCTTCACTGATGATTTGAGTATGTATGGATATATCTACTTGATAAAATATAAATCAGAAGCCTTTGAAAAGTTTAAGGAATTCTAGAATGAGGTACATAATCAACTCAGTAAGAAAATAAAGTTTCTTCGGTCGGACCGAGGAGGTGAGTACATGAGCCATGAGTTTGATGACCATCTGAAGAGTTGTGGAATAGTTCCCCAAGCTCACTTCGTCGGGAACGCCATAGAGAAACGGTGTGTTGGAAAGGTGGAATCAGACCTTGTTAGAGATGGTACGATCAATGATGAGTCGGACATATATTCCTTTATCATTTTGGGGTTATTGTCTAGAAACTGCAGTGCTCACACTAAACAGAGTACCATCAAAGTCGGTAGAGAAGACACCGCATGAGATGTGGACTGGCAAGAAGCCAAGTTTGTCTTTTCTTAAGATCTGGGGTTGTGAAGCATTTTTCAAGCGACTTCAGTCGGACAAGATCACAACCAAGTCGCTTAAGTGTATTTTTGTAGGGTATCCGAGGGAAACCTTGGTTTACTACTTCTACAACCGAGAAGAGGGCAAAGTGTTTGTCGCTCAGAACGGTGTCTTCCTTGAGAAAGAGTTTCTTAGTCAGGGAGTCAGTGGGAGCATGGTGCAGCTCAAAGAAATTCGAGAGGAACCGACAAGTAGCAAGTCGGCTAAAGCCTTGGAGGCTGAGCTGGTCGTGGTAGTTGAGCCGGTAGCAGCACCGACACTACGAAGATCGTCTAGATTGCGAAGTGTTCGTGATGTGTTACTGTTAGACAGTGATGAGCCAACAACTTATTCGGAAGCGATGGTGGGGTCCAATTCTGAATCGTGGCTTGGATACATGAGATCCGAGTTAAAGTCCATGTATGAAAATCGAGTTTGGAACTTGGTTGATCTGCCAGACAGTGCAAGACCTATCGAGTGCAAATGGGTCTTTAAGAAGAAAACTGACATGGATGGAAATGTTTCTGTCTATAAAGCACGGCTTGTCACGAAGGGGTTTCGATAGGTTCAAGGAGTTGACTACGATGATACTTTCTCACCCGTGGTGATGCTTAAGTCAGTTCGGATCTTGTTGGCTATATTAGCCTATTTCGACTATGAGATATGGAAGAAGGATGCCAAGATGGCTTTCCTTAATGGAAATTTAACCGAGGACGTGTATATGATACATCCCGAGGGTTTTGTTGATCTGGCTAAAGCCTACAAGGTATGCAAACTTCAGAAATCCATTTATGGGTTGAAGCAAGCATCCCGAAGTTGAAACATTCACTTTGACGAGGTAGTCAAATCGTTTGGCTTCATCAAGAGTGATCATGATTCTTGTTTATACAAGAAGTTTAGCAGGAGCAAAGTAAAACTTCTGGTCTTATATGTGGATGACATATTACTGATTGGAAATGATGACTAGATGTTGCAGGAAACTAAGGAATCGTTGGAAAAGAGTTTTTTGATGAATGACTTGGGTGAGGCGACTTACATTCTAGGAATCCGGATCTATAGAGATAGATCAAGACGGCTCATTGGATTGAGTCAGAGTACATATTTGGACAAAGTGTTGAAGAAGTTCAACATGGAATCGTCTAAGAAAGGGTTCTTACCAATGTACCATTGTGTAAAACTTAGCAAGACTCGGTGTCCTTTGACAACTGATGAGTGAAGTCAGATGAGTGAGATTCCGTATGCTTTAGCAGTCAGATCCATCATGTATGCTATGATTTGTACAAGGCCTGATGTTTCCTATGCTCTAAGTGTTGTGAGCAGATACCAGGCTGGCCCTAGAGAAAACCACGAGGCAGTAGCTAAAAATATCCTTAAGTACTTGAGAAGGACTAAGGATATGTTCCTGGTTTATGGAGGTGAGGATGAACTCAGTGTAAGGGGTTACACGGATGTGAGTTATCTTACTGACTTAGATGATTCTCGTTTGCAGTCTGGATACGTGTTTGTTATAAACAGAGGGGTTATGAGCTAGAAGAGTTCCAAGCAAGAGACTGTGTCTGCGTCTACGACAGAAGCTGAGTATATTGTCGCCTCGGAGGCGACAAAGGAAGCTGTTTGGATGAGGAACTTGCTCATGGATCTTGGTGTGGCTCAGGGCTTGTCCAATCCTTTGGACGTGTATTGTGATAGCAATGGTGCTATTGCACAAGCCAAGGAACCTAGACAACACTAGAAGAACAAACATATACTCATGCGTTACCACCTGATTCAGCAATTTGTCGATCAAGGTGATATCAAGTTATGCAAGGTACACACGGATGCAAACATTGCGGATCCATTGAGAAAGCCGCTACCACATCTATTGTGGTATTGCCGACGAGTACGCCATGGAGAGGTCCTCACAGAGCGTGTTTAGAGAGGTGGGGGAAGCCGGCGAGTTAGCGGGTATGAGGTAACACAGCTTACCCAGGTTCAAGTCCCACAACGGTGGCGGAACTCTACCCCGCGCTATAAATCACTATAATGGCAATACACCGAGTTACAGAGATTGGTTCGCTGTGTGAGGGTGTTGTGAATCATTGTACATTGTGCCCTAAAGGCTCCCATAGGTCCGACTTATAAAGGCACCAGAACCAAGGGTTACAGGGAAAGACCTTGCTGGACATGTTATAGAGTTCTACACTAATACTAACTAGTCTTCGTGTCTTATACTCCAAGGCTTCGAGTAGGTCGGTGACTTCAACATAGCCTTCCTTTATCCGACATGGGCCTCCCTTTGGATCCATCTAACTGGGCTGCCCAGCAGGCCATGGGTCGTGCTACCAGTTGTGGACCACCCGGGTTAGCCGGATTAGAGACATGCAATGGTGATACCCATTTAGCATATCCCCAACAGTAGCCCCCGGGGGACTTTGAGATCTTGCACTGTCTTTCCTTTCAATCTTGAATGCTCCGTCTAAGTGATGCCGGCAATTTGTCAAGCAATATCCCGAAGGTCTCCCAAAGAACCCTGTAATCCTCTCCGTCTTCATTGTGTAAGCCAGAGATTCTTCAAGTCCTTTCTTCTAGAGTTGGATAGTTTCCACCTTCCATGGAATCTTCAGACATGATGCTTCCACTACAACAGTCTGAAGGATGACATAGGATACAACCTACGCTACCTCGAAACTCACATATAGCAGTGAATTAATCATTAGCTATTTTCACACGCGCAAAATTTGAAACGTTAAGCGGCAAATCAGGGGACATGGTGAAATTACCGCGCATGTTTATCCACACGTTGTCAATGCTATATCCATTAGATTTCCTTGCACGAATCTTGACGCTGGGATCTATAAATATTTACCATGGCTAGACATTTTCTTTTTCCCGCATTCTTCCCTTCGCCTTCTTCTTCCTCTCGCCACGCGACCGTTCGAGCTCTCTAGCAGAAAACCCTAGCCAGATTCTTTTCTCCCTCCAAATTTTCATCCACCTTTGCAATGGCCTACAACAGTAGCACTCCCTCAATGGCGGCGGTCCTCGAGGCTACGGTTGATCCCTCGAGGGGTGTCTTCGTCCCACCGAAAGAGGTGGTGATCCCAGTCTCCGCCGTGGTGGAATCCACCGGTGGTGACCAGAAATAGGTGGCGCCTAATGCTGCAGAAGAAGACGCTGACTCCCACAAGGGAGTGTGGAGGGGCTCTGACCTCTCCGCCGAGCAGCTTCAAGAAATCATCGCAGAAAGTTATCTTCCTGCGATGGAGGGCTTGGCCTAGCGGCCAGCGCCAACCGACGAGGTGGCCCCTTCTCACCAAGCCTAAGAGAAGGTCTACCTCAAGTCTCAGCTGGTGCGTGGCGTTAGCCTGCCAGTCTCCAACTTCTTCCTCGAGATCCTTCGACACTTCCAAGTACTTCCCCACAACCTCTCTCTCAACAGCATCCTCGTACTCAGAAATTTTATATCTTTGTGCGAAGGATACCTAGGAATTAAGCCTAGTTAGATCTGTCCATCTACTTTTTCACCGTCAAGAGAGAGTCCGTAGAATCCAAGGATGAGTTGCGGATTTGCGGAACGATTAGGTTTAAGATCTGCCCTCACCGGCGATTCCTCGACATTGTCGGTCATGAGTCTTGCAAGAATTGGCAACGAACATACTTCTACGGCCCAGATATTTCTTTGGCTGGCCGCCAAGACTCATATCCCGACTTCGTCGACGAAGCCGCTGCCGAGGCCCCCACATGGAGATCCCAAGGCCCTCTCCCATCCGACGACGAGGCCTCTCGCACCGTAAGGCAGATCGAGTGGGTGGTAGACGGGGGGCTGACAAGCTTGGACCTAGCCATGCGCTGGTTCACGAGGTGGATCCAACCTCTGCAGCATCGCGTCGAGCTGATGCATAAGTACTCCAAGAACAGAAAAGATCCTATGCGAATTTCACAGGACAACTTCTCCAATGACTCCATCAAGCTCCGGCTAAAGGACATCGTCAATGTGAAAGATAGGAAGCATGGATTCAAGATCACCTTTGACATGTTTGAAGGCGGCAAGTGCCCAGAGGTAAATGTGCTTCCTTTGTTGCTCGTTATATGTACTCTAAGGTCTTCCATCTTGAATGCATTACTCATTTGACTCGATGTTTGATCTATCAGTTGGCGACCTTAGCGGTGGATCAAATGGCCTCCCAGGTCTATGACCCAAAGCTGAAAGATATCCACGTTGTGTCTGATGATGATGCTCCCAAGGATCATCCAGCTCCAGTAGCACAAAAGCAGCTCCACCTCTGAAGCTACTGCCGAGGGAAACAAGAAGAAAACGAAGAGTGGAGTCTCTAAAAAACCCACTATTGCCTTAGAGGCGGATAAGAAGAAATCCACCGTCATCCCCTTGTCTAAGGCGTCTGCCATAGTGTAAGTATATTCATTATCTGGCTTTATTTTGCTTTGCACCTATTCAATTCCTGTACTTGTATTGTGCATGTTTCAGGAAGGAATCCGGTGTTGGTTTTAGGCGGACCTCCAAAGATGTTGGAGGTTCCAAGAATATTCATGGAATGTTCTCCAAGTCGTCTCCCGCTACTGCTCCCCTGACTCCTGTCACCAGACCTGCAATAGGCTCCACCGGAGCCTCGTCCCCTGTCATCCCTGAGACCTCCGCCATGGAGATAGACATTAATTCGACTCTGGATGTCTCAGGTTCTGCCGACATGGATGTTGTTCCTAGTGTCCAGGCGACGCAAGAGAGCATTTCCTCCAAAGTGGCTCAAGCTCCGGCTAAGGATGCCACTGAGAAAGGGAAGCAGCCAACGGAGGGAGAAGAAGAAGTAGCAGCAACAACAGATAAGGCGGGAGCCTCTGCGCCATCAACTACTATAATTATGCAGGAGGCAACCAGGGCTTCATCCATGCCTCCGGCTTCTATGACTCCTCTGCCTCTCACTCCTCCAACTTTGAGTTTGGACGATCTTATCAAGCAGGCAGATGTTGTATATAACAATGCCCAGACTTTCCATAATGCATACGCTCGCTTGGCCAACAATCTGAAGGTTATTGCCATTGTAAGTCTCTGAACTTTACTCTTTTACTTTGTCATATATCCCACTATAGCCCCCCAAGCTCTTAGGAAGAAAACTAATAGTTTTTGGCCTAAGTGCTCCAAAGAACTAAGTGTAGAACTTGATAGTGTAGCCCAAGAGTTTCTGATTAGAATAATTCTGACTAGATACTCTAAGAGAGAACACACATGATTTTAAAATCTGGTACTGTAGCCCCCGAGCGTTTAGTTGAAACTGAGAAGTTCCGGCTAGATGCTCTAGAGGAACTAAGCACTATATCTCTTTGCAGAATGAGAATGCCCGGAGGCAAGCTGCCAACGAGAAGTATTCCAAGCTGCAGGAAGCGCTGGACATTGAAAAGGATAAAATAGCCTTTCTAAAGGAACATATCAAAAATAGCAAGCGTCTGTCTTCCTCTGACATCTCCCAATTTTTCGTTTGGAACCATTGCATCTGAATTCTCATAATGTTGTCTTTATTCCGTCTTAGAGAGGCCATCACCAAGGCTAAGAGCATCATCGAGCAATCCAAGCATATCCAGGATCTCGATGATGAAAACAAAATTTTGAAGAAAGACTTGGCTGATGTTGTCAAGGGCCATGAAGAGGCAATGAGGGTGATGCAAGAATCATCCGACACTGAGATTCAGTGCCTGAAGAAGGAGATTGAACAACTCAAGGAATAGAACCAAGTTACCAAAGAGCAGAACACTTGGAACCTTGAGATGTACAAGAAGCTTTATAAGGAGCATGGCATCTTGGCGGAGACCTAAAGTCAAGCTGAGACGAGCATCTTTGGTAAATTTCCTCCGACTTTTGTCAGTTCTGTAAGTTGTTCACTTGTACTGTTTATACTCATGACCTTTGTCTCTAACGAAAACATAGCTCCCATTAGCTTGACCAATATGGGTGAAGGTGCTCCGGATCCAAAGGAATGCATGATTCTTGCTGGCAACTTCATCAACACTGCCATCACTCAAGCCAAGGAGATAACCCAGCCCCTGGAAACCACCATCAAGGCGGCAGACTCTATGGCCAAGTACTCGGAAATCCTACGTCGAGCCCTCAAGAAAGTCAAGAGCTAGAAAGCTTCTTGCGCCCGGGCTGGTGCGAGGATGGCCTTGTCTTTGGTCAAGGCACACTATGACGACGCCGACATGAATCTGATAACCTCCGGCATGTAGAAGTTTGATGAGGAAGGGAACGAGATCGATAGCGATGCTATATGGAACTCCCTCGTCGGCTCTGGCACCAAGGTTTCCGAGCTGACCAAGATGCACGTCTATGTGCGTGCCAAAGATATGGACGATGAGCCGACATCTTCAGAGTCTAGACCATGCTCCTCTGAGTTTGATGAACTTTCTAGGCCCGGCTCTCCTCCTGCTGATGATGTAATGGCGAAGTCTCCTGCGGCATAGCCATAAAAACATTGTTGTATTAAATATATCTCTGTAATGTATATGTGGAAAAACTTATGTAATTTAAGGCGGAAAACTTGGTTACAAGCCTCCTACTACTTACCTAGATCCAGCATGTATATTTTTTTAAGCAAGTGTTGGCTTATCCATTATTCTGGTTCCTATGCTTGACCTTTCGTGAGACGGAAGACCCGCATCACAGAACCATGCTCTCATGTGATGATGCTTAATAGCACCGTCAAGAACCTAAGAGCAAAATCGCCGGCTTTGAGTACCGAAAATTCGCTACTCCGGAATCCACATAAAAACATCAGAAAACATGTAGACCAGAAAACTTAAGCTAATGCCCGTAGGTGGAATTTTCACAAGTGCAAAAGCAAACTTGTGCATAAATGGTTTATATGATCCAAAAATGAACAACTAAAGGAGGTAAAAGACTTAGAAAATATGAGTGAAGCAAATGCTTTATTTCATCGATCATATAAGATACTTATTACATAATATAAATGTGATAAGTGTAAAAGGGACATAGTTGTGATATGTTCCATGGCCGATCTATCTCCGGGAAATCACCATCGGAGTCACGTTGCTTGCGCTTGCGCTTCTTTGGCTTATCTTTCAACTCGCGAATATCGACGAGGTAATAGGAACCATTGAGCAATGTTTTGCTTATGCCAAATGGTCCTTCCCAAGGCAAGGATAGTTTGTGTGATTTTTCCTGCTTGAGTTTAAGCACCAGATCCCCTTCTTTAAATGAGCGATGCCTAACTCGGCGACTATGGTATCCATGCAGCTTTTGCTGGTAGATAGTGGATCTTTGGCATGCCAGTACGTGCTCGTCCTTGAGTAGGTCCACAGATAAGCGTCTGGATTCTTCAGCATCATCTTCATCATAGGCAGAAACTCTTGGTGCACCGTGGAGGATGTCAGATGGTAGGACAGCTTCTGCTCCATAAACCATGAATAAAGGGGTCAAGCCGATATATCTGTTGGGTGTTGTTCGTAAACTCCACAATACAGATGGCAATTCCTCTGCCTAGGCTCCAACTGCTCTATGTAGTGGTGCCTCTAAGTGTGGCTTGATTCCTGCATAATAAGTCCATTGGTTCTGTCAACTTGCCCATTTGACTGCGGATGTGCCACAAATGCTAGGTCAAGGCGGATGCCTTTTTCATGACAATAGTCCTCAACTTATCCATGAGACAAGTTTCTGCCATTATCGGTGATGATGCTATGTGGAAGACCGAATGTCACCACTAAATCCCGGACAAATTTTAGGGTTGTTGCCCCATCGAGCTTTCTAATGGGTTTAGTTTCAATCCATTTTGTGAATTTATCAACTGCTACTAGCAGATGTGTAAATCCATAGGGTGCTTTTTGCAAAGGGCCAACCATGTCAAGCCCCTAGACTGCAAACGACCAAGTAATTGGTATTGGTCGCAATTATTTGGCTGGAACATGTGGTTGCCGTGCATAGTACTGGCACCCAATACAGGTTCGTACTAGATTGTCGGCGTCTTCCTTGGAGGTCAACCAGTAGAATCCTTGCCGGAAGGCTTTTGGCACCAGCAATCGGGGAGCAGCATGATGCCCGCAATCTCTGAGATGTATCTCTCTAAGGATATCCATACCTTGCTGCTAGGAGACGCACCATAGAAAAACTCCTGTGGTACTTCTTTTGTATAGCTGGTCGTCAATGATGACGTAGCCCTTTGATCTGCATACTATCTACCGGCGTTCGACTTCATCAGTGGGAAGTGTCCCGTCTTGAAGATAGTCCATGAACGATTTCGTCCAAGCCGGAGAGGTCACTGTTACTGCATTAACAAATAAGTCCACTCTATCTGGGTTGTCGGGGTCCGCTCCTTTCATGGATGGGGTCTGCAAATGCTCCAGGAAAACGCCTAGCAGAATTGGTCTACAAGCTGATCCAAGCTTAGATAGCAGATCTGCCGCTTCATTGTCCTCCCTTTTGACGTACTTGACTTCGTAGCTATCGAAGCACTTGGCTATCTAGTCTACTTCATCTCGATATGGTGCCATCATAGGGTTCCGTGCATTCCAGGTGCCAACCACCTACTGGGCAACCAAGTCGCATCTCCGTAGCAAACTATGCGCTTGATGCCAATATCCTTGGCTACACGAAGTCCGTGAATGAGGGCCTCATACTCCGCCATGTTGCTGGTAGCATTGAAGTGGATCTGTAGGACGTACTGTAACTTCTCTCATGTTGGTGATTGTAATAATACACCAGCCCCCGAGCCATTGAGCAACTTGGATCCGTCAAAGTGCATGACCCAATACTCTTGCTCTGGTACAGGAGTGTCTTCTAGCAGTTTTGTCCAATCTGCAATAAAATCCGCCAATGCTTGAGATTTGATATCTTCGCATCTCTTGTAGGTGATTTCAAAGGAAGCGAGTTCAATGCCCCACTTTTCCACCCTTCCTGTCACGTCGCTGTTGTTGATGATGTCGCACAGTGGAGCCTTGCTCACCACTGTGATGGGGTGCCCCTGGAAGTAATGCCTTAGCTTCCGCGAAGCAAGGAAAACTTCATAAGCTAACTTCTGGTAGTGCGGGTAATGCTGCTTGGATTACATCAATACCTCGCTTACATAGTAGAGTGGTCTCTGAACTCTGCGCTCGTGCATTGGCTCTGATGGCTCAAGATATGTAGAGCTTGTTGGGAACCCCAAGAGGAAGGTATGATGAGCACATCGACAAGTTTCCCTCAGTTATGAAACCAAGGTTATCGAACCAGTAGGAGTAAGGAAACAACTCCAAGGTGTTGCTAGTAACTTGGAATCCTGCACAACACAACCACAGAACTTTGCCCCAACTTATAGTGAGGTTGTCAATCTCACTAGTTTTGCTGAAAACAAAGGATTAAACGTATAGTGTGGAAGATAGTAATTGCTTGCAGAAAGTAAACAGTAAACGGTAAACAGTAGATGGTATATTAATGGTAAAGGAATGGACTGGGGTCCACTGTTCACTAGAGGTATTTCTCCTTAAGATAAATAGCATGTTGGGTGAACAAATTATAGTGGGGCAATTGACAGATTGAGAAAGCATAACAATGCATATACTAGACATCTTGACTCCTACGAGATTTGATTGGGCATTACAACATAATACATAGACCGTAATCCAATTGCATCTATGACTAATAATCCACCTTTCGGTTATCATCTGAACCCCTTCTAGTATTAAGTTGCAAGCAACAGATAATTGCATTAAGCAAAGTGTGTAAAGTAAACAATACAATTTCCCCATGGACAAAGGATTGTTGTTTTCTCCCTAGTAGCAACAACAAATCTACAACCTTAGAGATTTCTGTCACTTCCCTAGATTACTAGAGGCATGAACCTACTATCAAGCATAAATACTCCCTCTTGGAGTTGCAAGCATCTACTTGGCCAAGATAGCTACTAGCAACTGAGAGCATGCAAGATCACAAATAACATAGACATGATAGAATCAATAATCAATCTGACACAGTATCTCAATATCCATCGGATCCCCGCCAACACAACATATAGGATTACAAATAGATGATCTTGATCATGAACGGAGCTCACAAGATCTAAACATGATAGCACAAAGGAGGAGAACCAACCATCTAGCTACTGTATGGACCCATAGTCCAAAGGTGAACTACTCACGCATCACTCCAGGGGCTGGCATGGTGATGAAGAAGACCTCCAAGATGATCTCTCCCCTCCGGTAGGGTGTCGGGAAGAGCTTCGGATCCCCCGATCTAGGGATGGAGATGGCGGTGGCTACAGACTCTTTCGTGGATTTTTGATCGGGTACTTAGGGTTTCTGCATCGGGATACTTTTATAGGCGAAGGGGAAAGGTCGATGGCCACCCGAGGGGCCCACACTAGGGCTGGCGCGCCTAGGGGTGGCCTCACTGGCCCTAGGTGTGTCCACCTTGTGGCCCCACTTCGACTGCCCTTCGTACTCTGTGTTCCTTCTGGTAAAATATTGACTTTGGCTTTTGTCCTGTCCAATTCCAAGAATATTTCCTTACTAGCTTTTCTGAAACCAAAAACAGCAGAAAACAAGCAACTGGCACTGTGGCATCTTGTTAATAGGTTCGTTCCAGGAAATGTATAAAAATACCTCAAAGTGTAAACAAAACATAAGAAAGTTGATACAAAACAAGCATGGAGCATCAAAAATTATAGATACGTTTATGACGTATCAAGCATCCCCAAGCTTAACTCCTGCTCGTCCTCGAGTAGGTAAGTGATAAAAAGAATATTTTTTGAGGTGACATGCACCATCACAATCTTGATCAAGGTGTTTGTAAAGTATTTATAGCTAGGATCAAAGTACTCTAAACATGAGCATGAAAGATATAGTTCTAACAATAAGACATAGCAACTATGTTGTAACATGAAAAATGAAAAGGTACAAACAAGAGATCATGAATAACAATGCATTGAAAGATGTTTGTTTGTTTCACATATAGAAAACATAATAAGAGTGGTATTCAGCTTGTCCCTCATGGTATAGCAAAACATAAATGCATAGGACACCTTCAAAGTTCATAAGGGTGATACAAATAATTTAAGAACAAGCAATATCAAAGTTATGAATCAATCAACAAGTTTTGGGACAATGCACATTAAACTAAGAATGACCACTATGCTCTCTCAATTGGTGCATAAAGATAGAAGATGGAGACTCAACATAAAAGAAAAAATAAAGGCCCTTCATAGAGGGAAGCAGGGATTTCAAGTTTCATAAAGAGCTTCCAAAAATTATGGTACTTATTAGCTTTCAGATCTCATTACCCCTATCATAAGCATCTTGAGGTTATTAAGGTTAAAATGACACAAATATGAGGATATGCTTGACAAGTTATAAGTTGAAAATCTCATGCCCCTTGCTTACGAGTACCGAACCTCATGCAACTCAACTTTAGTCACAAGTAAGTCCTTGTCATTGTAAGTACATGTGTATCATGGAGAACCGCCAACGGGGTACCCCTTGCCCCATGACACAAGAGATTTCTCATATCAAAATGACAAGGCAACAGACAATGAGCATCTCAGTGATCTTTTTATTTACTATTTGCATAGGTTTTTATTGAGGATGCTTCACGAAATGCTCACTATGGTTATGATGCAAGTTTCCACCATGATTATGCATGGCTTAGGCTAGCCGCCCAGGCGTTTCTCTAACATACATACAAACTCCATGAGCTTACAATCTCCCCTTTTATTTCACACCGCCGGGATCCATAAACAAAAGAACATGATATCAACTGAATAATAAGTGCAATGTTGAAAGCATTCCCCATGGTAACATGGTTCTGCTAATTCACAACTTATAAAGTGCAAGCATATAAGCAACATAGATGTGCACAATGGTTCAAGTTTATTAAGTGCAAGAAAATAAAGTGTGCCATCAAGTTTGTGAGAGCTTTAGTCACTAATTTTCACATAACAAGATTAATTTGGAAGATAGATAAAAACATGAATATACTTGGAATGGTGTAACACACCATGCATAGGAATTTATAGTGGACTCTTTGGAATAACTTGGTTTTCTTAGAGGTTGGATGCATGAGTGGAACTCATACTTGGTACAGGTGGAGGCTAGCAAAAGACTGGGAGTGATCAACTAAGAGAGCAATAATGGCCATAATCATGCAAAGCGACAAAACATTATTAACTAAAGCATAAAGTGATATTACAAGTCAAAAACTAAATGATCATAGAGGCTAAGGTGACTGGTTCATAGTCTTAACATGGTGTAAGCATGTGCCAAGTCAACCCAAATAAAGCATTAAAGGATAATACCACAATATTATGCTTTTGTATGCTAAAACAACGCATGATTATTTCAAGACACATTAGACAATATCAATTGTTTGGAACAAGTCATGCTACAACAATAATCACTAAGCATAAAGTCAAAGCAACATCAAACATGACATGATAAAGTCTAGGCCACAGTCAAAACAAGCTCCTTTTGTACCACTTAAGCATGAAGCTTCCTACTCTTTTCCAACACCAATCAACTTATTTGAAACAACATATGAATGCGGGGGTCCAACCAATTTATTTAAGCAAACCAAACAAAAGAAAACTAAAAGCAAAAACAAAGACGCTCCAAGAGCAACACAATTGTGCATGAAACAATAAAAATGAAGTGTTTTGGAAGAAAACCTGAGATTTTTATTGATGAAGAAGGGGATGCCTTGGGCATCCCCAAGCTTTGACGCTTATACCTCTTGAATATTTCTTTGGGTGACATGGGTGGCATACCCAAGCTTGAGCTTTTGTCCATACTTCATCTCATCACATTATTCTTCCCTACACTTGAAAATTTCCTTCATACAAAACTTCACACAATCTTCATTAGCAACATTAGTGTATTCAAGATAATAAGTCTTTGGGTTTAGTTTCAACACAAGTAAAACTTCCATTAAAACACAAGCTACTGTAGCAATTCCTTCTAAAATCTCAAGTGATCAAAGATAACTCAAAGAGAAAGAGATTAAGAGGCAAATGCAAACAATGGCAGAAATCTGTCAAAACAGACCAGCAGGTAAAAACCGATTTTTTAGAAGACCTTATATTGCTCAAATCGAAAAGTGCTAAACTAACGAAAGTTAGATAATAACCTGGGGCATAAGCACAGAAAATTACAGCTCAATCCGACGTAAAAGGATTTTCACGATATTTTACAGTGAAGCACAAAAATCTGTTTCGGGACAACAACTTTCCCAAGTCTTACTTCTCCCTCATTATAGGTTATTCTTGGCACAAAAACCACACAAAAAGGATAAGGAGAGGTTATTACTGAGGCAATAACTTCCAAGACTCAACAAAAGAAAAACTTACTGAAAGTAAAAAAATTGGGTTATCTCCCAATAGTGCTTTTCTTTAACGCCTTTCAGTTAGGCATAGGAGCAAGATTCAAGTATTTTCGAATGAAGAAGTATTAAGATCAATACCATAAATATCTTCAACGAGGCAAGGTATCTCATCCAAATAAGTTCTAGAGGATCCTCTCTCAATACTCTTGGGTTCACTATTTTCATCAAACGGGTTTTCAGGAACAATCCAATCAAAATTCTTTTCTAAGGCTTCATGCATTCCTACAAGTTCTAAAGGTATTGGTATTTTAATTTCCTCTCCATTTTTGGGTTTGGTTTTGTCCAACTTTTCTAGTGTACCAATAACATCTACACATGAGCCTAGCATATTAAAACGATCAAAGACCTTTCTAGCTTCCTTAACAACATCATTGAATTCTTTAAGCAAAGTTTCTAGAATAAAATCTCTCTTTTCAGTATCCTCAATATCTTTAAGTTTAAGAAACATTACTTGCATCATGGGGTTAAGGTTAACAGACCTAGCCTCCAACATGTGAACTAAAGAAGCTATAGAAATTTCATAATTTGGAGCAAGTCCTGCTAAGGATCTATCCTCAATATCCTCATGCTTGCTAACATGATTAAAGAATTCTTCAATACTATCTTTCCCAATTATAGAGCCACGACCTATTGAAAGGTATTTCAAGGTGAACTTAGGGATCCACATGGTGAGCTAAGAACGAGGTGACAACTACAGAAAGAACTAATAATTTTTTTTGCGTGTTCTTGATAAAAAGCAAACTAGTACGACTATTTTTTATGTGTTTTTGATAAATAAACAATCAAACAAAGAAAAATAAACTAAGCAAAAAAAAAATAAAGCAAAGAGATTGGTTGTGAGAGACTCCCCTTGCAAGAATGTTCTTTCTCCCTAAAAAGTGATTGACGAGGAGGAAGAGATTGAAGCTGTCCTTAACTCCCCGACAACGACGCCAGAAAAGTGCTTGATGGCTCAAGATATGTAGAGATCATTGGGAACCCCAAGAGGAAGGTATGATGAGCTCAGCAGCAAGTTTCCCTCGGTTATGAAACCAAGGTTATCGAACTAGTAGGAGTAAGCAAACAACTCTAAGGGGTTGCTAGCAACTTGGAATCCTGCACAACACAACCACAAAACTTTGCCCCAACTTACAGTGAGGTTGTCAATCTCACTGGTTTTGCTGAAAACAAAGTATTAAACATATAATGTGGAAGATAGTAATTGCTTGCAGAAAGTAAATAGTAAACAGTAAACAGTAGACGGTATATTAATGGTAAAGGAATGGACTAGGGTCTATAGTTCACTAGAGGTGTTTCTCCTTAAGATAAATAGCATGTTAGGTGAACAAATTACATCGGGGCAATTGATAGATTGAGAAAGCATAACAATGCATATACTAGACATCTTGACTCCTACGAGATTTGATTGGGCATTACAACATAATACATAGATCGTAATCCAACTACATCTATGACTAATAATCCACCTTTCGGTTATCATCTGAACCCCTTCCAGTATTAAGTTGCAAGCAACAGATAATTGCATTAAGCAAAGTGTGTAAAGTAAACAATACAATTGCCCCATGGACAAATGATTATTGTTTTCTCCCTACTAGCAACAACACATCTACAACCTTAGAGATTTCTGTCACTTCCCCAGATTACTAGAGGCATGAACCTACTATCGAGCATAAATACTCCCTCTTGGAGTTGCAAGCATCTACTTGGCCAAGATAGCTACTAGCAACAGAGAGCATGCAAGATCACAAATAACATAGACATGATAGAATCAATAATCAATCTGACATAGTATCTCAATATCCATCGGATCCCCACAAACACAACATATAAGATTACAAATAGATCATCTTGATCATGACAGAGCTCACAAGATCTAAACATGATAGCA
Source organism: Avena insularis (assembly GCA_023614405.1). Taxonomy (NCBI): domain Eukaryota; kingdom Viridiplantae; phylum Streptophyta; class Magnoliopsida; order Poales; family Poaceae; genus Avena; species Avena insularis. The sequence goes on from CM042694.1 coordinate 473,161,181, forward strand.
CAAAGGAGGAGAACCAACCATCTAGCTACTATATGGACCCATAGTCCAAAGGTGAACTACTCACGCATCACTCCGGAGGCTGGCATGGTGATGAAGAAGGCCTCTGGGATGATCTCTCCCCTCTGGCAGGGTGCCAGGAAGAGCTTCGGATCCCCCCAATCTTGGGATGGAGATGACAGCGGCTATAAACTCTTTCGTGGATTTTTGATCGGGTACTTAGGGTTTCTGCATCGGGATACTTTTATAGGCGAAGGGGCAAGGTCGGTGGCCGCCTGAGGGACCTACACCAGGGTCTGGCGCGCCCAGGGGTGGCCGCGCTGGCCCTAGGTGTGGCCACCTCGTGGCCCCACTTCGACTGCCCTTCGTACTCCGTGTTCCTTCTGGTAAAATATTGACTTTGACTTTTGTCCCGTCCAATTCTGAGAATATTTCCTTACTAGCTTTTCTGAAACCAAAAAAATCATAAAACAGGCAACTGGCATTGTGGCATATTGTTAATAGGTTAGTTCCAGAAAATGTATAAAAATACCTCAAAGTGTAAACAAAACATAAGAAAGTTGATACAAAACAAGCATGGAGCATCAAAAATTATAGATACGTTTATGACATATCAGGCTCCTTGCGCTCCACCATGATGACGATGTTGATGACCCGGTTGGTTACTGATAGCTGTGAGATTCGACACATTTTTTATGGTTTTTATTGATGGTTTTCTCCTGGATTTGATCGTTTTCTAGCTTTACCTAACGCTAATACGTTGGTAGCAAAGAAAACTTGGTTTTTTAATGTGTGTTTCAGGTTCTGAACGTCAACAAAAGGTTTTAACAAGAGAAACACACTATTCAGGCGAAAACAAGCAAGTCTCTTTTTGGAACCAATCGAGGGAGGCATACAAAAGCTTTAATGAGCAACTATAGTACGGGAATATTTTTCCGGCCGTATAGTTCCCGCCATATAGCTGCCGCTACCTCCGTCTTGTCAAAAGGGACAACTTCCGTGAAGAGGCCAAACGCAAAATCATAACACAACAGCCGCCATCCCATCCAGAAAGGAGAAAGAAGAGATGTGGAGAAGGAGGAGAAGATGTTCTTCATCTCGTTCCACGATATTCGACCTCCTAGCCATCACACCCTCATAGCCATTACTTGTATGAGAGAGAGAGAGATCTTCACTTGCAAAATTAGGGTTTGAGATTGTTTCTTCTTATCTTGAATTGTGTTGGATTACTTTTCTATTCATATTGTGGATCTCCACGGTAATATCGAGAAGAACTCCCTTTATTTAATTATATCGATGATGCTTTCTTCTCTCATGTGTGAGTAAGTTCCTTAGGCATGGGAGATGTAAGGGATTGGTGAGATGTGATGTGCCTCCATATATTTTTCATTAGTTTGTGATTGATTTTAATTACTATATTATGTGTGCTTGACTATCTGTGGGATGCCTAATGCTTGTTTTCCAATTAAGGGTCCAGACAACATGATGCTTTGTTCTACATATATAGGATCTTGTTCGCTAGCAGACCGGCGACCCCCCGAGTGACACGGGGATATCAATGGAAAACTAGTTGACTTGAGGATAACGAGGAACCACTATGCTTATTGCATTAGTCCGATCCAAGGAGCTTAATTGCTAAGCAACCTGAAGGATATTAATCGTCTAGTGACTGACCATGGTTTTGGTAACATGCTAGTAGGATTATTAAAATTGGGATGAAATCTACCAAGAGGAGTTCCGGCTAATTATAGGTTGCTCGCCTACACATATATTTATAAGATTATAATTGTTACACTTATCATTCGTCCACCTGGCATAGTCACTATCACCATGAACTGTATCTCCCCGCGCCTTCTTTGTCATCTGCAGAAAACCACAGACAATCGAATCGTTCTTTACTTTTATACTTTTTATTTGTGAAGTTTACATTTTAGTTTTATTTAAATACATCCAGTTTAATCCAAATTTCATTCTTATTTCCACACTTACACTCAATTCACTCGAAGACCTATGACAACTTTGAGTGTGACAGAGACTTCACTCATAAACACTTACCTTTGGGCTCCCTGTGGGATCGATATCTATACTTTAAAACTAGCTACAAACGATCTGTGCACTTACAGACATCAAGCTATTTTCTGGCGCCGTTGCTGGAGAGCTAAGTGCTAAGTGTTTGTCTGTTGATATTTTAGGTGTTACTACTACAAAATGGTCTCCCTAGGAGACAAAGGGTCTACACGTTCTGGTAGGACCTATTTACCAGATTATTTTGAGCGCATGCCTATTCAAAGGCGCGACAAAATTATTGATTTTTTTTAAGATCATACAAGGTTGAAGTTGAAAACCTAAGTGATTTTATGGAAATCATGTCCATTTACAGGACAACACCCAATAAACCCGAGAAAACTCTCAGAGAATACAGTGCTCCAAACTCTGCTTTCCTTAAACAACCAATAGAATTTCCTAACCCTCGAGTTAGAGAATATCGATTTGATGGTGGAATTATTAAAACTTTGCAGGAAAAATCTTTCAGTGGAAGGGAAGATGAAGACCCATGAAGACATATTAGAGAGTTTGCCGATTTGATGCCAACACTTGGACCAAAAGGTTTGCCAAGAGACTTCTCTCGTCTAATTTTTTCGTTGGTCTCTTAAAGGTAAAGCTCTATACTGGTTATATTCTCTCTCTCTCGTCATTACATTAAATATTGGGAAAACTGTATTGTTAAATTCATAAATAGGTTTAATCCTTTTAAAAAGGTAACTAAAACTAGAATGAATATAGGCAACTTTAGTCAGAACGTGGGAGAAAACTACCCACAAGCCTGGGATTTATTATTTGGAATGATAAATAGGATTCCTAATCATGGCTATTCTGAATCAACTATTTGCCATTTATTTTACCACGGTCTAAATACTCAAAGCAGAGAGTTGCTTGACTTATCAGCAGGAGTATCGATTAATACTTTAACTGTTAAAGCATGTTTGGAATTGATGTCTACTAGGGATAAGAATGATTCTATATACAATCCTGATTCCGACACCAAGCTAGAAAAAGAGATGCTTCGTATAAATCCTGATCTTATGCCTGAAGTACGCAAAAAATAAAAGAAAAAGGTATACCTTCTGAACTTGTTAAGGAAAACAAAGTAGACTTGTTACAATTTTTTACTGAAGAAGATGAAACTAGAAAAGTTTTTCAAGAATTAAAACATCGACAAGCAAAATATCATAATAACCTGCATAAGCATTTTCAAAAACATAAAAAGATTTTGGTAGAACTCATGGAAAATCATGATGATATTGGCTAAGAAATAAAATTATTTCATAAGTATCTTAGTATGATTGAAACCCAATGTGAACAAATAGCATCTAGTTATCAAATTTTTCTTTGAGATGATATGGATATTCCTATTTCTACTAATGTTGTTACAAGAAGAGGTGCAGTTGTTATAGGACCGTTAGGACTACCAGAATATGAAGCTGAGAAAGAGCGAAAAGAAAAAGCCTTGCTCAAAGCAAGCCAAGAAGATGATACAGTGGTGCATCCTCAAGATGAAACTGCTCAAGAAACACAGGATCAAACCAAGGAGGACCAAAATGATGCACATGATGACCATTATGACTCTGATGCAGAGATGGTTGATCTAAGAGAAGAAAAAGAGACAAGCAATGAAGATGAAGTTGTTGTAGTAGAAAAGAAGAAAAACGATAAGCAACAACAAAAGAAAGCGACAAAAGAGCCCGATCCCCCACAAAAGTTAAAAGACAAGAATAAGAAAGGTGAGCAAAAGCTTCCTTATCCAGATCAAAAAAAGAAAGCACCAGATCAGGTAATCTATGATTCTTTCAAGAAGGCACTTGGTGATCTTGTCTAGAAATTCCATTTGCGGATGCAATAAAGTTCCCACTATTCTAAATTCCTCCGTGATATTCTTAATAGAAAGAAAGAAATAACTGAAATCGTTGCCATGGTGACTAGCTATCCTGCTAATGGGAAGCTATTGTATAAATCGGGAGATCCCGGAATACCAACTATTTCATGCTCAATTGGCAAAACTGATATTCACAATGCCTTGTGTGATTTAGGTGCAGGAGTTAGTGTAATGCCATATTCCCTCTATAAAAGGTTAGGATTAGGGGAGTATTCCCCTACTACTATCACTTTACAAATGGCTGACAAGTCCACTAAACAACCCATTGGTATGATTGGGGATGTTCTACTTACAATAGATGAGCATGTTATTCCCACTGATTTTATTATTCTTGAAATGCCAGAGGATGAAAATTATCCATAATACTTGGAAGGCCTTTCCTTAGTACTGTAGGAGAATCAGTTGATTGTGCTGAGGGAAAAATAATCTTCAATGTTTATGATGCTGAAATCATCCGGTATTTTCCAAAGAAGTTAGAAGCAGGAGAAAGATATATTCCACCGGCAAAACGATTTCATGTGGTAAGTGCCTTTGATAAGGGGCAACCCAAGGTAAGAATTCAAGAACAGAGAAGGGGTTGGGTTATTCAACCATTCTTAATAAAATGCTTAATGGGAGTCAACCCATCACATTAATAAAATAAAATAAAGAATAAAATGTTCATCGCATTCTTACAACTTTTTCACAGACATTCTTGCGGGAAGCGCACCCGTGAAGATGCAGCTGTCAAAAAGTAGTAGAAAGATCGATTGAACAAGCGTAGAATAAGTATAAAAATAAAATTTTGAGTTTTATCTACAAAAACAAGCTTAATCATTTTTTATCCAGATCAAAAAGTGAACCTCTAGTTGAGGACAAGAAGTTATGTAGTACTAGAAATCCTGCTCTATACATGCTGTTTTTGGTCGACAATTTTTACTGTCATTTTTTTATCAAAAACAAGGTGTTTCGCCAAGTTTCAGGATAAGAAGGTATTCTCGAAGAAATAGAATTTTTTGATGAGTACTGGAGGTTTAACTACTAACTATACCACGAGAATAAAAATTCTGGCCATATACTTTAGCCGTATAGATATCTTTGCCATCAACAAATTTTCTTTTATAGGCATAGATGATTTAACGACCAACTATATGGCGAGAATAAAAATTCTGGCCGTATAGTTATCGATGCCTTCGTCGAATTTCTTCTCAAAGGTATTGATGGTTTGACGACCAACTATACGGCATGAATAAAAATTCGGGCTGTATAGTTATCGAGGCCTGTCCAAGAAAATTTATCTTGCGGACACAAACGTTTTGACGACCAACTATACGGCGAGACCATTATGATCTAGCCGTATAGTTGCGCCCGTATAGCTGTGTTCTGGCATAAAGAAACCCTAATTGGTGGCGCCACTGCAACTATACGGCGGGAACAACATATCCTTCCTGTATAGTTGCGGATGTATAGTTCGGTGCGACCTCTTAATCGCGTCGGGGCGGCTAGGTTTCTTCTCCCTCCTCACTTTTTCTCTCATATTCTCTCTCCAAACCTCTCAAAACCCACCTAGAACTCTTGATTCTTCGCGGATTTCGTTCGTTTGAGTGGGGGAATCAATAGATCGGTATGTTTCTCTCTGTATCCATGCTTTATTTTTAGATTTCCATGGTTGAAACTCTCACATTGATCTAGTGGATGAACTCAAGCTTATTTTGTTTATCTTTATGATTTCTCACGTTAGGATTAAATTTTTCCACGTAGAATTGTTCGTATATCATGTAGAAACTATATGCCTAAGGTCTCGTGGTAAATTTTTTCAGTGCATCAAGATGAACAAAATTGGTAGCATTTTTCGCAAGAGCAAGTGCCAATGTGGAAAGATTTCGGGGCACCAGGCCGAGCTCAACCCCAAGTTGGCCATAGTTTCATCAAGGAGGATGATGCCCACACGTTGCGCTGATGATAGCTTTCTCGCCGCGGCAGGGTTGAGGGCGGAATTCGACCTCATGTGTGCAAATTCAAGGCTTGCACTACTCGCCTATGCAAGCCACAATACCTATGCCGAGCTCACCTATGAGTTCCTTGCCTCCTTCTACGATGACCATATGGAGAAAGGTAATGCGTGCATGGTAAGCTTCACCATGAACCCGTGGCATTATGAAATAACTTTTGAACAATTTTGTGATGCTTTTGGCTTCCCTCATGATGGGGAGTCAACTGTTACTAATCTATATAGCATCACAAGTGGAGAAACTTGGGAGGTTGTTTCTGTTAACGGTGGCAGGGACGTCTACTAGAAGAAGATATCCACCATTCAGAACCCAACAATTCGCTACTATGCCTTGTTCCTCGCCAATACACTGCTGGAAAGAGGAGATACCGGTTCTATGGCCAATGCGGACATGGCAATGATCACCAAGGCACTCTTCCCTAATGCACCATAAAGCACCAATCCCGGGGCTCTACTCATCCAGCACTTTCGTTATCGGAGCAACAAGACGAAAGGTGACATTCGCATTGGTGGATTGGTAACCCACCTTGCCCATGCATTAAACATTATATCACCTGTGATGCAACCTGTTGATGGCTCCAAACTTATGGATGTCAAATATTTGACTGCTTGTGGTTTCCTCGGTGTTTACTGAGCTAACAAGAGACTCCGAGCATATCCGTTTGGTTATCTTGGTGATGCACAGGTTGAGAAGGTTCCGTTGCCCTGTCCACCAGCCTCTATGATTGTGTAGGACAATTGGATCCTCACCAAGGATCAAGTGGTGGAGATCATGGCTAAACTCCAGCCTGATCAAGAGGAAGATGAAGAAGGAGAGTAGCAGGATGAGGATGAGCAGGAGCAAGAGTAGGAGCAGGAATACAACCCTGCTTGGGAGGGACAGTAGCAGTAGCAGGGGGATCCTGGGACCCATGGCCCAATCAGCCATAGTAGGGGTTCAAGTACGTCCCCTATCAAGAATTTCAGCAGCTCAACCAGCGTGTTGGGGAGATTGACCACACTCTACAAGGAGTGAATGAACATGTGAGTACCTTAACTCAAAACTTTAGTCACTTCATGACCAACTTTCCAACTACTACCAGCAGTATACGCACCAGCCGCCGAATGATGGTAACAACTGAGCATGGCAATAGCCTAAGCTTGGGGGAGGTTTGAAAACCTCCAAACCTTGCATTCATATTTTTATTTCTTCTTTTGATTTATTTTACTTCTTCAAAATTTCATGTTTACTTTCAGTTTGCATTCCTAAACCAAAAATATAAAAAAATAGTTGTAACTTTTATTGCAAATTTGTTTCTTTGTTTCTCTTGGAGATTGCTCAATTTCAGGTGACTTGGCAATAGGGAAATATAGAGGGGGTTCGACTCAAGTACGAGAACGAAGCAAGCAAGAGGAGGTATCACATTCCTTTCATCACCTTTTCTCCAACTTTAAATTGATCCTACAATTATTTACTCGCTTGCACTAGAGTCACTCCCTGCTTAGCTTGCTATCCTATAAATTCTATTCCTTTGCCAGTGTCTCCTTTTTAGCTTTTAAACAATGAGCAATGAACTTGGTTAAAAATATTCCCTACATTTTTACAATAATAGAAAGCATCCAAAAGATGACTTGAGTCCATGTTTAGGCCAAAAGATTTGATTTTAGAACTACTCCATCCCATTTGAGCTTAATGAAATTGACTCGATAGCACCCTTGAATGAAATTGTCTGATAAAATGGATGTTTCGAAGTAGTAGAGATTATGCCACTGCTTTTTCTAATAATTATCATAAAATATTGCTTTACGCGTGTCATTACAACACTATCGTGCTCCATGGGGAACTATTAACTCCGTTGGCCAACGGACGATCTAAATGTGGGAAACCACTTGATTTCGGCTATTGAGTTATGTAAACGTCTGTAGCATCAATGCTATGACGGGTAAAATTTTAGTCTCCTCATGGTTCCACGTTCCAAGTGAAGTTATAGTACTCCTCTGACCCACTATTGCTCAACAATTGTTTATTGGCATGGTCACGAGTGCACAACACAGTCCCAATTAACATGTTAAAAACAATGGCATGATTTCTCTATGAAAGAGCTAAAGTTTTTGAAAAGCAAGGAAAGGAAAAAGGTGCTCTGAGAGTCTTGAACTTTTGACATGGGAATATATGAGTTGTTCTTAAATTGAATGTTTTTGGTGCCAACTTGAGTACTCTTAATTGATTAAAGAAACAAGAGCAAAAAGTTTTCATCTCTCAACAAAGAGAGACACCAAAAGAATTTGTTTCACTTTCCTAGCTAAACTTTTGACACTTGATCGGGCATATGATTTATTTTCTAGCAAGATATACGTGGTTAGGAAGTGGACTCAGTGCAACCTTGTGAATACTTGTATGATCATGCTTAAGTTTACAGGAATTGTGAAGAAAAGAATTTGACACCAATTCGAGCTTGTAAGTTCCTTTATTTCAGTCTCGAATCTCCGCTATTCTTCCTTATTTCCTTGTCATTCGAGGGCAAGCAACATCTAAACTTGGGGGAGTTGATAGCTGTGAGATTCGACATATTTTTGATGGTTTTTATTGATGGTTTTCTCCTGGATTTGTTTGTTTTCTAGCTTTACCTAATGCTAATACTTCGGTAGCAAAGAAAACTTGGTTTTTAATGTGTGTTTTAGGTTCTGAACGTCAATAGAAGGTTTTAACAAGAGAAACACAATATTCTAGCAAAAACAAGCAAGTCTCTTTTTTGGAAGCAATCGAGGGAGGCATATAGAAGCTTTAACGAGCAACTATACGACGGGAATATTTTTTCGGCCGTATAGTTCCCGCCGTATAGCTGCCGCCGCCTCCGTCTTTTCAAAAGGGACAACTTCCGTGAAGAGTCCAGACATGAAATCATAACACAGCAGCCGCCATCCCATCCAGAAAGGAGAAAGAAGAGATCCAGAGAAGGAGGAGAAGACGTTCTTCATCTCGCTCCACGATCTTCGACCTCCTAGCCATCACACCCTCATAGCCATTACTTGTACTTGAGAGAGAGAGAGAGATCTTCACCTTGCAAGATTAGGTTTGAGATTGTTTCTTCCTATCTTGAATTGTGTTGGATTACTTTTCTATTCTTATTGTGGATCTCCATGGTAATATCGAGAAGAACTCCCTTTATTTAATTATATCGATGATGCTTTCTTCTCTCATGTGTGAGTAAGTTCCTTGGGCGTGGGAGATGTAAGGGATTGGTGAGATGTGATGTGCCTCCATATATTTTTCATTAGTTTGTGATTGATTTTAATTACTATATTACGTGTGCTTGACTATCTGTAGGGTGCCTAATGCTTGTTGTCCAATTAAGGGCCCACACAACATGATGCTTTGTTCTACATATATAGGATCTTGTTCGCTAGCAGACCAGCAAACCTCGAGTGACACAAGGATATCAATGGAAAACTAGTTGACTCGAGGATAACAAGGAACCACTATGCTTATTGCATTAGTCTGATCCAAGAAGCTTAATTGCTAAGCAACCTGGAGGATCTTAATCGTCTAGTGACTGACCATGGTTTTGGTAACATGCTAGTAGGATTATGAAAATTGGGATGAAATCTACCAAGAGGAGTTCCGGCTAATTATGGGTTACTCGTCTACACATATATTTATAAGATTATAATTGTTACACTTATCATTCGTCCACCTGGCACAGTCACTATCACCATGAACTGTATCTCCCCACGCCTTCTTTGTCATATGTAGAAAACCATAAACAATCGAATCGTTCTTTACTTTTATGTTTTTTATTCGTGAAGTTTACATTTTAGTTTTATTTAAATACATCTAGTTTAATCTAAATTTCATTCTTATTTCCACACTTGGAGTTAATTCACTCGAAGACCTGTGACAACTTTGAGTGTGATAGAGACTTCACTCATAAACACTTACCTTTGGGCTCCTCGTGGGATCGATATCTATACTTAGAAACTAGCTACAAACGATATCTGCACTTGTAGACATCAGTTACCACCATGTATATTAACATAGGTTCCATTGACACCGGTGTTGTGGGTATTGGTGCGGAGGAGAGTATCCTCTTCAACTCCTGAAGTGTTACATCTAACTCGTCCGTCTATATGAATTTGGCTGCCTTCTTGAGAAACTTGTAGAGTGGCATGGCCTTCTCTCCAAGTTGTCTTATGAACCGGCTTACCGTTGCGATGCAGCCTATGAGCCTCTATATGTCCTTCAAGCATGTCGAGCGTTTGATGTCAAGGATGGCCTTGATCTTCTCCGGGTTGACCTCAATTCCGTGGTGCGAAATGATGAAGCCCAACAATTTGCTGGATGGCACCCCGAAGACACACTTCTTAGGGTTAAGCATCATGTTGTACTTCCGAAGATTGTCAAAGGTTTCCTACAAGTCGGCGATGAGGTTGTTTGATTTATTTGACATCACCGCGATGTCGTCCACATAAGCGTGTACGTTGCGACCTATTTGGTCATGTAGGCAATGATGCGTCATCCACTGGTAGGTAGCACCAGTGTTTTTAACCCAAAGGGCATTGTGACATAGCAGTATGTGCCATAAGGTGTGATGAACGAAGTGGCCAATTGGTCCGACTTTTGCATCTTGATTTGGTGGTATCGTGAGTATGCATCGAGAAAACATAGAAGTTCCGAGCCAGCCGTTGAGTCAATGACTTGGTCAATGCGAGGCAAAGCAAACGGATCCTTCGAGCACACTTTGTTCAAGCCGATGTAATCAACGCATATTCTTAATTCTTTGGTTCCCTTTTTGGGGACAAGTACATGATTTTCCACCCACTAAGTGTGAATGACTTCTCGGATAAAACTAGCCTTAAGTAACCTAGCTATCTCTCTACCTATAGCCTATTGTCTTTCATCACCGAAGCATCATAGAGGTTGTTGCACCGGTTTTGTTTTAGGATCGATGTTTAGGCTGTGCTCAGCAAGTTCCCTAGGTACACCCTTCATGTCGGCAGGTTGCTAGGCGAAGATGCACCTATTCTCACGGAGGAACTCGACGAGTGCGCCTTCCTACTTGGGATCCAGGTCTGTCCCAATGGAGGTGGTCTTGGATGAATCTTCTTTAACAAGCTCCACCTGCTTGGTCTTGATGGCAGCTTTTGTAGCATCCCAATTGTCTAACACTTGTAATGCTACTTGCTTAGTCTATATATTGCTACTTCATACATATCATAATTGCATTGCATAATATCATGCTTATGTCACCATGCCACATTGCATTTGAGCATCATATAAAACCCTCTTATTTGGTTCTTCTCTTCATATGCATGGGTTATTAACTGTATTTGCCTATTTATATACTATAGTTGGTTCTTGATATATTGCTTGATGCCCAAGTTAATATGGGGGCATATCTTTTCAAACTCCACCACCATTCTTTTGGCTCTATCTATATTTTCCACCATCCCAATTATATATGAGCCATTGCATTTGTATTGGTATTTAAATATAGCTCATATGTGTTGAAATGGATCCATTTCTAATCTACATGCTCCCATATGTATCATATGTTGATTTCACAATATACCTATGGAAGCCCACATGGCCACCTTTGCATGCTATGTGAGTAGTGCTCTCTCCATTTTGCCATATGGGTTTTATTTGGACCAAAATCATGTTTGAAGGTAATTGTGGCTACATGGTATATCTAGTGGGACACACACACTAGCATGAGCCGCCTTTATTCAAATAAGGACACGAGCCAACTATACACCATGTGCGGTGGTAAAGCTTTCTTAAGCTTTCCTATATTTGTTTTCAACTCATTTTGGGAAGTTGTTGAATCATGGCCTATGTAACGGTGGTCGAAATTCTGGTTGTTTTCACAACTAGGAAGCTTTTGTTCAATGTTGCACGGGTCATGCACACTTGCTTCCTTCCATCCCCTTCCTCTCTTTTGATCTCACATGTTTTGTTTGGAAAATCTAATCAATCCTAGTCTAATCTTCACCTCCTAGTTGACCACCCCTTCCCTCCATTTTTGTTTGACCTGCCTTATTTCAAATGGTCTGCATATAGCAGGTTGTTTTGAATTTTGAAACAATCCATAAGAAAACACCAAAAGAAAATGGAAAGAAGAGAAGGAGGAGAGAGGCCTTACCCAGGCGTACAAGCCCACCAGCGTAGCCCAGAACCGGCCCAGCCGTGCGGCACCCTCTCCCGACCCAGCTTTCCTCTCCCCAGCCCATACCCCTTCGACGTCGTTCCTCCTGTTCTTCTTCCCCGTCCACTACCTTTTCTCTGTAGCTTAACGGAGGAGCAGGTTGCCTTCCTCTCCCGTCATCCGCGTTAGCGGCCGTGCTCAGTGCCGCGTCGTTCCCTGGAACCCTACCCGCCTCCATTTTTCCCCTCTCCACGAAAGCTTCAAGTCGCCGCCATGTGTCGCCGCTCGGCAAGCCTGCAGCCCCGATGAACCACGCTATCTCGGACCGCGTAGCTGCATCAAGGGCTTCACCTCGCCTATCTCTTCGATATTATGTACGGAGAAAGGAGGAGGTGCCCCAGGGATGATGCAATCATCCCCACCACGACCGTGTCCGCGACGGCCACCGCGCGCAGCTCCTTCCTCACCGACGCGTCCTCTTCGTCTTGGAGCCGACCCACCTCACCAACAGGCCCTAGGTGAGCAAATCCAGCCATACTTGTCCTCTTTAATCTCGTGTGCAATCTATGCCCGCCAGAGATCGTCGCCGTCCGCCGCACGCCGCGCACGCACTCAAACGGACACCACACGCGCGACAGGAGCAGCACCACCGTCCTTCTGTTCCCCGAGTTCTACCGGTCACCCTGGTCCTTCCCTGGCACCACCCTGCAACTCAAAACGTAGAGGAATCTACTAGGAACACGTATATTCAAACGACACTCGAAACGGTTGCTTAAATCTCTCAGAATCATCCGTGAAAACCAGTCCGATCTCGCAACGAAACTGGGCCTTTTCCGACAGTGTCGCGCACTCGTAGCACCTCTTTTCCCCCGGTTCCTCCCCTCCTCCTCAGTCAGTATATTGTTAAGTTATTCATCCTATCGTAATCTTGGAATACCCATCCTTCTTTTGCAACAAATGGCGCCTCAATCCGAGCTTCGAAGCTCTCGAGATCGTCCGGCAAAGATGGATAAAAATATCTGCTAAACTGTCCGAGTTTCAGTTCGTGTCGTCAATTCCGTCACCGCGCCGCGCACCCCCTGTTCCTCGTAGACTTCCCGTCTTTGTAGCCCTCCTCCGAATATACTTAGAAAACCATATTTGTATATCTATCTGCCCCCTTTGTTTTTCGTTTTTGCGTCATCACGAGATTCGCCGCGGTTTCATCGCAAAAATCATCCAAAGTTGGCTTCAACTAGCAGTGTTTTGAAAATCGATAATCAGTTTCATCATGTTCCAACCGATCAGTTCTTGACGTTTTGCAAAACAAACCTTTAAGTTTTGGTCGATCAAACACAAGTCCACGCGTCCCACGTGTCACCCACCGCTCTTTCCCGCATGCGCAGTGGGCCACGCAGGCCCCACTGGTCAGCGTGTGAGGGTAAACCCATGCCGAGTAAGAAAAACCCTGTGATGTTTTCTAAATCAAATAAAAATCTAAAAATGTATATAAATCAAATTAATTCATATCTTTTTGAATATTTCGAATTTGGCAAAATTTCCAAAACAAAATATGATTCAATGTTAATTGTGAATTCAACCATATTTTTAAGTTTGACCAGAGTCAACTCTAACTAGTCAAACCTTTGACATTTGATCTATATTTAATATAATTTGATTTAAATTCATAATTCCAAATATATGGAATAATATATGTTTTGGATAGGAAAAACATGAGGAATCTGTTTATGCTATTTATAATATCATTTGAGCAATTTAAAATTTTGGAATATTTTAATTGCTAATAAATACCATTTTCTTAATAATTGCATAACTTCAAAACCATAACTCCGAATTCGACATATAATATATCTAAATCGATCAGCGCGATGAGTTCATTCTGATTATGCATTCCATGATAAGAATTGAAGCAATCATCATATAAATATTAAATAATCAGAACTGTTAATGGGAGTAAAACACGCCTAAATAAATTAATAAAGGGTTTTATTTCTTATTCCACACCTTGCCCATGCCATGCTATGTTATACCATGCAATTATGCATCATTGCATCATAGCATACATTTTTTGCTTGTTGCATATAATTTATATAATTGTGCAATATATTTATTTTAGCCCTTGTGTGTTTGATTTTTATCCAGATAGACACCGAGCAAGGAGAATACCAGGAGCCTCAGGAGTATTACCCGGATCCTTCTTATTCCACGACTGAACTGCTAGGCAAGCAATTCCCCATACTTGAATACATATAATACCTATGTGTTTATCTTACTCTTGCATCATTGAGTCGTGATTGCATTAAATTGAATTCCAAGTATTGCACAACCTTTACTTTGAAATCCCACCGAAGCTTGTACCCTAATCCCATGAGCCATTACTATAGGAGTTGTTTGAGTCATGCGAGTCGTAGAATTGCATGTGTAGGGTTTGTGCGAGTCTTTGGATAATGAGGTACCTAAATAACTTAATCTGAGTAGTAATGGAATAACTAATGAAAGAGGCACCGATGAGTATTATCTCCTATTTGGTTCTTTGTAACACCCTCGAATCGGTCCTATGCAAGTTTTAGCGTTTCCCGCCAAACCCGCATAGAAACGATTCAAGGACGCCCACCAGGCACTTTCGTGCGGGTGGAAAACAAAGTAATATCATTACACAATAGTCCATGATGGAACCCACAGAACAGATATATATATACAGCAACGACTCATTGAGTCAAGAATACAAATATACAATATAAAGAACCAAATCACCTTAAAAACGATACAACATCCGAGTACGGATAAGAAGCAAATTGAGCTAAGAGCCCTGAAGAATAACCAATGGCGTCCATAACCCTGCCCAGGCCAAGCCGGAAGGGTCACCCTACTAACGACGTCGATCTCAAACCTGCTAAAACAAAAGGGGTGCCGACAAAGGGCAAAGGAAAAAGAGGAGCATCGATCGAGGCGACACGACGAGGCTAGAATTCGCGGCTCTCCTACATAGGTATGGTGGACCGGCGTGAAGCATGCACTAAACAACCTATAGAGACTCGATAAACTGTCGGCTATTAGAGAGAGATAAGAAAGACCTATTCGGAACCAACCTTATACTAACACCAATCATACCCATCCTGATATTTCCCCTCGAGACCAAACGAGGAAGTCAAACCAAGGAACTCACACAGTTGGCAGTTTTATTCATTCCATTATAGTTGTAGCACTTACTAATCAGATATAGATAGCACGAGTCATCCTGATAGCATAAGTAGTGGGCAGTTTTAGTTAACCATTCAGTTGTAGTTGTAGTACTTACTAGTCAGATACAATTAGCATGTGACATCCCAAACCCAGCAGTTGTTGGCACTTTTATTTTATTCCATTGGAGTTGCGATACTTACTAGGCAGGTATAACATGACACGATACACCCCAGTTCCACCAGTTGTTGGCACTTTTATTATCCATTCCATTGTAGTGAAGCTGATTACTAGTCACATATTAAGTCAAATTTATAGCACTACTTTAGTTATGCTTGTCTATGATCGAGAATCATGCTCCAAGTCGTCCATAACCGCGGACACGGCTTTCAGAAAGGTTTACCCTGCAGGGGTGCACAAATAGCAACACACACACGATCAACCTCGGAAAAACCAAATCAAAACCCAACGAGGCTTTCACGACAAAGCAATCATAGGATTCATAAAATATTTCAGGGGGCCACCCCACTAAGCTACTCGCAATGAAGTTGGCCGGCTCCGGAACGGTCCCAGGGTTTGCGAGAATGGCTGTAAACGACTGGAAACCCGAAAGTGTGACTGGGCTTGTCGATACCACGAAATCGTGCCGCGATCCAAAACAGTACAGGTGCTCCACGCACAATCATAAATAAAGCAGTAAAACATGGCATAAGTACAGGATAGTAATAAAGCTCCAAACTAGTTTGTGACCCCAAGAAATAAGAAATGAATCAAGCTCTGGCTAAGGGGGATTCATAGAGTCTCCCGTATATGGATAGTGCGAATAGTCAAGAAACATGTATCAAGTACTCGGGGCCTACGGGACACAAGAGGACATGAAAAACCAAATAGCATATATTGTCCACCGGTGCCTCTTTCATTAGTTATCCAGCAATTTAATAGTTGTATTTAAAGTCATGATCCTCTCCACCGTAAAGCATCTCCACCATTTGTCATGTGCCAACTTGCCATCAACGGTGGAACGACAACGACGTGAAGCAACACATAAGCAAGCAAATACGACTCGCAAGGCCGTCTATCTATCAAACAATAGGCAATAAGATGTGTCCATGGCAATATAGGGGCTGCAAGGAGTATAAATGGTGCATGGAAATTAAAGCATCTCAACACGGGTAGCAATAGATCAACAGGAGGAAATAAAGACTATAAAAGCAAAATAGGTAGAAAGGGGGAGTTGCTCGCCTAGGAAACACTGCCGAAGGTTCATATCCGAAGAACTTGTCGATACTCTCATCCACTCAACGGCCTAATCCGCAAAGAACAAAACACTAAAAGAAACACCGGATGCAATATTTAATACTACGGCAGAAGAATCTGCATGTATATGATATGATGCATGACATGGCAAGGATGCGATGCAACTAGGCAATATTAAGCGGAACCGGGGTCCTGACAATTAATTAATAGGTTCATGTTATTTAGCTATCCCGCAATTTAAATGTTGTATTAACAAGGCAAAGCATGTCATCGGTTCGCTAGGCAAATTTAAATAGGGACAATATAAGACTAGAGTAGCCCGCATATGCGCTCCATATTTAATTAGCAGGTGGGTCGATAAAATACCCTTAAACACATGAATATGTATGCGATCATGAACAATTTAATATGCAACATTTGATAATGTTGTATTATAAAAATAGGGGTCTCGGAAAGGGAATCACATTAGGGTTCGGCGATCTTGGGGTCCGATGGAATCGGTCTTCAGACTTCAGGATCAGTGTCTCAGATCTGGGATCGAGGTCTTCGGGGTCTCAGCCATCAGATCCAAGAAGGAGGACATGGGGTTCCATATCGGAGTACTTGTCGATGGTCTATCGAGTGTCGCCATGCTCATTCTCCTGATGTACCAGGCGGACGAGAAGATCATGTCGTATCTTGTCACCTCGCAGCTACATAGCTTTGATGTAGGTCTTGTCGTGGCCAGCCTTGGACGAAGAGGATTGGACGCGGAACACCAAGTGCACCGGAGTCCCAACAACATAAACACACGGGTATACGCATATGTGCACACAAACGAGTCTTCGAGCAGCACACCAATGAGCACCAACACCAGGATATGGCGGTCATCCAGGGCTTGGCATTGGAACCGGAAGGCGTCGAGTGATGCAGGGTCTTGTGCGCGCATGAGGTAGATCTTGCGGTTGAGGGGCGAGGTTGACTGGGAGACGACGGTTGGCGCCCGGATGCGTGGCAGAGAGGAAGGTGGAGGACAGCGACGGCGAGCTTCCTGGGGTGGCCGGGCTCTGCCAGAGGAGGTAGCCATGGTGGCTCATAGGCGAACCTGGAGGCGAAGGCGATGGAGATCGGCGGTGGTTTGCGGCTTGAGCAGGGGCAGCTCGAGGGCGCCTGTGGGAGAAGGGGCGAAGCGGCGGGCGGAGCCGACAGGGTCACGCGTGACTGGCGCGAGGCGGAGGCGACACGAGGCCCTGCGCGGACACGGAGAAGGCGGTCGAGGCGAGGTCGAGCTGCAGGGGCAGTGCTCATAGCCAGGCGAGGTGGAGCTCTGCGAGCTTGCCGCCGAGGAGGAGAGGCAGCCGCGGTGGTGGCCGGGGAGCGAGACCTAGGCGGTGCTGCGAGGTCGGACGCGTGGGAGGAGGTCGAGAGGGCAGCAGAGCTCTATGGGGCCGGGCGCTGCACTGGCGGCATTGGGACTTGGGGACGGTGTTGGCGTGGGGTCGGGCTCTGGCGGAGGGCGGACGAGCTTTTGTTGGTGATGAGAAGGACGACCGGGGGCAGCGGCGCCAGGAAGGGGTCGAGCGAGGCGGAGGGATCACGAGGTGCGGGGTGGGGATTTCGGGGGTGGGTGGTGGCATGGGCGGCACGACAGCTCACGTGGGCCTAGGGGAGTGCGTGTGTGTATAGCGTGTAGGTGCGTCGCAGGTGCCACTGCATTGCGTCGCTTGCGTCCCTGCGCGCGGGGTGTGTCGGGGTTGGGGTGCAGAAGCGTGGTACTCGCTAGGTGCCGGTGTCGGGTCGGTGGTAGGTGGGGGGAGTGGCTGTAGGTGGGGCATGGTGTGGATAAGGTCTAGGGTTTGGTTGGTTTTGGGTTGGGTCGGGGTAGTGGCTGGCTAGCTGGGCCACTGGCCTGGCTGGCTGGTTCCTCCTAACAAAAATAGTCTTTATTTTGTTTGTTCAATTATTTTTATACAAAATACTTTTGCAAATAGTTTTTAGACAAATAAAAGATCCACAAAAGACCGGGGTATTTAATTTGAAATAAAGACGAGGGATATTAAGAAAACAAATATAGGCTTTTATAAAATAGTTTTAGACAAACTTATGCATGATGATGATGCTCAAATGCAATGTGGCATGATGACATGAGAATGCAGTCATGATGATGCACAAAACAGAAACACCGAGCGATTTTCTAGTAGTGGTTTTAGCGGGGTGCTACAATTCGACACCACTAACAATAGATCTCGCCCTCGAGATCCACCTCATGGTACAGGGAAGAAGGTCGACGAGCGGATTGATCATGCTTCGTGTAGATCCTTGCGACACCACTAACAAAGATTCTTGCTCCTTCTTGAAGTCGTCGACACCACCAACAAGAGGTTGTTGTTCGCGTTCGTCGAGAGAACACTCCGGAGAAACAAAGACGAAGGTAGAGGTCTCGAAAGATAAGGCCACCTCTAACTTCTGTGAGAGGAGATAATAAGTGCAATCTAATCCACCTCAATGTACGAGAGCGAATAGAATGAGTAGTCGACATGGGGGCCAATCCATCACGCACCCAAACTATTACTCCGCACATACAGTACAAAAATCATGCAACCCATTCTCAGAATTTAGACTAAAGATCTTCACAAGTGATGTTTAGAAACAAAGGATTGATACAGATCTTCATCGGATCTGATGTAGACGATGTTGTCGCGTTGGAACACAATGGAAGATACAAAGAAAGATTTCAGTGGGTTTTGATCCACCGAAAGGTACAACAGATGAAGGTTACCCAGATATCATGAAGACCGGATGTGGAAACACCGTTGCAAGAGGAAGGAACCTAATTACCTGAAGGTACGACGAAAACCCAACCACGAGAAATCCTGGACTCGAAGAAAAGATAAGAGTAGATTCAAACACGCAGGGGTAAGAGGAGAATAGCACCGGGGTAAGGAGTAAAAGCAGAACTAATCAGATCTATCCAACCGATTTTCAAAAATAGTTTGACACTCTACAATGTCCGTTAGCTAGGTTTTCCTACAGGCTGGACCAGTGGGGTATCGCAACTGCTGAGCTCTGATACCACTTTGTAACACCCTCGAATCGTCCCTATGCAAGTTTTAGCGCTTCCCGCCAAACCCGCATAGAAACGATTCAAGGACGCCCACCAGGCACTTTCGTGCTGGTGGAAAACGAAGTAATATCATTACACAATAGTCCACGATGGAACCCACAGAATAGATATATATATACAGCAACGACTCATTGAGTCAAGAATACAGATATATAGTACAAAGATCCAAATCACCTTAAAAACGATACAGCATCCGAGTATGGATAAGAAGCAAATTGAGCTAAGATCCCTGAAGAATAACCAATGGCGTCCATAACCCTGCCCATGCCAAGCCGGAAGGGTCACCCTACTAACAACGTCGATCTCAAACCTGCTAAAATAAAAGGGGTGCCGACAAAGGGCAAAGGAAAAAGAGGAGCGTCAGTACTGAGGCCACTACACGGCGAGGCTAGAATTCGGCGGCTCTCGCCTACATAGGTATGGTGGATCAAGCGAAGCATGCACTAAACAACCTATAGAGACTCGATAAACTATCGGCTATTAGAGAGAGATAAGAAAGACCTATTCGGAACCAACCTTATACTAACACCAATCATACCCATCCTGATATTCCCCCTCGAGACCAAACAAGGAAGTCAAACCGAGGAACTCACACAGTTGGCAGTTTTATTCATTCCATTATAGTTGTAGCACTTACTAGTCAGATATAGATAGCACGAGTCATCCTGATAGCATAAGTAGTGGGCAGTTTTAGTTAACCATTCAGTTGTAGTTGTAGTACTTACTAGTCAGATACAATTAGCACGTGACATCCCAAACCCAGCAGTTGTTGGCACTTTTATTTCATTCCATTGGAGTTGCGATACTTACTAGGCAGGTATAACATGACACGATACACCCCAGTTCCACCAGTTGTTGGCACTTTTATTATCCATTCCATTATAGTGAAGCTGATTACTAGTCACATATTAAGTCAAATTTATAGCACTACTTTAGTTATGCTTGTCTATGATCGAGATATTGTGCTCCAAGTCGTCCATAACCGGACACGGCTTTGAAAGATTTACCTAGGGTGCACAAATAGCAATGCACACACGATCAACCTCGGAAAAACCAAATCAAAACCCAACGAGGCTTTCACGACAAAGCAATCACAGGATTCATAAAATATTTCAGGGGGCCACCCCACTAAGCTACCCGCAACAAAGTTGGCCAGCTCCAGAACGGACCCAGGGTTTGCGAGAACGGCTGTAAACGGCTGGGAACCCGAAAGTGTGACTGGGCTTGTCGATACCACGAAATCGTGCCGCGATCCAAAACAGTACAGGTGCTCCACGCACAATCGTAAATAAAGCAGTAAAGCATGGCATAAGTACATGATAGTAATAAAGCCCCAAACTAGTTTGTGGCCCCAAGAAATAAGAAATGAATCAAGCTCTGGCTAAGGGGGATTCATAGAGTCTCCCGTATGTGGATAGTGCGAATAGTCAAGGAACATGTATCAAGTACTCGGGGCCTACGGAACACAAGTGGACATGAAAAACCAAATAGCATATATTGCCCACCGGTGCCTCTTTCATTAGTTATCCAGCAATTTAATAGTTGTATTTAAAGTCATGATCCTCTCCACCGTAAAGCATCTCTACCATTTGTCATGTGCCAACTTGCCATCAACGGTGGAACGACAACAACGCGAAGCAACACATAAGCAAGCAAATACGACTCGCAAGGCCAGCTATCTATCAAACAACAGGCAATAGGATGTGTCCATGTCAATATAGGGGCTGCAAGGAGTATAAATGGTGCACGGAAACTAAAGCATCTCAACACGGATAACAATAGATCAACAGGAGGAAATAAAGACTATAAAAGAAAAATAGGTAGAAAGGGGGAGTTGCTCGCCTTGAAAACACTGCCGAAGGTTCATATCCGAAGAACTTGTCGATACTCGCATCCACTCAACGGCCTAATCCGTGAACAAAACACTAAAAGAAACACCGGATGCAATATTTAATAGTACGACAGAAGAATCAGCATGTATATGATATGATGCATGACATGGCAAGGATGTGATGCAACTAGGCAATATTAAGCGGAACCGGGGTCCCAACAATTAATTAATAGGTTCATGTTATTTAGCTACCCCGAAATTTAAATGTTGTATTAACAAGGCAAAGCTTGTTATCGGTTCACTAGGCAAATTTAAATAGGGACAATATAAGACTAGAGTAGCCCGCATATGCGCTCCATATTTAATTAGCATGTGAGTCGATAAAATACCCTTAAACACATGAATATGTATGCGATCATGAACAATTTAATATGCAACATTTGATAATGTCGTATTATAAAAATAGGGGTCTCGGAAAGGGAATCACATTAAGGTTCGGCGATCTTGGGGTCCGATGGAATCGGTCTTTAGACTTCGGGATCAGGGTCTCGGATCCGGGATCGAGGTCTTCGGGGTCTCAGCCATCAGATCCAAGAAGGAGGACATGGGGTTCCATATCGGAGTACTTGTCGATGGTCTATCGAGCGTCGCCATGCTCATTCTCCTGATGTACCGGGCGGACGAGAAGATCATGTCGTATCTTGTCACCTCGCAGCTACATAGCTTTGATGTAGGTCTTGTCGTGGCCAGCCTTGGACGAAGAGGATTTGACGCGGAACACCAAGTGCACCGGAGGCCCAACAACACAAACACACGGGTATACACATATGTGCACACAAACGACTCTTCGGGGAGCACACCAACGAGCACCAACGCAAGGATATGGCGGTCATCCGGGGCTTGGCATTGGAACCGGAAGGCGTCGAGCGATGCGGGGTCTTGTGCGCGCACGAGGTAGATCTAGCGGTTGAGGGGCGAGGTTGACTGGGAGACGACGGTTGGCGCCCGGATGCGTGGCAGAGAGGGAGGTGGAGGACAGCGACGGCGAGCTTCCTGGGGTGGCCGGGCTCTGTCAGAGGAGGTAGCCGCGGTGGCTCGCGGGCGAACCTAGAGGCGGAGGCGACGGAGATCGGCGGCGGTTCGTGGCTTGAGCAAGGGCGGCTCAAGGGAGCCTGTGGGAGAAGGGGGCGAAGCGGCGGGCGGAGCCGACGGGGTCGCACGTGACTAGCGCGAGGCGGAGGCGACACGCGGCCCAGCGCGGCAACGGAGAAGGCGGTCGAGCTGCAGGGGCGGTGCTCACGGCCAGGCGAGGTGGAGCTCTGCGAGCTCGCCGCCGAGGAGGAGAGGCAGCCGCGGTGGTGGCCGGGGAGCGAGACCTAGGCGGTGCTGCGAGGTCGGACGCGTGGGAGGAGGTCGAGAGGGCGGCGGAGCTCTGTGGGGCCAGGCGCGGCGCTGGCGGCGTTGGGGCTTGGGGATGACGTTGGCGTGGGGCCGGGCTCCGGCGGAGGGTGGACGAGCTTCTGTTGGTGATGAGAAGGACGACCGGGGGCGGCGGCGCCAGGAAGGGGTCGAGCGAGGCAGAGGGATCGTGAGGTGCGGAGTGGGGATTTCGGGGCTCAGGGATAGGTGGGCGCGTGCGTGGGCGGGCTGCACGACGCGGCCGCTGGGTGGGCCTAGGGGAGTGCGTGTGTGTATAGAGTGTAGGTGCGTCGCAGGTGCCACTGTGTTGCGTCGCTTGCGTCTCTGCGTGCGGGGCGTGTCGAGGTTGGGGTGCAGAAGCGTGGTACTCGCTAGGTGCGGGTGTCGGGTCGGTGGTAGGTGGGGGGAGTGACTGTAGGTGGGGCGTGGTGTGGATTAGGTCTAGGGTTTGGTTGGTTTTGGGTTGGGTCGGGGTAGTGGCTGGCTAGCTGGGCCACTGGCCTGGCTGGCTGGTTCCTCCTAACAAAAATAGTCTTTATTTTGTTTGTTCAATTATTTTTATACAAAATACTTTTGCAAATAGTTTTTAGACAAATAAAAGATCCACAAAAGACCGGGGTATTTAATTTGAAATAAAGACGGAGGATATTAAGAAAATAAATATAGGCTTTTATAAAATAGTTTTAGACAAACTTATGCATGATGATGATGATGCTCAAAGGCAATGTGGCATGATGACATGAGCATGCGGTCATGATGATGCACAAAACAGACACACCGAGCGATTTTCTAGTAGTGGTTTCAGCGGGGTGCTACATTATTTAAGCTCACTTGTGTCCCGTAGGACCCCGAGTACTTGATTCCCGTTCCTTGACTATTCACACTATCCACATACGAGAGACTCTACGGACCCTCCTTCGCCTAAGCTTGATTCACACTTTATTTCTTGGGGCCACAAACTGGTTTGGGGCTTTATTATTATCCTATACTTATGCCATGATTTACTGCTTTATTTACGATTACGCGTGGAGCGTATGTACTGTTAGGAATGTGGAATGTTTTCACGGTATCGACAAGCCTAGTCACACTTTCGGGTTCCCAGTCGTTTACAACCATTGGCACAAACCTTGGGTCTGTCTTAGAGCCAGCCAACTTTGTTGCGGGTAGCTTAATGAGGTGGCCCCCTCAAATAATTTATGAATCCTGTGAATACATTGTCATGAGGCCTTGTTGCTTTTTATTTGGTTCTTCCCGAGGTTGATCGTGTGTGTTGCTATTTGTGCACCCCTGCAGGGTAAATCTTTCTGAAAGCCGTGTCCACGATTATGGACGACTTGGAGCATAGTTTCTCGATCATAGAAAAGCATAACTAAAGTACCGCCTTTAATTTGACTAAGACATGAATAGTAAATAGGACACACCGATGGAATGGTTAAGAAAATTGCCAACGGATGGGATGTTCTTCTGCCTTCTCGTCGGTAAGCGAGAAGGAGGGCGAGCGATGTTTATTTATGTTGCTTAAAAACTATTGTTACTAATTAACGAGCGTCCGTCCATCTCTAGTTGGGCGGATATGTAGCGTGTCTCTATAGAACTGTTTAGCTATTATCTTTCACTACAATTGCGTCACCCCAGGTTTTCCTCTCTAGATGCATTAAGACTTGCTAAGTACCCCTAGGGTCTCACACGATAAATATTTGGTTCAGATGGACAGGTATACATACTCCCATGAAGGCTACTGGGTCGAAGAGACTGATGATGGTGGCAACGACTATCAGGTGTAGAGATTCTGGGGATGGAGACGCATGAGATCTATGGGCGAGATGTGTTTATTTTTAGGGCATCTTTTGCGAATTTGCTTCTTATCCGTAGTCGGATCATGTTTTCTGCTTCTGACATGGTTATACCCTGCGGGTACCCGATGTTAGCCTACCTGGTCCAGCCCGAAGGAAGGCCCACTCGACGATCTACCGAGGTCCATGACGCTCATGACGGTTCGGCTGGTACGAAGCCATGTGGACACGGACTCTCAAACGTACAAGACAAGGAAATCTCAAGACTAGAGTTTGAATACAACTTGTAACCTACTCGTATTGGCACCCGAGACCTAGCCTCCCCATATATAAAGGCTAGGAGGGTCCAACGAGGAGGGGACGACTACACACACGACCTAATCTCTCCACCCCCGATAGACTAGACCACAATAAATCTACAGATCTAGAACTCACCTCGACCAGACTCATACTTTCGCACACGCATCCACGCCAGATCGAATCTGTGCACCCTGTAACCTTCGGTTCCGCCGTAATCAAAGAGCAGACAAGCAGGAGTAGGGTTTTCCCTCCGGGGGCCTGAACCTGGGTAAATCTCGTGTCCCCTGGTTGCTTGTCTGTTAACCGTGCCACGATCTCCAGCATCCCCATCTTCTCCAAAACCCAAGTCCATAACAATAGGCATTGACAAGATTAAACCTCGTCAATTGGCGCCGACCGTGGGGATTGGGGCTGCTGATTGTGCGGTCGTGACGGTTCCGACCCGATCGATCTACAACTCCGCGGCGACGGAGAATCACCTCCTCTTCGGCGCTTTCGACTTCACCGCCCACTCGTCGGATACCATGAAGGATTTCGAGCCCGTAGGCGATCTTTGATTGCCGCAACTGGCCGCATCGGCTTCAGCGACCACGACTCGGGGGTCCCTCGACATCGGCGACCCAATGCGGTTTTCGGCTGCGATGACCCGATACATCCTTCGGATGCGGCGACCTAGCGTGGCCTTCGATTGCAACAATCTTCGGATGCGGAGCTCGCTATCGCCATCGACCTTAGGAACCCGTCGCTGCTATGACCGTGGTCCGCCGCGTCGACTACGTCCGCCGTGTGACCCGCTACCGCGTCGACTCCGTCCACGACAACTACCAATAAAGCTAAGTTTCCCTCTACTCAGAGCTGATTTCCTTTTTTAACTCGCACTCGAAACACTCGGGGGTTGCACCCTCTTCGAGTAACCTAATGTGCCATCGGCTCCACGCACTTGAAACACTCGGGGGCTGCACCCTCTTCGAGTAACCTAATGTGCCATCGGCTCCACGCACTCGAGCACCTCGAACGCGACAGCCCGAGTAGCTGATTCTGCCTGATCGTCGAATCCTTGAACTCTGAGTGCCTCGGCAAGGTACTGAGACTAAGGGTAATCAGGCTAACGAAAAGGCCTAGCATACAGTGCAAAAGTGTCGACTCGATTGGCACCAGAATCTTACTAAACAAGCCAAAAGGCAAATATTCCTTACAAGATACAAGTACTTCACAATTCTTTATGTTTTATGCAGCTTACAAAGACGTGATGTTGGCCACGCACCCGACTGATGCGACACTGGTCGCGCACCCGACAAAAGCAACGGTGTCGACTTCATCCGGAACATCGACTCCTTCCGGCTAGACTGCCGCATCACTCCGCTACGTCAACTCCTGGCTTCTTATGCGTGAGACAATGACTCGATGCACTTCCGGGTCAGTGGTTTCTCCTCGCATGAGTCTCCACTCGAGTCTGCGACTCGACTAGACACTTGGGGGCTACTCATGCGTGAGACACTCCTGGCTTCTTATGCGTGAGACAATGACTCGATGCACTTCCGGGTCAGTGGTTTCTCCTCGCATGAGTCTCCACTCGAGTCTGCGACTCGACTAGACACTTGGGGGCTACTCCTATCAGAGTACCGATGTATTTTGGTCAGTGATGCATACAGATTGCCGACTACAACTCAATGATACAAGACTCGAGTCTCTGCCCGAGTCTACGACTCCGCCAGACACTCGGGGGCTACTCCAAACTGGAGCGCTGGTCGCGCACACACAAGATCTTCGAGTCCGTAGTGGAGTCGAAGAATGGCTGAATTAAAGTCTCTGCTCGAGTCTACGACTCGAACAGACACTCGGGGGCTACTCCCATAAGGAGCGCTGGTCGCGCACCTTATAGTCCATTGTGTTGACTACGTCCATGATGTCGATTCCTTTACAACAGCCGAACAAATTCAGCTGACCCGATGAACTTCCGGGTGAAGTGCTTCGCACTCGACACAACTTTCGACTCTGACATCCAAATACAAGGTTCAAGACAACTAAGTCTCCACCCGAATCTACGTTTCGGATGGACACTCGGGGGCTACTGACATGGTTATACCCTGCGGGTACCCGATGTTAGCCTACCTGGTCCAGCCCAAAGGAAGGCCCACTCGACGATCTACCGAGGTCCATGACGCTCATGACGGTTCGGCTGGTACGAAGCCATGTGGACACAGACTCTCAAACGTACAAGACAAGGAAATCTCAAGACTAGAGTTTGAATACAACTTGTAACCTACTCGTATTGGCACCCGAGACCTAGCCTCCCCATATATAAAGGCTAGGAGGGTCCAACGAGGAGGGGACGACTACACACACGACCTAATCTCTCCATCCCCGATAGACTAGACCACAATAGATCTACAGATCTAGAACTCACCTCGACCAGACTCATACTTTCGCACACGCATCCACGCCAGATCGAATCTGCGCACCCTGTAACCTTCGGTTCCGCCGTAATCAAAGAGCAGACAAGCAGGAGTAGGGTTTTCCCTCCGGGGGCCTGAACCTGGGTAAATCTCGTGTCCCCTGGTTGCTTGTCTGTTAACCGTGCCATGATCTCCAGCATCCCCATCTTCTCCAAAACCCAAGTCCATAACAATGGGCATTGACGAGATTAAACCTCGTCAGCTTCCGCTTGATACTCTATTGTGTGATGTATGAGGATGTATCCTAAACTATTATATCTATTTAGGATATTTGGATCTCTTCCTATGGCGTTGAATATTTCTATTTCTTCAGTTTTTAGATGGTGTGGATCTGATGTCTTTTGTATGTCGCTGACATACATACTCACTTTTGTATATTTTTGATCACTTTACATGTCGACTACGCCACTCTCTCTAGTCCCGATATTCTAAAAAGTGGGTGGGATGGTTGGCCGGTACCATGCCCTACTCCACGAGGTGGGTCTACTGTGTGTGGCTGCGCGGCCTCACGGTAGTACATCCTGACCACTTTTGGTTCATCCAGGCTTGAGCTTAGAGGGTAGGGTCTGAGGTATTACAATTGGTATTAGAGTCATTCCGCCCTTCAGGGTCTCAGCCAAGATGGTCGTTGTCAGTCTAGAAAATATTTTTGGTAGTTATGTATATTAGGGAAAAACTAAACGTGAAAGTAGGACTACTTCCATTTTTCTTCTTACCCACTCACCCACCCTTTTCTGGTAAGAAAGTGTAACGTTTATCAATTCTCATCTAAAAAATTCAAACTAGGATTCACATGTTTGGGGTTTCCGTAGTACCATAGGATGTGGGTGTTAATCCTTTGTTGATCTGTTGCACCCAACGTTGTTGTAGCAATCTTCCTTTGGTTATCAACTGTTGGTACATCCCATACCGACAGGCTTATGTGAACACCGACGCGATCTATCCAACTCTTTGTAAACCGATGCAATATGTCTTACTCTTTGTTAACGGCACAATCTTGTTAAGGGTGTTCTTCCTTTCTGCATGCTTTGACAGAATGTGGAGTTGCTAATATCTATCCGTTAAGTTGTTTTTCGCATCTAGTTGGCATTTTAATGCCCAAAAATGCGGATTTTTTCTTTGATACATCTGTGTTTCCACACTCCTTTTCAGTCGTGTGTGATATAATATTCACCTTCTTCATCGACATGTCCATGCTAACTCGATCTTTTGGTACCGGCGCTTCAGTCTGTAGTTTTTACTTCATCTTCAAATTCTTTTGGGCTAAATACATAACATGTGTCGATCTGATGCTTGCGATTCTAATCTGGCTCTCGGTATAGCTATATAACACTTATCATGAGTGGAATATGGTCAATACTATAAATCTAATCCTCCAAATGATGGCGGTTATCTCTTGTGATTTTGAGTTATACCGTGATCATATCTACATCATATTCAAGTATCTTTGGCAATCTAGAGGTTTCTTAAGGCACTATAATGGATTTTCATCTGATGATTGTGTTTTATACCTCTTTTGAACTCCATATTTGCGCAGGTTCTCTTGGATACAAGAGAATCCCATCCTTTCATCTCCAATAGCTCTGCTTAAATGTATGAGTTATCATCGATTATTTATCCAATATCTTTTTATCTTTCTAACCGATGATCCGGTCGACAATGTGAATCAGGCGGCATCTCTGTTTCTCATCCGAAGGACCAGATAATCTATTCTACCAATGCATCTATTCCAACACAAATCCTTGCTCTTAATGTTTGATCTTTCAAAGAGTGTTGAGCTCAGAAAGTGTTTTGAGCATTTGTTCGTTCTCTCCCCCCTTGAACTTGGTATTCTTGGAATATCTCGTTAAATTTATGGTGGTATATCTTGATGATATGCTTGCCTATTCTATATCAATGTAAGATCATCTTCCTCTATTTATAGCAAGCTTCGTGAACACCGCCAATGTGCAAAATTCTCAAAGTACGAGTTCTGACTTTTTGAAGTCACCTATCTTGGCCACGTCCTTTTGCTAAATACATTGCTACCACTCTAGAATCATCAAGTCAATTGTTAATTCCATCCTTCAAAATCCAACCAACTCCAGAGCTTTTCCCTAGGTTTGGCAAGTTATTATCGCTATTCTATTAAATACTTCCTCAAGATGGCTAAATCTCTCTTAGATCTTATCAAGAAGGACGAGAAATTCTTTGGTCTTCTGGTCGTCAAGAAACCTTTTTAAACCCTCTCGCTTTATCTTCTATACTCAATCCGCTGGATGCCGTGAAGACTTTTTAGATCTTTTGTAATCTTTCTACTCAAGTTGGTGCTATGTTTTTCTTTATCTGTTGAATCTTGCATCCGTTCTCCGTAATATTCCTTCATATCTTTTACAATGGCTTGGGACTTCCGACACAACGATAACATCATCATCTTTATCTACTTTGGATTCGACAAAGTGTTGGCATCACCTCCTTGTTTTCTTATGAAGCTTCATGAATTCTGCTTGTCAAGATCTTCATTCTAAATTTCTGAGAGTTGGTTGCATAATTTTCCTATTCATCTTTGGAGTAATGCTTTGGATGCGCTATGGACTGATCCCCATTCAACTACTCTTATCATTCGCCCTTGTACATTGAATTGGTGGATTAATGCGATTTAACTCATTCCACGGAAGTTATAAGTGGCCTTTATCCCTTGATACTTTTACTTACATCCTTGTTTCCGGAGTGTTCTCTCAAAAACATAATCAAACAACCTCTTGTTGGTGGTCTGGTATATTTCTAGACGGAGCAAAGTCTTCAATGATTCGGTGGAAGCAAATGCAAAATCGTCTCCGTCCTCTTCATTCTACCGGTGCTCGACATCTTCAAACAAGAAGGATGGAAGATATATCTGACTTCAATGGTCAAATACTTTTCTCTTGGTAAAGCCAATTATGGTTGATGCCATCAATCGCAAAATCTATCACAATAACCTCACGGTTAAAGGAAGCAATAAGCATCTCTACAATAAACGTCAGATATTCAACATTCAACTTCTTCCTCAGGATTCCACCACCTACTAGCGTCACCTCCTTATCGTGAAGATAAATCCACGCACCTCAATTGCGTGATCCTTTGGTTCTTACCAGTTCAAGAAGAATCTAATCCGAGAATTCAGGAACCCAGATCTTTTTCGTGGTATCAAGGAACTCTATTGTTTGAAGGCAATATTGTTTCTCCAAACTTCATTTCTTAAAACTAAGGGAAGAAACAATGTTATTTATCATAGTGGGGTATAACTTCCCCAAAGTTGATATTTTCTTCCGGCGAAACAAACAATCATATTCACATGCATCTGTGCTCTTTAATCCTAACGATGTGTCTTTTCTTTGTCCTTGATATATCGTCCTTTCAAAATTCTTTCAAGAAGTGTGTCTATTCTTTTATCGTGTTTCTCGAGAGTAACGAAGCTATGTTCATCCTATCTTTCTCGTCTCACAATAATTCTCGAAGTTCTTCAAGTCCTTTGTTTCTAAGAAGAAAAACACAAGACTCGCAACAAGTGTAGCAAGTTTTGGAAGGTGTAATGGTCACACTATTCGGTTGAGAAATCATCTTGCGAACGTGAGGATCACCTTTGTTCTGAACACCCGCCTCTCTTTGTGTATTTTTCTTTTTCCTAGGAATCTTGGGGCGAGATTCTTGTTTAGTGCGGGAGAGTTGTAGCATCCCAATTTATCTAATAATTGCAAATGCTTCTTGCCTAGTATATATATTGCTACTTCATTCATATAATAATTGCATTGCATAATATCATGCTCATGTCACCATGTCACATTGCATTTGAGCATCACATAAAACCCTCTTATTTGGTTCTTCTCTTCATATGCATGGGTTATTAACTGTATTTGCCGCTTTATATACTATAGTTGGTTCTTGATATATTGCTTGATGCCCAAGTTGAGATGGGGGCATATCTTTTCAAACTCCGCCACCATTCTTTTGGCTCTATCTATATATTCCACCATCCTAATTATATATGAGTCATTGCATTTGTATTGGTATTTAAATCTAGCTCATATATGTTGGAATGGATCCATTTCTTATCTACATGCTCCCATATGTGTCATATGTTGTTTTCACAATATTCCTATGAAAGTCCACATGGCCACCTTTGCATGCTGTGTGAGTAGTGCTCTCTCCATTTTGCCATATGGGTTTTATTTGGACCAAGATCATGTTTGAAGGTAATTGTGGCTACATGGTATATCTAGTGGGACACACACACACTAGCATGATCCGCCTTTATTCAAATAAGGACATGATCCAACTATACGCCATGTGGGGTGGTAAAGCTTTATTAAGCTTTCCTATATTTGTTTTCAAACTCATTTTGGGAAGTTGTTGAATCATGTCCACTGTCATGGTGGTCGAAATTCTGGTTGTTTTCACAAGTAGGAAGCTTTTGTTCAATGTTGCATGGGCCATGCACACTTGATTCCTTCCACCCCCTTCCTCTCTTTTGATCTCACATGTTTTGTTTGGAAAATCCAATCAATCCTAGTCTAATATACACCTCCTAGTTGACCACCCCTTCCCTCCATTTTTGTTTGACCTACTCTGTTTCAAATGATCTGCATATAGCAGGTTGTTTTGAATTTTGAAACAATAAGAAAACACCAAAAGAAAATGGAAAGAAGAGAAGGAGGAGAGAGGCCTTACCCTGGTGCAGCATCCCACCAGCGTAGCCCAGAACTGGCCCAGCAGCGCGACACCCTCTCCCGGCCGAGCTTTCCTCTCCCCAACCCATACCCCTTCGATGTCGTTCCTCCTGTTCTTCTTCCCCGTCCGCTACCTTTTCTATGTAGCCTAACGGAGGAGCAGGTAGACCTTCCTCTCCCATCATCCACGTCAGCGGCCGTGTTCTTCTTATCCCCTCAGCGCTGCGTCGTTCCCTGGAACCCTACCCGCCTCCCATTTTCCCCTCTCCACGAAAGCTTCAAGCCACCGCCATGTGTCGCCGCTCGGCAAGCCCGCAATCCTGACGAACCATGTCGTCTCGGACCACGTATGTGAATCAAGGGCTTTGCCTCACCTATCTCTTCGATCTTATGCACGGATCAAGGAGGAGGTGCCCCAGGGATGGTGCAATCATCCCCGCCACCACCGTGTCCGCACCGGCCACCGCATGCAGCTCCTTCCTCACCGACACGTCCTCTTCGTCTCAAAGCCGACCCACCTCACCAACAGGCCCTAGGTGATCAAATCCGGCCATCCTTGTCCTCTTTAACCTTGTGTGCAATCTAGGCTCTCCAGAGATCATCGCCGTCCGCTGCACGCGGCGCGCGCTCGAACGGACACCACACGCGCAATAGGAGCAGCACCGCCGTCCTTCTGTTCCCCGAGTTCTACCGGTCATCCTAGTCCTTCCCTGGCGCCACCCTGCAACCCAACACGTAGAGTAATCTCCTAGAAACACGTAGATTCAAATGGCGCTCGAAATGGTTGCTTAAATCTCTCAGAATCATCCGTGAAAACCAGTAAGCTCTCGCAACGAAACTGAGCCTTTTCTGATAGTTTCGCGCACTCGTAGCACCTCTTTTTCCCCGGTTCCTACCCTCCTCCTCGGTCAGTATATTGCTTAGCTATTCATCCTGTCGTAATCTTGGAATACCCATCCTTCTTTTGCAACAAACGATGCCTCAATCCGAGCTTTGTAGCTCTCCAGATCGTCTGACGAAGATGGATAAAAATATCTGCTAAACTGTCAGAGTTTCAGTTCGTGTCATCAGTTCCATCACCGCGCCGCGCACCCCCGTTCCTCGTCGACTTATCGTCTCTGTAGCACTCCTTAGAAGATACTTCCTAAACCATTGTTGTAGGTATATCTACCCTCTCCGTTTTGTGTTTTTGCGGCATCGCGAGATTCGCCGCGGTTTCGTCGCAAAAATCATCCAAAGTTGGCTTCAGCTAGAAGTGTTTTGCAAATCGATATTCAGTTTCGTCAGGTTCCAATCGATCAGTTCTTGACATTATGCAAAAAAAACCTGTAAGTTTTGGTCGATCAAACACAAGTCTCCGCGTCCCACGTGTCACCCCCGCTCTGTCCTGCGCGTGCAGTGGGCCACGTAGCAACCGGCCCCACTGGTCGGCCGTCTGAGGGTAAACCCATGCCGACTAAGAAAAACCCTGTGATGTTTTCTAAATCAAATAAAAATCTAAAAATGTATATAAATTAAATAAATTTATATCTTTTTGAATATTTCAAATTTGATTTTTTTTGCAAAACGAAATATAATTAAAATTTAATTGTGAATTTAACCATATTTTCAAATTTGATCAGAATCAACTCTAACTAGTCAAACCGTTGACATTTGATCCATTTTTAATATAATTTGATTTAAATATTATTTTAAATTCATAATTCCATCTATAATATATGTTTTTGGATCAGAAAAACATCACGAATCTGTTTATGCTATTTATAATTTCATTTCAGCAATTTAAAATTTCAAAATAATTTAATTGCTAATAAATGCCATTTTCTTAATAATTGCATATCTTCAAAATCATAACTCCGAATTTGATATATAATATGTCTAAATCAATCAGCGCGATGAGCCCGTTATGATTATGTATTCCATGATATGAATTCAAGCATGCATCATATAAATATTAAATAATGAGAACTATTTATGGGAGTAAAACATGTTTAAAGAAATTAATAAAGTGCTCTATTTCTTGTTTCACATCTTACCCATGCCATGCTATCTTGTACTCCCTCCATCCCAAAATATATTGCGCCTAAGGTTTAGTCAAAAGTCAACGTTTTTTAAGTTTAATCAAGATTATACAAAAATATATAATTTTTTACAATACCAAATCAATTTCAATAGATTTATCATAAAGTATATGTTCTTAATGTGTCCATTCCATAATATAGATATACATATTTTTTCTATATATTTGATCGAACTTAGGAAGATTTGACTTTTGACCAGTCCTTATGCGCCTTATATTTTGGGACGGAGGGAGTACCATGCAATTGTTCATCTTTTCATCATGGCATACCTTGTTTGCTTGTTGCATATGATCCATATAATTGTGTAATGTATTTATTGCTTCATTGTGTGTTTGGTTTTTATCCGGATAGACGCTAAGCAAGGAGAATACCAGGAGCCTTAGGAGTATTACCTAGATCCTTCTTATTCTGCAACTGAACTGCCATGCAAGCAATTCCCCATGCTTGCATACATATAGTACCAATGCTTGTATCTTACTCTTGCATCATTGAGTCACGATTGCATTAAATTGAATCACAAGTATTGCATAACATTTACTTTTAAACCCGACCGAAGCTTGTATCTCAATCCCATGAGCCATTCTGCAGGAGTTGTTTGAGCCATGCGAGTCGTAGAATTGCATGTGTAGGGTTTGTGCGAGTCTTTGGATAACGAGCTACCTAAACAACTTAATCTGAGTAGTAATAGAATAACTAATGAAAGAGGTACCGGTGAGCATTATCTTCTATTTGGTTCTTTAAGCTCACTTGTGTCCCGTAGGACCCCGAGTACTTGATTCATGTTCCTTGCCTATTCACACTATCCACATACGAGAGATTCTACGGATCCCCCTTCGCCTGAGCTTGATTCACACTTTATTTCTTGGGGCCACAAACTAGTTTGGGGCTTTATTACTATCTTATACTTATGCCATGCTTTACTGCTTTATTTACAATTGCGTGTGGAGCGCCTGTTCTGTTTAGGAATGTGGAATGTTTTCGCGGTATCGATAAGCTCAGTCACACTTTCGGGTTCCCAGTCGTTTACAACCATTGGCACAAACGTGGGATCCGTCTCGGAGCCGGCCAACTTCATTGCGGGTAGCTTAATGGGGTTCCCCCCTAAAATAATATATGAATCCTATGAATGCATTGTCGTGAGGCCTCGTTG
Source organism: Avena insularis (assembly GCA_023614405.1). Lineage (NCBI taxonomy): Eukaryota > Viridiplantae > Streptophyta > Magnoliopsida > Poales > Poaceae > Avena > Avena insularis. Next base: position 473,196,482 of record CM042694.1, read on the forward strand.
CTTTTTATTTGGTTCTTCCTAAGGTTGATTGTGTGTGTGGTTCTATTTGTGCACCCGTGCAGGTTAAATCTTTTTGAAAGCCGTGTCCGCGGTTATGGATGACTTGGAGCATAGTTTCTCGATCATAGACAAGAATAACTAAAGTATCACCTTTAATTTGAATAATACATGAATTGTAAATAGTACAACACCCATGGAATGGTTAATAAAATTCTCAACGGATGGGATGTTCTTCTGCCTTCTCGTTGGTAAGCGAGAAGGAGGGCGAGCGATATTTATTTATGTTGATTAAATAACTATTGTTACTAATTAACGAGCGTCCGTCCATCTCTGGTTGGGCGGATGTGTAGCGTGTCTCTATAGAATTGTTTAGCTATTATCTTTCACTACAAGTGCGTCACCCTAGGTTGTCCCCTTAGATGCATTAAGACTTGTCGAGTACCCCTAGGGTCTCACACGATAAATAATTGGTTCAGATGGACATGTATACTCTTAGGAAGGCTACTGGGTCGAAGAGACTGATGATGGTCGCAACGACTGTTAGGTGTAGAGATTCCGGGGATGGAGATCCATGAGATCTGTGGGCGGAATGTGCTTATTTTCAGGGCATCTTATGCCAATTTGCTTCTTATCCGTAATCGGATCATGTTTTCCGCTTCCGCTTGATACTGTATTGCATGATGTATGAGGATGTATCCTAAACTATTATATCTATCTAGGATATTTGGATCTTGCTATATGACGTTGAATATTTCTGTTTCTTCTGTTTTTAGATGGTGTGGCTCTAATGTATTATGTATGTCGCTGATATACATACTCATTTGTGTATGTTTTTGATCGCTTTACTTGTCAACTATGCTGCTCGCTCTAGTCCCAATGTTCTAAAAAGTGGCTGGGATTGTTGGCCGGTAGCGTGCCCTGCTCCACGAGGTGGGCCTACTGTGTGTGGCTGCACGGCCCCACGGTAGTACGTCCTATCAGCTTTTGGTTCATCTAGGATTGAGCTTAGAGCATAGGGTCCGAGGTATTACAACCTTGAATGCGGGTTCAGAGTCAGAATCTGCTTCTTCGAAGCCGGCATCTCTGAGGGATCGACCTAGCGCTGGCTCCTAGAACTCTTCATTGTAGAGGACCGCTTCGGCGAAGGTGGCTTCGCTCATCTCGCACTCCCTTGCCTTTGTGAAGCTTCTGGCAATAGTGATGATGCCCTTTGGTCTGGGTATCTTGAGCTTGTTGTAAATGAAGCATGGCATGGCGAGGAAGGAGTGGAAGATGTCGCATCCGAATATGATGTGGTACACGCTCTTGAAGGGCACCACTTCAAATGTCATGCGCTCTTGGTGGTAATTGTTGACATCACCAAAGGCGACCGAAAGGGTGATGCAACCAAGGGAATTAGCTTGCCGGCCAGGAACAACGCCATGGAACACGGTGTTGCTATTCCTTAGATGGGTATCCGTCAAGTTCATCTTGTTTAGTGTATCCAGGTACATGATATTGATACTGCTTCCACTGTCCATGAGGCACCTGGTGAACTCACTGTCGTCAATCAAAAGGTTGATGACTATGGCATACTGGTTCTCTGTAGGGATGAGCTCTAGGTGATCTTCTCTGTCCCAAGTGATTGGAATCTCCGACCACCTGACGTACTGGGGAACTGGAGGGAGGGTAGCCATCAGTATCCTTAGTGAGGTTTTCTAGGCCCGGACAGTGGGAGTACCAAGGAAGGTATGGTAGACTAGAACCTTCTTTTCAAAGGATTCTTGCCCTTGCCATCGCCCTTGTCGGCGGGTTTAGGGTCTGCATCCTCGTCCATGTCATCTGAATCCTTGGAATCTTCCTCCTTTTTCTTCCCTTTGCCCTTTCTATGGAGTCTGTTCTTTCAACTTTGCTTGTAGCCGGACTCAGGGTCCTCCTTGAGGTTGTTGACAAACTTGCATTAGCGGTTGGGGTGGGTGGCCTTGCCGTTTGTGTTGAGGTGGACGAAACACGACATATCGCGGTACTCTTTGTATGTCTAGGGAACACGGGGTGCTGAGGGTGTAGGGTCACTCCTCTGCTATCCACGGCTAGCTCCCTGGCCACGGCCACGCTGCCTACTATCGCCTCTGCCAGCAAACATCGTGGTAACCATGTCCGCTGCTTGCTTTTCTTATGGAGGATTCTTCTGCTTGTTATTGTTGTTCTTCTTTGCTTGGGTAGGGATGGCCAGGGCCGGCAACGAACCACGATCATCGTCATCAGCGGCAGTGAATTTGCTAGCCATGGAAATCATCGAGTTAAGGTCGAGCTTGCCATTATCCTGGTGGTTCTTTAGTGTATGTCGGAGCAATGTGCTCTTCTCCAGGCCAGCGATGAAGGCAGCCATAGCGGTTTGATCGTGCACTCCCGTGCATGAATTTTTCATATCAAGACAACGGGATAGGTAAGCATGAGAGGATTCATACTTTTCTTGTACACACCACTATAGGTCACCGATGGTGCAGGGACGTTTGTACGTACCCTCGAAGTTCTTGGTGAGCGCTTCATGCATGTCCAACAAATTGCAGATTGATTTCTCCGGCAAGTCGTTGATACATTGTCGGACAGTGTTGGTGAGTATAAGTGGGAGGTACTTGATGGCGACATTGGGGTTTCCCCCAGCGATGTGAATCGCTTCGCTGTAGTCCTGCAACCACATGGTTGGCCTGGCAGTGCCGTCATAGGGCTTGATTGTCTTGTCAATCCAGAGACCCTTGGGGTAAGTTGTGGCCCTGATTACCGATCCGAAACAACATGGCCCTAGGTATGGGCGTTCTCAGGATTCTTGAATCTTGTCTAGTCGTGAACACTCATCGTACAACTCCGGTTGCTTCCCCTTTCCGCCATGGGGACGAGATTTGTGATGTGATCCATGGGACCTGCCATGTCCTATGCCATGGTGGCTACTAGGTGGCGACGGTGGCAGCAGTGGGTTGGCCTTCTTGCTGCTCCCTCCATGTGAATCCTCATGCCTGTCACAATTACTTATCGAATGTGGTGCTTCCTTGTGGGATCTACTCTTGTGTCCTTCGTTGTCGCTGCGCTCCACGTCATGCCGGGACTACTCCCCCTGGTCGCGTATGACGATACCGACCTGGGGACACCTAGGAGGTGGCATGCTCGTACAGTGGCGTGGATGTGATTCATCATGATGTCGGGACCGCGAGGGAGGTGTCCAGTGATGAGGGTGAGCCTTGTCTCTATTGCTGGAGGAGATTGGGATGGCGTCAGTCCTATTGCGTGCATCTCTCCGCCTTCGCTCTATGGAGCCCGTGTGGGATCCTTCACCACAGGGAGATCTTGGCCTTCGGCAGTTGTGCATGCTTGCCTAGCAAAGACCCGGATTGGACTCGAGCCTTTGTGAGGTGGCCTTCTCCTGCTGCTTGCAAGCCTTGGCTACGAGGTCGTAGACCTGAGCCACCGCTTCTGGCGACCTGTCCTGTTCGAGGAGGGTCTTGGCAACGAGCATGTTGAGGGCGGGAGTTGGCATTACTTGCATCCCCTCTGAATCAATGTATGGGGTGGCTTTTGCCGATTTTGACGCTTCCCATCCTAACTTGCGCTGAATGCCAAGATCGCCGATGATATGAGCTGGTGCCTTCTCCGCCTTGTGCTTTAACAACAACTGCTTGTATTCAGCCTCCATTGCTCTTGCCACCTTGATTGATTATTGCACCTTGGCCAAATCCCTATCCAACTGGGTGCCTTACTCTATGATGCACTTGGCCTCCGCGAGTATCTCATCGCGTTTGTTGTCGAGCTCCGTGACACTCCGGATATGGGTGGCGGTTAATGGCTCGACAAGGAGCGGGTCGTACATCACCTTGTCGGTTGGAGTGACCAAGGGGTTTCCAGCTACTGACATGGACAACAGTGGCGGTATGTTTGCAGTGTTCGCAACACGTGGTCCGGTGGTGAGTTCCTGCGGCTATTGCGAGGGAATAGCCAGAGGCGGCATGGCTTTATCCAGACCCATGGGATCAACTGGTTTTTTGCCTTGTGCTGCCGCAGATCGTGCGTCTGTCGCTGCTGGCGGAGTTTTACTAGCAACCTGGTTCTGCTGGTCTTCTTCTATCATGTTCCTGATGGCCACCAATACCTGGCAGGAAGTGACAGCCTTCTCGGCAAGCTCCTCCCCTCGAACTCCTTTTCAGTCTCCCTCATAGCAGCATCATATTCCTTCGAGTTAGAGCATCTGCACTCATAACCCCCATACGGGCTCCGGCGTGGCCCGTTTTTGGCCCGTATGGGGGGCCACCGACGTGAAATCGGAAATGGGGGCGCCGCCTTCCCAGCCGTGGCCTCCAAAGTAAACACATATTTTAATAAAATAATATTTAAATAGGGAGAACCTAATTTTATTACATAATAAAAATAGAAAATTAGTCATAATCATGCCTCCTGTAGTACTCGTCCTCTTAGTCATCGTAGGAGTCGTCGTCTTCATCGTCGGTCGGCGCACGCTCTAGCCTCGGCGGTGTTGGCCGGCCACGATCGCGCCACATAGAGCGATCGCCGAAGAGCGATCGCTGCTTTGGGGACAGGTTGTAGCATCCCAATTGTCTAACAATTGTAATGCTACTTGGTCTAGTAATATAATGGCTACTTCCTATATATAATTGTTGCATCATAAATTATATCATGCTCATGTCATCATGCCACCTTGCATTTGAGCATCATATAAAACCCTTTTCAATTTGGATCTTCTCTCATATGCATCATTAATTGTATTTGCCTCTTGATATTGTATTTGGTTATTGATATATTGTTTAAATGGCCAAGTTGAGTTGGGGGCATATCTTTTATTCTACTCCACCACCCTTTCTTTTCACCACCTTATAATTCCACCATCCCATTATCCATGAGCTTGTATTTTATTTTCTTTTGGTATTTAATCTAGCTCATGGGAGATAGGGTGGATCCAATTCTATAAATTCTTTTGCTTGGCCTTTATTCCACTTCTTGGGAATGCATAAGAATAATGCCATGCTATTATTTTTGTTTTCACAAGAATTTAACCAAGGCATTTATTATTTTTGCATGGGCCATGCAAGAGTACCACCACTTTAGCCATTTGTTTCTCTCTTGGTTTAAATGGGTTTTCTCTTTGAGTGATCTTCTCCTTCCCTCACCACCATCTCTCTCTCTACCACTCTTCATGCTTGATCTTGTTTGGTTCATGTTAAAACCCTACACCCATCCCCCATCCATGCAAGCCATGTGTGGGCATATTCTACCCTTATCTCTAAAACCCTAAGCCATCACCCTCTCCTCCCTCTAACCTAGCTAACCCAAACCCTAAACCTATTTCCCTCTCTAATCTAACCCTAGTTACACCCATCACCCCTCTTCTCACCCTCTCCTCCCACCATGCCGAGGTGCCCCCTCTCCCTACCATGCAGGCCCCACCTAGCCACCTACTCCCCTGGCCGAGCTACCCTCCTACCCCAACCCTAGCACAAACCCTAACCCGAGCCTCCCCCTAACCAACCCTAGCTACACCCGAGTTTTCCTCTCCTCTCTCTTTCTCTCTCTCTGTCGTGCCTGTCCCACCTGAGCCTGCCCTATTTGGTCGCGTCCTGGCCCACCTGCCATGCCCTACCTGCCCAAGACGAGCTCCAGCTCGAGCACGTGAAGAGGAGAAGGAAAAAGGTGGCCGAAGCCACCTTTATCTTCAACCGGATCCCCACGGCGCCTCCCCCTCCTCTTCTACTTATCCTCTTTCCCCACGTCTCCTCTGCCTCTCCCAGATCTACCCCAGGGCCTTGCCCTCTCCCCTCTTTTCTCCACCGACAACATCTCCCTCTCGCCGGACACCGTCTGCACCACCGTCGTGTCTTCGTTCCAACCGGCCTTGGCGTGGAGGTGGTCAAGGAGGCCGAGGAGGTTCTTCGCTTCGCCAGAGCACGACGGCGAGGAGGAGAAGCCCACTTCTTCTGCAGCAAGCGCGCCGCCGAAACCCTAATCTCGCCGGCCGTCTGCATCGTCGCCGATCCCCTGCGTCCCAAGCCGTTCCGCCACCACCGACCCACTCTCGGTGAGCGCCCGACCCTCCCAGACACCTCCGCTAGCCGATCTGTTGCCTGTTCGCGTTGTGCGTTTCGTCGAGCGCTCTCGGCGCGGCGAGCTCCCGTCGTCGAGGACCGTCCTCTCGTCGCGAGAACCTTACCTAGCCGCGCCACAACAACCTACCAACAACCCCTTGAGTCAGAGCGGTCACCGCCTCCGCACGTGCACCAGATCGTGGGTTCGATTCACCGCCGCGCGCTGTCGCCGTTCTCTGTCAGTTTCGTCAAAAACCGCGAGAAGAGAAACAGTGCACGTTGACACTTTGCACTCACCCCCCCAACCTTTTTATTCCTAAACCCGGTCAGCCTACCCCAGTCGGCCTCCCTGTGTTTTTTGCAGAACCCCCCTCCCATGTTCCACCGCCTCAACCCGCACTCCCTCGGATCTGCCGCGTGTCACGCCCGGCTGAAGGCGCGTGTGTCGCGTGTGGGTCCGGGCTCACTCTGCTTGTCACTGGGTGCCAAACCGCGGTGAGAAAAGCTTTTACCGCCAGATCATCCAGTCAGCCCTTTGGCCCGTGTATACGTGGCTGAGTGCGTGTGAGTGACAAAAGGCTTTCTTTTTTACATTTTAATTTAAACTTTTCAAAATTAATTTAAATTCAAATTCAATCTGTTTTTAAATAACTTTTGAATTATAATTCCAAATTAAACATGTAATATATGTTTTGAAATCAGAAAAATGTGAGGAATTCAAATATGCTATTCAAAATAATGTTTGAACACTTTAATTTTCGAGTTGATTAAAATTACAATAAAATGCCCCTTTGCCTTAATTTATTAATAACTTTTGTTTTATAACTCCGCATTTGACATATGATATGTCTAAAATGATCAGCTCAACGAGACCTTTCTGTTTATGCATTCCATGTTCTGAATTGCAGCATGCATCATGTAAATATAAAGTATACAGCAACTTATTTGAGTATAAAATGTGACTAAAACTCCATAAAATGCCTTATTCTTGTACCCCACACCTCACCCATGCCATGCTACATTATTGCCATGCAAATTGTGCATCATTCATCATGGCATGATTGTTTGCTTGTCGCATTTTATTTATATGTTTGTGCACTTTATTTATGTTGGCCCTTGTTTGTTTGGTTCTTCTTCGAATAGACGCTGAGCAGGGGATATATCAAGAAACCCAGGAGCACTACCCAGATCCGTCTCTCGCTTCAACTGAGCTGCCAGGCAAGCACTACCACATGCTTGCATACATATAGTACCTATTGCCTCTATCTTATTCTTGCATCATTGAGTCATGATTGCATTAAACTGAATCCCAAGTATTGCATAGCCTTTACTTTTCAACCCCACCGAAGCTTGTTCCTCCATCCCATGAGCCATTACTACAGGAGTTGTTTGAGCCATGCGGGTCGTAGAACAGCATGTGTAGGGTATGTGAGTGTCTGATGGATAACGAGGTACCTATACAACTTAACATGAGTAGTAATGGGATAACTAATGAAAGTGGCACCGGTGAGCAATATCTGCTATTTGGTTTTTCATGCTCACTTGTGTCCCGTAGGACCCCGAGTACTTGATTCCTGTTCCTTGAATATTCGCGCTATCCACATCCGGGAGGCTTATGAACCCCCCTGAGCCAGAGCTTGATTCATTCTTATTTCTTGGGGCCACAAAGTAGTTTGGGGCTTTATTACTATCCTGTACTTATGCCATGCTTTACTGCTTTATTTAAGATTGTGCGAGGAGCACCTGTACTGTTTTGGATGAGGAGTGTTTTCGCGGTATCGACAAGCCCAGTCACACTTTCGGGTTCCCAGTCGTTTACAGCCATTGACGCAAACCTTGAGTCCGTCTCGGAGCCGGCCAACTTCGTTGCGGGTAGCTTAATGGGGTGGCCCCCTGAAATAATTCTGAATCCTGTGATCGCTTTGTCGTGAATGCCTCGTTGGGTTTTGATTTGGTTTTTCCGAGGTTGATCGAGTGTGTGTTGCTATTTGTGCACCCCTGCAGGGTAAATCTTTCTGAAAGCCGTGTCCGCGGTTATGGACGACTTGGAGCACAGTTTCTCGATCATAGACAAGTATAACTTAAGTACCGCTTTTAATTTGACTAAGTACCTGACTAGTAAATAGTGCAACACTCATGGAATGGATAATAAAATTGCCAACGGATGGGGGGTTGTTCGTCCGCTTCCTCGTTGGTAAGCGAGGAGGAGGATGGATCTGTTAATATTACTGTTATAACTGTTGTTATTATTTCACGGACATCCGTCTATCTTTGGTTAGGCGGATGGTTAGCGAGTATCCCTAGAATTGTTAGGTATTATCTTTTGCTGCAATTGCGTCACCCCAGGTTGTGTCCCCTTTAGAGGCATAAAGACTTGCTGAGTACCCCTAGGGTCTCACACGATAAATTGTTTGATTCAGATGAACAGGTATACTCGCAAGATGGATACTGGGTGGAGGAGACGAACGATGAGGGCAACGATCACTCGGTGTAGAGATTCCGGGAACGGGGATCCGTGAGATCTGTGGGCGGGATGTGTTTATTTATGGGGCATCTTATGCCAATTTGCTTCTTATCCGTACTCGGATCTTGTTTTCCGCTTCTGCCTGATACTCTGATGTTTTATGTATGAGGAGATATCCTAAACTATTATATCTATCTAGGATATTTGGATCTTGCCGTATGGCGTTGCAATATTTCTATTTCTTTTAGATGGAATGGCTCTGAGGACTGTTGTATGGTGGCTTGCATACATACTCATTTGTGTATGTAGTTGATCCCTTCGCCTGCCGATTACGCCGCTCGTTCTTGTCCCGATGTTTTGGAAATGGTTAGGACGACCGAAAGGTCTACCTGTGAGTGGCATTTGGCCCCACCGTACTAATTTAACCATTTCCGCTCATCCAGGCTTGCAACTAAGAGCGTAATTCACCGAGGTAGTTACAATTGGTATCAGAGCCATCCCGCCCTTCAGGGTCTCAGCCAAATGGTCGTTGTCAGTCTAGCAAATATTTTTGGTAGCTATGTATACTAGGGAAAAACAAAACGCGAGAGTAGGACTGCTTCCACTTTTCTTCTTAACCACCCACCCACCCTTTTCTGGTAAGGAAGTGTAACGTTTTCAATCCTCTTCTTAAAATTCAAACTAGGATTCACGTGTTCTGGGATTCCGTAGTACCATAGAAAGTGTGTGTGTGTGTGTGTGTGTGTAATTCCTTGTCTATCTGTTGCATCCAACATGTTATCTTTATCTGCCTCTTGGTTATCAACTGTTGGTACATTCCATACCGACAGGCTTTTGCAAACCGACGCGATCTATCTGATTCGTTGTATACCGCCGCGATCTGTCTTACTCTTTGTTATCCGACGTTATCTTGTTTGGGGTGTTCGTTTCCGTAGTCACTAATCTTTAGGTTCATCTTGAGAAGGTGTTGGGATACGTGTTCTACTTATTCATGTGCGGAGTAATGATTTGAGTGCGGGATGGATTCGCGACCATACCACTACTTTTATCATTCGCTCTTGTATATTGAATTGGATGGCACCACCACGCCGTTCTGAGGAGGACATACAACCTGAACTGGGGGCCGTGTTGTCAAGCATCGCCAATGCCTTGGCAGCAATGCAGCAGAACCAGCAGCGTTTTGAAGAAAGTGTCAGGAGGAATGAGTTTGTTCCGCTACCTCCACCTCCCAAGCGAGGAGACATCAAAAGCTTCCTGAAGTTCAACCCACGTCAATTTGATGTGTCCGATCAACCACTTGATGCTGATGATTGGTTGCGTGAGATGTCAAGGTTACTGGTGACTGCTGATGTTCCTGAGCAAGAATGGGTAAAATGTGCCACTCACCTTACAAGGAGATGCAGCTGTGGTGGGAGAATTACCTCAAGTCAAACTACACTGGTTTTCAGCCTACTTGGGAACAGTTTTGGAGCTTTCAAAGAGCGATGTCACGGAAATTGTCATGGAGAGGATGAAGGAAGTGTTTCTCAACCTCAAGCGAGGGCAATGACAATGTCAATAACTACATCGAAACTTCATGAACCTTTCTCGTTATGGTGGCGATGAGATCTCGATGACTAGAAGAAGCAAAGAGGTTCACAAGGGCTCAATGCATCGATTAAATATGCAATCACACATGCAAGGCGGCGTCTTTTCGGAACTTCAGCATACAGCTCTGCAGGAAGAAGCAAGTAGGCAAGTGTTTGAGGAGTCAAAGAAACACAACGCGATGCAGCAAGCTCTTCACTATGTCAACTCCTTCTAAGCATCGTGCAGGTTCCTAACACCCCACCGCCGCTCCGGCTCCACCAAGACCTTCAAGCTACGGCAAGGCCACCAAACTTCCTCACTTTGCTCCCGGGGCTACAACCACAACTACCACAGGCGCTGGCGGAGTCCACGGCCACGTGGCTCCACGTCCACACGGTGCTTGTTACACTTGTGGAAACACTGGCATCAACACCGAACTGTCCAATGAACAACAAAGCTCTTCCTCCACCACCTCCAAGACCTGCGGCAAGCTCTCCTATGGTTCGTGCACCACCACCTCGGGCTCTCAACATCAACACCAAGCCGGGTCTCGTTGTTCTTAATCGTGCCAACGCCGCTCAAAGCTGAGCATGCACACAGGTTGTGATGGGTATGCTTCCGTTAACTCAGTCCACCGCAGTTTTGGATTCTGGTGCATCGCATTCTTTTGTTTCTCACAAATTTGCAAATGAGAATGAGTTAGCTATGGATCCTCTCCTTAAGCGGTTAATGGTCCTTTCTCCTGGAGCAACAATGGCAGCTTCTAAAATCAGCCATGGCAATCAAATTGAGATTGGTGGCTCTTCGTTCTCGGCGTCCTTAATTATTCTGGGCAATTCTGACATTGATGTTATCTTGGGCATGGATTGGTTGACAGCAAATGCAGCTGTGATTGATTGTGCTGAACGCTCGGTTTCTCTGAAAATTCCGGAAGGCCATATAGTCTATTCTCCAAGTCTGACTCCTGCTATTCAGCTTTTCTCTTTGGCGGCTCTGAATGCTGATGCTATGGAAGCTATTCAGAGTGTTCTGGTGGTCTGTGAGTTCCCAGATGTCTTTCCTGAAGAGTTGCCAGGTATGCCTCCGAATCGTGAGGTTGAGTTTGTAATTGAGCTTGAACCTGGAACGGCTCCTATCTCCAAGCGGCCTTATAAAATGGGTCCTGCTAAGTTGGCTGAACTCAAACATCAACTTGATGAACAAGAGAAGTTGGGTTTCATTCAACACAGTACTTCTTCTTGGGGTAGCCCAACCATCTTTGTGAAGAAGCGAGACAAGACTGATAGACTTTGTGTTGACTATCGGGCTCTCAATGCTAAAACCATCAAGAATAAATATCCCCTTCCGCGGATTAATGATCTCTTCGATCAGCTAGCTGGAGCTGTGGTATTCTCTAAGCTTGACTTGAGAAGTGGTTATCATCAAATCAAGATTCGCAAGGAAGATGTTCCTAAAACAGCTTTCACCACCCGCTATGGCCTGTATGAGTACACGGTCATGTCTTTCGGTCTCACCAACGCACCTGCCACCTTCTCGAGGCTTATGAACTCGGTTTTCATGGAGTATCTTGATAAGTTCGTTGTGGTCTATCTGGATGACATCATAGTCTATTCTAAGTCTAAGGAAGAACATGAAGAACACCTTCGGTGTGTCCTAAACAAGCTTCATGAGAACCGCCTGTATGCAAAGTTCTCCAAATGTGAGTTTTGGCTGCCTCAAGTCACCTATCTTGGTCACGTCATCTATCTCGCTAAGGGCATTGCCACAACCCGAAACCGTAAAGACAATTGTTGACTGGCTTCCTCCGTAAATGTCAAAGAAGTCGGAGCTTCCTTGGTTTGGCTAGTTATTGCCGCCGTTCGAACTTTTCGAAGATAGCGAAGCCTCTTACCGATCTCCTCAAGAAAGGCAAGAAATACCTTTGGACTCCTGCATGTCAAGCAAGCTTTGAAACACTCAAAGGGAAGCTCACTTCCACACCAGTCTTGGTTCCTCCAGATACATCCAAGCCTTTCCAGATATTCTGTGACGCATCTTTGCAAGGATTGGGTGCGGTCCTTATGCAAGAAAAACAAGTTGTTGCTTATGCCTCTCGACAGTAGAAGACGCATGAGATCAACTATCCTACACATGACCTCGAACTCGCAGCAGTTGTCTTTGCTTTGAAAGTATGGAGGCATTACTTGCTGGGCAACCGTTGTGAAATCTTTTCTGATCACAAGAGTCTGAAGTATATCTTCACTCAGCCTGATCTCAACCTTCGCCAGAGGAGGTGGATTGAAGCAATCAATGATTTTGATTTGACTATCAACTACACTCCGGGCAAAGCTAATGTCATGGCCGATGCTCTCAGCCGCAAAGCTTATGTCAGCAACCTCATGTTGGAAGAACAACAGCCGCTCTTGTGCGAGGAATTCCGTCAGCTCAACCTTGAAATTGTGGATCAAGGGTATCTTCTGAACCTTCTGGCAACCCCTCTCTTGGAAGAAAAGGTTCGCTCCATTCAACTTGGTGATCCGTACACCAAAAAGATCATCTCCAACCTTCAGCTTCCGAAGTATGAGTCCTTCCACGTCGATGACCAAGGCACGCTTTTCTTTGAACACCGGATGTTTGTTCCGAACTACCCAGGTTTGAGAGAGCAAGTTCTCAAGGAGGCGCATGATTCTGTTCTTTCTATTGACCCTGGCAGCACAAAGATGGACATGGACTTGAAAACACAATATTGGTGGCCGGGATTGAAACGATATTGTGCCAAGTATGTCTCGGAGTGTGATGTCTGCCGTAGAGTTAAAGCTGTCCATCAGAAACCTTCCGGTCTTCTACAGCCATTGAAACCCCCAGAATGGAAATGGGAGAAAGTAGAGATGGACTTCATCACTGGTTTTCCAAGGTCGCAGAAGGGCAACAATGCAATCTTTGTTGTCATCGACAGGCTTTCTAAAGTGGCTCACTTCTTTCCCGTCAAGGAAACAATTTCTGCAATTCAGTTGGCTGAGCTCTATATCAACAGAATTGTCTCTCTGTATGGGGTTCCTCTTGAGATCAGTTCAGACCGTGGAAGCATCTTCACTTCCAAGTTCTGGGAAAGTTTCCAAAATGCTTTGGGAACAAAATTGAACTTTAGCACAGCTTACCATCCTCAGTCACAAGGACAAGTTGAAAGGATCAATCAGATTCTGGAGGATATGCTCCGTGCTTGCGTCATCTCTTTCGGCATGAAGTGGGAAGAATGTCTTCCTTATGCTGAATTCTCTTACAACAATAGCTTCCAGAAAAGTCTAAAGATGGCACCATTTGAGGCTCTCTATGGTCGCAAATGCAGAACTCCGATTGGTTGGTCGGGTGCAGGAGAAAGAATATTGTTTGGCCCCGACATTGTAACTCAAGCGGAGGAGAAGGTTCACATCATTCTCGAAAATCTGAAGATTGCTCAAAGTCGCCAGAAGAGCAATTATGACAGAAAACACACGGACATGGAGTATGTCCCTGGTGATCTCGTTTACCTTCGTGTCACTCCCATGAGAGGCACGCACCGCTTTGGTATCAAAGGAAAGCTGGCTCCTAGATACATCGGTCCATTCAAAATTCGTGGAAGAAGAGGAGAAGTTGCTTATGCTCTTGAGCTCCCGGAAAAACTCAAGGTCCATGATGTTTTCCACATCTCTCAACTCAAAAAGTGCTTCAAGGATCCCGGCAGGACCGTGGACCATGAGCTTATCAATCTCCAAGAAGACCTGTCTTATCAAGAACACCCCACAAAAATCCTTGAAGTCGCAGAAAGAAGGACTCGCAACAAGTCCATCAAGTTCTGCAAGGTGCAGTGGTCGCACCATTCTGTTGATGAAGCCACTTGGGAACATGAAGATGAGCTCCGTGCCAAGTATCCTACCCTCTTTGAGTCTTCTTTTTCTTCCTAGAATCTCGGGGCGAGATTCCTGTTTAGTGGGGGAGAGTTGTAGCATCCCAATTGTCTAACAATTGTAATGCTACTTGGTCTAGTAATATAATGGCTACTTCCTATATATAATTGTTGCATCATAAATTATATCATGCTCATGTCATCATGCCACCTTGCATTTGAGCATCATATAAAACCCTTTTCAATTTGGATCTTCTCTCATATGCATCATTAATTGTATTTGCCTCTTGATATTGTATTTGGTTATTGATATATTGTTTAAATGGCCAAGTTGAGTTGGGGGCATATCTTTTATTCTACTCCACCACCCTTTCTTTTCACCACCTTATAATTCCACCATCCCATTATCCATGAGCTTGTATTTTATTTTCTTTTGGTATTTAATCTAGCTCATGGGAGATAGGGTGGATCCAATTCTATAAATTATTTTGCTTGGCCTTTATTCCACTTCTTGGGAATGCATAAGAATAATGCCATGCTATTATTTTTGTTTTCACAAGAATTTAACCAAGGCATTTATTATTTTTGCATGGGCCATGCAAGAGTACCACCACTTTAGCCATTTGTTTCTCTCTTGGTTTAAATGGGTTTTCTCTTTGAGTGATCTTCTCCTTCCCTCACCACCATCTCTCTCTCTACCACTCTTCATGCTTGATCTTGTTTGGTTCATGTTAAAACCCTACACCCATCCCCCATCCATGCAAGCCATGTGTGGGCATATTCTACCCTTATCTCTAAAACCCTAAGCCATCACCCTCTCCTCCCTCTAACCTAGCTAACCCAAACCCTAAACCTATTTTTCCTCTCTAATCTAACCCTAGTTACACCCATCACCCCCTCTTCTCACCCTCTCCTCCCACCATGCCGAGGTGCCCCCTCTCCCTACCATGCAGGCCCCACCTAGCCACCTACTCCCCTGGCCGAGCTACCCTCCTACCCCAACCCTAGCACAAACCCTAACCCGAGCCTCCCCCTAACCAACCCTGGCTACACCCGAGTTTTCCTCTCCTCTCTCTTTCTCTCTCTGTCGTGCCTGTCCCACCTGAGCCTGCCCTCTTTGGTCGCGTCCTGGCCCACCTGCCATGCCCTACCTGCCCAAGACGAGCTCCAGCTCGAGCACGTGAAGAGGAGAAGGAAAAAGGTGGCCGAAGCCACCTTTATCTTCAACCGGATCCCCACGCCTCCCCCTCCTCTTCTACTTATCCTCTTTCCCCACGTCTCCTCTGCCTCTCCCAGATCTACCCCAGGGCCTTGCCCTCTCCCCTCTTTTCTCCACCGACAACATCTCCCTCTCGCCGGACACCGTCTGCACCACCGTTGTGTCTTCGTTCCAACCGACGAGCGCGGCGTGGAGGTGGTCGAGGAGGCCGAGGAGGTTCTTCTGCTTCGCCAGGAGCACGACAGCGAGGAGGAGAAGCCCCACTTCTTCTGCAGTACCGCAACGCCGCCGAAACCCTAATCTCGCCGCATGCGCCGTCGCCGATCCCTGCGTCCCAAGCCGTTCCGCCACCACCGACCCACTCTCGGTGGCGCCGACCCTCCAGACACCTCCGCTAGCCGATCATTGCTCACAGCGTTATGCGTTTTCGGCGCTCTTTGGCGAGCTCCCGTCGTCGAGGACCGTCCTCTCGTCGCGAGAACCTTACCTAGCCGCGCCACAGCAACCTACCAACAACCCCTTCGAGCCGTAGCGGTCACCGCCTCCGCGCACGCACCAGATCGTGGGTTCGATTCACCGCCGCATTGTTCATTCTCTGTCCATTTCGTCGAACCGCGAGAAGAAAAAGGCACGCGTTGACACTTTGCACTCACCCCCGCCAACCTTTTTATTCCTAAACCCGCGGTCCAGCCTACCCCACTGGTCAGCCTCCCTGTGTTTTTTGCAGAACCCCCTCCCATGTTCCACCGCCTCAACCCGCACTCCCTCGGATCTGCCGCGTGTCACGCCCCGGCTGGCGCAGCGTGTGGTCCGTGTACTCCTACTGCTTGTCACTCTCATTGGGGTCAAACGCAGTGAGAAAAAGCTTTACCGCGCAGATCGTCCAGTCAAGACTGCCCACCCGTCTGTACGTGGCTAGGTCTGTTTTGAGTGACAAAAGGCTTTCTGTTTTTCTGTTTTAATTTAAACTTTTCAAAATTAATTGAAATTCAAATTCAATCTGTTTTTAAATAACTTTTGAATTATAATTCCAAATTAAACATGTAATATATGTTTTGAAATCAGAAAAATGTGAGGAATTCAAATATGCTATTCAAAATAATGTTTGAACACTTTAATTTTCGAGTTGATTAAAATTACAATAAAATGCCCCTTTGCCTTAATTTATTAATAACTTTTGTTTTATAACTCCGCATTTGACATATGATATGTCTAAAATGATCAGCTCGACGAGACCTTTCTGTTTATGCATTCCATGTTCTGAATTGCAGCATGCATCATGTAAACATAAAGTATACAGCAACTTATTTGAGTATAAAATGTGACTAAAACTCCATAAAATGCCTTATTCTTGTACCCCACACCTCACCCATGCCATGCTACATTATTGCCATGCAAATTGTGCATCATTCATCATGGCATGATTGTTTGCTTGTCGCATTTTATTCATATGTTTGTGCACTTTATTTATGTTGGCCCTTGTTTGTTTGGTTCTTCTTGAATAGGCTGGCGGGGATATATCAAGAAACCCAGGAGCACTACCCAGATCCGTCTCTCGCTTCAACTGAGCTGCCAGGCAAGCACTACCACATGCTTGCATACATATAGTACCTATTGCCTCTATCTTATTCTTGCATCATTGAGTCGCGATTGCATTAAACTGAATCCCAAGTATTGCATAGCCTTTACTTTTCAACCCCACCGAAGCTTGTTCCTCCATCCCATGAGCCATTACTACAGGAGTTGTTTGAGCCATGCGGGTCGTAGAACAGCATGTGTAGGGTATGTGAGTGTCTGATGGATAACGAGGTACCTATACAACTTAACATGAGTAGTAATGGGATAACTAATGAAAGTGGCACCGGTGAGAAATATCTGCTATTTGGTTTTCATGCTCACTTGTGTCCGTGGGACCCAGTACTTGATTCCTGTTCCTTGAATATTCGCTATCCACATCCGGGAGGCTTATGAACCCCCGAGCGAGCTTGATTCATTCTTATTTCTTGGGGCCACAAAGTAGTTTGGGGCTTTATTACTATCTGTTTTATGCCATGCTTCTTGCTTTATTTAAGATTGTGCGAGGAGCACCAGACTGCTATTTTGGATGCGGAGTGTTTTCCGGTATCGACAAGCCCAGTCCACACTTTCGGGTTCCCGATCGTTTACAGACCATTGACGCAAACCTTGACTCCGTCTCGAGCCGCCAACTTCGCTATGGTAGCTTAATGGGGTGGCCCCTGAAATAATTCTGAATCCTGTGATCGCTTTGTCGTGAATGCCTCGTTGGGTTTTGATTTGGTTTTTCCGAGGTTGATCGAGTGTGTTGCTATTTGTGCACCCTGCAGGTAAATCTTTCTGAAAGCCGTGTCATGGTTATGGACGACTTGGAGCACAGTTTCTCGATCATAGACAAGTATAACTTAAGTACCGCTTTTAATTTGACTAAGTACGACTAGTAAATAGTGCAACACTCATGGAATGGATAATAAAATTGCCAGCGGATGGGGGTTGTTCGTCCGCTTCCTCGCTGGTGTTTAGGAGGAGGATGGATCTGTAATATTACGTTATAACTTGTTATTATTTCACGGACATCCGCTATCTTTGGTTAGGCGGATGGTTAGCGTATCCTAGAATTGTTAGGTATTATCTTTTGCTGCAATTCGTCACCCCAGGTTGTGTCCCTTTAGAGGCATAAAGACTTGCTGAGTACCCTAGGGTCTCACACGATAAATTGTTTGATTCGGATGAACAGTATACTGCAAGATGGATCTTTGGGTGGAGGAGACGACGATGAGGGCAACGATCACGGTGTAGAGATTCGGGAACGGGATCCGTGAGATCTGTGGGCGGGATGTGTTTATTTATGGGGCATCTTATGCCGATTTGCTTCTTATCCGCATCGGATCTTGTTTTCCTTCCGCTGATACTCTGATGTTTGATGTATGAGGAGATATCCTAAACTATTATATCTATCTAGGATATTTGGATCTTGCCGTATGGCGTTGCAATATTTCTATTTCTTTTAGATGGAATGGCTCTGAGGACTGTTGTATGGTGGCTTGCATACATACTCATTTGTGTATGTAGTTGATCCCTTCGCCTGCCGATTACGCCGCTCGTTCTTGTCCCGATGTTTTGGAAATGGTTAGGACGACCGAAAGGTCTACCTGTGAGTGGCATTTGGCCCCACCGTACTATTTTAACCATTTCCGCTCATCCAGGCTTGCAACTAAGAGCGTAATTCACCGAGGTAGTTACACCGGTGCCCGCAACAGCTGTAGCCTTTGCCGTCGCCTTTGCCGCACGCATGATAGGCCTCCTCCTCCTTCCGCCACCAGGTGTCCCCTGGCGGTGGCGGTTCGAGCAATGCGCGAATGGCCGCACGCTGGCCCGGAAATTCTTTTGGGTCGCCGGGACGCCTCTGCTGGCGCGCTGCCATAGCATATTCCAGAGGGACCACCCACTCTATCCGAGGCTCCGGCTGAGGCTCCGGTCGAGGCTCCAGCTGCTAGTCGAGGCGTAGCATCGTGCGTGGGGAAATAGGATCCCAGAACACCACGCGACCTCCGGCCTTTTTTGATGGAAGTGTGGGCACCGAAGGCGGGGATAGTCACCTGACATTATGTGCTCCATCACGCCATCGAGAGTCTGGGTGCTCCACCACAGTCTGCGGCCCTCCTCGTTGTTGTTGACGGGCGGTGGATCATCCCCCTCGTACATGGCGAGCTACCACTTGCGGCAGTTCGCGAAGAAGACATTCCAGGTTGGTGCATTGTCGAGGTCCCAGTTGGTGTCCATCCGTTGCTCTGGTGTGAGCTCGCCGTAGTAGTAGTTGGTGATGGCCAATCGACGGGTAGCACCTTGAGGGACGGGCGGGACCAGCATGCCACCGACGCTCAACCTCTAGTCCGGAGGGCACCCGTACCCCGACGGGCAAGGGTAGTGGGAGGCGCACAGTGCCTCCGTCTCGACGTATGTTAGTGTGGGGAGATTGGAGGATGACATTGCGTGTAGATCCGAGCTATGGAAATGGCGGCCGTGGCCTTTATGTAGCCAGAAATGGCGAGAAGGAACTGGAGGGAACGCGGTGGCGGCCACTTCCGGCTGCTGCATGGCCGCCGAAGGGCGCGTGGCTTGACAGGGCAATATTTTATTCCCCTCCAGCGCCCCCGCTTGCCTCCCTATAGATAGGGTTTTGCCTGGGGCCGCCGGGTTAATAATTGGGCCGCGCCGACGAAAATTCTGAAATGAGGGCCGTGGTTGGGCACGTTTTTTTTGTGTCGGTGGCCCTCATAGGCCTTTGGGGGACTTTGAGGACCCCGAGTGGAGATGCTCTTAGCATCAGAGCCGTCACCATCCATGTTGATGTCGGTGTAGAGGGCGTCAAGAACTAAGTCGGAGTTGGCTTTGGTGTTTTTGATGGCGGAGGCGGAGGGGGTTGGTGGAGGTCCGTTGTTGTTGTTGCCTCCTCCAGTTGCGGTGGCGATGTCAGACTCAGCTTCCTCATTGGCGTCAACAAAACTGTTAACAGTTGCGATCATCTCATTGAGGGTGAGCAAGCCGGCGGCCTGTCTCCTCCGAAACGTATGTCGGAGGAGTGTTCCAGGTGTGAGCCCTTCCATTAAGTGGTAGACGAGTTCGTCAGTGCGGTCACCTTCCAGGGTTTCTCTCACCCTTAACCATCTAGCGAGGTATTCACGAGGGGATTCTCTGTCCCTTTGAACACATCTGGCCAGATCAAAGATGGTGATGATGCCAACAAAGTGCAACCTCCACATCTCTAACACTCGGGGAAGCCAAGCGGATCTACGGGGTCCTTCCACCGTCATATCCTGCACTAGGGCGGTTTGGGTGGGCCTTGAATTTTTCCGATCTGAGCTGGCAAACTCCGAAGAGAGATCCGGGCTTGATCCTTTCGTGAACATATCCTGCCCATAGGCGGTCCGTGTGGGCCTTGACGAGTTTCCTACTTCCTGGGCGCTAGGACCCGAGTCAATTTCGCCGATAAAGATGTGGATGTACCTGACTGGGACAACGGAGTAGCGGGTGGGGCTCATCTTTGCCGGGACCTAGAATTCGTCTGAAGGAACGATTGGAACATTGCTGGAGAAGAGAACGTGCCCAATGGATACGGTGTCGCCGATTCCCGCGAAGAGCTTGGACCTTGCCCAGTGTAGAGCTCGAAGCACCTCTTGCCCCACGGTGGGTGCCAACTATCGTGGTATTATCGACGAGTACGCCATGGAGGGGTCCTCACAGAGTGTGTTTAAAGAGGTGGGGGAAGGCAGCGAGTTAGCAGGTATGAGGTAACGTAACTTACCCATGTTCAAGTCCCACAACGGCGGCATAACTCTACTCCTGTTATAAATCATTGTAATGGTAATATGCTGAGTTTCAGAGATTGGTTCACTGTGTGAGGGTATTGTGAATCATTGTAAGTTGTGCCCTAAAGGCTCCCACAGGTCCAATTTACAAAGGCACCAGAACCTAGGGTTACAGGGAAAGACCTTCCCGGATAGGTTACCGAGTTCTACACTAATACTAACTAGTCTTCGTGTCTTGTACTCCAAGGCTCCGAGTAGGTCGGTGACTTCAACGTAGCCTTCCTTTATCCAGCATGGGCCTCCATTATGGATCCATCTAACTAGGCCGCCCAGCAGGCCATGGGCCGTGCTACTAGCTGTGGGCCACTCAGGTTAGCCATATTAGAGACATGCAATGGTGATACCCATTTAGCATATCCCCAACAACATCCAAAGCATGAGGCGCACCTGAGAGCTATGGGCATTAGATGCCTAGACATGTGATGTTGGATAATTGACTCTAGTGCAAGTGGGAGACTATTGGGAATACGCCCTAGAGGCAATCATGTATGATGTATTTCCCAATGTATTCATAAAGTTATTAAGTTGTACTTTATGAACATATGATGTATATCATTAAACATGTGATTCACTTGTGGAACTATATATTCATGTTGTTCATACAAAATTTCCTTGGTCATTGAGGTTGTACTGGACACACAACTTAGACTAATGTGAAAGTCGGCTGATGACTCGATTCCACTTGTCATGGGCATGGTGATGCTATTTTGACTTACACGGATTCGGCTAAAGAGTTTAGCGAGTTGGACTGACCCATTTTAAGATACAACAAACAAGTCATCATTTGCATACCTCAATCAATGTAATCCTTAGACCTGAGGTTATTGTACAATCCGAGTTGTGGATCACTGACTTAGGTTATGTCAATCGTTGTTCCGTCAAAGGGTAGTTATAAAGGCAGAGTTCGGGTCAACTGAGAATCAAGCTACGTGATGTGGATAACCAAGATGGGATTTTCCCCCTCTAACTGGAGAGATATTATCTAGGACCTCTCGGAAGATATGATTCGGAAAGCATTGCCATGCACGACTCGGTTAAGTGTTAACTAAGGTGTCTGACTAAGAGTTAGTTAGATGAATCACTTATCTCGGATCAAGAAAGAGAGTTGAGCTATTTGAAGGATGATGATTATTTGCCTATAGCTTGACAAGTTATATCGTGAGGCAAAATGGACTCGGATGCAAGTCGCATTGGAAGGTATGTCATCATGACTCTTTGGTACTTGGGAGTCAGCATGTTCTGCTAGGAGCCCCTGCTGACTGATCGGTTATGAGTAAGACTCGAATCGTGTCCGAGTCACCATAATCCTATCGGGTCACACACTTAAGAGCATGAGAAAGTTTGGGTTGGAACTGAACCAGAAATCTGTTTGGGTTGGACCCAATTCATAAATGGACTGGATCAGTGAGTTAGACTCACGGTGACTAATATAGGCTTTAGTGAATGGGCCACAAGTGAGTGGAGCCCACTTTCACTCCCTATATATACTGGAGCACGGATGCCCAAGGGGCATAGTTAGGCCATTCCATGTGTTGGAAACCCTAGCTCCATTTCAGTCCAAACGTCGCACCGGACCTAGCAGTCCATTGCCGGTGCTCCTCCTCGTACATTTAGATACCAACAGAGGTGTTGCACGATCATCACATCGACGATCATGGATTGGAACGGATCGTGAGGGCTGCACTGCTTCAACTAACGCCTTCATCAGTAATCTACAACAGCACATCTAGTGGTAATCCTCGTGGCCTTCTACCTCAGCTATATCTTGGGATCACCACGTAGGATTTTTTTATCTCTACGTAGCACAACAAATACCGTGCTTTATAATTTGTGTGAAAAACCAATCATAGGGTGGACTAGCAATCATTAATGTCACTTCTGTAGTTGTCGGGAAAATGTAGGTCATCTCCTCTTTAAGTACAAGATAGCTACATTTGTTTACCAAGTGATGAGCGATTCAGAAGACAATAAATGATGCTTGTTTCAAACGAAGATGGGCTGATGATCCTTCTAACATTGTCTATATGTTTTGTAACATGCTCTACTAGACCATTTTGCAGACAACACAAGAAAAAAGAAGAATGGGGTTTTATAGGACTATATCCTTAGTTCACATGTCGTAATTGGGACTATGCCATGACATGGCGAATGCGGCGGCGATGCATCGGTGATGTTGAGAAGAGAGAGAGGAGGCAAGTGAGTTAGCGAGTGAGAGAGAGAGAGAGTGAGAGGGAGAGAGAGAGAGTGAGAAAGAGAAAAAAGAGTGGGAAAACTGAAGTGCGTCAATGCTACAACATTGACTAAATTGGCATGCTACAATAGTTTAATGGATACTATGCCATTTCACTGGATTACTGTCTCCTACCTAATAGGTTTTCTCTTCCTGCATGCTATTTCAAATATTAAACCTGTACTTCCTCCATCCCAATTTCTTTGACTTATAGCAACATACAAAATCTAATCTACCGCACACTTAGGTTTGTCTCAGTGGTTTGGAGATGTTGACTTCTATAAAAGCTACCTGAGTTCGATTCCTAGTGTGCATTTAGCTTATTGGGCATGTTATGATAGTTTACTGGATGTGACACTATAGGATTAGGGTTTATGGTTTAGGGTTTAATGCACTAACCCCTTAACCCTTAATCCTAAATCCTAGCCCTGTCCGTCCAATAGATTACTGTCTCCTACCTAGTAAGTTTTTTCCTAAACCCTACACTTGTTCATCCATCATAGTATTGTCTTCTAAGTATAGGTAGTTATCCAACGATTAGTCAAATTACTGATCTCACATAGCAGTATATTACATCATCTCAAGAAACATAATCATGTCAACTACAAGGTACCTATGCATCACTTGTTCAGTGATGGTTTCAATGAATGATATGTCCAAAAATATCAATAGCTCACAAAACATTGTATTACAATCTCTCAACAAACATATTCACAGAAACAAGTATAGTACATCATCTCAACAAACATAATCGTGTCAACTACAATGTACTTATGTATTATTACAACAACAATGATTTTAGTGAGTGATATGTCTGAAAATCTCAACAAATCACACACCATTATATTGCAATCTCTCAACAAACATAATCATAGAAACACAGTTTCAATGCAACAACAATCTATGTTACAAATACAGACAGGGAATCCTGTGGTCCACATGACAAGCCTTGCGTAGCAACTCTCATCAGATCTGATCAACGTCGATCACCTTGTTCTGTTCAGCCACTATAGGGGCCTCTGCATCCACTATAACATGTTCAACAACATCAGAAATGACAGCCATGAAGAACACCTTCCTGGTTTGCTTCTCTCGTTGCATAATCTACATCAGATCTTTAGTATCCAAAACCTCTATGAATTACTGCTTCTAATGATGCAACCACCAGAGTCGTGCCATCTGCTTAGGGTCAATCTGGTTTCCTTACCAATCATCTCTCTCATTTGATCAAGAGTTATGTTTTTGGAATTGACGACGATCTCCACAATACATGACAAAACTGGCTTATTAACTCTGCCATCAAGTTTTTCCATGTATGATCCACCTCTAAGTGTATACTGAACTTAGCTTCATCAGTATCTGTTGGTCCGTAATCTCGAGGAGCAGAAGCTCTGGCAGTAAGATCTCTAGTATCTACATACATATCATCAATCATCACTTCAACTTTCACCTTACGATCAAGTGCACAATACTCCCAAACCATCTAAAGCTCATGAGAGTTCTCAATTTGCATATAGGTATCATGCATGTTGCGCCACACCAATTTTTTCCTCTGTCTGGATCCCTAAGGAATCCTAGCATGAAGTATATCTATCAGTTGCAAAACAGACATAACCTCCTTGAAATTCACGAGCAGATGCACATCCTGCCCGAACACAACTCTCTCGCAAACAAATCTGGTTTTGTAGTGTACTAGCGGACATGAATTGTGAACTCATATAGGTCCGTTGTATCGTAGTTGTGCCTAATTTGATTAAAAAGGAGACTTTTCAGTTCATTCAAGTCTATTTTGTAGTAACTAATCTACTTGTAAGATAAGGCACGGATAAGAAAATTCACCTCTCGCTCTTCTTTTTTTGACTATGAAACCATTGGGGAATTCACCTCTCGCTCTTCTCCTAGGTGGTTTTCTTCAAGATCTTGGTGCCGCAACCCCACACCACCGCCGAACAATCTTCCACCAGCCTTTCTTTTCTCTTCAACCCACTGCTCGTAGGTACCTTAGTAGCAGACTTTTGGCTGACCTCCTCGCTAACCTAGGATGAAGACCTCGCCGCTGCTTCGCTTCTTCGATGTTGCACCCGAGACTCTATCCCCGACGGACTTGAATTAGTCACTGACGTAGCTACCAACTTCGCCTGGCTAGACATGCTGTGGTGGGAAAAGGCGAGAGAGGGAGAAAAAGGACCGCCACCGGATTCAGTGTCAGGGGAAGGAGAAAAAGTACCATCGCCACCGCTGCCACCACCGGATTCAGTGTCAAGGGTTAGGAAAGTACATAAATTGATTTGCCCCTATGACACATGCAGGGTGACTTAGAAGGGGCAGTTCATGTCATAGTGTAATAGAATATCGTGCCATAACGGGGAAGATTCGAAAATATTTGGTTTGACCATCGTTCACTCGAAATACCCCTCTCAGCAATTGCCCCCAACTTTTCAAATCGCGATGATTACAAGCAACTCAGACCCCGCTATGCATTGGCGTCTCAACTTTCGGGCCACAAATTAAAAACCTCCTCCAGTGAGCCCATCCTCTACAATGATTTTCCACCAATTTTTATCTTTATATAAACTTGTCCTCGGTTTCTGTTTTTTGCTATATAAATAGGAGAGCTCATCCCTATCATTCTCCACACACAATATGAGAGTCTAGACACAGTTGTTGAACCCAATCACAACCAATGGAGGTTTGGAGCAAATCTAGTCCCTAGGCCAAGAAGAAGAAAATCTAGAGTGCATGAGTGGTTCAAGATAGAAGAATATGAAAAGGATGATGTCAAGAGAAAGAGACCTACGTGCAGAAGATGTAGCCGTCGGCTGACCTTCTTTAGTGGAGGTGGAACCGGTTACTTGATGTGGTGCATCTTGTTTCAGAACTAATAAGTTGTAGTTTTTGTAATTTCCTTTTTATTTTAGAGCAAGTTATACTTTTTTCTCTTATTAGGAATGTAAGGTTTTTTAACAAGGTAGCAGTACCATATGAAATTTTGTCTCATTTCACTACCGCGAAAATGCCTATCACTGACGGGTCAGGAATCAACTACATCGATGATAGAGGCGTTCGTCACAGGTATACTATTAGTGGTAACACCTTACCACTGACGGCGATAGGTCTCACCGGCTGAACTGCTAGCACTAACGACCAACCTGATTTCACCCATCTACAGGTACTCTAGCCGACGAGGCATGGCTAACCAGTGACATTCTAGTGGCACCCGTATAATCTATGCACGTCGAAGCTGCTCTAGTAAGTAACAACCAGAAACTACACGTGGTCGTCATGACTACGCTGTCATTGATGTGCCTGGATAATATGTGGCCGTCATTTCTATTCTACCGTTGCCGGTCTAGTTAAGGAGTCGCTTGTCATTAGAAATTCACCTTAGACAAACATATTTTAAATTACCATGTCATCTAGTTTTTCATAATCGTCTCTAATAGTGTAACTGAGCAAGAAAATACATGCTTCACACGAGCAAGTGATGTATAACTTAGATATGATCTCTGACATAATTTGGATATCATGATCATCCCTACCGTGATCCTTGAAATAATTTATAATATCAATATCATCGCTGCTATCATCTATGAAAAATTTATGGCATCAGATCATTATCCATATACCATGAAAAATAAATATTAAACTCTAAATAACAATATCATCATTTTAAAGAACATTAGTTTCCTCACAATAGCATAGGCAAGAATAAAGAACCATAAAAACATGAACACAAGAAAGTAATGTATTTGTATGCTTCCAGAAAAGGCAAGAATGGACAGATTATAATGAATACTATAAGCTTGCTTATACCTATAATTAAGTAACATGAGGTGTGATGTCAAATAAGCATACTTGGCTTTGGCTTGAAAGGCCAAGTGCCTTCTTGGGATAGCCGTTATCGTCCGCTGAGTCATCGGTAGAGTAGAAAAGCATGGCTTGTGTGATGACGTCTAAATTCATAATTTTCACGAACATGTGATGGATGCGTGAAAACTCTTGTCCATAGTTAAAGTCACTATGCTCGACCTTTTAAACTAACTTTTCTAAGTTTTTAGGTTTTCTGAACATTTTCTTCATCCGTACTAAATGGTCCATATGGCTGCAAAGGAGGAAGGCACTTGAGACAGATCGGTCACGTGTGTGAAATTTTTGTTTAGTTCGCTTGCCGAACGTACCTTGCGTGCAAACTGAAGGAGATACGCCTTAAAGGCAAATAATAAAGGTTGTTTATTATCATATCCCAATAAGTTCATAATAGTTTATATCATGCTATAACTATGTCAAGTGGAAACATAGATACCCGTGCGATATTAAACATACCAGAGTACCTAGTAGCCTCTATTTAAACTAGTTTATTGGACAGCTGATGATTAAGGTTTGCATTTATGCGGACTAAAAATAAAGTCATATCATTGGTAATGATGTGATGGACATTACCTAAAGTAAGTATTGCAGCGCGATCAAGTCACATGTTCATCGTTGCAATAGTTAGAAGCATAGTATCCTTCTTCTTTAACCGTGAGAGTATATTAATCATTATCACTTGAGACTACTTTGACTGCATCAAACGTCATGACCGTAACTAGGTGGCTATAAAGATGTATGTTAAGTATTTAGAGGAATAGTTGAGGCCTATGCATCAAGATCAGGATTTGTTCACCTGTGTGACAGGAAGATACACTGGGCCCACTCAGTGAGATTACATCCATAAATGTTGCGCAACATGTGACTAGGTCACGGGGATGGAATATCACAGAATGAGTAAAACTGCACTTGTTAGTAATGAGATTGAACAAGGTATTGGATATCGATGATCAAAGCTCGGACAAGTCATGTATCGAAGTAACAAAGGGAATTGGACTCAATGTGGTTCAAACTACAATAAACATTGTGGAATGCACATGGGTCATGATGGTCATCCCGGTCCTGCTAATGATCATTGATCCGAGAGAAGTCTCGATCATGTCTGTGATGTTCCTGAACTATAGGGGTAACACACTTAAGGGTATGATAATATTTGTAGATCTTTTGGAAGAACAGAGTCAACAAAGTATGAGAGAGAACCTCGAAATTGTTCCAAAAATAGAATAGCTGAAAAGTTCCGAAGAGGATCCAAAATAGTTCGAAGAAGGAAATAACCTGAAAGGTTTTTTGAATTAATAGAGATTTATAATATGCATTTATATATGTTAATTGTGAATTAATATACATTAAATAAACATTTTAAAATAATTATTATGGGGAAACTTCCTCTATTCGTCCGAATCCCTGAAAAGAAAGGGCCTAGAGGGAAGCCACCCCGGCAAGGTAGCAAGCCATCGCTGTTGGTAGGCCTCAGCCGGCCCACGTGAGTAGGCGAGCGAGCGCTAGCGGTCGCGGCCAACCGACCCACTCTGGTGAGGGCGTGGGAAGGCGCCAGCGTACCAGCGCGTGGTGGGCCACGCCAAGGCCCACACGGCCCCGCTGCCCCGCCGCCCCACTGCTAGTCCGCCTTGCTACCTGGCCGCAGCTGGGTTGCGTGCGCGCAAGCCCACCCGACCCCCGGTTGCAGCCCAGTCGGCTGCTCCCTCCTCCTCTCATTTCCCCCTTTTTCCTTTATACCTAACCCATGTGACGAGGGATTAACTCGTCAATGCCCATTGTTATGGACTTGGGTTTTGAAGAAGGAGGGAGCACTAGAGGCATCAATCGGATACCAAACAAGCACACAGGGACGCAAGGTTTACCCAGGTTCAAGCCTCGTAGAGGTCCCTACTCCTGCTTGTCTGCTCTTGGAATTATCGAGGGAGTCGAAAGTTACAGGGGTGCACAGATGCAATCTGGCAGTGGTTGCAGAAACTAGGGTTGCCAATTTTCCTCCTCGCCGCCCCTCCTAGCCTTTATATAGATAGGCTAGGTCTCGGGTAGCAGGTCGAGTCGGTTACATATTAGGGTTCGTCCCTTTAAACTTTCTATCTTAAGCTTCGTCTTGTGCTGCAAGCAATCGGAGTCTCCGTGAGTCACCCGAATCCTGTATTGGGCCTTGGTAACACCGTGGGCTTCTACCATATCCTGGAGCATATATGCCAAACTCGAGTACCTGTAAGGTATGCCCACATCAGTAGTCCCCAAGTGTCCAGTGGAATCGCAGATTCGAGTGGAGACATTTATGAAACCTTTTGAGTGCACAACTGAGCATGTTTTCGAGTGCTTTGACTGATGTCATAGGGATTGTTGATATACGTGCCTGACTCATCCGATGCATTAGGATCAGTTAACTGCCTTAGGGAAAAACAATACAATCTACTCAAATTCGAGTCCCCAAACTCGAATTCGGAAAAGTGCTGGCGTAATTCGACTCATGCCGCGGAGGTCTTACATGAGTCAAATTCCAGTATGTAAATGTGAGCACTCGACGTGTCCATCAAGGCATATTCATCGTACCTATAGGCACGGATATATTTCGTGTAGTGTGCAGCAGATGCGTTGCCAGACCTTACTCAGGTCTTATCTTCACGCTATAAGCGCGACATCCGAACTTTTTGTCATCGCGGAGATGATTCGGGTGGCCTAGGAGACGTAGTCTCTTTGCAGGGAAAATATGAGGCGGAGTTGCCATAGCATTCGAGTGTGGATGTTATCAACACACATTGTATCGTATAAGAAAAACAATCATAGGGTGCGCGACCAACGCTCCGTATGGGAGTAGCCCCCGAGTGTCTATTCGAGTTGTAGACTTGAGTAGGGACTATAAGTACTTTGCGACTGTTGTCGTCTTTATTTGCTTGTTTCAGTCGAATGTGCTTCCAGCGCTCCCTATGGGAGTAACCTAGAGTTCACAATCGAATCGTTGATTCAAGTGAAGGGTTTTCATGAAGCTTGAATACTTGCATAAAATTCTTTCGGGTGCATGACCATCATTCCTGTTAGGAGTAGCCCCTGAGTGCTTGGTAGAGTCGAAGACTCGAGTAAGGACTAAAGTAGTCAAAATGTTCTTCTGCTGGAATTGATGACGTCAGTGCTGATGACGAGATGACCTTAGTTGCCCGCGTGAGCGGCTTTGACGGGACATGACGAGTAGTGGGTCCTGCTTTCTGACCTTGATTTTACTGGGTGTGCGTACTGTTTTAACTGCGTCTCCTCGATTTCCGCGTGTAATGGGAGTAGTGGGGGACGATTCGTGTTTTCCCTTGCCACGCGTCAGTGTCAATGTATGCAACGCGTCTGATAGGTTTTCTTCTGGCCGTTGGATGTTATCTGCTAGGAGGTTAAGTAGGGACACACCGTGCGGTAATTCCCCACATCTCTCTTCTTGCTCGCGCTTCCTCCGCCATTGCTGTTCTTGCTGCTCCTTTGCGCACATCCTCTCCATGGCACTAGACCAGCTTCGCGTCTTCCCTAGCTATTTCCTGCGCTCACATCGCCAGCGCAAGATGGGCAAAAAGAAAGGAGGTGCCACCGCTGGATCTGCGACCGCCATTGTTGCCGCCAAGAAGAAAGGATGCGCCACCACCACGGGCACCAGCGCCGCCGGTGCTGGGAAGAAGAAGGGTGTGGGCACCCGCATCACCAATGGGTCATGGTGCCCATCCATCATCAAATCTTCCGAGTTGTTCACTCTTTGTCAAGACGGAGCGCTTCCTCCCGCAGAAGATGACTCTCGCGTACCCGGCAAAGAGGTAATCCCCCATCCTCCTGCGGGTTTCCGAGTGATGTTCCTTGCGTTCATCATTCGCGGTCTCTCTCTCCCTGCATCCTTTTGTTAGGGGTCTTCTCTGCTTCTATGGGCTCCAGCTGCACCAGCTGTCCCCAAATTTGATTCTCCACATCACTTGTTTCATCACCCTCTGCGAGTGTTGACTCGGAATCGAGCCACACTTCGGTCTCTTCAAGAAGCATTTTAAGCTCAAGCGTCAGTCGGGGTCTAGTTTGGTAGTCTATGACGTAGGAGGCCGCGGAATCCACGTCGACTCTGCTGCCACTTATTTCGACATCAGACTCACCGCGTCTGTCCAAGGGTGGAGAGGTAAGTGGTTCTACATCCGCGACCAGAAGGCCGATGGAGAGCACTATGGACTCGCGCCCTTCGATCCTGTGGCTACCTGCAAGAGGAGGCGCTCCTAGAAGAACATCGTGATGCCCGGCGAGTCTGAGGAGACAGAGATGCTGTATCAGCATGTCTACGACCTCGAAAGCCGTATTGGCAAAGAGGAAGGTGGCGCTGCACTCATTCGCACATGGTTGCGCCGCCGTGTAAAGCCTCTGCAGGCCAGAGCCCATCCGATGTATCGCTAGATTGGTATCGGTGATGTCACTCGCATATCTACGGAGGGCATTTCTTCGGGTGAGGTGGACAGGAGGTTGCGGCTGGTGACCAAGTACACCGCCAAGGAGGATCTCCCAGTGGATTCAGTCATGCCTCCTTTCGACGCCAACAACCCTGCACCTGAGGTAGAGTTTCGTTATGAAGTGTTATAGATTTTCGATTGCTTGTTAGGTACTTGATATATACTGATGCTTCTTCTAATTGTAGGACTGGAATGTGGCTGCCAGCTTCCCTCCTCAGCCTGAAGGAATTATCCCGCGCGAAGCGGAGGAAGAGGACGAGTCGGGCTCCACGGTCCCCATGGAGGAAGAGGAGGAAGCCCCCAAGTTCAGTGACCACGGGACTCGCAAACGCTCCCGTAGTGAGGATTCGGATGCCTCCTCACTGATGATACCAGAGGATCCCACTACTGCTGCAGAGGAGCCGATTCCCGCCGTACCTGTACGCGCCATGGCTCCTCCCGCACGGAAAAAGGTGAGGTTGCCTAAGGAGTCGTCGGATGACTCTTTTGACCTTGATAAATTCAACGGGTGAGTTTTTAGTATTTGCGAGTGCGTCTTGTTGTCTTTTGGAGTTTTTCTTCTGAAGTGGTGCTGGTCCTGTTTGTAGTCAAATGGCGTAGTCGTCCTTCGACGATTGCCAATTTGTGAAAGAATCTAGAGTTGCAGAATACAAAAACAAGGAGGTGGCCATGTGGTTGCCTTCTCCTCCGGTGGTGGCCCACTCTAGCGCCAACTCTTCGAGTTCCCCTCATAACGGGGGGCTCCATATGGTTGCACGGACGCCCACTCGACAGGAATCTTCGGAGTCCCCGGAGGAACACGTAAGTATCTTTTTGTCGCTGGCAGTCGAATTTGTGCTTTTGGTTGACACTGAATCTTTGTTTCTCTTGGTGTAGCCCATCGTGAAGGATTCTACTTTCCTTGTGGAGCAAATCCTTGCCTTGGGTTGACAGCACGCCCTGCTGGACAATCGCCACCGCGTAGTCGAAGGTTTGTAGTAATCTTCTCTCTTTGCTCTGCTTAAGTAGAAATTTACAGACTCACTTTTGTCGTGCTCTATCCTTTGCAGGGGAGCATAATGAGCTTCTTCGTCGCGTCACTTACCTCGAGAAGGGACTTGCCGCAGCGGAGCAAAAGCACGGCAAGGCAGTCGTAGCTCTAGAAGAGTCGTGGAAGCGTGAGGAATACTTGCATGCCTCCACTGCCGAAAGGGAGAAGTTGTTCGAAGAACAACTTTTCTCGATTGCCAAGGCTCTCTCAGTTATTGTTCAGCTTCACTTGCATTTTCCCTATTTTATTTCATGTCGCAATGTTGACACTCTGTGTATGCAGATGCTGCCGGCGTAAGCTTCGATGCCTAGGCCCTGCACCGTGCGGATGCCTTGGCTAGCACCTTGGCCGTAGTCAAGGACCACAGTGTGTCCCTCCAAGATACGCTCGGGAAGCCAAGAACATGCTAAGCCACCTCCGTGAGGATATGGCTCCTCAGGCTGGTTTAATCGAGACTCTTGATGGCCTGGTGGAGTCCTTCACAGAAGGTGTCCCAATGGATTTCAAGAATGCCCAGCGGTCTGTCGGTGCCAAGATGGCACTCGCGATGGCACAAGTGCATGATGCAAAGCTGGACCCGAGCGCAATCTCTGAGGCGATGCCTGTTGATGCAGATGGTCAGCAGGTAGTCTTCCAGCCTTTCACCACTAAATGTAGTAAGTATGGGCCTCGTCTTATTGAGATAGTTGCCAAATACTCTAAGGAGCGGCGGCAGGTGAAAGCGGCGAAGGCTGCAGCTTCTGGGGCTACCACCGGAAAGTCTGTGGCGTCGAAGACTACCACGGATGCAATGAAGCCCCTGAATTCAAAGTCGAAGTCAAAGAAGCAGATTGCTCCATAGATGCCCTTTGTAATAGTTGTAGCTGTCCTTTTGTTGGTCCACGTTTTGTGGGGGAGTGCCCCTTGATACTTTTATCGAATTTGAATGCACTCCTCTCTTTTGTTAATGTATGATTGGTCTCATTTGCCTCTTGCTTGGTTGTAATAGGGTCCTTCGAGTGGTCTTTCAAGGGATCCTCATGACTCTCCTTCCACCGATGAAACCACGATGCAACCGTGTTCAAAGGTGGAGGAGCTGTCGTTGCTCTCACGACTGCGTGACCATATTAAGCAGTTGGAGCGTGAGTTGCCTATGATCCGCGATAAGGCAGATGTGTGGAAGTCGAAGGCTAAGAAGTCCACCGCCTGCAAGAAGTATCTCTTGGATGAAGTGGCACAACTGAACGAGCAATTTAAATGTTAGCTCTCTATCTTCTTATCTTTTCCTTAGCCATTTGCGGCGATGCCTTGTATTTATACTTTGGTCCTGCTTTTGTAGTTGTTAGCACTCATCATCCGCAGGATGAAAAGGACCAGGTTGCCATTCGAATGAATGGCTTAACCCAGGAGCAGCTGCAGGCTAGTGGGTACTTCTAGGTGGACCATGACCATGCCATCGCGTTGGCGACGCTGCAGGATCGTTCTTCGCGAGTGCTTCAATGCTTAAAGAAAGCGCAGTCGTGCCTTAGGCATATCTTCCAAGCAATGTTTCCTCTTGACGTGGTGCCCTCAAGCCTGTTGACTCTCCTGGCAAGGTTTCAGGATATCAGTGTGGTCTGCGAGTGCGTGCGAGAGTGATTGGTCGCAGGTGCTAAGGCAGCATTGTCGCTAGTATGACTGCATCGGCCAGATGTGGACATCGCGTCTGTTGCCGCTAGACCATCGCCGTCGCCTGAAGGGATGACTTGGAATATGTGCCGCACTATCAGGCGGTTGACCAGCCAGCAGAGGACATCGTCGACTTCTTTGAAGAGCAAACGAATGTTCTTCTTTTGCAGAAGTAGCGTAATTTGTATCCTGCACATAGGTGTATAAGTGTTGTAAAATTTATATGATTATGGTGGGTGTATTTGATACCCCTTAATATGTAAAGAGCTTGCTAGCTTGTATAATTTTCGAGTGTATTATAAGGTACAGATCCTTTTCGTTAGCCTGACTCGTATCCATCTCAGCACCTTGCCAACCTGTCAGGTGCGTTGTAGCTGGGTTGGTGTTATCAAGGGTTCGAGTGGTGGTACGTCAGCTACTCAGGATGCTGTATTGTTCGTGGAACAAGATGCAAAGGGTGGCGCAGACCCCGAGTAAAATAATTGCGAAAAAGCATAAAACACAGGGTTTGGGGCACTTATCTTTATTTATTTGTAGAATATCACGAGGTACAATGTGTGGCTAAGTAGCCTAGCTGAATAGCCTTATTTGTAAAGTAAAAACATCTAAGGGTAGAAACGGCGCAGCTGCACGACGTTCCAGGGGTTGGAGTATGCGACTCCGCTCTTGAAATCTTTAAGGCGATAGGTGCCACCTGGGATTACTTCGGTAATCACATAAGGTCCTTCCCAAGGGGACTCAAACTTGAGATGCCCTTGCTGCTCCAGTCGCAGGACCAGGTCTCCTTTGACGAAGGATCTGGGGCGTAGCCTTCTGCTATGGTACTTGCGGAGGCTCTGCTGGTAGATCGTGGATCTCTCTGCTGCAATCTCGCGTGCCTCGTCAAGGAGGTCGACGGAGTCTTCGAGTGTGAGAGTTGAGTCCTTCTCGCTGTATGCAACCACCCGCGGGGCTTTGTAGCGTACTTCTGTGGGTAGCACCGCTTCAACATCGTGCACCATGAAGAACGGAGTGTAGCCCGTGGAGCTGTTTGGAGTTGTGCGTAGGCTCCAAAGTACGAACTGCAGCTCGTCAGGACAGCACCCAGCGGCTTGTTCGAGTGGCCGGAGGAGTCATTTCTTGATTCCGCCATAGACGAGGCTGTTGGCCTTTTTGACTTGACCGTTGGTCTGAGGGTGAGCCATCAAGGCCTAGCTAATGTTTATTCCCAAGTTGTTCGTAGAATTCCTGGAACTCCTTGGAGGTGAAGTTTGTCCCGTTGTCCGTGATGATGCTATGTGGCACCCCAAAACGATAGACGATGGACTCGAAGAACTTGACAACGCTGGCTCCTGACTGATTCATCACCGGCATGGCCTTAATCCACTTGGTGAATTTGTCGACCGCGACTAGGAGGTAGACATAGCCTCCTCGCGAGGACCTCGGGAGCTTGCCGACCATGTCGAGTCCCCATTGTGCAAAGGGCCAAGCCACTGGTATTGGCCTGAGCTCCGCGCCGGGTGCGTGCGGTTTATCCGCGAATCACTGGCAAGCGTTGTAGTGCTGGACGATATCCTTGGCATCACGCATGGCCGTTGGCCAGTAGAATCCAGCTCGTAGAGCATTGGCGACGAGAGAGTGACTGCCCGCATGGTGTCCGCAAGTGCCTTCATGTATGTGCAGGAGGATGGCTCTTCCGTCTCCGTTGGAGACGCACCTCTGAAGAACTCCTGTGATGCTGCGCTTGTACAGTTCTCCATTGATGAGTGTGAATGCCTTGGATCGCCGCGCTATGTGTCGTGCATCAGTCGGGTCATCTAGCAACCTTTTGCTAAGCAGGTATGTGATATACGGCTGTGTCCAAGATGGTTCAATCATCATGACCTCCATTGGGCCTTCAAGTCCTGTATAGGGCTCCATGTCCTCGAGTGCCATTGGCTCATTGAGTGGCGTAGCCCCCGAGTCTGTTGACGTACTTGCCTTCTTCTATGGAGCCTTGGGCTTGATGGAGCGTTCGCATATGCGCTCTAGAAATACTCCAGGTGGTATTGGGGCGCCAGGGGAGCCGATATTGGCGAGTATGTCTACTTCCTCATTGCTTTCACGGCTAACGTGTCGCAGCTCGCAGCCATCGAAGTCTCTCTCGAGTGTGTCATAGCGGTCGTGGTAGGCGATCATGTTGTCGCTCAGGGCGTCACACTCGTGCATTGTTTGGTTGACCACCAGCTTGGAGTCGCCATAGATGATGAGCCTTTTGGCACCGCAAGCTTTCGCCATCCGCATTCGATGGATCAAGGCTTCGTTGTTGGAGGCTGTGAATTGCATTCACAGAACGTACTTCATCTTGTCTCCTTGGGGGCGATGTCAGTATGACACCTGCGCCAGCTCCGTCTTTTCGCTTGGACCCATCGAAGTGCATTGTCTAGAGGTAGGACATATCTGGCTTGTCAGGGAGCTGGTTCTCCGTCCAATGTACGAGGAAATCCGGGAGAACTTGTGATTTTATCGCGTCGCGCTTCTCGTATGTGATGTCTTGTGGAGACAATTCGATTCCCCAGAGCGCAACTCGTCCAATGGCGTCGGGATTATTGAGTATGTGCCCGAGCAGGGCGTTGTTTACCACCACGATTGGGTGCTCCTGGAAGTAGTGGCGCAGTCGCCTGGCTGTCATGAAGACACCATACGCCAGCTTCTGGTAGTGTGGGTACCGCTGCTTTGTTGGTGTGAACACCTCGCTGAGGTAGTATACTGGGTGCTGAACCCCGTGGACCTTATTTTCTTCAGCTCGCTCCACCACGAGTACGGAGCTGACCACCTGGTTGGTGGCGGAGATGTATAGCAACAACGGCTCCTTTTCGCATGGTGTGACCAATACTGGCGAGGTGGATAGTAGACGCTTAAGGTCTTTGAATGCTTCTTGCTCTTCGTCTCTCCACTCAAACTTGTCAGCTTTGCGGAGAAGTTGGTAGAAGGGTAGTGCCTTTTTGCCCATTCGACTGATGAATCGACTGAGCGCCGCGATTCGCCCAGCCAGCTGCTGGACGCCTTTTACGTTCTTCGGATTCTCCATGGCTAGTATGGATTTTATTTTCTTCGGGTTTGCTTCGATCCCCCTCGCAAAGATGAGATACCCAAGTAATTGCCCAGATGGTACGCCGAAGGCGCATTTGTCCGGATTGAGCTTGATCCGGTAGCGATCGAGGTTATCGAAGGTCTCGTGGAGATCGTCAATTAACGTGGATTCCTATTTGGTTTTCATGATGATGTCATCGACATAGACTTGGATATTGCGACCAAGTTGGTTGTTGAGGCAGGCCTGCATACACCGCTGGTAGGTGGCTCCGGCGTTTTTTAGCCCGAAGGGCATCGTGTTGTAGCAGAACACACCAAAGGGTGTTGTGAACACCGTTTTTTCTTGGTCTTCCTCATTCATTCGAATCTGATTGTAGCCTGAGTAGGCGTCGAGGAAGTAGAGGCGCTCGCATCCCGCAGTGGATTCGATTATTTGATCGATCCGTGGCAACGGGAAGTGATCCTTCGGGCAGTGCTTGTTCAAG
This sequence comes from Avena insularis, assembly GCA_023614405.1. NCBI lineage: Eukaryota > Viridiplantae > Streptophyta > Magnoliopsida > Poales > Poaceae > Avena > Avena insularis. The sequence continues at coordinate 473,233,818 of CM042694.1, forward strand.
GAGGTGAAGTCCATGCACATCCGCAGGATGTCCATGTCCTTTTTAGGGACAAGCACTATATTTGCGAGCCAGGTGCTTTCCTTGATCTCGCGTATGAAATTTGCGTCGAGGAGTCTGTTGATCTCCATACCGACCGTTTTTGCTCTTGGTTCAGACAGTCGCCGTATTGTCTGCTTGACTGACCTTGCGTCTGGATTCACATTGAGTGAGTGCTCAGCGAATTCCCTGGGAACTCCTGGCATGTCCGCTGGACACCAGGCAAATATTTCCCAGTGCTCACGGAGGAACTTGACGAGCGCGAGTTCCTATGCGGAACTCAAGTTGTTGGCGATGAGGGCCGTCTTGGCTGGGTCCGTTGGGTGGACCTGGACTTTCTTGGTGTGCACCGATGAGTCAAAGGAGAGGCCGGGTGAGCTTAGCTTGCTCACGGGAGGCAGACTGTTGTCTGTCGACTCCTTCAATCTTGCGAGTTCCTCTTGCATGCCGAAGGACTAGGAGATTCTGTTGAATTCCCTATCGCAGCTATCAGACCTCTTGAAGCTTTCGTTGACTGTGATGATGCCATTTGGGCCTGGCATGTTCATCTGCAGGTAGGCGTAGTGTGGCACTGCCATGAACCTCGCGAACGCGACATGTCCAAGGATTCAATGGTACTGTGAGGGCCAGTCGACGACTTCAAAGTAGATGCGCTCCCACCGAAAATTTTGTGGCATGCCGAAGATGACATCGAGGTTGATCTTTCCCAGGGGGTACACTCCCTTCCCTGGAACGATGCCATGGAACGTCGTATCTGACACTTCCAGACATGTCAGGGGAATCCTCATTGCCTGCAAGGTACTCACGAACATAAGGTTGATGCCGCTTCCGCCGTCCATGAAGACGCGACTCATCTCAAATCCGCCGATCTGTGCCTCGAGTACCAGGGGACAATGACCTGGGCGAGGTACTTGACGCGGGTGGTCGCTTTTGTCGAAGATGATGCAGGACTCGCTACCACTGAGGTACTCAGTGGTGGATGGCAGAGAGTTCGTCGCCAAATTGACTTGGCGAGTGATTGCCTTCTGTGTTCGATTTGAGGGGCGACCCTTTTGGATCATCCCCATCTTTCCCAGTGGCCGGGGGTACACTTCGCCTCCATGGTTATGGGCTGGTGCAGCCGCATGTGGTGGTGGTCCGGGCGGTGGTGGAGGAGCTCCATGTGCCACAACACCCAGGGCAGCTCCATAGCCCTGGTTGATCGCGTCGCGATTCATCTAGGCCAGGCCTTCGTGGAGCTTGAGGAACTCGCGACAGTCCTTTAGGAGTTGACTGGACTTTTTCTTGCCGCCGTGCTTGTCGATGTAGAAGTGCACGTTGCACGGTCCGGACAATTTGTCCTGGATGAACATTGCTGGTGCTTCGTCGCAAAAGCGGTGCTGCCACACCTGCGTGGTTTTCCTGCTATCGCGGTATCCACCGCTGCGGTATCCACTGTTGCGGTTGTCGTCACGTTTGTCGACGTAGCCGGCTACAACCATGACGACCTCATCGCGGTCCTCGTAGATGCACATTCGACATTTTCCTCGGCGGCCGCGTCTGCGCCCGAGGTTGTCATCGTCATTAGAGTAGGCACGGTTTTTCACCAACTCCTCTCCGTAGGCCCACCGATTAGCGATTTCCATCAGGTGGTCGATTGTTTTGGGCTTCGAGTGGCCCAGATCCTCCATGAGCTCCTTGCGGCGTACCGCCGTTGAACGCGTCGATTATGCGATCCTCGGAGATGTCTTCCGCAGAGTTCTTGATGATGGACCATCTCTGGATGTATGGGCGCAGCGACTCGCCAGATCTTTGGTGACAGCCTCTTAATTCTTTGATTGATGCGGGCATTTTGTAAGTGCCCTTGAAGTTGCGCACGAAGTTGTAGACCAGCTCTTCCCAGCTGTGAATTGATCCGCGCGGGAGATTGTTGAGCCATGCGCGAGCGGCGCCCTACAGCTATAGCTATAGGCATTGCATGGCCGTGCTTCGGCTTCCACCATGCAGCCTGACGGAGGAGACGTGATCTTCTAGCCAAATATTTGGGTCCTGTAGGCCATCAAATTTCGGGTTCTCCGATGGGAGCTTGAACCCTTTAGGCATTCGCTTCTGCCTAATGGCTCTGCTAAAGAATCTAGCACCACAGAGTTCCACCTCGTCGTCTTTCGAGTCAGTCGAACGAGCACGCCTTGCATGCATCTTGTCGACCTTGCACTGCATGATGTCATCATGCGCATCGTAGTCATGATCGTGTCACCGTGAGCGACGACGTCGAGACAAGTCATGGCTATCTTCGCTGGATGAGGGCGAGGAGTAGCATTTTGCTAGAGCCTTCCCCTTTTCCGGCTCTAGCATTGGGTCCTTGATGAGGGCGGCCTCGACTAGTCCCAAGACCGCGATCATAGGTCAGTGCATGGCGGCTCACAGATCCCCAACCGGAGGCTGGTTGTTGAGGAGGTACATGGTGGCCGCAGTTACTGCTGCTTGCGGCCTCTTCAGGAGCATGTTGCCTCGTGTGTCCACCGTCATGGAAGAGAATTAGAGGACTCGCGTGGCCTCCTCGCGTTCCTTGTCGGTGAGGTGGGCCAGTCGAGATTGTCGTTTAGCGGCCATGTAGTCGTTGCCTTTAGAGGAGGATCCTCCATGGGAGGAGAGCTGAGCCCACCGAAGACTCGACTCGTCCGCTGCCTTTCTACGCGCGAAGAGTTGCGCGATTACTTGTTGCTGGCGCTTGTATTCTTCCTTAAGCAGTCAATGGTAACCCATCAACATGTCTTGCGATGAGTTAGGGAGTCTAGGGTTGCCCCACAGAGCTTCTCGACAGCGGGTCCACTCGTTGTCGTTGAGCTTGATCAGCACGCGCTCTTCGGTGTGCTCATTCATCGTGAGGTTTGGGTTCCCCTCTGTCCCATTGTGGGCGCGCCGTTGGCGGGGCCACCATTTTCGCCGTTGGTTGGCCCGGTACCAGTGTTGTCACGAGTGACACCGGTGTCGCCTGCATTGATGACGGCACACATGAAGTGATTTTGGAAGCTGATGCTCCCGCAACTTTCAGATCTAGATCCGTAGGCTCCATCTTTTGTGGCTAGGTCACCTAGATCGGATCCACGACTCCTGTCGCTGTCTGTACTCCTGACAGTTGTCGGGGCGTTGAGCTCACTGAGGGTGCCGATTGGTGGCGGAAACCACAATGCTGGAGCAATCGCGGGACCTGTCGGCTGGTCGGGGAGGCGAAGTGTGCCCAGCTGACCAACTTGGAAGCGTAAGCTCTCGATAGCCAGGCCGATCCCATCGCCCACGGACTCGAAAGCCGGGCGAGTGGCCGGCGTATGGACGGTGAAGTCGAAAGCGCTGAAGAGCTGGTGAATCTCTGCTGTTGCAGAGTTGTAGATCACAGTTGATGGGGCTAAAGAAGCCGCGACATCAGCACTCCTAGTTCCCACAAACGGTGCCAATTGACAAGGGATTAACTCATCAATGCCCATTGTTATGGACTTGTGTTTTGGAGAAGGAGGGAGCGCTGGAGGCATTAATCGGCTAGCAAACAAGCACACAGGGACGCAAGGTTTACCCAGGTTCAGGCCTCGTAGAGGTCCCTACTCCTGGTTGTCTGCTCTTGGAATTATCGAGGGAGTCAAAAGTTACAGGGGTGCGCAGATGCAATCTGGCGGTGGGTGCGGAAACTAGGGTTGCCAATTGTCCTCCTCGCCGCCCCTCCTAGCCTTTATATAGATAGGCTAGGTCTCGGGTAGCAGGTCGAGTCGGTTACATATTAGGGTTCATCCCTTTAAACTTTCTATCTCAAGCTTCGTCTTGTGCTGCAAGCAATCAGAGTCTCTGTGAGTTATCCGAATCCTATATTGGGCCTTGGTAACCCTGTGGGCTTCTGTCATATCCTGGACCGTATATGCCAAACTCGAGTACCTGTAAGGTATGCCCACGTCACCAGGACTTTAGGAAATGGAGTCCTACCTTTCCACCTATATTAGGGGTCTATATTGGTGGGAATAAAATGCACCGACGATTGGGATATTCTCTGAGGTATTTTCCTTGGAGAAATTTCCTCCCTCTCTGTTTCTCTCTTGTGACCACGGTTCCATGTTTGGGATCTGCGCACAAAGGGAGTACCTCGCCACAACACGTGGAGCTTTTGTGGAGATTCCAAGCCAGAGATCTACTTTCGCACTCCCGACAGGAATCAGGAAACTGGAAGTCGTCATCGTACACCGCATGTGTGCGAAACCTCGGGGGTGCTATCGTTAGTGGCACTGGGGTTGTCGTGCAAGGACCTTGGTGACTTGCAAGGAGCTTCGCGACCTTGAGGTCGGCAACGATATGGACTACCTCATCCATGTTCCTCTCGGAACATCAAACGCTTTCGGTCTACAAGGGTATGTTACCAAAACCTCCTCTATTACAGCTTTATTCATAGATAGATCCTAGATAGGTGCGTTCTTTCATAGATTTTTTTATTTTTTGTCACAGAAACCCTTCAGTGGTATTAGAGCCGATCTATGCATAGTGTACGACCAATACACATGTTGATTGTGTGGGCATTGATCCTATAGTTGTCACCCTCTTACATGTACTTGTTTATATCGCGACATTGTTTGATGAAGCGGCCTGAGCCGACCTTACGTGTAATCTTATGGGAGACTGGTTCCACGCTCAACATACGGCTTGTACCGCATAAGTGGCTAGCGGATGTCTGTCTCTCATTAAATAGTTGATATATCATTTACAATAGAGGGCCCCAAAAGGGGTGTAATAGAGACAACTGTCTGATCCATGTTATGGCTAGAAGTTCGTAGTTAGAAACGGTTCTTCTCAAAAGCCTATCAGCCATGTAAAACTTGCAAAAAGAAAAGTTAGAGGCATCTACCTTTGTTTTGTAGGAGGCACATGATGTGATATGGTCCTATTCGTAGTAAAGGTAAAGTAGTTTACTTTATATTGGTAAGTATTATAGTAATAGTCATCTTCATGATGAACTGCGAATTGGTGGCATCGTGGACTTGATGTTGTACCAGTGACAAGATGGAGATCATGCTAGAGCACTCGATGGAGAGAAAGGCGCATGAAGAAGAACATATCATATCACTTTATCTGCATATGATGATGTTGATAGTTTATACATCTTGTTGTGTGCTATTATTAGGTAATCTAAGATTAGAATTAATAAGATGATCCCTAGTAAAATACCAACCATAGTGTTTTCCCATTAGTGTGCACCACCAAGAAAGTTCATCAATATAAAGAAGGCCGTGATGATCGGGTGCTAGACATCTCGACATTTGCATACGGTGGGTGCAAGCCATGTATGCACTGCAAATACAATAAGGTTGAGTTAGCGAGCCTAGCATGTACAGACATGGCCTCAGAACACAAGATGATTGAAAGATTGAGCATGAGTCACAAGTATGTTGTGATTGATGGAGCATAGTCTACCCTGGAAGCTATATCAAAGGCCATGATGATCGGGGATGATATAGTGGAAAGGGATCGTGTGATCGCTAAAACTATCTTAGGGATGATAATATAGTGAGATCTCAACTACTAATTTAATTAGAAAGTTGAACTCATATTATGAACTTAGTCTAAAGTCCTTTGCAAATATCCTTGTAGATCATGGCCGAATTCTTTGAATTTGGGTACTTCCTACAAGAAGGAGAACTCAAAGTAGATGGGTCAAATTTCATAGACTAGTTTGAAAGCCTTCAGGATACCCTTGACCTGAATGACCTACTCTATGTGATAGAAGAGCAACTAGAAGATCACCCCAATGGATCAGCAAGTGAGCCTGAAGTTATGCATTATCAAGCTCGTGAAAATTGCTCCATCCTTGTCTAGTGTGTGATGCTCAACTCAATGGAGAATGAGTTGTGTGTATGTTAGTTCAACACTGATTCATATCAGATGACCGTGGAGTTGAAGATGCTCTTCACACCACAAGTCAGGCTGATGAAGTATGACCAGATGGACTGGTTTCTCTCATGTAAAATGAGAGAGGATGGATGCCTTCGTAGTCAATTATTAGTCATGTAGAGGCTATATGACTGACTTGCAAGTGATATGGACTACCAGTTGTCGGATGATTTTGCAATATATGGAGTGCTACGGCCATTGCCCTCCAGCTATGAGAACATCATCAAGGGCTACATCATGATAGGATATTTGTTCACCTTTCATGAATTTATGTTTGGCTTGAGGACTATGGTGGTATACATCAATGATGATTCATTAGATGAAGATTATGAAGGTATATTTGATATACAAAAGTTATAAATGTTTCAAGCAAACATTTATTGCAGTTTACCAAGTATACTGGTACTTGTTTTCTGTCTATGACAACATGATCACCTACATGAGAGCTTGATGAAGAGGCGATAGTCGCGTGTTGAAGACATTCAAGTTGTTGATGGGTGACAAACACGCTCCCTCTACATTCATCGTTTAGATTAATAGATTTGAATAAAGTTTGTAATCATAGTGAGTGTGAAGACCTTATTAGTACGTCATGCTTTCAGTGAGACGACTATTCAATTAGCTTGTAACAATCCAGTTGTAACGATCTTATGAATAAAATATTTTATGGTCACATCTTGATTATGAATGGATTATTCTTAGCATTGGTTTTGATGGTAATAACTTAGAACATTTATAAATAAAATGCCAAAAGATATCCAAAGTTTAATGATATACTCATTTATGAATAATTGGTTTGTTGAGTATCATATGATGGTTGAATAAAACAAAACTATTGATACCATGTTTAATCCAAGTAAATGTGACTTTTACAAGGAGAGACACGAATCAAGAGATATTTGAAATGTTCAAATCAATTCAAAATGAAGTTGGATATTAAATTGATGAGAATACCAAAGTCTTGGATATTTGATCAAAATGACTTAGTATTTAAGTTAAATCACGGCATAAAGACTTATGAAGATGTTTCACAAATTATGAAGTTTGGATACACCAAAACTATTGATATATCTAGGACATCGTAATCATACCATATTGGATACTTATGGTCTGGATCTGATCTCTTCTAAGGGCTGAATTATCATTTGGAATTAGCATTAGAAATATCAAACACTCGTATGGAACATTTGAAGGTTCGTGAAACAAGACCATAAAAGTTATGGCATGTTTGAGTTTCTAGAGATTTCAATAATATTGAAGTCATGGTGAATGAAAGTTTTATAGTGTACTCTTAGGAAACTATGAATACATCTTCCATACTAAAAGAAGGAAAAACTGGTATTTCTTGACTTGGTACTTTGTCAAGAAAAGGGTCTTTCTAATAAAGGGCATTAATAGGAATAAAGTGAAATTTCAAACGATGTGTTTGAACTTGTCTTCAACTATCAGAGTGTTGCAACGGAATATGTTCCAGGAGGTGGACTCTATAATTCAAGAAGAAACCAATGATAAAGATCATAATATTTTGGGTAATACTTTTACTAAGGAAAGTAGGATTCAAAATATATCCTGGCATTAGCAGAATTATGTTAATGATTCAATTGTCATGTTAATGGAACATGACATGCCTACGAACTACAAAGAAACGTGATGGACCCAAGTACGAGAAATGATTGAAAATTATGAAATCCTGAATTTAAGTTACATTTGAGATGGCATTGTAATATGTTACTTGATCTCATCAAGTAAAAGTGTTTGCTTGATCATATGAATGACTAAAAATTCGTAGAAGAAATGAAACTTAAAAGGAATAATTTGAAGGACCGATATGTCACAAATATGTTAGACAATTCAAGGGATTGACTACATTATGTAGCGACACCTAAGTATATTATATTTATATAAGCAATTACTCCAATCAGGTAATTGGTAGTAAGATTGTCGAAACTAAGTTGTAATTGGTATAATGTGTAGTTTTTTTGTAAGTGAGGTAATTTCTACATGTCTTGTAGTAGGAATTCTCAGTTTGATAGATGATCAAGGATTTTTGGAAGTTGCCAAGATATTGAGAAATCCTGCATTCAGATAAAATTGAGTGGGAGCTAAGTATTTTCACCTTAATATGTGTGACACATTTTGAGCAGGAGTTGAGAAGCAATCCTGACCTCATATGTGGATGACATTTTGAGTGGGAGTGCACCAACATGGGAATATGACAATATTAAATGAAATTTAAACAAATTATTGAACAACCGGAATCCATCAAGATAGATTGATTTGTTTAATGAACATTATCATTGTAGTGTTTCGGGAAATAGATTCTGAAAGAGTTCAGAATATTCCAGTTTGGATTCTGAAAGCGTTCAGAATTAAACAAGGAGAAAACAGTTCTTTCTTGTAAAACTAGATGAAACACTGAGTTTGACTTAGTATAAACAATGATGGTTAAAGGGAAGAAAAGAGATTTGTAACATCTGCTATGCCTTGGTCATAGGTTCTTCTAGGTAACTATATTGTGTACTCAATATTATGTGACCCACAGTATGTGGTTAGAAAGAATAAGTTCTTATTTGTAAAGGGCATGTGCTCAGAAGTAAATTCTGAGTGAACCACTGGACCGGAGTTGAGTTAATCCTTGGAGTATGTAAGAAGTATGGCTGGACACATAAATTGCAATTGAATGCAATTTCAGCTAGGATCTACATAGATACAGTATAATTGTTATGGCTTAAAAAGAGTTCGACTTCAATTGAGTGTGTTTTCTGGTATACATGATAATAGTGAAAGTTCATTTTGATTGATCGACCGTCATTGTGAATACTAGAAAACAAAGTCTCACTCTATCGCCAAAACAAATACTTTGACACATTATGAGATAATGGTGGACATATCAAATAGGTGACATTAATGATTTGCAAAGAACATAAGGATCTGGTAAAATATACCATAGACAAAAGATTTCTCCATAAGCAAGGCATGATCAAGAAACATATATGTGATATGGTTTCATGATTAGTAACATGCGACTAGATTATTTGTACTCTAGTGCAAGTGGGAGACTGGAGGATATATGCCCTAGAGGAAAATAATAAAGGATGTATATTATCATATCTCAATAAGTTCATAATAGTTTATGTCATGCTATAATTGTGTCAAGTGGAAACATTGATACATGTGTGATATCAAACAGATCAAAGTAACTAGTAGCCTCTATTTAAACTAGTTCATTAGGCAATTGTGATCAAGGTTTCTTGATCATGGTGCATTTATGCTGACTAACAATGAAGTCATATCATTGGTAAATGATGTGATGGACATTACCCAAAGTAAGTATTGCAGCTCGATCACCTCACATGTTAATCATTGCAATAGTTAGAAGCATAATATCCTTCTCCTTCAACTATGAGAGCATATTAATCACTATCACATGAGGCTGCTTTGACTGCATCAAACATCATAAATGTAACTGGGTGGCTATAAATATGTATGTTAAGTATTCTAGAAGAATAGTTTAGGCCTATGCATCAAGATCGGAATTTGTTCATCTGCATGACAGGAAGATATAGTGGGTCCACTTAGTGAGATTACATCCATAAATGTTGCACAACATGTGACTAGGTCACGGGGATGGAATATCACAGAATGATTAAAACTACACTTATCAGTAACGAGATTGAACAAGGTATTGGATACCGATGATCAAATCTCGGACAAGTCATGTATTGAAGTAACAAAGAGAATTATACTCAACGTTTATGGTTAAAACGGCAATAGACATCATGGAATGCACAGGGGTCATTATGGGCATCCCGGTCCCGCTAATGATCATTGATCCGAGAGAAGTATCGATCATGTCTGTGATGTTCCCGAACCATAGGGATGATAACCCCCAAATGCAGGGGATCATCATAGTACAATTCGACAAGTATTTGAGTGTCAAACCCACAAGGAGCTGAAGGTATACTATCTATTTTCTAAAGCCCTATAACCCTCTTATATGGCCTTCTTTTCTCGTGGATCTTTGGCCCATTGTTCTTCATTCTGATAAATGTTGGGTCTCGTGAAGTTTCAGGTCAATTGGACGTTGACTGGGTATCTAAAAGTCAAAAACATTGAAATATGGGCTTTCTGCCTCAGCAGGGTTAATTCCAAAGCAATATGGGAAGTGTGAATTATTCCCAATAATCATTATAAAACATGAGTATAACCCATATATGATGCAAATATGTTGGAATATCAAGTAATAAAGTGCAAAGTTCATGTATGCAACATAGGTAAGAACCCCTTCTTACTTCCGTCCATATTAAACTTCTTTAATATCTTATCAAGGTATGTACTCTGTGATAGCCCAATTAGGCGCCTTGATCTATCTCTATAGATTTTAATGCCTAATATATATGACGCTTACCAAGGTCTTTCATCGAAAATTTGCTGTTTAGATAACTTTTAACACTATTTAAAAGATCTATATCATTTCCAATCAATAATATGTCATCCACATATAATATCAGAAATGCCACATTGCTCCCACTCACTTTCTTGTAAATACAAGCCTCTCCATAAGTTTGGACAAATCCAAACTCTTTGATCACCTCATCAAAGCGGAGATTCCAACTCCGGGATGCTTGCTTCAGTCCATAGATGGATCGCTGAACTTTGCATACCTTATTAGCATCCTTAGGATCGACAAAACCCTTAGGTTGTATCATATACAACTCTTCTTCAATATTACTATTGAGGAACGCAGTTTTGACATCCATCTGCCATATTTCATAATCGAAATATGCAGCAATTTCTAACATAATCCTAACCGACTTAAGCATCGCTACAGGAGAGAATGTCTCATCGTAGTCAACTCCTTGAATTTGTCGAAACCCCTTTGCGAAAAGTTGAGCCTTATAGATGGTCACATTACCATCAGCATTGGTTTTTCTTTTGAAAATCCATTTATTCTCAACGGCCTTTCGATCATGAGGTAAGTCCACCAAGGTCCAAACTTGGTTCTCGTACATGGATTCCATCTCGGATTTCATGGCTTCTAGCCATTTGTTGGAATCCAGGCTCATCATTGCTTCTTCATACGTCGCAGGGTCATCCATTTCATCAACCATGAAATTCACAACAGGATTGCCGTACAGTTCAGGAGCTGCACGTGTCCTGCTTGACCTGCGAGGTTTGGTAGTGTCCTCTTCGAGTTTCATGATCAATATCATTAGCTCTCTCTTCATTAGGTGAAGTCAACTCAAACAACTTCCGTCTGCGCTACTCGCCATTTGATGAAGAGAAGGTTCAATAACCTCTTCGAGTTCTACCTTCTGACTACTCACACCTTTTGTGAGAAACTCCTTCTCAAGAAAGGATCCATTCTTGGCAACAAAAACCTTGCCCTTGGATCTGTGATAGAAGGTATACCCAATCGTTTCCTTAGGGTATCCTATGAAGACGCATTTTTCCGCTTTGGGTTCGAGTTTATCCGTCTGAAGTTTCTTCACATAAACATCGCATCCCCAAACTTTAAGAAATGATAGCTTAGGTTTGTTTCCAAACCATAATTCATACGGTGTCGTTTCAATGGATTTAGATGGGGCCCGGTTTAAAGTGAATGCAGCTGTTTCTAGTGCATAACCCCAAAATGAAAGTGGCAAGTCAGTTAGAGACATCATAGATCAAACCATATCCAATAAGGTACGATTACCACGTTCCGACACACCATTACGTTGTGGTGTTCCGGCATGCGTGAGTTGTGAAACTATTCGACACTCTTTCATGTGTGTGCTAAACTCGTAACTTAGATACTCTCCTCCACGGTCAGACCGTAGAAATTTGATCTTTCTGTTATGATGATTTTCCACTTCATTCTGAAATTCCTTGAACTTTTCAAAAGTTTCAGATTTGTGTTTCATCAAATAGATATACCCGTATCTACTCAAATCATCCGTGAAAGTAACAAAATAACGATATCCACCTCGCGCCGACACACTCATTGGTCCACACACATCAGTATGTATGACTTCCAATAAATTTGTCGCCCGTTCCATTGAACCGGAAAACGGCGTTCTAGTCATCTTGCCCATAAGGCATGGCTCAGATGTATCAAATGATTCAAAATCAAGTGATTCCAAAAGTCCATCAGAATGGAGTTTCTTCATGCGTTTAACGCCAATATGACCTAGACGGCAGTGCCACATATATGCTGATATATCATCATCAAGTTTAATCTTTTTAGCATTAATATTATGAATGTGCGTAATATTACTATCGAGATCCATCAGAAATAAACCATTCAACACAGGTGCATGACCATAAAAGATATTATCCATATAAATCGAACAACCATTGTTTTCAGATTTAAACGAATAACCACTTTGCATCAAACACAATCCGGATACAATGTTCATGCTAAGTGCAGGCACCAAATAACAATTATTCAGGTTTATAACTAATCTCGATGGCATATGGAGAGGTAGCGTTCCGATGGCGATCACATCAACGCTTGATCCATTGCCGACCCGCATTGTGACCTCATCCCTTGCTAGTTGTCGCTTGTTCCGCAACCCCTGAATCGAGTTACATATATTAGCAACCGATCTCGTATGAAATACCTAGGTGCTACTGCGAGTACTAGTCAAGTACACATCAATAACATGTATATCATATATACCTTTGTTTGCCTTGCCGGACTTCTTGTTCGCCAAATACCTGGGGCAGTTGCGCTTCCAATGACCAGTCCCCTTGCAATAGTAGCACTTGGTATCGGACTTAGGGACATCTCAGGGTTTCTTTTTAGGCGCGGCAACAGATTTGCCACCCTTCTTTCCCTTGTGCTTGCCTTTCTTGTCCTTCTTGAAACCGGTGGTCCTATTGATCATCAACACTTGATGTTCTTTCCTAATCTCCACTTCTGCAGTCTTAAGCATTGTCAGAAGCTCGGGAAGAGTCTTCTTCATGCCCTGCATATTATAGTTCATCATGAAGCTCTTGTAGCTAGGTGTCAGAGATTGGAGAACACGATGTATGCCTAAGTCAATGGGAATCGTTATTCCCAAGGACACAAGCTTATAGGCGTACCTAGACATTTTGAGTACATGCTCACTAACGGAGCTGTTCTCCTCCATCATGCAGCTAAAGAACTTTTCAGTAGCATTATAAATCTCTATGGTAATATGGGTATCGAAAATCATTTTCAATTCTCCCATGGTATCAAAGGCATTGCCATTTTCGAAACGCTTTCGAAGTTCTGGCTCTAGCCCATACAATATGCCGCAATGAACTAAGTTGTGGTCCTCCTGACGAGTCACATAGACATTCTTTTCCTCGTCAGGGGCATCAGGAGCAGGTGGGGGGCCTAGCAGCGCATCTAGCACATATTGCTTTTGTGCAGCATTGAGGAGAATCCTCAAATTCATAGCCCAGTTGGTGAAGTTGCTACCATTCGCAGCAAGTTTCTCTTTCTCCATGAACACATTGAAATTAAAAGTAGGTGGTGCCATCTACAACAGAATTTGTAAAGTTTATTTAGACTAAGTTTATGATAGATTGAGTTCAACTAATCCAAATTACTAATGAACTCCCACTCAAAAACGACATCCCTCGTGTCCTTTTGGTGATTACATGAACCAAATCCACTACACCAAGTCCGATCATCACGTGAGTCGGTGTAGCTTCAAAGGCGAGCATCTATATGGGCATCATAACAACTATATGACTCATGCTTAACCTTTCGGTCCATGTTCCGAGGCCATGTCTGTACATTCTAGGCTCGCCAAGTAAGAACCTTAGTACTCACGTGTGTAAAACTGTCTTACACCCGTTGTATGAAAGCGTAGAGTCGAGTACACCCGATCATCACGTGATGTCTCGAAACACGATCCATAGAACGGTGCATACTCAAGGAAGAACACATTTTATCTTGATATCTAAATGAGGGATCATCTTACAATGCTACCAAAAGCGCCAAACTAGCAGTATAAGATGCTAACATCTAATGTGTAAAGTGAGATGATATGGTCCATGCATTTGATCTCTATCATTTGCATCGTGGTATGATCTCTATCATTCCTTTGTGTGTAAGGCCAAGGTCTATGGAACTTACATGATGAATGTGTTGTAAGAGTATCTATCATACATCTACTTACAACAATACCATATCAATACACTAGCCCAGCAACGATCTAAACTAGACGCCTCTAATTTATCAATTGCAAGTTTTACGTGGCTTAGGGCTTTCGGAGATAGAACCGTTCTCACCTACGAACATGAACCACATCGAGGATAACCAAGTTATTAGCAACTCGTTGTAAATCAGATATTGACTATAGTAGGAGAGACAGACACCCGCCAGCCACTTATGCAAAACAAGTTGCATGTCAGTCGTGGAACCGGTCTCATGTATGATGACATGTAAGGTTGGTCCGGGCCGCTTCATCCCACTATGCCACCAATATCCAAAGTACATAGAAGATGCAATAACATGATCATCATCGCCCACATATAAACATATGTGTACTACCCATGCAAATCACTTACGCATAGATCAGGCTCTGATACCACTGTTGGGTCCGCAGCATAGAATACAAAAAATTTCCTACGATGAGAACTACACGCCAAGATCTATCTACTAGGTACAAAGCAATGGGTGGACATACATCTAGCAAGAACTTACCCTCGAAGACAACGAGTTTTGTTAACGAGTAGGAACTCGTGGTTGATGTAGTCGTACACTTGCCGATCTCAAGATCGTGAGGAAGTCCGAGCGCCACAACTCAGCAGCGCATCCGTACTCGCACACACGTTCAAGCCACCGGACAACCTCCACCTCCTCGCTCCAGCGATCTAGCGGAAGCAGCAACTCCTTCCAGACGAAATGCCACCAGGAACATGTATCTCGCTAATCCGAGACCATGGGGGAATAATTCTAGAGGGGGAGAGAGATCCTTCACAAGGAGGTGTAAGGAAGAAGGAGGAGGAGGAGGGCCTTTTATAGGAGGAGGGGGGTGCCCCTCCTCTCCATGGCCGGCGCATGGGGGGTGACCCCTCACCTCCCCCATTCATGTGGTGGTAACCCCTCCACATTAAAATGCCTCTTCACATTCCCTTTTAAAGTCCCCACTTTAAATGCATTAAAATTCTCCAAGTTTAATGCTCTCTCATTTAATAAAACTCTTTTATTAAATTTATTCAGAATTTTGTTAATTACTTTAATTAACAAACATTCACATATAACCCCTTGCAATATTTCAATATCCCATGCAGAACCACTTTTTGCAATTTCACCCGAAACAATTTCCGGTTTCTATCGAAACAATTCCTGCGCTTTGTAATTCTTTCGTCTGAAACATATGTGCTCCAAAATGGTGTCCGGTAACTCTTAAGTGTGTCACCCTATGGTTCACGAATAATGCAGACATGATTGAGATTCCTCTCAGATCAATAGTCAGAAGCGGGACCTGGAGATCCATATTGACTCCTGCATATTCAACGATGACTTCTGTGATCGTGAGAACCTTTAACGCTTGTAATTTAATTCCTTTGTCTCATGATCTAATACATGTCTGAGATTCAATCATCGGTATCCAAATACCTAGTTTGATCTCGTTACCGACATGCACTCTTTTCTCGTTCCCGTGATATAACATTCTAGTGATCACATCACTTGCTTGCAAGCTATCTCAATGTGATATCACCGAGAGGGCCAGAGTATATCTATCCGTCATCGGGATTGACAAATTCCACTCTTGATCCATGAGCCTCAACATAACACCTTCGTAGCACTGAACCCATCTTTATAGTCACCCTGTTACGGTGTGACGTTTGATGTTATCAAGATACTCTTCAGGTGTTAGAAATTAACATGATCTCATGGTCTAAGGATAAAGATTACTTCGTATGATGTTATAGCAATATAAACATAATGACTTGATCGTAATGCTATACTTCAGATGAATGTTCATCACATCATTTCACAAATGTTGTGACCTTATTATTAACAACATCCAATGTCCATGATCAGGAAACCTTAATCATCTTGTTAATCAACAAGCTAGTCTATAAGAGAGGCATAACTAGGAACCCTTTTTTTGTTTATTAAACACACATGTATTGATGTTTCCGATCAATACAATTCTAGCATGCAAAATAAACATCTATCATATATAAGGAATACATAATAACAACTTTATTATTGCCTCTCAGGGCATATTTCCTTCAGCATGGACATCCCCAAGCTTAGGATTTTGTCATATCCTTCCTTGGCACTTTCAACATTATCTCTTGCATCCAAAATATTAGTGCCCAAAAGAATATATTTGACATAAAAAATCATATATCTCATGGTTAATCTTGGGAAAAGGATCCATCTAATTTTTTTGCGTTTTAGTTTTATGTAAAACTAAAAGGTACTAAAAATAAACTAGCAATGCAAGAAAGAATAGAAGCCTAGTGCTATACTCCCTAGAAACGGTGCCAGAAAAGTATCTTGATGACCCCCAAGTGCAGGGGATCACCGTAGTACAATTCGATAAGTATTTGAGTGTCAAACCCACGAGGAGCTGAAGGTAAACTATCTATTCTCTAAAGCCCTATAACCCTCTTTTATGGCCTTCTTTTCTCGCGGATCTTTGTCCCACTGTTCTACATTCTGATAAATGCTGGGTCCTGTGAAGTTTCCGATCAATTGGACGTCGTTTGGGTACCTGAAAGTCAAAAACATTGAAATAGGGATTTTCTGCCTCGGTAGGGTTAATTCCAAAGCAATATGGGAAGTGTGAATTATTCCCAATAATCATTATAAAACATGAATATAACCCATATATGATGCAAATATGTTGGAATATCAAGTAATACCGTGCAAAGTTCATGTATGCATTTTACATGCATCAAGGGGTAACACACTTAAGGGTATGATGATATTTGTAGATATTTTGGAAGAATGGAATCAACAAAGTATGAAAGAGAGAACCTCGGAATTGTTCCGAAAAGAGAATGCCGAAAAAGTTCCAAAGAGGATCCAAAATAGTTCAGAGAAGGAAATAAGCAAAAAGGTGTTTCAAATTTAATGGAGATTTATAATATGCATCTATATATGTTAAATGCGAATTAATAAATATTTTAAATTAATTATTATGGGGCAACTTCCTCTATTGGGCCGAATCCCTAGAGGGAAAGGTCCTAGAGGGAATCCACCCTGCTAGGCTACAAGCCACTGCTGCTGGTGGGCCCCGGCCGACCCACGCGAGCAGGCAAGCGAGCGGTGTCAGACGTCGCACGGGTGGGCGGTAGTGATACATTGTAAATGTATCTATAATTTTTGATGTTCCATGCTTGGTTTTATCCACTTTCTTGTGTTTTGTTCCAACTTTGGATTACTTTTCATATGATTTCTTGGACTAACCTATTAACAAGAGCCATAGTGCTAGCTACTGCTTTTCATTGTTTTTGGTTCCGGAAAGTCGAAAATGAATATTCTTGGAATTGGACGGACAAAAGCCAAAGTGCCTATTTTTCCTAAGGATCAAGTGCCGAATACGAGACGGAGAGGGGCCAAGGGTCGGCCACACCACTGGTCACGGCTGCTGCCCGCCCGCCAGGGGGTAGTGTGGTGGCCCCTGGCACCCCCTCGGCCTCTCCTTCCGCCTATATATTACCCTTGGGACGAAAACCCTAAGTACCCGATCAAAAATCCACGAAAGAGTCTATAGCCGCCGTCATCTCCATCCCTAGATCGGGAGGGATTTGAAGCTCTTCCAAGACCACGGAGAGGGAATTCACCACAGGCCTTCTTCATCACCATGCAAGCCTCCGTTGTGATGTGTGAGTAGTTCATCCTTGGACTACGGATCCATGTAGTAGCTAGATGGATGGTTTCTCATCCTTTGTGCTTTCATGTTTAGATCTTGTGAGCTTCGTTCATGATCAAGATCATCTATTTGTAATCCATACATGTTGTGTTTGCGGGGATCCGATGGATATTGAGATGCTATTTCAGATTGATTATTGATTCTATCATGTCTTTGTTATTTGAGATCTTGCATGCTTTCCGTTGTCAGTAGCTATCTTGGCCAAGTAGATGCTAGCAACTCCAAGAGTTAGTATATATTCTCGATAGTGGGTTCATGCCTCCGTAACTGGGAAGTGATGAAATATCTAAGGTACTAGATGTGTTGTTGCTACTAGGGAGAAAACAACAATCCTTTGTTCATAGAACAATCGTATTGTTTACTTTACACGCAGTCAGAAGCAATAATCTGTTGCTTGCAACTTAATCTTTGGAGGGGTTCGGATGATAACATGAAGGTGGATTATTAGTCATAGATGCAGTTGGATGGCGGTCTATGTATTATGTTGTAATGCCCAATCAAGTCTCAAAGGAGTCAAGATGATTAGTATATGCATGTATTGCTTTCTCGGTGTTTTTCAATTGCCCCGCTGTAATTTGTTCACCCAGCATGTTATTTATCTAAGGAGAGCCACCTCTAGTGAACTATGGATCCCGGTCCTTTTTCTTTACATACAATCTATAAACTGTTTCTGCTTTGTGTTTACTTTCTACAAACTATTACTTCTTTCCATTCGATACGTTTAATCCTTTGTTTTCCGCAAAACACGGTGAGATTGACAACCTCATCGCAAGTTGGGGACAAAGTTCCGTGGTTGTGTTGTGCAGGTCTCCATGTTGCTACTAGCACCGGTAGTGCGCCCTGCCAAAGCTCAGCTAGCAACACCTTTGGGGTGTTTCCTTGCTCCTACTGGTTCGATTAAACCTTGGTTTCATAACTAAGGGAAAACTTACTGCTGTGCTCATCATACCTTTCTCTTGGGGTTCCCAACGAGCTCTACGTTGAAAGTCGAGCGCATCAGGTAGCTAGCCACCGCTGGCAGGCCACGGCCAGCCGACCCACTCGGGTGCAGGAATGGGCGAGAGTAGGCGCTAGCATACCATCGCGTGGTGGGCCACGCCTAGGTCCACCTGGTACCATTTCCCGCCGCCCCACTACCAAGCCACCTTACTGTCGGGCCGTAGCTAGGTTGCACGCAGGGAGCCCACCTGGCCGCCGGTTGCAGCCTAGCGACTGCTCCCTCCTCCTCTCCTTTTTCCTTTTTTCCATTAGTCCCACCCTGGGACATCAGGAAAGGGAGTCCTACCTTTTCACCTATATATAGGGGTCTATATTGGTGGGAATAAAATACATCAACAATTGGGATTTTCTCTGAGAAACTTTCCTTGGAGAAATTCCCTCCCTCTCTCTTTCTATTTTGCAACCACGACTCCCTATTGGGGCTGTGTGCGCAAAGGGAGTACCTCTCTGCGTCACGTGGAGGTGGTGCGGAGATTATAAGACGGAGATCTAGTTCCACACTCCCGGCAGGGATCAGGGAACCGAAAGTCGTAATTGTACACCACACATGTGCGAAACCTCAGGGGTGCTGCCGTTAGTGGCACCAGGGTTGTTGTGCAAGGACCTGGGGTGACTTGCGAGGAGTTTCGCAACCTTGAGGTTGGATACGGTATCGACTACCTCATCCACATTCCTCTCGGAACGTCAAAAACTTTCGGTCTACAAGGGTATGCTACTAAAACCTCCTACGTTATAGCTTTACTCATAGATAGATGAAACGTCCATTTTGCATCACTATTCTATATCATAATTTACTATTATTCATTGATATATTTCATATTAAGAGATGATACTTATGTAATTTCATCTGTTTTTGCATGGTTGATGACTTTTGGAGCATGGACCGCTGCAGTCAGGATTCTGATGGAAAAGGTGCTGTTTGGAGGAAAAATTTGCGAAGATCAGAAAATCCGGGAAAATATACGGAAAATCCTATTTTTCCAGAAGACGAAGGAAGCCAAAAGGAGGAGTGGAGATGGGCCACAGGGGGCCCACACCACCCCCTGCCGCGGGCCACCCTAGGTCGCGCCACCAGGTGGTGTGGCCACCTGCCCACCTCCGCTCTCCAAGCGATATTATCCTCCTGAAACCCTAAGACTCGGGGAGCAACCATAGAAAGATTCCGTCGCCTCTGCAGGGCGGAAAACACCAAGAGATAAAGATCTCTCCGGTAGACAGATTTTTGCCGGGGGAATTCCTTCCCAGAGAGGGGAGATCGTCGCCATCAACACCACCATCAAGCTGGACTTCATTGGGATCATCATCATCATCACCACCATCATCACCATCAACATACTCATCACCATCTCCATATTGCTGTAACAATTGCGTTGAATCTTGCATAGTTCTTAGGGGAAACTTTCCCGATGTTGATTACTCTTTGTAGTTGATGCTATTGAGTGGAACCATTGAATTATTGTTTATGTTCAGATTGTTATACATCATTATTCCATCTCTGATCATGATCCATATGATGTCTTGTGAGTAGTTCTACTTGTTCTTGAGGACATGGGAGAAGTCATGTTGTTAGTAGTGGAATTGTGTTGAGAAAGATTCAATAGTTTGATATTTAAGTTGTGGTGTACTTCTTCTAGTGGTGTCATGTGAACGTCGACTACATGACACTTCACCTATATGGGCCTAGGGGAATGCATTATGTATTTGGCTACTAATCATAGGGTTTGCCAAGGATGTAAACCTGAACCCCCGTTAGGAAACCATTGCACAAGGGACGTCAGGGTCTTAGAGTTTAAAGCTGTGGTTAGGTTTCTACCTTAATTACTTTCTTGTACTTGCAGATGTTTGCAAGGGGTATAATCACAAGTATGTATTACTCCTAGGAAGTTCGGTAGATTAGCACAGGTTCACCCACACAACACTTAGCAAGCTAAAGAAGATTAATCAACTATATGAAGCGAAAGCACTTGACAGTCTTCCCATGTGTCCTCGAGAATGTTTGGTCATCTTAAGTAATACAACTGGCTTGTCCTTTGCTGCATAAAGAATTGGGCCACTTGCTGCATTTATTCCTACTATCTTTTATTTACTCGTACTTTTTTACTTGCTATATCAAAAACCCCTAAAAATCCATTTGCTAAGTATTTGCAGAGAATTCCTGATCCATACCACTAGCCAAAGACCTTTCCTCGCCTCGTTGGGTTTGACACTCTTACTTATCGAAAATACTGCGATACACCCCCTATACTTGTGGGTCATCAAGACTATTTTCTGGCGCCGTTGCCGGGGAGTGAAGCGCTATTGGAGAGTGGAACTGGTAAAGGAAACTTCTACTGTGAGTATTGTTTACTTCTGTTAGTTGCTTTATTTTTGTTATGGATAATTCGCTAAGTTTCTTATTTGGTAATGCTACTACCACTGCTCTCCGTAAAAATTCGTGAGAGATCTCTGTATGTCGGATTGAGCTGTAATGTTTTGTGCTTCTGACCCAGGTTGTTATTTAACTTTCGTTAGTTTTGCACTTTTTGATTTGAGCAACATAAGATTTTCGAAAAAATTGATCTTTACCTGCTGGTCTGTTTTGATAGATTTTGCCACTCTTGCATTTGCTTCTTTATTCGATTTCCTTTTGAATTCTTTTTGGGTTTTCAGAAGGAGTTTCTATAGTATCTCATTTTTTGATGATTTTCAGTTGAGGTAGGACTCAAAATGTTTTATCACTTTACTTATACTAATGTTGCTAATGTGATCTGTGTGAAGTTTTGTGTGAAAGAAATTTCCAGGTAGTGGAGATAATGGTGTAATAAGGAAGTGAAGGGTTTTTTGACTCGAGTAATAAGTGTATGAAGATGAGGATATTGATGTTATTCAAGTTATAACTCCGGAAAAATTTATCAAAGACCAAATTCAGAGACCTACAGAGTCTGTTTTCAAATAGGTAACAGTTCTAGTAAGAAAAGTTCCGCGAAAATACTATCCAACTATATTTTTGCAGTTCTTAGTCAATAAGGAAAGTTATGAAGCGAAAGAGGGACGGAAACGGATCCAGGGTGGCTCACACCACCCTATGGCGCGGGCCCACCCCTGGCCGCGCCACTAGGTGGTGTGGCAACTCCGTACTCTGCCTCCGACTCGTTTTCTCCCAGTACCTTCCTTTTGTTTTGAAACTTCGTAATATATAACCCCCTGGATCTCCCGAGGTTCGTATATTGTGTTTTTGTCGTGTTTTCATTTTGATCTGTTTCTGCCAGGAACTATTCTTGAAAGCCTAGAAGCACAATGGTGTCCGCCAAGGATAAAGGAAAGGAGCCTATGGAGGAAGATCTCCAAGACCCCAAGCAGGGGCTGATACCTTAGGTCTCTTGCCCTGCATTAACGGAAGCTCTACGAGTCACTAATGAGTTCTGCGATAAGTACCGAGACTTGAGGAGGAAGGTGGACATGCTCCAATGGGAGAATAATAGGCTTCACAAGATGCTGGAAGATTTCTTCACGCCAACTAAGAGAATACCACCACCACCAAAGGAGTAATTCGTCATCATGTTTGGCATCCCCTTGTTTTGTTCCAAGCTTGGGGGAGTGCCGCGGTATCACATCACTATCTTCTATCTTTTTACCCTTAGTAGAGTCATATCATGAATAGAGAAGTTATTATGTAGGATGGTTTGCATTATGGAAGTTGACATGGTTATACCCTACGGGTACGTGACTTCAGTATACCTGGTCCAGCCCAAGGAAGGCCCACAGCAGATATACGCTGGCCCATGAAGATTTTCGGGTGGCCAAGGCCCATGACGCCTTCGAATCCTTGGAGAGCAAGATTAGCGGAGATAGGAAATTCAAAGGGGTAAAACCCT
The DNA here is from genome assembly GCA_023614405.1 of Avena insularis. Classification (NCBI taxonomy): domain Eukaryota; kingdom Viridiplantae; phylum Streptophyta; class Magnoliopsida; order Poales; family Poaceae; genus Avena; species Avena insularis. The sequence continues at coordinate 473,256,466 of CM042694.1, forward strand.
AGAACTTGTAACCGACTAGGACTACGCTCGAGACCTGCCTAAGTCTATATAAAGGCCAGGAGGGCACGTCCTAGGGCAACTCACCTCAACTCGACTCATACTTTCGCACACGCACCCACGCCAGATCGAATCTGCGCACCTTGTAACCTTCGGTTCCGCCGTAATCAAAGAACAGACAAGCAGGAGTAGGGTTTTCCCTTCGGGGGCCTGAACCTGGGTAAATCTCGTGTCCCCTGGTTGCTTGTCTGTTAACCGTGCCATGATCTCCAGCATCCCCATCTTCTCCAAAACCCAAGTCCATAACAATGGGCATTGACGAGATTAAACCTCGTCAATTGGCGCCGTCTGTGGGGATTGGGGCTGCTGATTGTGCGGTCGTGACGGTTCCGACCCGATCGATCTACAACTCCGCGGCGACAGAGAATCACCTCCTCTTCGGCGCTTTCGACTTCACCGCCCACTCACCGAATACCATGAAGGATTTCGAGCCCGTAGGCGACGGACTCGAAATTCTGTTCGGGAGCTTCTGCTTCCAGGTGGGACAAACTGGCACCCTCCGCCTCCCTGAGCGGGTACCCGTGCCGTCAATCAGGCCCGCTTCGTGGGCTCCACATCCCGTGCTACGCACGCCACCATCAACAGATGAGTTCTACAAAGAAAGAATCGCAACTCCGATTCATGCGATCCACCTTCGGATGAAGGGACCTATGGTTCCGGATCCGAAAGCTGCGGAAGCAGCCAACCAATCTGCAGGCGCTATCTGTGCGCCACAGTCATCCACACCGACGAGGAAACGCCTAACCCGCCGCCCAACCCCAACCTGCAGGATGGAAACGGCGAAAACAGGGAAAACAGGGGCCACCCCATCCAACTTAGCAAAGAAGGATGGGTCGAAGCACGCCGCGTCGTCGTAGGCGAAATAGTCCTACCTCTGGACTCCTCACGTGACCTACTGATGGCATACCACTACCTCCTCATCGAGGAGCACAAGAAGCAAGTCAAGATGCAGGAGACGCTCGACAAACGCAAGCGAGCAGCCTCTGAGTCCTGTGCGCGACGAGCTGCGCTCTCCGCCATGGGGCCCGGCTCTAGCACAAACGGAAACCAGGGAAACAAGCACCGCCCTCGGGTGGAAAACATGGACCCGAAGGAGCAGCGTGACGTGACCCGAACTCTCCACACATCGTTCATGGATATGGACGCTGACGACAACATTACCCCGAAGACACCACAAGCTGCGATCATGGCAGCCACTGCGTATCTCGCGGCTCACCCACCTCCGGAGGGGGACCCGAAAAGGGCCATGCATAGGTCAGCACTCACCGGACTAGGACTAATCGGAGCTGCGCTCCACGAAGACGCCCCTACGGAGCCGAAGAAGAAAGCTCCGGCTAGGCGCGACCGGAGCCCCACTCCCTCATCCGAAGACGAAGAGGAACACGATCTTCCTCGAAGGAAGAAGAGCTCGCACCGCCATAAACGCGACTACAACGCCAGAGACAAGCTTACACAACGCAAGATCGACAAAGCACGCGCCAAACGCGCATGCTCGTCTGAATCTGAGATGGATGAAGACGAAGGAGAACTCTGCGGGGCTCGATGCTTTAGCAGATCCGTCCGGCGAACACAGATGCCACGCAACTTCAAGCTTCCTTCAGATACTCCGAAGTTCAACGACACGCAAGATCCAAAGTCCTGGCTCAGTGACCATCTCTCATCCGTCAAGCTTCACGGAGGCACCAAAGAAACCGCCATGCAATGCCTTGGAAATTGCGGTGACGGTATGGCCGGGCAACTTAGCGACCTATCATCGGGATCCATCCGAAGCTGGAGGAACTCGCTTATAGCTTCATCCGAAATTTCAAAGGCACCAGCAAGAGGCCGCCTCAATCGAAGAGTTGCAAGCTTGCACTCGTGAGAACGGGTGAATCTATTCGCCAGACATACTACGCTGGTCTACAACCAAGAACTCCGCAGCACACATCTCCGAAGAAAGGGCCATCGACGCCTTCAGGGACGGCGTCAAGCGCCCAGACTTCAAGGAGGAACTTGGGCGCGTAAAGCCCAAGACACTCGACCACCTCATGGAAATCGCCAACAGTTGGGCAGACGGCGAAGATTGCATCAGCCAGGCGCAATCGATGAAGAGGACGACTACGTCAAGACGCGAACGCCGCAGCAAGAGGAGATCGCGCATCTACGAGGACCATGACGGACCCGACATGGTCGCAGCCGGCTACGCCGACCGCCGTAACGACAACAGCCGCAACAGCGGAGGATACCGCAGCGGAAACTTCCGCGACAACGGACGACCAACGCAGTCGTGGCAACGCCGCGACCGCGACAACGGACCCTCAGCATTCGACAAACTTTCGGGTCCATGCACCATCCACTTCTACATCGACAAACAAGATGGCAAAAAGAAAGCTAGCCACATGCTCAAGGACCGCATGAGTTCCGTAAACTCAGCGAAGGCATGATGCAGATGAGGCAACAAGCTCCAATTCCTGCGTTCGGAAACGCACCTGCGCCAGGTGAAATAGCACACGGAGCTCCTCCACCGCCGCCTATTGGAGGCCCAAATCAACCAGTCGCACCAGCGCAAAACAACGTCGGGGTCGCATACCCCCCACCAAAGGGAGCACTAAATATGATCCAGAAGGGACGCCCCACCAACAGGGTGCAGAAGAAAATCACCCGACAAATCAACTTGGCCGTAACAACTCCGCCTGCAATCCCTGAGTACCTCAGCGGATCGGAATCTTGCATCACATTCACTCGCGGATCACCTTGCGGATCCTCGCCCAGGTCATGCTGCCCTGGTGCTGGAGGCGCAGATCGGAGGCTTCGAGATGAGTCGCGTCTTCATGGACGGCGGCAGCGGCATCAACCTAATATTCGCAAGCACTCTAGCAGCTATGCGAATCCCGCAATACAGCCTGGAACAATCAGACACAACGTTCCACGACATTGTCCCAGGGAAAGGCATCTCCCCCCTGGGCAAAATAGGGCTCGACGTCATCTTCGGGAAGCCGGACAACTTTGGCGAGGCGCCTAGAATTGGTGGTGGATGGCCGTCGCAATACCACGCCATCCTGGGACGTGTAGCATTCGCAAGGTTCCTGGCCGTCCCACACTACGCATACCTACTACTCAAGATGCCAGGACCAAGGGGCGTCATCACAGTCCACGGGAGCTTCACCCGATCGGACCAATGCGACAGGGATTTCAACAAAATCTCCCAGTCTTTCGGCATGCAAGAAGAGCTTGTAAGGCTCCGCGAGGTGACGGACAATGGGCTACCCCCAGTCACAAAGCAGAACGCACCTGACATGTCCTTCGACTCCACCATCAACACCAAGAAAGTGCAGGTCCATCCAACGGATGCCTCCAAGACGGCGTTGATCGCCAACAACCTCAAGATCGCATAGGAAGGCGCTCGTCAATTCCTCCGTGAGCGCTGGAAATCTACCGGTGTCCTGCGGACATGCCAGAGTTCGTGGAATTCGCCGAGCACGCACTCAATGTCTTCCTGCACACCAAGCCGCCAAGCAGTCCATCCAAGACCGCCGGAGCCACGAGCGAAGCTATCGGCAAGGAGATCAACAGATTACTCGCAGACTTCATCCGGGAAATCAAGGAAAGCGAGTGGCTGGCAAACACGGTGATGGTCCCGAAGAAGGACACGGACATCCTGCGGATGTGCGTGGACTTCACGTCACTAAATAAACATTGCCCTAAGGACCACTTCCCTCTTCCTCGGATCGACCAGATCATCGATTCGACCGCAGGTTGTGAAACTCTCCTTCCTCGACGCCTACTCAGGCTATAACCAGATTCGACTCAAGGTCGAAGATCAAGAAAAACGGCGTTCATCACACCGCTCGAGTATACCGCTATAACACAATGCCCTTCGGGTTAAAGAACGCGGGTGCCACGCATCAGCGATGCATGCAGCTCGCCTCAAGGACCAGATCGGTCGCAACGTCCAAGTCTATGTCGACGACATAGTCATAAAAACCAAGGAGGCAAGAACACTTATCGACGATCTCCGCGAGACGTTCGACAACCTTGATCGCTACAGGATCAAGCTCAATCCAGAAAAGTGCGCCTTCGGCGTCCCTGGCTGCTCGGGTACTTCATCTCTCAACGAGGATCGGCGAACCGAAGAAAATCAAAGCTATCATGACAATGGAGAAGCGAAAAACCTCAAGGCGTTCAGCAGCTCGCAGGCGATAGCGGCACTAAGCGTGTTCATCACCGCATGGGCTAGAAGGCCCTACCATTTTACCAGCTGCTGCGAAGGCGGAACAAGTTCAGTGGACACGAAGCCAACGACGATTGAAAGCCTCAGCTGCTCCTCTCCACCTCGCCCGTTTGGTCACGCCAAAAGAGCGCGAGCCCCTATTCTTGTACATAGCAGCCACACACCGTGGTCAAGAAAGATTTGTGGTCGAACGACCCGAATAAGGCAAGACCCACGGGGTACAATGCCCAATTTACTACCTCAGCGAGGTTCTCACTCCAACAAAACAGCGGTACCCGCACTACCAGAAGCTGGCCTACGGCGTGTTCATGACGGCTCGACGACTGAGCCACTACTTCCAGGAGCATCAGGTGATGGTCGTCAACGAGGCACCCCTAAACAGCATCCTGAATAACCCAGAAGCCACAGGACGCGTGGCCCTGTGGGGCATTGAACTATCATCCCTGGACATCATCTACGAGAAGCGACGCATAATCAAATCTCAAGTTCTTCCGGACTTCGGTGCCTTGGATGGAGCTGCAGCTGCACGACACCCGACATATCGCAGTCCTAGACAATGCATTTTGACGGTTCCAAACGAAGCGAGGGCAGAGTCATACCGACCTCCCCAAGGTGACAAGATGAAGTACGCCCTTCGGATGAAATTCAGAGCCTCCAACAACGAGGCGAATCTGAAGCCCTCATCCATGGCATGAAGATGGCAAAAATATGCGGCGCCGCGCTGGTCATCTGATGACTCCAACCTTGTCGTCTGCCAGACGATGAATGAGTGCGACGCACGCCGAAAACATGATCGCGCAAGCGCTATACAACGCACTCAAGGAGAATTAACGGCTACGAACTCGACGTTGGAAGAGAGCAACGAGGAGGCCGATAGACTCGCCAACATCGGCTCCACTTGTGCAAAGGTACCACCAGGTGTGTTCCTCGAACAGATCTGCATGCCATCCATCAAGCGGAAATTCCCCAAGGGATCACCCGAAGAAGCAGAACACTCGGGGGCTACGCTACCCGAAGGTCATGAAGGACCCGAAAAGTTGGATACCGAAGTTGCCATGGTCAACCTGATGCAGGTCATGGCAGTCGAAGAAACTTGGACACGTCCATACCTCCAGTTCCTGATAAACGGAGAATTGCCAGACAGCCCGACAGATGCCCGGCGCATATCTCGTCGGTCAAAAGCCTTCACCATCATCAACGGCGAGCTGTACAAATGCAGCATTACAGGCGTACTACAACGGTGCGTCACCATCAATGACGGCAAGGCCATACTCCAAGATATCCACGAGGGCATCTGCGGCCACCACGCAGGTAGCCGCTCCCTCGTCGCTAAAGCTCTGCGAGCGGGATTCTACTGGCCAACGGCCATGAGCGACGCGAAGGACATCGTCCAAAGATGCAACGGGTGCCAACGGTTCGCCGACAAACCGCACGCACCTGGGTCCGAACTTCGACCCATACCCATAGCCTGGCCTTTTGCCCAATGGGGCCTCGACATGATCGGCAAACTGCCAAAATCCTCGAAGGGAGGACACGTCTTCCTCCTGGTCGCAGTCGACAAATTCACCAAGTGGATCGAGGCCATGCCAGTCACCAACCAGAAGGGCAAAACTGCCGTCAAATTCTTCGAATCCATTGTCTACAGGTTTGGCGTACCGCACAACATCATCACCGATAACGGATCGAACTTCATCTCCGAAGAATTCCAGGACTCCTACGAAGGCCTCGGGATCAATATCACGTATGCCTCAGTGGCACACCCGCAAACAAACGGGCAAGTGGAAAAGGCCAACGGCCTAATCGGTGCTGGCATCAAGAAGCGCCTCATGAGCTCACTCGAGCACACAGCTGGAAACTGGACGAAAGAGCTACCGTCTGTCCTGTGGAGCTTACGTACTACGCCAAACAGCTCCACCGGCTACACACCGTTCTTCATGGTGCACGGGCGAGGCCGTGCTACCGGCCAATCGCCACCGGCTCCACAGTCGTAAAGCTTACAGCGAAGCGAATCACGGCTGCACTCGAAGATGCCGTCGACACACTCGACGAAGCGGGATATAGCAGCAGCTAGATCAGCGGTGTACCACAAAGTCTCCGCAACTACCACGCCGCCGGCGGCTGCGCCGTCGTCAAGGAGACCTCGTCTTGCGACTTAAGCAAAAGCGACCAAATAAACTCGAGTCACCATGGGAAGGACCCTATGCCATCACCGAGGTCATCCTGGTGGCGCCTATCGCCTCAAGCACGCGTGGAGTGCAGTCGCATACTCCAACCCGTGGAACGTCTCGCACTTTTCTGACGATTCTACCCAGAGCAACCTACCACCCTTTTACTTTCAATAAGGCTTCCAGCCAAGGCTACTCAGCGAACCATGTACCTCCTCCATTACAATATAAATAAAGCTAAGTACCTGCTTCAACCCTCGGTTGACTATTTTCTGCAACTTTACTACATGCTACATACGCACTGGGGCTCCCCACCTCACGATTTCATCGATCGAGGACAAACGTGTACACGAGTAGTGACCACGTCGAACAAGCGAAAGGGCACGACTAAATCAAAGCACTGCATGCTCGCCAACAGCAAACCTTTACAACAAAGGGCACATACACCGCCGCAATATACAAATTTTACATCTATCTGCTTATTTTCAGGTCCTACCTATTCTCAAGAATAACACGAGCACGCTGCTCAAACAAATCTACAATCTGTTCGACATACTGCCTTACAGCCGCGTAATGCGGACGCATATTCCACTCGCCACCATCTGGTCGAGGAGGTGGCCCAGTCGCCACAACAGCCAAATCTACATCAGGGCGGTGCACCCTCACAAGAGACAAGGCAGCCTTCACCCCTGCGACGAGCTGCTGCCGCACCAGCTCCTTGACATTGCTGGCACTCCGAAACTTCGTCAAAAGACCTGCAAGGGTCGTTGGTACGGCATCCAACGGAAACATGACATGCAACACCGAGGAAAGCGATGTCTGCACCTGGTGGAGCACCCGCGAAACCTGGTAGACACGATCCTGCACCGTCGCCAGAGCCATGGCGCGATCACGATCCATCCAGAAGAAGCCGCCAGCCTCCATGTCCTGTTGAGTCAAGCAATTGACTCGAACAGCAATACGCTCCTTTTCTTCCCTCGGAGCAAGATTGGCACCTGCGACAACCGCACAAAACAAGAGTAAAGCCAGCAGGCTCACCCGAAGAATTGAGCTACAGCCCGAAAGAAGGATCAACTTACATTGCAGCTGCTCGGACAGCCGACCCAGCTCCTCCATCAAATACTCCTCTCTGGCTGCACCACGGTCTGCTTTGGATTTCCAAACGTCGGTAGCGCCAGCGTAACCCAAGCAAATCTCTCTCCAAGCTGCGACGCGATCTCGAAGAAAGCGAGCTGCGAGGAATCATCCAATGATGCTCGCAAGGCCTTTCGGATGAAGTGTCTACCGGGTCAAGACCAAGGAACCTATAGCAGCGAAAAAGAAGGCACACGACATTCAGCCAAGGATAGAGCACAACTCGGAGGAATTCATTAAATTATATAAGGCCACGCGGGCACAAGGATGGTACTACAAAAGATATTCACAACAAAAATAGACTACAAGCTACCCTCGTCTACTACGCCTAAGGCGGAGGCACCGAGTCGCCTCGAACCGATCGCCTAGCTTTGGCCTCGCCGTCATGCGAATGCTGCAGGACAACAAGTCAATGAGCTTGGGCCCATATCGCTGCGCCAGCGGAGTAAGCGGCGAAGGCTACCTCGGATCCATCCGCGGCCGTGAGCATCCGAGAAGTCTGGGCAGGTCCAGCTCCGCCCGGCCGCCATGGCCATCGCCCGACCCGACCAGACGCGCCCGATGCCCTTATACGCTGCGCTTATGCGCTCGCGGCGCTGACGAGCCTGGCAGCCACGTCTTCAAGGGATGCGCCTTCGGGAAGAGCTCTGGTAGAAGCGACCAAGGACCTCTTTTCGCCTTGGCAAGGAGTTGACAGTCTTTGCGGCGGTCTTGACCGCCACGGTGGCATCATCTAGAGCACTCCGTGCTCCAGAGCACCAGTCAAACTCGATGCTGCGGCATCTAAGACAAAAAGAAGAAAACATGAAGAAAGGCAACATAGAAGAAGATCCAAGAAAAAGAAAGTACAAAGCTAGCGCCACCGAAATAGCCTTGGTAGCAGCCATGAGCTTCTCGCCACCCCTTTTTCCCGAAAGCCCAGAACGGTGGCCAGCTGCTCCTCACGATCTGGCCTCCTGCAGCAGCTCTTTAACGCTGCCTTCGTCAGCTCCAGCTCAAGGCACTCTCTCGCCCCAGCGGCAACTTCGTCCTTATGCTCCGATTGGCCAAGGCTCTTCTTCAGAGCATCGACCTCACGGAGAGATTCGTTATGCTCCTCTGTTTTACAACAAGCAAGCGTCAAAGAACAGGACCAGGATAAGCAAGAGAAGTACTACAAGGCAGACGAATACCTTGAAGCTGCAGCAGTTTCCTCTCTAGCGACAGGCGTTCCTCCACCAGCCGCTTGGCCTCTTGGACAAAAGGCTGCAGCAACAGGCAATAGTAGTAAGAGCAGGACTTGGGGGCTACTGCCAACACAAAGAAGCATAAACAACATCAGCATACGAAGACACTCGGGGGCTCCCCCCGTAACATCAAGCAGGAAAACTTACGTGCTCCGAAGGCGAACCTGCAGGCCCGCCTGCGAAATTCTGAGGTGCAACCACCAGCCTCTCCTGCACAGGAGGAACTGGCGCAGCGTCACCCGAAGTCGCCACCGTCTGAGGAGGAGGCGACGCAATGTTCGACTCCCCCATCATCTCCCCCGCACCATCACTGGAGCCGTCGGAGGATTGCCTACATACGAAGCCAATCAGCACAGGTGCAAACATCATAAAAAGAAAAGGACAACAGTGGCAACAAGAAAACTTATGAGCCCAACGCGCTCAGATCGAAGATAGGAGAAGCCCTTCGGGCCCTCTTCTCCTCCTTCTTTTCTTCCTTCTTCTCCTCCTTCTTCTCTTCCTTCTTCCGCTTTCTTTGGCGGGAGCAACAGCCCGCAGGAATGGCAGGAAGGAGAGGAAGAACCCCCATGAACATCATCATGACGCTCAAGGCCCAGAGGATTTCTGGGAGTCAGAGGAGTTGAAGCATCCGAAGACTCGCTCGAGCTCCGTGATCGCTTGCGCGAATGGTCCTCACTCGATTCGTCGGCATCCTCCGCTGGGGATCGCGCTGACGGTAGCTCGGACACGGAATCCACCACTTCATTATCCGGGGCATTCGGATACCTTTCGGGCAATGGTGGTGCCATGCCCGGCACTTTGAAGCTCTACAAGATGAGAAGAAACTTTGTTAGCAAACAAAGGACACAAATAAACACCCAACAAAAAAGGGGAGCACTACGTGCACAAATCTACACCTTCGGTACGACCAACGTCGAAGAAAAGGAAGGAGTCAGCGACTTCCCCGGGATTTCTTCGTCGGCCTTGAACTTCAACAGCGCGCGAAGATCCTTGTCAAGTTCCACCTCGGAGATTTTCTCACTCGAAACCCTCGTCGGATCACGGCGCCCAGAGTAAAGAAACATCGGATGTGCCCTCGCTTGGAGAGGCTGCACCCGACGCTCAAGAAACGTCCGGATGATGTCGACACCGTTCACCTCCTTCTCAGGAATCAATTGGAGATCCTCCACCCGACGATACAGGGCCTCTACCTCCGCCACCTCACCATCCAAGATTTGGTTTTTCCAGGATCTTTTCTTCTCAATCAACTAGGAGGGGTCAAAAGGAATGAGACCAAAATCTTGCCCAGGCAGTACGGAGTCACGGATGTAAAACCACTTCCTCCGCCAGTACTGGACAGATTCAGACATGGAAAAGGAAAAGAATTGCACATTGGGACTGAGGGAGATGATGAAACCCCCAATGGGATACACACCATCCGAACCAGACTGCCTCTTCACGGAATAAAGCTTCCGGAAGAGGCCAAAGTGCGGCTCAATGCCAAGCCAACACTCGCAAAGCGTGATAAAACACGCAATGTGAAGAAGGGAGTTGGGAGACAGATGATGGAGTTGAACCCCATAGAAAAAGAGCAGTCCACGAAGGAAGTCATGGACCGGAAAAGAAACCCGCGAATCACGAAGGCAACAAACACAACCCGATACCCAGATGGGGGACGGGGGATTACCTCATTGCCGAGAAGTCTCACGGCCGTCGTGTCTTGCGGGATCAGTCTCCGCTCGCGCAGTTTGCGGAGATCGCTCTCCCGCGTTTCTGATCGCCGCCAGCCACCATCGGTGACGCGAGCAGTGGCGGTGCCCTTCTTGCCTCCGGCGGCGCTGGTCCCAACTGCAGATGAGGACTTCTTTTTCCCCATGGCGCTACGGCAGTGGTGGCGTTACCAACGAAGAACGACAAAGGAAATGTGGAGGAAACTCTCAGCGCGCAGCAAGAATAGCTCAAGAACGAGGAGGCAGTGAATAGATGAACTGCTGCGGTCAAAAACAAACCACGATTTCACCAAGAATTATAACAGCGAAGACGACACACGTTGGCCGTCCATCGAGAAGACCTAACGCCAATGGTAGATCTGGCCGTACACGTGTCAGCACCAAAACGAACCGTCGTTACCACGCCGTCCACTACGTGCGAAATCGAGGAGACGCCGTAATCATCTCCACGCCGCGCGTGACCGGTCAATTCAAAGTCAGCAAGTGGGACCCACGCTTCGTCCAGTCAAGTCATCTCTGGCGTAGCAGACGCTTGAGGTCATCGATCGTAAGCACTGACGTCATCAAAAGCTATACTTGCACCACTTCGGCTCCACAGCTGAAAGTACTCACTCGAATCTACGATTCGACTAAATACTTGGGGTCTACTCCTATCAGGAGCGCTGGCCGCGCACCCGACAGACAAATGAGGACAAAATTATTTCTCTGAGTCCTACGTCGAGCTATTCTATCGGGTCCTCCAACAGGAGTCAACGAAACAACTGGCTACGCCATAAACTCAAGGCCCGAGTCGAAACCCTCCTCGGATGGTTGCATCACTTGATGCTACACAGGCGCGACGCTGACCCGATGTAATTCCGGGTCAATGATACGCTCACGAGATTGTTGACTATAACTGCACAATACAAGACTCGAGTCTCTGCCCGAGTCTGCGACTCCGCCAGACACTCGGGGGCTACTCCAAACTGGAGCGCTGGTCGCGCACACAAAAGATCTTCGAGTAGCACGCCAATGAACTACGCCATGGAACAATTCTTCGAGTCCGACGTCGAGTCTGCGACTCCACTACGGACTCGGGGGCTACTCCCATAGGGAGGATGGATTTAAGCATCCGAAAATTTTCGAGTCCTGCGGACCTAATGATTGAAACAATGCTTGAACTAAAAGTCTCCGTTTGAGTCTACGACTCGAACAGACACTTGGGGGCTACTCCCATAGGGAGCGCTGGTCGCGCACCCTATGAAATCTTCGACTGCGATCTTTCGGATCAGCCCGCAAAACTTTTCGGCAACTCTGCCCCAATTAATGCTAAGTGAGTAACATCCTCCTTGGCCACCCGAAACACCTCCGCGGTGATAAACATTCGGATGTTGCGTCTGCGACGCAAAGATAAGACCTACAGATATCATCTGATGGCTCGCAACGACTGACGCCTCGCTAGTATGAATCCGTGCAGCAGTACGATGAAAAATCGACGACGCGTTGGGTACACCAATTAAATTCACTGGAATTCCACTCTATAAGTCCTCCGCGGCTGAGTTGAATTACGCCAAGATATGTTCCATTCGAGTTGAGGGACTCGAACTCAAGAAGATCGTGTTGTTTTGTCCTAAGGCTTAATCGACCCTGATCCGTCGGGTGAGTCGTGCACACGCATCAACAATCCCTACACACTTTTCTCTTGAAAACAGAGTTGCACGAAGAATTGAAGAGTCCTCACCGAATCTCGATTATCTGAACACTCGGGCTATCGACATGGTTATACCCTACGGGTACGTGACTTCAGTATACCTGGTCCAGCCCAAGGAAGGCCCACAGCAGATATACGCTGGCCCATGAAGATTTTCGGGTGGCCAAGGCCCATGACGCCTTCGAATCCTTGGAGAGCAAGATTAGCGGAGATAGGAAATTCAAAGGGGTAAAACCCTAGAACTTGTAACCGACTAGGACTACGCTCGAGACCTGCCTAAGTCTATATAAAGGCCAGGAGGGCACGTCCTAGGGCAACTCACCTCAACTCGACTCATACTTTCGCACACGCACCCACGCCAGATCGAATCACAAGACCTTTGTAACCTTCGGTTCCGCCAGTAATCAAAGAATGCAGACAAGCGGGAGTAGGGTTTTCTCCGGGCCTGAACTGGTAAATCTCGTGTCCCCTGGTTGCTTGTCTGTTAATCATGCCACGATCTCCAGCATCCCCATCTTCTCCAAAACCCAAGTCCATAACAATGGGCATTGACGAGATTAAACCTCGTCAGAAGTGTCCCCTCTCTCATTAGATATGTATCCCTTGGTGTGAGTTGCCGTTATGGAATATTAATGAGAAGTTCTATCATTTACTCTTTTGCATAGCTTATATTAGTTTTCAATTCTTGGTTATATGATTGATCTTGTTGTTAGTATTGGTATCACTTTGGGGGCATTTAGTTAATTTAGTTGGTTTTGGCAAACCTGGCTCGGTCAGTAGCAACACTATTTTTGAGAGTTGAATGAAAAAGATAGAAGTACTCTAAAGAAAAAATAGTTTCATCATCTTTCTTTCTTGATTTGCTCATAAGTCTAGTATCCTCTAGTTAAGATCTTTTGTGCTTCCAAGGAAGATTGCATGTTTGTTTTTATCACTTGTATGTTTGTTTGTTTCCTTCAACTCTTATACTTTCTACCCAGCCTTGCTAGCCAAAAACCCGCACTAAGAGGAATTCTTCTCGTGCATCCACCTCCTTTAAACCAAAACCTTTGCCATTTGTGTCCACCATACCTACCTATTAGCATTATTGCTATTCCAAGTAAATTCCTGTTTTTATCTACATTCCAAATTAAACTTGTTATGTGAAAATTAGTGATTAAATCTCTCACGAACTTGATGGCACACTTTACTTTCTTGCACTTAATAAACTTGAACCATTGTGCTCACCTATGTTGCGTATATGCTTGCGCTTTGTAAGTTGAGAATTAGCAGAACCATGCTGTCATGGGGAACACTTTCAACATTGCACTGGTACTTAGTACCTAGTTGATATCATGTTCTTTTGTCTATGGATGTCGTTGGTGTGAAATGAAAGGGGAGCTTGTAAGTCCATGGAGTTATGCATGTGTGTTAGAGAAACGCATGGGTCGCTGGTCTAATCCATGCTGACATGGTGGAAACCTGCAGCGTAACCATAACGAGCATCTATGAAGCATTCTTCTTATAAAAAAAAGAGTCTGACATTGAGAAAAAAAGAGAAAAAAAAAAGATTATGAAAATAGGAAAGAGAGAAAAAAGCACCATATTCCCATGGTAAATAAGAAGATTGCTGAGATGCTTGTTGTCTGCTTGCCTTGTCATTTTGATATGGGGATTCTTCCGTATCATCGGGCAAGGGGACTTACCGGTGACTAAACTTGAGTAGCATGAGGAGCGGCCCTCGTATTCAAGGGACATGAGATTCTAAATTTACAACTTGTCAAGTATATCCTCATATTTGATCACTTTAACCTTAATCACCTAAAGATGCCTATGATAGGGGCAATGAGAGCTGAAAGCTAATAAGTATCATAATTTTTTGGAGCTCTTTATGAAACTTGAAATTCCTGCTTCCCTCTGCGAAGGGCCTTTCTTTTACTTTTTAGTTTATTCAGTAAACCTATTCCCTTCTATCTCAGCAAGTATTTTGAGTTGTTGTGTTTCATTCATTCATATGATGATTTATTCAATCATGTTTCTTATGCTCCTTGTTTTGCACATTGCTCTTATCTTGGTGTTTACTACTTTGAAAGCTATCATTTGAAAACCAATTATTTGTGAGCTCCAGCAAATTATCAACTATTCTTCAACCAAGAGCTAAGTTTGCCATTACCAATTATGATTCACTTTATGTATCTTTATTGTGTTTCCTTTACTTATTGCAAGTTGAGTTATATAATAGTGAGTTGTCTTCTATTTTGATCTATGTATTGCTGAATGTGATGCTTCTTGTCCGTATTCTTTTATCGACTCTTCACTCCATAAACCTGAGGCCATGTTTATTGAGCTCAGTTTCGCTTGGGGACAAACGAAGTCTAAGCTTGGGGGGAGTTGATACGTCCATTTTGCATCACTATTCTATGTCATAATTCACTATTATTCATTGATATATTTTGTATTGAGAGGTTATACTTATGTTATTTCATCTGTTTTTGCATGGTTGATGACTTTTGGAGCATGGACCGCTGAAGTCAGGATTCTGATGCAAAAGGTGCTGTTTGGAGGCAAAATTCGCGAAGATCAGAAAATATGGGAAAATATACGGAAAATCCTATTTTTCTAGAAGACGAAGGAAGCCAGAAGGAAGAGTGGAGATGGGCCACAGGGGGCCCACACCACCCCCTGGCACGGGCCACCCTAGGCCGCGCCACCAGGTGGTGTGACCACCCTGGCCCACCTCTAGCTCTCCCCTCTGGCGTATATTATCCTCCCGAAACCCTAAGTCTCGGGGAGCGACCACAGAAAGATTCCGCCGCCTCTACAGGGCAGAAAACACCGAGAGAGAAAGATCTCTCCGGCAGACAGATTTCTACCGGGGGAATTCCTTCTCGGAGAGGGGAGATCATCGCCATCAACACCACCATAGCTAGACTTCATTGGGATCATCATCATCATCACCACCATCATCACCATCAGCATCCTCATCACCATCTCCATATTGGTGTAACAATTGCGTTGAATCTTGCATAGTTCTTAGGGGAAACTTTCCCGGTGTTGATTACTCTTTGTAGTTGATGCTATTGAGTGGAACCATTGAATTATTGTTTATGTTCAGATTGTTATACATCATTATTCCATCTCTGATCATGATCCATATGATGTCTTGTGAGTAGTTCGTCTTGTTCTTGAGGACATGGGAGAAGTCATGTTGTTAGTAGTGGAATTGTGTTGAGAAAGATTCAATAGTTTGATATTTAAGTTGTGGTGTACTTCTTCTAGTGGTGTCATGTGAACGTCGACTACATGACACTTCACCTATATGGGCCTAGGGGAATGCATTGTGTATTTGGCTACTAATCATAGGGTTTGCCGGAGTGACAGAAACCTGAACCCCCGTTAGGAAACCATTGCACAAGGGACGTCAGGGTCTTAGAGTTTAAAGCTGTGGTTAGGTTTCTACCTTAATTACTTTCTTGTACTTACGGATGTTTGCAAGGGGTATAATCACAAGTTTGTATTAGTCCTAGGAAGGTCGGTACATTAGCACAGGTTCACCCACACAACACTTAGCAGGCTAAAGAAGATTAATTAACTATATGAAGCGAAAGCACTTGACAGTCTTCCCATGTGTCCTCGAGAACGTTTGTTCATCTTAAGTAATACAACCGGTTTATCCTTTGCTGCATAAAGGATTGGGCCACTTGCTGCATTTATTCCTACTGTCTTTTATTTACTCGTACTTTGTTTACTTGCTATATCAAAAACCCCTAAAAATCCGTTTGCTAAGTATTTGCAGAGAATTCCTGATCCATACCACTAGCCAACACCTTCTGCTCCTCGTTGGGTTCGACACTCTTACTTATCGAAAATACTGCGATACACCCCCTATACTTGTGGGTCATCAATAAATCCTAGCTAGGTGCGTTCTGTCATATGTATTTTTGTATTCTGTCACGAAACCCCTTCACAAACTCCAAAGGAGCGGTATCGAGAACCACCGAGATCATTTCGATTCTAAACCATGATTTGCTTTTCATGGGATCCACGTAATACACCATTCTCTCTCTCATCGTGACAACTCTAAGGATCCAGTTGTGGCTGCGCAAACATGTGAACAAACCAAAATATTAACGCTATATTCTTCATACGATATACTTTTTGGATTGTAGTGCCATGGTGAAATATTGAATCATTGTAGATACTAGCATTTACGTAGCACATAATAGGACTATTAATGTTTCAAACATGTTACTCTATGAAAATATGGAGAATTTCAAGCATAGTGCACACCAAGTCGATCACAACATATTTTCTCAACTTCACAACAATTATATATATCGCAAGTGTATCTATATTTCCTAGAGACTGCCTATGCAAGTGAACTTCTTAAATTAGCACATGGATGTGCAAGGTAGTTCATGCATGTAAATTGAAACAAAAGTTATTGCATATTGTGTATTACATAAAGTCATCTAGGTATGTTTCCAACAACTACTAAGAAGAAAATAAGTACAACTTATTTCTGAGTAGGACTTACCATGCCTGGTAGGTCACAAGTGGGTATGGTATCTCCTCATGAATTACCATTTGTTTTGAGGAATTACAGTAGGAGAGGCTCCTACTGCTTTTAACTCAAGAATTACCATTGCAGTGGTGAGAAACTCTATCATACTCTTCCTACTTGCTGGTGAATAAGCATTATCTTCAAGCATGCGATAGGGATCAAAGATTGCACATATGTGATTATTCAACCATCTATTTTTTTGGCTTGGTACAAAGCCCAAAGCCTTACCATTGGCGTACCGATTAAATTTAGCTTGAAAAGTAGTAAATTTCCACAGACCGAATAGTGAACTTTCCATTGGAGTCCTCAGTGAAGAAGTGGTAATCCTCTAACACCTTTGCATTAAAATGTGTGATGTGATAAGGTTCATAGCTTCCTAGATTTATGATATTATCATGCAGAAGCTTCATTTGTAGGGTAAGGAGCATGTACTCATCCTAAAGTACCAAGGGCTCTCCTAGCTCATAATAACTCCACCATTCACCTCTTTCTTTCTCTCGCCTTTTAGAGGCTCCAACTTGAAGATTAAAGATCTTTCAATTGTTTTATTCATCTTCTTATGTCTTTCAGTGGTGTTGCCACCCTATCTTTTAGTAAAGTTGGAAGTTCTTGTGCGGCTAGTTTCCAGAGATATGGTAACCTCCTAGCCGCATAGCACTTGTTGCACCGTTTTTGGGTGCACTTGGCCATGTGCAGCCACCATTTTCGTTGTGAAGTGCTGCATCCAGAAGATGGGTTAGTTCAACGTACTCCAAAACCTATATGTTGGAAATATTTTAGATGCAACACCACTAATAAACTAAACAAGAACTATTACGATGATTTGTTGGACCCATGATGCTTACAATGATGTTGTTGTTAAGACTTGGCAACCTGCAATTGTAGCCTTCAGTTGAAGTGCTGCTACTCTATCGCACGGTCTTGGAGGGCAATGGTGTACATGGATGAAAGGGTGAAAGTCCATGTTCCAAACTGATGGCTGTGAAAATAGCCATCTTTCTCCGTGTTTAAATCACATTTTTTGCCAAGAAATTGACCAAGAACCTCTTTATCCTTGCTACTAATGACTAATTATTGCAAAGATGTGCAATCCTTGGTTTTAATTTGTGTTGTGTAAGAAATCACACTTTTAAGGAGAAATCAGGAGCATTCACTGAAGATTATCATGTTACCAACTCAGCCAAGTTAACTGGGGACGAAAAGAAGTCGTTTGCAAGCTTAACTACCTACCATACGGGTAAGGCCAACCCGTACGGTGTGGTGACGGCTTCATTAGGTCAAACGCTAGAAATTTTGTGAAGACACCTATATATTTCGAGACTCTAGACGTCATATAGAGAGCCACCGTGGCATCGCGCAAAAACCACTACTAGAAAATCGCGTTGTTTTTGTGCATTGCATCGTCATGACCGCATGCTCATGTCATCATGCCACATTGCATTTGAGCATCGTCATGTCATCTTGCATTTGTTTGCATAAAACTATTTTCTAAAAGTCTAGCTTTGGTTTTATAAATATGCTCGTCTTTATTCAAATCAAAACCCCGGTCTTTTTTGGATCTTTTATTTATCTAAAAACTATTTATAAAATCCTTTCTAAAAATAAAATATATATTTTTCTAGGGGAGGCCGCAAGCCGCCAGACCCAAAGCCCAGCAGCTAGCAGCCTACAACTCCGGCCAAACCACCCCAAACCCTAGACTTAAATCTACCTAATCCCCATCCCCACCCAGACCACCAGCCGCCGCCAGCCTCACATGCACGGCGCCACAGCCCATCCCACCAACCAACCCATCCCCCCCCCCCCCCACCTCCACACCCGCGTGTTGATCCAGCTCCACTCCCTCTCCTCCTGCTCCTCCCCACCCCGCCAGCGCGCAGCTTGCCCATGCAGCGTACACGCACGCAAAGACTCGATCACCACCAACCGCCCATCCCCCGCCTGCGGTACACCTCTCCCCACCACAACACATGCGGGCCCCACCCGTGCTGACCACCACTGCCTCTGGATCCACGCCCCGCTCCCCTGGTCCATTCACCCACCAACCGCGCCTCCCCGCTCGCCTTCCACCAACCCCCACTCGACCCGATCCCCATGCGGTCCTACCCCGATGCCTGCCCTCTCCGTGCCGGCCGCACACGAGCCAACCCGCGCCCCTCCCCGTGTGGCAGCGCCGCCACCCTGCCTGCCTCCGCGACCTCGCCGGCCCCCTCGACCTCCTTCCTTGCGCTTCCCCCGTCCCGGTTCTCCAGCGCCGTCGGCCCCGCGCCACCATCGGGCCGCCCTCATCCTCGCCGCCTCTCCTGTTCCCTGTCCAACCATCGCCGGCGCAACGACGACCTCGCCGCTCGGGCCTCTCCTCCTTCCCGGCTGATGCTCGAGCTCCTCCCGACCTGCTCGTCCTCGCCGCGCGAGCCCCTCCTCCTCACTTCCTCCTCGGCAACGCCCCTCCCGTGAGCTCCTCGCACAGCCGAGGCCGCCCACGTCGTCGACCGCCGCCAGTCTGCTCGTCTGCTGTCGTCCCCATGCTTCGCCACGGACACCTCCTCCTGGCTCTCCTCTCCGGTTGCCCCTTGCCGCCCGCTGGAGACCGCCGTCGACCCCCCACCGTCGGCCGCCTCTGCCCCAGCAACCTCGCCTCGCCGCCTCCTCTCCTCCGTGAGATGCCGTGCTATGGCCGCCCTCCGGCTCTCTGTTCCGCACCGGGCTGTTTTCCCCGCGTCAGCACGTCGCCCTTGTCCCTCGGCCACACTCCCTGTTTTTGGATTTCAGTGGAGGCAAGGTATCTGTTGATACGATAAGCGAGGCCCTGGTGTTTTGTGTTTGAAGTGCTGCGATATTGTAGAGTGCATTGTTGGTGTGGTGATGATGGTGTGATGTTTTGGCCTATAGCCTACCATGTGGAGTATTACTCTCGGATGCATTCGTCGTGGTGCTTGAAGAGGAACTCGAGACGCTAAAGAACCATTGCCACCAAGGCTATCTTGCAAGTTTACGGTGGAGTCAATCCAGTCCATCAAGGTCTTCGCCATCGTGCTTGTGAACCCTAGCAATCTCCATGATCCCCACGTCGACAAGACCGCCACAAGACATCCCCAACTCAAACCCTATGAGTCGCTATGTTCCAATCCAAGATCAGCATCGTCATCTATGTCGGTACCTAAAGACCTTCATCACGGAACCCGAACCCCGACATCGGCTTCATGACCTCCTTCCCGGTATTCGAAGGTGTCGAGACCCCGGATGCCAAGATCTCCTCGTGGATCCTGGAGTCCCGTTCCCGGAGTTCGAAGACCGATCCCGGCGAGACCGAACCTGCACCACATCGAACCAAGGTTTCCAATGCCAATGTATGACCCCTTTATCCGAGCCCTATTTTATAAATTGACATCTATATAAATTGTTGCATATTAAATTGTTCATGCTCGCATCTCATCATGTGGTTTGGGGGCATTATGCCGATTCACCTCACAATTAATATGGAGTCCATCTGCGGGATACTTTTGTCTTATTCCGGACTCCATTTAAATTGGTGTAGCGAACCGATGCCATGTTTTGTCTTGTCAATACAACATTTAAATTGCGGGGTAGTTAAATAACTCGAACCTATTAATTAATTGTCGGGACCCCGGTTCCGCTTAATATTGCCTAATTGCATCACATATTTGCCATGCCATGCATCATATCAGAAGCATGCCGGATCCTCTGCCGTAATATTAAATATTGCATCCGGTGTTTCTTCTAGTGTTTGCTTCTTCGCGGATTAGGCCGATGAGTTGATGCGAGTATCGACAAGTTCTCCGGATAAGATCCTTCGGCTATGTTTTCCCAGGCGAGCATCTCTCCCCCTTCTACCTATTTTGCATTTATAGTCTTTATTTCCTCCCGTTGATCTATTGCTATCCGTGTCGTGATGCTTTAGTTTCCGAACACCAGTTATATCCCGTGCAGCCTCTATATTGCCTTGGACACCTCCTATTACCTGTGTTTGGTAGATAGCTGGCCTTGCGAGTCATAGCTGCTTGCTCAGGTGCGATCTCGTGTTGTCAAGTACCACAGTTGTTGGAAGGTTGGCAGATGCTTAATGGTGGAGATGCTTAATGGTGGAGATGATCATGTCTTAAATTACAACTATTAAATTGCTAGATATAACTAATGCAGAGGCATCGGTGGGCAATAGATGTTATTTGGTTCTTCCACGCTCACTTGTGTCCCGTAGGACCCCGAGTACTTGATAATTGCCTTGATTTTTCAAGACTATCCATATCCGGGAGGCCTTATGGACCCCCCTGAGCCAGAGCTTGATTCATTTCTATTTCTTGGGGCCACAAACTAGTTTGGGGTTTTATTTACTATCCTTTATATATGCCATGCTTTACTGCTTTATTTAAGATTGTGCGTGGAGCACCTGTACTGTTTTGGATGCGGAGTGTTTTCGGTCGACAAGCCCACCACACTTTCGGTTCCCGCCGTTACAGCCATTGACGCAAACCCCGGGTCCATTCCGAGCCGCCCAACTTCGCTATGGTAGCTTAGTGGGGTGGCCCCCTGAAATATTTTATGAATCCTGTGATCGCTTTGTCGTAAATGCTTCGTTGGGTTTTGAGTTGGTTTTTTCGAGGTTGATCGAGTGTGTGTTGCTATTTGTGCACCCCTGCAGGGTAAAACTTTCTGAAAGCCGTGTCCGCGGTTATGGACGACTTGGAGCACAGTATCTTGATCATAGACAAGCATAACTAAAGTAGTGCTATAAATTTGACTTAATATATCTGACTAGTAATCAGCTTCACTATAACAGAATGGATATTAAAAATGCCAACCACTGGTGGACCTGGGTTATTTTGTTATATCTGCCTAGTAAGTATTGCAACTCCAATGGAATGTGATAAAAGTGCCAACAATTGCTGGGTTTTGGGATTCCTCAGGACAATTATATCTGACTAGTAAAGGTTCCAACTACCACAGAATGGTAATTAAAACTACCCACTACTCATGCTTCAGGATGACTCATGCTATCTATATCTGACTAGTAAGTGCTTCAACTATAATGGAATGAATAAAACTGGCCACCGTGTGAGTTCCTTGGTTTGACTTCCTTGTTTGGTCTCGAGGGGGAATACCAGGATGGGTATGTTTGGTGTTAGTATCAGGTATGATCCAAATAGGTCTTTCTTACCCCTCTCTAATAGCCGCCAGTGATATCGAGTATCTATAGGTTGTTTAGTGCCGCTGCACTGCCGCTTCAGTCCACCATACCTATGTAGGTGAGAGACGCCGAATTCTAGCCTCGCTGCAATCGGCCTCGATCGACGCCTTCTTTTTTCCTTTGCCCTTTGTCGGCACCCCTTTTGTTTTAGTAGGTTTGAGATCGACGTCGTTAGCAGGGTTACCCTTCCGGCTTGGCCTGGGCAGGGTTATGGACGGCATTGGTTATTCTTCAGGGCTCTTAGCCCTATTTGCATCTTGTCCGTAGTCGGACGCTCTATCGTTTTTAAGGTGATTTGGATCTTTGTATAGTATATCTGTATTCTTGACTCATGGAGTCATTGTTGTATATATATGTTCTGTGGGTTCCATCGTGGACTAATGTGTAATGGTATTACTTCGTTCTCCACCCGCACGCAAGTGCCTGGTGGGCATCCTTGAATCGTTTCTATGCGGGTTTGGAGGGTAGTGCTAAAACTTGCATAAGGCCAATTTGAGGGTGTTACAGAGTGGTATCAGAGCTCAGCAGTTGCGATACCCCACAAGTCCAGCCTGTAGGATAACCTAGCTAACGGCCGAAGTAGAGTGTCAAAACTATTTTGCAAAATCGGTTGGATAGATCTGATTAGGTTTGCTTTTACTCCTTACCCCTCTGCCGTTCTCCTCTTGCCTCCATGTGTTTTAAATCTGCTCTCTTACCTTTCTTCGAGTCCAGGTTTTCTCGTGGTTGGGTTCCTGTCGTACCTTCAGGTTTCGCTTCCTCCTTTGGTAACGGTGTTGCTACATCCGGTCTTCGTGCTATCTGAGGAATCCTTCGTTTGTCGGACTTCTCTTTGTTCCTTCTTGTGTCTTCCGGTGTTTTGCGACACGACGACATCATCTATGATAGATCCGATACAGAGTCTGCATCACTCCCTTGTTCCGAACCTCGATTGTCGAGATCTTCAGTCTGATTCCGAGAATGGGTGCACGCTTTTCTACTGATTGTGCGGAGTAATATTTTGGGTGCGTGATGGATTGTCCCCCATGCCAACTACTCAATCTATTTGCTCTCGTACATTGAAGTGGATGAGAATGCATCGATTTTATCTTTCTATCGAAGCTAGAGGTGGCTTTATTTGTGGATGCCTTTATCTTCGTCCTTTGTTCCAGGAGTGTTCTCTCGACGATCCCGGACAATGACCCCTTGTTAGTGGTGTCGCAAGGATCTACACGAAGCGAGAAGATTCAGATAGCCGACCTTCTCCCCGGTACCATGAGGCGGATCTCGAGGGCGAGATCCCTTGTTAGTGGTGTCGAATTGTGGCATCCGCAAAAACCACTACTAGAAAATCGCGTTGTTTTTGTGCATTGCATCATCATGACCGCATGCTCATGTCATCATGCCACATTGCATTTGAGCATCGTCATGTCATCTTGCATTTGTTTGCATAAAACTATTTTCTAAAAGTCTAGTTTTGGTTTTCTAAATATCCCCGTATTTATTCAAATCAAAACCCCGGTCTTTTTCAGATCTTTTATTTATCTAAAAACTATTTATAAAATCCTTTCTAAAAATAAAATATATTTTTTCTAGGGGAGGCCGCAAGCCGCCAGGCCCAAAGCCCAGCAGCTAGCAGCCTACAACCCCGGTCGAACAACCCCAAACCCTAGACTTAAACCTACCTAATCCCTATCCCCACCCAGACCACCAGCCGCCGCCGCCAGCCTCACATGCACGCGCGCGCAGCACCATCCCATGCCAACTCCCTCCTTCCCCGGCCCCACCTCCACACCCGCCCGTGTTGATCCAGCCCCACTCCTGCTCTCCCGGGCCCCACCCCGCAGCGCCACGTCGCCTGCCCATGCAGCGTACACGCACGCAAAGACTCGATCGCCACCAACCGCCCATCCCCCGCCTGCGGTACACCTCTCCTCACCACAACACATGCAGGCCCCACCCGTGCTGACCACCACTGCCTCTGGATCCACGCCCCGCTCCCCTGGTCCATTCACCCCATCAACCGCGCCTCCCCCGCTCGCCTTCCACCAACCCCCACTCGACCTGATCCCCATGCGGTCCTACCCCGATGCTCTTCCTCTCATGGCCGCTCATGAAGCTAGCTCACGCCTCCTCAAGGGCAGCGCCGCCACCCCGCCTGCCTCTGTGACCTCGCCGGCCCCCTCGACCTCCTTCCTCGCGCTTCCCCCGTCGCCGTTCTCCAGCACCGTCGGCCCCGCGCCGCCATCGGGCCGCCCTCATCCTCGCCACCTCTCCCGTTCCTTGTCCAACCATCGCCGGCGCTGCGACGACCTCGCTGGTCGGGCCTCTCCTCCTCCCCGGCTGACGCCCGAGCTCCTCTCGACCTGCTCGTCCTCGCCGTGCGAGCCCCTCCTCCTCGCTTCCTCCTCGGCAGCGCCCCTCCCACGAGCTCCTTGCACAGCCGAGGCCGCCCACGTCGTCGACCGCCGCCAGGTCCTGCTCCATCTCGGCTGCCCCATGCTCGCCACGACACCTCCTCCTGGCTCTCCTCTGGCCGCCTGCGTGCCGCCTCACTGAGACCGCCATTGCCCCCCCACCGTCGGCCGCCTCTGCCCCAGCAACCTCACCTCGCCGCCTCCTCTCCTCCGCGAGATGCCGCGTCGTGGCCGCCCTACGGCTCTCTTCGCGACCGGCTGTTTTCCCCTGTACAAGATGTCGCCTTGTCCTCGCCACACTCCCTGTTTCTGGATTTCAGTGGAGGCAAGGTATCTGTTGATACGATAAGCGAGGCCCTGGTGTTTTGTGTTTGAAGTGCTGCGATATTGTAGAGTGCATTGTTGGTGTGGTGATGATGGTGTGATGTTTTGGCCTATAGCCGACCATGTGGAGTATTACTCTCGGATGCATCCGTCGTGGTGCTTGAAGAGGAACTCGAGACGCTAAAGAACCATTGCCACCAAGGCTATCTTGCAAGTTTACCGTGGAGTCAATCCAGTCCATCAAGGTCTTCGCCATCGTGCTTGTGAACCCTAGCAATCTCCATGATCCCCACGTCGACAAGACCGCCACAAGACATCCCCAAATCGAACCCTATGAGTCACAGGGTTCCAATCCAAGATCGGCATCGTCATCTATGTCGGTACCTAAAGACCTTCCTCACGGAACCCGAACCCCGACATCGGCTTCATGACCTCCTTCCCGGTATCCGAAGATGTCGAGACCCCGGATGCCAAGATCTCCTCGTGGATCCTGGAGTCCCGTTCCCGGAGTCCGAAGACTGATCCCGGCGAGACCGAACCTGCACCACATCGAACCAAGGTTGCTAACGCCAATGTGTGACCCCTTTATCCGAGCCCTATTTTATAAATTGACATCTATATAAATTGTTGCATATTAAATTGTTCATGCTCGCATCTCATCATGTGGTTTGGGGGCATTATGCCAATTCACCTCATAATTAATATGGAGTCCATCTGCGGGATACTTTTGTCTTATTCCGGACTCCATTTAAATTGGTGTAGCCAACCGATGCCATGTTTTGTCTTGTCAATACAACATTGAAATTGCGGGGTAGTTAAATAACTCGAACCTATTAATTAATTGTCGGGACCTCGGTTCCGCTTAATATTGCCTAATTGCATCGCATATTTGCCATGCCATGCATCATATCAGAAGCATGCCGGATTCTCTGTCGTAATATTAAATATTGCATCTGGTGTTTCTTCTAGTGTTTGCTTCTTCGCGGATTAGGCCGATGAGTTGATGCGAGTATCGACAAGTTCTCTGGATATGATCCTTCGGCTAAGTTTTCCCAGGCGAGCATCTCTCCCCCTTCTACCTATTTTGCATTTATAGTCTTTATTTCCTCCTGTTGATCTATTGCTATCCGTGTCGCGATGCTTTAGTTTCTGAACACCAGTTATATCCCGGGCAGCCTCTATATTGCCTTGGACACCTCCTATTACCTGTGTTTGGTAGATAGCTGGCCTTGCGAGTCGTAGCTTCTTGCTCAGGTGCGATCTCGTGTTGTCAAGTACCACAGTTGTTGGAAGGTTGGCAGATGCTTAACGGTGGAGATGCTTAATGGTGGAGATGATCATGTCTTAAATTACAACTATTAAATTGCTAGATATAACTAATGCAGAGGCATCGGTGGGCAATAGATGTTATTTGGTTCTTCCACGCTCACTTGTGTCCCGTAGGACCCCGAGTACTTGATACATGTTCCTTGATTTTTCGCACTATCCACATCCGGGAGGCCTTATGGCCCCCCCTGAGCCAGAGCTTGATTCATTTCTATTTCTTGGGGCCACAAACTAGTTTGGGGTTTTATTTACTATCCTGTACTTATGCCATGCTTTACTGCTTTATTTAAGATTGTGCGTGGAGCACCTGTACTGTTTTGGATGCGGAGTGTTTTCGCGGTATCGACAAGCCCAGTCATACTTTCGGGTTCCCAGTCGTTTATAGCCATTGACGCAAACTCTGGGTCCGTTCCGGAGCCGACCAACTTCGTTGCGGGTAGCTTAGTGGGGTGTCCCCCTGAAATATTTTATGAATCCTGTGATCGCTTTGTCGTGAATGCTTCGTTGGGTTTTGAGTTGGTTTTTCCGAGGTTGATCGAGTGTGTGTTGCTATTTGTGCACCCCTGCAGGGTAAAACTTTCTGAAAGCCGTGCCCGCGGTTATGGATGACTTGGTGTCGTGGTGGTGTCACGGCAGATGCCATGGATAGGCTAAAGGTGGGGACTAATATGCGCTAGGGGAATCCAGGGAGGGATAGTAGAGTGATTCTCTACACAGAAGCTTCGTATTGATGTTCAATCTCCAAGATTACAAGTGCTCCTTGAGCTGTATTGACAAGAGGAGGAAGAAGAAACTCTCTTACTCTTGCCTACTAACTAGCCCAAGAACCCTAGATCCACTAGTGCTCAACCAACTAGAATTCTGTCAACCCCCTCTACCAGAACCCTAACCCCCCTTATATAGTGGTGGTTCGGTCCTGGCCTAGGGAATACGTGGAGGCATATTCCTAAGAATATGCCCCTCCCAAAGTAGTAACCCGATAGGGGTGCTTTTCCCCCGCGTCACACTTGCTTTAGCGACGTAGCCTCTGCGGCGCCCGCGTCAGCCGACGTGAGCGTTGTCACCCTTGTGGGCCACGATCCGGTGGTCCTGCCCTTGCTTTATTCTCTCATCCAGTACACACCAGACCTTCTTTTTTGACCAGAGAGATTCCTTCCTTCTCCTAGAAGCCAAGCGAGGATCCGGATCACAGTAGATCCGGCCACACCTGTTCCTGCATATAAGTTAGACACGCATTTCCGACTTACTCCTTAAGTCGGACGAGACAATGTTAGGCGTCCCCCTGGCCCGGGTTACTCCGTGATCTGGCCTGCCTTGAGGTGACTCGGCCAGCATCTGCTTTGACCTTACCGACCCTCGGCTAACTCGGCCCTTATACCCCGGAGTGACCCTACCCGGGGGTATCCCCCCAACACTTGGAGCACAGTATCTCGATCATAGACAAGCATAACTAAAGTAGTGCTATAAATTTGACTTAATATATCTGACTAGTAATCAACTTCACTATAACAGAATGGATATTAAAAATGCCAACCACTGGTGGACCTGGGTTGTTTAGTTATATCTGCCTAGTAAGTATTGCAACTCCAATGGAATGTGATAAAAGTGCCAACAATTGCTGGGTTTTGGGATTTCTTAGGACAATTATATCTGACTAGTAAAGGTTCCAACTACCATATAATGGTAATTAAAACTGCCCACTACTCATGCTTCAGGATGACTCATGCTATCTATATCTGACTAGTAAGTGCTTCAACTATAATGGAATGATTAAAACTGGCCACCGTGTGAGTTTCTCGGTTTGACTTCCTCGTTTGGTCTCGAGGGGGAATACCAGGATGGTTATGTTTGGTGTTAGTATCAGGTATGATCCGAAGAGGTCTTTCTTACCCCTCTCTAATAGCCGCCAGTGATACCGAGTCTCTATAGGTTGTTTAGTGCCGCTGCACTGCCGCTTCAGTCCACCATACCTATGTAGGCGAGAGACGCCGAATTCTAGCCTCGCTGCATCGGCCTCAAGATCGACGCCCTCTTTTCCTTTGCCCTTTGTCGGCACCCCTTTTGTTTTAGTAGGTTTGAGATCGACGTCGTTAGCAGGGTTACCCTTCCGGCTTGGCCTAGGCAGGGTTATGGACGGCATTGGTTATTCTTCAGGGCTCTTAGCCCCATTTGCATCTTGTCCGTAGTCATACGTTCTATCATTTTAAGGTGATTTGGATCTTTGTATAGTATATCTGTATTCTTCACTCATGGAGTCGTTGTTGTATATATATGTTTTGTGGGTTCCATCATGGACTAATGTGTAATGGTATTACTTCGTTCTCCACCCGCACGCAAGTGCCTGGTGGGCGTCCTTGAATTGTTTCTATGCGGGTTTGGCGGGAAGTGCTAAAACTTGCATAGGGCCGATTTGAGGGTGTTAGAACCACCATTCTAAGATTGCATCACAACATCACCGAAGGAGATCCACCACCATAGTTCATCCTCTACATCCTCCATCCAGTCCATAGCCATAGCCATCATCTTGTACTTGAGATATCCTTGTGATTTGGCAACCATTATAAGAATAGTTGATTTCAATCTAGTATTATGCACAATGGTTTTTATCCTTGATCTTAGTGATATGAGTGAGTAGTCCTCACGGTCTGCGGGTTGGGGTGAAACCTCGCAGCGATTATTTGCATCTAATACATGGGAATATTGTGTGGTGATTTAATAGATATTTGTATCTTTGTTTCTTTGTCTCTTGTCTTGATCCATGGATTTGTAGGTACCCAAGATCCCATGATTGATAAAGGCTTCAGGTGAGATGAGTGGTGAACGGCGATTTCATGTGAAACCTAGTGACAACAAGGGGAGTATGATATTCTTTTAGGTATCTATTTGGGAATAACAGCAACATCATCTTTCTTCATGCTTTGATTTGTATTTTACTTAATAATTGTTATAGCCTGGTGCTTCGTGGTATAACAGTTGGATTAAAACACTATTGTTATGCTTGTGGCTCGCAGGGGCTTTAGTGTTTATGAATGTGCTACCCACAAACCTTATCTATGTTATATCATTTCACACATGAATGTGCTTATTATTATGTTTATCCCATATGTATGTGCAACTACAGGAACCCTGGCCTATTTCGATCCATTGCAACAACCAACGATTCCAAGTAAACTAGAAAGGTCTGATGAACGTAAGGTAAAACGAATAAACAAGTCTTGTAGACATGCCTTATTATTTCCATACAACAATAGCTTCCCAAGGTTCGATAAACCTAGGTCTACTAGCTAAAAATCTACTATACTACATCCGTAATCCGGAACGAAGGTATCAACCCTTATTCTGGCGTCATTGGTGGGAAGAATTCGCTATCCTGGTGAGGTCACTCGAGACCTTGTTTTTAGTTTTACTTTTTTTTGTAGTTTGTTTCTTGTTATTAGTTTACTTTTTGTTATCTATTGAAAACCCCAAAAAATAATTACTTTCTTATTTGTTTCTCTTATTCCAAAAATACCAAAAAGAAAAGAGCCATGGCTCAAAAGAAGCTTGGGGAGTATGTGATACGTCCAAAACGTATCTACTTTCCCGAACACTTTTGCTATTGTTTCTCCTCTAAACTTGTGTGATTTGGATGCAACTAACGCGGACTGACGCTGTTTTCAGCAGAATTGCATTGGTGTCTACTTTTTGTGTAGAAAATCAACTATCAGGAAAAATCCCGGAAAATATGCCAAAAATCCTATTTCACCAGAAGACTCCCGGAGCTTAATACGAGATGAGAGGGGCTGGGCCCACCACACCACTGGTCATGGGCAAGCCAGTAGCGCCAGGTGGTCTGCCACCCAGCTGCCTCGGTCTCCCTTTTCGCCTATAAGTTGCCTTCTGACCTAAAAACTCAGGGGTTCACGTTTTCCAGAAGGAGTTCCGCTCCGCCGCCACCACCAGATTCCACGAAACAGCACCAGAAACTCCGTTCTGGCACCCTGCCGAGACGGGGAATTGGAGGAGATCATCGCCATCATCATCACCATCGCTTCTCCATTGACCATCCATGTTTCCCCCATCTATGAGTGAGTAATCCCCCGCTATAGGATATGGGGATGGTAGGGATTGGATGAGATCGTTCATGTAATGGCATCAGATTGTTAGGGCATGGTGCCTAGTATCTTTTATTATTGCTTTATGACTTTGTTGTGACTTGTTGTGCTTAATGCTTGTCATTAGGGCCCGAGTGCCATGATTTCAGATCTGAACATGTTATTGATTCATTATGATAGTATTTTTTTGGTCTTATCTACAAGTTGTATACACACGTTGTTGTCCGGAACCAATGGCCCCGAAGTGACAGAAATCGGGATAACCGGAGGGAATGGATTTGATGTGAGGATCACATGTGTTCACGTAGTGATAATGCTTTGCTCCGGTGCTCTATTAAAAGGAGTACCTTAATTGCCAGTAGTTCCCTTGAGGCCCCGCTGCAAACGGGCTGGCAGGACAAAAGATGTTGTGCAAGTTCTCATTGCGAGCACGTATGACTATATATGGAACACATGCCTAGGATTATCTAGTACTTGGATGCTTTATCTTATTTATCTGCAATTGCCCTATGTTCTGATTGCTATGTGAATTGTTTTGTCCATGCAACGCCCGTCCATCCATCCCTATGCCTACCGCACTCGAATCCTACTGTTTACTACTATTGTTACTGCTGTCTTTACTTTACTACTGGTGTTACTTTACTATTCCTACTACAAAACTGTTGCTACTGATAAACTGCTGTGAGCAAGATTGTTTCCAAGTGCAGCTGAATTGACAACTCAGTTGTTAAGGCTTATAAATATTCTTTGGCTCCCCTTGTGTCGAATCAATAAATTGGGTTTCACTTCCCTCGAAAATACTGCGATACACCCCCTATACTTGTGGGTCATCAAGACTATTTTCTAGCGCCGTTGCCGAGGAGCATAGCTTTATTTATCAAGTTCACTTGGATTCTCTATTGTTCGCTGCTATCCATCCATCATGGGCAAGTCTCGTGATGGAAAGTTTCCTATTTTACCATCTACTACAAGAAGAGGTACGGTTCTGAACACCTCTGCTGCTCTTGATTCACCATCTATTATAAGTAAGCTCGTTACACCACCACATACACATGCTACACACACTGCTACTACTGCTGAATCTAAAACTTCTGATGCTTATGATGCTGCTTCTACTGTGCTTGATAAGAGTGGTTCATTAGGTCCTTTCCTAGATGCTACGATTGGTAGAACTATAGCTGGAAATACTGAAACTCCTAATGAAGACACTACTACACGTGTTAGTTCACCTGAGTCTAGTGAGAGTTATGATATTGAAGATGGTTATGTTGAGATGACCGATGAATTTATTAAAGAATGTAAAAACACCCATGATAGGAGCGCTGCTAAGAGTCTCCTTGAGAGGCGTACTATTAGACCCAAATTGTCTCATGTTGCTAAGTTTGCTGCTTCTCCCATAAACATTATAGATAAAGATTACGATTTCTCTCTCGATCTATCTTACATAGCTATTGTCGAGAAAGAACCTTTTTGTGGGACTAAGAATGAAAGTGCGGTAGCACATATGAATGAACTTTCTACCATGAGTGGCTTGTTTTCTGATGATATTAAGATGCGTACTTACTTTGTTGCTAAGATTTTCCCCTTTACACTGAAAGGAGAAGCTAAAACTTGGTTTAGTAATTTGCCTCCTGGATCTATTGATAGCCTTGAGTGCTTGATTAGTACTTTCCTGAAGAAATATTTTCCTCCTAGTGCTAGACATGCTATTTTGCAGGAACTTTTTGATTTTAAACAGGGAGGAAAAGAGGTATTGCCCGAATCTTGGGCAAGGTTTTGTGCTTTGATTCATGCACAAGATGGAAGTCCATTACCTAAGAATGAGCTTCTTAATATATTTTATAATGGACTAACCGAAGAATCTAGGACATACCTAGATAGTTGTGCTGACTGTGTTTTCAGGAATAGGACTCCTAAGGAAGCTGAGGAATTAATGGCTAAAATAAGTAAGAACTATGAAGATTGGACTCCTCCTGAACAAGCTATACCTGAAGTAATTGTACCTAAACTTATTATACCTGTGCCTATCCCATCACCTAAGAAGAGGGGAATTATTGAATTGAATGATGAAGTAATGAAGGAAGCTAAGAAATGTCTTAAGGAGAAGGGAATTAAAGATGCAGATGTCAAGAATTTACCTCCTATAGAAGAATTATGTAAGCCTGTCCCCTACTCATCCACTATTGAGGTACACTCTCTCCAACACTTTGATGAAGGTGATATCCCTTACTCTAAACCTCCTGATCAATGCTTAGAAGAATTCGATATCTTTATTGTTAAGCAAGATAATTTTAATAAAAGGGTGCAAAATCATTTAATGGAAAACACTAGAGCTATTGTTGAGTTGAAAGATATTGTGGAAAGAACCTCTAATGATGTTAAAATGATTGTTAAACACTTCCAAATGGTTCAAACTCAAATAGATCAACTCGTTAAAGTGCAAAAAGACTTGCTAGTTAATGCTGCTAAAGAAAAACATGCTTATGAAATTAGAACTAGAAGTGGAGCTGCTACCCAGGATCCTCTATATCCTGAGGGGCGTCCCAAAAGAATTGAGCAGGATTCTCAACAAGCTGAAAATAGTGGTTCTACTCGTAAGAAAAGGAAAAAGAAACATAAAACTATTGTATAACCCTCTGAACCTGCTATAGATCCTAATAGTATATCTATCTCTGATGCTGAAACTGAAAGTGGTAATGAAGATAATGAAGTTCCTAATGAAGAAAAAGCTGAAGAAGAACCTGAAAAGCACACAAAGAATACTAAATACACTGAAGAAGATTTTGTTGCTAAGAAACATGGTAGTGAAAGAGAACCTTGGGTCCAAAAACCTATGCCTTTCCCTGATAAGAAACACAAGTCAAAGGAGGATGAACACTAAAATAAGTTTTGTGAGTGGATGAAACCTTTATTCCTGGAAATTCCTTTGACTGATGCTATTAAATTGCCTCCTTACTCAAAGTATATGAAGGATATTGTCTCGAATAAAAGGAAGATCCCTAATGAAGAAATTTCTACTTTGCTTGCTAATTATTCCTTTAATGGTAAGGTTCCTAAGAAACTTGGAGACCTTGGGATTCCAACTATCCCTTGCTCTATTAAGAATAGTTATGTTAGAATTGCTTTGTGTGATCTGGGAGCTGGAGTTAGTGATGCCTTTATCTCTCTACAAGAGGCTTCAACTAGAAAAATTAATACCAACTGATATATCTTTGCAAATGGCTGATAAATCTACCACTATTCCTGTTGGTATATGTGAGGATGTACCTGTTCAAGTGGCTCATAATTGCTTGATATTAACTAATTTTGTTGTGCTTGAAATGCCTGAATATGATAATATGTCTATTATTATTGGGAGACCTTTTCTTAATACTGCAGGAGCTGTTATTAATTGTAATCAAGGAAAGGTGACTTTCAATGTGAATGACAAGGAACATACTGTCTATTTCCCCAAGAAGATTGAAAGGACTTATGGTTTGAATTCAATTGAACATGTTGAGGGCATTCAAGTTGGAGAAATATATTGTCCCATACCAAGAGAAAAATTTGAAACTATTATGATTGGGACCATTGCTATCAAGGTTGAGATAACGTAATCATTAGTGGAATACAAAGTTTTGTCTTATATGGAATTGTTTTGGTAACAAGACCTGATCAACCTTGTTAACAAAAGGATTTTGTTGAACAAAACAATGTTTTCACTATGATTATCTCCATTTACTTCTATTCTATCCATTTTAGTTTTTGTTTTCGTTTAGTTTTCTTTATTATTAGTTGCTTGCATGTTAGAGTGTCTTAGAACTTCTGTAGTTCTAGATTTGTTTTGTCCTTGCATCATTTTTCCAAAAAAATCTGTCTGTCAGAAAATCATTCTTCTATACCTGAAAAATGCCCAAAAATAAAGTGTCTCGAAAAATTCCAGAAAATTCATATTAAATTTTTACGTGAAAGAAGGGGCAGAGGAGTGCCTGGTAGGTACTAGGGGGACCCACCAGGCAGGCACACCACCTGGTCGCGCGGCCTGCCCTAGGTGGCGCCATGCCCTGGTGTGGGCCACCCCTGCCCCCCCCACTAACTCTCTCACCTGCCACTTTCTTCTCTCTCCCGAGTAAGCTCCAGTTCATTGCTCAAAATCGCGTTCTTGCTGTGCTTGCTCTCGATTTTTTTGATCTCCTTGCGCATCCCATCTTTCTTGCTGAAATTTGGAGCATTTGTTCCTTGGTATGTGACTCCTCCCTTTGTCCAAGTAGATTTGTGTTTAGTGGATTATATATTGAGTATTTTGCTGCTATAGGTGACTGGTTATGAGATCTTGTAAGCTTGTTTGATGATTAGAGATATAGTTTTGATGCATGTTCAGGCCTCTTACAAGTCCCTATGAGTAGAATCCTTCATTATATTTACTTTGCAATCACTTGTTTAATAGGTGTTTAAATTTCAGAATAGAAGATGAGTGAGCACCACCTAAACCAACATGAACTATGGGTGCCTGAGATCATGAAGGTCCACCGGGAGGAGGAAGTTTTTCCTTCCATTTATCCTTGTTCTGAGTTCATGAGAGCTGCGGGAATTCTCCAAGATTTCCACACTTTGGTTT
Organism: Avena insularis; assembly: GCA_023614405.1. Taxonomy (NCBI): domain Eukaryota; kingdom Viridiplantae; phylum Streptophyta; class Magnoliopsida; order Poales; family Poaceae; genus Avena; species Avena insularis. The sequence goes on from CM042694.1 coordinate 473,291,143, forward strand.
CTAATGCAGGGTTGGAGCACTTTTTGGAAGATGAGACTTGCCAATTTGTGAAGATAACCATGTCTGTGGTGCAAGACTTTCAATTTAGTCACTCTTTGCCTAACCCCATGGTCCACTATAAAATTTACAATATTGCTGTCGACCTTTCTCTTGATGATTTTTGTGCAGCTATTAAGGTACCTCAATGGGGATCATGTAGAAGGATTAAGGAGCGACCTAAACCACTCATGGATTTATACGCAGAAATTTACCAAGGGAGCAGCTTCTCGAAGGAGAATGGAAAAATCCGTAACATTCATCTCCCCTTCATTCGTTACTTTGCCTACTTTGTTGCCAAGTGTGTTCTTGCTAGGAAAACTGCCAATAAATTATCTTCATATGATCTAGCATTTATCTCTGCCGCTCTTAAACAAGATAGGTCTTACAACTTAGGTGCTTTGATAGCTTTCCGTCTTGCTGCTAACCATGAGAAAGGTAGAATTTGTGGAGGCCTCATTGCTTCTCGTTTACTAGCATTGCATGGTTTAGTGCCTCATCATCTAGACCTACAGTTTCCCATAGAAAGGCTTGATCTTAATTCCATGATATAGCATAAATTTGTTTCCTCGTGGGCTAGTGTGAATGAGTTGTCTTATGAAATAACCTTTCTCAAAGTTGGTTGGAGAAAGAGCAAGTCCAAGCGTGTTGTTCTTTTGCCTGCACCTGTTTTGTTTAACCTTGATAATAGGGAAGGATGGTCCCTCACTGAGGAGGAGCTTGACACGTACTTGGGGGAGCTCTCCCAACAGGAGCAGGACACTAGAAGGGAGGTCACGGATGATTCGGTCCAGCCCTCGAATGAGGGGGAGTCTTCATATCAGCAGCCTGCTTATGACTGGGGAGCTTCTTCTTCTTCCCACGGGCCCAACTATGACCATTCCCATCATGATCCTCCTGCTTGGAACCCTTACCCATATCTGTATTGATACCCACTTAGGCCAAAAGCCTAAGCTTGGGGGAGGTATGCCGACACCGCACTCATCTCCATATCATTTTGCGTCGGTACTTTGTATATTCATGTTTCGTTCTCTTTTTAGTTTTTGTTCTTTGTTTGCTTTTGCTTTCTAAAACACAAAAAGACCAAAAATATTTCTGTTGTTCTCTTTGGTTTGCTTCTTTTTCTTTTTGCCTTGGTTTGTTTTTCCCTTTTGCTTTGTTTGAACTATTCAAAAAACCCAAAAAGATTTTGCTTTGCTTGTTTTTCCTTTTGGGTTCTTGTTTTAAAAATCGAAAACAACAAAAATATTTGTCATTCTTCTTTGGCTTTGTGAGTTTGTTGCAGGGTTCAGCAGTCCTCAGTGGATATTGGTTTCATATTATTATTCAAGCCACACAAGTGAAGAGAAATAATGAGGATTAATGACAACTTGAGGCGTGGTAAGAGGCTGGTAACGGCTCTATTTGTTTTCATTTTTGTACATATACTCATCACTATGGGCATGCTTAGTATGTTCGTGTAGGGTGTATGTTATCTTTGGATGCTTAGCAGTTCTTGCTTTTGTATGATTAGTTCCATCTTGCTAATAGTTTGTAGCATGTCTTATGAATGTTTGCTTGCATTATTCTATTCATAACTTGGTATGACATCGTGGTATCCTCCTCCGAATGTTTCATTTGAATTGACTTGGCACATGCTCATGCATGCACATGACTGTAATAATCAGTTAAGCCTTGATGAATTATTTTGCCTTGAGGATCTTGAATCACTTTCATGCCATGATTAGTCCTGTTTTGTTGCAAGCATGATTATGACAGCTATTGCTCTCTCGCTTGTCGCTCCCTTACTATTTCTAGCCTTCACTTTCACTGAGTATTTTACTCATGTTTCCAACTCCCTAAAACCAAATATTGCCAAAGTGTCCACCATACCTACCTATTAGCATCATTTGCTATTCCCGCGCATATTCAATATGCCTTGTTTTCTTCCGAATAAAATGTTTGCTTGTTATCAGAAAGTTAGTTAGTAAAGCTCTCACAAACTTGATGGCACACTTTATTTTCTTGGATTTAATAAACCAGGACCATTGCGTCCTTCTTTGTTGCGTATATGCTTGCGCTTTATAAGTTGAAGTTAGCAGAACCATGTATCATGGGGAACGCTTTCAACATTCCATTGGTACTTAGTACCTCGTTGATATCATGTTCTTTTACTTATGGATCCCGGCGGTGTGAAATAAAAGTGGAACTTGTAAGATCATGGAGTTTGTATGTATGTTAGAGAAACTCCTGGGCCGCTAGCCTAAGACATGCCTAATCATGGTGTAAACTTGCAGCATAACCATAATGAGAATTCTATGAAGCATCCTCAATAAAAATCTATGCACATAGTAAATAAAAAGATCGCTGAGATGCTCATTATCTGCTTGCCTTGTCATTTTGATTATGGGATAACTCCTGTGTCATGTGCAAGGGGTACCCCGTTGGCGGTACTCTATGATACGTATATACTTACAATGAGAAGAGCTTACTTGTGACTGAAGTTGAGTAGCATGAGGATCGGTCTTCGTAAGTAAGGGGCATGAGGCTTCTATTTATAACTTGTCAAGCATATCCTCTTAGTTGTGTCACTTTCACCTTAACCAGATTAAAGATGCTTATGATAGGGCAATGAGAGCTCAAAGCTAATGAGTACCATACTTTCAGCATTTGGAAGCTTTTCAAACTATTCAAAACCCTTTTCTTTTACTTGTTGAGTCTCCATATATTCCTTGAGCACCTTCTTGAGAGCATAGTTGTCATTCTTTGTGCTTGTCTCATTACTTGATTATTTGTGTTATGACTTTGATGCTTGTATCTTTGACATATTTACTTCTAGTCTTCACTTGGACTTCAGAGGTGCCTTGGCATTCGTAATCAAAGGCAAGAGAGATACCACTCTATCATACCTTGTTATGAGCATTGTAATGTTGCTTATGTTTATGCTTCATGCTACTTATTATTTTTGAGTTGGAATCTCTTCATAAGCTTGCAATGACTATTAAGTAGACTTAGTAGCATACTCTTTATTATGAATTTCCTAAGTAGTTGATCACATGTTGAGAATATATACATCATATGAAGGAAATGTGTTCGTGAAAGTTCTTTTATCGCACTCAGTGTTCAACTGAATTGCTTGAGGACAAGCAATAAGCTAAGCTTGGGGGGAGTTGATACGTCCAAAACGTATCTACTTTCCCGAACACTTTTGCTATTGTTTCTCCTCTAAACTTGTGTGATGTGGATGCAACTAACGCGGACTGACGCTGTTTTCAGCAGAATTGCATTGGTGTCTACTTTTTGTGCAGAAAATCAACTATCAGGAAAAATCCCGGAAAATATGCCAAAAATCCTATTTCACCAGAAGACTCCCAGAGCCAGAATACGAGACGGAGGGGGGCTGGGCCCAGGCCACACCACCTGGCCGCGCGGGCAAGCCCAGGCCACGCCAGGGGGTGGTCTGGCCGCCCCAGACTGCCCCTCGGTCTCCCTCTTCGCCTATAAGTTGCCTTCTGACCTAAAAACTCAGGGGGGTTCGACGTTTTTCTAGAAGTAGTTCCGCTCTGCCGCCACCACCAGATTCCACGAAACAGCATCAGAAACTCTGTTCTGGCACCCTACCGGGACGGGGAATTGGAGGAGATCATTGCCATCATCATCACCATCGCTTCTCCATCGACCATCCATGTTTCCCCCATCTATGAGTGAGTAATCCCCCGCTGTAGGCTATGGGAATGGTAGGGATTAGATGAGATCATTCATGTAATGGCATCAGATTGTTAGGGCATGTTGCCTAGTATCTTTTATTAGTGCTTTATGACTTTGTTGCGACTTATTGTGCTTAATGCTTGTCACTAGGGCCCGAGTGCCATGATTTCAGATCTAAACATGTTATTGATTCATTATGATAGTATTGTTTTTGGTCTTATCTGCAAGTTGTATACACACGTTGTTGTCCGGAACCAATGGCCCCAGTGATGTAAATCGGGATAACCGGAGGGAATGGCTTTGATGTGAGGATCACATGTGTTCACGGAGTGTTAATGCTTTGCTCCGGTGCTCTATTAAAAGGAGTACCTTAATTGCCAGTAGTTCCCTTGAGGCCCCGCTACAAACGGGCTGGCAGGACAAAAGATGTTGTGCAAGTTCTCATTGCGAGCACGTATGACTATATATATGAACACATGCCTATGATTATCTAGTACTTGGATGCTTTATCTTATTTATCTGCAATTGCCCTATGTTCTGATTGCTATGTGAATTGTCTTGTCCATGCAACGCCCGCCCATCCATCCCTATGCCTACCGCACTCGAATCCTACTGTTTACTGCTATTGTTACTGCTGTCTTTACTTTACTACTGCTGTTTCTTTACTATTCCTACTACAAAACTGGTTCTACTGATAAACTGCTGTGAGCAAGATTGTTTCCAGGTGTAGCTGAATTGACAACTCAGTTGTTAAGGCTTATAAATATTCTTTGGCGCCCCTTGTGTCGAATCAATAAATTGGGTTTCACTTCCCTCGAAAATACTGCGACACACCCCCTATACTTGTGGGTCATCAGTATGCTACTCCCAATGATGATTTTATTCGTGCACCTATTACTCAGACCGTTGTTGATGCGGAAGCTTATGAAATTAAGCCTAATATTTTAAGTTTGGTTCAGCAGAATCAATTTGGAGGCTTAGCTACTAAGGATTCAGGTTTGCACTTAAACACATTCATTGATATATACGACATGATGCGCATAAAAGATGTTGACCCCAATATGATCAAATTACGCTTATTTCCTTTCTCTTTAAGAGGAAAGACTAAGGATTGGTTGCTAGCTTTGCTTAAAGGCACTATTAAATCTTAGGAGGAATGTACTAATCCTTTTACGACTGTTTTTCCTCCAGCTAAGACTATGCAGCCAAGACCCAACATAACAAGCTTCGGACAAGAAGTCTGCGAGCCACTAGCGCTTGCTTGGGAGAGAATGAAGGAAGTGGTCAAGAACTGTCCTAGTCATGGGATGGAAGAATGTCTTATATTACATTTATTTTATAATTCTCTTAACCCAATGTATAAGTCTATGCTAGACATCACAGTAGGAGGAACCTTCATGGGGAAACAAGTAGATGTTGCAAAACATCTTCTTGATGATATGCAAAGCAATCATGCCCAATGGCATGTAGAGAGAACCTCCTCAGAAAGGGTGAATTCAATCACCGAGCAGCACACTGAAGAGCTTACTACAAAGGTAGATGAGTTATTAAATATTGTAAAGGGTAAGGAAGATACCCAAGTAAATGCTATCACTACCGATGCTAATGAAGTTAATTTTATATCTCATAATCCTTATAACCCTACATGGAAGAGTCAAAATTATAGCTCGAACTTTCAAAAACAATTTTCTAATCTTGTAGGTGCTCCAAATAATAATAACTACAATAATCATAGTGGAGCAAATCATGGTAATCTCCCTTTTGAGAATTCTTTTAAAACTTTTATGCGAGCAAAAATTGATCAAAATAATGTGCTTATTAAAATAATGGAGAACCATGACAATATTATTGGTAAATTATCTAACTAGGCCGTTGCTATTAAAAATAATATGCAGACTCTACAGGAAATAACCAAGACCGTGGAGGCACAATTGGGCAAAATAGCCGACAGTCAAACTCTCATACTTGCAAGATTTTCTAGAAAGCCTAAGCCAAAACCGGTGAAAGACCTCAAGATGATGAGCATATAAGAAAAAGATGAGAAGCCTAAAGAGCTAGACTATAGCAATGCACTAGCACCAGACTATACCGTGGAAGATCTTTTGAAAATGATCACCATGAAAAATCTCAGTATTGAATAAGATAATGATGTCATGTACCAATAGTTTATAAAAGAAGTAGCATCTAAGGTACGTGAGTTAGATATGGAATATAAAAGGCTAGCCGATAAACTTCCGACTAAGCTAGATGATATCTTTGATCCTACTATTAAATTAAAAGAAGAGTTAATGAAATAGCTACACTTTGTGATCCTGGTGAAAGTGTTTCAACAATTTATAAAAGTTTGTTTGATAAACTAAACCTAGGGCCATTTGCAACCACCATCTTGCTGATTCAACTTATAAACAAGTTGTAGGGATCAAATAAAATATAATAGTTGAAAATAAAGGATGTCCTACTCTTATTGATCTTGTTATAGTGGACATACATGAGGATCCTATAGCTCCTATAATTCTAGGTAGGCCATTTCTAAGAACCATTAAAGCTTTGAATAATTTACATGAAGGGAATGCGAGAATATGACTACCATCTAGAGATCCTCTTATAATCTACTTCCCTAGGAAGAAAAAGGCCAAGCCTAATGATGACGGTGTCATCACTTTAAAAGCTAACTATTTTAGAGTGGGTGTTCCACTTCTAAAACCTAAATGATCATCGCATGGGTCAAGCTAATTGACCTTAACTAGAAGCGCTTCATGAGAGGTAACCCGTGAAGTAAAGTTTTACTTGTGTTAGTTTCATTTTTGTTTGTTTTTGCTTTACTAAGGAGTATTCAAGAAGATCCTTTGAAGAGAGGAGAAGAAATCAAGGTACCTCTCACTCTATGATATTTGCTAACACTTGGCCAAAGAAGGTACTGATTTTTTGTGAAGTATTTTTGATGTCATTCTTTTGTTAAAGTAGATGTGCAAAGACGTGTGAAGCTTTTACTGTAGATTCTTAATTTTTCATGTTTAATGCGCGTCTAACGACTAGTCGTACGGCCAGACCTGATCGGACTGCGCACCCATACCACATCTCGACACAAATGGATGGTTTTTTAGATTTTTTCTAGGGTAGAGAAGGTTTAACGACTTGCAGTATGACCGGAGGTGTCCGTACCGCCCGCCCGTACCATACCCCGGAGAAAAACATCAACAATTAAGAAAATGTGCCGCACACTTAACGACCAAGAGTATGGAGAGTGCGACCGTACCGCGCGCCCATACCGAGTGGGCCGCTTGGAGTCTACCTTAATCCCAAGGTAACGACACCTGGTATGGCGGGCTCCACCCATACCGCCCGCATGTACCACCTGTTCGGCCGCAATTTTAACCCCAGGGGAGAGGTAAACCTAAATCTAAAACACTTATTATCTTTCTTCTTCCTCCAAACTTCAAACTACCTCCATTGGATCTTCAATTATGCTTGTTATTTCTTTGATTCCCGCACCCAATCGATCTAAGGTATGTTTCTCCTCCGATCCCCAACTTATTTGCATCAAAACCGTGCTCAATATTTTGCCATTATCAATCTTGACTTAGATCTTGTTCTTGAACTAATCTTCATTATGAGCATGCTTAGTTTTGTTTTTAAAGGAGATTCTTGTGTAGAAAGTGTAGATGATTACTTTTTATATATTTCTATTGGATCAAATTTTTAATTAGCTTTAATTTTATTTTATATGAACACAAGGAGCCGTACATGTGTGATGGCTGCAGAACAAGACGCACTACCCGTTGATGATCTAACCCCCGAGTCACTTGGCATTCAGTTCACTGAGTAATACCACCTCAACCTTTTCAACCGTCTCAAGAGCCTAGAAATCAAGTCCACCAAATGGGCATGTCCTTATATCCTTAACCAACTAGGCCTTGACCATGATTTTAATTTTATTTGCAACAATGTTGGTTTGTTTCACTTTGCTTTCTAGGATGTCGCCACTTATTGCTGCTTGACACTTGAGTTCCTCAACACCTTGTCACATATGGTGTGTTCAGTCTATTTCTCCAAGAAAGATAGCCCGAGAGTTGATCATATCACCTTCCACCTAATGAATCGTGAGTTTGACTTAACACTCAATCAATGGGCTCATTGTTTTTGGTTTGCTAACAACACCACCAACACCCGCTCCACCCTTGGAATACTTTAAATCTATGAAATTCGCTTCAATTACACCCAAGGGTAATACAATTGAGTGTCCCATTGTTCGTTATTTGTTCTATGTTATTGCTAACACTTTGCAGGCACGTGGTGAGTTTACTAGAGTCAATGAAGAGTACATGATGATCCTCACACGAGCTGATATTCCTAGCTGCAACTTAACGCCAAATTTGGGCCCTCTCTCGTGTTTTATATCAAGCATCAAACTCTTCAAGTCTGTGCTCCATATGTAGAGGAGGAGTTGTCACCGCTCTCGCCCAAGCACTCCACATCAACCTAGGTCGCCGCTCTCGCCGTTGGTAGGTGCTTGTCGTCTTGGTTTTGCTACTCTCAAAGCTTGTCGTATGATTTCTAAATTACATGATAGATATTTCTTTGATATACCTGGAGCTGATCACTTGATCCATGCTCCTTTGCCTAATGGTTTGTTCTTTATCGAGAATGGACGTCTGCATTATGATGCGCAAGTTGAAGCAAGACTACACCAACAAGAAGCACCTATGGATGAAGAAGGAGAAGATGAAGAAGTAGAACAAGAAGGTCTCGAACAAGAGCAGCAACAACAAAACTACTACACCACCTATGAAGACATCTACGCACTCGAAGGAAATATCTAGAACATGAGCAACCTCTCCATCAACCTTCAAGATGCCACCATGAACCTCTCAAATCCAATTCACCTATTGGAACAACCAATGGAACTTGAGAGATTATCCACCACCACCACAATGAGCAACAAAAGGCCTTGCAAAATCCTGAGCTTGGGGATGTGTTCCCTACATATTTATATTTGTGTAATAATGTGGTTGTACTCCAGCTCCATGAGATCTTTGAAACACTCGTTTTGGGCTTGTTCCAACACTTTGCTTTTCCGTTGCCTTTTTTCTTTCGTTTGTTTTTCTTTCTTAGTATCTTGCTTGGTCGCAAGTCTTTTCTATTATTTAATCCCCATCCTCCAAAATACAAAAGATTTTTTCCTTTTATCCTTTTTCCGTGAAAGTGGATTTGCCTATTGCCTCTTTGCTTCGATTGTATTATAATGAGAGTGATTTGATTTGAGTTTTGAAGGAACACATCCCCATAAGGAAGAGAACCGTGAAGTCACTCATGAGAGGTATGCCCTATATCTCCCACTTTAGAAATTTGAAATGTTTATCCTAGTTAGTTGATTATATGCTAGTGGGAGTAATTCACAATAGTTAGAGTAAAACTTTTTATTTGTATGGATAATTAGTTGTGGAAGCTTTTGTTCTAGTTCTTATAGCTAACCAAGTCTTGCCTTGGAAATAATATTTCCAAACAAATACAATAAGAAAAGTCTCCAATTTATGACTTGTATGTTGAATGATTGTCTTAAGAGTTTACCTTTGAGGATAGTTAGCCCCATAGATATACTGATCGACTTGATGACACTCTTGAAAGGATTTGTTTGCTTGAAATGAAGTCTAGTGGTAATTGAGATGCATGCCAAAACTGAAAGTTGTGAGTCAAAAGAGTGATATTGCATTAAGCTTGTTTACGAATTTTTGAAGCACAACGTTGGGATGCCAACAATTTTGCTGGCCTATGAAAGAAAATGGCACACCCCCTGATTTGGGCTAATGAGTTAACGACATGGGTAGCAATTATTGCCGTAATGGGCAAAAGTATTAGTATTCTCGAAGGTTGTGCAAAATGTTGCTAAAAATCATTCAATGATCCTTGTTGGAAACTTTATTTGAAAGAAGAGTCACACAAAAAGTCTTTGGCATGGTCTCATTACTATTTCATGAATTTTCTTGAAAGACAATGAATAAAATAATAGTGTTTTGGTAGTCTTGATCTATTGATGTGGGTGTCAATAAGACACCTCACTGTTAAGCTACTTTGGACATGATCTCCCATACTTAATTCTGCTAATATGAATCTTCCTAGTGTTCCTTGGCAAGCTAAGAGTTAACTAGAGAAATTGGAATGATTGTTACACTTCTAGTTGTTTATACTTATATCAAACTCTGCTTTGATTGTTTTGAGTTAACAAAGCTTGTATAGTACTCTTGGCACTTCTATAAATTTGATGATCCTTTCAAATGGAAGAGGTGATGGATGCATATGACTACCAACCGTAAGTGAATTTATCTTCTCGTTATTTCAGTTTAAACGTTGAGTTTCTTATGGTCTTGTTTGTTTCTTGCATGAGGACGATCAAGGTTTTAGCTTTAGGGAAGTTGATGGTTGTGAAAATAGTCATCATTCTCCGCGTTTAAATCACATTTTTAGTCAAGGAATTGACCAAGAACCTCTCTAGCCTTGTTACTAATGACAAATTATTGCAAAGATGTGCAATCCTTGGTTTTAATTTGTGTTGTGTAGGAAATCACACTTTTAAGGCAAAATCAGGAGCATTCATTGAAGATTATCACATTACCAACTCAGCCAAGTTAATTGGAGATGAAAAGGAGCCATCTGCAAGATTAACGACCTATTGTACGGGTAAGGCCCACCCGTACGGCCCGCCCGTACAATGTGGCGACAACTTCGTTAGGTCAAATGCTACAACTTTCCTGAATACGCCTATATATTTCAAGACTCCAACCACCATGTAGAGAGCCACCATTCTCAGATTGCATCACAACACCACCGAAGCAAATCCACCACCATATAGTTATCCTCTCCATTCTCCATCCTCTCCATAGTCATAGCCATCATCTTGTACTTGAGATCTCCTTGTGATTTGGCGACCATTGTAAGAATATTTTATTTCAATCTAATATTTTGCAGAATGTTTTCTATCCTTGATCTTATTGTATGACTGATTAGTCCTCATGGATTGTAGGTTGGGATGAAACCTCGCAGCGATTATGTACATCTAATACATGAGAATATTGTATGTTGATTGAATATAGATTTGTATCTTTGTCTCTTGTCTCGATCCATGGACTTGTAGGTACCCATGATCTGAGGATTGATAAAGGTTTGAGGTGAGGTGAGTGGTGGACAACGACTTCATGCGAAACCCAGTGACAGCAAGGGGAGTACAGTCTTCATTTAGGGATCCATTCAGGATTAACAACAACATCATATTTCTACATGCTTTTATCTGTATTTTACTTAATAATTGTTATACCCCAGTGCTTCGTGGTATAATGGTTGGATTAAAAGACTATTGCTATGTTTGTGGCTCGTAGGGGATTTAGTGTTTATGGTTGTGCTTTCTACAAACCGTATCTATGTTAGATCGTTTCACACATAAATGTGGTTATTATTATCTTTATCCCATATGTATGTGCAGCTGGTGAATGTTCAACCCTAACCTATTTCCATCCATTGCAATAACCAACGGTTCAAAGTAAATTAGAAAGGTTCGGTAAACGTAAGGTAAAACGAATAAACAAGTCTTGTAGATGTGCTTTATTATTTCCATAGCAATAGATTCTCAAGGTTTGATAACCTAGATCTATTAGGGAAAAAGCTACTATACTGCATCTGTAATCCAGATCGAAGGTATCACAGACCTCCATTCCCCAATATACATGATGCCATATTTTCTGCTTTCTCATCGAGAACACCCTTGCTTGACTCTCACTGCTTCTCCTCAACATTACAAGCCTTTCACATGCAGGAAACTTATCATGTTTTTTCTACAATTGGCACAACTCTGGTTTATATTATTATTAACATGCATGTAAATAATATACATGTGTTCAAAGAGTTTAACCAATAATAAATCAATAAGCTACCAAGGGCATCATTGCTTGAATCTCCTTAGATTTGCAGGATCAAAACAGCTGCACTGTACCAACCGTTTTGAGGTATATACAACCACATTAACATGCATACAACTCGTAGTAGAAACATGTTATAAAATGGTACATTCACTCTAATAAAATGAATAAAATTATATTTTAGCAATAGACCTTCTAGATAAGAAATATGTACTGCAAATCCATAGTTACAAGCTTATCAGCTTTTTGTGCACTTGTGCAACTTCATCGCTTTTAATGATAAATTGCTCCGTCGCCGAGTCATAGTTGGGGCGGGACCTGACAAAATCCTTTTGGCACCCTGCCTTGAGGTCCAATTTGTTCTTTAGTAGAACCTCTCCCCATTTACTCATCTCCTTGAATTTAGTGCCCGAGTGATATGCAACAAACCGCTGCCAGTCTTCCTCTTGTATTTGAGGCCAACTCTTTTTATAGGTCTAGAAATATGCATCCTTCTTTGAATTTGCAATGTTTTGCCACGTGTTATATGCTTTTGTCATCATTTTCAGGGCATTGTGTTTGACTCTCTTCTCCATGTGTACACTTTGTTCATCATCACAATCAAAGTTGAAGTGGCATCAACTGAACATCTTGTTGAAGAGCGCTTCTCAAATGTTTACTTAACCATTCGACCTTAAGTGCATGCATATTATATTTATGGTTTCACACACAATGACGCCTATGCAATTTTCATACCCACTTGCAACATTTTTTGGATTTATAGGAACACATCGTCGATCGACTCGTCTGATCACAAAGGTACCATTTGTCAACTGGTTTAGTTACCTAAACTTGTGTGGCCTCTTTTAGTATTGCATGGTTTCAGAGGTAACATCAGTCGGCTCATCTTCACTATCAGTCTCATTAGATAATGCAATGTCTCCATCAGACTCATCGTCGGACGAGTCGGTGCTTCCTGAACGGTATCTTGTTTATTTCTCTTATATCATCAGCTCTAAAACATGTATTTGCGAGAAACTTCTGCCCATACAAACAAATTTAAAGTGGTTAATAAAATGAAATAGGAGGAAGTATTAACAAAAATACTAGATAAGATGAAGAGTTAAAGTAAAAGTAGATTATAAATATGTCATTATCAAAATGTAAATATTTTATACATGTAATGTGTTATTACATATGTAATTATATAAATTATTAACCTTGCTGAAGCATAATACATAAAATTAAATTAAATTCTAAAACACAACAGAAAATTATCATAATGACATATTTAACACAAAAATGAATATACCTAAATCATCATCACCTACACATGGCATATAGTTTTCATCCATATATGTTCATAACTAGTCAAGCATGGCAAGAATGGATCATCACCATAAATAAGTGAGTAAATGAATTATTACAAACATAAAATTGTCTGCATGAACATGTATCGTACATATATGACCATCATTGAAAAATAGCAAAAAATGATCAACTTGCATGCTTAAGTAAGCAAAGGTGTTCAAAATATGAAGTGTGAAGGCAACTTGGCATGACCTTACTCTTTCATCAACTGGGTTGGTTCCTTGGATTTGTACGACCTATTTTCCTTAGTTGGCTGCTCTTGCATGGCTTCAGATCCATGAACATCCGGTATGTCTTTACTACCAGTCTCATTAGATGATTCAAAGTCTCAGACTCATCGATGGATGAGTCGATGCTCCATGGACAGTATCCTATTTCTGGATCTTGTTTCATGGGCTCTAAAAAATATGTTCGCAAGATACTTTCGTCCATGCAAACAAAATTGAAAGTAGTTAATAAAATGAAATTGGTGGAAGTACCTAAAATTTAAAGTGGTTAAGAATACTGGATAACATGAAAATTCAAAGTAAATGAAGAATAAACATGTCTTATGAACATATAGATATTTTATACATGTGAAATCTACTATTACATATGAAATTATGTAAATTGTCAACAGTACTGAAGCATAAATACATGTGAGAAAATGAATTATTATAAATATAAAATAATGTATTGCCAACTTGGCATCACCTTACTCTTACAGATGACTATAGTAACAGGGCTAGCATAACACCTGGTCATGTTCCAGAACTCAATCATCAACACACAACACACAATATTAGGTTAACCATTCCAACTCTACAAAATCAACTGGAGATCAAAAACATTATCATGAACAAGACACGAGCACGTGTACCATGTACTTAAGCTAAAAGATTAAACTGAACTTCTATTAGGGTCAGATTAATTACCATTAATAGTATCAAATATGTTAAAACCACCCGGACCAATGGCCGTGAATTGTACGGTGGATTAGGGATTAATGTTCCTGAAATACCAGTAGCAACTCTAAATATCTAAACTAGGTATTTAAACAAATACTGGATTGTATGATGGATTTAGGGTTTGCTGGGAGCTAGGGTTTACATGAGATTTGGAGATTAAGGTTTGTGCGTGTGCAGGCAGGCCAAGCTAGCCAGAATGGCGGATAAAGAGCAGAAAAAGGGATTCTAACGGCCAAGAGGGAGACGAGATATATCAGCATGGACGGAGAAACTCACCAACGAAGTCTCTGTGTAGTCCCTTACATTGCCAGAGAGAATGGTGTGGGCCTTGATGCGGTGGCCGAGGGCATGTAATCTAGCAAACGGCCGGAAGAGCGGTGGCACGGGTCTGCGACGGTGGCGGGGCAATGCTGGTGCATACTCATATTATAGAGGTTTGAGCACGAAGGCGTGGAAAGGGGTTTTGGTAAAAGGCGCGAAAAAGGATTTTTTAGCAAATTGGGCAAGACCCGTGTGCTAGCTCATATTAATAGATTGTTATTTACCTGTGACGGGAAATATAGGAGTCGTTCATGTAGGATTTTGAAGACCTGAAGGTCAAAATGTTGGTATATGTAACGTGAACTAGATAAACCGTCACTATTAGTCATTTTTTAGATTAAAATTGCATACACAAATTAACAAAAAACAGAAAATAATCAAGCATGCACAAATAATATATTATTAGAGTACCATATATATCGTCATAGTAACAAAATAAAAGACACATAGTGCCTTCCTTTAACTTCGCCCTAGACCAATGTCTTAAGATTATAGATCCAAAACAAATATCACTAGACTCGACTAGAAAAAGCTAGGAAGTTCATACAGCACAAGTTTCCTAGACTAACGTTTGCAACAACATATCATGATTTTTATCTGCAAGCATAGTAGGAACATAATTAACATAGAGAATAATCCCTGGATTTCCAAAGTAGAGCAATAATAGCAACTTGAATCCAACTTCTATATTCACTTTCATGAAAAGAAATTGATTCCACCGATCGCGCTAAGATATCCATCTTCGGAAATAGTGTATGACCCTCTAATCACAATCTTAGGATGCCATAAAATTTTGATATCACTAGATTTCTCGATGTCTTTGGGAACAAAATTGGCAAGGATTTTCCGTTGCAAGAACGTATTTGAAAATTTTGATATCACCAGATTTCTCGATGCAAGTTAATTCTTTAATTAAGTTCTCAGCTCAGATTACATGTTCTAAGAAATTGGTTGATAAGTTAAACTAGTTAGCTAGCAATAATTAGGCAGATAATTTATAGCTAGGGAGTAATTTGCAGTTTACATGATGGGAGACATGTAAACCAGGGATACTCTACGCATGTGAAGATATATATATATCTTGGTTATAGGAGTGAAGAAGGTAGCATTCCAATTAGATATTAACAACTACCAGAAAAAGATCTATTGTGATCTTGATTCATGCACTACATATCATTTTACCATGATACTAGGTTAGTGTACAGTTGTACACCTTCATATATAATACTAGATGATGCCCCGCGTGATTGCTGCGGGAATTTATTGATAGATCTTTGTTAAATTGGTAAAGTAAAAGTAACAATGTACATATAGTAAAGGAGGATGCCAGTCTGAGCTGAAAATATATTATGTTGCTAAGCACCTTGTAAAAAGTTGCAACAAATCCCATATATCTTTATGATTTTGAGAGTTTAAGACAATAATACCCAATGTACCCAATATATATGCTTCGACCATATTACTCTCCCGGAACAAATAAGTCGACATCTACCTCACACCTGAAATTTGATTCGTCGTGAATAAGCAAGAGACCATCATCGCTGTCATCTGCAGATGAGTGAAACAAATAGGAAAGATAATATAAAAGATGAAATATCAGAAAAAATGATAGAATAGATGGAATTTATGAGCAAAAATAATAATTAATTCAGCATTCCACTTCACTTCATTGTCAGATATTATGAAAAACTCAAATGACAATGGAGTATCCAATACTATACGACTTCTCCTTTTCTTTAATATACACGTGATAGAAAAAAAGGTAGTATAATCGTTGTTGCCACCGCATCCATGATTATAATCATACACTGCTACAACCATGTATCACATCAAAATTCTTCACAAAAGAATGCCTCACATCAAATTAATCAAAGTATGTGATGGACCTGTACCAGTACCACCTTGTAGGAGCGATGGATGCTAATATCTAGGATTCACCAATTCACACGTCCAGCCAGAGGTGGGCGTATGTCAACGTTCTTGTGCTGGTATGTGGCATTGGATACGGGAGGACCTACCTGGATTTAAGAAGAATTCAGCGTGACAGAGAGGAGCTTATGAAGATGGATCAGCATGACTCCGACGACACGCAGATGAGGCGCTGATGGGTGGAGTGTCGCTCCTAAATGTTAGTGCAGATCCATAAAGAAAAAAAATCAGATGATGCCATAAGAGAATCAATTAGATCGCATATACAACGCCCGATCGAAATTAAGCGGAGCTTGAAGTATCGCAGTTAGGAGAGGATGAGTAAAACAGTAAAATTGCCCACCCGTATCGAGGACGATGCGAGCAAGGTCGAGGTGGAGCTCGTAGTTTAAATCGGCGGAAATCTGCACAGGCTCTTCGCCTCCGATATCGGGCGAGAAAAAAAAGCCCCATCTGAGAAATTAAGGAGAAGAGGAAGATGAAATGGCATGGTCGGTGGATACAGGATGTTATTAGTCGGTGGAGAAGAATAACAGTGATGGGTCATCAGTCGTACATTGAAGAGGACATTGTAATGGGCTGCATGAAGTAACGGCCTGCATTGCTTGTGGTGCTTTGATGAAGGCTAAACGAAACATAAGCAAAATTAGTATATCCGAAAAGAAAAGGAACCAGCAATTTTGTGTTGTAGCCAGACACGCTGCGGGGCTTTATCGGGAGAAAGGAGGTGACGTGGATGCTGGAGAGGGCAGAGAAATCGGCTAGTGGGAGACTCCTATTTAGATAGAAGATGTGCATTATTCATAAGTCCGGCAAATATATATATATATATATATATATATATATATATATATATATATATATATATATATATATATATATGAAAAATACTTCTTACTCCCGGGCGTAACTATACCCACGTCTCATATACTATCTTATAGAAGTATTTGTAATACTTTATCTATTTGAGTATGTTCATATACTATATCTAAGATACTTAGAAGCAAGTTAGGTGAAAAAATTGCAAGTGCACTCATAGTTTGCACTATATATATAAAATACCGTCATATTTGTACGTATAAAAGAAGTATGTGAATAAAAATTACATACTATCAAAAAAGTAATATATATATACTGCCCAAATATTCTTATATACTTCATACTACATGTACATATATTTCGGTATGGTAGATACTGCCTATATAGTGTGAAACACGTATAGGTGTAACTACATCCGGGTGTAGTATATATATGTCATATATATATATATATAGGTAAAATAACTGGTGCACCTTGGTGCCCAGACACCATACGTGATACGCGTATTTTACCCGTAAACCACACATACCTGAGGGTATACGTACCTAAGTTATATATACCTAGGTATCACATATCTAAGATATGCATACCTAAGTTACATATACCTAATATATTACATACCTAAGGTGTACGTACGTAGCATACGTGTATATATATGTAACTTATGTATGTACACATTAGGTATGTGATACCTTAGGTATATATAACTTGATAGGTATATCTTAGGTATGTAAAATTTAGGTACGTACACCCTAAGTATATATAAAATACAGGTATGGTGCCCGGGCACCATGATACCCCATATGGATGTCATATATATATATATATATATATATATATATATATATATATATATATATATATATATATATATATATATGAAAAATCCTTCTTACTCTTGGGTGTAATTACACCCATGTCTAATATACCATCATACGGAATTATACGTGATACTTTATTGATTTGAATATGTTCATATACTATATCTAAGATACTTCAAATTAAGTTACGCGAAAAAATTCACCTTCTTACTCTTGGATGTAGTTACACTCACGTCTAATATACCACCATACAGAAGTATACGTGATATATATATGTATATATATATATTACTCCTGGGTATAGTTACACCCACGTCTCATATACTACCATATGAAAGTATACGTGATACTTTATCGGTTTGAGTATGTTCATATACTACATCTAAGATACTTCAAATTAAATTACATGAAAAAAAATGCAAGTGGAGCCATAGTTTACACTATATTTCTAAAATACCTTTTATATTTATACGTAAAATAAAAGTATGTAAAAAACTTATACATACTATCTCAAAAATAGTATATATATACTACCAAATAGTTTTATAATACTTCATACTATACGTACATACTCTTCGGTATGACACATACTACCTAGATGGTGAAAAACACACGTGGGTGTAGTTACACCTGGCAGTAGTATGAATATGTCCTATATATATATATATATAGAGAGAGAGAGAGGCGCTATTTAACATCCATGGTGTAAAATAGTTATTCTTCACCCACCCTCTATCTTTCAAATCGTACATGATTTTTACGTCACGTAAATTTTCTCTTACCTCGGAAGTCAAGAAGAACATAAGAAAATTTAGACATGTCATAAAAAAATTCGTTTATATACCGTATAAAAATAGAACTTAAAATGTGTATTTTCTATGTTTTTTACACTATAATGACTCATAAATCTATTTTTATGTCGATTTTTTGCGTTTTTGATAAATATGAACATAATTATTATATACAAAACATAAATTTTTGTATGCGAGAACATAAAACTATATGGGGTGCAAAATAACTATTCTGCATCCTGGGTGCTGAATAGGGTTTATATATTTTTTCGATTAGTTTATCCATTGTATATGCCAACAAAAAATATGATCTAGAGTGTATGATGAAGACTGTTATGATCCGGGAATATTATTTGGTTTTAGAAAAAAACTAGTATGCCAAAGAGAGCTTTAATCATTGACACTATTATTATGAATTTATATGGTATTATATGGTGCTGGTATCTCAAATTTCTATGCCTAGAGGATGTGACAGCAGATACCATAGGAGACAGTATATTTGTGTCGTCGTAGCACCTATATGCGCCACCTCTCTAGAGATTAGTGGCGTGTCTACTTGATCGTCACTAGAAGTATGACATATGGGGCAATCATTTTTGGAAATCTCTTTACGGTCCCATCCACTTGCCACTCTCCCCATCCTTCCCGCCACATCCGAGAACCCCAATCGGCCGTGCATCACTCGCCAGCGCCTCCCACCCACAACTATCATCTACCCCTAGCAGTCGGCGATGCCCACTCTGCAGCACCAGGGCCAGAACCTGGCCTTCGAATCCGACATGGCACCCCTGAATCATGGCGACCTTGCTCTACATTTCGGCGTGCCCCCAGCAGCATCAGCAGCACGGGGACCTCACTAAGCTCTCCAACTTGGCCCCAGAAGAAGAAGCAGTAGCACGGCAACCTCACCGTTCTATCCGACTTCCCCCCTCAGCAGCAGTCGCAGCAGTAGGATCCCGAGGTTAGTGCTAGATCTAGTTATTCCTAGGGTTAGATCTAGTTGATCCTTCATTTTGATTTAATATTAGGAAGTGGTATGCAAAAATACAATTGTCAAGGGATTGACATAAGAAATTGTAGGATCTAAATTCTTAGGGTTTTTTCTACGATGGTTGTTAGTTTTGTAGGATTAATTGAAGCCCATGGGTTGCACTACATTTTATTACAAAATTTAACATCACTCAAATCTCATTGTAGGAATCCTTTGTTTTCCCTGTGATTGAATCAAACAAACTATTAGGACTCCTTTAATTCATGAGATTTTCAGATGATTTGTGTAGGATTGATGTCCCATGGTATAGTACCTTGCAAGTTTGTAAGAACACTGTAGATTCCCAGTCCCATAGTTCATACTAGTATATCCTAATATATTACTATGTATATGTCATGTATAATTAAATATACGAGGATCCTGGAAAAACATGCTAATTAGCTGCAAGATAGAAATATATGTTGTTGCATGGCATTTGTTCTGGTTATTTTATATCTGTCATGAAATGGTTGTAAACTTGTACGCATGCATATAATACTGTTGTCTATGAGTTGTTGAATTAATTAGTTTCATTTCATTTCCCTTGCTATGTATGTATATCGCATGTTTATCATATGCAGGGTTACTACTCTGGTAACACCGTGGACACACACGATGAGTATGACCACTATGAGAAAATGCTGAAGCTGCTGGAGGTTAGAACCTATAAGGTGTATCGGTGTAGGGCCTATCGATGCTCCTTTCATGAAAAGGTGGTGGACATGTCTTACAAAAGCCTTCTACAGCATGTCGATGGCTGATCCAAAGCCAACACAATTAAGCCACGTGACAGGGCACGACACAAGGCTCTTGCACACTACCCGATGAACCTTCTCTGTGAACCGAAGGAGGCAGGAAAGTCCAACGGTGTTTCCCCATCCAAAAAGTATAAGAAGGTCATATGTGTGAATTATTAGTTTACTAATGTTGACTGAATGTTAAGTTGTGGTTTGCTGGTCTTAAAAATTGTGATATGATCTTCTTGTGTATTAATGACACTCAAGTGAACAATCTGTTCGTTTTTAGTAGTATTCTAAGGTCTATCCCAATCCATCTACGGAATCTGAATGTTATTTTTGGATGCATTAGAAGTTGGCGCTGATCCATCAGTGGGAAGCTATACATTGAGGTAAAATTCTTTGTTGTTAAATATTAACCACTCCAGCAACAGTGTAGAATTAAACTGAGTAAAATCCGTGATGTTCTGTGATCACTGAAATAGAAAATTTGGTAGAAGAACCACAATATTTGGTAGAAAAACCACAAGGTAATATAAGGAACGCGTGAGGGACTATGTTACTCAACAATATTTGGTTCACACATGTTTTATGCAACTCACCTAATCAACATGGTTCGTTTTACTTTGGTATTTTCAATCCTCTTAATTGCTTGATTGCGCTGCTCAATTGATCCTGCCTGGCCGGAATCGAAGCGGGAACAACGAAATCATGGCGGGAAACCATAAGAGAAGTGTGTTAGCCCAACAATCAACTAACAAAATCCAGCGACGATCAGATTAGTTGTTCGTCACCGCCAGATCATCCCAGCCGACGAAGCAGATGATCTGAACACACAGAACCATCCGACGAACAGGTCAATTAGTGTTATACCTCTAATGAGTACCAAATTATAGAAAACACATTCCACTAGTTTTCAAAATGAACCAGTGACAAACTACTTTTCACCATCGTCACCAGTACATGGTATAGACGTGGTGGATGCAAAAGGTCGAATCTCACGACTTTTTCGCCCCCCGTTCCACCCACGAAACACGTTGCAACAACGGACTTTTTCTTGTGCTCGCCGGTGGTAAGTCCTGCCAGGATAAGTTCGCGACCTACATGTGACGGTCTTTCGCTCGCTCGTTGGGGGTACACGTTACCACCGGTGGACTTGTGCGTTTCCGCCAGTAAGGCTGTTGTGATGCTAAGATTTTTTCCAGTAGTGTTCTATTTTTCTTGCATTTTTCTATATTTTTTGATTTTTGTGGCATTTCACGTTCGGGGGTCGAAACAGGCCTCGCGTGCCCTCACGTGCCGCGGATCGACCCGTCAAGCACCGAGGCCATGCCGGGGCCTTGGGGCTAGGCATGGGGGCCGACATGGCACGATCTGCCTTCTTAACGGGTTGAACGTGTCGGGTCATGCTTGGCGCATGAATGCCGAACCGTTGGCCAGGTTTTCCTCTGCTATATTCATCTCCATGTGCGCACCTCCACGCTTCCCATTTTTCCTGGGGTTCCACTGCTACAACCAATTTTTCCTACGCCCTTTGCTGCTCCACCAAGTACCCAAGTTGCCCGCTCTTGTCCTAGCTTCGCCCACACCCTCTCTATCTGCAGTGTCATCAAAGATGGAGGCCATGACAGAGGTGCTAACGCGCGAGGAGGGTGCTGCACCGATGGTACGAGGCTCTAGGGTTGGTGTTGTGAAGGATTCGACGCTGGTGATTTTTCCTAGGTTGTCGCTGCCATAGCCAATTTTTCCTACCATGGTTCCACCTGCAGGCGAGGAAGCTGTTTCTGGCCATTGGCTCCACCTGCACCAATTGCCACTGGTAGTGCTACCTCCTCGTCGGCCGCAAGGAAGATGGTCGACATGTCCATGCGCGCCATCGGAGTCGGGCGGTGGATGGCGGGCGCCTTTGCTATCGATGGCAAGCGCATTTGCTAACTATGGCAGGCACAATTGCTACCACAGGTGGATGGTGATGCTACGACGGGGCTCCCGGAGGTACCTATGATGTGCGTCGCAGGATGTGGTGGTGCTATCATCGATCCTTGATTTTTTTCATCAATAAAAGAATCCACAATAGAAGAAATTGTTTTGCTGAGAACCAATCCGTGGTTGGATGGTTAGGAGGGCAGTGGCACCCTCGGCCCACCAGAGTTCAAACCCCAGGTTTGACGCTTTGGTGTCTCATAAAGGCGGAATATTCTTTCAGTGGGAGACGATGTTTCTGTCGATAGCGAGACACCTGTGGTGACTTCGTCAATCTTAAGACCCGCCCGCTCAGTCTCTCGGAGGTGCTCATAGGGATAGGGTGTGCGTGTGTGTGTTCATAGGGGTGAGTGTATGTACACATTGTGAGCGTCTACGTTTGTACTGTGTTTCTCAATTTTTTTTGCTATGAACCTATTTTTGGACTTGCATATTATGAATAATTTTTTGCTATAACAAAAAAAGTTTTTTCTACGATCATTTTTGTGTTTTGCTACAGTATTATGAAGTTTTGGCTACTAGGTCTTCAACGAGAGTCTCCGACCATGTCTCCAACGAAGTCGATATTGCTACACTAGAACTATTATTTTGTTACAAATTCTCCGACGAGGTCTACGCCTAGGCCTCTGGTGAGGTCTGTCTGTTTTGTGGGCGGATGGTTTTTGCTAGTAGCAAAAAAGCCCGATTGTAGTAATATGTAGCAAAACCGGTATTTAGATGCAAAACTGGACAAGTTTCGAATGGAGAGACTCATGGATCCAGGAATTTGACTCCACGGGGACGCCTAGCACCTGCCAAGCTATATTCCCTTCTCTACTTCTAGTGGTCCCTAGATCACGCACTTTTTATCACTCGCGCAATATAAAATGACAAAAACCACCACATTTGAGGCAATAGTGTCACACAACCACCATATTTGGGGTTTGGGCAGATGTGACACATATCACGGATCCTGCAATTTTCTTATCTTAAACCTTTTTTGACCGTTCGGGTCCACTATCTGGTCTAGGTGGCAAACACATTTTATTTTGCAAAAAGAACCCTCAACTACGCACTTCTTCTAGGCAGAAACTCTCGTCGACATGTCTAAAAAAACTACCGCCAACAGGCATTTTTGTTGTCGCTTCTCTCTCTCTCTCACGTACGTACGACGCCGGCGATGATTGACCGACCACTGCAACCAAGCCCCGCCACAGAGCTCTCTATCCATTACGTCCATGTCCCTCTTTTCTATGCTCTCTAGCTACCCCTCTCCCACCGCGTCCCTATTCATCTAACGCTCTCTCGCGGACATTTTGTCGAGCACCTCTATGTGTGAACTGCAATGCTGTTGAAAGCTTGTCTCCAAGCCCACCTCCGACCTCACCGAGCATCCTAGTGGGAGGAGGTTGGCGCGCGTGTCACTGCTTGCCTCTGGTGGCACGTCTGTCACCTCCTCATCCCTCTACACTACTAGGAAACATGCTATAGGTGAACCCCTATTCTGTGGCGCACGGAAGGCCATGCGCCACAAAAACTAATTTTTGTGGCGCACGAGTGCCAGTGCGCCACAGAAAGCAGCAAATTCTGTGGCGCATGGGCACGAATGCGCCACAGAAAGCGCCACTGCATGGCGCATCCGTGCCGTGCGCGCCATAGAATTCTGAGAGGGCCCCACTCAATCATTGCCGCTGGCCAGCAGCCAACTTCGTGGCGATCTGGGCCAGTCGCCCGCAATGTGGCTTTTCGTGGCGATAACACCACGGCGCCACGAAGTGCACTTATGGCGCCTGGCTGATGCGCCACGGTTGCGTACATGGCCCAATATCTGTGGCATCTCCCACCTTCTCCCACCCACTCCATCCCCTTCTCCTACATACCTCTAGCTAGCTCGACCCCCTTCTCTCTCCTAGGCCATTTTGCTTATATTTTGCTTTATTTTGTGTGTTTAACCTAGATTTGTTGGTATATATTTGGTGATGGTGAGCCTCTCCATAATCTCCTCCTCTCCCACATCTCACCGACCGCGTTCTCGTCCGGGATCTAATAGGTGAGTATAGCTTGGAGAGACATGCATATGCATGTTTTGGCGTGGCGGTGTGTATGTATGTTTGTTGTAGGGGAAGAGCTTGTCGCGCGCGGGCATTTTGCGCGACCGGATTCGTATGGTGATACGATGCTTATGCTATGCAAGAAGCTTTTTGGCGTGGCGCATGCTTATTTGGATATGTGCGAATATTCTTTTTGTTGTTGCTTGTGCCGGCGTGGTGCATGGATGTTTGCCGAAATGTTGATTCATTTCCGTTTCGGCAAATTTTTGCACCACCCATATGTCCTAGTTTTAGGGGAGGTCATGCCAAATTTTTCCGGCGACCATGCATATGCATGCGTGTGTGTGTGTCGTTCTGTGGGTGTGTGTGCACACGCATGTTGCGGTATTAATAAACATACTTTCTCGCAGGCAATAATTAATCATGGTTCTCGCGATGGACTCCGGTCGAATCGCTAGATACAAGAAAGACGCGAAGGCAGGCATGATTCGGCGGAACATGCGCCAGATAAGATGCCCCTGTCGATCATGCAAACTCGATAGGTGGATCGACCCTGATTCTGGAATACTGGAGCAGCACCTGCTCAGACGCGGTTTCTTCGAGCCGATAGCAAATGGTGCGGGTGAAGACGAGGGAGGGCGGCGAGAAGACGAAGAGTCTCTCGGACAAGACCATAATAATGATGAAGGAGATGCCAGTGGAGAAGATCATCATGACGAAGAAGATGGATCCGCGGACACGGAGATCCCTCGATTGGCCTTTCAGGACATTCATGTTCAAGAACTGCTCCACAAGCAGACGAGCAACGCCAGGGCTGCTGAAAGGAAGAAAGCCAAGCTGGCGCAAATGAAGAAAGACGGGATGACTCCGTTGTTTCCTGGATGCCGGCCCTAGGATACACTCTTGCAAGTAACGCTTGATGCTCTGGAGCTAAAGTCGAATAACAAATGGACCGACACTAGCTTCAGCGAGAACATGGAATTTTGGCACGACCGTCTTCCGGAGGGGAACACATTGCCACGTAGTATCGAGGAGGCCAAGAAAGTCGTGTGCCCTCTTGACCTACCTCACAAGAGATACCACGCCTGCATCAACGATTGCATAATGTATCGGGACGAGTATGAGAACAGCATGACATGTCCGAAGTGCGGCCACGGGCGGTACAAGGTTGGGAAAAAGAAGGTTTCTCGAAAGGTGGTATGGTACTTTCCTATCACTCCCCGTCTGCAGCGGTATTACGTGAACCCTAAGGAAGCAAAGCTCATGCAATGGCACGCGGAAAGGGAGAAGCCCGAAGAGGATCCGGAGAAGGGCTATATCCTGACACACCCTGCAGACGCCACCCAGTGGCAAGCATTGGACCTCGCCTTCCCGCAGAAGTTCGGGGACAACTCAAGGAACGTCAGGCTGGGTATGAGCACTGATGGACTCAATCCGTTTGGCAACTGGAGTAGCACGCATGGCACCTGACCCGTGTTTGTATGGCCTTACAACCTTCCCCCGTGGTTGTGCATGAAGCAGAAGTACATACACATGTGTATTCTCATTCAGGAGCCGAAACAACCAGGTGTCGACATACATCTGTATTTCGGGCTGCTGAAAGAGGAGTTAGAATTGTTGTGAAATAATCCACCCCGTACGTGGGACGCCTACAAGGAAGATTATTTTGATATGAGAGTCGCGTTGCTCACGACGGTGCACGACTATCCTGGTTATGCATATGTAGCTTGCCAGGTCGGCCACGGATTCTGCGGCTATGTCAGGTGCATGGATAATACCCTGCATCTCCAGCTACCAAGGGATCCCGGGTCTTCGAAAACCGTGTTCCCAGGTGCTCGAAGGTGGCTTCGCTTGGATCACGCGTGGAGGAAACGCGGTGATCTGTTCAATGGTAAAGAGGAGCCTAACAGAGCCCCGCTGCCGAGGAGTGGCGTAGAAATCGACGAGCTTTTGAAAAATTGGGAGGAGTGCCATTCGCCGGGAAAAATGAAGCGACCGAGGGCGGTAGAGCCATTGCTGGGTGTATGGAAAGCCAGGTCTGTTTTCCATGACTTGGAGTACTGGAAGTACCTCCACACGCCACATTCCCTCGATGTCATGCACATTACGAAGAACATTACGGAGAGTCTGCTTGGCACTCTTTGCAATTCGGAAAAGGGCAAGGATGGGGCGAAAGCAAGATACGACCTGAAATATCTTGGCATTAGGAAAGAACTACAGGCCCCCAGTAGTGGTGATGAAGCCGACGATGATGATGATCAGACGGAAGGGACTCAATGTCTCCGCAAAAGGGCTAAGAAGAACTCTGTGGTGCTTCCAGCTGCATGCTACACGCTTAGTCTGGAGGAGCTCGATCAGTTTTTCAGGTGCCTCCTAGGAGTCAAAGTTCCTCACGGTTACTCATCGAAGATAAGCAGATATATCGACGCAGCGAAGAAGAGGTTCACCGGGATGAAGTCTCACGACTGTCACGTGCTGATGACGTAGATACTACCCGTCGCGATCCGAGGGATAATGGACGAGCACGTACGTGATACGCTGTTTGGCCTGTGCAACTTTTTCGACGTCATCACCAGGAAGTCGATCGGCGTGAGGCAGCTCCAAAGGCTACAGGAAGAGATCGTGGTGATACTATGCGAGCTCGAAATTTACTTCCCGCCCGCATTCTGTGATATTTGCGTGCATCTATGTCTCCATGTCGTTGATGACATCAAGCATCTCGGCCCGACGTTCCTGCACAACATGATGCCGTTCGAAAGGCAGAACGGTGTCATGAAAGGATACGTTCGCAGCAGGTCCCGTCCAGACGCAAGCATGGCCAAGGGCTTCATAACATACGAGTGCATCACCTTCTGCCAGAATTATATAAGGAGCGAGGACGAGGATGTTGGTCTGCCAACCAGGCTCCCCGCCGCCCTTGTCTCCACATTAGTCGAGCTCGACGCCATCATAGTGGTAACTAATTAGTTAGTCTGCGCGTATTTTTTTTTAACTATGCCTTTGATGACTGTCATCTCATCATCCCAAACATGTTTTGACTCAGGACATGCCTTGCGTAGTGCTGCATAGCGTGGTGCCCGGCGGCGAGTTGAAGGAGGTTGCGGCGGGCCAAGTGATTCGCCCAAAGAGCACGGAGGTTATGCACAACGTTAAAATGGGCAAAGACATCATGAGGGTCAGTTTGACTTACATAGTGCCGGAGTACCGCGACATCCTCCCGCCCTTTAACCCTCCGGGAGCCGAGGACAACACTCCCCTCCACGAATGCACCAATTGGGTCATGCCATGGCCGAAGTCCCAGATTCGTCTTGGGGGGGCGAGGGATCTTGTGGGGCCAAAGCTTCCCGCAGGCGGCACCTCGGTCCGCCGGCCCATGCCCATCCGGCCCTCGGCGAAGCGCGCCCCGAAGGAACCGGCGGTCGCCGCCGCTACCACCACCCAGAAGAAGCTTAAGGTACCACCGGTCGTCGTCACCCGGGAGGAACCGGTTCTCGTCACCAACACCAACCGCCACCAAGAACTATTGGGACGAAAACCGTTACCGCGCCGACCATCCAAAACCAAGGCCGTTGCACCTCAACCGCCGGCATCGCAACCGCTGCCAGTAACTAAGGACGTTGACATGGCACCACTTGATCATGATGACGGCCACTACCATGACAATGATGACCACAACTATGACAATGATCAGGATGAGGATGTCGACGTCGATGCCTACATCAACACTGGCGCCTGCAGCAAGGATGTGTATATGCCTCCTATTGAGGTTGATGAAGAAGCCTTCCGTGGTCACGACGATGAACCTAGGCGTCCCAATGCAGTACCCTTGCAGCGCCAGCTAGTCTTCAAGGGTTTATCTCAGGAAGAAGACATGCCTCTGGAGGCCGGCGATGCAGCTATACAGAAACCGGCTACCATTTTCAGCCCTACCACGCTGAAAAAGACGGTCAACGAGGTAGGGGTAGCACCCCCAGAACAAGCTGACAAGAAGAAGAAGGCCAGGAAGAGGAAACCTAAAACTGCCCCGGGTGCCTCTATGAGCCAGCCAGCTCAGAAGATACGGCATGACAGCGTGATACCACCCCGTCCGGATGGCTTGACGCGAGTTCATGAAGCTGGGAAACCGATACTACCTCCTGATCTGCTACGCTTGGCAAGTGGATCAATGCACTCTTTGCATAGTCATATCTTATATGTTGAGCAAACCCTTCTCAAGGAGAAAGATCCAACTTACCCGGTGTGCGTCGTCAACGTGCCAGAGGACCCAGACTTTGTCCATGAGGAACCCGCAAGTCTGTTCTTCATAGCGTACGAGAACGTCTTCAAACTGTTTCACCTCAGACGGCTGAACTATAACTTGGTCCGCCTATTCTCGATCAATCAACAGTTGAAGATCAAGAGAGAGTTACTCCCGCAAGTCGCGGTAGCAGATCCCTACTACATGCGCGACAGCCAGCTGGTGGAAGGATCAGCGACACGGACCCGGGCGATGGAGTACCTTCATAATTTCATGCTCAGATACAAAGAGAACACCATTCTTCTGTCCGTCTTCCCCGAGTAAGCACACACATCCGTTCGTCGCCGTCGTAACTAATGCTTTCTTGTAGATTTCTTCCATTGCTTATCCTTTCCAACATTCGTTTCAATTGTGTTGAGCAGGGACTACTACTCTGTAACCATCGCCATTTACCCGACGTATTCAGTAGCCCAGTATTTCGACTCGTCGAATACCACGTACAAGAAAAACTGGGCCAGAATAAAAGCTGTTCTCGATGATGCTATGGAGGGATACTTCCAAAAGGGAGGCACCTTCGTAAAGAAAGGGGAATTTGTCAAGACGGATAAAAGACACGGGTTCAAGCACGTGACCGAGTTCCCCTGCATCAAGCAGCCGGCTGGCAGCGTGAGGGATAGCTTCTACGCCCTCCATCACCTTCACGGGTTGGTCCGGGATGCAGAGCAGATCAAGTGCCCAGACACTGTCCGAGAGTGGTCTGCAAGATATATAGGGGAAATCAGCGATGCTGATCTTAGAGAACACTTCCATCGCATCCAAAGGAAGTTATCGGAGATAATCAAGGAAGATGTCGAAACCATGGGGGGGTGCTTAAACGTACGCCGGAAGCCGTCTAAGAGGGCGATCGAAAAACTCCTAGATGCGCAGGGTGATCGAAGGACGTGGACGACGAAAGACTGCTACAAACCGTTCCTGGCGCCGTCCGGCAAGTAGGCTCATTGATCATGGACACATGTGTGTATTGTGTCGTGTTCCCAGGTGTCGTGAACTATAATTGCTTTGTAATAATTTGTATCGACGGATGTGTGTGTGTGTTTTGTCGTATTTTATCGTTGAACTTGCTTCTATGATATCGATGCAATATGTCTTATATGTTGCATTATGCACTAATATATGCCTTGTGTCTATAGAGATGACATACTACGTGGTGTTCGAGGGTCGGGTTCAAGGGATCTATGAGGAGTAGGAGGACTGTAAGAAACAGGTGCACAAGTTCAGCGGCAACTGCTACAAAGGATACGCGACTAGAGAGGAGGCGAAGGCCAAGTGGAGGAACTACCGGTCGAGGAAGAACAAGAACAAGATGAAGACCGCGGTCGTGCTCATGCTCTTGCTCACCATCGTCGCGGCTCTACTATATTTCAACATAGTGTAGGCGGCGGTGACCACTTCATTTGTAACTTTAGATGATGAACTAATTTATACTTGTGTAAAAATGTGGCACTTATGACTATATATATGCATGTATGTTGGGATCTAATATTTGATGACATAGTAATGTATATGTTTGCATCTACTGTTTGTCCATATTATTATTTACTATCTATGTATAAATCCTGTATAAAACCTGTATATGCACTGTATTTTGGGCTGTGTTAAAAATTAAAATAAATACCCAAAAAACATTCTGTGGCGCATCTTGTAACATTTCTGTGACGCACAGCATTCTGTGGCGCATGTGTACATATGCGCCACAGAAAGCACACTTCTGTGGCGCACGGGGCCACATGCGCCACAGAAAGCGCAAATTCTGTGGCGCACGGCTCGTGCGCCACAGAATTACCAATTTAGTGGCGCAAATTCTGTGGTGCACGAGGCATGCGCCACATAAACCTATTTACGTGCGCCACAAATAAGGGTTTCCCTAGTAGTGCTACTTGGCCCACCCAATTTTCATCTAATCGGGATTGTAACATCCTAAATAATAGGATGAGGGAAAGGGTCGAAATAGAAATTGTGCATTGCATCTCATGCATCTTAAAGTTGAGGGGGGGATTAATTTTTTGTTTTTTAAGGTTAAGTACTTGAAACTTGAGTCTAGTATTGAGTTTGACTCAAGTCAACACTAGGAAATTCCAAATCCTAGTTTGATTGTGAGTCATTTCAAATAAAAAACAATCACCCTAAAATAAGTACTCATATTTAAACACACAACTCATGAACCATAAGAATATACTTGGGACAAATTTAAATCTTTGAATTCAAAATTTAGGTTTCATTTATTCAAATTTGAAATTTGATTTCATAGGATCTCATACACCAAAACTTAATTGAAACTCATAATAAATAAAATGACTCAGATCATAAGAAAGAAATGAACTTTATTCATATCAATTTGATACAAGTTTGAGTATTACAAAAGCTAAAAATGAAATTACAAATACAATAAGAAAACCTAGAAACTAAGACCTAACTACATCTTCATCTTCTTATATCCAAATCCTTCTCATCTCAACATTAATTAAAATCCTTCATTTTGATTCTTGCTGGAAGCTGCAAGTAAATCAATAGAAAATAAAGAAACTAACACTAGGTTAAAATGTTGGATTCACCTAAGGTTAATCCATTCTATATGGAATCCATAGGTCCTGATATCCCAGATCCTAGAAAAAGACAAATGTTAATAAAAAAGTGTACATGAACCCAAAGTAAGAACATTAGTGCTGGATAGTGATACGTCCATAACTTATCTATAATTTTTGATGGTTTTATACTAATAATATGCTTTTGACACTCATTTTTGTATAAAGTTTATGATTTATTTGGACTAACCTACTAATAGTTGCAAAAGTGCACAATGTTCTTGTTTTGCACTTTGATGTGTAGGAATTACCAAGAATACAAGTGGAAACCTTGTTGGAGTCAAATTGAGATTTTTTCATAAATATGTCTCAGAACTATTTTTGAAGATGATCACGTTTCGGGTCTAAGACAGCGTCAAACGGAAAAGTCTTAAACTACAAAGTTGTTGGAAATTTCGCGATAAACGTTCTAGACATAAAATTTAGCTGATTACGAGTATGGACAGACCTTATAGGCCCGATTTACTGCAGCCCAAGATGGGGTGACGGGAATCCGAGAAGCTATATAAAGAGAGGAAACCTAATTCGCTCAGGGCATCTCCAGCCCACGAATTTGCAGCCACCAAAGCCACGTTTTTGCCTCCCCCATGGATCCCATCTCTATGGGGGAGGGCTCCCAAGAAGCCATGAAGAAAGGAGGGTAAGGGGCGGTACTCCCCCATGATACCGGCGGCGGGGAAGGAGTCCCCCACGCCGCCACCGGCACCGCCGCCGCCCTCTTCACCATCTTCACCGCCATCTCCATCACCTAATCCTCCTAGTATGCAGTGGTTCATCCTCCCACACACCTCTATACCGTCCTATGTAAATATGGTGTTTGATGCTATAAGTTATAATCTTATGATCTATGTCATGTTTGCGTAGTTTCTTTGTTCTTAGATTGAATAATTGAACATCTTTGGTTCATTAGAGTTGTATGTTGATATGGTACAGTCCTTTGGTGTCCATTATATTTGTGCGCGCATGGATTAAACATCATAGGGTTTATAGTATGTGTAAAGGGAAGGGGTAGTTCTGCCGGAGTGATAGAAACCTGAGGATGCGAACCAGAACGTTGCACGTATGGGAGTAAGAGGACCATTAAACTTAAGGATATGGTTAGGCAAACCTTAATGCATTGATTAGTACTTACGGATGTTTGCTAACAATCTAATCATATAGTACATGTAATTCCAAGTAGTGAAACGCATGTATATTTAGCCTCTTCTACATAAAAAACTGCATCGAAGACAATGAACCCGATCTATTCGCTATTTAAACTTGGACAAAGCCACCACAATTACCACCACTATTCTATACTCATGGTTTTTTTAGTTTAATGTATTTTATTGCTGTAGCAACTAGCTTTACTTTCTTGTTATTTATTATCATGAAAAGTTATCTCTATTACTCGTATTGTTGCTCTAGTTTTATTTCCTAGATAATGAAAACGTTTAGTGTGCGTAGAGTTGTATCAGTGGTTGATAGAACTTGAGAGAATATTTATCCTACCTTTAGCTCCTCATTAGGTTCGACACTCTTATTTATCGAAAAGGCTACACACGATCCCCTATACTTGTGGGTTATCAAGACCTTTTCTGGCACCGTTGCTGGGGAGCAATAGCGTGTGGGTGAATATTCTTGTGTGCACTTGTTTGCTTTATCTCTAAGTAGTTTTTACTTTCAGTTTTAAGTTGTTCTCTATCTTAGTATGGATAGGAAATGCAAATTACAAAAAACAATTAGTTGTACTTGTTACCTAAAAACGTTTTCAAAAAGGAAAGTGATTGGAAAGATGAGTAATGGTTAAGTGGGGGTCGACCTTGAACACTTGTGTTCATGCCTATGAAAAAAAACAAATCTTTTCATGAAAGCTTTTCAGTTAAAAACTTGTAGGAATGCATGAAGCCTTGAAAAAGAAAGATATTTCTGGTGTTGATCTTAATGCTTATTCATTCGAAAATACTTGAATCTTGCTCCTATGCCTAACTTAAAGGCGTTAAAGAAAAGTACTTATTGGGAGATAACCCAAAAGTTTTAGTTGAGTTTTAGAAGTTATTGCTTCAATAATAACCTCTCCTTATCCTTTTTATTTGCTTTTTGTGCCAAGAGTAACCTCTAATAAGAGAGAAGTAATGCTTGGGAAAGTTGTTGTCCCGAAACAGATTTTTGTGCTTCGCTGTAAAAATTCGTGTAAAATCTCTGTACGTCAGTTTGAGCTGTAAATGTTTGTGCTTCTGCCACAGGTTTTTATCCAACTTTCGTTAGTTCAACACTTTTTGATTTGAGCAACATAAGGTCTTAGAAAAAATTGGTTTCTCTCTGCTGGTCTGTTTTGATAGATTTCTGCCATTATTTGCATTTGCTTCTTGTTGATTCCTTTTTGGGTTCTCTTTGGGGAATTGAGCTTTTAAAGGGAAGTGCTACAGTAGCTTGTGTTTTAATGGAAGTTTTATTGGTGTTGAAACTGAACCCAAAGACTTATTATCTTGAGTACACTAATATTGCTAATGAAGATTATGTGAAGTTTTGTATGAAGGAAAAATTTCAGGTGTTAAGGAAAGAATGATGTAATGAGATGAAGAATGGACTAAAGCTCAAGCTTGGGGATGCCACCCCGTGTCACCCCAAGAAATATCCAAGAAGTACAAGCGTCAAAGCTTGGGTATGCCCAAGGCATCCCCTTCTTCATCAATAAAAATCTCAAGTTCTTCCAGACACTTTATTTTTATTGCTTCATGCACAATTGTGTTGTTCTTGGAGCGTCTTCATTTTCATTTTTGGTTTTCATTTTCTTGGTTTGCTTAGTTTTCTTGAATAAATTGGTTGGACCCCCTCTTTCATACATTAGTTTTCAAATAAGTGTGGTTTGGATTGGAAAAGAGTAGGAAAAGTTCATGCTTAAGTGGTAAAAGGAGCTTGTTTTTTACGGTGGCCTATGCTTTGTCATGTCATGCTTGATATTGTTTTGGCTTTATGCTTAGTGATTTTTGCTGTAGCATGACATGTTATAAACAATTGAGATTGCTTAATGTGTGCCTTGAAAGAATCATGCGTTGTTTTAGCATATTAAAGCATAGTATTGTGGTATTCTCCTTTGATGCTTTATTTGGGTTGACTTGGCGCATGCTCACACCATATTATGACTATCCTAAGTCACCATATCCTTTATGATCCTTTAGTTTCGACTTGTAATATCACTTTATGCTTTAATTAATGTTGTTTTGTCGCTTTGCATGATTATGGACATTATTGCTCTTTTAGTTGGTCGCTCTCAGTCTTTTGTTAGCCTCCATAACCAAGTATGAGTTCCACTCATGCATCCAACTCCAAATAAAACCAAGTTATCCCAAAGAGTCCACCATACCTACCTACTATCTTATGCTATTCCAAGTATATTCATGCTTTTATCTACCTTCCGAATTAAACTTGTTATGAGAAAACTAGTGATTAAAGCTCTCACGAACTTGATGGCACACTTTACTTTTCTTGCCCCTAATAAAATTGAACCATTGTGTCAACTATGTTGTATATGCTTGCACTTATATGTTGGGGATTAGCAGAACCATGCTATCATGGGGAACTCTTTCAACATTGCACTTGTACATTGTACCTAGTTGATATCATGCTCTTTTGTCTATGGATGTCGTCGATGTGAAATGAAAGGGGAGATTGTAAGTCCATGGAGTTATGTATGTGTGTTAGAGAAAACGCCTAGGTCGCCAGTCTAATCCATGCCTAATCATGGTTTAAACCTGCAGTGTAACCATAATGAGCAATCTATGAAGCATTCTTCTTATAAAAAAAGAGATAGAGATTGAGAAAAAAAGAAAAAAAAGAGATGAGAAAAGAGGAAAGAGAGAAAAAAGCACAATTTTCCCATGGTAAATAAGAAGATTGTTGAGATACTCATTGTCTGCTTGCCTTGTCATTTTGATATGGGGATTCTTCCGTATCATCAGGCAAGGGGTACCCCGTTGGCGGTTCTATATGATACACATGTACTTACTATGACAAGAACTTACCGGTAACTAAACTTAAGTAGCATGAGGAGCGGCCCTCGTATTCAAGGGACATGAGATTTCCAACTTATACTTTGTCAAGCATATACTCCATAGTATGTTTACTTTAACCTTAATCACTTCAAGATACTTGTGATAGGGGAAATGAGAGCTGAAAGCTAATAAGTACCATAATTTTTGGAAGCTCTTTATGAGACTTGAATCCCTGCTTCCCTCTATGAAGGCCTTTATTCCACTTTTATATTGAGTCTCTACCTTCTATCTTTATGCACCAATTAAGATAGCATAGTTGTCATTCTTAGTTCTATGTGCATTGTCCCAAGACTTGTTGATTGATGCATAACTTTGATACTGCTTGTTCCTAAACTATTTGTATCTAGTCACCCTTATGAACTTTGAAGGTGTCCTATGCATTTATGTTTTGCTACTCTATGAGGGACAAGCTGAATATCATTCTCATTATGCTTTCTTTATGTGAAACAAATAAACGTCTTACAAAGCATTGTTATTCATAAATCTTTTGTTTGTGCCTTTTCATGTTACAACATAGTTGCTATGTCTTATTGCTAGAACTCTATCTTTCATGATTCATGTTTAGAGTACCTTAATCCCAGCTATCAATGCTTTTACAATAATGATGATCAAGATTGTGCTGTCTGCATGTCACCTCAAAAATTATATTATTTTGATCATTTACCTACTCGAGGACGAGCAGGAACTAAGATTTGGGATGTTGATACGTCCATAACGTATCTATAATTTTTGATGGTTTTATGCTAATAATATGCTTTTGACACTCCTTTTTGTATAAAGTTTATGATTTATTTGGACTAACCTACTAATAGTTGCAAAAGTACACAATGTTCTTGTTTTGCACTTTGATATGTAGGAATTACCAAGAATACAAGTGGAAACCTTGTTGGAGTCAAATTGAGATTTTTTCAGAAATATGTCTCAGAACTCTTTTTCAAGATGGTCACGTTTCAGGTCGAAGACGGCATCAAACGGAAAAGTCTTAAACTACAAAGTTGTTGGAAATTTCGCGACAAACATTCTGAACATAAAATTTATCTGATTCCGAGTATGGACGGGCCTTATAGGCCCGATTTACTACAGCCCAAAATAGGGTGACGGGAATCCAAGAAGCTATATAAAGGGAGAAAACCTAATTCGCTCACGGCATCTCTAGCCCACGAATTTGCAGCCACCAAAGCCATGTTTTTGCCCCCCATGGATTCCATCTCCATGGGGGAGGGCTCCTAAGAAGCTATGAAGGAAGGGGGCTAAGGGGCGGTGCTCCCCCATGATACCAGCGACAGGGAAGGGGTCCCCCGCGCCGTCGCCGGCGCCGCTGCCGCCCTCTTCACCATCTTCACCGCCATCTCCATCACCTAATCCTCCTAGTATGCAGTGGTTCATCCTCCCACACACCTCTATACCGTCCTATGTAAACATGGTGTTTGATGCTATAAGTTATAATCTTATGATCTATGTCATGTTTGCATAGTTTCTTTGTTCTTAGATTTAATGGTTGAACGTCTTTGGTTCATTAGAGTTGTATGTTGATATGATACAGTCCTTTGGTGTCCATTATATTTGTGCGCGCATGGATTAAACATCATAGGGTGTGTAGTATGTGTAAAAGGAAGGGGGAGTTCTGCCGGAGTGACAGAAACCTGAGGACGCGAACCGGAACGTTGCATGTATGGGAGTAAGAGGACCATTAAACTTAAGGTTATGGTTGGGGAAACCTTAATGCATTGATTAGTACTTACGGATGTTTTAACAATCCAATCATATAGTACATGTAATTCCAAGTAGTGAAGCACATGTATATTTAGCCTCTCCCACATAAAAAACTGCATCGAAGACAATGAACCCGATCTATTCGCTATTTTAACTTAGACAAAGCCACCACAATTACCACCACTATTTCACACTCATGGTTCTGTTAGTTTATTGTATTTTATTGCTACAGCAACTAGCTTTACTTTTTTGTTATTTATTATCATGCAAAGTTATCTCTATTACTCGTATTGTTGCTCTAATTTTATTTTCTAGATAATGCAAACGTTTAGTCTGCGTAGAGTTGTATCAGTGGTTGATAGAACTTGAGAGAATATTTATCCTACCTTTAGCTCCTCGTTGGGTTCGACACTCTTACTTATCAAAAAGGCCACACACGATCCCCTATACTTGTGGGTTATCAGATAGGATCACCAAGAGTAGTGAAGTAGAGAATAGAGTAACATCACCAGTAGGTACACCACAACATCATCATATCTTAAGATTAACAGAACTCAAGAGCTACTAGTAGTTCACAGTAGTAGTAACTAGTAGATCTTAGAGGAACAACTAGAAGTAGTAGAATAAAGATTTGGTACATAGCTAGTAGTATAAAATGAAAACCAATAGAATGATTCAGTAGTGAAGCATGAACATCACAATACCAAGTACTACTAGGTTATTAGTAGTACATTTATAAATAGTAAAGTTCAACAATATTAGTGAAGAACCAAGAATTTTCATAGCCATGATTCCTTGTAAAAACATAAACTCATGGAGGAGGAACACTAAGAAATTCATCACTCCAAAAAAACTCAAAAAGTATCAGAAATGACCAAGTACTAGTATAGTAGCCCAATTTTCATCTTGTTCAAGTAACAAAAGTAAACCAATATAAATACTCTAAGACCAACTACGAATAAAATGATCCAAAAGGAATAACCTCAAGCCTAAATTCTTGGAATATAGAAAATACTGAGAAAGTAAAATGAATGCTTATAGAACAACATATCCAATCAAAGTGTAGAGCAACAACTGCTAGTAAGATTCAACCAAAGGGAATTGTAAAAACCCAGAAGTAAAATAAACTCAACATGTAATATAAATAATAGAAAAGCCACGTGTCTCTGTCCAATGCCTGGACACGACAAAACTAAACCGACATGCCTAAATAGGCACATGCTGATATAGTGTATAGACACTAGAGACATCAAGTTCCATATGCCAAATTTGGAAACTTCACTAAAGTTAAACCAGTATGGGCTTAACCACCAAAAGTAGAAGTGCCACCTGCACATAAGTTAAGCTACAAAGACGATTTCACTCATACTCCAGCAAGTGATTCACTCAAATGCATGTCTTAGGTGTTAACACCTTATTGATTTGGTCTAGCTCAAACCAAAAACACACACTAGTTAGAAAGAGATTTGAGTGAGATAGAAATCTATAACTGAAGCAAGAACTTGAAGAACATTTCAAGAACATGAGGAAGAAGAAGGATAAGCAACTAAAGATATTCAACAAGCATATTTAGGAATCAATAAAGGTTTAGCCTAGAAACATTAGGAATTAGAGTCAATAATAGCACATGAAGTTTTTGCCAAATCTGCTATATCCATGTCTCCCTGATTCTTTTTGGCCTTAGTATGGAGGACGAGGAGGACACACGATGACATCGCCATGGAACCCGGCTATCTCGGGGAGGCAGGCCCCATAGTCCAAGATTCCCTAGCACGGGCGTGTTGCCCTTTCCTTCCCCACATCACTGAAAGGTGGGCCATGCATGTGGCTTGGGCCCATTATCAGTGGATGCGGGGGAGCGTGCTCCATGAGTGGCAATAGGAGGAGACAGGTGATCCACATCTACCGGGTCATGGGGCCCGTTGGGTGAACACGTGGTAGCGGAAACCCTCGTTCGTCATGAGTTCTAGCAGGTGGGAGCTGATATGGCAGCGGAGATGAAGGGAATATGCCCCGAGAGGCAATAATAAAGTTGTTATTATACATATTCCAAGTATATGATAGATGTTTATTTTGCATGCTATAATTGTATTAATTTGGAAACGTTAATACATGTGTGTTTAATAAACAAAAGGAAAGTTCCTAGTTATGCCTCTCTTATAAACTAGCTCGTTGATTAACAAGATGATCAAGGTTTCTTGATCATGGACATTGGATGTTGTTAATAACGAGGTCACAACATTAGTGGAATGATGTGATGAACATTCATCCGAAGTATAGCATTACGATCAAAGTCATTTTGTTTATATTTCTTTAACATCTAACGAAGTAATACTAGTCCTTAGACCACGAGATCATGTTAATCACTAACACTGGAAGAGTATCTTGATAACATCAAACATCACACCGTGAAAAGGTGATTATAAAGGTGGGTTCAGTACTACGAAAGTGTTATGTAGAGGCTCATGGATCAAGAGTGGGATTTGTCCATCCCGATGACAGATAGATATACTCTGGGCCCTCTCGGTGATATCACGTTGGTTAGCTTGCAAGCAAGTGACGAGATCACTAAAATGCTATATCACGGGAACAAGAAAAGAGTACATGTCGGTAACGAGATCAAACTAGGTATGGAGATACCGATGATAAAATATCGGACATGTAATATATCGCGAGACAAAGGGATTTAGTTACTTAGCGTTAAAGGTTGTCACGATCACAGAAGTCATCGTAGAATGTGTAGGAGTCAGTATGGATCTCCAGGTCCTGCTTCTGATTATTGATTTGAGAGGGGTCTCGATCATGTCTGCATTATTCATGAACCATAGGGTGACACACTTAAGGGAAACCAACACCATTTGGAGCAAATATGTTTCAGACAAATGAATTACAAAGTGCTGGAATTATTTCAATAGACACCGAAACTGTTTCGGGTGAAATTGCTGAAATTGGTTATGCATGTAATATTGAAATGTTGTAGGGGGTTTTATGTGAATGTTTGTTAATTAAAGTAATTAACAAAATTCTGAATAAAATTAATAAAAGAGTTTTATTAAATGAGAGAGCATCAAATTTGGAGAAATTTAATGCATTTAAAGTGGAGACTTTAAAAGAGAATGTGAAGGGGCATTTTAATGTGGAGGGGGTTACCACCACATGAATGGGGGAAGTGAGGGGTCACCCCTCATGGGGCGCCGGCCATGGGGAGGGGTACCCCCTCCTCCTATAAAAGGCCACCCCTCTCACACTTCTTCCTCACACTTCCTCGTGAAGGATATCTCTCCCTCTCTAGTATTATTCCCCCATGGTCTCGGATTAGTGAGATACATGTTTCCGGTGTCATTTCGTCTGGAAGGAGTTGCTGCTTCCGCTGCATCGCTGGAGCGAGGAGGCAGAGGTTGTTTAATGGCCTGAGCGTGTGTGCGAGTGCGGATGCGCTGCTGGTTTACAGCGCTAGGACTTCCACACGATCTTGAGATTGGCAAGCGAATGACTACAACATCCACGAGTTCCTACTCGTTAACAAAACTTTGTTGTCTTTGAGGGTAAGTTCTCCATGGATGTATATCCACCCGTTGCTTGTATCTAGTAGATAGATCTTGGCGTATAGTTCCCATCGTAGGAAATTTTTTGTTTTCTATGCTGCAAACCCTTCAGTGGTATTAGAGCCTGATCTATGCGTCGATGCTTTGCACGGGTAGAACACGTAATAGTATGTGGGCGGTGATGATCGTGTTATTGCTTCTTATATGTACTTTGGATATTGGTGGCATAGTGGGATGAAGTAGCCCGGACCAACCTTACATGTCATCGCACATGAGACCTGTTCCAC
This sequence comes from Avena insularis, assembly GCA_023614405.1. NCBI lineage: Eukaryota > Viridiplantae > Streptophyta > Magnoliopsida > Poales > Poaceae > Avena > Avena insularis. The sequence goes on from CM042694.1 coordinate 473,331,989, forward strand.
GACTGACATGCAACTAGTTTTGCATAAGTGGCTGGCGGGTGTTTGTCTCTCCTACTATAGTCAATATTTGATTTACAACGAGTTGCTAATAATTTGGTTATCATCATTGTGGTTCCATGTTCGTAGGTAAGAACGGTTCTATCTTCGAATGCCCTAAAGACACGTAAAACTTGCAATTGATAAATTAGAGGCATCTAGTTTAGATCGTTGCTGGGCTTGTGTCATGATATGGTAAAGTTGTGAGTTGATGTATAGTTGATACCCTTACAACACAATTAATGTGTAAGTTCCATAGACCTTGGCCTCACACACAAAGGAATGATAGAGATCATACCATGATGCATGTGATGGTGATCAAATGCATGGACCATATCATCCCACTTTACACATATGATGTTTGCATCCTATATTGCTTGTTTTGGCATTTTAGTAGCATTATAAGATGATCCCTCATTTAGATATCAAGATAAAAATGTATTCTTCCTTAAGTATGCACCGTTTATGTTTCGCCACTTCAAGACATCACGTGATGATCGGGTGTACTTGAAGCCATGATCATGTTTTGGGTCTAAGACAGTTTTACACACGCGAGTACTAAGGTTCTTACTTAGCGATCCTAGCATGTACAGACATGGCCTCGGACATGGACCGAAAGGTTAAGCATGAGTCATATAGTTGATATGATGCCCATATAGATGCTCGCCTTTGAAGCTACACCGACTCACGCGATGATCAGACTTGGTGTATTGAATTTGGTTCATGTAATCACCAAAAAGACACGAGGGATGTTGTTTTTGAGTGGGAGTTTAGTTGAACTCAATCTATCATAAACTTAGTCTAAATAAACTTTACAAATTGTGTTGTAGATGGAACCACCTACTTTTAATTTCAATGTGTTCATGGAGAAAGAGAAACTTGCTACGAATGGTAGCAACTTCACCAACTGGTCCATGAATTTGAGGATTCTCCTCTCTGCTACACAAAAGCAATATTTGCTAGAAGCGCCACTAGGACCCCACCAGCTCCTAATGCCCCTAAGGAGGAAAATAATGTCTATGTGACTCGTCAGGAGGACCACAACTTAGTTCATTGTGGCATACTGTATGGGCTAGAGACAAAACTTTGAAAGCATTTCGAAAATGTCAATGCTTTTGATACCATGGGTGAATTGAAAATGATTTTCGATACCCATGCTGCCGTAGAGAGTTATAATGCTTCAAAAAAGTTCTTTAGATGCATGATGGAAGAGAATAGCTCCGTAAGTGAGCATGTATTCAAAATGTCTGGGTACGCCAATAAGCTTGTGTCCTTGGGAATAACGATTCCCATTGACTTAGGCATACATCATGTTCTCCAATCTCTGTCACCTAGCTACAAGAGCTTCTTGATGAACTATAACATGCAAGGCATGAAGAAGACTCTCCCCGAGCTTTTGTCAATGCTTAAGACTGCAGAAGTGGAGATTAGGAAAGAGCATCAAGTGTTGATGGTCAATAGGACCACCGGTTTCAAGAAAGACAAGAAGGGTAAATAGAAGGGAAAGAAGGGCGGCAAATCTATTGCTGCGCCTGAAAAGAAATCCCAGGCTGGCCCTAAGTCTGATACCGAGTGCTACTATTGTAAGGGGACTGGCCATTGGAAGCGCAACTATCCCAAGTACTTGGCAGACAAAAAGGCCGGCAAGCAAACAAAGGTATATATGATATACATGTTATTGATGTGTACTTGACTAGTACTCGCAGTAGCACCTGGGTATTTGATACTGGACCAGTTGCTAATATATGTAACTCGAATCAGGGGCTGCAGAACAAGCGACCTCTAGCAAGGGGTGAGGTCAAGATGCGTGTCAGCAATGAATCAAGAGTTGATGTGATGGCCATCGGAATGCTGCCTCTCCACCTACCATGGGGATTAGTTATAAACTTAAATAATTGTTATTTGGTGCCTATACTGAGCATGAACATTATATCCGGATCTTGTTTGATGCGATGTGGTTATTCGTTTAAATCCAAAAACAATGGTTGTTCGATTTATATGAATGATATCTTTTATGGTCATGCACCTGTGATGAATGGTTTATTTCTATTAGATCTCAATAATAGTGTTACACATATTCATAATGTTGATGCTAAAAGAATTAAACTTGATAACGATATATCTGCATATATGTGGCACTGCCGTTTAGGTCATATTGGTATTAAACGCATGAAGAAACTCCATTCTGATGGACTTTTGGAATCACTTGATTTTGAATCATTTGATACATGTGAGCCATGACTTATGGGCAAGATGACTAGAACGCCGTTTTCTAGTTCAATGGAACGAGCGACAGATTTATTGGAAACCATACATACTTATGTATGCGGTCCAATGAGTGTGTCTGCGTGAGGTGGATATCGTTATTTTGTTACTTTCACGGATGATTTGAGTAGATACGAGTATATCTATTTGATGAAACATAAGTCTGAAACCTTTGAAAAGTTCAAGGAATTTCAGAATGAAGTAGAAAATCATCACAATAGAAAGATCAAATTTCTGCGGTCCGACCGTGGAGGTGAGTATCTAAGTTACGAGTTTAGCACACACATGAAAGAGTGTGGAATAGTTTCACAACTCACACCTGCCGGAACACCACAATGTAATGGTGTGTCGGAACGTCGTAATTGTACTCTATTGGATATGGTTCAACCTATGATGTCTCTGACTGACTTGCAACTATCATTTTGGGGTTATGCACTGGAAACCGCTGCATTCACTTTAAATCAGGCACCGTCTAAATCCGTTGAAACAAACCTAAGCTGTCATTTCTTCATGTTTGGGGATGCGATGTTTATGTGAAGAAACTTCAACCAGATAAACTAGAACCCGAAGTGGAAAAATGTGTCTTCATAGGATACCCTAAAGAAACAATTGGGTATTCCTTCTATCACAGATCCGAGGGCAAGGTTTTCGTTGCCAAGAATGGATCCTTTCTAGAGAAAGAGTTTCTCGCGAAAGGTGTGAGTAGTCGAAAGGTAGAACTCGAAGAGGTTATTGAACCTTCTCTTCATGAAATGGCGATTGGCGTAGCACCAGAAGTTGTTTCAGAGTTGAATTCACCAAATGAAGAAGGAACTAATGATAATGATCATGAAACTACGAAAGAGGACACTACCGAACCTCGTAGGTCAAGCAGGACACATGCAGCTCCTGAACTATACGGGAATCCTGTTGTGTATTTCATGGTTGATGAAATGCATGACCCTGCGACATATGAAGAAGCAGTGATGAGCCTGGGTTCCAACAAATGGCTAGAAGCCATGAAATCCGAGATGGAATCCATGTACGAAAACCAGGTTTGGACCTTGGTGGACTTACCTCACGACCGAAAGGCCGTTGAGAATAAATGGATTTTCAAAAGAAAAACTGATGCTAATGGTAATGTAACCGTCTATAAAGCTTTACTTGTCGCAAAAGGGTTTCGACAAATTCAAGGAGTTGGCTATGATGAGACATTCTCTCCCGTAGCGATGCTAAAGTCAGTTAGGATTATGTTAGCAATTGCTGTATATTTCGATTATGTAATATGGCAGATGGATGTCAAAACTGCGTTCCTCAATGGGAATATTAAAGAAGAGTTGTATATGATACAACTGATGGCTCAAAATATATTCGAGCTCGTTGGGGAACCCCAAGAGGAAGGTATGATGAGCACAACATCAAGTTTTCCCCCAGTTATGAAACCAAGGTTATCGAACCAGTAGGAGCAAGGAAACACCTCCAAGGTGTTGTTTCCAACTTGGAATCCTGCACAACACAACCACAGAACTTTGCCCCCAACTTACAGTGAGGTTGTCAATCTCACCGGTTTTGCTGAAAACAAAGAATTAAACGTATTGTGTGGAAGATAGTAGTAACTTGCAGAAAGTAAACAGAAAACGGTAAATAGTTTGTAGATTGATGGTAAAATAATGGACCTAGGTCCATAGTTCACTAGAGGTGATTCTCCTTAAGATAGATGACATGTTGGGTGAACAAATTACAGCGGGGCAATTGACAAACATCGAGAAAGCATACATGCATATACTAATCATCTTGACTCCTATGATATTTGATTGGTCATTACAACATTATACATAGACCATAATCCAACTTCAGGTTATCATCTGAACCCCCTCCAGTATTAAGTTGCAAGCAATAGATAATTGCATTAAGAAAAGTGTGTAAAGTAAACAATACGATTGTTCTATGAACAAAGGATTGCTATTTTCTCCCTAGTAGCAACAACACATCTAGTACCTTAGAGATTTCTGTCACTTCCCCAGATTCCTAGAGGCATGAACCCACTATCGAGCATAAATACTCCCTCTTGGAGTTGCTAGCATCTACTCGACCAAGATAGCTACTAACAATGGAGAGCATGTAAGATCACAAATAACAAAGACATGATAGAATCAATAATCAATCTGAAATAGCATCTCAATATCCATCAGATCCCCGCAAACACAACATGTAGGATTACAAATAGATGATCTTGATCATGAACGGAGCTCACAAGATCTAAACATGGTAGCACAAAGGAGAAGAACCAACCATCTAGCTACTACATGGACCCGTAGTCCAAGGATGAACTACTCACGCATCACACCGGAGGCAGGCATGGTGATGAAGAAGGCCTCCAGGTGAACTCTCCCCTCTGGCAGGGTGCCGAGAAGAGCTTCAGATCCCTCCCGATCTATGGTTGGAGATGATGGAGGCTATAGACTCTTTCCTGGAATTTTGATCGGGTACTTAGGATTTCTGTATCGGAGGCTTATTATAGGCGAGCAGAGGGCCGAGGGTTGCCCGGCTGCCCCAGTGCGGGCTAGGCCTGCAGAAAGTGGGGGGTGGCCGGCCCCTAGCCCCTCTCTGTCTCGTCTTCTGGCTCCGTGTTCCCCTCGGTGAAATATTGAATTTGGCTTTTGTCCTGTCCAATTCCGAGAATATTCATTTTCTAGCTTTCCTGGAACCAAAAACAGCAGAAAACAGGCAACTGGCACCGTGGTATCTTGTTAATAGGTTAGTTCCAAAAAATGTGTAAAAATACTCCAAAGTGTGGACAAAACATAAGAAAGTAGATATAAAACAAGCATGGAACATCAAAAATTATAGATACGTTTGCAATGTATCAACATCCCCAAGCTTAACTCCTGCTCGTCCTCGAGTAGGTAAGTGATAAAAAAGAGAGAATAATTTTTGAGGTGACATGCACCATCACAATCTTGATCAACGCATATTGATAGTTGGGATCATAGTACTTTAACATAGCATGAAAGATATAGTTCTAACCATAAGACATAGCAACTATGTTGTAGCATGAAAAGGTACAAACAAAAGATTCATGAATAACAATGCTTTGTAATACGTTTGTTTGTTTCACATATAGAAAACATAATGAGAATGGTATTCAACTTGTCCCTCATAGTGTAGCAAAACATAAATGCATAGGACACCTTCAAAGTTCATAAGGGTGACTAGATACAAATAGTTCAAGAACAAGCAATATCAACATTATGAATCAATCAATAAGTCTTGGGACAATGCACATCAAGCTAAGAATGGCCACTATGCTCTCTCAATAGGTGCATAAAGATAGAAGATGGAGACTCAACATAAAAGTAAAAGAAAGGCCTTCATGGAAGGAAGCAGGGATTTAAGTTTCATAAAGAGCTTCCAAAAATTATGGTACTTATTAGCTTTCAGCTCTCATTGCCCCTATCATAGGCATATTTAGGTGGTTATGGTTAAAGTGACACAACTAAGAGGATATGATTGACAAGTTATAAGTTGAAATCTCATGCCCCTTGCTTACAAGTACCGAACCTCATGCTACTCAACTTCAGTCACAAGTAAGCTCTTTTCATTTTAAGTACATATGTATCATAGAGAACCACCAACAGGGTACCCCTTGCCCCATGACACAGGAGCTATCCCATATCAAAATGACAAGGCAACAGACAATGAGCATCTTAGCGATCTTTTTATTTGCTATTTGCATAGGTTTTTATTGAGGATGCTTCATAGAGTGCTCATTATGGTTATGCTGTAAGTTTCCACCATGATTAGGCATGGTTAGGCTAGCAGCCCAGGCATTTCTCTAACACACATACAAACTCCATGATCTTACAAGTTCCCCTTTTATTTCACACCGTCGAGATCCATAAGCAAAAGAATCATGATATCAACAGAATAATAAGTGCAATGTTGAAAGCGTTCCCCATGATGCATGGTTCTACTAACTTCAACTTATAAAGCACAAGCATATATGCAAAAAATATGGACACAATGGTTCAAGATTATTAAGTGCAAGAAAGTAAAGTGTGCCATCAAGTTCGTGCGAGCTTTAATCACTAATTTTCACATAACAAGTTTAATTCGGAAGGTAGATAAAAACATGAATATACTTGGAGTAGCAAATGCTAATAGGTAGGTATGGTGGACTCTTTGGGATAACTTGGTTTTATTTGGAGTTGGATGCATGAGTGGAACTCATACTTGGCATGGAGGCTAACAAAAGACTGGGAGCGACCAACTAAGAGAGCAATAATGGCCATAATCATGAAAAGCGACAAAACATCATTAATTAAAGCATAAAGTGATATTACAAGTCAAAAACTAAAGGATCATAGAGGCTATGGTGACTTTGGATAGTCTTAACATGGTGTGAGCATGTGCCAAGTCAACCCAAATAAAGCATCAAAGGAGAATACCACAATACTATGCTTTAATATGCTAAAACAACGCATGATTCTTTCAAGGCACATTAAGCAATCTCAATTGTTTATAACATGTAATGCTATATAAAAAATCACTAAGCATAAATCCAAAACAATATCAAGCATGACATGACAAAGTATAGGCCACAGTCAAAAACAAGCTCCTTTTTTACCACTTAAGCATGAACTTTTCCTACTCTTTTCCAATCCAAATCAACTTATTTGAAAACTAATGTATGAATGAGGGGGTCCAACCAAAGTTATCAAACCAGTAGGAGCAAGGAAACACCTCCAAGGTGTTGTTTCCAACTTGGAATCCTGCACAACACAACCACAGAACTTTGCCCCCAACTTACAGTGAGGTTGTCAATCTCACCGGTTTTGCTGAAAACAAAGAATTAAACGTATTGTGTGGAAGATAGTAGTAACTTGCAGAAAGTAAACAGAAAACGGTAAATAGTAAATAGTTTGTAGATTGATGGTAAAAGAATGGACCTAGGTCCATAGTTCACTAGAGGTGATTCTCCTTAAGATAGATGACATGTTGGGTGAACAAATTACAGCGGGGCAATTGACAAACATCGAGAAAGCATACATGCATATACTAATCATCTTGACTCCTATGATATTTGATTGGGCATTACAACATTATACATAGACCGTAATCCAACTACATCTATGACTAATAATCCACCTTATGCATGTGACTAATAAACAAAAGGAAAGTTCCTAGTTATGCATCTCTTATAAACTAGCTCGTTGATTAACAAAATGATTAAGGTTTCTTGATCGTGGACATTGGATGTTGTTAATAAGGAGGTCATAACATTAGTGGAATGATGTGATGAACATTCATCCGAAGTATAGCATTACGATCAAAGTCATTGTGTTTATATTTCTATAACATCTAACAAAGTAATACTAGTCCTTCGACCATGAGATCATGTTAATCACTAACACTGGAAGAGCATCTTGATAACATCAAACATCACACCATGAAAAGGTGATTATCAAGGTGGGTTCAGTACTACGAAAGTGTTATGTAGAGGCTCATGGATCATGAGTGGGATTTTTCCATCCCGATGACGGATATATATACTCTTGGCCCTCTTGGTGATATCACATTGGTTAGCTTGCAAGCAAGTGATGTGATCACTATAATGTTATATCACAGGAACAAGAAAAGAGTACATGTCGGTAACGAGATCAAACTAGGTATGGAGATACCGATGATCGAATCTCGGACATGTAATATATCGCGAGACAAAGGGATTTAGTTACTTAGCGTTAAAGGTTGTCACGATCACAGAAGTCATCGTAGAATGTGTAGGAGTTAGTATGGATCTCTAGGTCCTGCTTCTGATTATTGATCTGAGAGGGGTCTCGATCATGTCTGTATTATTCACGAACCGTAGGGTGACACACTTAAGGGACACCAACACCATTTGGTGAAAATATGTTTCAGACGAATGAATTGCAAAGCGCTGGAATTATTTCAATAGACACCGAAACTGTTTCGGGTGAAATTGCTGAAATTGGTTCTGCATGTAATATTGAAATGTTGCAGGGGGTTTTATGTGAATGTTTGTTAATTAAATTAGTTAACAAAATTCTGAATAAAATTAATAAAAGAGTTTTATTAAATGAGAGAGCATTAAATTCGGAGAAATTTAATGCATTTAAAGTGGAGACTTTAAAAGAGAATGTGAAGGGGCATTTTAATGTGGAAGGGGTTACCACCAGATGAATGGGGAGGTGAGGGGTCACCCCCATGGGGCGTCGGCTATGGGGAGGGGTATCCCCCCAACTCCTATAAAATTCCACCCCTCTCAGCCTTCTTCCTCACACCTCCTCGTGAAGGATCTCTCTCCCCTCTAGTATTATTTTCCCATGGTCTCGGATTAGCGAGATACATGTTCCCAGTGGCATTTCGTCTGGAAGGAGTTGCTGCTTCCGCTACATCACTGGAGCAAGGAGGCGGAGGTTGTTCAGTGGCCTGAACGTGTGTGCGAGTGCGGATGCGCTGCTGGTTTGCCGAGCTAGGACTTTCACACGATCTTGAGATTGGCAAGCGAACGACTACATTATCCACGAGTTCCTACTCGTTAACAAAAATTTGTAGTCTTCGAGGGTAAGTTCTCCATGGATGTATATCCACCCGTTGCTTGTATCTAGTAGATAGATCTTGGCGTATAGTTTCCATCATAGGAATTTTTTGTTTTCTATGTTGTGAACCCTTTAGGAGACCCTCACCCGACGTGAGTTCTCGCGGCCGGGAGCCGACGTGGCAGCGGAAACCCATGCTAGACATGGGTCCTCGCGTCTCGCGATCATATGGTGGGTCCCGTTCTCTCGTTAACATGTCTCTCCCATGTTGTATCCCTACAAGATTTTTTGGTGACGCACCATACCGCGTTTAACCACTAAAATACCCCTCCATCTCTGTTGTTTCTCGCAATATTTTAGCTTCTCTCTTACTTAGGTTTGTCTTGGATTCTCTATCCGTCGTCCTACAAGAGACACCGCCGTTCCCCTGAACGACGGCTTTGCCATATCCGACATGTTCAGGGTGGTCGCGTGGTGCTCTTTATAACGATGGGCAACGAAAGCATAAGTTCGTGCTTTGTACGTGCTACATACTGATAGCGACCGCACTGTAGCTTTAGGTATCGATATCCACTGAACTGTACCTTCAGCCGCATGTGAATCTATGGTGTCTCCAGCATTACGTTGTAGGTGCTGCTATGGATTCACGACGGCACCATGTCCTACTACCTAATGTATGCGAGGACACCATCAACGGGGAGAAGGCTTCGTGCTGGCCTTATGTCTTCATGATGTGACGTATGCAAGAACCGCATCGGTGGGGAGAATTGGCCGCATCTTGGGTGGGGACAACCAGATCAAAGTGGTGGAGAAGCGTTCGCATCAGAGGCATAGCCTCCCGCTGCAACATACGCCGGAAATGCGTCTGCAGGGACAACCGGGAGCCATGTCAACGACCCGCTTTAGTCGAGGTTGAGTGTATCTTAGGGTTTCTTTAGTCACACGTTACCGTAGCGTAGGGTTTTGTAGATTTTCTTAATTTTTTCTTACTCCTGTAATCTTTGTTTTTGCTAGCTCGACATGAGAAATGTATTAGTGTTGTCAGAAAGTTATATCGAAATTACTGATTCTTGTGCATCATTTTCTTTGGATTAATTAATGCTAGAAGAATGTAATGCTTCACAGGTGTATTTTTCCTTGGATCAATTCTTTTTACGTTTACTTATTGTTGTGTATGCTGATATAATCGTGGTGTACCGTGTTGTAAATTTAGAACTAGTTTTGACTATTTTTCGACCCATGTCTTTGTTGTCTCATATATGTCTAATCCCGTTTGGGATATCGATGGGCCCTATGAGTTGTACACGCTTTGTCGGGCGCACATCGTGTGTGGGCCGGTGTGCACTGAAATGGCTCTCATACGTGTTTAGTCCCACCTCGACAACCTAGACTGGTTTCGACCAACTTATAAACTAGTAGATGCATCTTTTATTATCCACTTCTGAGATTTTCCCTTGGGGCTTTCCGGTCCATAGGGGAATGCCTCAAATATGGTTTTTCATAAAACGATTAAAGTTAATTTTTTGGTTCATTAAAGGACAGTATATCTTCTATTTCACTAATAGACATGATATATTATAAAACGATCGGAACTAACTTACTTTATTTCGTCAACCAGTTGTAGACGTATCATCAGATGAGTATAATACGAATGAAATCGTGTCCACAGCTAGACGTTATATTCTCATGTCAAGGATATGATTTAAGGATAATAGTTTACTTATACAATATCGTTGACCTGTTGTAGACCAATTGTCAAACATTACGCTTGACAAACATGTGCCCGGGGGCGCAAATATAGGTCTAGTGGGTTTAATTATAGTTATAGATAAATTGATAGTTATGGATCATCTGGATCCAGGGATGAGTAGATTAGTAACAATAATATTAGTGCTTAACACAAAAGAATCATACCACATTGTGATCTATTTAGTGGAAAGCAAGCATTAACACAAGCCCTTGATCATCATTTGTGCACACTCAATTAAGAGGCACCACGGATGATAACCTAGACTTGTACCCAGTGCATAGCCAATGCATGAAAATGCATACATGAAATTTGTAGTTTATTGATACATGTTCCCACATATTTGCAACATATATGATGTTATAGTCATATTTTATATTAATTTATGGGGATTTACCAATGATTCTCTTTATTTGGTTTATAACTCTATAGGACAGGAAAATTCTGTTTTGCATATTTTTAAGTTTTAGGGACCTAAACAAAGTCAAATGGACCTGTGATTCTTTGAGGAATATTTTTTGTGAAGAGGATCACCTGTAGCACAAGAACCACGAGAGGGAAGGACCGAGGCCCAAACGAGCCCAGGTGGCACATGCCCCACCCTGGGCTGCGCCACCTAGGGTCGTTCCCTCCTCGAGCCTTCGCAACTTTCCATCTTCATCTCATCCTCGAAGTCTTGACCTAAAAATGCCTATAAAAAGACCACCCACAACGATCTCAAAGGAGGCAGTGCAGTAACACATAAACACCAAAACACAGAAAGAACCAACAAAGATTGGAGGGGGAACCACCGCTAGAACCGCCACCGGTGGGATCTCTACCTTCTCCAACATCTCCGGCTTGATCTCCATGATGAAGAGGGAGTAGTCCACCTTCAGACTATGGGTTTGTGGCAGTATCTTGATCTATTTCTCTATTGATCTATCATGTTCTAGTACCATATGAGCTACCCAACATGATTATGGTCATCTCTGTAATTCCTATGTGGTGAATCTTTATTCTATGAGTTGGTATTTGAGATCTGATTTCTATTATGTGTGAGATGTATTGGTAGATGCATATTATATACCCCATTCTTTATTACTTGTTTTGATCCAACATGTATGAGATGTCATGTGTGGGGGGAACGTGTGTATTAGATGGAGTAACATGGTGGTGGTGATTGGATAGTGACAACAAATTCAAGATCTACTATGGTTTTACTGTTCTTTTGTTACCTCGATAGGGATAAAGTGAATGCATGTGTTATTATGATCTAGTGATAGCCTAGATGATCATGTTTGTTCAAGGTCACATATTTTTCATTCAAACATCATGTCAAAGTACCTAAGGCTATACTATGTTTGTTCTTAATTCTAGATTGCTTGAAGTTTCCCTTTCTAGTGGAGTATAAGTGAGATGTGTTGCATCATCTTTAAGATAGGAAGTGATGCCTATGTGAATTCTTACCATACACATAATGAATTTCTTATCAATTGGTATTGCTTATTAATCTTTTTATGCCAACATTCGTGTTCTCCCATTAGTGTGCACCACCAAGAAAGTCCTTCATTATGAAGCAGGTCGTGATGATTGGGTGCAAGCATATCGACGTTCAAATATGGTGGGTGTAAGCCATGTATGCACTGCAATACACTAAGGTTAACATTGGCAAGCCTAGCATGTACAAACATGTCCTCAGAAAACAAGTGACCGAAAGGTTAAACATGAATCACATGATGATGTGATTGATATGTCGATATCTACCTTTGAAGCTATAGCATTGGTCGTGATGATCGGGGTGTTATAGTGAATTAGGATCATGTAATCACTAAAACAACAACGAGGGATGTTCGTTTAAGTGGGATTTCTCGTAATTTAGTTTTACTAAATATGAACTCGTATTATGTGAACGGATTATATCCCGAGAGGCAATAATAAAGTTGTTATTATCGTATTCCAAGTATATGATAGATGTTTATTTTGCATGCTATAATTGTATTGATTGGAAATGCTAATACATGTGTGTTTAATAAACAAATAAAGGGTTCCTAGTTATGCCTCTCTTATAAAATAGCTCGTTGATTAACAAGATGATCAGGGTTTCCTAATCATGGACATTGGATGTTGTTAATAACAAGGTCACATCATTGGTGGAATGATGCGATGAACATTCATCCGAAGTATAGAAATACGACCAAAGTCATTGTGTTTAAATTTCTATAACATCATACAAAGTAATTCTAGTCCTTAGACGATAAGATCATGTTAATCACTAACACTAGAAGAGTAACTTGATAACATCAAACGTCACACCGTAACAGGGTGACTATAAAGATGGGTTCAGATACTCCAAAGGTGTTATGTAGAGGCTCATGGATCAATAGTGGTATTTGTCCATCCCAATGATGGATAGATATACTCTAGGCCCTCTCAGTGATATCACATTGAGATAGCTTGCAATCAAGTGATGTGATCACTAGAATGTTATATCACGGGAACGAGAAAAGAGTGCATGTCGGTAACGAGATCAAACTAGGTATGGAGATACCGATAATCGAATCTCGAACATGTAATATATCGCGAGACAAAGGGATTTAGTTACTAACATTAAAGATTCTCAAGATCACAAAAGTCATTGTTCAATGTGTAGGAGTCAGTATGGATCTCTAGGTCCCGCTGCTGGTTATTGATCGGAGAAGGGTCTTGATCATGTATGCATTATTCGTAAACCATAGGGTGACACACTTAAGGGATACCGACACCATTTGGAGCAAATGTGTTCCATATAAAAGAATTGCAAAACGCTAGAATTAATCAATGGACACCGGAATTATTTTGGGTGAGATTGCTGAAACTAGTTTTGCATGTGATATTGAAATGTTGCAAAGGGTTTTATGTGAATGTTTGTTAATTAAAGTAATTAACAAAATTCTGAATAAAATAAATAAAATACTTTTATTTAATGAGAGTTGCATTAATTTTGGTGAAAAATTAATGCATGTGAGTGGAAGTGTGATTGGAGGCATGTTTATGTGACCAGAGCATCCACCACATGAATGAGGAAGAGGTGGGGAAACCTCCCTTGGCCGCCGGCCATGGAGAGGGGCTGCCCCCCTCTCCCTATAAAAGGCCCCCTCTCCTCCTCTCACATCACACCTCCTCGTGAAGGATCTCTCTCCCCCTCTAGAATTATTCCCCCATGGTCTCGGATTAGCGAGATACATGTTCCAGGTGGATTTTCATATGGAAGGAGTTGCTGCTTCTGCTGCATCACTAGAACGAGGATGCGGAGGTTGTTTGGTGGATCAGACGTGTGTGCGATCACAGATGCGGTGCTGATTTGCGGCGCTAGGACTTCCTCTCGATCTTGAGATCGGCAAGCGAATGACTACATCATCCATGATTCCAACCTTGTTACACTTTGTCGGCCTTCAAGGGTATGTTCTCTATGGATATATATCCACCCATTGCTTGCATCTAGGTAGATAGATCTTGTTGCTTAGTAGTTCCCATTGTAGGAATTTTTGTTTTCTATGCTGCGAACCCAACAGTGGTATCAGAGCCTGATCTATGCGTAGATGCTTTGCACGGGCAGAACACATAAGAGTATGTGGGTGATGATGATCATGTCATTTCATCTTATATGTATTTTGGATATTGGTGGCATAGTGGAATGAAGCGGCCCGAACTAACTTTACATGTCCTCGCACATGAGACCTGTTCCATGCTTGACATGCAACTAGTTTTGCATAAGTGGCTAGCGGGTGTCTGTCTCTCCTACTATGGTCAATATCTGATTTACAACAAGTTGCTAATAATTTGGGTATCATCATTGTGGTTCCATGTTCGTAGGTAAGACCGGTTCTATCTTCGAAATCCCTAAGCCATGTAAAACTTGCAATTGATAAATTAGAAGCGTCTAGTTTAGATTGTTGCCGGGCTAGTGTCATGATATGGTAATGTTATAATTTGAATTATAGTTGATACTCTTGGAAATTATAGCATACCTAACGTGCAAGTTCCATAGACCATGGCCTTACACACAAAGAAATGATAAAGATCATAGCACGATGCACATGATAGTGATCAAGTGCAAGAACCATATCATTTCACTTTATGCATATGATGTTTGCTCTTATATTGCTTGTATGGCACTTTTAGTAGCATTATAAGATGATCCCTCATTTATATATAAAGATAAAACGTGTTATTCCTTAAGTATGCACATTAAGAAAGTTTGTCGTTTCAAGACATCACGTGATGATTGGGTGTTCTTGACTCTATGCTTTCATACAACGGGTGTAAGACAGTTTTACACACACGAGTACTAAGGTTCTTACTTGGTGAGCCTAGCATGTACAGAGATGGCCTCGGAACATGGACCGAAATTTTAAGCATGAGTCATATGGTTGATATGATGCCCATATAGATGCTCGCCTTTGAAGCTACATCGACTCACGTGATGACCGAACTTGGTGTAGTGGATTTGGTTCATGTAATCACCAAAAATACACGAGGGATGTTGTTTTTGATTGGGAGTTCATTCGTAATTTGGATTAGTTGAACTCGATCTATCACAAACTTAGTCTAAATAAACTTTACAAATTCTGTTGTAGATGGCACCACCTGCTTAGAATTTCAACGTGTTCATGGAGAAAGAGAAACTTGCGATGAATGGTAGCAAATTTACCAACTGGGCCCTAAATCCGAGGATTCTCCTCACTGCTACACAAAAGCAATATGTGCTAGAAGCACCGCTAGGCCCCCCATCAGCTCCTGATGCCTCTGATGAAGAAAAGAATGTCTATTTGACTCGTTAGTAGGACCACAATATGGTTCATTGTGGCATACTATACGGGCTAGAGCCAGAACTTCGAAAGTGTTTCAAAAATGGCAATGCCTTTGATACCATGGGTGAATTGAAAATTATTTTCGATACCCATGTTGCCGTAGAGAGTTATGATCCGTTAGTGAGCATGTACTCAAAATGTCTAGGTACACCGATAATCTTGTGTCCTTGGGAATAACGATTCCCATTGACTTAGGCATACATCCTATTCTCCAATCTCTGCCACCTAGCTACGAGAGCTTCATGATGAACTACATGCAGGGCATGAAGAAGTCTCTCCCCGAGATTCTGTCAGTGCTTAAGACTGCAGAAGTGGAGATCAATAAAGAGCTTCAATTGTTGATGATCAATAAGACCACCAGTTTCAAGAAAGACAAGAAGGGTAACAGAAGGGAAAGAAGGGCGACAAATCTGTTGCTGCACCTGAAAAGAAATCCCGAGCTAGCCCTAAGTCTGATACTGAGTGCTATTATTGAAAGGGGACTGGCCATTGGAAGCACAACTGCCCCAAGTATTTGGTGGACAAGAAGGCTGACAAGGCAAACAAAGGTATATGTGATATACATGTTATTGATGTGTACTTGACTAGTACTCACAGTAATACCTGGGTTTTGATACTGGATCGGTTGCTAATATATGTAACTCGAATTAGGGGTTGCGAAACAAGCGGCAACTAGCAAGGGATGAGGTCACGATGCGTGTCGGTAATGGATCAAGAGTTGATGTGATCGCCGTTGGAATACTGCCTCTCCATCTGCCATCGGGATTAGTTATAAATCTGAATAATTGTTATTTGGTGCATGCACTAAGCATGAACATTTTATCCGGATCATGTTTATTGCGAAGTGGTTATTTGTTTAAATCCGAAAACAATGGTTGTTCGAGGTATATGGATAATATCTTTTATGGTCATGCACTTGTGATGAATGGTTTAGTTTTGTTGAATCTCGATAGTAGTGATACACATATTCATAATGTTAATGCTAAAAGGTTTAAACTTGATAATGATATATCTGCATATATGTGGCACTGTCGTCTAGGTCATATTGGCGTACAATGCATGAAGAAACTCCATTCTGATGGACTTTTGGAATCACTTGATTTTGAATCATTTGATACATGTGAGTCATGCCTTATGGGCTAGATGACTAGAACCCCATTTTATGGTACAATGGAGCAGGCGACAGATTTATTGGAAATCATATATACTGATGTATGTGGTCCAATGAGCGTGTCGGTGCGTGGTGGATATCGTTATTTTGTTACTTTCACGGATGATTTGAGTATATATGGATATATCTATTTGATGAAACACAAGTCTGAAACCTTTGAAAAGTTCAAGGAATTTCAGAGTGAAGTGGAAAATCATCGTAATAGAAAGATTAAATTTCTGTGCTCCGACCTTGGAGGTGAGTATCTAAGTTATGAGTTTAGCACACACATGAGAGACCGTGGAATAGTTTCACAACTCACGCCTGCCGGAACACCACAATGTAATGGTGTATCGGAGCATCATAATCATACCTTATTTGACATGGTTCGATCTATGATGTCTCTCACTGACTTGCCACTTTCATTTTGGGGTTATGCACTGAAAACCGCTGCATTCACTTTAAATCGGGCACCATCTAAATCCGTAGAAAAGACACCGTATGAATTGTGGTTTGGAAACAAACCTAGGCTGTCATTTCTTAAAGTTTGGGGATGCGATGTTTATGTGAAGAAACTTCAGCCTGATAAACTCGAACCCAAAGCAGAAAAATGGGTCTTCATAGGATACCCTAAAGGATCAATTGGGTATTCCTTTTATCACAGATCTGAGGGCAAGGTTTTTGTTGCCAAGAATGGATCCTTTCTTGAGAAAGAGTTTCTCATGAAAGGTGTGAGTAGTCGGAAGGTAGAACTCGAAGAGGTTATTGAACCTTCTCTTCATGAAACGGTGAGTGGCGGAGTGCTGAAAATTGTTCCGGAGTGGACTTCACCGAATGAAGAAGGAAGTAATGATAAAGATCATGAAACTCCGAAAGAGGACACTACCGAACCTCGCAGGTCAAGCAGGACACGTGCAACTCCTGAACTCTACGGAAATCATGTCATGAATTTCATGGTAGATGGAATTGATGGCCCTGTGACGTATGAAGAAGTGATGATGAGCCCGGATTCCAACAAATGGCTAGAAGCCATGAAATCCGAGATGGGATCCATGTACAAAAACCAGGTTTGGACCTTGATGGACTTACCTCACGACCGAAAGGCCGTTGAGAATGAATGGATTTTTAAGAAGAAAACTGATCCTGATGGTAATGTGACCATCTATAAAGCTTGACTTGTCGTAAAGGGGTTTTGAAAAATTCAAGGAGTTGACTACGGTGAGACTTTCTCTCCCCTAGCGATGCTAAAGTCGGTTTTGATTATGTTAGCAATTGCTGCATATTTCGATTATGAAATATGGCAGATGGATATCAAAACCGTGTTCCTGAATGGTGATATTGAAGAAGAGTTGTATATGATTTAACCAAATGGTTTTGTCGATCCTAAGGATGCTAACAAGGTATGCAAGCTTCAGCGATCCATCTATGGACTAAAGCAAGCATCCTGGAGTTGGAATCTTCGCTTTGATGAGGTGATCAAAGAGTTTGGATTTGTCCAAACTTATGGAGAGGCTTGTATTTACAAGAAAGTGAGTGGGATCAATGTGGCATTTCTAATATTATATGTGGATGACATATTATTGATTGGAAATGATGTAGATCTTTTAAACAGTGTTAAAAGTTACCTAAACAACAAATGTTCGATGAAGGACCTTGGTGAAGCATCATACATATTAGGCATTAAATTCTATAGAGATAGATCAAGACGCCTAATTGGGCTATCACAAAGCATATACCTTGATAAGATTTTAAAGAAGTTTAAATGGACGGAAGTAGGAATGGGTTCTTACCTATGTTGCAAGGCAAGACATTGAATAAGACTCAAAGTCTGGCTACGACAGAAGAAGGAGAGATAATGGATAAGATCCCCTATGCCTCAGCCTTAGGCTCTATAATGTATGCCATGCTATGTACAAGACCGGATGTGGCACATGCTATTAGTTTGACTAGTAGGTACCAATCTGATCTAGGTTCGGAATACTGGATAGCGGTCAAGAATATCCTTAAGTACTTAAGAAGAACTAAGGAAATGTTTCTTGTATACGGATGTGAAGAAGAGCTGGTCGCTAAGTGTTATGTTGACGATAGCTTTGACACATATCCGGATGACTCTAAGTCTCAATCCGGATACGTATTTCTCATGAATGGAGCATCAGTTAGTTGGAGGAGCTCCAAACAACCTATGGTGGCTGGATCAACAACGAAGGCGAAATATGTTGCTGCTTCAAAAGTGGCACAGGAAGCGGTTTAGATGAAGGAGTTTATAACTGACAAGGTGTGGTTCCTAGTGCATTGGACCCAATGGTGATCTATTGTGACAATAATGGAGCCATAGCCAATGCCAAGGAACCAAGGTCTCACAAGAATTCGAAGCATATTAAGCGCCGGTTTCACTCCATCCGCGAGCATGTCAAGGATGGAGATATAAATATTTGTAAAGTACACACGGATCTCAATGTAGCAGATCCATTGAATAAAGCTCTCCCTAGGGAAAAACATGATCAACACCAGAACTCATGGTTATTAGATTTATCACTATGTAAACTAGATTATTGTCTCTAGTGCAAGTGGGTGACTGAGGGAATTTGCCCTGAGAGGCAATAATAAAGTTGTTATTATCGTATTCCAAGTATATGATAGATGTTTATTTTGCATGCTATAATTGTATTGATTGGAAATGCTAATACATGTGTGTTTAATAAACAAATAAAGGGTTCCTAGTTATGCCTCTCTTATAAACTAGCTCGTTGATTAACAAGATGATCAAGGTTTCCTGATCATGGACACTGGATGTTGTTAATAACGAGGTCACACCATTGGTGGAATGATGTGATGATCATTCATCTGAAGTATAGCAATACGACCAAAGTCATTGTGTTTAAATTGCTATAACATCACACAAAGTAATTCTAGTCCCTAGACCATGAGATCATGTCAATCACTAACACTAGAAGAGTAACTTGATAACATCAAACGTCACACCGTAACAAGGTGACTATAAAGGTGGGTTTATATACTCCGAAGGTGTTATGTAGAGGCTCATGGATCAACAGTGGGATTTTTCCATCCCGATGACAGATATATATATACTCTAGGCCCTCTCGATGATATCATATTGAGATAGCTTACAAACAAGTGATGTGATCACTAGAATGTTATATCACGGGAACAAGAAAAGAGTGCATGTCGATAACGAGATCAAACTAGGTATGGAGATACCGATGATCAAATCTCGGACATGTAATATATCGCGAGACAAAGGGATTTAGTTACTAACGTTAAAGGTTCTCACGATCACAGAAGTCATCGTTGAATGTGTAGGAGTCAGTATGGATCTCTAGGTCCCGCTGCTAGTTATTGATCGGAGAAGGGTCTCGATCATGTATGCATCACAAACCGTAGGGTGACACACTTAAGGGATACCGACACCATTTGGAGCAAATGTGTTCTAGGGAAAAGAATTACAAAGCGCTGGAATTATTTCAATGGACACCAGAATTGTTTCGGGCGAAATTGCTGAAACTGGTTCTGCATGTGATATTGAAATGTTGCAGGGGGTTTTATGTGAATGTTTGTTAATTAAAGTAATTAACAAAATTCTGAATAAAATAAATAAAATATTTTTATTTAATGAGAGTTGGATTAATGTTGGTGGAAAATTAATGCATGTGAGTGGAAGTGTGAGTGGAGGCATGTTTATGTGAGTGGAGCATCCACCACATGAATGAGGAAGAGGTGGGGCACCTCCCTTGGCCGCCGGCCATGGAGAGGTTTTGCCCCCTCTCCCTATAAAAGGCCCACCTCTCCTCCTCTCACATCGCACCTCCTTTTGAAGGATATCTCCCCCATCTAGAATTATTCCCCATGGTCTCGGTTTAGTGAGATACATGTTCAAGGTGGCTTTTCATCTGGAAGGAGTTGCTTCTTCCGTTGCATCGCTGGAGCGAGGAGGTGGAGGTTGTTCGGTGGACCGGACGTGTGTGTGATCACGGATGTGATGCTGATTTGTGGCGCTAGGACTTCCTCTCGATCTTGAGATCGGCAAGTGAATAACTACATCATCCATGAGTCCAACCTCGTTACACTTTTTTCGGTCTTCAAGGGTATGTTATCTATGGATGTATATCCACTAGTTGCTTGTATCTAGGTAGATAGATCTTGGTGCTTAGTAGTTCCTATCATAGGAACTTTTTGTTTTCTATGCTGCGAACCCAACATTATGAACATAAGATTGATGACTTTGCAAATACCATTGTAGATATATCGCGCTACCTTCAACCCAGGCCCTTTCCTTGAGAAAGAAAAGCTTAAAACTGATGGGTCCAACTTCACCGCTTGGTCCGGCAATTTGAGGATTCTCCTTGTTCCCTAGAAGCTCTCCTACATACTTGAAGCTAAGCTAGGTAACCCACCCGCTGACTCTGCCTCCCAAGCTGATAAAAATGTTTATTAGATGAAGGCGTATGATAATGGATATGTTCATATTTGCATGCCATGGAGGCCGACCTACAAAAGCGCTTTAAGAAGATGAATGCTTATGATATAATCACTGATCTCAAGGATACCTTTGTGCCCCAGGCCAGGTTTGAGGGGCAATCCATCTGCCATATCTCATAATCAAAATATGAAGTGATTGCTAGAAGTATTCAAACAGACTTAAGCATCACTACTGGAGAGAATGCCTCTTCATAGTCAATTCCTTGAATTTGTCAAAACCCTTTTGTGGTAAGTCGAGCTTTATCGAGGGTCACATTACTATTCGTGTATATTTTCTTCTTATAGATCCATTTTCATCCTATTGGCTTCACAATTTCAGGAGGGTCCATCAAGTTCCAAACTTGATTCTCCTACCTAGATTCTATCTCGGATTTCATGCTATCTTGCCATTTAACGGAGTCAGCGCCCATCATAGCTTCTTTGTATATAACTAGTTAATCATTATCTAACAACAATACTTCATCTTAAAATCTTACGACCGAAATACAAACTCTACCATATCTACATGGTTCAATCAGATCTGTATTTTGCGGGACTACAACGTTTGTAGGTGTGACAACTGATACGTCCATTTTGCATCACTATTCTATGTCTTAATTCACTATTATTCATTGATATATTTCATATTGAGAGGTGATACTTATGTTATTTCATCTATTTTTTGCATGGTTGATGACTTTTGGAGCATGGACCGCTGCAATCAGGATTCTGATGGAAAAGGTGCTGTTTGGAGGCAAAATTCGCGAAGATTAGAAAATCCGGGAAAATATATGGAAAATCCTATTTTTCCAGAAGACTAATGATGCCAGAAGATGGAGTGGAGGTGGGCCACAGGGGGCCCACACCACCCCATGGCGCGGGCAGGCCTAGGCCGCACCTGGAGGTGGTGTGGCCACCCTGGCCCACTCCAGCCTCTCCCCTCTGGCGTATATCATCCTCCCGAAACCCTAAGACTCGGGGAGCGACCACAGAAAGATTCTGCTGCCTCTGCGGGGCGGAAAACACCGAGAGAGAAGGATCTCTCCGGCATACAGATTTCTGCCAGGGGAATGCCTTCCCGGAGAGGGGAGATCGACGCCATCAACACCACCATCAAGCTGGACTTCATCGGGATCATCATCATCATCATTACCACCATCATCACCATCAGCACCCTCATCACCATCTCCATATTGCTGTCACAATTGCGTTGAATCTTGCATAGTTCATAGGGGAAACTTCCCCAGTGTTGATTACTCTTTATAGTTCATGCTATTGAGTGAACCATTGAATTATTGTTTATGTTCAGATTGTTATACATCATTATTCCATCTCTGATCATGATCCATATGATGTCTTGTGAGTAGTTCGTTTTGTTCTTGAGGACATGGGAGAAGTCTTGTTGTTAGTAGTGGAGTTGCGTTGAGAAAGATTCAATAGATTGTTATTTAAGTTGTGGTGTACTTCTTCTAGTGGTGTCATGTGAACGTCGACTACATGACACTTCACCTATATGGGCCTAGGGAAATGCATTGTGTATTTGGCTACTAATTGTAGGGGTTGCTGGAGTGACAGAAACCTGAACCCCCATTAGGAAACCATTGCACAAGGGACGTAAGGGTCTTAGAGTTTAAAGCTGTGGTTAGGTTTCTACCTTAATTACTTTATTGTACTTATGGATGTTTGCAAGGGGTATAATCACAAGTATGTATTAGTCTTGGATGGGGCGGTACATTAGCACATGTTCACCCACACAACACTTAGCAAGCTAAAGAAGATTAATCAACTATATGAAGCGAAAGCACTTGACAGTCTTCCCATGTGTCCTCGAGAATGTTTGGTCATCTTAAGTAATACAACCGGCTTGTCCTTTGCTGCATAAAGGATTGGGCCACTTGCTGCATTTATTCCTACTGTCTTTTATTTACTCGTACTTTTTTTACTTGCTTTATCAAAAACCCCTAAAAATCCGTTTGCTAAGTATTTGCAGAGAATTCCTGATCCATACTGATGACCAACAAGTATAGGGGGTGTATCGCAGTATTTTCGAGGGAAGTTAAACCCAATTTATTGATTCGACACAAGGGGAGCCAAAGAATATTTATAAGCCTTAACAACTGAGTTTTCAATTCAGCTGCACCTGGAAACAATCTTGCTCACAGCAGTTTATCAGTAGCAACAATTTTGTAGTAGGAATAGTAAAGTAACAACAGGAGTAAAGCAAAGACAGTAGTAACAAAAGTAGTAACAGTGAGATTCGAGTGCGGTAGGCATAGGGATGGATGGACAGGCATTGCATGGACAAGACAATTCACATAGCAATCAGAACATAGGGAAATTGCAGATAAATAAGATAAATCATCCAAGTAGTAGACAATCCTAGGCATGTGTTCCATATATAGTCATACGTGCTCGCAATGAGAACTTGCACAACATCTTTTGTCCTGCCAGCCTGTTTGCAGCGAGGCCTCTAGGGAACTACTGGCAATTAAGGTGCTCCTTTTAATAGAGCACCAGAGCAAAGCATTAACACTACGTGAACACATGTGATCCTCACATCAAAGCCTTTCCCTTCCGGTTATCCCGATTTCTGTCACTTCGGGGCCATAGGTTCCGGACAACAACGTGCGTATACAACTTGCAAATAAGACCCAAAACAATACTATCATAATGAATCAATAACATGTCCAGATCTGAAATCATGGCACTCGGGTCCTAGTGACAAGCATTAAGCACAACAAGTCACAACAAAGTCATAAAGCACTAATAAAAGATACTAGGCACCATGCCCTAACAATCTGATGCCATTACATGAACGATCTCATCCAATCCCTACCATCCCCATAGCCTACAGCGGGGGATTACTCACTCATAGATGGGGGAAACATGGATGGTCGATGGAGAAGCGATGGCGATGATGATGGCGATGATCTCCTCCAATTCCCCGTCCCGGCAGGGTGCCAGAACGGAGTTTCTGGTGCTGTTTCGTGGAATCTGGTGGTGGCGGCGGAGCGGAACTTCTTCTAGAAAAACATCGAACCCCCCCTGTTGTTTTTAGGTCAGAAGGCTCCTTATAGGCGAAGAGAGAGGCCGAGGGGGTGCCTGGGGGGCCCACACCACCCCCTGGCGTGGCCTGGCCTGGCCCGCACCAGCAGGTGGTGTGGCCACCCCTGGCTCTTCTCCGTCTCGTATTCTGGCTCCTGGAGTCTTCGGGTGAAATAGGATTTTTGGCATATTTTCTGGGATTTTTCCTGATAGTTGATTTTCTGCACAAAAAGTAGACACCAAGGCAATTCTGCTGAAAACAGCGTCAGTTTGCATTAGTTGCATCCAAATCACACAAGTATAGAGGAGAAACAATAGCAAAAGTGTTCAGGAAAGTAGATACGTTTTGGACGTATCAACTCCCCCCCAAGCGTGAGCATGTGCCAAGTCAATTCAAATGAAACATTCAGAGGAGGATACCACTGTGTCATACCAATTTATGAATAGAGTAATGCAAGCAAACATTCATGAGACATGCTACAAACTATTATCGGGCTGGAGCTAATCACAAGAAAGCAAGAACTACTAAGCATCCAAAGATAACATACACCCTACATGAATGGACTAAGCAAGCTCACAATGATGAGTATATGTACAAAAATGAAGACAAATAGAGTTTGTTACCAGCCTCTTACCACGCCTCAAGTTGTCATTAATCCTCATTATTGCTCTTCACTTGTGTGGCTTGAATAATAATATGAAACCAATAATCCATGGAGAACTGCCGAACTCTGTAGCAAACTCACAAAAACCAAAGAAGAACGACAAATATTTTTGGTGTTTTCGATTTTTAAATAAGAACCAAAAGAGAAAAAAAAGCAAAGCAAAATCTTTTTGGTTTTTTCGAATAGTTCAAACAAAGCAAAAAGGGAAAAACAAACCAAGGCAAAAAGAAGAAGCAAACCAAAGAGAAACAACAAAAATATTTTTGGTCTTTTTGTGTTTTTAGAAAGCAAAAGCAAAGAAGAACGAAAACTAAAAAGAGAACAAAAACATGAATATACAAAGTACCAACGCAACATGATATGGAGATGAGTGCAGTGTCGGCGTACCTCCCCCCAAGCTTAGGCTTTTGGCCTAAGTGGGAATCAATCCATGTACGAATAGGGGTTCCAAGCGGGCGGATCTTGGTAAGAATGGTCGTAACTGGGCCCGTGAGAGGAAGAAGAAGCTCCCCAATCATAAGCGGCTGCTGATATGAAGACTCTCCCTCTTTCGAGGGCTGGACCGAATCATCCGTGACCTCCCTTCTAGTGTCCTGCTCCTGTTGGGAGAGCTCTCCCAAGTACGTGTCAAGCTCCTCCTCAGTGAGGGACCATCCTTCCCTGTTATCAAGGTTAAACAAAACAGGTGCAGGCAAAAGAACAACACGCTCGGACTTGCTCTTTCTCCAACCAGCTTTGAGAAAGGTTATTTCATAAGATAACTCACTCAAGCTAGCCCACGAGGAAATAAATTTATGCTGTATCATGGAATTAAAATCAAGCCTCTCTATGGGAAACTGTAGGTCTAGATGATGAGGCACTAAACCATGTAATGCTAGCAAACGAGAAGCAATGAGGCCTCCACAAATTCCACCTTTCTCGCGGTTAGCAGCAGGACGGAAAGCTATCAAAGCACCCAAGTTGTAAGACCTATCTCGTCTAAGAGTAGCAGAGATAAATGCTAGATCAAACGAAGATAACTTATTGGCAGTTTTCCTAACAAGAACACACTTGGCAATAAAGTAGGCAAAGTAGCGAATGGAGGGAAGATGAATGTTACAGATTTTTCCATTCTCCTTCGAGAAGCTACTCCCTTGACAAATTTCTGCATATAAATCCATGAGTGGTTCCGGTCTCTCTTTAATCTTCCTACATGGTCCCCATTGAGGTACCTTAATAGCTGCACAAAAATCATCAAGAGGAAGATTGACAACAATATTGTAAATTTTGTAATGGACCATGGGGTTAGGCAAAGAGTGACTAAATTGGAAATCCTGCACCACATACATGGTTAGCTTCACAAATTGACAAGGTTCATCTTCCAAGAAGTGCTCTAACCCTGCATTAGAAACCAAAGTGTGGAAATCTTATAGAATTCCTGTAGCTCTATTGAACTCAGGGCATGGATAAATGGAGGGAAAAACTTCCTCCTCTCGGTTGACCTTCATGACCTCAGGCACCCAAAGCTCATGTTGGTTTAGGTGGTGTTCACTCATCTTCTATTCTGAAATTTAAACACCTATTAAACAAGTGATTGCAAAGTAAAAATAAATGAAGGATTCTACTCATAGGGACTTGCAAGAGGCCTAAACATGCATCAAAACTATATATCTAAGCATCAAACAAGCTTACAAGCTCTCATAACCAGTCACCTACAGCAGCAAAATACTCAACATATAATCCACTAAACACAAATCAACTTGGACAAGGGGAGGAGTCACATACCAAGGAACAAATGCTCCAAATTTCAGCAAGGAGATTGAAGAAATCGAGAGCAAGCACAGAAAGAACGCGATTTTGAGCTATGAACTAGAGCTTACTCGGGAGAGAGAAGAAAGTGGCAGGTGAGAGAGTAAGTAGGGGGCCAGGGGTGGCCCACACCAGGGCATGGCGCCACCCAGGGCTGGCCGTGCCACCACATGGTGTGCCTGCCTGGTGGGCCCCCCTGGTACCTACCAGGTACTCCTCTGCCCCTTTTTTCACGTAAAAAATTAATATGAATTTTCTGGAATTTTTCGAGACACTTTATTTTTGGGCTTTTTTCAGAAATAGAAGAATGATTTTTCTGATAGACAGATTTTTTTCTTTCTTTTGGAAACAAAGATGCAAAGACAAAACAAGGCTAGAACTACAGAAGTTCTAGCATGCAAGCAACTAACAACACAAAGAAAACTAAACGATAGCAAAAACTAAAATGCAAAGGATAGAAATAAGCGGAGATAATCATAGTGAAAACATTATTTTGTTCAATGGAATCCTTTTGTTAACAAGGTTGATCAAGTCTTGCTACCAAAACAATTGCATATGATACAAAACTTTGTATTCCACTAATGATTATGTTACCTCAACCTTGATAGCAATGGTCCCAATCATAATAGTTTCAAATTTTTCTCTTGGTATGGGAAAATATATTTCTCCAACTTGAATGCCCTCAACATGTTCAATTGAATTCAAACCATAAGTCCTTTCAATCTTCTTGGGGAAATAGACAGTATGTTCCTTGTCATTAACATATTTAAGGTCACCTTTCCTTGATTACAATTAATAACAGCTCCTGCAGTATTAAGAAAAGGTCTCCCAAGAATAATAGACATATTATCATCTTCAGGCATTTCAAGCATAACAAAATCAGTTAGTATCAAGCAATTGTGAGCTACTTGAATAGGTACATCCTCACATATACCCACAGGAATAGTGGTAGATTTATCAGCCATTTGCAAAGATATATCAGTTGGTATCAATTTTTCAAGCTGAAGCCTCTTATAGAGAGAGAAAGGCATAACACTAACTCTAGCTCCCAAATCACACAAAGCAGTTCTAACATAACTGTTCTTAATAGAGCAAGGGATAGTTGGAATCCCTGGGTCTCCAAGTTTCTTAGGAACCTTACCATTGAAAGAATAATTAGCAAGCAAAGTAGAGATTCCTTCATTAGGGATCTTCCTTTTATTCGAGACAATATCCTTCATATACTTTGAGTAAGGAGGAAATTTAATAGCATCAGTCAAAGGAATTTGCAAGAATAAAGGCTTCATCCACTCACAAAACTTATTATAGTGTTCATCTTCCTTTGACTTGTGTTTCTTATCAGGGAAAGGCATAGGTTTTTAGACCCAAGGTTCTCTGGCAAAACGTCGAACCCCCCCTGTTGTTTTTAGGTCAGAAGGCTCCTTATAGGCGAAGAGAGAGGCCGAGGGGGTGCCTGGGGGGCCCACACCACCCCCTAACACAGCCTGGCCTGGCCCGCACCAGCAGGTGGTGTGGCCACCCCCTGGCTCTTCTCCGCCTCGTATTCTGGCTCCTGGAGTCTTCGGGTGAAATAGGATTTTTGGCATATTTTCCGGGATTTTTCCTGATAGTTGATTTTCTGCACAAAAAGTAGACACCAAGGCAATTCTACTGAAAACATCGTCAGTTCGCATTAGTTGCATCCAAATCACACAAGTATAGAGGAGAAACAATAGCAAAAGTGTTCGGGAAAGTAGATACGTTTTGGACGTATCACATACCACTAGCCAGCACCTTCTTCTCCTCGTTGGGTTCGACACTCTTACTTATCGAAAATACTGCGATACACCCCCTATACTTGTGGGTCATCAAGACTATTTTAAGCGCCGGGGAGTGAAGCGCTATTGGAGAGTGGAACTGGTAAAGGAAACTTCTACTGTGAGTATTGTTTACTACTGTTAGTTGCTTTATTTTCGTTATGGATAATTCGCTGAGTTTCTTATTTGGTAATGCTACTACCACTGCTATGGTAGTAGATAAGCCACTACTTGCTGAGAATGATGTTTTCAAAATACCTACAAGAATTATTGACTGTGTTATGGATAACTACTATGTTGGGGATGGAACTGTCCATCCCGGTGATCATTTACTCGTTATACACGAATTATGCGGGTTGTTCAAGTGTGCATGTATTACTACAAATCAAGTTAAGAAGAAGTTATTCTCATTATCACTGAAAGGAAGAGCTGAGGAATGGTATAAACTAATGAAGAATGGTCAAGCTCTGGAATGGGAGGAAATAGTGCCTCTCTTTTATTCAAAGTTTTATCCTCCTAGTGAGATTCATAAAGATCGGAATCAAATATACAACTTTTGGCCTCTTGATGGAGAGAATACAGCTCAAGCTTGGGGAAGATTAAAGTTACTAATGCTCAAATGTCCCATTCATGAGCTCCCCAACAATATTATTATCAATAACTTTTATGCAAGGCTCCCTCTACATGATAAAGATTTATTGGATGCTTCTTATGCTGGATCATTCACTCGCATGGAAGAAGCTAAATGGGATCTTTTGGACCGTATTCAAGACAATGATGAAGCTTGGGAGAATGACAAAGGTAGAAAGTCAGGTATAAATTATGATTATGAATGCATTGAATCTTTTATGGGAACTGAGGACTTTCAAAATATTAAAAATGCTTATGGTCTAGACTCTCAAGCTGTTGCTTCTTATTTTAAGGCTTTTGCTTCCTATATTGAAGTGCCTAAAAAGAAGTGGAATAAGTATCATGAACCTTATAAAGATATTGCTAAGAGTGTTCCTTCAAGAAATACTGAAGTTTATACTGCTAATCATGTTTTACCTGAACCTTACATTGAGAAAATGCCTTTCCCAGTTAAGGTAAAGGAACATTCTATGATAGCTAGTATGGTTAATGAAAGTATGAGTAATGCTATTGAACCTGATAAACAAATGGTTGATGAACCTATAATAGCAAATGTGAAATACTTTGTCACCAAGTATGAAAAAGAGGGACACCCTATCCTTTGTAAGGATACCTCTAATATTGTTTCACAAAGTAGTGTTATGAGAGCTAGTATTCCCGTGTTTTCTGTTAGAATAAGTGATCATTGCTATGATAGTCCTTGTGATAGCTATATTGTTAAGTTTATGCATGATACTGAAAGGTACTATGAGAGAGGGAAAAGTGTTCTTATGCATCTCAATAATATCAAGTTTCCTCGTTTTATGCTGAAAGTTTTTATGTTGCACTTCTTTTGCCTTCTTATGCGAGTAGCCTCTGGTTTCAACAACTTGTTTGTTTACAAAATTCCCTTGCATAGGAAGTGGGTTAGACTTAAATGTGTGATGCTAGTGATTTTGCTGTAGGGGCTGTCCTTGGGCAACGTATTGATAAAAGTTAAACGTTATCCATTATGCTAGTAAAACTCTAGACGCTGCTCAAAGGAATTATGCCACTACTGAAAAGGAATTTCTAGCTGTTGTTTTTGCCTGTGATAAGTTTAGGCCCTATATTGTGGACTCAAAAGTAACCATTCATACTGATCATGCTGCTATTAAATATCTTATGACGAAGAAGGATCCTAAGCCTAAGCTTATTAGATGGGTACTGCTTTTACAAGAGTTTGATCTACATATAGTAGATAGGAAGGGCGCTGAAAACCCTGTAGCTGATAATTTATATCGTTTGGAAAACATCTCTTTTGACCCTATGCCTGTTAATGATAGTTTCCCAAATGAATAGTTAGCTGCAGTAGGGGTGAGCTCGCGAGGAAGCCCTTGGTATGCTGATTATGCTAAATTTATTGTCTCCAAGTATTTGCCTCCAACTTTACAGCTCAGCAAAGAAGAAAGTTCTTCTATGATTTGAGGCATTATTTTTGGGATTACCCACACTTATACAAAGAAGGAGTTGATGGTATTATGCAAAGATGTGTTCCAGAATATGAACAAAAGGAGATATTGCGTAAATGTCATGGTAGTGCCTATGGAGGACATCATGCAGGAGATAGAACTGCACAAAAGGTACTACAATCAGGTTTCTACTGGCCTACCCTTTTTATAGATGCAAGAAAATTTGTCCTATCTTGTGATGAATGTCAGCGTGTTGGTAATATTTCTAGACGCAATGAAATGCCTATGAGCTACTCTCTAGTTATTGAACCTTTTGATTGTTGGGGATTTGACTTTATGGGTCCTTTCCCTCCTTCGAAAGTCTACACTCATATTATTGTTGCCATTGATTATGTTACTAAGTGGGTAGAAGCTATTCCTACAAAGAGTGCTAACGGAGAGACTTCTCTAAAAATGCTTAAGGATGTTATCTTTCCTAGGTTTGGGGTGCCTAGGTATCTCATGACTGACGGGGTTCTCATTTCATTCATGGCGGTTTTAGGAAGACCCTCGCTAAATATGATGTTAATCATAGAATTGCTTCATCTTATCACCCCCAAACTAGCGGGCAAGTAGAGTTATCAAATAGAGAAATTAAATCTATATTGCAAAAGACTGTTAATAGGTCTAGAAAAAACTAGGCTAAGAAGTTGAATGATGCTTTATGGGCTTATAGAACTGTTTACAAAAATCCTATGGGAATGTCTCCTTATAAAATGGTTTATGGGAAAGCTTGCCACCTACCCTTAGAATTAGAACACAAAGCTTACTGAGCAGTGAAAGAACTAAATAGAGATTGTAAGCTCGCTGGTGAGAAAAGATTTTATTTGACTTAAGTTCTTTAGATGAATGGAGAAGTGAAGCCTATGAGAATGCTAGGCTCTTTAAGGAAAAAGTTAAAAGATGGCATGATAAGCGAATACTTATGAGAGAATTTCATGTTGGTGAGAAAGTTCTATTGTATAGGTCTCATCTTAGATTTTTTGCAGGTAAGCTACTATCAAAATGGGAAGGACCTTTCATCATTGAAGAAGTATACTGTTCAGGAGCAATAAAAATTTCTTCTCTAAAAGATTATACTACACAAGTAGTGAATGGACAGCGACTCAAACACTATATTGCTGGAGATTCTTACAATGAAGATGTTGATGCCTTTCAAGTTATAACTCCAGAGAAATTCATTGAGGACCAAATTCAGAGACCTGTAGAGTCTATTTTCATATAGGTAACAGTCCTGGTAAGAAAGGTTCCGCGAAAATACTATCCAACTATATTTTTGCAGTTTCACCAATAAGGAAAGTTACGGTTTAAAAAGGATGGAACGGAGCCGGGTGGCCCACACCACCCCATGGCGCTGCCCACCCTCGGCGCCACCAGGTGGTGAGGCCACCTAGGACTCCGCCTCCGACTCGTTTTCTCCCAGTACCTTCCTTTTGATATGAAACTTCGTAATATATAACCCCCCGGATCTTCCGAGGTTTGTATATCGCGTTTTCGTCGTGTTTTTGTTTCGATCTGTTTTTGCTAGGTAAAAATCTCAGATTTGTAGCCACAATGTCTTCCTCTGGATCATCCAAGGGAGATCCCTTAGAAGATATCATCAACCCATACATGAGAGAATTGAAGATTCATCCCAAGGAGTTGTTGCTCGAAGGTGGGGAGGTCCGCATTAAAGAGGTTCAAGGCCCTAAAGGTGAAGGAAGTCTGGAGGACAGGATGGAAGCACTGGAGCAAGAAGTCTTTAGGTACAGGAAGATGGCTGAGCGCGAAGTGGATATCATCCACAAGATTTGTTCTGAACTCATCACCGATAACCAAAAGGAGACTGCTTAACTCAAAGACGAAGTCTTCTCACTCTGCCAAACAACCAACAAACTGCAAGCACAGTTCTGTGACGTTCAAAATCAAAACTGTGAGTATGAGGCTAGATTTAAACGCACAAGTGCTGCTGCAAGTTTCAGGATGTTGGAAACCACGATGTCCTTTGTTGATGGGAAGCCTTTACCCTGGAAGACAGACGAAGATGAGAAGACACCACCACCTAAGGAGTAATTCATCATCAGGTTTGGCATCCCCTTGGTTTGTTCCAAGCTTGGGGGAGTGTCGCGGTATCACATCACTATCTTCTATCTTTTTACCTTATTAGTAGAGTCATATCATGAATAGAGGAGTTATTATGTAGTATGGTTTACATTATGGAAGTGTCCCCTCTCTCATTAGATATGTATCCCATGGTGTGAGTTGCCGCTATGGAATATTAATGAGAAGTTCTATCATTCACTCTTTTGCATAGCTTATATTAGTTTTCAATTCGTGGTTATATGATTGATCTTGTTGCTAGTATTGGTATCACTTTGGGATCATTGAGTTAATTTAGTTGGTTTTGGAAAACCCGGCTCAGTCAGTAGCAATACCTTTTTGAGAGTTGAAAGAAAAAGATAAAGGTACTCTAGAGTAAAATAATTTCATCATCTTTCTTTCTTGATTTGCTCATAAGTCTAGTATTCTCTAGTTAAGATCTTTTGTGCTTCCAAGGAAGATTGCATGTTTGTCTTTATCACTTGTATGTTTGTTTGTTTCCCTCAACTCTTATACTTGCTACCCAGCCTTGCTAGCCAAAAACCTGTACTGAGAGGGTATTCTTCTCGTGCATCCACCTCCTTTAAACCAAAACCTTTGCCATTTGTGTCCACCATACCTACCTAGTAGCATTATTGCTATTCCAAGTAAATTCTTGTTTTATCCACCTCCCAAATTAAACTTGTTATGTGAAAATTAGTGATTAAAGCTCTCACGAACTTGATGGCACACGTTAGTTTCTTGCATTAAATAAACTTGAACCATTGGGTCCTTCTTTGTTGCGTATATGCTTGCGCTTTATGAGTTGAAGTTAGCTGAACCATGTATCATGGGGACCGCTTTCAACACTTCATTTGGTACTTTGTACCTAGTTGATATCATGTTCTTTTGCTTATGGATCCCGGCGGTGTGAAATAAAAGTGGAACTTGTAAGATCATGGAGTTTATATGTGTGTTAGAGAAACGCCTGGGCCGCTAGCCTAAGCCATGCCTAATCATGGTGGAAACTTGCAGCGTAACTATAGTGAGCATTCTATGAAGCATCCTCAATAAAAACCTATGCAAATAGCAAATAAAAAGATTGTTGAGATGCTCACTGTCTGCTTGCCTTGTCATTTTGATTATGGGATAGCTCCTGTGTCATGTGCAAGGGGTACCCCGTTAGGGGTTCTCAATGATACGCATGTATTTACAATGACAAGAGCTTGCTCGTGACAGAAGTTGAGTAGCATGAGGATCGGTACTCATAAGTAAGGGGCATGAGATTTCAACTTATAACTTGTCAAGCATATCCTCTTAGTTGTGTCACTTTAACCTTAATCACCTAAAGATGCCTATGATAGGGGCAATGAGAGCTGAAAGCTAGTAAGTATCATAATTTTTGGAGTTCTTTATGAGACTTGCAATCCCTGCTTCCCTCTGCGAAGGGCCCTTTCTTTTACTTTGTAGTTGAGTCAGTAAACCTACTCCCTTCTATCTCAGCAAGTATTTTGAGTTGATGTGTTTCATTCATTCATATGGTGATTTATTCAATCATGTTTCTTATGTTCCTTGTTTTGCACATTGCTCTTATCCTGATGTTTACTAATTTGAAAGCTTTCATTGAAAAACCAGTTATTTGTGATCTCCAGCAAATTATCAACTATTCTTCG
The DNA here is from genome assembly GCA_023614405.1 of Avena insularis. Lineage (NCBI taxonomy): Eukaryota > Viridiplantae > Streptophyta > Magnoliopsida > Poales > Poaceae > Avena > Avena insularis. The sequence goes on from CM042694.1 coordinate 473,366,158, forward strand.
ACCAAGAGCTAAGTTTGCCATTACCAATTATGATTCACTTTATGTATCTTTATTGGGTTTCCTTTACTCATTGCAAGTTGAGTTGCATAATAGTGAGTTGTCTTCTATTATGATCTATGTATTTGATGAATGTGATGCTTCTTGTCCGTATTCTTTTATCGACTCTTCACTCCATAAACCTGAGGCCATGTTTATTGAGCTCAGTTTCGCTTGGGGACAAGCGAAGCCTAAGCTTGGGGGGAGTTGATACGTCCATTTTGCATCACTATTCTATGTCTTAATTCACTATTATTCATTGATATATTTCATATTGAGAGGTGATACTTATGTTATTTCTTCTATTTTTTGCATGGTTGATGACTTTTGGAGCATGGACCGCTGCAGTCAGGATTCTGATGGAAAAGGTGCTGTTTGGAGGCAAAATTCGTGAAGATCAGAAAATCCGGGAATATATACGGAAAATCCTATTTTTCTAGAAGACTAATGATGCCAGAAGATGGAGTGGAGGTGGGCCACAGGGGGCCCACACCACCCCATGGTGCGGGCAGGCCTAGGTCGCGCCTAGAGGTGGTGTGGCCACCCTGGCCCACTCCAGCCTCTCCCCTCTGGCGTATATCATCCTCCCGAAACCCTAAGACTCGGGGAGAGACCACATAAAGATTCCGCCGCCTCTGCGGGGCGGAAAACATCGAGAGAGAAAGATCTCTCCGGCAGACAGATTTCTGCCGGGGGAATTCCTTCCCGGAGAGGGGAGATCGTCGTCATCAACACCACCATCAAGCTGGACTTCATCGGGATCATCATCATCATTATCACCAGCATCATCACCATTAGCACTCTCATCAGCATCTCCATATTCACTACAAGAGAAAAGAGTTTTTGAGACAAATCACTTTCGTCACCGAAAATGCCATTTCCGTCACTAAGTACTCCCTCGTGACGAAAACGTGGCGTCACCAGGGTCGTCACGGAAGCTCCGTCACAGATTCTTTTATAGTGACGGAATACAAATTTTCGTCACGCAAGATTGAGCTTCGGTGACAGTCCTTACGGCGTCACCTAAGATAGGTTATCCGTGACGGACCTTCTATGTCACCTAAAATAGGAAAATCTATCACCGTTTAGCATATTCGTTGACGAAATATGCCGTCATGGAAGATTTATGGCGTCACGAGGATTCTGGCAGGTGGGACCTGCAATGCTGACGTGGCAGCTGGCAGGTGGGTCCCACCACGATGACGTGGCAGCTGGCAGGTGGGTCCGACGATGATGACATGGCAGCTGGCAGGTGGGTCCGACGATGCTGACGTGGCAGCTGGCAGGTGGGTCCGACGATGCTGACGTGGCAGCTGGCAGGTGGGTCCGACGATGCTGACGTGGCAGCTGGCAGGTGGGTCCCACCATGATGACGTGGCATCTGACAGGTGGGGCCAATGAGATGACGTGTCACCTTCGTGTGGGGCCCGCGGAAATGACGTGGCAGCTGGCAGGTGGGTCTAGCGACGCTGACGTGGCAGCATGTAGGTGGGGCCGTCAACAATGACGTGGCATCTGCATGTGGGGCCCGTGATGATGACGTGTCATTTTTTGGGCCGGCCCATTCGAAACTGCCTTGTGGGCCAGGAGGAATGCGACGTCGTCACCAATTTTTTTGCACGGACAAATTTGATTAAAAATTGAAATTCCACGCAAATTACGAAACAAAATTAAATGGAAGCAAATATTTGAAATGGCAGAAAATTTATAAATATGAATTGTATCACATGCAAACTTTAAAATTCTGGTAGACTGAAACTGCTGTATCAAACTCGAATGACTAAAGGAATAAAAAACAATGTTTCGGCCCACCCGGCCCATTAGCGCGCAGAGATTTTTGGCCCAAGTCACGGGGACTGGGACTGGGAGTTCTGCGACATCCTCAAGAGGTAACTAAGCATGCCATCCATTTCCTTCTGCCTCTTCACAAATGCTAGACGATTCGCTTCGCTGGACTTTTTCACTGCTTCAAGTTCATCATCCTGCTTCTTTCTCATCTCTTCAAATCTCCTTTCCTGCTCTTGCATCCGTTCCTCCATCTCGCGTTGAACCCTTTCAGCCGCATTCAACGAATCTTGCTCCTGACTTGATAACTTTTCTTCTAAATCACGGATGCGCCCAGCTGAGACGCTAGACCTCTTGGAAGCAGATGAAACTCCGATGCTGGAAAGGAAAGTAATTGATCTTGAATTATTCTGGTCTCTCAGGACTTCTTCAACAATCTCCAGATCAGTTTTGGGAATCCAATCTTCTGGGTGTGGTCCCATTTTCTGAAGCACCATCTCAGTCTACAATAGGATAAAAAAATAGCAAGTCCAGAGTTAGAAGAAATCAAATAATTAGAAAAACTAATGAGAAATGCGTAGCACATAAAATAATTTACTCACATAAGCTTCTGCTGATTTCTGGGACATCATACATCCCTTGTTAGTGTGGCTTGCTTTAAAGAAAGCAATCGGGGAGGTATCGACGTCCTCAGTCTTCTGAGATTTCTACAAGAATTATGACACGATGAATTATAAGTGTGTATGGCATGTTCACAAAAAGAAGTAGGTGTTGCATCTGAAGAGTTCGAATACTCACAAGTGCATGGTAATGTGCAACAAAGCTTCTTGAGCCAGTGGTGTGTTTCTTCACAAAGATCTCTGTTCTTCTTGTTACTCTTGCAGATTGCCTATGTACAGATGCATGAATTTAGTATTCCACAGTACAGTAGTATGACTGTGATAGATGTAGCTGAAACAACAGGAATCGTGTACCTTGTAGTGCTCATCATGCCATATATCAAGAAGCTCTGCCCAGCTTTCCTCGTCTACCTCTTTTGGTTTCAATAATAAAGCTTGCTTGCGGGTTAGATTTTTAACATCTTTCCAATAGACCTTTTTCAGCCTCCAACGTTGTTGGAGAATACCTTTGTGTAAAATGTCGGAGCAAATGTCTTTGCCAAGGTCACCACTGCTGTCCATTGCAAATTTTCCCTGTAGATAACATGGAACACAAATTCATATCAGCATCGAATGACAGAATTATTAAAAAATCATCCACCAATGAGACATTTTATATGGAAAATGAATAATACGTTAACGGACTTACAGTTATAGACTTAATGGTTTCCGGAATAGTATCTTTCAGACGACCTTCCTTGTCACCATACTGCTTCCAGTGGGTTGCTAGTGGCATCTTGCTGCGTATGTGAATGCCACACTCTGAACTTAGTTTTGCTGCTTGCACAGGATCAGTGGGTCTCCTCATGCCAGGAGTGAAGTTGATCTGCATCTTAGCCCCTCCATTCCTTCTAGACCACTCGTGTACCCCATGCCCCATAGTAGGTTTGCGTACATTACGCTTTTCCTTTAGAGCACCCGTGTCTACAATTGCAACTGAAACCAGTGACAAAACGAGAGGCAAGACTTCAATTGAAAATTTTGCAACTAAACCAATGAATAAATTGTAAGACGTGCTGTCAATACCTTCCTTCACGCATGACAAGTACATTCTCCTCGGTGAGTTGTCACTCTAGAGGTTTGAATTAGCATGGACGAGGATTCATTTCCATTAGTACCCCCTTCCCCTGCTTTCTGGGTAGGGGTCTCTGTTTCACCATCATCTTGAGTCTCTGCATTTGCTGCTGACCTTGTTACAACATTTGGAGGCACAAAGGTTTTTGAGCGCTTCTGCTTCTTTTCTTTTGTAGAACCTTCCGTTACCTGCATTTTAATAGATCAAGCCATAAATATTAAAGCAATCTGTACATATCCTACATGTGAAGGCAGGAGAATGCTGCATTTCTTCACCTTAGAGGAAGATTTAACAACATCATGGTCCTCTTCATCCGGAACAAACACATCATCATCAGTGGGCTCGTCGGCAGGACTAGGTTCATAATTAGGGTCCTCGGTGATATCCTTCTCCTGCGGCTGTGCCTCTTTCCGTGTTGTCACTGCCACCGGTTTCTTAGCAGTACCAAACACAAATTCACGCGCCATCGCCGTGAAATCCTCCATTGGCTTGCCATGTTCAATAGCATTCTGCTTCAGTGCTTCAGACATACGAGACACGTTCTCCTCCATCACTTGTTTCCTAACATTTTGATATGCGTCTGCTGTTTTGACTTGAGTAACTGAAAACAATCAAGCAAAGGCAAGTCATGATCATACTCATTAGTACAAACAGAGTAGAAAAGATCATTAAAGCAAAAATTATGTGATCCATACTGTAAAATTAACATGCTCACAAAACATTATTCTATTGCCTCCAAATCTCGTATCGTCATTCAGTTAACTGTCTAAACCCTACTGTCAACAAGTTCAGTTAAGTGTCAGGTTCAGTGTATTAGGTATCAAGTTGTTCAGTTGCGTCAGTTAAGACGCCAAGCAGCAGGGTTTATCCAACAAGTTGTGCCCTATTACCTGAACCATTATGTAGGAACAGAAACCTAAATCTAACACATAGTTATAAGATCGGATCATAGGGTGTCATGCTCAACACATTCATGGCATCTAGAACCATGATCTATGAAATTAAAACCCAATACAAGCACATTGTCGAAGGATTCGGATCATAGGGTGTCATGTTCAACACGTCCTAGGCATCTCGAACCATGTCTATGATATAAAACCTAGATCTTGCACATAAGCTGCAGCATCTTGAACAATGATCTACACATGTTGATCTACTAGAACTCATTCTTGACTGATCTAGAAAGAGGCATAGACCTAGGGTGGCAGAAAAATGACCTGGGCGTTTACGCTTTTGCTTTGGTGTCGGTGGTAGCACATTCCGGCGTGGTGTGCTTCAAGCCCGGACATGTCGCCCCGTAGAGAAATCACTGGCAACCAACACCTTGCTTGACGGATCTGGGGTCGAGGAAAGTGGCGATGGGGTTCTAGGTGGGCGGTGAACAAGGAACGGAATTAGGGGATGGGTATGCGGGAGGTGGGGGCACGCCGTTTTTAAAGTGTCGTGGGGGCGGCAAATTGTTAGCGCCAAAATGGGCGGGCGGGTGGAAAACAAAAGAGGTGGGAACGAAATTTTTTGGTACACAAGTGGAGGGAACGAAAACCATTCATTGTAAATTTGATTGGAAAAAACAAAGGGAACGGAACGAGAGGTTTACAAGCGGGGATTACCTCTAATTACATATTGTAATTGAATAAATCCTAAACGGTTTAGGTTTTGCCACTACTTAGACCTCCCGTGCGGAATTTGTAATATGGTTTACAAGCCGGGATTATCTCTAATTCATTGTACTATAAATTTATTTGGCCAGGAACCATATTAAATTATTTGAATAAGTCATTTGTTTATATATGAAAAGGAAAACAAAATATGTTCATTCACGTACAACAGTTGGATTACTGAGCAAACAATACCATTAGTTTCCTTCATTCCACAACTCCAACTTGAAAGCTGAAGCACAATATCACTTAAACAAGTAAACCTCATTGATTCGAAAAACAAATAGAAGAGTAGAATTATTTCACATATTAGATATGTAGCCAGCAAATTTTTCTAACATCCACCAAAAGGTAGGTGATCTCATTAGACTTTACACCCAGAAACTCAGCAAATAGTTTTGCAACTAGGAACAGGGGCGGATCTGCTTGGTCACACCCTGATGCACATGCAACAGGGTAGAAAAAGCATTTTTAGTGTTACATATTAGACTTAAGCATAGTGTATCAGGAAAACTTAAACAGAGTGCATCAGGGTAAACATGGAAATCTGATAGGGTCAGGACACGGTCTGGACGTCCGTACTAGCCCTCTGACATCTCCTCCTCCTTGACGGGCATGGTCTGCGTGTCCCTGTCACCGCCACTGCCATCATCGTCGCTGCTGGTGGCGTACTCCCGGCGGGAGAGCCTACCGCTGTAGATTGTGACGACCAGCTCCCTGTTGCCAGCATAGTAGTCGAACGCTAGGATGTTGCCTAGCGAAATAGTGTAGCACTTGACGAACTTGGGCCAGCCCCTACGGAGGTACAAGCGGTCGTCTCGATGATCGAAATACATCTCCACATCGAAGGTCAGCCTGCTGTTATGCTCCCAGACGCGCACAGTGTTGGGCTGGTCGCCGCTGATGTAATCTTTGAAAGCATGGCAGAGGGAGAGCTTGTCCCACTTGTCCTCGTGAAGGATGCGGATGAACATAAAGTTGGGGTTCGGATACAGCGGCAGATGGGGTGGTGGAGATGGCGACGGTGACAGCGACGGCGACGGCGATGGCGATGGCGATGTCGATGGCGATGGCGACATCAACGGCGACAGCGACGGCGATGGAGATGTCGATGGCGATGGCGACAGAGAAGTGGCCCTACCCTTGCCGCTGCCCCTGCCCGTACGACGGCGCCACTTCTTGACAACGCGCGTTGTCGGCGTACACGTCTGCCCGCCGTCGCCTTGGCACCCTTGAGCATGGACACCGGCGTAGGCGACAAATCATTTATTCTTCTATATATGAAGATGAAACCCTCTCGGTTACGCCACCCTTCTGAATGCGCTTTCTTCGAGTATATGAGAATAGCTTGTCCCTCTTCTAGACCTGTGCTCTGTACAAAACACTTCCACCCATCTGGATCGAAGAAGAGGCGATCATTCTTTTCTATCTTGAAGTCGATGGGGGTGATCTCCTCTTTAGGAAGACACACTCCAGTTGAGCCTCCCTCACTGATTTGTAGAGCATTAACAACCTTCTTAGGCAATTTCTGATCAATACAAAACAAGATATATAAGTTAGTAAGTCGATGTCATAAACCACATAGAAAAATCGCATACAGCATGGCAACAAAAAAGAATTAATAGAAAGTTATATGAATGTACCATGTGGTACAGCTTAAGATTCGTTTTGGTCAAGTGAGTTACGAATGGCAACCCGACAATTTTGCCCATGTTCGATTGAAGTTCCAGTAGATGCTCTTGCTCACTCTCAGTAAGCCGGCATCTTTGGGCGATGAGTGTTCGGAGATCACGCTTCTGCGAAGATGCGCCTGCCATGTTAATGAATGGGCTGCGCATAGAAATTTAGCACACATTAACAAATGGTAAAAGTGTAGGAAACACATTATAGGTATTACAGCGTCACAACAACGTATTTCATCACAACAATACAAATATTGTTTCTGCAAATACTTGCAAGTTATTTCAATGCTACAAGCACTAGTCATAGCATAGGAAAGCTCCAGACTCCTATTCTGTCAGATATAAGTTCTCTAAGAACTACCTTTGCTGTGTTGGATTTTAGAAACATCGTAAGTACTACATTAGTGCTTGCCATATATAGTAGCTAGATGGCCGATCTTTTTTGGGAGACTAGGAAGTTTAGGCCTATTTCTTATAGAAACAGATCATAGCTAGTAATTATGTTCTGTTTTAGTCACCAGAATATAATGCTTCAGTGATTTAGCACATCAGAGATGGCAAGTTAGTGTAGGTTCTTCCATTTCCGATGTTGTGGTTGCATGTGGTATAGCCGACCCCAAAACTGTCCCTCTATGCATCATGTGGTTGTACTTTCTAGGCATGTGTTTCTGGTTCATTGTCATTCATGCTCTGGACCTTGCTTACTGCGAGTTGTTTCCTTGCAACAAGGAAAACAGCCAGGTGGAATTTTCTACACATGAACATCCATCCATAATTCTGGCATCAACAATTTTTTAAGACATGTCATGCCTAACTAATTTATCATCTATATATGTGTGTGTCCAAACAAGTTCCATTTTTCATATCAAGATGTAGCTAGCTAAACTTGTTATGTTTGATGGAGAGAATGAATGTGATCTGGTCATCTCGGTCATGGAAGAATGATGCATGATTGTGCACCAAGGAAATGCACCACCACCAAACTTCACTTTGAATCTCTGGCTTGTCAGTATTGTACATTAGATTTACTTTTTCATGCCTGATATGCTAAGTTATAGCTATAGTGTATTCCTACCTATTAGGAAAACATTTATTCACAAGTGTTATCTGTTGCTCACCCTTGGCTAAGATTTTCAAGAAGTGGCACATGTTCTAACATGTTCTAGTTTCTCTTATTTGCAGGCACACAACGATGCAACTTCCTATAAGTACAAGGTTATCAAGTATTGGGATATAATTAGCACACTTTACTCAAGGGATCGAGCTCTTGAAAGGAGCTAGACTGCAGCCTGAAAGTCGTATGAAATGGCGAACGAGAACGCTAACAATGACAACATCATTGATCAAGCTGTATTGATATAATGAGCAAACAAGTGTATTTGTGGATACATTGATCTTTATTCATGTTGTAGTTGATTTTTATTTTGAAAATATCATATTTTATTTACATTATGTAATTGAATTTTGAAGCCAAATGTGTTGTTGATTTCACAATTGGCTTAAAATGGCAGCCAAACAGAAGTTGTAAATCATTTCATTTCAGAATTCCAGGTGGCAGCCAAACATAAAAATTCATTAAGGAATTTAAATTCCATCCAAATGAAGTGACATGGGGATTTCATTTCATTTCAACCAAATGAAATGAATGCGTAGGAGCCAAACGAGCCCTAATATATTTTCGTACACATGCATTGTAGAGTTCATACCTTATGCAATGTTTCCTTCCAGTAGTGTTTGATTCGTGGGATTGTAATGTGCAGGAATTATTCCAGTAGGTACACTAGTGTATTTTCATGGGAAATCTAGCTTCAACACATAGCTCGTGGAAAACCCTACTGGACAAACAATGCAGACATGATTTCAGTGGGCCGCACAAGTAAATCCAACATGATTGGGCTCACCTTCAGCATGGAGCAAGGTTGCGGAGATGCGGTCAACGCCGACGGGCCGGCGTCGCGGTGGTGTGGCGGTCGTCTGAGCGTGCGCCGTTACGGGTGGCGGATGCGTTGTGGAGATGCGCGGCGGCGTGGCTGTGGAGAAGCGCGGTGGCGGGGTTACAGAAATACGGTCGTCGGTGGCTGGACGATCCTGACGGAGGCGATGCAGACGGCCACGGCGGTCCGGAGATGCGGCGGCGATGCGGAGATGCGGATGGAGAGGAGCAGTTTGGGGAAAGTACGAGAAGGGTCTAGGATATCTGCAGGGATAGATGTTTTCCCCAATTAGGTAAACTAATATTTGTACTAACATTGGTGCATGTTGGACCCACTTATACTAACATTGGTGCATGTGGGACCCACTTATCAATGTTTAAAATATCGGGCTATTTGATTTAGCGGCGCCGATTTTAAAAGCTATCAAAAGCTATAGCGGAGCTATAGCGCGCTATGCCCATTTAGCGGGTTTGCTAAATAATGATTTTTTTTAAAAAAAGCAGTACATATTGGTATATATATCAATAATTTACAAATATTTGACAGTTTTACAGATCAATCCTCTGATCAACTCACTTATAACAGGTTTGACAGTGCATAGTGCATATTACATAGTAAAATTTGAAACAGATCCACTTATACTAGCATTGGTGCATGTGAGACCCAATGGCATCTATGGTTCCTATTTGGCTGAGTTTGGGAAAAATTTGACCCTGATGACACATGTGGGTCCAGTTACACTAGCATCGGTGCATGCGAGTACCGATGGCATCTGTGGTTATAGTCTGAGTGAGTTTGGGCAAAAGTTTGACTAAAATTGTGCAAAAGTTGACCCCGATGACACATGTGGGCCCACTTACACTAGCAATGGTGCATGTGGGACCTAATGGCATATGTGGTTTCAGTTTGAGTGAGATTGGGCAAAAGTTGATCCCGATGACAAATGTGGGTCCAATAACACTAGCTTAAAATAACTTTGTAACGCTTGTGTTTACAATTCTAGACTTTCATCAAGGCAAGTTTATATCTGTTGATAATCATATTTCTTTGAACTAGTATAGCCAGTGCATAAACACAACTGAACACACATATAACATTACATAGATATGTTTGCTAGCTCACGGTACTTTAAGAAACAAGCATACTAAAGTAGTTCAACTTAGAAAGTAAACAACAACAAAGTACCACGATTTGTACTACATAAACAACATACAACATCACGAATATAACTGGCTATAGTCTAGTACCGTGCATTAATTCCAGCCGGTGGTGTTGCAGGCGGTGGGGTCGGTGGCTTTGTCGCCCCAGGGAGTGGTGGTGGTGTCACCCTAGCCAGCGGTGGTGGTGTTTCCCCAGCCAGTGGTGTCGTTCTGCTCGCCGTCATGGTCATCTTCGACCGCTTCCCGTGAGCGTTTGGCGACATGCACTACCTCTCCATCCGCCTCTTCCGCTCCCCAGACCGCCTGCTGCTCTTCCCAGATCGCCCTCGCCTGTTCCCTTTCAGCCTGCTGCGTTGCATCATCCTGCTCGTCATCTGCATCACTCTGGTCTTAGCGATTGCGGCCGCTTCGGCAGCTTTTAGTTGCCGCCTTTTCTACTGCATTAATTGCAGCCTTGCGAGTCCCCCGGTCTAGCCCGTCCCTTAAGGTAATGAGCCTACGATACAGCTCGTATACAACATACCCGTCTCTTGCTGCATACTCTAGGTTCATCGCGGAAAGTGGCTTGTTCTCCCATACTTCGTGGCCATCGTCCGGGAGTGCCTTGCCATTCCCGAGATCTCTGTCAATGATGATCACTGCTAGAGATAACATCCCATCCCTGTCATACGGCTGATTCCAATGGAACCGTTCTTCGGTCTTAAACATGTCTTGGATGTCGATGTGGTACTGTTCTAGAATGGTGGTATCCTCATGTGCAAGCTTCTCTTTATCACTTCTGATGTCCACGCTAGCGAAAGTGATCCCCTTTTCCTGAAGGAACTCTGCCAGTTTCGGACAAGGCTTCCTTCTCCTGCAGTATAAATGCAAATTAAGACATGAAAATAATTTGGATGATGTACAATTATTTGATGATAATGTTAAACAAGGTAATTGCATAACCGTACCATTAGGCCATGTACAACACCCATAGATCATGCATAATACTTGAACTAACATGTCTAAGTATTTGAAATAAACGAGTGCAAGCAATGTATTTGCATTGGCTAATTATACATGATCTCAAATGGAAAATAAAAATATGCACATAACTAGTTTCGGGCAAGGCTCCCTTCTCCCGCAGTATAGATGCAAACTATGACATGACAATAATTTGGATGGTGTACATTTATTTGATGACAACGTTGAATAAGGAAATTGCGAAACCGTGATATTAGGCCACGAACAACGCCCATAGATCATGCATAATACTTGATGTAACAAAATCCACAAGGACTTAAACCTATAGGAACTAAACAATGCACATAGGAAAAATTTCTAAGGATCAAAATCCTCCAAAATTCATATGATATTCCTTTAAATCAAACAAGCCCTGCATCAAAGGAGGCCTGATGTGAAAACGTTTGTACAGGGTACAATCCTATGAATCAAACATGTGCTGATGGAAAAAACATAGGGATTGAATCCTGTACAAACCCATAGGAAATCCTTTGAATCAAAGGAGGCCTGAAATAGAAATGCCCATCCTTAGTACGTATATTACCTGCAGTAGTGGAACACGAGGACAGTCTCCATCAGGGCGATCTGGACGACGGCGAGCTTTTGTGACGGAGCTTCGTCCCGCCTATTCCTTGTGTACTCGAGGTCGAGTCCGAGGAACTTGTAAGTCTCTTTCTCGAGCAATTTCTCGAACTTCTCCAACATGTGATTCAAGTAGTTCACATCGTTGGTGTACACCACCTCCATAATCTTCGTGCCATAGGCACAGATGGGCTTGATGTCAACCGTGGTTTTCCCGTCATCGAGGATGTCTCCATAGGGATCCATGGATGCTGAGTTCCCCGTCGTGTGGAGGAGGAAGACGCGAGAGGAAGAAGAACAGACGAGAAGCAGACGCGTTGCGGTTATTGTGGTGTTACGACGGCGGTAGAGTCGAGGCGGAGGGTCCGTACATCGATGTAGTCGACCCGTTACGGTGCGATGCGGTTAGTGCGGTGCAGTGCGATCAGTTTTGTTACGGTGCGACGCGTTTAGGAGTGGTGCGATGCGGTTATTGCGGTGCAGTGGGGTAAGTTTTAATTTGTTATGGTGCGACGTGTTTAGGTGTGGTGCATGCGATTCGGTTATTGCGGTGCAGCAGTGGGATCAATTTTGTTACGATGCGACGCGTGTAGGTGTGGTGCGGTCCGGTCGTGGCTGCAAACTTTCAACAATTGAACGCACGGGACTTTCACCAATCCTCTGGTCGTGGCTACAACTTAATTTCAAAAATTGAACCCACAGCTTTCCTACAACTTTCAACTCAAGTTTGACATAAGCTTGTAGAGTGCATAACTAATTCAAAATATCTCATAAAAATTGAAAACCTACACACTGATAAATTTTACGTGAACTAGTTGACACGAATTTTTTTAAACTTGAAACATTTCATTCTCATCAAAATAACAATCCCGCATATGAGCTTCCACATAGAATGTACCATGACTCACGTGGGTCCACATACACAAGCATTGGTGCAAGTGGGCCCAATAGCATATGTGGGTCCAGTTTGACTAAGATTGGGCTTAAGTTGACCCTGATGACACATGTGGGCCCACATAGCTAGCAGCGGTGCATGTGGGACCCTATGGCATCTGTGGGTCCAGTTTGACTAAGATTGGGCTTAAGTTGACCCTGATGACACATGCGGGCCCACATAGCTAGCAGCGGTGCATGTGGGACCCTATGGCATCTGTGGGTCCAGTTTGACTAAGATTGGGCTTAAGTTGACCCTGATGACACATGTGGGCCCACATAGCTAGCAGCGGTGCATGTGGGACCCTATGGCATCTGTGGGTCCAGTTTGACTAAGATTGGGCTTAAGTTGACCCTGATGACACACGTGGGCCCAGTTTGACTAAGATTGGGCTTAAGTTGACCCTGATGACACACGTGGGTCCACATACACTAGCATTGGTGCATGTGGGCCCAATGGCATCTGTGGGTTCTTTGTTGACTCATATCGCCGCAAAAGTTGACCCTGATGACACATGTGGGTCCACTTAGCTAACATTGGTGCATGTGGGACCCTATGGCATCTGTGGGTCCAGTTTGACTAAGATTGGGCTTAAGTTGACCCTGATGACACATGTGGGCCCACATAGCTAGCATCGGTGCATGTGGGACCCTATGGCATCTGTGGGTCCAGTTTGACTAAGATTGGGCTTAAGTTGACCCTGATGACAAATGTGGGCCCACATAGCTAGCACCAAGTGTTTCCACGAAGCCGTGGATTTTTGCCCGGTTTCCACGTTTTGGCCATTCGGTCCAACGTATCACCCAGTTTTGGCATGTTTTGAGCGTAACCGACACACGCGAGACGCTAGTCGTGTTTTCCATGATGTCGGGCTGTTTTCCACGATGTCTCTCGGTTTCCACGTTTTGCCCGTTCGGTCCAACGTATCGCCCAGATTTGGCCTATTTTGAGCGTAACCGACACACGCGAGACGCTAGTCGTGTTTTCCACGATGTCGAGCACCAAGTGTTTCCGCTACTATATGCCAAGATACTTCCATGATGTTGAGGTACGTTCTTCCAGACTTGTTCAGTCTTTTGTTTCGCCAGGTTGTTATGGATTTTTTTTCGTTCTGGCAATATTGTCATCTTGCTGCCTTGTTCGAATAGGAATGACGGAGTGTTAGCTTTTTAGATGCATGATGTTCAAACTCATGAACTTGGCTTGGTAAGTTACGAGTGGAACCCAAACATGTTCGTTGCAATTATCTCTCGATGCCTGGTCGGTCTTCTTGAAGTCTGGGGACTTTGTACTTTCATATGGACACAGTTCGTGTGGGAAGCCCGATTGCATCTAATATACTGCCAAGTGCCTTACGGTAGTAGCTAAGTGCTTCTCGGCGGACTTGTATATGATATATCCCGGACTTGGAGCTTTTCTGGAAGCACTTGGCAATGTTGGGAGGCTTCACACCTATTTCATGTAATATGCTGCCAGGTTGCTTTGCGTTGATAGCCAAGTGCTTCTCGATGGTCTCGTATATGCTTTCTCCCGGACTTGGTGCTTTTGAGGTAGCACTTGGAAACATTGGGTGGCTTCTCACCTATTTCATGTCATGTACCGCCAAGTGTTTTCTGTTGATCACAAAGTGCTTCTCGATGGGCTTAAGTTGACCTGATGACACATGTGGGTCCACTTACACTAGCATCGGTGCATGCGGGTACCAATGGCAACTGCGGGTCCAGTTTGACTGAGATTGGACAAAAGTTGACCTGATGACACACGTGGGTCCACTTACACTAGCATTGGTGCAAGTGGGCCCAATGGCGTCTGTGGGTTCTATGTTGACTGAGATTGGGTAAAAGTTGACCCTGATGACACATGTGGGTCCAATTACACTCATGATCCATTGGCATCTGTGTGTTCCAGTTTGACCGAGATTGGTTCCAATTTAATTTAGGATTTCAACTAATTTGAACAAATTCAATATTTCTCTATAAAATCTTTTAGAAAACTTATTGTTTTATACACAATATACTTTTTTTACTTATATAATATAGATTTTTTCTAACAATTTATATAATATAGAATTTGTAGAGATTTCCGCTGCAACGCACAACTCTCCCAAATGTCATGCGTGGGTCCAATATGAAAGCAATGGGAAAGTGGACTACATGCAGAACTACACGATTCCACACCCACGCGTGCACCAGAGGAAACCGAACCGCCAGCATCTATATAACACATCGGTCTCATCGTCTCTCCCACCATCGTCCACTTCTTCCCCAATCTGCCGAAAACCCCAATCCGCTTCCACCACTGCACCACCAATCTCATCCCTTAGTGAATCTGCAAGATGAAGCGCGCTCATGAAGACGAGCGAGAGTCGAAGGCGGTCGGCGGCTCTGGCGATGCACCCGCGGTCGTCGCCGCGGTGGCGGGCGAGGAGTCTTCTTCGGGAGCACCAGCCGCTCGTTGGCGCGCCGTGACCGTTGCAGACTCCACCGTACCGGTCATGGTCGTCGTCGATGATGAGAAGAAGAAGGACATCGTGGCTCCCATGGCAGATCTACAGAACCCGCATGCAGGCCGCCAGGTCATCGTCGTGCCGGATGATGAGTACTACGACGGTGAAGACCCTGACTCCATCGAGTACCTCTATGAACAAGCCCGCAAAGAAGATGTACCGTTCAAGGAGGAGGCCTCCGATGACAAAGGTTACGAGATGTTCATGCTCGATCTCCTCTGTTCATCTTACTGTTCACATAGGGTTTGTTCATAGAGTAGATTGATTTGTGCTGTCTAGGTGGTCTTCTAGATATTCTTGATTCTAGGGTTCGTACGGTTCCTTTGTAGTTGACTTTGATTTGATCTGCCATATAGTATTCTTACTCATATGATATATATGGGTTCATGGTTATCAGATTAATTTCTGAATGTTGTGCCTTAAATTCATCCGAGTCTGATTTGATTATAGAGATTATGATAACAAGGATTTTTGTTTGGGAAGAAAAGATTGATCTGATGCATAGAATTTATAATTACCATTTTCTTAATTTGCTGCTTATTAATGTGTTGATTCCATAGTGTGTATCAATTAGTATCCTGTTAAGTGTAATGATCAATGCGTTTGAAACTTAAATTCATCCGAGTCTTGTTTCATTCTAGTGATTATGATTGCTCATATGATATCTATCAGTTAATAGTTATCAGATTACATTCTGAATGTGTTAAGGTAGTTACCTTGCACATGATTAATCAACACAAGCGACTTAAATTTATTTGAGTCTAATTTGATTGTAGAGATTATGATAGCAAGAATTTTGTTTGGGAATAAAGGATTGATCTGATGCATGGAATTCATAATTACCATTTTGTAAATTTGCTGCTTATTAATGCGATGATTCCATAGTGTGTTTGAATCAGTATCCTGTTTAGTGTAATGATCAATGCGTTTAAAACTTAAATTCATCCAAGCCTTCTTTAATTTTACTTATTATGATTGCTCATATGATATCTATCGATTCATAGTTATCAAATAACTTTCTGAATGTGTTAAGGTAGTTAACTTGTAAATGATTCATCATTAAGTGCCTTAATTTCATCTGAGTCTAATTTGATTGTAGAGATTATGATAACAAGAATTTTATTTGGGAAGAAATGATTGATCTGATGAATGTAATTTAATGTGCAATGATCAATGCGTTTGAAACTTAAATTCATCCGAGTCTTCTTTCATTCTAGTGATTATGATTGCAAGAATTTTATTTAGGAAAAATTGGTTATTTGCCCCGAAAGTTCACATGCCTTGAATTATGTCCCCAAAGAATATTGTTCTTTAATAAATTATCCATTATGGACTTTGAAGCAGATAGAAATAAACGCTCAGGCGTTCCAGCGCTCACTAGACATGATAAGACAAAACTATCCTCGATTCATCAAATATTGGTCACACAACATTATCCTCGATTCATCAAATGTTAGTACTATCACCGCAACACAAAACTATCCTCGATTCATCAAATGTTAGTACTATCACCGCAACAATTTAGAATAATTTTGGCAGCATTGTTAATTTTTTATAGCTTATTTCGTTTGATCGTTGTTGTGCTCCTGTTTATCTCACTTCTTACGTATTTCAAAATTCACAGGAAGACTCTAACGATGTGGGCCACGGCAAGGCCGACAGGGACCGCAAGAGCCGCTTTGTTCTTAAGCGGCTAGTGAGTGGCCAGATACCTTTCCGCAGCCGCGGGGAGCTATCTTGCCCATTCTACGGCATGGTCATCACCAAGAACTTAGAGAGCATGATCCAGCACGTGGATGGCGTTGGCGTAGGCAGCAGGCAGAAGCACAAGGGCCACACCATGGCGAAGCATGCCGCCTTTGGCAGTTTCCTCGACAAGTACGTCAAGGGTGGCCTCATCCCGGTTATCGGTCCTGCTGTTGGCCCTCATGTTCTGTTTCCACAAGTTTAGTTTATGTTTGTGTTGTCCCCCTTGAGATGAAGAGAAACTGTGTGCTGTTTGAAGACTAAGTTTTTATTATGTATGGTGGAAGCTGGGCAATCATACCCAGTTGTTTAAGACTATGTTAATATGTATGGAGTTTGCTGTTGCGTTACGGGTGCACTTGTTATCTGAATTCTCATGTTGATGCACACTGCATTTGTTTACTAAATTAGATGGTTTGATGCTTTATTTTGTAGCTAAGAAAGTTTGAAGTAAGTTTGGACTACAAAAAGTTTTTGAAACCAATCTCAAACCAGAAACTTATGTACTTTACATACTGATGATCCTTCAGAATGTCTAAAAACAACCACAAACATGAAAGGCAAACTCCTTATTTCCAATACTTTTCATAAAATTTGCAAAATATTCTAAGTAAAGGATTTAATTAATATAGCTAATTCTTTCCTTGTTAGTCTCAAGATTCTATTGAGGATCTTACAGGACCTAACTATGACGACTAAGTCAGAGCAATAAAAACCAAATCAATTTCCTTGCTCTGCGCACTAAATGTAATCAATATATTTCCTTGTTTTGCCTAACGGCTAAAGCTAATCACGTCGAGCCCACAAATTAAGCTTACAACTGGGTCTAGGCCCGGCATGCAAGCATAGTCGGACCATATATATATACGCTCTCCCTCCAACAAACCCTAAAGGCATAGTTGGAGTCAGCGCCGCCATCTAAACCACCTTTGCCTAGGCCGCAGATCTGTCGAGAGAGAGGGATGGCGAAGGGCAAGATCGTTGTGGTAAAAATCTAACCTATCTAGTTTGCATGTACTAGATCTATTTGGACAAAAATGTATGGCCAATGATCTTTCAATTTTATTTTTTTGATTCGTAGTGTCCTTGGTGTTTTGACACCAAGGGTCTGCAGCCTAGGCGACAAGATCAAGTCCTTTTTCGTTCTCACCCTTGTAGAGAATTTTGAAGAAATGACGGTACTGGTTTTATTTTTTGTATTATCATCAGTCTTTCCTGTTCCACCCTTTTGTCATGAATTATAGCATCTGTTAGTTTGTCATGTAGTAAACATGTTCCATTTTTCTTCAGTTAATACCCTGCTATGCTAGAGCGAATTTCCTTAAGAAGTTTGTCATCGACTTATCGACCACGAGAATGATTTTGTGGTCGAGGTGGTTATGGAAGAAGGGTTCAAATTCAACGATGATTGTATCAACAAGGATGGCAGAACATATCTTGAAGGCCAATATTGGAGAGAATTTGCTAGAGTCTACAATCTGAATGTTGGAACGGAGCTTGTCTTCTCTACCGACACACAAGGTCCATCTACCCCTGTGACGTTGATCAACCTACCGATCACCCACCCATGTAAGTAACTGCTTATTTGAAGTACTCCCTCCGTTTACAAATATACGATGTT
The DNA here is from genome assembly GCA_023614405.1 of Avena insularis. Classification (NCBI taxonomy): domain Eukaryota; kingdom Viridiplantae; phylum Streptophyta; class Magnoliopsida; order Poales; family Poaceae; genus Avena; species Avena insularis. The sequence continues at coordinate 473,384,535 of CM042694.1, forward strand.
TACGAGTTTGTATAAAATGGATGTATATATGTAGATCCACTAAAATATTTAGGTTCACCCATTTTGCTCGGTTTCTAGTCTACTTTGTAATGTGTAGAATGTCACCGATGGAATTGTCTCTAGTTTTTTCCTTATGAAAAAAGAAGTAGTTGCTTTGTGTTTAGCACGATATTTTTTCTTATTCCTAAACAATCTTAATGTTGACGTACCTACCATGTATTAATCTTAATTTTGATTCAGTAATATTCATTTAATTAAGTATTTGAACTTGTACAACATATTACAATCTGACCCAGGATAAGAAAGGCATACTTGATGCTATGCATGCCACTGATGGAACCATAATTAACTGGAGAATGATGGAGTCAGTGGTCAGCAATGTTGACAGCATTGACACGCTGGTTGATGAACATGGAGCTGGGCCTTATCAAGTTGGAAAATGTGAGTCTCTAATCCACACATTAAGCTGGACAAATTGCCAGAAGAAAGAGCTGGTAAGTATAAGTGATCTACTTTGCTGTGCCTGTAATTTTCCGATTAACAAATGTTCACATTGTGCATGTGGACCAAACGAAACTCCATGACGCCTTGTCCCTGAAGACATGGCTGAATATGGTGATATCACAATTGTGTGTGATAAATACACAAAGGTCAAAGGGTCGTACTCAATTTCTCCTGAGGATGGCCTAGTATGCTGCGCTGGGTGGAGGGAAGTGATGTCACAGGAGGAGGATTTTCGGCGAATTGGAGACAAGATGTTTTTTATGCTGTACGTGGGACGTAAGGGGGCTTTCCTATTTGCCTTCTATGTTCCAAATGTGGAACTTTAGTAGCCTTGATCATTTTCACTATGATGGTCATGGGTCATTTGTCGACCTAATAATATGAGATGTTAAGACAATATTTTATGGTCCTTTCATTATGTGGCATTAGTATGTTTGAAGACATGGTTAAGTGTAATGGTACTATTAAATTTTTTATGAGCTGAAATATATTATACCTGTCGTTGCTGCCAATTATAGTGAAATCGTGTTAATTAAGTTCATTTCATCGGTACCTATGAATATTTTATGAGCTACAAACTTTATGCGTGCACAACTTACTAGACGAACATGTCTGTTGCGTAGGTTGTGTCATGTAAAGAAGTATCTATCTCCAGTAAATCTATTTTGCTGCTCGAAGTAAGTATGACAAAAACAAGCAAAAACATCTAGGTACGACCATATATATCATTGTAATTAATAATTTTGTGTATAACATGGTTACTGGGAATTGAATGCAACAGTCTCCATAACTAGTATCAAACAGTACAACTGCGTGCTAGTATTTTAGTAACGCATTTTCACAAGGTACTAGTCAATATCACCATCAACATCTGAAATGCTCCTCCCAAATTCATCGACAACCGGTTCCAAGTCTTCTTGTTCTTTGTCGCTCAGGTCCATATCATTGTTTACACCATTTTTCCCTGCTAGTTGTCTAACAGTCTGAGAGTCAACAAATATCACATCATCAGAGCGATCAGCCATGTCGTCTTCATGATCATCAACATATTCATCTTCCTTGTCCTCAATGTGGTGAACAATGGGATCTTCCGAGCCTAGGTCTTCCTAGTATGCACCTGCATTGCCTTCATCATCTTTTTCTGGAACATCGTATACATTCCTGTGCTTGAAAGTTTGCACCACCTTCCAAGGATCACCAAATTTTGTGTCTTCCAAGTAAAAACAAGTTTCTGCTTGGTGAGCTAATATGAAAGGGGCGTTCTTGTACCACAATACAGACGTATTGATGCTTTTAAAGTATCCATCATCCTTCATCTCCGTGGTTTTCCTACTTCCAAGGTCAAACCAATCACAGTGGAACAAGAACACGGATCTGTCGCCGTGCTTGTTTCTCGGGTACTGTAACTCAAGAACCTCCTTCATCACACCGTAGTATTCTTGATCTTGTTCATCAGAAACGGATCCTCTTGTCATTATGCCTGAGTTTTGAGTCCTCATGTTCTTCTCACGCTCGACGGAACGGAACCTAGTGCCATTTACATTGCACATAGGGTGTACAACTACACGAGCATCTGGACCAAGTGCTACTGATTTTAAATCTTCTGGAGCATTGTCCAAATTACTGACATGTTTTTTAAACCATGCAGGGAATTCTTTCTCTAGTTCCTCCTCAATGTTGTTCACACCCCTGTTCTGTAGTTGTTGTCAGAAATTCCTAAAAATCAAAAACAAATTAGTAATGGTACTGTTATAACACAAAATATTACTGAAAATTTTGAATGATTAATAAAAAGGTAAATAGACCTACCGAATATAATTTTGTGCCTCATCACAGTTCTGAAGTACATACCAAACCATACTGTCAAATTCTTTGGGAAAATACTTCAACTTGGATAGTCCTAAACCTCTGGCTCCATCTGAAAAAGTATCAAACTCTAGTGGATCAACTCTTTGTTTCTTATCTTGGTTCCTCTCAGGCTTGTTATGTCTGGTTTCTATGACATCGCCCAAAAATTTAGAGCTATGATGCAAGCACTCATCCACGATATATCCCTCAGTAATTGAACCTTCAGGCCTTGATTTGCTACGCACAGTTGATTTTAGGTACCCGAGCCTTCTTTCAACTGGATACATCCAACCATATTGAATAGGCCCCCTCTGAAGTGCCTCATTAGGTAGATGAATAGCCAGGTGAACCATTACATCAAAGAATGATGGGGGAAATAGCAGCTCAAGCTTGCAAAGAATTATGACAATTTCAACCTTCATTCGACGCAGCACAGATGCTCTTAGAGTTTTGGCACACAACTCCCTGAAAAAGTTTCCCAGTTCATCAATGGTCTCATACATCACCTTTGATGCAATCTCTCTCAGACCAGCTAGCAACACACACTTCATAAGTATGTGGCAGTCATGCGTCTTCAGACCATGCACTTTACCCCCTGGGATGTCCACACATCTTGCTAAGTTTCCAGCAAAACCGTCTGTGAACCTAGTGTTGGCCAAATACTTGCACAATTTTTGTTTGCCTTCCTTTTGAAGCGTCCACGGTGCTTTCTCCTTTGAAAAACCCTTGGCCTCAGGTTTCATCCAGAACTTCTTCCTGACATTAAATTTCTCCAAATCCATTCTACCACCAACAGTGTCCTTGTTCTTTCCATCAAGCTCAAGAAGGGTACCAAGGATATTGTCCAATTTTTTCTTCTCAATGTGCATCACATCTAGGTTGTGAACAAACTTCAATCTTGACCAGTATGGCAGATCATATAAGCTGATCTTGAGGTGCCAGGTTGGCTCACCAGTCATGCCACGCTTTCTCTTCCTAGTTGATGGATTTTTCCCTGGCCTGTAATCTTGAACTCTCTCTACCCTCTCCTCTCTTTCTGCAAGTGTGAAACTTGTTGGTGCATCCTTAGGTTCAGGTTTTCCATTGAAGGCTCTGATACTCCTCCACTTGTGATCGTGAGGCAGAAATCGACGATGACCAATATAACCAATTTTATTATGCAAAGACTCGTAGCAAGGATCCTTATCGCAGTGCGCACATGCGAAAAACCCTCTTGTGCTACGGCCTGACATCGTGGCATATCCAGGATAGTCATGAATCGACCAAAGAAACACAGCATGCGACGGAAACTCTCTACCTGTGCATGCATCATATGTGCCCACGCCACTCCATAGCTTCATCATATCTTTTATCAATGGCTGCATAAATACATGAAAATCCTTTCCTGGTGATTTTTTTCCAGGGATTAGCAATGACGTCATGAAGTTGGATTGGTCCACACACATCCATGGTGGGAAGTTGTATGGAATGACAAAAACTGGCCACATACTGTATGAACTACTCATGTTTCCGTATGGGTTGAATCCATCTGTCGCAATACCAAGCCTTATGTTACGGGCATCTGAAGCAAACCATCCAAACTCCTTGTCAAAGTGCTTCCATGCTTCACCATCAGCTGGGTGCCTCAAAATACCCGGTTGTGCAACCCTCTTCTCCTTGTGCCACTTGGTGTTCATGACACTTCCTTGGAAACAAAAAATCTCTGTAACCTTGGGATTATAGGAAAGTATCGAAGCACCTTGTGGGGAATCTTTCTCTTTGATTCCGGGTCTTTCCACCTTGAAAATCCACACTCGGGACAATGAGTTTTTTTGGCATGGTCTCCCCAAAACAGAGCACAGTCATACTTGTAAACATGAATTGTGTCATAACCAAGCCCAACCTCAGAAAGAACACTCTTAGCTTCAGCATAGGACTTGATAAAATTCACTTTTGGCAAAGCAGCACATAAGATAGACATAAATTGATCAAAAGCTCTATTTGTGACCCGGTTGTATGATTTCACATAAAGCATATTCATAATGAATGAAAACCTCGTCTCAGTGGTGCATCCCTCGTGAAGCTCTTTCTTAGCTTCTTCGATGAGGTTCGCATAGAAATTAGTGTCACTTGGGCCTCTGTCACCAGAATCATGCAGCTCATCTAACATCTTGTCAACATGATCATTATGATTCTCATTTCCATCATCATAATCATCATCTTCATCGCTTTGATACAAACTATGATCATAGTTTTCATCAGGACCATCATCTTCTCCATGACAACTCCACTTTGTGTACGAAACGGCCATACCATTAACGTGTAAGTGATACTCAACAGTGTCCTAAGTCTGCTGCGTAATATTAAGGCATTTTTGACATGGGCACAACATTGATGCACCTTCGTTGCAGTTTGCGCGCGCAAACTCCATAAACTCGCGGACACCTTGTATGTAAAAAGGGGTGAACTTGCCCCCATGAGTAATCCACTGTCGATCCATCGCCTACAAAAATATATATAATGTGTTCCACTCGAGTCATGATGCCATTCAATTTGTACTAATCCATGTGAAAATTGTTTACCAAAGTCCAAATAAATCACAATGTGTAACATAAACACCAATCCCAATCAATTTCATAACAGATCTCAAAGGAACTCACATGTGCTTCCTATCGCCGTGCGCCGGCCTGCCGCGAATCCTCGCTAGCTGGGATCGTGATCGATCGTCATGATCGCGTAGGCGCAAGTCGCCAGGACTTGTAGATGAAGGGCCAGCGAATGTCGTGATCGCCTGGACAAGGGATACCCTTGACGACGCTCGTTCGCAAGAACAGAGAAGAAAACTGTTTGGAAGATCGCACAAGTCCTAACTATAACGATCCGTGTTTGTACATGCCACGTACTTCACATAGAGTTTACAAAATGGTAGGCCAATCAAACAATTCAAAAACCGAACGGTAGCCCAGCGGTAACGAAACGTTTTACTTTGTACTAGGTCCTCAGTTCGAAACCCATCTTTGCCCTTTTATCGTTTTTAACACAATTGCTAACTCGTTGGTCCCACGAACAATCGGTGATGGCTTAATCTACGACGCTCTAAAATCCGCCGTGCGGATAATCGGTGACGGTTTGCCGTGACGCGAAACGCGACCGTCACGCATTATCAAGCATACGTGACGCCCAAAACTAATCCGTCACCTATGGTTACTTTCGGTGACGGTTCTGAATTTTGTCACCAGGCAATTCGTCACCGATTCTAGGATCTGTTGTAGTGATTGCTGTAACAATTGCGTTGAATCTTGCATAGTTCATAGGGCAAACTTTCCCGGTGTTGATTACTCTTTGTAGTTGATGCTATTGAGTAAACCATTGAATTATTGTTTATGTTCAGATTATTATACATCATTATTCCATCTCTGATCATGATCCATATGATGTCTTGTGAGTAGTTCGTTTTGTTCTTGAGGACATGGGAGAAGTCTTGTTGTTAGTAGTGGATTTGCGTTGAGAAAGATTCAATAGATTGTTATTTAAGTTGTGGTGTACTTCTTCTAGTGGTGTCATATGAACGTCGACTACATGACACTTCACCTATATGGGCCTAGGGGAATGCATTGTGTATTTGGCTACTAATCGTAGGGGTTGCCGGAGTGACCGAAACCTAAACCCCCGTTAGGAAACTATTGCACAAGGGACGTAAGGGTCTTAGAGTTTAAAGCTGTGGTTAGGTTTCTACCTTAATTACTTTCTTGTACTTACGGATGTTTGCATGGGGTATAATCACAAGTATGTATTAGTCTTGGATGGGGCGGTACATTAGCATAGATTCACCCACACAACACTTAGCAAGCTAAAGAAGATTAATCAACTATATGAAGCGAAAGCACTTGACAGTCTTCCCATGTGTCCTCGAGAACGTTTGGTCATCTTAAGTAATACAACCGGCTTGTCCTTTGCTGCATAAAGGATTGGGCCACTTGCTGCATTTATTCCTACTGTCTTTTATTTACTCGTACTTTGTTTACTTGCTTTATCGAAAAACACTAAAAATCCGTTTGCTAAGTACTTGCAGAGAATTGCTGATCCATACAACTAGCCAACACCTTTTGCTCCTCGTTGGGTTCGACACTCTTACTTATCGAAAATACTGCGATACACCCCCTATACTTGTGGGTCATCAACAACATCTGATGGCGCCATAGAATTTCCAGAACATTTTACAGTTTTGCGCTACACTACCCATCCTACTCCGGTTCAAAAACATCATTAAGCTCTATTGTCCTCCCACTTAAACCTTTAGTGAGAAATTCCTTCTCAAGAAACACTCCTCCTCGTGCGACAAAATCTTGCGTTCAGTTTTGTGGTAAAAGAAATACCCAACAATTTCTTTGGGATAACCTACAAATACATAGTTGTTCGACTTGGGATCTAGCTTGTTTGGTTGTAAACGTTTTACATAAACCTCGTATACCCAAATTTTAAGAAATGATAAGTTGGGTTTGTTGCCAAACCACAATTCATATGGTGTCGTTTCAATGGACTTTGATGGTGCTCTATTAAGTGTAAAAGCCACAGTCTCTAAAGCATATCCCCAAATCAGCAAAGGGAGATCAATCAATGACATCATAGATCTCACCATGCCCTACAAAGTTTGACTACGATGCTTCGACACTCCATTATGTTGGGGTGTTCTGGGAGGAGTAAGCTGTGAAACGATTCCATGCGCTCTAAGATGTTTGCTGAACTCATGACTCAAATATTCACCTCCATGGTCCGACCGTAGAAAATTTATTTTGTTGCCATGTTGATTCTCTACTTCATTCTAAAATTCCTTGAACTTTTCAAACGTTTCAGACTTATGCTTCATAAGATAAATATAACCATAACGACTCAAGTCATCAGTGAAGGTTATAAAGTAGAGGAATCCACCGTGTGCGGGTATACCCATCAAATCGCATACATCAATATGTATTATTTCCAACAAGTCACTCACCCGTTCAAAATATCCATTGAACGGTGATTTGTCCATCTTACCCGTCAAACATGCTTCACATATATATAAATATTCAAAATCCAATGAACTCAAAAGTCCATCATTAAGGAGTTGCTCCACGTGTTTATGTCTAATGTGACCCAATCGGTAGTTCCACAAATATGTGGTATTCAAATCACTAGTCTTTTGATGTTTAGCCATAGTGTTATGGACGTGTGTATCACAATCAAGATCGATAATAGACATCCCACTCTTCACGGGAGCATGTGCATAGAAGGCATTATTCATATAAATTGAATAACTATTATTCTCTGATTTAAATGAATAACCTTCTTATAATATGTAATATCCTGATATAATATTCTTACATAATGTAGGTACTAAGTAGCAATTACTAAGTTCTAATATCAATCCTGACGGTAGATGTAAATGTCAAATACCGAATAGTTACTCTTAGGACCTTGCAAGTAAACATCAATAACATGTATATCTGATATACCTGAGATGGACGATCCAGTCTTCTTATTCCCTGCTAAGTACTTTAGGCAGTTCCTCTTCTAGTGACCCTTCTCCTTATAGAAGAAACACAAAGCATCTGGGGCTGGACCAGGCTTGGGCACCTTGCCCTTGTTAGGGGCGCGACATGCCTCAGTCCTCTTCTTATTGTTGCCCCCAGACTTCTTCTTGAAGTGAGTATTTTTATTCACCATCATCACATGATTAGTATTCTTATGTATGTACTTTTTAGCCACCTTCAACATCGCGAACAGTTCAGCCAATGTATTGTTCATCCCATGCATGTTGAAATTCATGACAAACCCAACAAAGCTTGGTGGGAGTAATTTCAGGATTATGTCGGTTACCAGTTCAGTAGGAAAGGAAACGCCTAGAGCTTCCAACCTTTGAACGTACCCGTGTAACTTGATTACATGATCACTAATCGAGTCTCCTTCTAAAATAATATGCTCGGGAGGCAATAATAAAGTGGTTATTATCTTATTCCATGTTTATGATAAATGATTATTTCTTATGCTATAATTGTGTTAATCAGAAACGTTAATACATGTGTGATTTATAAACAAAAGAAAAGGTTCCTAGTAATGCCTCTCTTAATACTAGCTTGTTGAATTAATATTAGGGTCATATCATCGGAGAATGATATGATCTATAGTCACCCAAAGTAGATGTAGCAATATGATCATGTCCTCAAGTTTATATTGCTATCACACTCGTAGTAACTGAATGTCCTTAGACCATGAGATCACGTTAATCACTTTCACCGGAAAGGTACTTTGATTACATCAAACATCACTTCGTAACTGGGTGATTATAAAGGTATCTTCGAGTACTTGGAAAGTTTTATTTGAGGATCATGGATCAAGAGTGGGATTTGTCCATCCGGATGATGGAGAGATATACTTAGGGCCCATTAAGTGATATCACATTGACATAGCTTGCAAGCAAGTGATTTGATCAGGAATGTTATATCACAGGAACGAGAAAAAGAGTACTTGTCAGGAACGAGATTAAACTAGGTATGGATGGTACCGAGTGATCGATTCTCGGACAAGTAAATAATCACGAGACAAAATGAATTTGATTACATCGAAAAAGGTTCAGACGATCATTGGATTTTCGTGGAACTAGTGGGAGTCATTATGGATCTCCAGATCCTGCTAATGACTATTGATCGGAGAAAGTCTCGATCATCTCTACATAGTTATCGAACCCATAGGGATACGCACTTAAGGTTAGTCGACGCAATTAAGTGGATATGGAACACATGAGAAGATAATGGACATCGCAGGAATTTGTTCTGTCGAATCTGCCAAAATGGTTTCGGGGTATTGAAACAAAGGAAGGGATCAAAATGTTAATGTGTTCATTAAATGAAGTGTTCATTAAATGAAGTACTCATTAAATGAAGTGTTCATTAAATGAAGTACTCATTAAATGAAGTGTTCATTAAATGAAGTACTCATTAAATGAAGTGTTCATTAAATTGTGTTGCATTAACCCAAGAGAATTAAAGTGCTTTAATGGAAAGACCTTTGATTTTTAAGTGGGAATTAATGGAATTATGGTGACCCTTTGATTTGTGTGAGTGGAGACTCCACTACCATCAAGAGGGGAGAGGTGTGGGCACCACTAGGGATTGGTTTATGGCCTTTGGGCGCAGCCCCCTCTCCTATAAAAGGAGGACGTGGAGACCTCCTAAAAACACATCATTCCATCTCTCTCATATGCCCTTTGGTTGGCATCTTCCTCCCCTTTCTAGCCTTGTCCATTGCCACGAGCGAGTTTCTTAGGAGAAGCCCTGCTCAAGATTCTCTCTACCACCATCATCACCATGTCGTAGTGTTGATGGAGTTCCCGGGGATCCGCTACTTCCGCTGCCCGGCTAGAGCGAGGGTTCGGGAGTCATCGGCATACCGTACGTGTGACCGATTACGGAGGCACTACCTCTTGTGGCGCTGATCATCTTCATGTCCTTGAGGACGGTCGTGTACACTCTATACCATCCATGTTTGTTTGCAGGAAATTTATCCTGCGTTACGGTCTTCGTGGGTGATCTTGAGGACAGTCGTGAGTCCATCTAAAACCGTTACATGTACCTCCCAGATATGATCTTGGTGGTTGCAACCGTAGATTTTTTTGTTTTCTATGCAACGAATGCCATCAGTGGTATCAGAGCTATGTCTATGCATAGATGCTTTGTATGGTCAGAACACATATGAATATGTGGGCACTGATGATCATATTATTACATCCTTCATGTATTTTGGATATTGGTGGCATAGTGGGATGAAGCGTCCCGAACAAACTTAACATGTCCTCGCACATGAGACATGTTCCATGCTTGACATGCAACTAGTTTTGCATAAGTGGATAGTGGGTGTCTATCTCTCCCACTATAGTTGGTATCTGATTTACAACGGGTTGCTAATAATTTGATTATCATTGTTGTGGTTCCTTGTTCGTAGGTAAGATCGATTATATCTTCGAAAGCCCAAATACACATAAAATATGCAAAAGATAAATTAGAAGCGTCTAGTTTTATTTTGCTGGGCTTGTGTCATGATATGGTAAATGTTATAATTTTAGTATGGTGAGATACTCTTGGGAATTATAACAAAGTGGAAGCGCCATAGAGCATGGCGCTACACAAATGGAATGATAGAGATCATACCATGATGCACACGATAGTGATCAAGTGCAAGAACCATATAATATCACTTTTATATATGATGTTATTTTGCATCTTATGTATGCTTATGTTTAGCTTAGAACTTGGCGGTAGCATTATAGGATGATCCCTCCTACTAAATATCGAGAAAATAATATGTTCTTCCTTAGTATGCACCATTAAGAAAGTTCGTCGTTAAGAAGCACCACGTCATGATCGGGTGTGATAGACTCTATGTTCGCATACAACGGGTGTAAGACAGTTTTACACACGCGAGTACTAAGGTTCTTATTTGGCGAGCCTAGCATGTCAAAACATGGACTCGAAACATGAACCGAAAGGTAAAGAACGAGTCATATGGATGATATGATGCCCATATGATGCTCGCCATTAGAGTTGCGCCACCACTCGTGATGATCGGTCGTGGCATAGTGAATTTGGTTCGTGTAATCACTAAAAATAACTAGAGGGATGTCGTTTTTGAGTGAGAGTTCACATAGTAATATGATTAAAGTTGAACTTAATTTATCATAAATTGAATCGAAGTAAATTTGTATTGTTCGTTGTAGTTACTGACATTCGTTTACTACCTTGTGTTTAGCTATGATTGAGATAATATAATATAGGATTCTGGATTTTTTACTTTACGAGCTGGTATCGTATTGTTTTATGAGTGTCAGTATAAAGTTTAAAGTACTATTATAAACTGTCAGCAAAACCTCACTTACTCCTTGAAATTCAATAAGTTGTATTGAATCAAGAGTAACAAATTCCAGCGTTAGTATCTAAGTATCATGCTTGCCTCTATGATTCTTGATATTGAAAATTGTTTTAATATCAATGTTATCTAGGATCTGAAAATTGTTTCAGTAACCGTCATTTGTAGAAGATATTATGATATTTTAAATATTGTTTGGTTGCAATATGATAGAATATAATTTTTAGTAAGATACATGTTATCATATTGTATGAGAATTTGCAAAGGTTGGAGATACTAGGCATCCTGATCTCCCAAAAAGGTTTTGGGAACTAATATTATATTCGCGATTCACCTTTATAAGCTATAGTAGCTTGATCATGAAAGTTGTCATGATAAGGATGTATAAAAGGTGTAGGTAAAATGTTTACTACATTAAAAGGATTACTAAAAGGAATGAAATTTGAAAGAACACCAAACATTTGATGATGGTGATCAACTTCAAAGTGCAAGTCCAAAGGTATTAGTATTTGACTATACACGCTTTGGACTATGTGTTATATGTATGGCACAAATATTGATGTTGATAGATTATTTTAAGAAGGAAAGGTAATGTTGAAAGATAATCTCGTAAATATTTGGTAGAAAGAAAAAGGACTAGAAAAGTCCAGCTTAGGTATATAGATGATATACACACTATGGGTGTATTCTTTGCTTGTTAAACAATGTGATTCTTGGGTATTGGATACCGAATTTGTTGGTATGAAGTGTCATATAGAACAAAACAATTCATGAACTACAATGGCCTAAGTAACTAGTAAGAGAATATGTGATGATGTTCATTGAAAACAAATAAGGTGTTATTGTGTTTTTCGTTGACATCAAAGCTTGCCTTCAAGATTTGTATCAATAATTGTTAGTTTGTTCCGGTATTATGAGAATAATGGTTATTCAAATAATTATCTTATTCCATAAAAGATGGATAAACTTTTACAAATCTAGTTGGATAAATCACGTCCATAAACACTGATGTTAAAAAGTTGCAAGACGAATGATTGGAATATCACTTTTGAGTGACATCACCGTTTAAATTATATTGTAAAGAAAACAAGAAGAAAACTCCATGTTACTGAATTTTTGTAGTCTTTTTGAATTTTATCAATTGACCCATGTGAAACTTTCCTGGAGATAATTAAAACCTCGTTCATGGGCCAAAGAAGAACGAGCGAATAACCTATTGGACATAGTGCATGTTGATGTATATTGTACATTATGTGTAGTCGTGAGCGATGGATTTAAACTTCATATGCTTTCTCCAAAATTTGAGTAAATACATGTGTATATTTACTTAATAGGGTGAAGTGATTTCAGGATGAAGTGGAAAATCATTGTAACAAGAAAATAAAGAATTTGTGATTGGATCATAAAGGAAGATATTTGAGTTACAAGTTTAGCAAAACACCTAAGATTTGCGGAATCATTTCATTGACTTGCGTTTCTGGAAACACCATAGGAGTATGGAGTGTTCACGAAATGTGATCAAACCATGTTTGACATGGTAGGATCAATGGTGTTATTTATAAAATTTCCATTATATTTTAAAGATTAAGCTTTAGTGACTACCGCTTTTATACTGAAAAGAGCTCCATCATGATCCATTGAAATTACACCATATGAGTTATGGTTTGGGATAAAACCCAAGTTGTCTTTTCTTAAATTTTGGTATGCTAGGAATAAGTAAAAAAATTACAACCAAAATTGGATGAGCGTGTATTTGTAGGTCATTCCAAATAACCATTGGGTATTCCTCCATAGAACCAAAGTCAAAAGTGGTTGTCGCTTAGAACATCAAGTTTATTGAGGAGGAAATTTTCGTGAAAAGTTAAGTGGGAGGACAATAGAACTTTGATAATGTTATTGAACCTAAGCTATATGTGATGAGTTGCGCAGCGCCGAAAAGTATCCCGGAGACAACCATATGTCTCATAGCTCAAGTGCCTCAAAAGTTGTGGTTACAGTGATCTAAGTTCCTATTGAACCGCATAGGTCGGGTAAATAATCAAATAGTAAGATTTGAGATTAAATCATTATTGTTTGACAATGATGAACTAATTACATGCAAAGAAGCGATGATGGGCCCTGACTCCATCAAATGGCTAGAAGCCATAAAATCCGTGATAGTTCCATACATGATAAACCAAGTTATTATACTTGGAAGACACTCCGGAAAGGTGTGAAGCCTATCGGTTTTATTTGGATCTATAAAGAAACATACATGGATGTTTCACATCTATGAAATAGTCGACATGTCGGTAAAGAGTTGACGACAATGTTCAAAGAGTTCAATACGATAAGATTCAATCTTTCGTAGCGATATTTAGTCTGGATAGATTAGTGTAGCAACCACTACATATGTTAATTGTTGTATATGCTAGTTGAACAAACAAAACAATATTCTTCTAATAGAATGGTTACCTAGGATATGTACGTGACATGGTCAGAGGGGCTTTGTTAAATCAAAGGATGTGAAAAAGGCATGCAAACTTCAATAGTTGAAATAATCATCACGAAGTTGGAATCTTCACCATGATGAAATTGTTAAAAGGTTCAGTTTCATTGGAGATGATGAATATGCTTGCATTTGCAAAAAATTAATTCGGAGCACTGAGACATATTTCTAATACATTGTGTATAAGACATATTGTTGATTGTAAATGATGTATCTTTTATTGACACAAGTTAAGGATTTCAATTAAGTTAGATTTAAATGAAAGATTTGCGCGAAAACCGAATATTAGGCATCAATTTGGATAGATTGAGAGACGCTAATATGGTTATGCCAAATAGACATAGATGAAATATTGAATGAGTTCAATATGGAAACGACGAGAAAGGTTCTTGCCACATGGAAAAAGGTTGATAATCAAGATTCAAGTGTTTTGACACTTGGCGAGTAAAATCACATGGATATCTTGATAATCAAGATTCAAGTGTTTTTGACACTTGGCGAGTAAACTCACATGGATATCTTGATAAACGAGATTCAAGTGTTTTGACAATTGGTGAGTGAAATCACATGAATGTCTTAATCAATCATTCTGTGATATGTACATAACCAAATATGTCCTATGCTCTAAATGTTATGAGCATAGACCAAGGTGACTCATAAGATGATCATTATATGATAGTAAGGATATTATTATGATCTTTGGAAGAACTAAGAATATATTTTGTATATATAAGTGACAGATAGTTCATTGTAAAGTGTTACATTGACACTATATAGATAATTCATTGTAAAGTGTTACATTGACACTATACAGATAGTTCATTGTATTACATTGGCACTATACAGATAGTTCATTGTAAAGTGTTACATTGGTACTAGTTTTGTCACAAGATACAAGTTAAGTTTATATCAATTTAGGCTATAGATTAAGGTGTCACAATGTAATGGAAGGAAGTTCCATGATGGATTTGGATAAGATCTAAAAGGTTAAGGACATTGTGATGGATACTATAATGAAAGGTAAGTATAATACTGCTATGATAGCAACAAAGAAACTAGGTGTGGTTTCATGGGCTAGTACTATGCAGATATATTGTATGACAATTATATCAACATGTTTTGAACCCCAAGGAACTAAGGTCTCAACAAATTTATACAAAGCCATCTCCATAGAGAATGAGTGATGCGTAGAGACCTGAAAGTGTCAGATCTGGGGATTATATTTACCACTAGCAAACGCGTATATACAACACCAAAGTGCCATAGGTGTTGAATGTGCAAGTTTTTTCAAACTAGATTATTGATTCTAGTGCAAGTGGGTGACTGAAAGGAATATGCTCGAGAGGCAATAATAAAGTGATTATCATCTTATTCCATGTTATGATAAATGTTTATTTCTCATGATATAATTGTGTTAACCGGAAACGTTAATACATGTGTGATTTATAAACAAAGGAAAAGGTTCATAGTAATGCCTATCTTAATACTAGCTTGTTGATTAACTAATGATCACAGGTTTCCTGATCATGAACATTGGACGTTGTTAATAATAGGGTCATATCATTGGAGAATGATATGATGAACAGTCAGCCGAAGTAGATGTAGCAATACGATCATGTCCTCAAGTTTATATTGCTATCACAGTCGTAGTAACTCAATGTCTTTAGACCATGAGATCACATCAATCACTTTCACCAGAAAGGTACTTTGATTACATCAAACATCACTTCATAACTGGGTGATTATAAAGGTGTCATTGGGTACTTGGAAAGTGTTAGTTTAGCCACATGGATCAAGAGTGAGATTTTTCCATCCGGATGACAAAGAGATATACTCACGGCCCTCTCGGTGATATGACATTGACATAGCTTGCAAACAAGTGATTTGATCACTAGAATGTTATATCATAGGAACGGGAAAAAATAGTACTTGGCGGGAACGAGATTAAGATAGGTATGGATGATACCGAGTGATCGAATCTCGGACAAGTAAAATATCACGAGAAAAGGAATTTGAATACAACGAAAAAGGTTCAGATGATCATTGGATTTTCGTGGAACTAGTGGGAGTCATTATGGATCTCTAGATCCCGCTAATTATTATTGATCGAAGAAAGTCTCGGTCATGTCTACATAGTTCTCGAACCCGTAGGGAGACACACTTAAGGTTATTCGAGGCAAGTAAGTGGATAGGGAACACATGAGAAGATAATGGACATCACAGGAATTTGTTCTGTCAAATCTGCCGAAATGGTTTCGGGGTATCAAAACAAAGGAATGGATAAAAATGTTAATGTGTTCATTAAATGAAGTGTTCATTAAATGAAGTGTTCATTAAATGAAGTGTTCATGAAATTAAGTACTCATTAAATGAAGTACTCATTAAATGAAGTGTTCATTAAATTGAGTTGCATTAAACATAGAGAATTAAAGTGCTTTAATGGAAAGACCTTTGATTTTTGAGTGGGAATTAATGGAATTATGGTGACCCTTTGATTTGTGTGAGTGGAGACTCCACTACCATCAAGGGGGGAGATGTGGGGGCACCAATAGGGATTGGTTTATGGCCTTTGGGAGCAGCCCCCTCTCCTATAAAAGGAGGAGGTGGAGACCCCCTCAAAACACATCATTCCATCTCTATCATATGCCCTTTGGTTGGCATCTTCCTCCCCTTGCTAGCCTTGTCCATTGCCACGAGCGAGGTGCTTAGGCGAAGCCATGATCAAGATCCTCTCCACCACCATCACCACCATGTCGTAGTGTTGGCGGAGTTCCCGGGAATTCGCTACTTCCGCTGCCTGGCTGGAGCGAGGGTTCAGGAGTCGTCGGCACACCATACGTGTGGCCGATTACAGAGGCGTCGCCTCTTATGGTGTTGATCGCCTGTGCGTCCTTGAGGACGGTCATGTACACTCTACACCATCCACATTTGTTTGTGGGAACGTTATCCCGCGTTACAGTTTTTGAGGATGAGTCCATTCTGAAACCGTTACATGTATCTCCTAGATATGATCTTGGTGGTTGCAACCATAGGATTTTTTTGTTTTCTATGCAACAAACCCCATCACCTTCTGCCATCTTGTAATCGAGTAGAGCTTGAGATATGTCATATCTTTCATCTCATGCTTGCTTCTCAAACATTCCCCTCAATTCAGAAATTGTTTCATACGAACCTCAGTCTTCAAACCTCCTTTGAAGATCTGGTCCCATTGCAGCAAGCAGGGCACATTGGACATCGATATAGTCATCACTACATGACTGAAAGACATTATACACATCTTATATTGCATTTTAAGCAGGAGCATCACCAAGAGTTGCTTCCAAGACATAGTCTTTATTTCTTAGCACCTTTCAGAACTATCCTCACATTGCGGTACCGGTCCACAAAGTTTGTTCCAGATTCATGCAATTTCTCTTTCTCTAATATACCAGCTAAAGGGAAATTGTTGTGTGTCATTGATCTACAAACAAGTGCAAATTCATTTAGACATTCTTTCAAAATCAATGAACTTAACAAATTAACAACTTTAATTCAAAGATTAGCTCGCACTAAAATCAATATC
The DNA here is from genome assembly GCA_023614405.1 of Avena insularis. NCBI lineage: Eukaryota > Viridiplantae > Streptophyta > Magnoliopsida > Poales > Poaceae > Avena > Avena insularis. Next base: position 473,401,814 of record CM042694.1, read on the forward strand.
CCTCATAATTGATACTTAGTGATTCAAGATACACGTCTTGCTTTCCCAACACCAATGTTACATAGCATGCCAGAGGAGCAAAGACCGGTAGGTACTCATACCAATCACACCAACATATGATTCTTGTTAATCTTTCGATTCTTGTGTCCCATAGTCTAGACATTCTAGGTAGTATGTCAAGTGAACCTTAGTACACCAACAGTGCGATAGTTTCGCAACCACATTATGAACGTCACTAGGTGCTCCCATGTTACATGACCCACACTAGTTCAAAACCCATGTTATGTGGAGCCTAACCAAGGGGAACACATTATAACTTGATAATTTTATTGAGATATCACCCTATTTATTACGACTACCACGCAACAAATAAAGTGCATAAAAGGATTAACATCACATACAATTCATATAGTGATATGGTATAACACTTCACGCCAATGATCTCCATCATCAACGTCTTCCGATGCCATGTACTCCTGCATGCTCCTTGAGCATAGCATCGAGGTCCATTGTTGCTTGATCATCATTGCCATGTCTTGCTTTTACAACTATTTCTACTCTTAGCTAATAAATTAAAGTAAAAACAACTATGGATATTACAATAATAATATGACAATCATCGCGGCTCCAACCACTCATGCCCAACGAGATTACAACATAACACAACACATACATCACATTGTAAACTTCAGCTATACCACATCACTTCCCTACAAAAACAAGTTAGATGCCTCTAACATTCTTTGCTAGATTACGAGGCTCTATGGTTACGTAGAGATCCGTTCTTTTACCTACATGGTAAGAAAGCATCATGAATCAATTTTTTGTTTTTTAACTTACTGGGGGCATGTCCCCATTGCACTATAAATAGTACAGTAGCTTCACCAAACTTCGTCTATACGCGTCACCCTCGTGCGGACTTCATCAAATCCACAAAAACCTAATGTACAAAATATCTTTCTCGACTATTGCGGAAAAGCTGACACACGATAAAGTTGTTTCGTTCACCCGAATTACACTTCACGAACCAATCTCAATCCAAAGATTATGAAGTTGGCTCGGTCCAGTAATCATGCAATACCACCAAGATCAAAATTGCAACAATTGGGTAGCAAAAACAAGATCAATAATGCCATAATTTGATGATTCCTCTATCCGTACCTGTGCCTACGCATAAACCGCTCTAATACCACTATTGGGGAACCCTCTATGCAAAATAAAATTTGCTAACGCATAACTAAGATCCAATGTGAGGCAAAAGGTAATGGATCATACCCTCGAAGATTGAAGTTTGTTGATGACGAGGTTGGTCGTGCAAAGATCCCCGCAACAAGCATTAGAGAGTCGCAAGGAGATGTATTATCCCATGGACGGCTCCAACAATCAAATGCTCCAAGCGCCACATCTCCACTAGTATCCACATGTGCAACAAGAACGACACCACATCAAAGTGATCAAGCTCACAAACAAAGCATGAACATGTCGATGAAGATCCAACATCACTTCATCGTCCAACTAGATTAGATCTAGTTGGAGGTAGTAGACGAGCAACACTCTGGCGTGAAGAAGAAGAAGTTCCTCGTGAAGACGATGTCAACGCGAAGAAGAGGTGGAAGTCGGGCTCCAAGATGCCAGGGTGGTGACAACCGCCGGCAACGGTGGCCAGCGGCAGATGGCGGCATGGTGGCGAGTGGCGGCGGCGGTGGCGCGTGGGCAGGGCTAGTGCATGGTTCTCCAAAACACATGGCCTTTACCTTTGGCCCTGCCCCCATATATATATGTGCGGAAAGCCTCTCTCAAAGAGAGGGAGTAGAAGTAGGACTCCAAGTCCTAGTAGGACTCCTCCTTCCTTTCCTGAACACACACATAGAGAGAGTAGGAGTAGGACTTCATGTCCCGGTAGGACTCTTCATACCTCCTCCAACTCTACTAGGGAGGGAGTACGAGTCCCAGAGGGACTCCTCCCACCCCCACCACCTCTCCCCCATCCGCCAGCCTAGGGGAAGCCCTAGCCGAGTTGGCCAGGGTTCCCCTTTCCCTTGCATGCACGGCTCGGTGGGCCCCATGTGGCCCCTCTAGCCCATGGTGCACCCACCGTGATAATTACTTTTAATTATGAATATTTATTCTGAAGCCTTCCAAAAAAATCTGAACTCCTTCGAATTAATTCCAGAACCTTCCTAAAATATTCCTAATGTCTTCCATAATATGTCTAGAACAATTCCATCCATTCTTGGTGATATCCCGAACACCTCCAAAATATTCCAAGACACTCTGAAACACCCTTTCGAGATTACTTCATTCAAATATCGTAATTGTACTCATGTTCTAAATGTTGATAACGTCTCTAGTGTGTGACCCAGTGGGTTCGGATATTCACGGACATGTTCGGAACTCTTTCTATGACAATGATTACTATTAGTGTCTTGATACACGTAGTAATCCTCGCAAATAACATGAACATATTTATTGTGTGAACCGTAGTATTATATCTGATACATATCATATTGCTTTGTCGATACTTTACATTGCCCGAGATGAAACACTAGGTTATTCTCTTTATCTGGCATGTACTCTTTAGTCATACCATACTATTGATGTTCATGTGGTCAAAAACTTTATCACGTCTCTGGCCAGACGATGACGAACATCATAGCACATGAGTGGGCCCAAAGTGTATCTCTCCATCGCCAGGAGTAGCAATTCCCGCAAGCACACCATCTGAATAATTGGCGTACCATCCGGTAAGAACTAAGACCGACTTTATGATTACTCATGTTCGGAGCAATGTTTGTAGAATCCTTCCACATCCAACATATTGTACCCAAGTTCACATGTGTCTCGCGGTCAAACGAACTTCACTAAAGGTAATACATTGTTTATGTGAAACTACTGAAGACAAATATTGACGATGTGTTTCACGGTATATCATGTTGGGTATATAAATCGTCATTGTTCTTCAAACAAATCATATCTCATATATCATTGGCAACTCCACAACACTTTTTTGGTGGGAGACTACAACTTTTATCGCTTTGCGGAGAATCAGAATAGGGAGGGAGCTAATATGGCTGATATTGCAACCTTCAAAGAAATTATTAGCTACTTAGGCCTAATTGAGCTGCCTATCAAGGGGAGATCATTTACTTGGAGTAATATGCAGAATGATCCTTTGCTTGTCTAGCTTGATTGGTTTTTCACTTCCATCGCTTGGACTTTAAAATTCCCTAACACTCTGGTTAATCCCCTTGCTAGATCAATCTCTGACCATGTGCCTTGTCTTGTCTCTATTCGCACCACGATCCTGAAAGCCAAAGTGTTTCATTTTGAAAATCATTGGATTAGACTGCCTAGTTTTCTTGAGGTGGTCAAAACTATTTGGAATATCCATTGTCTTGGGCATGCAGCCAATTGTCTATCATCCAAGATTAAACTATTGAGGAAAGGTTTGAAAAATTGGAGTGCTAGCTTCCAAGTATTGAGTGTGCTGATAGATAATTGCAATAAGGTAATTATGGGGCTCGACAACTTTAAGGAAGAGAGACCTTTGCATGTCTCTAAATGGAATTTTTGCAATATTGTCAAGCATAGATTGCAACATCTACTGCTTTGTAAACATGATTACTAGAAGAAAAGGTGTACTGCCCAGATGGGCTCGGCTTGGTGATGAGAACACTTCCTTCTTTCATTCCATGGTCACTATTAGATTCAGGAAGAACACCATCTCATCTCTGGTCCGATAAGATGGATCTGTTGCTACGGATCATTAGGAAAAAGTTGGATTGCTTTGGCACTCGTTCAAAAACACACTAGGTGTGTTCCTTCCCATCTCTCCTCATTTTAACTTTGCCCATTACTTTTCTTATATAGAAGGAATTGAGGATTTTTCACGCCCCTTTAAGAATGATGAGATTAATCAAGTAGTGGCTCATATGTCGAGTGATAAATCACCTGATCCTGATGGGTGTTCTGGTCTCTTTCTAAAGATATGTTGGTCAGTGATCAAATATGACTTCTATAGGCTGTGTCAGGAGTTTTGGGATGGCATGATCAACTTGCAGAGCACTAACGACTCTTTTATCATGCTGATTCCCAAAATTCTATATCCTACTGGTCCTAATGATTTTCGTCCAATATTGCAGCTTAATATTTGCTTGAAATTGATCACCAAAATTCTTACTAATCGCCTTCAGGATAAGATCCTCAAGCTGGTTCACATTAATTAGTATGGTTTCTTGAAGTCTAGGAACATTAATCAGTATTGTTTATGGTTATGGTTGTCATGGAGAAGTTAGTTTTGGGGTGACCACAAACTCATTGGAATAAGTACCCCTTGCGGTAGAACAAAATATGCATACCAAATAAGATGACGACAAAAACCCTCTAAGTAGGGGTACTAACGCTAAGATAAGGGCCAAAACCCTTCTAAAGAAAAAGAGAAAAAGTGAGAGAGCTAGTAGGCAGGCAAAGTTATGAAAATTATAAATGTATCAAAGGAAATAAAGAAAAATGATAATATATAGGTGCTAAGAGGAAATAAGAAAAAGTGTCCAAAAACAAGGTTGCTAAAAGAATTAGAAGTTTGAGGGGCAATGGAACCAAACACTAATGAATTATTATGGTTCAAGCATAAGCTTAAGGGGTAGTGTTTGGAAGATAAATATCTCTTGTACATGTTAATCCCTACTTACTTTCTACTTTTTCAAGTGTCCAACTATATCAAACATTAATTCTATGATCAAATTATGACAACACACAACACTTTCACTTGCACTTTGCGTTCTTAATGGTCCATAGAGCGTTGTGCATTTGTTTTTATACAAGATTGACATATTGTTAAGCATAGATGAAGTTTATAAGAGATATCACTTTATAATTTATATTCTTCTTGTTAGTCTTTATATTAATGCACAATTTAAATTTATGTAGAAATAATCATGAGTTATAATATTCAACATAACAACTAACTCTAAAGTCCATGTTTACTTTTATCACCTTCATGCTCGAGGACAAGCATATGCAATGCTTAGGGATGTTGATGCATGTAAAATGTATACATGAACATTGTGGTTTATTTTTGCATATTCCAACATATTTTCCTCATATTAGTAGTTATTACCAATGTTCTTAATGATTTCGGGTATTTTCTAAACAATCCCCTACAGTTTTGGTTCTAACTCTGTTTGGCAGAAAAAACTTCTGTTAGTATTTTTGAATTTTCAGGAGCTACGAGACTCCAAAAAGGGCAAGGTTAGAGAGCATGCTTTTAAATTTTCAAGATGAACCAAATGAGCTAAAGTGGGCCACCAAGAGGTCAATGGTCTGGGAAAGAGGCCCATGGATTGGGACCAGTCCCAAGTTGTGCCACACCACCTCTTTCCCACCTCATTGCTCTGATGCCGTTTATTCCACCGCCATCCTCTGCATTTTGACCTAAAACCTTCTATAAAAAGGGTCCCCGACACGATCTCAGAACATATGGAGGCGGAGATCGAAGACCATGAAACAGAGAGTATGCAATCAACCATTGTAGGAAGATTGGAGGGGAATCACTATTGGAATCGCCTCAAGTAGCCTCTCATCCTTCACTAACATGTCCTCATCGCTCTCCACCATGAGAGGGGAGTATTCCACCCCCTGGACTATGGGTTTATGGTGGTAACTTGATCCAATCTCTCTATGTATGATCATTGTTGAAGTCCATATGACATGTCTTACATGATTATGGATCTATCTATGTAATTCCTATGATGGATATTATGGTATGATATGATACTTGTTATGCATTTACCATTGCATTGTAAATTTTATGGTTTGTCATACTTCGGAGATATTTCTATGATACATGTAATGGTTTCTATTGATAATGCCTTGTCTACCCATGTAATGAGGTGTTTTACAGCGCCAAGTGTAGGTAGATGGGAGAGATGCGATAATACACATGAGAAATAAATCATTGCACTAGTGTTTAGAGTGTTTACTATAAATGAGTATTATGTATGGAGATAAGGGGTGGTTTAGTGATAGACGGCGTATGTGTTGAGCGACAAAAATGATGAAGACAAACATCCTTTATCTTGGGGTAAAAAGGGAGAAGTAAGATGTGGTACAGTGACAATAACTATGCGCTGGCCTGACGGGGGTGACACAAAACATCACATATGGGTACTTCTTTCAACTATTTGTTCTAGGACATGTATCTTCCATAAAAGTTACCATTAAAGCAAAAAAGTTATGTGTATTTTTATCATCTATAACATGATCATCACCATAGATGGAGGGAGATGATTGAGTGAACCCATGAACCTAGGTCCATTGTTCCCATAAGAGTAAACCACCGTCTTGTCCTCTTGCATTTATAGGATTGGGACACTTTTATGTTTACTTTTTTGCACTTTACTTTACTACATTAAATCAACCTCTTTGTTTCTTTAACTTGTCTAGTGCATACACAACTAAAACTTGTGAGAGTTTAGTTGGAGAGAATAAATAGGTTTTGCTTCTTTCTCCTGCATATCGATACCTTACTTCCCCATTGATAGGTGCTACAGTGATCCCCTTCTCTTGGGGGTTATCAACTACTTTTCCGATGCAGTTGCCGGGGAGCATAGCACTTAAGATTTTATTCTTGTGTGCACTAGACATTAGATTTACTTTTAGTTTTGCATCTAGTTTTAATTTTCAGTTTGTTTCATATGTTGCAACCATCTATGCTTGGGGAGGTTTACTTCTTCAACTTCTTTGGTTGTGATTTTTTATTTAGTTTACTTTAAGTTTTGCATGTTAGTCTAGTTTACTTTCAGTTTTGTAATTACTTTTCTCATATAAAAAACACATAAAAATTAGTGTTACTTTTACTACGGATAATATGGATGAGCTTCCAACTAAGGAACATAGAGAATTAAAATAATCTAATTATATATTTTCTCAAGAAAGATCGCATATGGAAGAACTTATTGACTATTTAAATAAGATTGCTAAAGAACTATGTGAGTTACATAATCTGTCTTGCTGCACAAAACAAAATGATAAGCATCTCTACTATCAATGCAAATGTAGCAATAACTTTTTAATTGCCTCATATCATGAGAAGCATTATGGTGACTTTGACATGAGACTAGTTGATCAATTTATTGCTTACATGGGAGCTAGTGAGGTGGATTTCCTTATTAATAAAGAGTATGAATCTAGTGATGTAACTCGTGATATAAAATAAATAGGTTCTATTCTCCTTACAAATTGGAAATAAAACTTTTGTGATAATTGTTATGTCAATGACTAGGCTAAGGTCCTTATTCCTTGCCTTTCCCACTGTAAGACCTTGGCGCATGGCTAAATAGGATTGATAGAATACCTAAATCAACAAGTTGCAACTTATTTTCTGGAAGTTCATCTTAAAATAATTCCGATGTTAAGCGTGCTTGTCCTAGAGCAATTTGAGGATGGGTGACCGACTGAGAAGTGGGTCCCGCGTGCACACGAGTGAGCACAAGTGCGCAGAAAAGACTAGCATTAGTCGATGGGGCTAGTCTAGAGCTGCCAGGGGTGGTAGTCCGGGCACGGAGAGTCCGAGTGTTACAATTTGTATCAGAGACGATCCTCGCGGTTACACAGGCGTGTGCGGGTCAGTGGCGCACATGTGGAGCATGTTGTGTGTGGCCCAGAGTGAACACGACATGGCACATGTGCCAACACTGGACACATAAATGTGTGCCAAGAGGGGATGTTCCTGGCTTGTGGTTGATCAACGAGGGCGTCGATCTTTTAAGGGTGGGTGTACGTGAGACCCTGGTGCATGGCTTAATAGGATTGATAGGATACCCATATCAACAAGTTGCAATTTTTTTCTTGAAGCTCATCTATAAAGAACTTTGTGGTTAAGCGTGCTTGGCCTAGAGAAATTTTAGGATGGGTGACCGACCGGGAAGTGGGTCCCAGGTGTGCACGAGTGAGGACAAAGTGCACAGAAAATACTAATGTTGGTCTGTGGGGCCAGTCTAGAGATCCTAGTAATCTACTAGGGTTGATAGCCCGGGCACGGAGAGTCTAGGGTGTTACACCCACCCTCAAACCACCGTGCGAAGGAGGGGCATGGAGATGCTAGCGAATACGAATAAAATAGCCCACCATCTTCTGCTCTCAGTGAGCAGTGACATCAACCCCCTCTTTCATCAAGAGCTCCATCATCATCTCATCGTCACAATCCACTGAGGCAAAACACTGGACACCTAGACGGCAAGGCGAGCAAATGGCAATGATGACTGTGCTGTTATCAAGGAAGGGGAAGTACTAGAGTCCTATAGTGGCGCGGCAAAGGGCCAACATAGCCATCATTCCATGCAGCAAAAGGATCGGTGGCGGTGACAGTTTGGCATGTTTGGCCAGCAAGAGGGCCCCGCAGCAAAACCTAACGTGGCTTTGATTGTCGGTGCTCCCAAGATAGCCCTTGTGGGTAGGGGATGACGTGGGCCTGCTGGCTATTGTATTGGGCTCTAAAAATATGACAATGATGTTTAAGACGCGCCAGTGGAAACACATTTTTGCTACGGAACCCCATCGACCTACTGGAGTTGCTTTGTGTTCCGGTGGAGATGCTCTAACCATATACACATAGCTTGTGAAGGACCAGTCCTCAGTGCATGCTCGTATCTCAAGCCATCTCTCTTGCAACAGACCTCCAAGTCCAAGAAAGCCCTATAATGCTTTGACCACACCATGTCTACCATGTTTAGCACACGTGATTGGCAGAAATACAGGACCCAACCAAGGGAACCTACCATTCGCACCACATACATCTCTTTTTCCATAAAGGAAATGACACCCAGAATTCACATAACCACTAGAATTCAAAGAGAAGGAACCGAGGCATTGTGCGAAAAAATCGTATTGCCTTGGTTCTCGAGTCTATTAGCCAGACGGTGCAGACACGTCCCATAAGTCAAGTTGACTAATAGGACTGCTGACTAGGTTCCTGCACCAATAATAGGGTTATTGCAGTACTTGTAGCAGCAAATATTTATAGACTTTGTCCCGATGGGAGCTCGACGAACATGACCATGCAGCCACGTTGTCAATGCGACCATGTTCGCACCCAAACCATGGTTTGGAAATAGCCTATTCTATAAGTTGCTAGGATAAATAAATTTAAGATGTTTTGTAATAACTACTACTAGGACTAGAAGAAAACTAGAACAAAAGTAAAATACAAAATAGGTGAATGGAATGAGATGAAATATTAATGCTATGATTCCTCGAGTAATGTTGTGTATACCGGTGTGCATGATAAGTGCTTATGGAATAGCTGTTAACTATAATTGTGGCGGTCCCTCATATACTGTTGTCTCCCACTGTTGGTAAGTGGCAACTAGACAACTCAATTGTCCACACCCTCTTCGGACATGGGTCATCTCATAAGAGAATAGTGTATTAAGGTAACAAGACCAATAAAGGTAAACCAGAGCAAAGGCATTAAGTTCTATGGACAACCGTACTCCTAAGCCAGTGTGCTAGTCACAAGACACTCCGTCTGTCACTTTGGGGTCAAGCAATTCACAACACTATACCTATGTATATCATGATTGATCTTGAGGGAACTCTAGGTGGTGCATCCTAAGCTGCTATTGCCTCCGCAAATTACTTATAGCAAATAGCCTATTAGTTCTACCCATGGAAGAGCAGAGACTAATGATAAGTTTTGTGACACTCCGTGAATCCCTAGTAAATTCCTCAATAATGGATTGGTCGTCTTTAATCACTAGAATAATATCATGAATAGAACAATGTAAAGAGAAAGCACAAACATATTAATTAACAAGAACACACCACACTTCAATTACTCGAATCATCATAACATTAATAAAAGGGGGTTTAAGCCATGTTACAACCCATCACGAAGCTCATGATGGGGAAGGATGAAGGAGTAGCGGGGATGGAGATGGTGATGATGGCACGGTGATGGTGGCGTCGGCGTGGTGATGGCGGCGTCCTCCTTCTCCTCCTCTTCTTGCTTGGATGGCTTAATGGTGTTGATGGAGATCTAGATCTTTGTGGAGCTGTAGAGGCTATGGAGGCGGCACGGTCGCAAGGCGCTGCCGTGGAGGCGGTAGATGGGATCTAGATCTTGTATATGGTGTATGGTGGCTTCCTCCTCTCTTCTTTGACTCCTCCCTCCTTTATATAGGCCTTGGGGGTGCCCTAGGGTTCCCCCAATATCGTCATATGACTTAGGGAAGGTTCTAGAGCTTCCGGTGGGCGAAATCCCATCGTTTGCGGCCATTTTGGCAACTATTCGGCGGGAGCTATATGGCCGGAATTTTTGCTCCTGCCATATAGTTGGTTGTTACACCTTCGGTACTCTTTAGTATTTTGGTTTCCATTTCTTCATATGAACTCTGTTTTAGGTGTTCTTGGGCTTGTTGAATTTGTCTTGTCGAGGTCTACAACTCTGTGGTCTTGGATCTTTATTTTGAGAAGTTGGAAAAAATCACTTTTCCAACACCTCAAATGGCTAAGTCTGGTCCCTGCGGCTCTTCCATACTATGCTCTCTTTGTTCCTTTTGCCTTTGTTTTATCCATAACCATCATCAACACGTACACACATGTCAAAGACAATGAAGAGGGATAAAATTCTACCTAAACTACTAAATGTGCAAACTCATATTGAATTTAATAAGAACAAGTAATCATGCATATCAGGCATAGAAATAGTTAGATGGAGCATGATATGATAGGAAAATGACACAATTTATATTGCTAAAAAGTATTGTATTGTCACAACCATCAACTTCCCCAAGCTAGATCTTGCTCGTCCTCGAGAAAAAGGGATTGATAACTTAATGGATCTGATTTTGCTTATCATTGGGAATCAATGCACTGTATCCTTGTTTTTCTGCAAGCTCAAAGCAAGAGAGCACATAATCATACAAGGCAATATAAGCTCAGTTATATTATTCCAAACCACTAGAGATTAGTAAAAAACTTCTATGCCCCATGTCAAAGTTAAATCTAGCTTGCAAGTAAACTTGTGATCCTTCTATACACACTTTATTGTATTTTTGTATTTTTATTGGTATAAGGCAAAGCCGAACACAGTTAGTTATCAATCATAAATAGAAATAGAGTTTTCCAATGCTGCCCACTCATGCCATCTATTAAAGTCTCTCAAGTGCAAACTTTAATTGTTGATCTCATAGAAAATATATTTCTTAGTAACAAGACCATGCCAAAAGAGTGGTATATGTTCAATCAAGATTGTGTAGGCTAGGAAGGACACTCGTGACCATTACCAACGTTTCCCTTTTTGGTATAATGATTTCTCATAACGGTCAAATGAGTATTCCAACTTTTTCTTTTAACGCAGGCCCATGAGAATACCAATGGATACCCAAATATAGCATTTTGCTACATATGTTGGGCAAATCATAGCCAAACTCCAAGAGTTTCCTCTTTTTGGATTGTCCAAAGGCCAGTGGAGTTGTTAGCATCCCATGTTGCGCGACAGTGGTGCAAGACACACATAAAGCAACATCTCACTTTGATTTCCAAGAGAAAATTTTGGCATATGTAATCTCAAAACTTTGAAACATCATTTCTTATTTGACAACTCACTCAGTAAGCATCTATTAAGACCATCATTTCCAACACTATGGGGTCGTCCTACTCCATAACCATTCACTTAAGACAATTATGAACAGTGACAACTAGCAAGTTTCGAAGAACTTCTTTATTATATTTTTTCTTTTCAAAATGTAGAGAACATGTCAATGTATATTTAGAGGATCACACTATTTTTCACAAGCTAGATAAAAGTTGAACAAGGTGCATCAAAGCTATGGCTTGTCTCCTATGGGGCCTAACATGAGCAAGTATATCCCTTATATAAATATGAACAAAAAACTCACCTAAGCAAGCATTCAAAAACAGAGGGATACACAATAGCATGAAAACTTTTTAAGATAAAGAACTTTGCACAAGACTCTACGCATGCAAAATATCCTCCCTAAGCTAAGAATACCAACTTGAGAAGGTCATGAAAACAAAAAAAAAGAAGGCAGTTATCAAAAGAGAGTATAAGAAGTGGTTACCTCCCCAAGCTTAAGTTAAAGCAAGGGTGACACACTTTACCGTTCAGGTGCTTTTAACTTCTACTTTGATGGACAAAGAACCTTTTCTTCAATGAATGCTTCACGATCCGGTGTATGCCTTCCTTAAGAACCTGGTAGGAACAAGACTAGAAAGAAGACAAAATATTTTTGTGTTTTTGAAGACACGATTTTGGCTCACAAGTGATAAAAATACAATTCCCACTGAGTCGGTTCATCAACCTAAGCACCACGCTTAAGTCAACAAACTAGTTCTAGAAGTGGCCTCTCCTAGATTGTGATGAGGTCCAAGTGAAATAGGATATGAGACACGAGTGTGCAGCCCCTATGTGCTTATTTAAAAGAGGTTCGAGTTGGAAGGTTTTACCAGACACTGATTGTTGAAATGTTGAATTCAAGCAACCAAGTGGCTCATGCGAGTGTTTGCACGGTTGGCACTACCGTACACGTCATCACACAAGGTTCAAGTCCCTGCGAAAATAACACACAAAATATAAGACAATGGTTTGGTGTATGAACGAAGTTCGTTCACCGAACTAATGAAAGAAATCAAAAAGAAAACATGAACTACTAAAGAAAATTACAACTTAAGGAATTTCTGAGATAGAACTTTATTGTTTACATACGCTCGGCTTCTCTAAAACATGGGAGAAGCTCCCAGGTGGCGTTTCGAGGTTTTTAGAAGAAGAAGGAAGAAGAAAGAATGAAATTTTGAGCAATGGTTACCTTCTAGTTGGCGCTTGAGGGGGTTTCCCAACTATACAGGCACAACTATATGGCCGGACCAAAAATGTCCCACCGTATAGTTGGTCGTTAAACTTACAGTACCTTGAACATCGAAGGGTAGATGGCGTCGATATCTATACGGCTGCAACTATACGACCGGACCAAAAAGGTCACGCCGTATAGTTGGTCGTTAAACTTGCAGTACCCTTCAATAGAAATTCGGATATGGGGTTGATAACTATACGGCCGAAAAAAAATTCCCGCCATATAGTTGGTCGCTAAACCTTCTGGAAACGCCAATCTTCACCTGTTTGTTCGAGGATTCATTATTAACCTGAAACTTAATAAACACCATGTTTTGACGGTAAAATAACAACTTTAATTTTCGACCAATAAATACATATAATTGAAGGATTCACCTAAAACTGATTTTCTCTCCCTTTTTACCGAGTTTATGCAACACATAATATAGTGACAATAAATTCTACCTTTTGAAAACTACCACAAGTTTACTCTAATAGCAAGACATGCGAAGAATAAAAGTGCCAATGCAACATGAATGCAACTAGACTCGAGACACAAAACTAAGAAAGACACCTAGTAACTTCCGGGTTGCCTCCTGGGAAGTGCTCTCTTTAAAGCCATAAAGCCTAGCTAGGATGCTCCATACATTTCCAACCTAGATCCCAAGGGATACCCGGTGAGTTTGTACATACCAGCTTGGAGCATCTTGAAGTAGAGTTCTGTCGGAGTCAAGTTCTCACTTTCAAGCGAGTGTTGATGCACCAAGCTTGGTGAACATGCCTCTGTGTATAGCTGCAATGAGAGGATTTGAGATTCATATAAAATTCTTAAATCTTTACCTTGGTTACATGTGTAGGAGAACACTTCATAGTATTCTTCCTTCATAGCAGGGAGTTCAGGACCCTGCATGTTAGTATAGCAAGAATCTATCTCTAGTTCATTATTATTAATGCTCTCCATATGAGTGTCTAGGCACAAGGCCTCCGTAGAACAATTATCAATAGTTTTAGCATCATAAAAATCACTACTAGAGTGAGAGGCATCACAAACAAAAGTTGTAGTGTGACTCTCTTTGTCAACCTCACCTTTTTGTTCCTCCTTTTCATCGACTAGTGTTTTAATAGCAATGACAGAATCAAAAGTAGGAGTCGAAGGTGTGAGCGGGTGATCAATCCATTCTTCCTCCTTGTGGTCCATTTCCTCTTCACTCTTTAGTGAGTCCTGCAAAAGGTTATCTTTCTCCATGGCGGTTTTAGACCACTTCAAATAATATAATACCAATGCATTATTACTTAAATTATTGTCGCAAAAGAGGAATATGAGGTATACTAAATTAAAAACTCCATCAAGTGATTAATTTTCAACATCAATACTTCCTAGTATAAATACCATTTCAGATGCACATTTGAAAACAAAGAATTCTATTACTTCCAAACTAGCATAGGATTTATCTCTATTATAATTTGTTAGAGTAGGATTGTTGGAACACTTTCATTGGAAATTAAGGTGGTCATCTGTTATACCAATTGTGCAATAATATCCATCATTAGCACGCAACCATAATGAATGCCTTTCCAATTGGTCCAGCAATTTCTTTATCAGCTCATGTCTAGTAACCAGGCCTGATGAACTTGAATCCTTTATCTCCTCCAAAGCTTGTATTATCTCTTGAACAAAATTTATCTCGGAAGACATGATTAGTAGCAACGGTTTTTATAATTTTTTGGTTTTGTAATTTTTTATTGTTTTCAATATAAAAGAAAGCAGTAAGATAATAGCAACAAACTAAAATAAACTATGTGCGAGTAGATAACCGAATGCTTTGCTCCCCGGCAATGGTGCCAATTTGATGACTGGATTCTTGCACCAATAACAAGGTTATTGCAGTACTTGTAGAAGCAAATATTTAAAGAGTTTGTCCTGATGGGAGCTCGGCGAACACAACCCGGTAGCCACGCTGTCAATGTGACCATGTTCGTACACAAACCGTGGTTTGGAAATAGCCTATTCTATAAGTTGTTAGGATAAATGAATTTAAGATGCTTTGTAATAACTACTACTAGGACTGGGAGAAAACTAGAACAAAAGTAAAGCTGAAAAGAGGTGAATGCAATGAGATGAAATATTAATGCTATGATTCCTCGAGTAATGTTGTGTATACCGGTGTGCATGATTAGTGCTTATGGAATAGCTGTTAACTATAATTGTGGCGGTCCCTCAGATACCGTTGTCTCCCACCGTTGGTAAGTGGCAACTAGACAACTCAATTGTCCACACCCTCTTCAGACATGGGTAATCTCGTAAGAGAATAGTGTATTAAGGTAACAAGACCAATCATGGTAAACCAGAGCAAAGGCATTAAGTTCTATGGACAACCGTACTCCTAAGCAAGTGTGCTAGTCACACGATATCCCGTCTATCACTTTGGGGTCAAGCAATTCGCAACACCATACCTATCTATATCATGAGTGATCTTGAGGGAACTCTCGACGGTGCATCCTAAGCTACTATTGCCTCCTCAAATCACTTATAGCAAATAGCCTATTAGTTCTACCCATGGAAGAGTAGAGACTAATGATAAGTTTTGTGACACTCGGTGAATCCCTAGTAAATTCCTCAACAATGGATTAGCGTCTCCAATCACTAGAATAATATAATGAATAGAATAATGTAAACAGAAAGAACAAACATATTAATTAATAAGAACACACCACACTTCAATTACTCAAATCATCATAACATTAATAAAAGGGGGTTCAAGCCATGTTACAACCCATCACGGAGATCATGATGGGGAAGGATGAAGGAGAGCGGCGATGGACATGGGGATGACGGCACGATGATGGTGGCGTCGCCGTGGTGATGGCGGCGTCCTCCTTCTCTTCCTCTTCTTGCTTGGATGGCTTAATGGTGTTGATGGAGATCTGGATCTTGGTGGAGCTGCAGAGGCTATGGAGGCGGCACGGTCGCAAGGCGCTGCCGTGGAGGCGGTAGATGGGATCTAGATCTTGTATATGGTGTATGGTGGCTTCCTCCTCTCTTCTTTGACTCCTCCCTCCTTTATATAGGCCTTGGGGATACCCTAGGGTTCCCCCAATACCATCATATGACTTAGGGGGGGTCTGGAGCTTCCAGAGGGCGAAATCCCATCATTTGTGACCTTTTTGGCAACTATACGGCGGGAGCTATATGGCCGGAATTTTTGCTCCCGCCGTATAGTTGGTCATTAAACCTTCGGTACTCTTTAGTATTTTGGTTGCCATTTCTTCATATGAACTCTGTTTTGGGTGTTCTTGGGCTTGTTGAATTTGTCTTGTCGAGGGCTACAACTCTGTGGTCTTGGATCTTTTTTTTTGAGAAGTTGGAAAAATTCACTTTTCCAACACCTAAAATGGCTAACTCTGGTCCCTACAGCTCTTCCATACTATGCTCTCTTTGTTCCTTTTGCCTTTGTTTTATCCATAATCATCATCAACACCTACACACATGTCAAAGACAAGGAAGATGGATAAAATTATACCTAAACTACTAAATGTGCAAAGCTCATATTGAATTTAATAAAAACAAGTAATCATGCATATTAGGCATATCAATAGTTAGATGGAGCATGATATGATAGGCAAATGACACGATTTATATTGCTAAAAAGTGTTGTATTATCACATCCATCAAGGACAAATGCTAGAATCCAAAAATTATAAATGTTTCTAACAAGCGGTAACATCATGGTCGCTTAGCTGACATAGGAGGAAACATCAGACATAGAGCACGAGCCAATACGATGAAGAATCGAATCAAAGACATGGCATTTCACTTACCGGTTTAGCGTTTACTTGTTTTTTATCTTTTTCAGGAGCTCACCAAGTTCATGATGAACTAGCTTTCCGATTAATGCAGCTCATTAATTTATTTCAAACTAAAATTCTTAGGACGAGAGGCCGCCACTACACCCTAGCGCTAGGCGACCAGTCACCGGCCGCCGCCTCTCCTTCACCGGTTGGGAATTCAGGATCCCTGTTCTGTTGCCTCAAATCCGGTTTGGAATCAGAGGAAGAGAAGATATTGGCCGACAGGGAGGCCCTGGAGGAGCTCAAGGACACCATCGGTTAGTTGGGTGGAATACGGTGTCTCACCAGTGGTGGTGGACTGATGACGAGCTTCAACGAGACTTCTAGGAGTAAATGGGGTTCCCAACTCCGGCCTCAAGGTTTTGGGAGAAGGGTCAGCATCTGTGGGGCCGGTCTTGCCGGTTCTAGAGCCATCACCTGTGTTGGCAGTTGCGGCGATGTGGAGATCACCGGCCCGTCACAGAGCATCGGCTTCGCCCACGGGATTGGTCCTTTCTCACCCCTAGGGTCAAGCCTTGGCGTGGCCCTCCCTTTGCGGCGATCGTTGGCACCGCCGGTGCTTGGGGAGTTCATGGCAGTGTCGGTCTCTTATTCCAATCTGTTTTCTTTGCTCGGTGATGACATGTCAAGTGCGGATCCCAGCGAGTCCGGATAGTACTCATGGATCGTTGTGGCACGTAAGTTTTAGGCCACATGGGATCAGGAAACCTTTCCTATGATCGGGTTCTCTCCTCCAAGTCAGAAGAAACAGACACCGTCTCCATCGATCGCGACACCGCCATCATCACCATAATGCATGTCACCTTCACCATCGTCTTCCACTTTGCCTTCATCTGTGTCTGCAGGTCCGACCACAACGGATCCATTCGCAGGTCCTTCGCCGGGTCGCTCCTACTCCCTAGTTGTGTCAACCATGGATGGGCAGAACCCTAGGGTCCGCCCCCACCCCGCCTCCGTGTGGACCGGTGTCGCATGTCGAGGCACCCGTTGCACCTGTTGCGCCTCCTTTCCATGGGATGATTCAGCACACTGGGTTGCAGATGCGTCTGCTTGCGCCGCCAGCGGTGGCACCGGCGTTTTACTACACCACTAATCAACCGCCGCTGTTTCGACCGCTTCAGCCTCTTTACCATGGTCTGACGTTGGTGTCTTATATTGGGGGTGTGGCTCACGGCTATGGGGGTGCTAATCTTGGAGGAGCCCGGGGCTTTGTGCAGGTCGCGGGGAAACATGGATGTGCTTCACTGCCCATGGGGGGTCCTAATGATGTGTCACCTTTTGCTGTTGAGGCAGGGGCTGGTTCGGCTGCTGCACCAAAGCGTAAGAAGAAGAAGACGCCACCACAGGTTCAAGCTCAAAATGCGAACCAGTTCCAGACTGTTCCACCAGTTCATAGTCAGTTCCTGGGTTCACAGTAGTACGGGTATACTCAGCCACATGTTCCTGGCACGAATGTTTGTAACACCCCAGCATTTAGGAACCAACGAAGGATAGAAATAGGAATCTGCACATAGGCATGCATTCATCTGTAAAATCCGGGTAAATTTTTTGCCAAAGAAAAACCTAAAGAGATCAGAGTTTCTTGCACTATCTAGAGGTAGGAATAGCTCTCTGTAGTGATTGTTATAAATTTGGACATGATCTTTAGGCATTAATGTGTTTTGGGGGGAAATATTTTGAATTCAAATTTGAAATTTAAATCATTTGGAAAATATTTGAAAATTAGAAGTTAGTAATATTAAGTTGTTATCCAAAATGATTTATTAATATTGTTTGATTATATTATAGATATATTAAACAATATAAGACAAGGAAACTCAAATAAGAAATGAATTCTTATTTTTTTCTTTATTCCATAATAATATTACAAATTGAGATAAATACACCAAAACAGAATATTACAGGGAATAGAATCTAATGAAATGAAACTTTATTAACTTATAGGAATATCTTTACAAGATTCTTTACAAAAGGATAAGAAGAAGATTACAATGAAAACCTATCTACTCCTATACTAAGTCTTGACAACCCAGATCTTTGTTCTTGCAAAATAAAAGAAACAAAAAGGGGAAACAATATATTAAATTGTTAGTTTTACTCTTAGTAGAGAACAGTGTGGTGCATTGTTCTTATTACATCATTGAGTATAGAGAAAGAGGCAAGTTTCACTAGGACAATAACCAGTAAAAGGATAAGAAGTGAAAGTCGATTCACTTGATGTGATCCACAAACAGCCAAGTAGCAAGGCAACTTAGTCATCTAATTGCATGTAGTGTGCTATCTGAATAGCAGCAATAACACAAGCAGTCAAAAAGGAGTTCACAGCCGAAGCACAGCTACTAGGGAGCTCATTTCCTTTTCTCAAGCACACTGCAAGAACACAGTGAGTCTGTCCACTTCCCAAACAAATCCACCAGATAGCTTACCAAATCAACCATGAAATCACCACATAATGGTGATATAAGGAGGGGGTGGTGCAGGAGGATAGCAAGGACAAGTACAAGGTCACAGGAGAAATGAGGAGCAGAACCAGAACCTAGGGTGTGCAAAATAGGCTCTAGGGAGTGATCAAGTCACCAAGATCAAGCCAGCAAAATCAAGCAACACCACAACATCACCAACAAGCAAGTTGTGTGGTGAGTCTATACAAAACCATCACATGTTAAATCTTATCTAAGCATGTGTTGTTTCATATGAGATCTTAGAAAGACACCCAAGTGGGGTGTATCCATCACAGAAGGAATAAAACAAAGCCAAACAATTAATCTTTGCAAGCCACACCAAGATCTCAGCCGGCGCATCACTGATCTTGGATAATAACACATGTTTCTATGGCTAATTAGACAACAACCTTAAGTGGAAATATCTGGGCACATCCCATGGATGGTAGCACCTCAGAAGTACTTATAGCTTCTGGATCCAGCTTAAACAGTAAGGATATATCATATTAACCTTACCAAGGCCTATCAAATTAATTTCCCAAAGCACTGTAGGAATGATATCTTGAGGTTATCCATACAAGATCATTTAAGAAAGAAAGCAGCAGGTGAAAACAGTTATTTTCCATAGCTTTGCCTCAGACCAGCATCACAGGCTTGATAAAATTAATGAGTACCACATGCTAATTTATCCAATAGAGTTTTTCAACTCTCAGACACTCTAGAATACAAATAGAAAATAACCCAGTATCAGGATAAAGCTTGTGTACCATTCAAATGAAGGTGTCACAAGGATTCATCCTAACTAAGCAGATTCTACCTAGGGATTTCATAATCCAATTCTTTCAAAAAGATACTCAATCATCTTCCTAATATAGTACTTAGGAATCATTCTGCTTTACATAAGAAGCTATTAACAAGAGTGCATCAGTAGTATTTGAACAGGAAGCCAACTACAAGTTCCAGTATGGGAACAAATCCACTCTCAACCTAGATCAGCGTCACAACATTCAAAGTTTACAAGTGACAGTAATCCAATATTATAGAAGAATGCATTTAACATAGTCACTGTCATCAATTTGAAAGTCCACCAATATACAATAATTCTGCATAGACTAATCACCACCAATTACTCCTAAATCGTTCATTTCCTTAGTAAATGTCACAACACTAGGAGGAAAATTCCAACACATGGGATGAACCCTAATAAGGGATTCCTCACCATAGGAACCCACGGGTTACAAGGGAGGACCAGATAGGGAGAGAAACATAGACTTACCCGTGGTCCTCGCTGAAGTTAGAAGAGGAAGAAAAATCATCGGCGAGTGCACACGGCGGCACGGGGAGCACTCGAGGGCGCTGCAACCCGCATCGAGCCATGGTAGCGACCTGACGACGCAGCAGCGGCGACACCATTAGCCACTGAAGCGACCACGACATCTTAGGGGTAGAACACCACATCACCGACAACCACCAAACCCTAGGGTTCGAGGTGGAGGAGGCCTGGCCAGAAGAAGTGCCCGGCAACAAATCAAACTGGACCAATTGATGGAGCAGCATCGTCTAACCCATCATGCACCAGGGCAATGGCCGGAGAGTCCTGGGGAGGCCGGAGTCGCGCGACGGCGGCGTCTGTAGCGCATCGTCTCCGCAGGGGTGCGAAGAGAAGAGTGAACGCATGAGAGAGAGGGGAGCGAGTGGTACTGGGCCACTCAATCCGAGAGGGTTTGACCAGCCCATGTGGGTCTAGTCAAGGCTGGGCCAGCCCAATGGGCTAGGTCCAGATGTTTAAAAGAAAAGTCTAAGTAATTTATCAAAAGACCAAAATACCCCTAGGACTTAAAAGGTTCTAGGAAATAAAATAAAAATCCTAGAAATACAAATAAAATACCAATGAACTCACAAAAGTGTCCTCTATTCAAGAAAATAATAATAAAGATCCTAATAACAAAAGTGTCCTCTATTCAAGAAAATATACAGAACACTTAAAATTGAATAAAATTCATTTTAAGATCCTAAAAGGGAGTACTATTATAGAAAAATACTAATTTGTATTTTTGAAAAGTAAATCAAGTGTGATAAAAATAAAGTCTTATTTCCTTAAAAGAATTTTAGTTAAACATTTAAAAGAGTTAAAAATTAAATAAATTCATTTTTAAACTCTTAGAATAATACTAGTTATCATAATAATACTAAATATAAGAATTATATGAATTTAATGGTTCTTGAGTAATACTTTTCTTTTATTAATTAAAAGAAGCATAAAACCTTTGTAAGGTAGGTAAAACACGCGAAGAAGGAAGATAATAAATCATTGCATGACATTACTATGCATTACATATTGTTTCTTTAAATATTGTCCTTACCGGGTTAATAATGGTCTTCTGTAGATACCGGAGCTCAAGGTCAAGTGGAAGTATCCGACATCACTAACTTGCAGTCGCAAGTCAATTTCATCACTTGCTCGTGTCTTTTGAAGAGTCTTTATGAAAGTATTTGAAAATTGTGTGTTATCACCTATGTTCTAAAGAGACTGAAAATTAAGTATTTCCCAAACAAATAAAATTCTATTATCATCCTAAGTGATGATAAATACTAAGAATGACAACAGAATCAAGGATTCTGATTGCCGAACATTTAGGACTTAACAACCTCTGACATTAGTGATTCTAGCGTCATATAATACGCGTTAACCATAATACTTGGAATGGGATGGGAAAGTTAGATGTATATTCTTCCTTTCGCATGTCAACGGATGACCAGGTCGTGGCTGTAACTCCTCTATGAAGGTTGGCAACATATGGGTGGGATCCCTCAACGTCCCACAACTTCTAGTATGTGTGAAGGTTGTATGTGTTAGGTTGTCATTGGAAACAAGTTTTATCCTAGGCCTGAAGTGCAATTTGTTGGGCATGCGGGGTCGCGGAGAGGGCAGTGATTGGCTTGGATCATCTACTAGGCCCCACATCAAGGAATCGTGGACGAGAAAGTATGCCCGGTTGTGCAACAAAGATTTGGTCTCTTATGGGTAAAGCAACACACCTCTGGAGACTATACGAATTGTGACATGTTACTCCCTATTCCGGGAAGGAGCTACGAACGTGGCAGGAAAGGAACTCCATGAAGTTCCAGTCAACCTGTGAAGGCTGATGGGCATAGTTTTTGATAATAAAATCAACCTTTGAAGAAATGTTTACAAAAACTACATAGTACCAAGGACTTATAGTCCGAGGTGGTATTTAGAGCATCAAACTTCCCACCGTGCATATAATGAACTTGTTGGGTAACATTGTTACTCACCCTTTCCTTTGAACCCCTTGCTAGACTCTGAGGAGCAGAAGGATAACCAGGTGTATGCTTCTAAAGTCTAGAATGACGTCTAATACGAAGAGCCGGACCTGTCCGGTGGAGTCAAAGGAGTGGACCACAGGATAACCCATGGAGCTGAAGACAACAAGTCAGAGTAGTTATCAGACCATAAATTAGTTATCTAGGTTGAGCCGAGCAGCACAGACCCTATAGAATATCCTGTTGAGCTCTCGTCTTTATTATCATTGTGTCTTTTGTTCTTCCACTAAACTAATTAAATAAGTTGTATGGTTTGTAAGTTTGAATATTTTAAAGATCTCGATCTTTTGGTATTGTAATAATATGTGTATGTTTGTGATCTGGACCCGCAATGTTTCTGTTGTACCACTCTGAGGGGTGTAATATTTGCGGAATGGTGTTCCGTGAGTGTTATGTCAACGACTATAGTATGCTACAACATGAAGTGGTATGCTGGGTCACCGCAATGTTTCTCCATATCAGCCACCTGGACATGGGACACAGTATCAGGTCTTGTCGTAGAGCCAACCACCAGAGGGTGTGCTGGTAATTCCGCTGGTTCCAATTACTGTGCCAGAAGCTAGTGCACCTGGTAAGAAAAACAAGAAAGTGGTTAGGTGCTGGAAGTGTGGGGTGGATACTCATGCTACAAAAGATTGTAAAGTTGCGCATTATTGCTACATTTGTGATTCTCTTGCTCATCCTGCATTGCATTGTCCTGTGTTGAAGCAGCCACACCCTACTACATACATGGCAGGGGTTGTTCATGAGAGCACTCTTTTTGCACTGATACCTGACAGTGTTGTTAGGGAACAACTCACATCGAGTCAGTCACCTATTTACATGGTACAGGTCACTAAGGAGACGGTGTCTGCAGATGTGGTTGAGAAATAGATAGCGAGGAGATGCCCGGTTCGGTCCCAATGGAAGTGGGAGGCAATGTCGTACAGGGAGAATACCTTCCTGGTTAGTTTTCCTTCTTTTGAGGACTTGGACAAAGTTGATGGGAGTCAGTTTTCCATTCTGTTGGGCAAGACCCAGATTTCTGTTTCTTCTTACAAGACTTAGGATGTTCCTCATAAGTGTGAGCTTAAGCAAGTTTGGTTGCATGTGGAGGGCATTCCCCATACCTTGCATTTCTTTCTAGGTCTATGGGTTGTTTGTTCTCTCATGGGAACTACTCTAGATGTGGATCTCCTCAGTTTACGAAGGTGGGGTGTGGTTCGTATCTTTGTAGTCATGTTTGATACTACTATGTTTTTGAAGAAGAAGGATGCCTTGGGTTTATTTCTAACCTCTAATGTTGTGGTCAAGCTGAAGGGTTATGGGTCCCGTTTTAGACTTGAGCCTGAGGGTTATGTTCTAGAACCAGACTTTTCTCCCTTTTTGTGGAAAAAGGAAGACGAGGAGCCTAAGAATGATGGTAATGGGAAGGTTGGGGATGATGCGATGGACACTTCAGAGCCGACCAATGCATCCTCTGGCACTACGATGGTCACTTCCTCTACCACGATAGGTGGTCAAGAAAATTCAGCACCATCTTCTTCAAGGTAGGTTACTCAGATGGTTTTTGTTCTCACTCCCAATGCTAATCCCTCAACACCACGTGCGAAGGAGCTTCTAGATGCGCTTCCTGTGGATTATCCTCTATGTGGGAGGAGCTCTTCACCGGTGGACTTGGTAAGGGCGCCTACTCCTCCGACCAAGGTCACACCTACTCAACTGCAGGAGGCTTTGCAGGCTGCATCAGGTTCCTGTGTGGAGGCACAAGTCACGCAAAAGTTGACCTCTGATTCCAATGATGTCACCCTCAGATGGTATGGGGCTGGTGCTCATGCATGTGGATGGGGATGCTCCTTCGTGGGGCTGGCCCAGGTACGATCAGTCGATCGTGGCATGGAGGATTCAGCCCAGGCGGGGCTATCACGGGCGATGCTGGACCAGGAGGGGCTGGCCCGAGGCGGCCCAGCACCACACGGCCACACGATGCATAGGTTGCTTCCACCATGGCCCCCAAGTGATCGGTGGTGGCCTAGATGGAGCTCTCACCTGACCGGGAGGAGCTGGTACCATGAGCCACCCATGTGGCCTCCTTCCTGACCCGTTAGTAGCCGATAGATGGGGCAGCCCATGAGGGGTGTGCCTCTGACCTGTGCGGTCGGGAGGGGGCCCTGCTAGACTCGTTGACCCAGGCTGGGTGCGCTACGGCTAGAGAGGTTTCGACTCAGGAGGGGTCAGGCCTACCTTTGCTTTCACCGCGAGCTGACATGGAGGTTGTTGTAGCCCCAGGTGGTGGTCCACCGTCTAGACGTAGGGATCACTATGGGTTTGATGCCAATGGTGCATCTGTCACTGATGAAGACACTTTGGTTAAGGCGATGAGGCATAAAGCAGGGAAAAATCTGGACTCGTCTGGTATAAATAATTCAACCAAGTCCTTTCTTTCATTTTCTACCCCAGTTATGACTTCAATGTTAGCCCATGTAGGTGTTAGCTTGGGTAGTTTTGTAAATGAAGTTCTTTTTTCTTCTAATGTTTTGAGACATATGGAGTCTGGCCATCTAACAGTTACTCCAAAAGTCTTCCATGTTCCTGACTCTTCGCCAATAGAAGAGGAGGAGTTTAATGCCACAGTAGATGGTCAACTCCTCTCTCACTTAGTGGGTGAATTGTTAGAAGTGGCCTTTGATGAGACTGGACTTGGTTCAATTTATAAACTTAAAGCTTCCGGCCGTAAATCAAAGAGCTAGAAGTCTCATAAGAGGCCCCGTGTATCCAAAATTACCATAGTTTCTCAATGAATGGCATGTTTTCAAATAGCAGAGGGCTCTGGGACTTGGCTAAACATTTGTTCTTTGATGATTGTGTGAGAGATCATAAGTTGGATTTTTTGGGTATTTCTAAGACTAGTAGGCGTGAATTTTTACAAGTTCTACTCAATCGCCTTTTTGGTGGAGTCGACTTTACGTGGGTTTCACGTCCACCTCGTGGTAGATCCCGGGGGATCCTGTTAGGCATCATATATGAGACTACGGAAGTCTTAGCTAGTTCATTTGGAGATTTTTTATCAAACTCCATATACATAACAAGGCTAATGATTTCACATGGTCTCTAGTCGCCGTTCATGGGGCTATCCAGGATGTCTATAAATCTGACTTTTTATGTGAGTTGGTGAATCTGGCAAAAGACAATCCGTATCCTATGCTTATAGGTGGTTGTCGTGGGAATGACCACGATAGTCGCTACCAGGGGTAGTGATTGATAGAATTGAGGGTAAGAGCTGGCGGCCATCTGCGGAGTGAGATGGGGGCAGAGACACATGAGTTTACCCAGGTTCGCCCTTTGGAGGGTAAATACCTACTCCTGCTAGATTGTATTAGTGGCTAGCGAGTTACAGGGGTGGCGATCTCGGGGGCTAGGCAGTGAGTCGCTCGAAGGGGTGTATGATGGAACGTGTCCACAAAGAGTACCCTAGGAAGGCTTATATAGGGGGTGCCTTACTAGGGTTTATAGATTTACAACCGAATCAGTCATCTACTCAGAGTTTGACCTAATCCGACTGGGCTTCAGCTATGCTTCTGGGCCTCCAGCTTCTAGTCGCCAGGCTTCCTTTCAGTCACTTTCCAGTCATCGTCCTGTAGGCCCATTCGCAAGGCCCTTGGTCCAGTCGAAATGTCCTGCTAGGCATACCCCATTCGGCATATCCCCATCAGTAGTCCCCGAGGCTAGTGTCGACTCGGCGCAGGTGTTCATTTGGCAGTCGGAGTAGGCGAGTCCAATTTGGATGCCCAGTGGAATCGGCGATGGATTCCCTCAATGAAGGAGGGAATTTTCCCACCAAGTCTTCAGTCGCATCATTGGAGAGTGGATTTATGCTCGAGTCGCTGCACCTTGTCGAATGGACAAGGCGTATCAGCAGGCGAGTCGAGTGAAAAAAGTTGGACCACCAACTTGGTCAAACTAGCCGTAGGGTAAACGAATGGTAACTACGGCGTAATTACCGCAGGTAATGGCTATCCAGCGGGTAGCGTATCTTTATAAGGAGAGTGGCGAGGAATCCTGTAGATCTTCTTCCGCATTTCTCACTCCCGCACACACCCAGTCTCTCTGTCTCTTTGTGATCCAGAATTTCTGGACCAGGCGACCTTGTCTTCTCCTCGATGGCGCCTCCAAAGGATTTGTGGGGGAAGTCCAAGTGTACCACTGCCCAGCTCAAGTCGTTCGAGGATGCGGGGTTCTCTGGAAGGGGAACTGGCGGATTCCCGCACCCGCCGAGACCGAGCAAAGCCTCGCGCCGGTGAATTCATCTGTTTCCCAAGCCATCTAGAGAGGGGCTTGGGATTCCCCACTTCGATCTTTTTCGGGCAGTTCTATGTGTATTATGAGATCAATCCATCAGATCTAGACCCGCACAGCATCGAACAGTTGGCGATCTTTGTCGCCTTCTATGAATGCTATCTAGGATGCCGGCCCTACTTCTCGCTGTGGCTGGAGCTGTTCCACGGTCGCCTCAGCCATGACGGATCGGGCGTCCCCGTCCTGGCGGCAGGTGGTGTTACCTTCCAATTGAAGTCGAAGGTGAACTTCTTCAAGCTCCTGCCGTCGAAGAAAGCCGCGAGCGGGTGGAAGAAAAGCTAGTTCTACATGAAGGAGTCCACTCCCTCCGACAAAGTGGTACTCCTGATGTACGTCGCAAAGAGGAGCGAGCCCCGTCGTCTGATAGCGACGAAGCTCCCTGACAACCAGAAGATGGCCGTCACCGAGATGATGGAGCAGATCCAGGAGCTGAAGAACAAGGGGCTTGAGATGATCAACCTCTACAACTGCTGGCTCGGGTGGCACCTAGTCCCACTAGCGACCCGGACCCACTAGATGTATGAGTACACCGGGAAGAATGACCCTTCCAGGACGAGCAAGGAGTCCTAGGACGCTGCAGACTACAAGGTCGCCTTGAAGAAGATCATGGACGCGGAATTTACTGACGCAGCGGCCAGTCTTGCTCCGTACGTGGCCATGAAGAATGAAGCCCCCACGGTAAGTTTTTCCCTGTCACTTTGTCTTTAGCCACGACTCATGCAGGTGCAATTTGCGCCCGCGACTCCAAATGTTCAGTCGTGATTTTTAACCGAACCAATTCTCTTTGTACACTCTCAGCTGTTCCAGATCCTTGAAGGTTGGCTTTCCCCACTCGACAAGGAGATTCCCAAGGAGCTCGAAGAGGGGACCAAAGGGGAGTCCTTCAAGAGCGAAGAAGAAGTGAGGGACATTCCCCATGGCGGGTGTTCATAAGACTTCATGTCTGAAGCAGCGAGATTGAGGCGAGTTGCAGCCTTGAGGAGCGCGACAACAACGACGAGATCCTGCAACAACACAGCTCGCGGCGAGTGGCCACACTGGCGAAGCTCGCACGAAAGCTGAAGTCGCCTGCGAAGAAGCCAACACCGAAGCCGGCGTCGCTGCCCAGATCGGTGGTGGTGCATTTGAGTCGGACGAGGAGTTCGGTGATGAGGTGGCTGAAGCTTCAACCAAGATCCCTGAAGACCCAGCTCCGATGAAGGGATCGGAAGCCATGACCATAGTGGTGGAATCGGTGGTTCCACTTGCCATAATTGCACCAACAGTCTCGGCAGCCCTGGAGTTAGGGGCTGCTGAAATCACGGGGTCAAGGTCACCGCCACTAGAGGAGGCAACCGTGATGCCCAGGCCAGAGGTTCTCGCAACCGCGACCTCGACATTGAAGAAGCCCACGGTATCGCGGGCAGCGAGTGTCTTTGAGAAGGGGCTCTCGCGCAAGTTGGGCCTAGAGCTGGAGAAGCCTGCCCATATTAGTACGGGACTGTGCTTTATTTCGGTCGCCAAGTAAGTTTGATGTTCTATTTTTCCGTGCTTCGATGTTTTCTTGTGTAATTGGTTCGCTTATCGTGGCGACTTCGTAGGTCCGGTGCTAAGAAGATTGGCCGCCCTTCGGTGGTGAAGGTTCCGCCAGTTAACATTGAGGGGAAGGTTACCCCTTCCAAGAAGAGGAAGGCTGACCCGATGGACGCGCCAGCCGTTAGCATGAAGAAGAATAAGGAGGAGGGTGCCTCCGCTGCCACGGAAGAAGACGTGGGAAAGGGCGATTCCACCGTTCCCGTTGAAGGTGAAGTGGCCACCAGCTCGGAGCCAAGCAAACTAGTTGAGCCAGTGGAGGTGCCGATGCCTGCGGCCAGTGTTGCGGTGATAACGGCCACATCGTTCCCTCGCTTATAGCGATGGCTTCTGCCACGGCGACTGGAACACAGTCGCCACAGGTCCCTGAGGTTGTTGATGGCGACGCTGGACAGCGTCGCGGGCGTACCTCATTCGTGATTGCCTCAACGGATGCCATCGAGCTCCACGGCATGGTTGGTGCTGCTATACAGGTATGTCCAGTCCCCGAGGGTCTAGTCGCTGAATTTCAGCGGCTAGACACTTAGAGCTTTTAGTCATACAGTCCCCGAGGGTCTAGTCGCTGAATTTCAGTGGCTAGATGCTTAGAGCTTTTAGTCGTCCAGTGCCTTACTGTTTATTCTCTTCAGGGTTTGCAATGGGAGTCTGTGGACCGGCTGTCCACGAAGGAACGCTTGGAGCGTGATCTGCAGGAAATACAGGAGGCCAACCAGCGACTCTAGGCTTCCGCTGGTAAGCTATATTGTATTCTGTAAGTTTTGGCTCTCACTACTGTGGGGAGGGGTTTGAAATATGGTCTTCCTTCTTTCAGTTGATTCTTGTGCTGCGATCGCCAAGGCCCGCGAGGGCTATGTTCTAGTCGCCGAGCTGGAGGCGGCAAAGGCTACTCTGGCCACGGTGGAGGAGCGAATCGTCTCATTGACGAAAGAGCTAGAGCCTGCAAAGGCATCGATGATCTTTTTTGAAGAGAGGGCCAAGGTTGTAGTCGCCGTGGCGGAGAAGGAGCGGAAGGCCTCCGATTCTGTCATCCTTGGGTTGCAGGACAACCTTGGGGCATTGGAGAAGTACGTGACAGATAGCTGCCGCAAACTCCTTGGTGAGTGTCTATTCCTTTACTCCTTCTTCCTGCTATTTGGCAAGTCCCCGAGCGGGTGAGTCCCTGAGCGAGTGAATTCACTAAGCCAACATGATATTGATTTTCTGATGTTGTTGTTGTGATAGGTCAAAATGATCCGGTGGTGCAGACCTTTGATGCCTCGCAATGCATGACAGCGGTAGCAAATGCGGCCACCGCCTCGGCGCTTTGTGTTCAGGCCGTCCTTCAAGGGATCTATCCCACCGAGGTGATTCCTGGTGGGCTGACAGAGGTGTGGTGCTACCTTGAGGAGGCGCCCGTTGTGGTCGAGTGGATGGTGCGATCGGCCTTCCGGCGAGGAGCTACCACGGTGCTCAGTCTCGGGCTCGCACACTTCCCTGATGACTTTGACCTCGATGACGTTACCAGCGGGTATCCCTTGGCGACTGGATCGGTGGAGATCATGGAGGTACTAAGGCTGACCGCCAAGGCTGCACCATTCATGGAGCGGGTATTGGGATTGGGGGACTTGCACTGTGACTTGAAGTCGGAGCAGCCCTTCCGGTCGTCGTCGGCGAAGCAATTGACGACCTACCCGGTGAACCCTTGGGAGCCATTCGTCCGGGTCAAGGGTGATGGCGGTACCTCTTCGTCGGTGCCTGCAAAATGAGTGACTGCCCTCGGGGGATTTTTTAAGTTATGGCGACTGGTCGCTATTGTAATGTAAACGATGTATTTTGTTGCTAAAATGAAACGGTAAAACGACTCGCAATGCATGGTGATTTCCGTGTTATGTTGAGTATTTGTTTGTACGAGTCCCCGAGCGCGTCCGCCCTTTATTGGGGTTTACCTCGTATGTATGTAAGTTTGGTTGTATTAAGTTTTTAATTTGGCTGGAGTTGACTCACCGTGCCTCGTGGAGCCAGTCGCTTGGCGACCCCAAGGGAGCTCTGTACTTGGCAGTTTTCCTGAGCGCGAGCAGGCTCGATTTAAGCCAGTCCCCGAGCGTGGTACTTATCTGTTCTAGTCGCATGCCCAAGGTAGGTGAGGACCTAGTGTGTTGTTCGTAACACATCTCTCTCCCAGCTCGGAGAGTCTATCTTGTGGCGAGTCCAAGGCAGACTCTCTTACTTGGTGTGTTCCCGAGCCACATAGGGGTTATTGTAGGCAAGTCCTCATGCGTGGTACTTAACCGTTTGAGTCGCTTTGCACGAGATGGGGAGGACGGGTCGCTGTGAGAAGCGTTATCGGTTGTCTTGGCCCGGCGGGCCAGTCGAGCGAGGCGACTCCAATGGTGGCTCCGGGGTGGCGTGTTCGTGGACGACAAAAGGCCTGAGTGTATTCGGTGCCCTTGGGCCGCACTAATTAGCTGTGCTGGTCGCTCGACCAAGGGTTGACTTCCGTGGGTAGCATATTGCTAAATGTACGAGTGCGATTGGCACAAGAGTATGGCGAGTAGACACAATTTGTGCAATCCAAATTTTTATTATCTAGCAGCTAAGTACAAGTTTTAGTTCTATGTATAGAACTTTCGGAGGAGGTTTACATTCCATGGCCTCCCAAGTTCGAGCTGGCCATTGCCTCTTACATCGATCAGGTAGTAGGCGTCGTTGCCGACGACTCGCCCTATGGAGAATAGCCCATCCCATGGTGGAGAAAGCTTGTGCATGCCCTTCTTGTCCTAGACCAATCATAGGACCAGGTCGCCTTCCTGGAAGGTGCGGGTCTGGACTCGGCGGCTGTGGTAGCGGCGGAGTTCCTGCTGGTAGATGGTGGTGCGGGAGCAAGCTAGGTCGCGTGCTTCGTCGAGCTGGTCGACCCCGTCTTGGTGGGCGATATCATTTGTCGCCTCCACATAATTGACGACCTGAGGCGAGTCGTGTTCCAGGTCGGTTGGCATTACGTCTTCAGCGTCGTACACCATGAGAAGGGTGTGAACCACATGGAACGGTTGACAGAGGTGCGGATGCCCGATATCACGGAGGGGAGCTCTTCGACCTAGCATCCAGGGGTTCGCTCGAGGGGCACCTGAAGTCACGGCTTGAGCTCGTGTAGGATGCTTTGGTTGGCGCGCTCTGCTTGGTCATTTGACTCTGGGGGGCGACTGAGGCAAGGTCGAGTCGTATGCCGTGCTCCTCGCAGAATTCCGCCATGGCACCTTTGGCGAAGTTGGTGCCCATGTCCGTTATGATGCTGTGCGGGTAGCCATACTGGTAGATGAGCTCACAGCGGAACTTGGTGGTGGTCTTGCTGTCGCACTTCTTGATCATCTTGGCCTCGACACACTTGGTGAATTTGTTGACTGCGACCAGGAGGTGGGTGAAGCTAGATGGGGACTTCTTGAATGGGCCGACCATGTCCATGCCCCATACGATGAACGGCCATGTGATTGGGATGGTCTTGTGTGACGAACCAGGGACATGCGTCTGGTTGGCTTACTTTTGGCACCCGACACACTGTTGGACGATGTCAATGGCATCGGCATGTGCGGTGAGTCAATAGAAGCCATGTCGCATGGCCTTGACGACTAGCAATCTGGCGCCAGTGTGATGGCCATAGTCGCCGGCGTGGATGTCTTGGAGGATCTTGTGTCCTTCTTTTGGCTGTACGCAGCTCTAGAATACGCCAGTCACGCTGCGTTTGTGAAGCTCGCTGTTGATGATGACGAAGGATTTGCAGCGGCGCACAATTATTTGCACCTCTGTCTCGTCGGTGGGCAGGACCTTGTGCTCGAGGAAGGTGACGTATGGTGTGGTCCAGTCGCTGGGCTCCATGACCATGGCAACTAGAACAGGCTCGGGCTACAGAGATATCCCGATGTCGATTTCCTTGGGCGGGGAGACCGAAGGCTTGTGGATGATGTTTAGGAAGACGCTCGTGGGTGGAGTTTGTTGGGCCGATCCGATGCAGGAGAGAGCGTCGGCCTCCTCATTCTTGCACCTATTGATCCACTCGATGGAGTAGCCGGTGAAATGACCTCCCAGCTGGTCCATCGCTTGGCGGTACGCTATCATGGTGGGGGAGATGGCGTCGCAGGTCCCAGCGACTTGGCCGGCGACTAGGTCAGAGTCGACGTAGCACCTTAAGTGATTGACGTTCATCTCCTTCACGGCCTGCATGCCGTGGAGGAGGGCCTCGTACTCGGCCATTTTGGTTGTGCAGGGCGTGAAGTCGAGGTGGAGCATGTAGCATAGCTTGTTGCCTTTGGGGGAGGTGAGGACGATCCCAACCCCGCGCCATTCGCATTCTTGGACCCGTCGAAGTGGAGTGACCAGTAATAGAGATAGGGTAGCTTCTCCAGTTGTTGTGCCTCTTCCCAATCAGCGAGGAAATCGGCCAAGGCCTGCGATTTGATTGCTTTGCGTGGCTTGTACTTCATGTTGTGGATGCTGATTTCAAAGGCCCACTTAGCGACTCGCCTAGTCGCCTCGCGATTGCGGATGATGTTTGGTAGCGGCGCGGAGGAGACGATAGTGATGGGGTGCTCCTGGAAGTAATGTGGGAGTTGCCGCTGGGCTCTGAAGACTGCATACACCAATTTTTGGTACTGCGGGTAGCGCTGTCTTGAGTCCGTTAGGACCTTGCTGATGTAGTAGACGGGGCGCTGTATGGGGTGCTCCTTGCCCTCTTCGGGTCGCTCGACGATCATCATGGTGCTGACGACTCGAGTGGAGGCCGCGACGTAGACGAGCATTGGCTCTTTGTTGATTGGGGCGGCAAGTAGCGGTGCCCCAAGAAGCAATTCCTTGAGCGCTTTGAGCGTGCTGTCCGCTTCTTCATCCCATTGGAACATGGGGTTCTTGCGTATCAGGCGGTAGAGAGGCATCGCCTTCTCATCGATTCGCGGGATGAAGCGACTGAGAGCCGCGACTCGCCCGGCCAGCTTCTAGATGTTGTGCAGGCACTCGGGTTTCCCAAGCCTCGCGATGATGTTGATCTTGGTGGGGTTAGCTTCAATGCCTCGTTTAGAGACCACGTACCCCGGGAGCTGTCCGGTGGGCACGCCGAAGGTGCACTTTCCTAGATTGAGCTTGATCTTGTACCTCCGCAGATTCGCGAAGGTTTTTGTAACACCCCGTCCATTGGGCCCGGGGGGTGTCACTCCTGGCAGCTTAATAGGTTATCTAGACTAGCCCCACAGACCAACACTAGTCTTTTCTGTGCACTATGTCCTCACTCGTGCGCACCCGGTACCCACTTCTCGGTCGGTCACCCATCCTAGAATTGCTCTAGGCTAAGCACGCTTAACCTTAGAGTTCTTTTCGAATGAGCTTCCAGAAAAGAAGTTGCAACTTGTTGGTATGAGTATTCTATCAATCCTATTAAGCCATGTGCCAGGTCTGACATACACCCACTCTTTAGAATATCGATGCCCTCAGCGATCAAGCACACCCCATGAACGTTCCCACTTGGCACACGTCTGTGCGTCCAGTGCCGGCACATGTGCCATGTCGTGTCCACTCTGGGCCACACGTGCCATGCTCCACATGTCCCGCCACTGACCCACACACACCCGTTTAACCGCGAGGGCTGTCTCTGATACCACTTATAACACCCCATCCACTAGGCCCGGGGGTGTCACTCCTGGCAGCTTAATAGGTTATCTAGACTGGGGGTGGTGTGGGCCCCCTGTGGCCCATCTCCACTCCTCCTTCTGGACTTCTTCGTCTTCTAGAAAAATAGGAATTTCCATATATTTTCTGGGATTTTCTGATCTTTGCCAATATTGCATCTGGATAGTGTTTTTTCCATCAGAATCCTGACTCTAGTGGTTCATCCTCCAAAAGTCATCAATCATGCAAAAATAGATGAAATAACATAAGTATCATCTCTTAATATGAAATATATCAATGACTAACAGTAAATTATGATATAAAATAGTCATGCAAAATGGACATATTAGTCGGCGAGCAGTTCGCTCTGGCGGGTGGATTTTACCACCACGTCGTCAATGTAGACATGGATTTTGCGACCAATTTGACTCGCAAGGCACTCCTGCATGCACCTTTGATAGGTCGCGCCAGCGTTCTTGAGGCTGAACATCGTGGAGGTATAGCAGAAGGCACCGAATGGTGTGATGAACGCCGTCTTCTCCTTGTCCTCAACCACCATTTTGATCTTGTTGTAACCAGAGTATGCATCGAGGAAGCACAGCGACTCTAATCCCATGGTCGATTCGATGATCTAATCGATGCGCGGTAGGACGAACTCCTCCTTCAGGCAAGCGCTATTGAGGTTGGTGTAGTAGATACACATTCTCCAGGTGTTATTATTTTTCAGAACCAGGACTGGGTTTGCCGGCCACTTGGAGTACTTGATGGGCCAAATGAAGCCTGCAGCGAGTAGACGTTGTACTTCTTTGGCGATTACTCGGTGGCGCTCTTCATTGAAGGGCCGCAGCGAATGATTTACTAGTCGCACTTTTGGGTCGGTGTTCATCTTGTGCTCAGCGAGTTCCATCGGGACACCAGGCATGTCGGAAGGTTTCCATGCAAAGATGTCGTGATTCTCACGCAGGAACTCGATGAGCGCGCTTTCCTATGCAGGACTCATGTTCATCCCGATGGTGACCGTCTGGCTGGAGTCGCCTGCGACGAGCTCGATGGTACGGGTGTGCGTGGTTGCCTCGAAAGTGGAGCCTCCAGCGGTTGGCTTCTTCAGGATGGTGGGGTCATCCTTGTCGATGTTGCTCGCATATTTCGTGAGCTCGTTCGTGTGGTTGGTCTCTACGGTGATGAAAACGTCGACGATCTCAGCGCCTTTGTCTTCGCATTCCACGGCCATGTCAGGGTCACCGTGGATGGTGATGATGCCGCTTAGCCCCAGGAGCTTCATCATGTTGTAAGCGTAGTGTGTGGTCGCCATGAATTTGGCGAATGCCTGGCGTCTCATGACGCAATGGTAGGGGCTGCAGAAGTTCACCAGCTCAAAGACGATCCGCTCGGTGCGGAAGTTTGCTAGTGTGCCGAAGGTGACTGGCAGCGTCACCTTGGCGATCGGGTACGCCTTCCGACCCAAGACGATGACGTGGAAGGTGGTAATTATCGACTCGATCACCAACTCTGGGAGGTGGAGCCTCTTGAATGTGTCCAAGTACATGATGTTGATGGAGCTTCCGCCGTCCATCAGCGTCTTGGGTAGCTAGTAGTCGGCCACTTTGGGCCTGACCACCAGGGCGACTCGCCCTGGATATTCGATCCTAGGCACGTGGTCTTAGCAACTCCAGGTGATGCTTTGCTCCGACCAGTTGAGGAAGCGGGTGATGTTGACTTGGGTCACCGTGTTGACGGTGACTGCACGAGCGAGCACCTTCTTGTCGTGTTTGGTGCCGATCCCAGTGAAGGTGTGCAACGAGCCAACGGCATTGCTGTAACACCCCATCCACTCCTGGGCCCGGGGGGTGTCACTCCTGGCAGCTTAATAGGATATCTAGACTGGCCCCACAGACCAACACTAGTCTTTTCTGCGCACTTTGCCCTCACTCGTACGCACCCGGTTACCCACTTCACGGTCGGTCACCCATCCTAGAATTGCTCTAGGCCAAGAACGCTTAACCTTAGAGTTCTTTTCGAATGAGCTTCCGGAAAAGAAGTTGCAACTTGTTGATATGGGTATCCTATCAATCCTATTAAGCCATGTGCCTGGATCTCACATACACCCACCCTTTAGAAGATTGATGCCCTCATCGATCAAGCACACCCCAGGAACGTTCCCTCTTGGCACGCATCCGTGCATCCAGTGTCGGTACATGTGCCATGCCGTGTCCACTCCAGGCCACACGCGCCATGCTCCACATGTCCCGCCACTGACCCACACACACCCGTGTAATCGCAAGGGTCAGCTCTGATACCACTTGTAACACCCCGTCCACTCCTGGGCCCGGGGGGTGTCACTCCTGGCAGCTTAATAGGATATCTAGACTGGCCCCACAGACCAATACTAGTCTTTTCTGCGCACTTTGTCCTCACTAAATGCACGCACCGGTTACCCACTTCGGTCGGTCACCCATCCTAGAATTGCTCTAGGCCAAGCACGCTTAACCTTAGAGTTCTTTTCGAATGAGCTTCCGGAAAAGAAGTTGCAACTTGTTGATATGGGTATCCTATCAATCCTATTAAGCCATGTGCCTGGATCTCACACTGTCCCAGCATAGGTTGCAGAAGTAGATCTCCTGGATCCGGAATCCCCACAGTGCGTCGGCGCTCCGTGGTGAAGAACTCTCTCATTCGAGTAGCCCTTATAGTGGGGCCACGGTCACAAGAGAGAGAGGGAGAGAGGAGAGAACTTGGAAGGAGAAGCCTCAAAGCTTGGGTTTAATTGGTGTATTTAAATCCCTCCCTCTGCCCTCCTTTATATAGGGGGAGGGGCCCCCAAGTATAATGCCTAAGCAATATGGAACTAAGAGCATCTCCACTAGCATTCCCAAGAGTCCATTCCCAAGACATTTTTTTTCGTTCGAATTTGCAAAAAACGCCCCAGTAGCTTTCCTAGGAGGCATTCCGAGGCCCAAAATAGCGCCGTTTTCGTCTGGCGTTCCTAGGCTGATCCCGGGGCGCTGGGAATGCCAGATGTAAGGATTCACTAATCGTGAGACTTCTCTATCCCCACGCCCATCTCTATCCCCACGACTTCTCTTTCCCTCCCCACGCCCGAGACCCTCCTCCTTGCTCGATCCTCAGCCGCCGACCCCGCTCGATCTGGAGACTACTCGCCGTTGCAGGGGCAGGGGGCCTGCATTGTCTTGGGCAGGGCGCACTGCTAGTGTCGGACAGCACGAGCGGTGTCGCGGCGATCTAGGCTGGCATCTTCTCGAGCCAGATCTTGCAGTAGCATGGCTAGGGGAACGGGTGGAATCACGCACCAGCCCCGGCGGCCGGCGGCGCCACCGGCGACAGATGGGTGCGTGCGGGACTGGCCACACAACCCTGCAAGGACGGCACTGCCTGTCGCCGCCGCGTCTGCTTCTTCGTCCACACCCAGGAACAACTCTGATCCATGTCGACACCACAACAATCCCCATGGTCGGCCTCGTCCCCGACCTCCCACGCCAGCCGGTGGCGAGGTCCCGTGGGTCCAGGGACGCCATGCGTCGCCCGCTCAGGTCGATGCCATGGCGCCCTCCCTCCCCATCCTCGCCTGATCCCGTGCTGCGGCGACCAACTCAGGCCTCGCCACCACGGAGCTCGCCAAGGTCCACGCAGTTGCCAACGACTCAGGGGACCCTACAGAGTGCGTGGCCATCTACTTCTACGACACGCTCGCCCGCCGTGTCACCTGCGGTAGACCAGCGTACCAGTTCGCCGCACCGGTCCGCTCGACGCTGGGAACATGGCTAGGAAACTGTCATTCCTAGGCCAAAAAAGGGTCCATCCGGACCTATTTTACCCTCATCCGAACCTAAATTTGGCCCTGGGAACCACCAAATGAGTGGAGATGCTCTAAAGGAGAGGAGGAGGTGGGAGGCCACCTTGGCAGGCTAGCCAGGGCCTCCTTAGGCCCCACGTGGGCACCAAGGGGCCCAACCGACCACACCTTCCCTCTCCCATTGGGTGCCCTCCCTCTTGGGCCTTTCCCCCTTAGGGAATTGGCCCATTAGGCATGGACTGCCCATTAAATCATATTTAAATTATTAAATAAATATATAATTCAATAGTCAACATATATTTACATATTATTTAATTCTTGTTGCACCAGAACTCCTTCCGGACAAATTCGGACACCCGCTAGACTTTCTCAAAACCCTTCCAGTTTCCCCTTCTCTTTTCTTCGATGATTCCTATGATACCAAAACAATCTCCAAGCATTATCAAACCCTTAAGTGTGTTACCCTAATGGTTCAGGAACACTCCAGCCATGGTCGAGACCCCTCTCGGACCAATGATCATCAGCGGGACCTAGATGGCCATAATGACCCCTGTGCATTCCACGAGAATCTTTATTGTTGAACCATTAAACATAGGGTCCTATTCCCTTTGTTACTTCGATACTTTACTTGTCCGAGACTTGATCAATGACATTGCCATGTCTGGTTCAATCTTGTTACCGACAAGTACAACTTTACTCGTTCCGAGTTATGCCCTCCCCGTGACCTAGTCACACGCTGCAGCTTTATGGATGCCATGTCTCTGAGTGGTCCCAAAGTATCTCTCCATCACGCGGAAGAAAAAATCCTGCTCTGGACACATACGCCTCTACATGCCCCTCTGAATACCGAAAAACACCTTTATGATCACCATTTTACTGAGTGACGTTTGATGCAAACAAGGCGCTCTCGAGTGACAGTGATTGAATATGGTCTCACGGTCTAAAGAATTGGTTACTACCTTTCCTAGTCATTGTAACGGTGAACTTCTTGACTTGATCATATTACAATTCTTGTGTTGGGTATGTCCATTACTTTCATTCACCTAATGAAATGACCCCATTGTCAATTAACATAAATGTCCATGATCGGGAAACGTTGATCATCGATTGACTAATGAACTAGTGTCTAGAGGATCAGTAGGGACTCTGGGTGGTTTACATATCATATGTGTATTGAAGTTCCTATCAATACAGTTATAGCATGATATAAAACCTATTATAAACTTAATTAAATATGTCAATAATCTATATTATTATTTGCCTCAAGGGCATATTACCAACTGATTGGACGATATTATTGTATTCGTTCTGGATTTTTAACCTTAGGTAGTAAAATTATGCTGCCAAAATTTAGTCTAAAAAGATCAAGTTGACCAACCTACAGAAACCCAAACAAATTCATCAGGTCCTCCTTGATGCATGACTTCATAGAATTGTTGGTAAAAATCCATGGGGAAGCCATCAGGACCTGGCGCTTTATTATGTTCCATTTGGAAAACAACATTCTTGACCTGCTCCTCCGAATAAAGGTGCGGTTAGGAAATTGTTTTCCTCAACAGAAACATTGGGGATATCCGCGGTTTGGGACTCATCCACAGAAAATGAATTTTATGAAGGTGCCCCAAACAAACATTTGTAATAACTTGTAATATAATACTTAAGTTGCTCATGTCCCTCAATCGTACCCTCATCCTGAGTTAGAGAGTGAATAATTTTTTTCTTATGCTTGTCATTGGCAATAACATGGAAGTATCTTATATCCGTGTCTCCTTATAGAATGAATTTCGCTTTAGAGCATTGGTACCACTTGAGTTCCTCCTCTCGTAGCAGTCATGTGATCTCCGCATTCGATTGGCTTTTAAGCTCAATCGCTTGTGCAGATAACGGCCTGACTTCCATAGAAGCCTCTAAGTTATTAATAATAGATGAGAGACGCATTTTTTATTTTTTTAGGATTCTAGCAGTATGTCTAGCTCAACCGCGAAGGAATTTGCGTAGAGCACTCATTTTATTATTCCATCGCTGTATAACCATTTGACCCCTAACAGGTTTCATCCAAATGGCCTTCACCATCTCATGGAAGCCATCACGAATCAACCAGCCAAGTTCAAATGTGAACTCATGCTTAGATTTTTGTGGCGGCAACCCAATAGATAAAAGTAAAGAAGCATGATCTGACAAATCCTCAATACACTCTAGAGCACGAATAGTTACCATAGAAAACTTCTCTTCCCACTCAATATCCATAAGCACTCTATCTAACTTTCCGTATGTCGGCCCTAGAAGACTATTAGCCCAAGTAAACTACCTTCCTAACATGGTAACGTCTCTTAAGTCCAAGCTGTCAGTGACATCATTAAACGGGAAAGGCCAATGTTCGTCGAAACAGCCCTGACTTTTCTCATGAAGTAATCTTAGCAAGTTGAAATCACCACTGATGGGGATATGTCGAATGGGGTATGCCCAGCAAGACGTTTCGACTAGACCAAGGGCCTTGCGAATGGGCATGCAGGACAGCGACTGGAAAGCGATTAAAAGGAAGCCTGGCGACTAGAACTCGTGGCCCAGAAGCGTAGCTGAAGCACAGTCGGATTAGGTCAAATCCTCCGAGTAGATGACTGATTCGGTTGTAAATCTGTAAACCCTAGCGAGACACCCCCTATATAAGCATCCCTAGGGTACTCTTTGTGGACACGTTCCATCATACACCCTTCGAGCGACTCGCTGCCTGGCTGCCAAGCTCTCCATCCCTATAACTTGCTAGCCACTAATACAATCTAGCAGGAGTAGGTCTTTACCCTCCGAGGGCCGAACCTGGGTAAACTCATGTGTCTCTGTCCCCATCTCGCTCCGCAGATGGCCGCCAACTCTTTCCTCAATCCAATCAATCGCTACCCCTAGTAGCGACTACCGTGGTCATTCCCATGATAGTGGCGCCCACCGTCGGGCATGACCGGTATTGCCGGAGTTTTGCGGTGAGACCCTATTCGGCAATCGATCGGCCGATCGCCATCAGCCGCATGATCACCAACGGCAGGATCCTCCAGATCCTGCCTAGCAGCTACATCCCAGCGTCGCACCTGATCACGCACAGCGCGGTGATGCCGGTCGACACCATCAACTTGTTCGTCAGCTTCACCGACAAAGTCGACCCGGAGAGAACGGTGATCATCGGCGTATGGCCACCACACCGCGATCTACTCTTGGAGGACCAAATCCACTCCATCAACCGCGTTGCCACCAAGTACGACTCGGCCGCTAGCAATGCGGCCGAGACTGATGCCATCGCGGACGACGCGGCTCTCCACGATGACGTTCATTCAGCAACCACTGCTTCGGTCGCCGGATCCATCACCGCAGCATCGTGGGAGGACTCCATCACGCGAGTCTCCAACCCTGAGGATTTCGAGGACCCCTCTATCCTCAGGATCTTCAACTATGACTCCGGATCAAAGTCCCCTGAGGACTTCCGTGCCAGATCCAATCGGTTCAATGCGATCTTCATGGCAGGCAGCACGGCTGCCCTGCTAGATCCATTCTCCACGCCAATCCCGCCGACTGCAATGGCGACGAAGGTGGAGGAAGCCCGCCTACGAATGGAGGAGGCATCACGCAGGGAGTAGGCCAAGCATGAGAAATTCCGCCTCGAGCGGGAAACGACGCAAGAGCTATCGCTCTACCATCAACGCTGCATTAGGACCTGCGTGCACTCCAACGTCCAGGGCCGCGTCCTGAACTTCAATGACGAGAGAAACCCTGCACACATGGCCGAGCGTGAGTACTGCGAGAGCGCGCCGCCTGGCGGCAGTAACCGCCCACCACCTAGCGCACCGGCGACTAGAACTCCACCGCTACCCATAGGTCGCGTGCCCCTGCTAGACCAGCCGCGAATCATCATCTTGTCGCAAGCCCATGACGCCAATGGGCTCCTGCTATACTCCACTCCAATGGACAACATCATCGCGACAAACGCTGAAGTCGACCACATCGACATCCAAGGAGAGGGCACACTGCAGATCCAGTATGTCAAGTACCTACTTACCATGGCCGTCGAGCAGCAAGCCGCAGGAGTCGATCCGTGGGGGAGGATGTACTCCTGCTCATTGGGCAGCAGGGCAGCCTCAAGCGGTCGTCCGACTGTCACCAACACCCTCAACTGCCCACCTCCCAAGCCCTTGCCGCCAACCCCGCGCTCTCCACCAACGAGCCATGGCTGGTGAACAACACGGTTGCTGCTAATGGCCAGCCCATCGGCGCACGGACGCACATCGTCAACAACCAGGACTGGCGGGTGCACCAGCCCAACGACTTGAGGCACACCCTCAACAACCGCGGCGACCCCGAGCCAAGGGGCTCGCTCAGCCGAGTCATCCCCCGGTGCTTTGGACCAATGATTCGAGGCTAGAAGTATCTCGCCAACTTCAAGGCGCCCAAGGAGATCAAAAAGTACGATCAAACGTACGACCCAACGGTGTGGCTGGATACGTACCTTATGGCGATGGGAATCTCCGGCAACACCGACCTGCTCGCCGCTCGCTACCTCCCCCTGATGATGGAGGGAGCGACCAGGCAATGGATCAATACCCTCCCCGCCGACAGCATCGACTCGTGGGAGGAGATGCGCGATGCCTTCGTCAGGCACTTCGAGGGCTCCTACACCCACGCTACCACCATAGAAGACCTGGAGCGCTGCATCCAGGGACAACGCGAGTCGACCCGCCACTGGATCTAGAGGTGGCAGGAGCTATGGATCAACGCTTCCGGCATCCACCCAGACATGGCGATCCACTGTTTTAAGAACACGTGCCGGTAGGAGCCCCTAGTCGCCAAGATCAAGAGGGTCTACTGGATGCTCGACAACATCCCCGACCTCCTCGAGATAGCCAAACGCTACATGGAGCAGGACCCCAACCAAGACTCCGCCGACGAGTCGGGAGGAAGACGTCGCACTAGCGGCCACGACAATGGGCGACAACGCGACATGCACTACAGCAACACTCGCCTCACCGGCAAGCGACATGGTGACGGGTGAGTCGACTTCATCGCCAACACCGACTACGAGCAACGTGACCCGAAAAACTTCCACCACGATGGAGGAAACTACCTCGACAGTGGAAATTATAGCGTGAACAAAACGGCGAGGCCAAAATTCGAACCTGTCGCCCTCCTCAATCAGCCCTGTGTCTACCACAGCAGGGAGGGGAAACCTACCACCCACACCACCGCGGACTGCCATTCTCTAAAGGAGATCGAGAAGGCAAGGCGAGCAAGAGAGGACCCCAACAACAAACCACCAAGAGACAACAGCAATGCCGGCGGGTTCGGCAATTGTGAGATCCAGGCACATGGCTTAATAGGATTGATAGGATATGTTGATATGGGTATCCTATCAATCCTATTAAGCCATGTGCCTGGATCTCACAATCAGAGTCCAGGAGTCTTCATCAAGCACCGTATGTGTGCGACCCCCTACGAGGCACTTCACTTGTAGAGCTTGAGTCGTTCAAGCCATCGGAGTCGTTGGAGCCGATGGAGCTAGAGCAGGTGGAGTCGTTCGCATTCAGAGCGACCTTGAGGTCAGCGTCGGTACAACTACATCATCCATGTTCTCCCGAACATTGACAAATCTTCTCGGTCTTCAACTTGGTGAGTTCACGAAAAGCCCCTCCTATTACCTCATTACTCCTAGATAGATCCTAGCAGTCAGTGGTTTGCGAGGGAAAATTATTTTTTTGGGTGCTAAACCCCAACAATGGTATCAGAGACAGTCTATGCATAGTTATGCTGGTACGGGTAGAACACATGTTGATTGTGTGAGAGTTTATCATATAATTGTTACCCTCTCACGTGTACTTGCATATACCGCAACACTTTTTGATCAAAGCAGCCCCAACTGACATTACGCGTTCATTCGCGAGGTTGGTCTATGCTTGACATACGGCTTGCACCGTATAAGTGGCTTTGGGGGTGTCATTGTTTGTTGCAGTAGTTGGTAAACCATTTACAATGGAGGGCCCCGAAAGGGGTGTAATAGAGACAATTATTTAATCAGCATTGTGATTCATGTTTGTAGGTAAGAAACGGTTCTTGTGTGAAATCGCTAGCAGCCACGTAAAATATGCAAAAGATAAAGTAGAGGCGTCTAACTTTATTTTGCAGGGCCTTGTAATATGATATGGTCAAAGTAAAAGGTAAAGTAGTTTACTTTTCTATTTCTAAGTTGTAGTAATAGGATGGTGGCATCAAGGGCTTGGCACCACA
Organism: Avena insularis; assembly: GCA_023614405.1. NCBI lineage: Eukaryota > Viridiplantae > Streptophyta > Magnoliopsida > Poales > Poaceae > Avena > Avena insularis. The sequence goes on from CM042694.1 coordinate 473,445,906, forward strand.
CACCGGAGCGCATGATGAAGGTCATGGCGCAACGATCTACGACCATGTCATGTCACACTTATTTACATTTGATGTTTAATTATGTGCACCTTGTTTGTTCTAGTATTAGATACTCGACGGTAGCATTAATGGGATGATTCCTAAATATAATACCAATATTCTGTTCTCCCTTAGTGTGAACCACCAAGAAAGTTCTCTGTTACAAGGCACGCCATGACGATCGGGTGTCAGACATATCTACGTTCGCATATGGTGGGTGTAAGACATGTTGCACAGTGAATACACTAGAGATTGGATTGGCGAGCCTAGCATGCACATACATGGCCTCGGAACATGGATGATCGAAAGATCAAGCATGAGCCACATGAATGATGTGATTGACATTGGAGAATGTCTACTTTTGCATCTATGTTGCCAGCCATGTTGATCGGGGGTGACATAGTGAATTGGTATCGTTTAATCACTAAAACTTATTTAGGGATGTTTGTTTAGTGGGAGTTCATCTAATATAATGTGATTATAATTTGAACTCATATTATGAACTTAGTCTAAATCTTTGCAAAACCCAAGTCTCTTTTTAGTTTTGAGAGATTCATGGAGAGTGAGAAACTCAAAGTAGATGGGTCCAACTTCATAGACTAGTACCAACGCCCGAGGAACCTCCTCTTCTTCCATGATCTGACCTATGTGATGTGAGAACGGCTAGGAGATTTTCCCGTGGGCTTCACTGGATGGCTAGATGATCATGATTATCTGGCCCGACGTGACACCTTCATGACAGCCAAATACACCATGGTTCATGTCATGGAGCCTTCTCTAGGAGCATTATTCCATGATATTGAGGCCTTCAGTTTGGCCGAAGGACTCAAGATGCTATTTCCATCTCAAGTCAGAATCATGGCGTATGAGTACATGGATGATTTTCTCTCAACTAAGATGAGGGAAAAGACCAGCCTGGAGGACCACTTGTATATCATGGAAAGGATTCATGAGCGCCTTGTGGACATCATGGACTACTAGGTGACCGAAAAATTTGCGATAGATGTGGTGTTGCGTTCGCTTCCCCTCAGCTACAAAGATGTCGTCTTAAACTACCTTGTAGAAGGGGAAGAGTTTACCTTCCTTAATTTCATGACTCATTTGATAACCCAGAAAGTAGTGCGTGCTCTAGGAATTGTCATCGGTAGGAAAGGTATATATTTGATATACAAAGTTATAAATGTTTAATTTTCAAATACTTATAGCAGTTTATGAAGTATTTGATACTTGTACTGTTTGGTGAAAACAGGACCCGCTGCTTGAGAAGTGATTGAAGGAGTGGGCACGATAATGCGTGCTGATGGAAAACAAGATGCCAACGATCTCTTCTTCTGAAGTTATCATTTGTATTAGAATATTTGAATAAATTTACAGTCGATAAGAGTGAACTACATTAGTGTGTGTCTTGCATTTGTAAGATTGTTATTCATATGAATTTGAGACAAATCAGTTGTTTTATTCCTATGAGTAATATCCTTTATGTTCATGGTTATGATTATGAATCGGTTATTCATATTTTGATCTTGATGGTAGAAATTTAAATGTTTATAAGATTGTGAACATGCCAAAAGGTATTCAAACTTAATAGTGAAATCATTTTGAATGAACTATTGTGTTAAGTCATAATGGTACATATCAAAGGATTCATAAGTGGTGAAACCAAGGTATTAAATATACTTGATCTTTTGACTCATACAAACCATGCCCCTGTTAGGCAAAATGATTAAAACTCAACATTCTAGTAAAATGGAGTGTGTGTTGACTAATTGGATATCATACATGATGATATGTTGTATTGTTCAACAAATGGCGGATATCATTATTTCGTAAAACTTCATTGTGAATATAAGAAAATAAATGTATTCGTTGAATGAGACACAAGTCTGAAACTATTTGTTATGAATAAAGAATTTCATAGTGAAGAATAATATTGAATTAACAAGAATATGAATGTTTATGATTTGATCAAAATGACAAATATTTGAGTTGTGATTCAAGCATATAAGACTTGTGGAAAATGATGGGTTCGTAGCAGGGAAAACAAAAAATTTCTACCGCAAGAACGAACAAAACCAAGATCTAATCCATGAAAAAGCCAAGATCTAATCTATGAGATAAGTGTAGCAAGATAGATCTGTACTAACCCTTGTAGATCCAAAGCCTTGTTTGAGATCAGATCTTTTGGTTGATGTAGACGATCACTTGCCGATCTCAAGATCGAGTAGACGATCCTTCCGGCAAGCGTTCCGGCAGCGCTTCCGCACTCAGTCACACGTATGGCTCGATGTAGACGATCCTCTCCCCGTTCCAGCGGGCAGCGGAGGTGGTAGATCTCCATGAAATCCTAGTAGCACGACGGCGTGGTGGTGGTGGTGGTGGTGGAGAAGAGATCCTGCAGGGCTTCGCCTAAGCCGCAGCAGGAGGAAGGAGGAGGGAGTGGCGGCTAGGGTTTGGGGTGGAGAGGTAAGGGGAGGCGCCCCCACCCCTCTTTATATAGAGGGGGGTGCAGCCTAGGGTTCCCACCCCGTGGCCCACCTCCTAGGGCCGGCGCACAAGGGAGGGGGGAGTTTTCCTTCCCCCCAAGTCTTATCCCCTATAATCTAGGGATTTACGTTTATCTCTTCGTAGAACCTTCTGGAACATTCTGAAACCTTCTAGAAGCTCCAAACAAACTCCAGAACATTTTCCGAACCCCAGAAAATGACTTGTGTTATATGAATCTTATTCTTCGGACCATTCCGGATCTCCTCGTGATGTCCTAGATCCAATCCGAGACTCCGAACAACATTCGGTCTCCAACTCATATTCCATATCTACCTAAACAACATCAAACCTTAAGTGTGTCACCCTACGGTTCGTGAACTATGCAGACATGATTGAGACTCCTCTCGATCAATAACCAATAGCAAGACATGGAGATCCACAATGGCTCCCACATATTCAGCGATGACTTTGTGCTCGATAGAACCATTTACATACGACATTGATTCCCTTTGTCACACGATACTCTACTTATCTGAGGTTCGATCATCGGTATCTCAATACCTAGTTCTACCTCGTTACTGATAAGTACTCTTTACTCGTTCCATGATATGACATCCCTTGTGACCTAGTCACATACTTGCAAGCTAATTGGATGACATTCCACCGAGAGGGCCCAGAGCATATCTATCCGTCATATGGATGGACAAATCCTAGTCTTGATCCATGCGCTTCAACACATACTTTTAGAATACCTAATGCCACCTTTATAACCACCCAGTTACGAAGTGGTGTTTGATGTCATCAAAGCACTCATCTGGTGATGGTGATTAACACAATCTCATGGTCAAAGGATTAGGTTACTATGTATTTGAAAGCTTGTAGCAAAAACGAACTTAATGACTTGATCTTATGCTATGCTTACTATGGGTGTGTGTCCATCACATCATTCTCCTAATGATATGATCTTGTTATTAATAACATCCAATGTCCATGATCAGTAAACCATGATCATCTATTAATCAACAAGTTAGTCTTGACAAGAGGCTTACTAGGGACTCTTTTATGTTTACAAAACACACAAGTATTAGTGTTTCCTAATAATAAAATTATAGCATGGGATGTAAACATTCATCATAAACACAAATATATAATAATAACCATTTTATTATTGCCTCTTGGGCATATCTCCAACAGTCTCCCACTTGCACTAGAGTCAATAATCTAGATTACATTGTAATGTACCTAAGACCCATGGCGTTGTGGTGTTGGTCGTGTTTTTTCTAGGGAGAGGTTTAGTCAATAGATCTTCCACATTCAGATCAGTGTGTACTTTGCAAATCTTTATGTCGCCATCTTGGACATACTCGCGAATAGCATGGTAACGTAGCTTGATGTGCTTCAGCTTGCTGTGTGACCTTGGCTCCTGTGCATTGGCTATGGCACCCGTGTTGTCAAAATAGATGGCCATCGGGTCCAATGCACTAGGAACCACACCAAGCTCAGTAATAAACTCCTTCATCCATATCGCTTCTTGTGCAGCCTCCGAAGCAGCTATGTATTCCGATTCAGTTGAAGATTTTGCCACAACGCTTTTCTTGGCACTCCTCTAGCTCACTTTAGCACCATTCAAAATAAATACATATCTAGACTGTGACTTCGAGTCATCTAGATCGATGTTCCAACTAGCATCGGTGTAATTGTTTACAACAAGCTATTCATCACCTCCATAAGAAAGAACCATATCCTTAGTCCTTTTCAGGTACTTGAGGATATTTTTAACCGCTATCCAGTGCTCCATTCCAGGATCACTTTGATATCTGCTAGTCAAACTAACAGTGTGTGCTATATCTAGTCTTGTACACAGCATGGAATACATGTCAGAGCCTATGGTCGACGCATAGGGGATTTTACTCATCTTCTCTCTATCTTCTGCCATAGCTGGACTTTGAGTCTTACTCAAGGTCTTACCTAGCAACATGGGCAAGAACCCTTTCTTGCTTTCTTCCATTCTAAATCTCTTTAGAACCTTGTCCAGGTATGTACTTTGTGAAAGCACTATTAAGCATCTTGATCTATCTCTATAAATCTTGATTCCTAAAATGTATGCCGCTTCGCCAAGATCCTTCATTGAAAAACTATTGTTCAAATAGGCCTTGACACTTTCAATAAGTTCTATATCATTCCCAATCAACAATATGTCATCCACATATAGTATTAAGAATGCTACAGAGATCCCACTCACTTTCTTGTAGATACAAGCTTCTCCATAAGTTTTTATAAATCCAAAGTTTTTGATCACCTTATCAAAACGTTGATTCCAACTCCGGGATGCTTGCTTCAGTCCATAAATGGAGCGCTGAAGCTTGCATACCTTGTCAGCATCTTTAGGATCAAAAAAACATTTGGGTTGTACCATATACAACTCTTCCTCAATATCACCATTAAGGAACGCTGTTTTGACATCCATCTGCCAAATCTCATAATCAAAATATGCAGCGATTGCTAACAAAATCCTCACAGACTTTAGCTTCGCTACCGGTGAGAAAGTCTCATCGTAGTCAACTCCTTGAATCTGTGAGAACCCTTTCATGACACGTTGAGCTTTATAGACAGTAACATTACCATCAGCATCTATTTTTGTTTTAAAGATCCATTTTTTCTCGACAACCTTGCGGCCATCCGGTAAGTCCACCAAGGTCCATACTTGGTTTTCGTACATGGATCCTGACATGGGTATACCTTACAGGTACTCGAGCTTGATATATACGGTCCAGATACGGCAGAAGCCCACGGCGTTGCCAAGGCCCAAATGGAGAATTCGAGTGGCCCACGGACTCTCGATTGCTTGCGAGACAAGAAGAAGCTTAAGAAAGAAAGTTCAAAGGGAAAACCCTAATCTTTAACCGACTCGACCTGCTACTCGAGACCTAGCCTATCTATATAAAGGCTAGGAGGGGGCGGCGAGGAGGACACACGCAACCCTAGATTCCACAACTCTCGCCATATTGCATATGTGCACCCCTTTAATCTTTGATTCCTTTGTTAATTCCAAGAGCAGACAAGCAGGAGTAGGGACCTCTACGAGGCCTAAACCTGGGTAAACCTTGCGTCCCTGTGTGCTTGTTTACTAGCCGACTGATGCCTCCAGCGCTCCCTCCTTCTCCAAAACCCAAGTCCATCGCAATGGCATTGACGAGTTAAACCCTCATCAATTGGTGCCGTCTGTGGGAATTGGGAGTGCTAATGTCGCGGCTTCTTCGGCCCCATCAACCATGATCTACAACTCCACAACAGCGGAGATTCGCCAGCTCTTCGGTGTGTTCGACTTCACCGTCCACACGCCGGCCACTCGCCCTACTTTCGAGTCTGTGGGCGATGGAATCAGCCTGGCAATTGGGAGCTTCCGCTTCAGTTGGTCGAGGATGGGCACGCTGCATGCCCCGACCAGCTAACGGACAAATGGCGTAGCCGCAGATCTGATCTGGGTGCCACAGAAGATGGAGCCTACGGCTCCGGATCTGAAAGTTGCGGGAGCAATAGCTTCCCTAACCACTTCATGTGCGCGGTCAGCAACGCGGGTGACACCGCCGCCAATCGCGAAAACGCTGGCCCCTGATCTGGCACCGGACCACCCAACGGCAGCACGCCCAATGGCGGCCCCACAAATGGTGGCAACGGCTCGCCCGTCCACAACAGAGCGGTAGTCGAACCGCCAACCATGGTGAACGAACACACAGGAGAGCGTGTCGTGATTAAATTCAACGACAACAAGTGGGCCCATTGCCGAGAAGCTTTGCGAGGCAATCCTGTGCCCCCCGGCACACCGCAGGACATGCTTATGGGCTACCATTGGCTACTAAAGGAGGAGTACAGACGCCAGCTACATGCAATCGCGCAACTCATGGCGCATAAAAAGGCGGCGGATGAGTCGAGTCTTCAACGGGCTGGGATTTCCTCCCATGGAGGATCCTCCTCCAAAGGCAACAAGTACGTGGCCAACAAGAGGCGATCTCAGATGGCCCATCTCACCGAGCAAGAATGCATAGAAGCTACAAAAGTCCTCGACTTCAGCTCTATGACAGTCGACACGCAGGGCAACGTGGTCCCAAAGACACCACAGGCCGCGGTGACAGTGGCCACCATGTACCTCTTCAAAAACCAGCCCCAGCTGGAGATCCCCAAGATGCCACGCACCAATCTATGATCGCGGGCTTGGGGATAATCGAGGCAGCCCTCGACAAAGAGCGAATGCCGGAGCCAAAGAAAGGCAAGGTTCTGGCAAAATGCTATTCCTCACCCTCGTTCAGCAACGACAGTCACGATCTGTCTCGGTGTCGCCGCTCACAGCGGCACGATCGCGACTACGATGCGTGCGATGACCTCACGCGGTGCAAAATCGACAAATCAAGGGCAAGGCGCGCTCGTTCGACTGATTCAGAAGAGGACGAGACTGAACTCTGCAGTGCCAGATGCTTCAGCAGGGCCATCAAGTAGAAGCGAATGCCTAAAGGAGTCAAACTCCCATCGGAGAACCCAAAGTTCGACGGCCTACAAGACCCAAAAATCTGGTTGGAGGACCACATCTCCTTTGTCAGGCTACCTGGCAGGAGTCGAAGCACGGCCATGCAATGCCTGCAGCTACAGCTGCAGGGCGCCGCCCGCGCATGGCTCAACAATCTTCCACGTGGATCCATTCACAGCTGGGAAGAGCTGGTCTACAGCTTTGTGCGCAACTTCAAGGGCACTTATAAAATGCCTGCATCAATCGAAGAGCTGAGGAGCTGCTAGCAAAGGTCGGGTGAATCGCTACGCTCATACATCCAGAGGTGGTCCATGACCAAGAATTCCGCAAAAAACATCTCGGAAGACCACGCAATCGACGCGTTCAATGGCGATGTTCGCCGCATAGAGCTCAGGGAGGAGCTAGGCCGCTTGAAGCCGAAGACAATCGACCACCTGATGGAAATTGCGAATCGGTGGGCCGACGGAGAGGATTCAGTGAAAAATCGCACCTACTCCGACGATGACGATGACCTCGGGCGCAGACGCGACCATCGAGGCAAGCGGCGAATACGCATCTACGATGACCACGACGACGTCAACATGGTCACAGCCGGCTACGTCGACAAACGCGATGACAACCGCAACAACGGCTATCATAGCGGTGGATACCGCAACTCCGGGAAAACCACGCAGGTGTGGCAGCACTGCACTCGTGAAGAGGCACCCGCAACAACCATCGAGGACAAACTTTCCGGGCCGTGCAACATGCACTTCTACAGCGACAAGCATGACGGTAAGAAAAAATCCAGCCACCTTCTTAAGGACTGCCGCGAGTTTTTCAAGATCCACGAGGATCTAGCTTGGATGAATCGCGACGCAGTCAACAGGGCCTATGGAGTCGCCCCAGGCGCCGTGGCACATGGAGCTCCTCCACCACCGCTCGGACTACCACCACCCATAGCCGCACCGGTCCAGAATCATGGCAGTGAACCATACCCACGACTCGTGGGCAACATGGGGATGATCCAAAAGGGGCGTCCCTCAAATCGAGTGCAGAAGGCCATCACTCGCCAAGTCAACTTGGCGATCAACTCTCCTCCTTCCACCACTGAGTACCTCAGTGGAAGCGACTCCTGCATCAACTTCGACAGGCGTGACCACCCACGCCAAGTTCCTCGTCCAGGCCACTGTCCCCTCGTACTAGAGGCGCAGATTGGGGGTTTCTACATGAGTCGCGTCTTCATGGATGGCGGCAGCGGCATTAACCTCATGTTCGGGAGTACCTTGCGTGCAATGAGGATCCCTCTGATGTGTCTGGAAGTTTCAGACACAATGTTCCATGGCATCGTCCCAGGGAAAGGCGTATATCCCCTGGGCAAAATCAACCTCGACGTCATCTTCGGCACGCTGCAAAACTTTTGGCGAGAGCGCATCGACTTCGAGGTCGTCGACTGGCCTTCACAATATCACTGCATCCTCGGACGCGTTGCGTTCACAAGGTTCATGGCAGTACCACACTACGCCTACCTGCAGATGAAGATGTCGGGCCCAAACGGCGTAATCACAATCAACGGCAACTTCGAAAGGTCTGACAGCTACGACAGGGAATTCAACAGAATCTCCCAGTCCTTCGGCATGCAGGAGGAACTCGCAAGACTAAAGGAATTGACAAACAATAGTCTGCCTCCCCTGAGCAGGCCAAGTTCACCCGACCTGTCCTTCGACTCGTCAGTGCACACGAACAAAGTCCAGGTCCACCCAATGGACCCGACCAAGACGGCCCGCATCGCCAACAACTTGAGTTTTGCATAGGAACTCGCGCTCATCGAATTCCTCCATGAGCACTAGGAAATCTTCGCCTGGTGTCCAGTGGACATGCCAGGCGTTCCCAGGGAATTCGCCGAGCATGCACTCAACGTAAATCTAGACGCAAGGCCAGTCAAGCAGACAATTCGGCGACTGTCTGAACCAAGAGCAAAGACAGTCGGAATGGAGATCAATAGACTCCTCGACACCAAATTCATACGCGAGATCAAGGAAAGCACCTGGCTCGCCAACACAGCGCTTGGGCCCAAAAAAGACACGGGTATCCTACGGATGTGCGTGGACTTCACCTCCCTAAATAAGCACTGCCCAAAGGATCACTTCCCGTTGCCGCGAATCGACAAAATCATCGACTCCACCGCAGGATGCGAGCGTCTCTGCTTCCTTGGCGCCTACTCAGGCTACAATCAAATTCGAATGAAGGAGGAAGACCAAGAGAAAATGGTGTTTACGACGCCCTTTGGTGTGTTCTGCTACAACATGATGCCCTTCGGGCTAAATACGCAGGAGCCACCTATCAGCAGTGCATGCAGGCCTGCCTCAAGAATCAACTTGGTCGCAACATCCAAGTCTACATTGATGACATCATCATCAAAACAAAAGAGGAAGCCTCACTAATCGACGATCTACGCGAAAACCTTCGCCAACCTAGACCGCTACGGGATCAAGCTCAACCCGAACAAATGCGCCTTCGGCATACCATCTGGACAACTACTCGGGTATATCATCTCCGCGAGAGGGATCGAGGCAAACCCGAAGAAAATACAAGCCATACTGGCCATGGAGAAGCCAAAGAACGTTAGAGGCGTCCAACAGCTGGCTAGATGAATCGCGATGCTCAGTCGATTCATTAGTCGAATGGGCGAAAAGGCACTGCCCTTCTACCAACTTATCCGCAAAACTGACAAGTTCGAGTGGACAGACGAGGCGCAAGAAGCATTCGAAGACCTCAAGCGTCTACTATCCACGTCGCCAGTACTGGTGACTCCGCGTGAAAAAGAGTCGTTGTTGCTCTACATTTCCGCCACCAACCAGGTGGTCAGCACGGTGCTCGTGGTGGAACAAGCCGAGGAAAACAAGGTCCACGGGGTGCAGCGCCCAGTCTACTACCTCAGTGAGGTGCTCACGCCAACAAAACAGTGGTACCCGCACTACCAGAAGTTGGCATTCGGTGTCTTCATGAGAGCCAGGCGACTGCGCCACTACTTCTAGGAGCACCCAATCGTGGTGGTCAACGATGCCCCGCTCGGGCATATCCTCAACAACCCTGATGCCACCGGACGGGTCGTGCTTTGGGGTTATCGAGTTTTCTCCTTGAGACATCACATATGAGAAGCGTGACGCGATCAAGTCGCAAGTCCTCCCTGATTTCCTTGTGCACTGGATGGAGAACCATCTCCCTGAAAAACCAGATATGTCTTATCTCTAGACAATGCACTTCGATGGGTCCAAACGAAAGGACAGGGCCGGCGCAGGTGTCATACTGACATCACCCCAGGGGGACTAGCTGAAATACATTCTGCGAATGCAGTTCACGGCCTCCAACAATGAAGCTGAGTATGAGGCCCTACTCCATGGGATGCGGATGGCGAAAGCCTACGGTGCCAAGAGGCTCATCATCTATGGCGACTCCAAACTGGTGGTGAACCAGACAATGCACGAGTGCGATGCACTGAGCGACAACATGATCGCCTACCACGACCTCTACGACACACTCGAAGGGGACTTCGATGGCTGTGAACTGCAGCACATAGGCCGTGAAAGCAACGAAGAGGCGGACACACTCACCAATATTGGCTCCACCTGTGCCCCCATACCACCTGGGTATTTGTTGAGCGTATCTGTGAATGCTCCATCAAGCCCAAGGCTACAGAGAAGAAAGCAAGCGCGTCAATGGGCTCGGGGGCTACGCCACCCAATGAGCCAGTTGCACTCAATGACCTGGAGCTCGACATAGGACTCGAAGGACCAATAGGAGTCATGATGATCGAGCCATCTTGGACTCAACCCTACATCACATATCTTCTCAGCAAGAGGTTGCCTGATGATCCGACCGACGTGCGACACATTGCGCGGCGATCCAAGGCATTCGCCGTCATCAACGACGAACTATACAAGCACAGCATCACAGGAGTACTCCAACGGTGCATCTCCAACACGGAAGGAAGGGTCGTCCTCGTCGATATCCATGAAGGGACTTGCGGGCACCATGCTGGCAGTCGCGCCCTCGTCGCCAAAGCTCTACGAGCTGGATTCTACTGGCCCACGGCCATGCGCAACACCAAGGACATCCTCCAATGCTACAATGCTTGCCAGCGATTCGCGAACAAACCGCACGCACCTGGCGCGGAACTCCGGCCAACTCCATTGGCTTGGCCCTTTGCGCAATGGGGACTCGACATGGTCGGCAAGCTCCCAAAATCCTCGCGAGGAGGTTATGTCTACCTCCTGGTCGCAGTCGACAAATTCAAAAAGTGGATCGAGGCCATGCCGGTGACAAACCAGTCAGGAGACAGCGTCGTCAAGTTCTTCGAGTCCATTCTCTATCTCTTCGGAGTGCCACACAACATCATCACGGACAATGGAACGAACTTCACCTCTAAGGAGTTCCAGGGTTTCTACGAGAACCTGGAAATCAACATAAGCTATGCCTCTGTAGCTCATCCACAGACCAACGGTCAAGTCGAAAAGGCCAACGGCCTCGTCCGCGGTGGAATCAAGAAGCGACTCCTCTGGCCACTCGAACAAGCCCCCGGATGTTGGCCAGACGAGTTGCAGTCCGTACTTTGGAGCCTATGCACTGATACATTGCAAATGTATCTATAATTTTTGATGTTCCATGCTTGGTTTTATCTACTTTCTTGTGTTTTGTCCACACTTTGGAGTACTTTTCATATGATTTCTTGGACTAACCTATTAACAAGAGCCACAATGCCAGCTGCCTGTTTTCTGCTGTTTTTGGTTCCAGGAAAGTCAGAAAATGAATATTCTCGGAATTGGACGGGACAAAAGCCAAAGTCATTATTTTACCGGAGGACACTTGGAGCCAGAATACGAGACGGAGAAGGGCCATAGGGCGGCCACACAACCTGGCCGTGCGGCCAGGCTTAGCCCGCGCTAGGGGGTGGTGTCGCCAGCCCAGGCACCACCTCGGCCTCTCCTTCCGCCTATATGTTGCCTCTGATACGGAAACCCTAAGTACCCGACCAAAATTCCATGAAAGAGTCTGTAGCCGCCGTCATCTCCATCCCTAGATCGGGAGGGATCTAAAGCTCTTCCCGGCACCCTGCCGGAGAGGGGGATTCACCCTGGAGGCCTTCTTCATCATCATGCAAGCCTCTGGTGTGATGCGTGAGTAGTTCATCTCTGGACTACGGCTCCATGTAGTAGCTAGATGGTTGGTTCTCCTCCTTTGTGCTTTCATGTTTAGATCTTGTGAGCTTCGTTCATGATAAAGATCATCTATTTGTAATTCTGCATGTTGTGTTTGCGGGCATCCAATGGATATTGAGATGCTATTTTAGATTGATTATTTATTCTATCATGTCTTTGTTATTTGTGATCTTGCATGCTTTCCGTTGTTAGTAGCTATCTTGGCCAAGTAGATGCTAGCAACTCCAAGAGTTAGTATTTATGCTCGATAGTGGGTTCATGCCTCTGGTAATCTGGGGAAGGGACAGAAATCTCTAAGGTACTAGATGTCTTTGTTACTAGGAGAAAACAACAATCCTTTGTTCATAGAACAATCATATTGTTTACATTACACGCAATTGTAATGCAATTATCTTGCTTGCAACTTAATACCGGAGGGGTTGGATGATAACCTGAAGGTGGATTATTAGTCATAGATGCAGTTGGATGGCGGTCTATGTATAATGTTGTAATGCCCAATCGAATCTCAAAGGAGTCAAGATGAGTAGTATATGCGTGTATGCTTTCTTGATGTTTGTCAATTGCCCCGCTGTAATTTGTTCACCCAGCATGTTATCTACCTTAAGGAGAGCCACCTCTAGTGAACTATGGACCCCGGTCCTTTCTTTTACATTCAATCTACAATCAACTGTTTACTGCTTTATGTTTACTTCTACAAACTATTACTTCCTTCCATTCGATACATTTAATCCTTTGTTTTCAGCAAAACCGTTGAGATTGACAACCTCATCGCAAGTTGGGGACAGAGTTCTGTGGTTGTGTTGTGCAGGTCTCCACGTTGCTACTAGCACCGGTAGTGCACCCTGCCAAGGCTCAGCTAGCAACACCTTTGGGGTGTTTCCTTGCTCCTACTGGATTGATAACCTTGGTTTCGTACTAAGGGAAAACTTGTTGTTGTGCTCATCATACCTTCCTCTTGGGCTTCCCCAACGAGCTCGATATATTTTGGGCCATCAAGCATATTTTCTAGCGCCGTTGCCGGGGAGTCAAGGACATCTTCACAAGGGGAGTCTCTCATAACCAATCTCTTTACTTTGTTTTATTTGTTTTGCTTAGTTTATTTCTGCTTTGTTTTCTTATTTCTTTATCAAAACCACACAAAAAAATCAGTTCCTACTATAGTTGTTATTTTCGTTGGTCTGTTATTGTCTTGCTTTATCATGCTTTCTATCAATGGTTGGTTTCTTTGAGACCGAATCTTATTGGCAAGGTGGGTTCACGGAAGAACAAAAATATTATTATAAGGAACACCGCTTGTCACAAAAAGGGAAACACTTATGGGAACAAATTGATAAATTGTATACCATTGCTATAAACGTCTGCTCTACTTATAATGTTACTTATTGCTTTGATAAATCTTGTTACTGTAGGAGGTATAAACACCTCCCTTTTCAATGTGAGTATAATGATAATGTTACCATATCTTCTTATGTTAAAGGGAATTATGATTTTTATGATGTGGAACAAATTGAAGAATTTATTGCTTGGAAGGGTGCATTTGAACTTGCTAGTTTGCTTGAAAATACTGATGATTCACCTTATAAATATGAGGTTTATGATATACTTAAATTTTTCTTTGATAATTACAAGGTGGAAAATGGCTATATTCTTGAATATCTTAATAGATGCTCTCCACCAATGGAAGATAATGATGCCTTGCAGGAGCCTATAGAAGAAGAAATTGCTGAAACTGGAAGATTATTGGATGAAAAAGAGGATAAGAGTGATGATCAAGAGGAGGAAGAATGGATCTACCCATCCCTACCTTCTAATGAGAGTAACTCTTTACCCCTTACATTATTTGATTGTCCCCCATGCTTACCAAAGGAGGACGAATGTCATGTTCCTGAGGATTCTTTTGAAAATGTTTATAATAAAGCTCTAGTGTTTGTAGATCATGAAAAGCATGCTTTATGTGATAGTTATATTGTCGAGTTTATTCATGAGGCTACTGAAAATTATTATGAGAGAGGAAAATATGGCTATAGAAGTTTTCATGGTATTGAAACACCTCTCTTTGTGCTGAAAGTTTTGAAGTTACTCTTGTTTTATCTTCCTATGCCTGTCACTTTGTTCTTTGTGAATTTATTTGCATAGAAGATTCCTATGCATAGGAAGTGCGTTAGACTTAAATGTATTTTTAATTTGCTTCTTGATGCTCTCTTTTACTTCAATTCATATTTCTTATGTCAGCATCATTGAAATTATCATGCCTAACTTAAAGGCGTTAAAGAAAAGTACTTATTGGGAGATAACCCAAAAGTTTTAGATGAGTCTTGGAAGTTATTACCTATGTAATAATCGCTCCTTATCCTTTTTATTTTCTTTTTGTGCCAAGAGTAACCTCTAATGAGAGAGAAGTAATGATTGGAAAAGTTGTTGTCCCGAAACAGATTTCTGTGCTTCACCGTAAAAATTCGTGTAAAATATCTGTATGTCCTTTTGAGGCGTGAATTTTTGTGCGTATGCCAGGTTGTTATCTAACTTTTGTTAGTTCAACACTTTTTGATTTAAGCAACAGAAGGTCTTCGAAAAAATTCTTCTTTACTTGCTGGTCTGTTTTGACAGATTTCTGCCATTTTCTGCATTTGCTTCTTGTTGGTTCCTTTTTGAGTTCTTTTAGGGAATTGAGCTTTTTGAGGGAAGTTCTATAGTAGCTTGTGTTTTAATGGAAGTTCTATTGGGGTTAGAACTGAATCTAAAGACTTATTATCTTGAGTGCACTAATGTTGCTAATAAGATTGTGTGAAGTTTTGTATGAAGGAAAAAATTCAGGTGTATAGAAGGAATGAGTAATGAGATGAAGGATGGACTAAAGCTCAAGCTTGGGGATGCCACCCATGTCACCCCAAGAAATATCCAAGAAGTACAAGCGTCAAAGCTTGGGTATGCCCAAGGCATCCCCTTCTTCATCAATAAAAATCCCAGGTTTCTTCCAAACGCTTCATTTTTATTGTTTCATGCACACTTGTGTTGTTCTTGGAGCGTCTTCTTTTTCACTTTCGTTTTGGTTTTGCATTTGCTTTGTTTGCTTAGTTTGATGAATAAATTGGTTGTTCCCCCTCTTTCATACATTGGTTTTCAAATAGTTTGGTTTGGTTTGGAAAAGAGTAGGAAAAGCTCATGCTTAAGTGGTAAAGAGAGCTTGTTTTTGACTGTGGCCTATGCTTTGTCATGCCATGCTTGATATTGTTTTGGCTTTATGCTTAGTATTCTTTGTTGTAGCATGACTTGTTATAAACAATTGAGATTGCTTAATGTGCCTTGGATGAATCATGTGTTGTTTTAGCATACTAAATCATAGTATTGTGGTATTCTCCTTTGGTGCTTTAATTGGGTTGACTTGGCGCATGCTCACACCATGTTATGACTATCCCAAGTCACCATAAGCCTTTATGATCCTTTAGTTTTCAACTTGTAGTATCACTTTATGCTTTGATCAATGATGTTTTGTCGCTCTGCATGATTATGGCCATTATTGCTCTCTTAGTTTGTCGCTCCCAGTCTTTTGCTAACCTCCACAACCAAGTATGAGTTCCACTCATGCATCCAACTCCCTAAACCAAGTTATTACAAAGAGTCCACCATACCTACCTACTAGCATATGCTATTCCATGTATATTCATCTTTTTGTTTACCTTCCAAATTAAACTTGTTATGAGAAAACTAGTGATTAAAGCTCTCACGAACTTGATGCACACTTTACTTTTCTTGCCCTTAATAAACTTGAACCATTGTGTCGTCTATGTTGTGTATGCTTGCACTTATTTGTTGGGGATTAGCAGAACCATGTTGTCATGGGGAACGCTTTCAACATTGCACTAGTACTTTGTACCTAGTTGATATCATGCTCTTTTGTCTATGGATGTCGTCGGTGTGAAATGAAAGGGGAGCTTGTAAGTCCACGGAGTTATGTATATGTGTTAGAGAAACGCTGGTCATTGGTCTAATCCATGCTGACATGGTGGAAACCTGCAGCGTAACCATAATGAGCTGTCTATGAAGCATTCTTCTTATAAAAAAAGAGTCATATATTGAGAAAAAAAGAGAAAAAGAAAAAAAAGATGATGAAAAGAGGAAAGAGAGAAAAAAGCACCATATTCCCATGGTAAATAAGAAGATTGCTGAGATGCTTGTTGTTTGCTTGCCTTGTCATTTTGATATGGGGATTCTTCCGTATCATCGGGCAAGGGGTACCCCGTTGGCGGTTCTCTATGATACACATGTACTTACGATGACAAGAACTTACCGGTGACTAAACTTGAGTAGCATGAGGAGCGGCCCTCGTATTCAAGGGACATGAGATTTCTAACTTATACTTCGTCAAGCATGTACACCATAGTTTGTTCAGTTTAACCTTAATCACTTCAAGATGCTTATGATAGGGGCAATGAGAGCTGAAAGCTATTAAGTACCATAATTTTTGGAAGCTCTTTATGAGACTTGAATCCCTACTTCCTTCTATGAAGGCCTTTCTTCCACTATATATATTGAGTCTCCACCTTCTATTTTTATGCACTTACTTTGAGAGGGGAATTCACCCTGGAGGCCTTCTTCATCATCATGCAAGCCTCCGGTGTGATGCGTGAGTAGTTCATCTCTGGACTACGGGTCCATGCAGTAGCTAGATGGCTGGTTCTCCTCCTTTGTGCTTTCATGTTTAGATCTTGTGAGCTCCATTCATGATCAAGATCATCTATTTGTAATTTTGCATGTTGTGTTTGCGGGGATCCGATGGATATTGAGATGCTATTTCAGATTGATTATTGATTCTATCATGTCTTTTTTATTTGTGATCTTGCATGCTTTCCGTTGTTAGTAGCTATCTTGGCCAAGTAGATGCTAGCAACTCCAAGAGTTAGTATTTATGCTCGATAGTGGGTTCATGCCTCTGGTAATCTAGGGAAGTGACAGAAATCTCTAAGGTACTAGATGTGTTGTTGCTACTAGGGAGAAAACAACAATCCTTTGTTCATAGAACAATCATATTGTTTACATTACACGCAATTCGTAATGCAATTATCTGTTGCTTGCAACTTATCTTGGAGGGGTTCGGATGATAACCTGAAGGTGGATTATTAGTCATAGATGCAGTTGGATGGCGGTCTATGTATAATGTTGTAATGCCCAATCGAATCTCAAAGGAGTCAAGATGAGTAGTATATGCGTGTATGCTTTCTTGATGTTTGTCAATTGCCCCGCTGTAATTTGTTCACCCAGCATGTTATCTACCTTAAGGAGAGCCACCTCTAGTGAACTATGGACCCCGGTCCTTTCTTTTACATTCAATCTACAATCAACTATTTACTGCTTTCTGTTTACTTCTACAAACTATTACTTCCTTCCATTCGATATGTTTTATCCTTTGTTTTCAGCAAACCGGTGAGATTGACAACCTCATCTCAAGTTGGGGACAGAGTTTTGTGGTTGTGTAGTGCAGGTCTCCACGTTGCTACTAGCACCGGTAGTGCGCCCTGCCAAGGCTCAGCTAGCAAAACCTTTGGGGTGTTTCCTTGCTCCTACTGGATTGATAACCTTGGTTTCATACTGAGGGAAAACTTGTTGTTGTGCTCATCATACCTTCCTCTTGGGGTTCCCCAACCAGCTCGATATATTTTGGGCCATCATGCACAACTCCAAACAGCGCCACGGGATACACCCCGTTCTTCATGGTGCACGGCGCTGAAGCGGTGCTACCCGCAGAAGTACGCTTTAAAGCCCCACGGGTGGTCTCGTACAGCGAGCAGGAGTCAACCCTTGCACTCAAAGACTCCATCGATCTCCTTGACGAGGCACGGGACATCGTATCAAAAAGATCAACAATCTACCAGCAGAACCTGCGCAACTA
Organism: Avena insularis; assembly: GCA_023614405.1. NCBI lineage: Eukaryota > Viridiplantae > Streptophyta > Magnoliopsida > Poales > Poaceae > Avena > Avena insularis. The sequence goes on from CM042694.1 coordinate 473,464,036, forward strand.
CCACAGCAAAAGGCTGCGCCCCAGATCCTTCATCGAAGGGGACCTGGTCCTGCGACTGAAGCAGCAAGGGCACCTCAAGCTCGAGTCCCCTTGGGAGGGACCATACTCTGTGTTTTCCCTCATTTTTCTGGCAATCTTATCACTCGGGGGCTACGCCACCCTTTACATCCTTGTTCTATGAACAAGTCGCAGTATCCCGAGTAGCTGACACAACATCAATCGAACCCTTGATAAAACACCAACCTAGTTGCAACGCACCTGACAGGTTGGCAAGGTGCTGAGATAAAATAAGTCAGGCTAACGAAAAGGAACTGCAGAGTACAAATACACTCGCAAAACATATAAGCTAGCAAGCTCTTTACGTATCAATAGAAATTAATTACATCCAACATATTCATATGAGCTTTACAACACTTGTACAATTATGTGCAAGATACAAACTAAAGCTACTGCTGCAACAGAAGAACGTTTGTCTGTTCCTCGAAGAAATCAACGATTTCTTCTGCTGCGCGATCAACTACCTGATAATGTGGAACCATGTTCCAGGTCGAACCTTCCGGTGGGGTCAGCGGCCCAGCAGCAACAACTGCAATGTCTACATCTGGCCTATGCAGTCGCACCAGCGACAAAGCAGCCTTGGCACCAGCCACTAACTGCTGCCGCACACACTCGTGAATGGCACTCAGATCTTGGAACTTCGCCAGAAGAGCCAACGGGCTTGAAGGACGGTGTCCAGCGGAAACATCGTTTGGTAGATATGCCTAAGGCACGACTGCGCCTTCTTCAAAAAGTGGAGTACTCGAGAAGCACGATCCTGCTGGGTCGCGAGTGCGATCGCACGATCATGGTCCACCCAAAAGTACCCACTCGCCTGAAGCTGCTCCTGTGTCAGGTCATTCATTCGAATGGCGATCCGGTATTTCTCATCCTACGGATGATGAGCACTGACAACTACACCAAGCAAAAAGGCAATGTATGAAGACAAGGAACTACCGCGATTGACTAAAAGAAAAGATAAGAGGGCAGAAAGCTAACACCTGAACTGATCGCCCAGCTATGTCACCTCCTCCAACAGATACTGCTCGCGGGTGGTAGCCTTCTTCCCCCTCGACTTCCATACATCCGCATTACCGCGGAGGATGGGCAACTCATGTCCCAGTTGTTTAACGCGATCGCGCAGTCGTGAAAGCAAGGACAATTCATCCACCCTTGAGCGCGGCTGCACCAAATTCTCGTCAGTACGCGATGAATCACGAGGATCACTCGAGGGACCACTCGACGTGCCCTATCACAAACCAAGCAAGAGCAAAAATAAGGGACCAAGAATACATTGACAAAAGGCATTTACGCATTCAAGCTCAACAAAAGTCTTGACTGGGACTTCCATAAAGGCATTGTTCCAACACAGAGGATAAAACTACAACTATTACAAGACAGCTACTGAGGAGCAGCCTGCTTCTTCAACTTCGACTTGGACTTCGGGGGCCTCATTGAATCCGTGGCGGTCTCCGACGCCACAGATTTTTCGATGCCGGCCCCTGACGCCGCAGCCTTCGCCGCATTCTTCGCTCGCTGCAGCTCCTCAGAGTACTTGGCGACTGTACTAATGAGTTGTAGCCCATATTTACCACATCCAGTAGCAAAGGGAGCAAACACTACCTGCTGGCCATCCACGCCGATGGGCATAGCCTTGGAAATCGCGGCGGGATCCACCTCCACACCATGAGCTTGCACCATTGCGAGTGCCATGGTGGCACCAACGGACCGCTTTGAGTTCCTGAAGTCCACAGGAATACCCCCAGCAAGGGATTCCGCTAGGTCCTCCAGGTTGTCAAGAAGTTCAGCCTTGGGAGTTAGATCCCTGCGTATGCGACTGAGGACATTCTTGTCCTTCGTCAGCGTCCCTTGAAGAGAAGCGCTGCGGTCTTCGACCGCGGCGACGGCACCAGCCAATGCATAGTCGCGACGAAGGGCCTGAGCGTCAAAGCTCAGGCCGCCGGCATCTACATCAAGCAAAGTTTTGGTACGATACCATGATGTCGAAACAGGAAACAAAGACAATTTAGCAAACATAATACCTAAGAGGGACTTAGCAATCGAGAGAAGCTGCTCCTCGAGCAACTTCTCCCTCTCGGCATTGGAAGAACGCAAGTCTTCTTCGTGTTTCCGCAAGTCCTCCTTGCACTTTTGTGATTCCTCCAAGGCCGCAATTGCTTCATCGTGAATATTCGCCGTCGCGGCAAGCGCCTTCTCAAGTCAAGCGGCACGGCGCAACAGTTCGTTATGCTCAATTGCAAGAGGGGATGTATCATCAATCGCATCCAGATACTTCGACAAGACAAATACAAAGGCAATACTAACCTTTGACAACGCGATGGCGATTGTCTAGTCGCGCATGCTGTCGACCAATCTCTAGGACTTGCTCCGCCAGGTGGGCAACCTCCTTCATGATGAGCTGCATTAAAATAAACCAAAATTCAGCAACAGCACCAAGTATATATTCGACTCCAAGAGAACAAAGATATGCTTACATGGTCCTCTAGAGACTCCGAAGATGAGTGCCATGCAGTCGTTCGGGTAACAATCTGGTGTTCCCCAGCATGTGGGGAACTCAAAGAATTGTGCCCGGAGTGGGCCGCCAATGGAGGAGAAGAAGATTGTTCGGCCACCTCTTTGGCCTTGGAGTCTGCGACTCCAGATTCCTTCAGAAATTGGACGTCACCAGAAGACGACGACGCCTCTTGACTACAGAACGCATCCAGCAGAAACTTCAGGGAAGGCAACTCAAAAAAAGAAACTAAGACAAAGTCAAAAATTTACCAGTCAAATTTGTCAAAGTCGAAGGTTTGCTCCTCCGACTCCGACGACTCATTTGGCAGTCGTAGCTTCTTCCGAGCAGGAGGAGCCACTGACCGCACAGGAACAATGAGAATCGGCTCCTCTGCACCAATAGAAGGGCCTTCTGGAGTCGACAGCGATGAAGCATCCGAGTCCTTGCTGCGGGAATGCTTGCGAGTGTCCGGATCACTAGACTTGGGGGATCCCTCCTCCTCTTCATTTGGGACGGTCGACTCCGACTCATCCTCTTCATCCACTTCACGTGGAATAACCCCTTCAGGAAGAGGGGGGAAATTGGGAGACACCTTCGAATCCTGGATTCAGAAGATAATTAATTATACATCAAGAACTTAACAGCAATCGACAAAGAAAGCTACCTCGTAGCACAATTCTACCTCAAGAGGAGGGTTAGAGGCGTCGAAGGGAGGCATGACTGGTTCGCCTAGGAGAACATCCTTGGTGGTATACTTCGTCACCAATCACAACCTCCTATCTACTTCACTCGCAGAAATGTCATCAGCAGATACACGAGTGGCATCGTTCGCACCAGCCCATCGGAACATGGGGTGGACTCTGGCCTGCAGAGGCTGGATACGACGGCGCAGCCATGTGCAAATGAGGGTAGCGCCTCCCTCTTCTTTACCTACGCAACTCTCGAGGTCGCAGATGCGCTTGTACAACACTTTCGTCTCCTCGGACTCGCCAGGCATCACTACGTTCTTCCAAGAACGCCTCCTCTTGCACGGCGTCGCGGGGTCAAAGGGCGCAAGTCTGTAGTGCTCTCCGTCGGCCTTATGGTCGCGGATGCAGAACCACTTATCTCTCCACCCTTGAACGGACACCATGAGTTTGATATCGAAATAAGTGGCGGAGGAGTCAACATGGATTCCGCGGCCTCCAACGTCGTAGACTACAGAGCCAGACGCCGACTGTCGCTTCAGCTTAAAAATCCTCTTAAAGAGGCCAAAGTGTGGATCGACTCCGAGCCAACACTCGCAAAGGGTAATGAAGCAGGCGATGTGGAGAATAGAATTTGGGGACAACTGATGTAGCTGGAGCCCGTAGAAGCAAAGGAGGCCCCTGAAGAAAGGATGCAGGGGCAGAGAAAGACCGCGGATCATGAACGCAAGGAACATCATCTGGAAACCAGTAGGAGGACAAGGAATTACCTTGCTGCCTGTCACTCGCGACTCATCCTCCACGGGCGACAGAACTCCATCTTGACACAGGAGATGAAGCTCGGAGGACTTGATGATGGATGCGCGCCATGCGCCATTGGTGACGCGGGTACCCGCGCCCTTCTTCTTCCCAGCGCCGGCGGTGCTGGTGCACATAGTGGCAGAGCCGCTTTTCTTCTTGGCGGCGGCAATGGCGTCGGCAGACCCAGTGGTGGCGCCTCCCTTCTTCTTGCCCATCTTGCGATGGCGGTGAGAACAGAGGAAGTAGCTCGGAAAGACACAGAGTTGGTCCAGTGCCGCGAAGAGGATGTGCGCAGGAAAGCAGAGAGCAGCAACAATGGCAATGGAGGCACGAGCAGAGAAAGGCAGATGGAAAATTACCGCAGCTGCACTGCTACTTAACCTCCTCGTGAATGCCATCCAACAGCCAGCAGGAACCCTAATAGACGTGTGGCGCACATCGCCATCGATACGTGGTGAAGCCAAAACACGAACGGTCCCCCACTATCTCCATTACACGCGGAAATCAAGGAGACGCAGTCAAAACAGAAGATTACGCACGCCCGGTCAAATCAAAGTCAGAAAGTGGGACCCACCACTCGTCATGTCCCGTCAAAGCCGCTCACGCGGGCAACCAAGGTCATCACACTGTCAGCACTAACGTCATTTCAGCAGCAGAAGATATCGACTACTTTAGTCCTTGCTCAAGTCTTCGACTCAACCAAGCACTCAGGGGCTACTCCCATAGGGAGTGCTGGTCACGCACCCTACGATATATCTTTCTGCAGGTATAAGAACATTAAAGGCATACCCACCACTCGAATCTACGATTAGATTGAGGATTATGGGTTAATCCCATAGGGAGTGCTAGAAGCAAATTCGACTAAAACAAGCAGCAAAAGACAACAACAGTCGCAAAAAGTTTTTAGTCCCCGCTTGAGTCTTCGACTCAACCAGGCACTCGGGGGCTACTCCCATAGGGAGCGCTGGTCGTGCACCCTATGATTATTTGTACATCGTACTGTGTGTTGATAACATCCACACTCGAATGCTATGGAGACTCCGCCTCATACTATCCCTACAAAGAGATTACGTCTCCTGGGCCACCCGAATCATCTCCGTGATGACAAAAATTCAGATGTCGCGCTTACAGCGTGAAGATAAGACCTGAATAAGGCCTGGCAACGCATCTACTGCGCACTACCAGAAACATATATGTACCTGCAGGTGCGATGAACATGCCTTGACAGACACGTCGAGTACTCACACCCATATACTAGAATTCGACTTCTGTAAGACCTCCGCGGCCTGAGTCGAATTACACCAGCACTTTTCTGAATTAGAGTCTAGGGACTCGAGTTTGAGTAGATTGCATTGTTTTGCCCTAAGGCAGTTAACTGATACCGATACATCGGCTAAATCAGACACGTATATCAACAATCCCTATGACATAAACTGAACATTCAAAAAATGCTCAGTCATGTGATTCCACTAGACACTCGGGGGCTATTGACATGGGTATACCTTATAGGTACTTGAGCTTGATATAGACATTCCAGATACGGCAGAATCCCACGGTGTTGCCAAGGCCCAAATGGAGAATTAGAGTGGCCCACGGACTCTCGATTGCTTGCGAGACAAGAAGAAGCTTAGGATAGAAAGTTCAAAGGGAAAACCCTAATCTGTAACCGACTCAAACTGCTACCGAGACCTAGCCTATCTATATAAAGGCTAGGAGGGGGCAGCGAGGAGGACACACGCAACCCTAGTTTCCACAACTCTCGCCAGATTGCATCTGCGCGCCCCTGTAATCTTCGATTCCTTCGTTAATTACAAGAGCAGACAAGCAGGAGTAGGGACCTCTACGAGGCCTGAACCTGGGTAAACCTTGCGTCCCTGTGTGCTTGTTTGCTAGCCGACTAATGCCTCCAGTGCTCCCTCCTTCTCCAAAACCCAAGTCCATAACGATGGGCATTGGCGAGTTAAACCCTCGTCAGATCCCATGTAACATCCCAAATCTTTAATCAATATTATCAAATCCTAATCACCCAATTTAGGGTTAACAATAACTTTTTATTATTAAAATAATTATGAATGCATGTGTATGTTGCATTAGTATAGAATTGTGCGTAAATGCCATGTTTGATTGTTCTAAATAATATTAAATGGTTTAAAGGTGAATGCCACATCATCTAGACCATTTACAAACAAAATCCAAAGAAAAAGAAATCAAATAAGATTAAATAATGCAAATGGTCATTTTGGCCCTTTTAATCCACTTGGCCAATTTAGGTGTTCCAAGAAGTCATTTCCTAATAGAAACAATTCTAGATCATTGCACCCCTTGCTAGTACAAGTAAAGATGTACCAAGACCCACTTTACAAACTTACAAAAACATCTAGCAAAACAATTTAAATGACATTTGAAAATTGAATCCAATGCATATGTGAAGATCCTCATTTTTGGAAAAACCCTCAAATGAGTTCACCTTGCCAATCCCAAGCAAGCATAGATCACCAAGCATAAGTGTAGATCACCCACCAAATTTGAGCCAAAAATTCAAATATAAGTTTCTTTCGGCCATTTAAACAAACACTTAGTGAGCACAGAATTAGCTGCCTAACTATTACTATTCTTGATCAATGCATTGTCCATCAATTTTCCCCTTTACACTCCCCTTGTACCCTCTAGTCACAACCAAGGCCAATGGACCACTCCTCCTTGCTGTATGCACCAGTGCCATGCCACCTGAGCACCTCCTTGCCAGCCGACCATGGTTCACTCGCAGCAGACCGAACCCAGCTCGCCCACGATGCCTAGGAGGTAGGCGAGATCACATCGTCCCTCTCTGTCCCTTCCCCAAGCGCTGCCCGGCCCTGGACCACCACAGAACAGCCGCGCCCACCGTGTCTGCACCATGCCGAGCACGCGCCAGAGTGTCGTGCCCGACAAGCATGCAAACGTTGCGCCTCGACCGCAGCCCACGCACACTCCTTCGCCATGACCCAGGAAGCGCCCAGACATGCCCGTTCGCCGCCGCTTGACCCGTAGCCACCGTGCACCGCGTCGAACGCCGCTTTTGCCGCACAGAGCACCAGCCGCACCCGACCAAATGCCACCGCCCCTAGCCACGCCTTTAAGCCGTAGAGGACCACCAGGGAGCACTATGTCAACCGTCGCTCGCAGCCACGCTGCTAGCAGCCCGTAGCCATGTCGCCACCGCCGTCCGACCATGCCGCTCTGCCCCCTTCCTCGAGCTATAAAAGGAGGCCTCCTCCGTCCAAATTTCTCACACCATCTCACTCCCTTCTCACCACTGACCACCCCACACTTCTCCCTGGAGCCAATCGAGCCACAGTTCACCGAAATTTTGCTGGAGCTTGCCGTAGCAGAGGAGAAGAGGCGTCGTTGATTGCGACTGCCCTAGGAGCCGCCGTGACCACGCCTAGAACCGTCATCGTACACCAGCTCGATCGCCGCCATCGCCACGTCTAGCTGGAGCCCTGGTAAGCTCCCACGTAACCCCACTGTGCCGCGTTAGGGTTTTCTCTCGCCGGAGCTGTTCACCGGAAATGATGAACCACGGCCGTAGATTCTTGTTCTAATCGCATGGCTGAGATTGCCCCGTACCACTTCGGTTAGAATTAGTCGCTGACATGTGGGACCCTCCCTGCCAGTAGCCCTCCGCGCTGCGGAGCGCCACTGGGCCGGCCCAATTCTTTTCCCGCGCTAGCCCATAGATTCAAATAAATGTTTTTCCATTTAGATTGAAACTAGGTTCTATCCACTTATTTAAAAATCATTTCAGAGAGATTCACTAAACCAAAATGCATGATTCAAATTTTGTTAGAAAGATAATTAAAATATCTATCCAAAACCGTTGGATTTAAATCAATTGGAGTTAGAGATCACATATAGCAAAAATAACAAAACAGAGACTTTTGCAACTTCAAACATTTTTCAAAAATCAACCATAATAGCTTTTGAGTTGTTTCCAACTCTCAAAAATCACATATGACAATACCTATCTAAATATATAATAATATTTAGGTTTGCATGAAGTGACTTTGGACTAGTACCAAAATAATGCTATTAGGGCATTTCTAGTCACTTTAAATCTTTTAAATAATAATCTTAAACTTTATAAAATGTGATCAACCCTTGAAATCACATTACCATGTATTAGAATATGTGGTGATGACATGTGTCCACATGATCCCATATTTTAATTGGAGAATATTAAATCTTAATAGATTTCAATGAGTAGAAATTACTTTTCTCAAATAAAATAATTGAAGCTAGTTCTTTTAATCTTGTGATGAGTGTGATGATGCTAGATCATCAAGTGTGTGCCTTAGGGTGCTAAATAGACTAGTTAAGTATTTGTTTGGTGATTGTGTATTCCGTATTTATTTATAGACGATAGTACCGACCAAGTCTACGAGGAGGAGGAGTTCTACCCCGAAGAAGACGAGGAGTTTCAACCACTGCACCAATCAAGGCAAGCTATTGTTAGCAAGCTAGAACTAAGCAAGTTAACACTTGCCCCCTTAACCTAACAAGATGCATTAGGCATGCTTGGTTATACATTTTGGTTTATACCCATCCCAAGTTTTACTTGCAAGCTTTACTTTTGGTTTACTAAAGTTTCTTTACTTGTAGTAATGCTTTGTGATATTTTGGAAAGTAGTATAGATAGCATAAAGAGTATAAAACTTGGCCTATAATAGATGTCCTTCTATGGCATGAGATTGAGATTAGCATCCCACCTTAGTGAACACTCTTAACTTAGTAGCTAGTGCTAAGCATAAAACTTTATCACTTTAGATGGGAATACTTGGTGAAAATGCTTATGAAAACCATGGAATGATGAGTCATTCTATTGAGATGTTTTGACATGTGTTGAGAAACACAAATGGTTTATGATGATGAAAATGTTGAGGCATGAGCCTTGGCCCTTTATAAAAACTAATGGTTGGGTTCGGATGCGATACCATTCCAAGTTTATCGTACAACCACAATACCTGAATTGGGTAAGGCTTAGCCGGAAATTTATATGCATTAGTATGGGTTCCCACACGGAAGAGGTTTGAGCTGAGGCTACCTCTTGACGTTTTCCACCTATGCAGTGCCCAGGATGGCAGATGGCATGGCTGGGAGGCCATGCTCATAGGAGAGGTGCTTATACTAGAATGTGTAAAGGAAAGGTTATGCTTGATTATCCGCATACTAAGTATGATGATTCAGGGTTATCCCTGACGGATGTATCAAATTTTGTGGTGAAAGTGTACCACCTCTGCAGAGTGTCAAACTATTCGAATAGCCGTGTCCATGGTCATGGACAGTTGGAGTGGCCATACTGTTCCGTCGTCAGATGTTTTCAAAATGACTTGTGAAGTGAACTATGATCTTGACTTTACCACAACAGGGTTGTGACTATGAAAACTAAGTTCCCAACTTAAGTGATTTAGATCTTTATTTTAACTTTCTTTGTTTCTGAACTCAGCTTAGGTTTCAAATTTAGCTTTGCAAATAAACTTAGAGCTTAGCATTCCTACTAGAACTACCTTACTTGTTAGTGATAGTTTGCGAGTACTTAAAGAGTACTCATGGCTTTGTCCCTAGCTATTCCCGTGGCCAGACTATGAGGAGGACTATCCGGAAGAAGGACAACAGGACGGCTATGACAACTAGGATCATCTCCCATCATCAGCATTGTAGGTGACACTGAAGATGGAGCCCACCGCTACGCTTATTATTTCGCTGCTTGTTTGTATTAAGACTGGATCATGAGATCCTTTATTTGTGTAAGACCTTATTATGGTTTGTAATGGATGATGTAGTGTGATATCCAATCTATTATGTCTCGCAAAAATGGTAATCCTGGGATTGTGATGTATGGCATAACAAGCATCTAGGATTAAAAATCCGGGTGTTGACATCCCATTTCGGATTTCATGGCTTCTTGCCATTTGTCGAAATCTGGGCTCATCATAACTTCCTCATATGTCGCAGGGTCGTCTATGTTGTCCACCAACATGACATTCAACGCAGGGTCATACCAATCACGAGTGGCACGAACCCTCGTCGACCTGCGAGGTTCAGTAGCAACTTCGTTCAAAGTTTCATGATCATCATCATTAGCTTCCTCTCTTATTGGTGCAGGCGACACAGAAACATCTTCCGGTGTTGCACTACTCTCAAATCCAAGAGAAGGTTCAACAACCTCGTCGCGTTCTACTTTTCTTCCAGTCACTTCTTTCGAGAGAAACTCCTTCTCAAGAAAGGATCCATTCTTAGCAACGAAAACTTTGCCTTCGCATCTATGATAGAAGGTATACCCAATTGTTTCTTTAGGATATCCTATGAAGACGCATTTTTCTGCTTTGGGTTCAAGCTTGTCGGGTTTTAACTTCTTTACATACGCTTCGCAGCCCAAAACTTTAAGGAATGACAACTTAGGTTTCTTGCCAAACCACAATTCATATGGTGTCGTTTCAACGGATTTAGATGGTGCCCTATTTAAAGTGAATGCGGCTGTCTCTAATGCATAACCCCAAAATGATAATGGTAAATCTGTAAGAGACATCATAGACCAAACCATATCTAAGAGAGTTCGATTAGGATGTTCGGACACACCATTACGCTGTGGTGTTCCCGGCGGTGTCAACTGCGAAAGTATTCCACATTTCTTTAAATGCATGCCAAACTCATAACTTAGATATTCACCTCCGCGGTCAGAACACATAAACTTAATCTTCTTGTTATGATGATTTTCTACTTCACTTTGAAATTCCTTAAACTTCTCGAAAGTTTCGGACTTATGTTTCATAAAGTAGACATACCCATATCTACTCAAGTCATCTGTGAAAGTAAGAACATAACGATATCCACCGCGCGATGCTACGCTCATTGGGCCGCACACATCAGTATGTATTATTTCCAATAAGTCTGTAGCTCGCTCCATTATCCCAGAGAATGGAGTCTTAGTCATTTTTCCCATTATACATGCTTCACATCTTTCAAGTGATTCGAAATCAAGTGATTCAAGAAGTCCATCGGAATGGAGTTTCTTCATGCACTTCACTCCAATGTAACCAAGACGACAGTGCCACATGTATGTAGAATTATCATTCATTTTTATTCATTTAGAATCTATGTTGTGAACATGTGTATCACTACTATCGAGATTCAATAAGAATAAACCATTCATCTCAGGTGCATTACCATAATAAATATTACTCATATAAATCAAACAACCATTATTCTTAGACTTAAACGAATAACCGTCTCGCAATAAACAAGATCCAGAAATAATGTTCATGCTTAACGCAGGCACCAAATAACAATTATTCAAGTTCAAAACTAATCCTAAAGTTAGATGAAGAGGGAGCGTGGCGACGGTGATCACATCAACCTTGGAGCCATTTCCAACGCGCATCATCACCTTGTCTCTCACCAGCCTTCATTTATTCTGTAGCTCCTGTTTTGAGTTACAAATATGAGCAACCGAACTAGTATCAAATACCCAGGCACTACTATGATTACTAGTAAGATACACATCAATAACATGTATATCAAATATACCTTTCTTCTTGATGTTGCTGTTCTTCAGATCTGCTAGGTACTTGGGGCAGTTGCCCTTCTAGTGACCTTCACCCTTGCAGTAGAAGCACTCGGTATCAGGCTTAGAACCAGCCTTGGGCTTCTTAGTAGGTGCGGCAGCTTTCTTGCCGTCCTTCTTGAAGTTTCCCTTATCCTTAGGCTTGTCCCTGTTTCTTGAAATTGGTGGTCTTATTGACCATCAACACTTGGTGCTCCTTCTTAATCTCCACTTCGGTAGTTTTCAGCATGGAGAAGAGTTCAGACAACGTCTTGTTCATGCAATGCATATTGTAGTTCATCACAAAGTTCTTGTAACTAGGTGGCTATGATTAGAGGACACGATGAATCCCCAACGCATTAGGAATCATTATTCCCAATTCTCGGAGCCTATTCGTGTGCCCATACATTTCGAGCACGTGCTTGCTATAGCTACCCTCTTCCATTTTACAGTTCAAGAACTTATCGGAGGCCTCATAGCTCTCCACGTCCGCATGAGTCTCAAAGATCGGCTTGAGCTCATTGATAATCTCAAAACGGTCACGGTGCTCAAAGCGCTTCTGAAGCTCCGATTCTAAACCGTACAGAATGGCACACTGAACTGTGGAGTAGTGATTTTTTCGAGTGACGAAAACATTCTTAACATCATTGATATGTTGCAAACGTATCTATAATTTTTGATGTTCCATGCTTGTTTTATATCTACTTTCTCATGTTTTGTCCACACTTCGGAGTATTTTTATACACTTTCTTGGACTAACCTATTAACAAGATGCCTCAGTGCCAGTTGCCTGTTTTCTGCTGTTTTTGGTTCCAGGAAAGCTAGAAAATGAATATTCTCGGAATTGCACGGGACAAAAGCCAAAGTCAATATTTCATCGAGGGGAACACGGAGCCAGAAGACGAGACAGAGAGGGGCCAGGGGCCGACCACACCACCTGGCCGCGTGGCCAGGCCTGGCCCGTGCCTAGGGGTGGTGTAGCCACCTCGGGCACCCCCTCGGCCTCCCCTTTTGCCTGTAAGAAGCCTCCGATACAGAAACCCTAAGAACCCGATCAAAATTCCATGAAAGAGTTTGATAGATTTCTGCCATTATTTGCATTTGCTTCTTATTGATTTCTTTTTGGGTTCTTTTTGGGGAAATTGAGCTTTTTAAGGGAATTGCTACAGTAGCTTGTGTCTTTAGTGAAAGTTATGCTGTTTTAAACCTAAAACCCCAAGGTCTATTATCTTTTGAACATACTAATGTTGCTAATGAAATTTGTGTGAAGTTTTGTATGAAGGAAAAATTTCGGGTGTAGGGAAGAGTAATGGAATGAGATGAAGAATGGACAGAAGCTCAAGCTTGGGGATGCCACCCCGTGTCACCCCAAGAAACATCCAAGAAGTACAAGCGTCAAAGCTTGGGGATGCCCAAGGCATCCCCTTCATCATCAATAAAAAATTTAGGTTCCTTCCAAACACTTCATTTTTATTGTTTCATGCACGGTTGTGTTGTCCTTGGAACGTCTTCATTTTTGTTTTTGGTTTTGGTTTGCTTCGTTTGCTTAGTTTTCTTGAATAAATTGGTTGGACCCCCTCATTCATACATTTGTTTTCAAATAAAGTTGATTTGGATTGGAAAAGAGTAGGAGAAGTTCATGCTTAAGTGGTAAAAAGGAGCTTGTTTTTGACTGTGGCCTATGCTTTGTCATGTCATGCTTGGTATTGTTTTGGCTTTATGCTTAGTGATTTTTGTTGTAGCATGACATGTTATAAACAATTGAGATTGCTTAATGTGCCATGAAAGAATCATGCGTTGTTTTAGCCTATTAAAGCATAGTATTGTGGTATTCTCCTTTGATGCTTTATTTGGGTTGACTTAGCGCATGCTCACAACATGTTAAGACTACACCAAGTCACCATAGCCTCTATGATCCTTCAGTTTTCGACTTGTAATATCACTTTATGCTTTAATTAATAATGTTTTGTCGCTTTGCATAATTATGGCCATTATTGCTCTCTTAGTTGGTCGCTCCCAGTCTTTTGCTAGCCTCCATAACCAAGTATGAGTTCCACCCATGCATCCAACTCCAAATAAAACCAAGTTATTCCAAAGAGTCCACCATACCTACCTATTAGCATTTGTTATTCCAAGTATATTCATGTTTTTATCTACCTTCTGAATTAAACTTGTTATGTGAAAATTAGTGATTAAAGCTCTCACGAACTTGATGGCACACTTTACTTTTCTTGCCCCTAATAAACTCGAACCATTGTGTCATCTATGTTGTATATGCTTGCACTTATACGTTGGGGATTAGCAGAACCATGCTGTCATGGGGAACGCTTTCAACATTGCACTTGTACATTGTACCTAGTTGATATCATGCTCTTTTGTTTATGGATGTCGTCGGTGTGAAATGAAAGGGGAGCTTGTAAGTCCATGGAGTTATATATGTGTGTTAGAGAAACGCCTGGGCCGCTGGTCTAATCCATGCCTAATCATGGTGGAAACCTGCAGCGCAACCATAATGAGTAATCTATGAAGCATTCTTCTTATAAAAAAAGAGATATAGGTTGATAAAAAGAAAAAAAGATGACAAAAGAGGAAAGAGAGAAAAAAGCACCATTTTCCCATGGTAAATAAGAAGATTGCTGAGATGCTCATTGTATGCTTCCCTTGTAATTTTGATATGGGGATTCTTCCGTATCATCGGGCAAGGGGCACCCCGTTTGCGGTTCTCTATGATACACATGTACTTACTATGACAAGAACTTACCGGTAACTAAACTTGAGTAGCATGAGGAGCGGCCCTCGTATTTAAGGGACATGAGATTGCCAACTTATACTTTGTCAAGCATATACTCCATAGTTTGCTCACTTTAACCTTAATCACTTTAAGATGCTTATGATAGGGGCAATGAGAGCTGAAAGCTAATAAGTACCATAATTTTTGGAAGCTCTTTATGAGACTTGAATCCCTGCTTCCTTCTATGAAGGCCTTTCTTTTACTTTTATGTTGAGTCTCCATCTTTTATCTTTATGCACCTATTAAGAGAGCATAGTGGCCATTCTTAGTTCTATCTGCATTGTCCCAAGACTTGTTGATTGATGCATAACTTTGATATTGCTTGTTCTTGAACTATTTGTATCTAGTCACCCTAATGAACTTTGAAGGTGTCCTAATGTTTGCTACACTATGAGGGACAAGCTGAATACCATTCTCATTATGCTTTCTATATGTGAAACAAACAAGCATCTTGCAAAGCATTGTTATCCATGAATCTTTTGTTTGTGCCTTTTCATGCTACAACATAGTTGCTATGTCTTATTGTTAGAACTATATCTTTCATGCTATGTTAAAGTACTATGATCCCAGCTATCAATGTTTTATAAATGCCTTGATCAAGATTATGATGGTGCATGTCACCTCAAAAATTATTCTTTCTTTTTTATCACTTACCTACTCGAGGACGAGCAGGAGTTATGCTTGGGGATGTTGATACATTGCAAACCTATCTATAATTTTTGATGTTCCATGCTTGTTTTATATCTACTTTCTTATGTTTTTTCCACACTTTGGAGTATTTTTATACACTTTATTGGACTAACCTATTAACAAGATGCCACAGTGCCAGTTGCCCGCTTTTTGCTATTTTTGGTTCCAGGAAGCCAGAAAATGAATATTCTCAGAATTGGACAGGACAAAAGACAAAGTCAATATTTCACCGAGGGGTACATAGAGCCAGAAGATGAGACGGGGAGGGGCCAGGGTCCGGCCACACCACCTGGCCGCGCGGCCAGGCCTGGCCCGCGCCTGGTGGTGGTGTAGCCGCCTCGGGCACCCCCTCGACCTCCCCTTTCGCCTATAAGAAGCCTCTGATACAGAAACCCTAAGCACTCGATCAAAATTCCACGAAAGAGTCTGTAGCCGCTGCCATCTCCATCCCTAGATCGGGAGGGATCTGAAGCTCTTCCCGATACCCTGCCGGAGGGGAGAGATCACCCTGGAGGCCTTCTTCATCACCATGACTGCCTCCGGTGTGATGCATGAGAAGTCAAAATGACGAGTCTTAGCAACGGTTCCTACTAAGGACGAACACTTTATTACTTGATATTTAGTGAGAGAGATCATCTTATAATTCTACCGTCGTGATCTAAGCAATACAAGATGCAAAAAGGATTAACATCACATGCAATTCATAATATGTGACATGATATGGCCTTTCTTCTTGTGCCTTTGATCTCCATCTCCAAAGCACGGACATGATCTCCATCATCACCAGCATAGCGTCAAGGTTAGTGGCGCCGCTTCATGGTTGTGCATCACTAATAGCAACTATAATAACTACTTAGAATAAAGCTATTACATGATGAATAGACACGCATGTCTTAATAGAATTTAAAGACAACCATTAGGCTCCTGTCGGTTGCCATATTACAATAAGGATCATTGCATACATCAAATATATTCACAATCACATCGTGGCCATATCACATCACATGCCCCCGCAAAAACAAGTTAGATGCCTCTAATTTTCTTTGCATGTTTTACGTGGTTTGGGGCTTTTGTATAAGAACCGATCTTACCTACGAACAAGAACCACAACAGTGATACAAGTGTTGTCAGATGCTAATTGTAAATTGAATATTAATTATGGTGGGAGAGACAGACACCCGCAAGACCACTTGGACAATGCAAGTTGCACGTCGAGCGTGGAGCAAGTCTCATGTGCGAGGACATGTAAGGTTAGCCCGAGTCGCTTCATCCCACCATCCCGCAAGATGCAAAGTACACATGAAGACAACGACAACAAAAGCATCAACGCCCATAATAACCATTGTGTTCTTCTTGTGCAACAGATCTATGCATAGACATGGCTCTGATACCACTAATGGGTTCGTAGCAGGGAAAACAAAAAAATTCTACCAGAAGAACGAACAAAACCAAGATCTAATCTATGGAAAAGCCAAGATCTAATCTATGAGATAAGTGCAACGAGATAGATATGTACTAACACTTATAGATCCAAAGCCTTTTTCGAGATCGGATCTCATGGTTGATGTAGACGATCACTTGCCGATCTCACGATCGAGTAGATGATCCTTCCGGCGCCGCGTTCTGGCAGCGCTTCCACACTCGGTCACATGTACGACTCGATGTAGACGATCCTCTCCCTATTCTAGCGGGCAGCAGAGGTGGTAGATCTCCACGGAATCCCAGCAACACGACGGGTGGTGGTGGTGGTGGAGAAGATATCCTGTAGGGCTTCGCCTAAGCCACAGCAGGAGGAAGGAGGAGGGAGTGGCGGCTAGGGTTTGGGGTGGAGAGGCAAGGGGGAGGCGCCCCCAACCCTCTTTATATAGAGGGGGTGCGGCCTAGGGTTCCCACCCCTTGGCCCACCTCCTAGGGCCGGCGCACAAGGGAGGGGGGAGGTTTCCTTCCCCCCAAGTCTTATCCCCTATAATCTAGTGATTTATGTTTATCTCTTCGTAGAACCTTTTGGAACATTCTGAAACCTTCTATAAGCTCCAAACAAACTCCGAACCATTTTCCGAACCCTAGAATATGAATTGTGTTATATGAATCTTATTCTTCGGACCATTCTGGATCTCCTCGTGATGTCCTAGATCCAATCCGAGACTCCGAACAACATTCGGTCTCCAACTCATATTCCATATCTACCTAAACAACATCGAACCTTAAGTGTCACCCTACCATTCGTGCACTACGTAGACATGATTGAGACTCCTCTCGATCAATAACCAATAGCAAGACCTAGAGATCCATAATGGCTCCCACATATTCAACGATGACTTCGTGATCGATAGAACCATTTACATACGACACTGATTCCCTTTGTCACGCGATACTCTACTTATCCGAGGTTCGATCATCAGTATCTCAATATCTAGTTCTACCTCGTTACTGATAAGTACTCTTTACTCGATCCGTGATATGACATCCCTTGTGACCTAGTCACATACTTGCAAGATAATTGGATGACATTCCACTGAGAGGGCCCAGAGCATATATATTTGTCATATGGATGGACAAATCCCAGTCTTGATCCATGCGCTTCAACACAAACTTTCAGAATACCTAATGACACCTTTATAACCACGCAGTTACGGAGTGGCATTTGATGTCATCAAAGCACTCATCCGGTTATGGTGATTAACACAGTCTCATGGTCGAAGGATTAGGTTACTATGTATTTGAAAGCTTGTAGCAGAAACGAACTTAATGATTTGATCTTATGCTATGCTTACTATGGGTGTGTGTCCAACACATCATTCTCCTAATGATATGATCTTGTTATTAATAACATCCAATGTCCTTGATTAGGAAACCATGATCATCTATTAATCAACAAGCTAGTCTTGACAAGAGGCTTACTAGGGACTCTTTTATGTTTACAAAACACACAAGTATTAGTGTTTCCTAATAATACAATTATAGCATGGGATGTAAACATTCATCATAAACACAAAGATATAATAATAACCATTTTATTATTGCCGCTTGGGCATATCTCTAATAGAAAAGTGTTCCACAAATTACAATGCTAATAATATGTCAATGTGTTGACATGTATAAATAATTATAATCATACCATATTATATATCATATGGACTAAAGTAATCTCTTATCGTGTTAGCATTAGTATTTAGAGAAGATAAATTAGAATAGAAAACACTTACTTGTTGTATAAAGAATCATCAAGGATTCATGGAAACAACACTATAAGTGGATGGCACAATGTGGTTTCCAGAAATTCTAGAGTTATGTGATAATTCAGAATTAGAACAAATAAAACTTTGTAGTGTGTTCCTACGAAACTAAGAATACGTATTTCACAACTACAACCAAAGGGGCAGATTAGTATTGCTCAAGGTGGTGATTTATCGAGAAGAGTTTCTCAATAAAAGAGTTGATGGATAAAGGTGAAAGCTCAAATAAGGTTGAGTACCTTGCCTCAGAATGTCAGAGTAGCGCAACAGAATTGATTCTGGAACAAATAGAGGAGAAACTAATGATAATGGTCAAAAGTTTCAGTGGGAGCTTTTACTAAAAAAAGTAAGATTCATGAATAATTTCTACCTCATTGCAGGATTGAATTCATGATTCACTTGTCACGTTAACCGAACAATAACATACCTACAAACTACAAAGAAGCGATGGTGAACTCAAGTACGAGAAATGACATAGAGTCATGAAATCCCATACATTAAGTTACATTTAAGTTGGTAAAGTAAAATGTTACTTGATCATATCAAAGTAAATATGTTACTTTATATTTCCAAAGTCACTACTAGAATAAATAATCATGGGGCAAGGTTGTAAGTATTAATACCTCCGTGCCCAAGTTCATAGTCTCTCGGTATGAGTCGCAAGTAATAAATGAAACTTAAAGTAAGACATAAATTAAGCTTGATTTGTGTCAAGAAATGTCTTGAACAAATTCAAATGGTTGACTACAATGTATAGCAATGATTAGGTTGGACAAATGGAATCTCGTAGCTGGAATTCTGAATTTGATGAATGATCAAAGGATTTTGGGATTGTGCCCAGAATATTGAGAAGACCTACATTTACAATAAACTATGTGGGAGCTAAGAGAGTTCCATACTCTTATATGTAACTGGCATATTTGAGTGGGTGCTTTCTGAAACATTCTCATATGTGATTGACATATTGTGAATGGTATTGTTGGTATTAGTAATTATTAAAGAATATTAAGTAGATGAAGTTGAATGAATATTAAACATTGAAATCTATCAAGATAGATTGATATGTTTAATAACATTAATTTAGAATGTTTTCCTAGATTGGATTCTGAAGAAGTTCAGAATGGAACAAGTTAAGAAGGAAGTTCTTACTTGTCTAACTAGGTGAAGCATTGAGATTATCTAGGTATGATGATGGTTAAAAGAAGGAGTATATGTGTAACATATACTATGCCTTAGTCATAGCTTCCATCTTATAAAACCATGTTGTATACTCGACATAATATGACCCAAGTTATTAATTAGAAGAACAGGTTCCGAAGTGATATCTGAGTGAATCACTGAACAAGAAGTTAAGTATAGTCTTCAGTGTCTAGAGAAAATTGAAGGTATACATCTGATCTGTAAGGATGGTGAACTTGATCATAAAAGGGTTACACTAGGAAGTTCCACCCAACCTAGATGATTGGAATTCTCACAACATTGAGTGCCTTAGAATAAGAGAAGCATGGTTAGACATCGAAGTGGCATTTATTGCACTGTCGATAAGATTTACATTAACATAAGAAGTATATGATTACTTCAAAGGTAAAATATGCAATATTACGGCTGGGGAAGCCCATCTTCCCACATATTGTGTTCCTAATTCTCATGGCAATGAAAACGTCATCTTTTGATTGATTAATCAGATGTCATAACAAAAACAACACTCTATCGCCAAAACATAAATATTTACACCGCAAGGTTATCATATGACGATAAGAAGAATGTTAAAGTAGGTGACATTAACAATTCGCAAGGACATACGGATATGTATAGTACATTCCATAGACAAAACCTCTTCCATGAGCAAGCATGATCAAAATACTAAAAGTGTTATGGTGTAATGATTCGTATCAAATGCAACTAGTTTATTTGTACTCTAGTGCGAGTGGGAGACTGTTGGAAATGTGCCCTAGAGGCAAATAATAATATAGATTATTGACATATTCATTAAGTTCATAATAGGTTTTATACCATGTTATAACTGTATTGATAGGAACGTCAATACACATGTGATATGTAAACCATCAGAGTCCCTAGTGATCCTCTCGACACTAGTCCATTGGTCAATCGATGATGATCGACATTTCCTGATCATGGACATTTATGTCAACTGACAATGGGGTCATTTCATTAGGTGAATGAAAGTTATGGACATACCCAACACAGGAATTGTAACACGATCAAGTCATGAAGTTCACCGTTACAATCATTGGGAAACCTAGTAACCAATTCCTTAGACCGTGAGACCATTTTCAATCACCATCACCTGAGAGTGCCTTGTTTGCATCAAACGTCACTCGGTAAAACGGTGATGATAAAGATGTCTTCAGGTATTCAGAGGGCATGTAGAGGCGTATGTGTCAAGAGTGGGATTTGTTCTTCCGCGTGACGGAGAAATACTATGGGCCCACTCGAAGACATGGCATCCATAAAGCTGCACCATGTGACTAGGTCACTAGGATGGCATAGCTCGAAACGAGTAAAGTTGTACTTGTCGCTAACGAGATTGAAACCGACATGGAAATGTCGTTGATCAGGTCTTGGACAAGTAAAATATCAAAGTAACAAAGGGAATATGACTCTATGTTTCATGGTTCAACGACAAAGATTCTTGTGGACTGCACATGCGTCATTATGGGCATCCTGGTCCCGTTGATGATCATTGGTCGGGGAGGGTAACACACTTAAGGGCTTGACAATGCTCAAAGATTGTTTTTGTATTATAGGAATCATCGAAGAAAAGAGAAGGGGAAATTGGAAGGGTTCCGGGAAAGTCCGGCGGGTGTCCGGAGTTGTCCGAAAGGAGTTCCGGTGCAATGGGAATTAAATAATATGTTAATTATTGTATTATACATTTATTTATATTTATTTAATAATTTAAATATGATTTAATGGGTAGCCCATGCCTAATGGGCCAATTCCCTAAGGGGAAAAGGCCCAAGAGGGAGGGCACCCAAAGGGGAGAGGGAAGGAGTGGTCGGTTGGGCCCCTTGGTGCCCACGTGTGGCCCAAGGAGGCCTTGGCCGGCCATCCAAGGTGGCCTCCCACCTCCTCCTCTCCTTTAGTCCCATATTGCTTATGCATTGGACTTGGGGGCTCCACTCCCCCTATATAAGGAGGGCATAGGGAGGGATTTAAATACACTAATTAATCCCAAGCTCTAAGGCTTCTCCCTCCAAGTGCTCTCTTCTCTTCCTCTATCTTTTGTGACCGCGGCCCTAGTCTAACGCTGCCTGAGCAGAGAGTTCTTTTCATCATGAGGCGCGTTCTTCTGAGGATTCTAGATCCAGGAGATCTACTTCTGCAATCTCTGTTGGATCAGAGTTCGGGAGTCGTCGTCAAGCACCGTATGTGTGCAACTCCCTACAAGGCGTTGCACTTGTGGCGCTCAAGTCGTCCGAGCCATCATAGTCATTGGAGCCGGTGGAGCTGGAGCTGGTGGAGCCATCCGAGTTCAGAGTGACCTTGAGGTCGGCGTCTGTATGACTACATCATCCATGTTCTACCGAACATTGACAAAGCTTTACGGTCTTCAACTTGGTGAGTTTGCGAAAATCCCCTCCCATTACCACATTACTCGTAGATAGATCATGGAAGTGGGTGGTTTGCGTAGGAAAAAATATTGTTTTCAGGCGCTAAACCCCAACACAATCCTTCTTCTTAACGTCAGTTTTAAAATTTTCAAAAAACTTGCTACGATTAGACTAAATTCAGTGGCTGGCCATGTTGTTCGCCCTTCTCAAACTACATTCATGCAAGCAAGAAACATCATAGATGGTGTAGTAATCCTGCATGAAACAATTCACGAACTACACTCCAAAAAATTAAATGGAGTGTTGTTCAAGATTAACTTTGAGAAGGTGTATGATAAAGTTAATTGGTCTTTCCTTTAGCAAACACTCTGTATGAAAGGTTTCTCTGAGGAGTGGCGTGCTCTCATACATTATTTTGTGTCTAGAGATAGTGTTTCCATAAAAGTAAACAATGACACTAACAATTACTTTCAGACTAAGAAGGGATTGAGAGAGGGGGGTCCACAATCGCCTATACTATTTAATATAGTGGCTGACATGTTAGCAATCCTGATCGAGATAGCTAAGGTTGGTGGCTAAATTTATGGATTAGTTCCCCGTCTTGTTGATGGCGGACTTTCTATTCTTCAGTACGCAAGCGATACAATCTTATTTATGGAACATGATTTGAAGAAAGCGAAAAATCTGAAATTAATACTATCAGCATTCGAGCAACTTTCCGGATTGAAAATAAACTTCCATAAGAGTGATTTGTATTGTTTTGGCGAGACTCAAAACAAGGCCCACTTATATGTTGATCTATTCAGCTATGGGCATGGGCAATTTCCAATCAACTATTTGGGAATATCGATTCATTATCGGCGTCTGACCATTGCTGAATGGAAACTCGTAGAGGAAAGACTCCAAAAACGTCTTAATAGTTGGAAAGGTAAATTATTATTCCTTGAGGGAACACTTGTACTCATAAATTCAGTACTCACCAACATGGTACTGTATATGATCTCGTTTTTCCAGTTAACAGAAGGTCTCTTGAACAAAGTGGATTATTTCCGCTCAAGATTCTTTTGGCAGGGAGACAATAAAAAGAAGAAATATCGACTTGCCAGGTGGAATGTGGTTTGCCGACCGAAAGAATACGGTGGACTTGGTATACACGATTTGCAAGTCAAAAATACCGCACTTCTGGGTAAATGGATTTTCAAACTATTTACAGAAGAGGGTGTCTGGCAAACCATTCTGTGGAGGAAATATGTTGGCTCCAAAGTTGTGTCTCAAGTGGTTTGGAAACCCGGTGATTCACACTTTTGGGCTGAACTAATGACGTCCAAAAAGCATTTCTTCCATTTTGGTGCTTTCAATATCAAGGATGGATCACAGATTAGATTCTGGAAAGATAAGTGGCTTCACCACACTACTCTTCGCGAATAATATCCAGCTTTATATTCGATTGTTAGGCATAAAGGGAATACACTTTCCACAATAATGAAATCTAATCCTCCGAATGTGGCATTTAGAAGAAATCTCATCGGCCCTCGATTGGTATCTTGGAATAATCTTTTACTACGATTATCCATGATACAGTTTCCGGATGGTGTAGACAAGTTTAAATGAAATTACTAGAGAGTGGTAAATTTTCTGTTGACTCAATTTATAGAGCTTTGATACAACCTGATATTCTGGTCGACGATCATAGTAAAATTTGGAATATGAAGATACATCTAAATATGAAGATATTCACATGGTATCTTCGTAAATGAGTTATTCTTCCAAAAGATAATTCTGTAAAGTGGAATTGGCATGAAAGTAAACAATGTATTTTTTGTCATCATGAGGAGGCAATTAGGTATTTATTCTTCCATTGTAAATTTGCTCGCTCTATATGGTCAATCATCTAAGTAGCCTCTGGTTTATCTCCTCCACGTACGGTTGCCAATGTATTTGGTAACTGGTAGCATGGGATTGATGATAAATACAAGACTTTGTTTAGGGTGGGAGCGCTTGCCATTATTTGGTCGCTATATCTATATAGAAATGACAAGATTTTTAATAATATTTTATCTTCTAGCTTGCAGTTATTTACCGTGCCACCGCTACTCTCCGCTTATGGACAACTCTACAACGTATTGAGTTTCACAACTTGTTTACAGAGGGGTGTACATGATTAGAGAACACGACTCCCGATATGGATAGCCACTGATTTGCGGATTGATCCAACATAGCTCCACTATAACAATGCTTGTTGTAATGTTGGTCTACTTCCTTTGTTGTTACTTTTGCTTTAATAAATAATAAAGCGTCCATTTATATGAAAAAAATGCAGCTAAAGAGCCGGCCAGCACACAGAAGCTAGTCAAATGTCCTCGATGAGATCGGGGCTAATGTTAAAGATATGTCAAGCCGGATACTCTCTATAGGAGGGAAAAGATATACGGCAGCAGGGCCCACTAAGAATATGAAGAATATGTGGCTGCCCCCTAGTGCGTGCTCGTTTTCTCAAGCCATCTTCTCTTGCAACGCACCTCCAATGCAAGCAAGCCCTAGCCCTAGAACGTTCTAAGCACACCATGTCTCACAGCATGTTTAGCATGCGTGATTGGCAGCAATACAGGAGCCGGTCGATCACGGGACCCGGCGCAGGTACCACACACATCTCGTTTTTCCCTAAACGAAACGACACCCAGAATTCACGGTGCGATGCGCGCGGAACCGGACAAAATGTGGCCCGTGGCGTCGGAGGCTGCGCGCGCGCTCCTCGTCGTCTCCCCGTCCCCGGCCTAGCGTGGGGCGGCGTAGAGCCTCCTCCTGTGTAGGCTGCCGCTGCTGCCGTGCTGCGTGCACTGTTGACTGTGGGCATGGCGTTGGCATGGCATGGCATGCAGTGCAGAGAGCGCGCCGCTGGTCCTAGCTAGTCCTGGCCGCCGGCCTGTCCGCGCAAGGACTAGAGTTACGCAACGCGACCATAACTTGTGTGGGCTAGCTGGGAAGCAGGCAACGTCTACTGCGACGCGCACGAGGTACGCAGGCATGGTTTGCATGGCGGGACTCGTTCTGAACAGCATACTAAACTACTGCTCGTAACTTTGGTTTTCTTTTTTACCAGTCTTCAGGTAAAGCTAGAGCAAGCGGCAGAAAACGAGCTTGCCGTTTCGGTGGCATGCAGCAAGCGTGATCCCTCACGAGACTCGTACGCACGCTAGGCCTTTCGATCAGAATGGCGTTCGTATGCTACACAGCTAGCATCATGGCCATTACAGATTTGACAGGTCGATCGAGTATTATCTCTTCGTTCGTACTACAGCAAAGAGACAGATGAACAGACTGTTGATTTTTGGTACCATACCATGCATGCCGGATTGCCGGTCAAGAGATGCGATGCTCTTTGTTCCTACTATGTCAGTGTATACGATTTTTTTTTGTCACACAAGAAAAAAAATGTACGTACGAGACAGAGTAGGAGCTAGGTTCTCTCTGTCCGCAAACATGTTCCCTGGTTCTTTCCTCAAAAAAAAAAAAAAAAACCATGTTCCCTGGTTCTTCTATCACGGCTGCCTGCTACCCAAAGGGCGCACTGTAGCCCGCCCGATGGCCGCAGTGACGAGCACTGTGCCGCCTACTGTTTCGGGCAGCGGGCGCGCGAATCAAACAAGCACGAGATCGGTTTGCTAGCTAGCATGCTTAATTACTGTGCGCCGTCCTGCGTTAGATCGTCGGTTTGCGATGCGAGAGTACAGCTACAAGCCTAAGACGAGAAGATTTTCTTTTCATCACGCGCAAACGAACAGAGCGGAGGAAGAACAAAAAAAAAGATCATCATCACGCGATTCCTTTGCAAGGAAAAAAAAGATACAGATCAATATTGTACGTCCACACCGCTCTACATTTGGAACGACGACGATGTCGGCGGCTGCGGAGAGAAGCTAAAAGCGAAGTGCAGGAAATCACTAACTACTACTCCTAGTGAACTAGCTAGCTAGAGAACGAAGATACTAAGGTAGAAGATCAAATGCCTGGCCTGCCCCATGTATGCCGCCGCCGATGATAAGAATAGTAGTAAAGGCCGGTCCAATTACCACGTCGCCGCGTCAGCTACCCTCCATCGCCGGCAATGGCGGAAGCCGGGAACCGAGGCCACCGGGAAGCTACTACCATGACGATGAGGAGGAGCAGAGGAAGCACCAGGTCCCAGGTTGGCTTCCATGTGCACCGGAAGAGCGGAGAGTTTGCGAGGAAGGAGGAGGCCCGCGGTGTAGGAGGGTGGGGTGGTGGTGGCTTGAACTTGACCTCCGGGAGCAATGCCGATGCGTATTAAGGAGGAGAGGAAATGGCATGGAGCCCAGCAGCGCAGCCCTGTATCTATGGTTCTGCCTCCGCGCGCTAGCTCCGGTGGTGGTGGTCTTGGCCCTGTATCAGCATATGTCTGTATGCCTGCGAGAAGCTGCAGGTTCATTGGAAGACGCACACGCAGTTCGGCGACTCGTCATTTCGGCGTCATGTTCCGCAGCTCCGTTGTATTTTATCTCTCAGAGAAAAAAGAAAACAGATGGTAATTTCCAAGTGCTACTACTGTCCATGTTAAGTTCCGGCGTCGTGCGCACATGCCTGGTCTCATGCTGGTATAAGCATGAGTTATTATTAAGGACCCCTTTCAAACGGGGTCTGGAAGAAACAGCTGCTCCCTAAATAGTAGCTCTCTGCCTTACACAGCGTGTACCAAAATATATTTAAGTTCTAGTATTGTACTACCTTTTTTTTTCATATATTTCAGCTCTCTGTCTATCATTCCCATTCGTGCCAGACATACAAATAGTGAGTGAACATCCGGCATGTCACGTTGCACGCAAATGAACAAACATAGTACAATGTGTACAATAATTCTTTGACATGCCAGAAATTCCACCGAGTTAATCTATATTTTTTCTTATATTCATCACTTTGCCAAAAAAAAACGTGAATGATAGAAGTCCAGTCTTTTCTTACACCCTTTGGTTCAAGAAAAGACAACATAAACATAAGCATGCTTGTTAGAATATAATTTATTAAGACAAGTCTATCCTCGTAGGATAATAATTTCCCTTGCCAACAGCCTAACTTACCCTCAAATATGTTTTCTACCGGATTCCACTTAGAATTTCGAAGTCATCTGTGATGTATAGGCACCCCAAGGTATCTAAAAGGCAAAGACCCCGACTCACATCCGAAAATCTCCTTATAGATTTGTCCTTGTTCAGCGGAATGTCCAAAGCAATATATCTCGCTTTTGTGGAAATTAATTTTTGTTATATAAGGAGGGGTATTGTTGGCGAGAGACAGATCTCCTAGTGAAGCATCCTCCCAGAATCTGGTGCCTCTTCCATCACCTATTTTGAAAACACCTCTAGCAAAGAACTTATCTTTCACTCCCATTAGTCCTTTCTAAAAGGTGAATCAGTCGATTTGGCCTCAACTTGTGCTAGAGTTTTATTTGTCAGATATTTGTTGTGTAGCAACTCTTGCCATACCCCTTCTTCTGTCAGCAGTTTATGCAACCATTTGCTTAGTAAACATTTATTTTTAAATTCTACCACTTCAATGTCCAAACCTCCTAGATCTTTGGGTCGGCAAATAATGTTCCACCGAGTTAATCTATATTTCTCCTTATGTTCATCACTTTGCCAAAAGAAACGTGAACGATAGAAGTCCAATCTTTTCCTTACACCCTTTGGTATTTCAATATAAACACGGACATACTTGTTAGAACAGAATTTATTAAGACAAGTCTATCCCTGTAGGATAATAATTTCCCTTGCCAACAACCTAACTTACCCTCAAATCTGTTTTCTACCGGGTTCCTCTTAGAATTTCGAAGTCTCATGTGTTGTATAAGCACCCCCAAGGTATCTAAAAGGCAAATACCACGACTCACATCCAAAAATCTCCTTACAGATTTGTTCTTGTTCAGCGTCATGTCCAAAGCAATATATCTCGCTTTTGTGGAAATTAATTTTTGTTATATAAGGAGAGGTATTGTTGGGCGAGAGACAGCTCTCCTAGCGAAGCATCCTCCCAGATCTGGTGCCTCTCCCATCACCTATTTTGAAAACACCTCTAGCAAAGAACGCATCTTTCACTCCCATTAGTCCTTTCCAAAAAGGTGAATCAGTCGGTTTGGCCTCAACTTGTGCTAGAGTTTTATTTGCCAGATATTTGTTGTGTAGCAACTCTTGCCATACCCCTTCTTCTGTCAGCAATTTATGCAACCATTTGCTTAGTAAACATTTATTTTTAAGTTCTAGCACTTCAATGTCCAAACCTCTCTGATCTTTGGGTCAGCAAATAATGTTTCACCGAGTTAATCTATATTTATTCTTATGTTCATCACTTTGCCAAAAAAAACATGAACGATAGAAGCCAATCTTTTCCTTACACCCTTTGATATTTCAAGAAAAGACAACATAAACATGGGCATACTTGTTAGAATATAATTTATTAAGACAAGTCTATCCCGTAGGATAATAATTTCCCTTGCCAACAGCCTAACTTACCTCAAATCTGTTTTCTACCGGGTTCCACTCAGAATTTGAAGCCTCCTGTAATGTATAGGTACCTCAAAGTATCTAAACGGCAAAGATCCCGACTCACATCCGAAAATCTCCTTATAGATTTGTTCTTGTTCAACGGCATGTTCAAGCAATATATCTCGCTTTTGTGAAAATTAAATTTTGTTCGCTGGTATAAGCATGTGTTATTACTGATCCCTTTCAAACGAGGTCCGGAAGAAACAGCCGCTCTCTTCTTAATAAGGACTACCTCCGTTCTATAATGTAAGACTTTTAAGCAAACTGAGGTAGTAGTAGCTCTCTGCCTTGCATAGCGTGTACCAAAATATATTTAAGTTCTAGCAGTACTGTACCTTTTTTCCATATATTTCAGCTCACTGCCTATCATTCCCATTCGTGCCAGACATACAAATAGTGAGTGAACATCCGGCATGTCACGTTGCACGCAAATGAACAAACATACTACAATGTGTACAATAATTCCTTGACATGCCAGAAATTCCTTAAATATGCAATGTACAGGCACAGCTCACGCGATGGTCCACGGCAGCGACAGTTTAGTACAAACGGTAATGGCCAAAGAGCAGTACAAATGGAGAAAACCCGAGCACATGGACCGACAAGACACAGGTTGGGTAAAGGAGCTTCCACATCAAAGTGTACTACTAATAATGAGTGTACAGGAAATGGCCACCAGGCCGGTGGTGGCCCATGTCTACGTTTTCTAACCCTCTTTTGTTTTTCAAACCGGAACATAGTCTCGACTTCTGCACTGATCGATGCAATGCAGCTTTTATTTTATTATATTGAACACTCCAAGTTATAAAATCAATACATCATGAGTTGCTCAAGGTCTCAAAATTAATAAACCATCTAAATAAGACAACAAGAAGTGATATTGCATCAACATATTATCCTTTGAGCAGAACGTCTGATGGACTGGCTGTATATAGCTCGTGCAATAATTTCTAATTGAGTAATTAGCATAAAAACACACTTTTTTACCAAATGTTCGAAAAATCACTATCTTTGAATAATTTCCCAAAATGTGACCACTTTCCTGCAATTTTTTTTGCAATTCGCACTAAACTCAGATTGAGGATGAATTCACACCGTTTCTAACTAGCGGGCCTACTTGTCAGAGCCAATTTGCTGAGATGGACATAGCCCCACCTGTTAGTCCAATTTAAAAAGTCATAAAGAAATAAAAAGAAGTGGGAGGTTGAGGCCGGCCACCGTCCCATCGTCGGCCCTTGGCCCCTACCGGATCTCGACGCACCACTCATCATGCTCGTGCCGCCGGCGAGCTTGAGGCCAAGCCACTGCCTCTCCTGCTCACACCGCTGGCGAGCTCGAGGCTGATCCACCCTCTCCCGAGCATGAGCCGCGCCGCCCCCTCCTGCTCGTCTGTGCAGCGTAGCTTGAGTTCGAGCCGCCTCCACGCCCCTAGCCCCCCTGACCAAGATCATCCCTGGCCTCGCTCAGCCAGCTCCGCCTCCGCCTTGACCCGCCCGACTAGAGTTCACCAGAGAGGAGGGGTGGTGGTATACGGGTGGCACTAGCCGCTTCTCTCTCTCTCTTTATTTTTTATTCATTTACATTTTTTATTTTTAATTGGCCTGACGGTTGGGACCTAGTCCAACTCAGCAAATCGGCCCCTGACAAGTGGGTCCCACTAGTGAGAAATGATGTCAATTCGTTGTTAATTCAGTTTTAGTGCAAATTGCAAAAAAATTGCAGCAAAGTGGTCATATTTTATGAAATTGGCGAAGGGTGGTGATTTTTCGAACATTTGGTACAAAAATGGTGGTTTTATGCTAAAAACTCATTTCTAATTGGTTACACCCAATATTCAAGCCTATCACTTTTTCGTTGGTTGCTGGTAGGACCACATACGGTCCAGTGGGTAGCGAGAGAGATGACCTGCATAAATAAGGAAGTTTTGCATTGTTAAAGGTAATACCGTTATGCATATTTCAAATGGTCCACTGTAAATCACAAATCCTACTTGGATTTGGACTGTATCCTTCTTATTAATTCTGTTAAGACAATTTCTAAATAAATTGGTAATGTATTTTGGTGGACATAGATTCAAAGCCATATGAATAATACACAAAATAATCTTCGCAAAAGGGCATGTATTATATAGTTGTTCTATTGATTCATGTTGATTACAAAAACAACATCTCTTACTACCATGCCAATTTCTTATAGCCAAATTTCTCTAGCGAGGAGCACCTTTGAAAGGGAAACAGATGTCGCCTAGAGGGAGGGTGAATAGGTGTTTTAAAATTTATTACGATTTAGGCTCTAATAAATGTGGAATAAAACTAACGTTTAATTTATAGAGCACAAAACCTAAAACCACTATATTCACTAAGTGCACCAATAACCTATGCTAAGCAATACAAGCATCAAGATGATAGCAAGATATAATACTTCAAAGCACGATGGCTATCACAATGTAAATTGCATAAGTAAAGGGCTGAGTCGAGAGATAACCGATGGATGCGGAGACGATGATTTTTATTCCGAAGTTCACTTCTAAAGAAGCTACGTCTGCGTTGGAGAGGTGCGATTGCGCAATATACTTCGAACGCCAGAAATGACTCATCTTGAGGTGTGGTGGCTCGATGCTCACTCAATGCCACACAAGGCCTCACCCCAAGATGCGAAGGCACGTAACACACCAACGCCACAAAAGGCTCACCCTATTCTCCCGTGAGCTTGCCATAAAGGCCTACTCACGGTCTACTATGGGACACTTGAGGGCGGTCACTGAATCCGTATAAGGTTAGGACAATCTCCACAACCTAATTGGAGGCTGCCAAGAACAAATCCACAAAAGTCCACAAGCTTGAAGAATCTTCACAACTCAATTGGAGGCCCCAAGAACAATACACAACAGGCCAACAAGCTTGAGGAATCTCCACCACTCAATTGGAGGTCCCAAAAACTCAACACAACTCCACACAACTGTCTAGGGTTCCAAGAACCCAAGAGTAACAACCCAAGAGCTTGAACTCGCCAAATCTCTGAGGGGAACTCAAACCTATCCACCAACTGCAAGAAGATGTTGGGAATATGCCCTAGAGGCAATCATGTATGATGTATTTCCCAATGTATTCATAAAGTTATTAGGCTGTCCTTGTATGAATATCTGATGTATATCGTTGAATATGTGATTCAGTTGTGGAACTATATATTCATGATGTTTGCACTAAATGTGCTTGGTCGTTGAGGTGTGCTGGACACACAACTTAGACTAATGTGAAAGTTGGCTGATGACCCGGTTCCACTTGTCATGGGCATGGAGATGCTATTCCGACTTACACGGATTCGACTAAAGAGTTTAGCGAGTTGGATTGACCCATGTTGAGATATAACAAACAAGTCATCATTCGTATGTCTCAATCAATGTAATCCATAGACTTCAGGTTGTTGCACAACCCGAGTTGTGGATAACCAACTTAGGTTCTGTCAAACGTTGTTCCATCAAAGAGCAGTTATAAAGGTAGGGTTCGGGTCGAGTGAGAATCAAGTTGCATGATGTGGATAACCAAGATGGGATTTTGCCCCTCCGACTGAAGAGATATTCTCTGGACCCTCTCGAAATTGGAAAGCATGGGCATGCACGACTCGGTTAAGTGTTAACCGAGGCGGTCAACTAAGAGTTAGTTAGATAAATCACTTATCTCGTATCGAGAAAGAGAGTTGAGATACTTGAGGGATGATAATTATTCGCCTATATCTTGACAAGGTATATCGTGAGGAAAAAGGGATTCAGACGAAAGTCGCATTGGAAGGCATGTCATCATGACTCTTTGGTACTTGGGAGTCGGCACGTTCTGCTAGGGGCTGCTACCGACTGATCAGTCATGAGTGAGACTCGGATCGTGTCTGAGACCATGAGCATGTCAGGTCACACACTTAAGAGCAGGAGCAAATCGTTTGGGTTGGACCTAAACCGGATGCGGACTGAGTCAGTGAGTTGGAATCACAGTGACTAATATGGGCTTTAGTGAATGGGACACAAGTGAGTGGAGCCCACTTTCACTCCCTATATATACTGGGCACAGATACCCAAGTGGATGTGTGATTAGGTCATTCCATGCATTGGAAACCATAGCTCCAGTCCAGTTTGTTCCAGACGCCGTACCGGACCTAGCAGTCCACCACTGGCGCTCCTCCTCATACATGTGGATACTGACGGAGGTGTTGTATGTTCATCACTTCGATGATTGGATCGTGAGGACTGCACTCCATCAAGCGACATGCTTCATCAATTCCATAACTACGCGTCTAGTGGTAAATCCCGTGGCCTATCACCTGAGCTTGATCTTGGGATCACCGCGTAGGAAAAAGTTTTGTTTATCTCTGTGTGGCCCAATAGTGGTATCAGCGCCATGTAGCTTCTGGTTTTAGGCTCGAGACCGTGCATATGTGATATGCGGTTGGCATTAGATTGGATCTAATTGCAGTTTTGATGGTCAACCTATGAGATAGATCAGTTTTTGTACGAGGTTGATTGGATCAACTATACTCGGGGAATGGATGATCTGGTTTCCGTGATTATATTGTTGAGGTCGTGGAACGACATACCCCTACGGATCGGCTTCCGCCATCGGGATAGACTGTGACATGTAAATCCAGATGCGCTGATTGAAGATCAAAGAATTTGGTCGAATCAGAGTACGGATCAGATTTGGGTAAAATTGTTTGATCCAATGCAAAAATCGTCGGGTGTTTCCCGCACCAGCTAACGGGACCGTCGCCTTTGCCCTGTCGTAGCGCCTTAGATGTCGTTGTGAGTTTCACAACACCGGTAGATATCGTATCTATGCATAACTTGTTTGTGTAGGATGACATTTTGAATGGTATGGCTTATGTGCATGTGATGTGTGTAATCCATACGTGATCTGCGTATCACATATTTGTCAACCGGCTGAAGCCTAGGTGTTGTCATTTTATTGTATAATGACATGCGTGTCGGGTTCTCTATGTAGTTTACTTTACTAGATAGTGTAATTGTTTGGAGAACCCGGATTGCATGCAAGTCGATGTACAAGTCGGCTACATGGAGTAAGACGGAATGTGAAAAGAGTTGGCACGAGTCGAATTACAAGCTTTGTGGAGATGGAGATCGCCATGAAGAGAGCCATACCATTTCACATTATAATTGTTTTATTTGTGTTATTGTTATGTCTCTGTTTTACCTCTATTAGATAGTTGGTAGAAATTAATCCTTCAAACAAGGTCTAGTCGGTTTCCCAGCCAGTGCTGCACCATCACAAGTCGGACCTTTTTGGTAGTGGGCTCATAAAATTGTGGTGCTATCAATTCTTTCTGACTAGGTGGGTTCGAGTCAGACTCTTACAGTGGAAGCACTCGGTAATCTAGACGGGTCTATCACAATGGTTGTGGGACTCGGGGAAAAGTTGGACGGGAGCCAGGGCATGTTATGCCACCCGACCAACATGAGTCGTATGAGATGCGATTGACAAGGAGTGTCTACCTAGATCACTTGATGACTAGCAGTGATGCTAAAGCTCACTAGTTGGCTTGCTTATTTAGGATCCTGAATCACTTAGTAACCATTGGAGGGGTGTTAGTTCTAGTGGCAGCATAAGTATTAAAATGTTTAATATGCTGGCTCTTTTATGGATACATGTCTTAAGTGTTTTGCATATTTTTCTGTTGTAGATCAATGGCACCTAGCAGTGTCGCTCAGATTTCCAGTTTTGCATTGAGAACTATCTTAGAGAAAGATAAACTAAATGGAACTAACTTCACTAACTGGTCTCATAATCTGAGAATTGTTCTCAAATAAGAAAATAGGGACCATGTCCTAGACAACCCACTTCTAGATGATCCGAATGATAATGCGACTATCGCAGCCACCAATGCCTACCGTAGGACTTGTAATGAGTCCACGGAAATTAGTTGTCTTATGCTTGCTCACATGGAACTGGACTTGCAGCAGGAGTTCAAGAATGTTCAGGCCTACAATATGATCGAAAGCCTCAAAAGTATGTTCTAGGCTCAGGCAAAGATCGAGAGGTATGAAGTCTCTCAAACTTTGCTGAGCTATAAGCTTAAGGATGGCGATCTGATAAGTCCACATGTGATCAAGATGGTTGGTTACGTGCAATCTCTGGAAAGGCTTGGATACCCCATTAGCGAAGAGTTCACTATGGACATAATTTTGAACTCACTTCCTAGTGCGTATGGTCAGTTCATATCGAACTACCACATGCATAGTATAGATAAGAAGCTCACTGAATTACATGAGATGCTCAAGCAGGCTGAGGCGGATCTCAAGAAAGGAGCCAGTCAAGTGTTGACGGTGCAGAATAAGGCTAAGTTCAAGAAGAGTTCTTGGACTAATAAAAAGAAGGCTAAGTCGGGAGGCATGGTTGAGGACCTGGTCGAAAGCGCTTCCTCAGGGACAAAGCCATCTCCTGTAGCCGGATCCACCTGCTTCTATTGCAAGGCGGATGGCCACTAGAAGAGGAATTGTAGCAAGTATCTGGCTGACAAAGCCAAGAGTGGAGGTGTGACTTCTGGCTCAGGTACACTTATTTGTAATGTTATAGACATTTATCTTGCTGATGCACCCAATAGTTGTTGGGTATATGATACCTGATCAGTTATTCACATCTGCAACTCATTACAAGGACTGGTAAGAACTAGGAGCATGGCGAGAGGCGAGGTTGACATTCGAGTTGGCAACAAGGCGAGAGTCGTTGCGTTGGAAGTCGGCATGATGCAACTTCATTTACCTTCTGGATTCTTATTTGAGCTGAATAATTGTTATTATGTTCTAGTGCTTAGTCGAA
The DNA here is from genome assembly GCA_023614405.1 of Avena insularis. Lineage (NCBI taxonomy): Eukaryota > Viridiplantae > Streptophyta > Magnoliopsida > Poales > Poaceae > Avena > Avena insularis. The sequence continues at coordinate 473,499,323 of CM042694.1, forward strand.
ACATTATTTCTGCCTCATGTTTGATGAGACAAGGCTATGAGTCGAATATTAAGAATAATGGTTGTTCTTGGTATTTGAATGATATGTTTCACAACTTTACACCCATCTAGGACGGGTTATTTATTTTGAATCTTGATGGTGAGTCGGTCTATAATATAAATGTAAAAAGGTTGAAACCAAATGATATGAATATGACTTACTTTTGGCACTGTCGTCTTGGTCATATAAGTTGGAAACGCATGAAGAAGATCCATGATGATGGACTCCAAACTTCATTCGACTTGGAGTCGTTCGAGACATGCGAATCTTGCCTACTTGGCAAAATGACCAAGAGACCTTTTACAAAGAGTTGTGAAAGGGCATCTGACTTATTGGGACTAGTACATAGTGATGTATGTCGCATGATGAGCACGACAGCCAGAAGTGGTTATGGGTACTTCATTACCTTCACTAATGATCTGAGTAGGTATGGATATATCTACTTGATGAAACATTAGTCGGAATCCTTTGAAAAGTTCAAGGAATTCTAGAATGAGGTACAGAATTAACTCGGCAAGAAAATAAAGTTTTTCAATCGGACCGAGGAGGCGAGTACATGAGCCATGAGTTTGATGACCATCTGAAGAGTTGTGGAATAGTTCCCTAGCTCACTCCTCTAGGAACGCCGCAGAGAAATGATGTGTCGAAAAGGAGGAACCATACCTTGTTGGACATGGTACGATCAATGATGAGTCAGACAGATCCGCCTTTATCATTTTGGGATTATTGTCTAGAAACGACAACGTTCACACTAAACAGAGTACCATCAAAGTTGGTAGATAAGACACCGCATGAGATGTGGACTGGCAAGAAGCCGAGTTTATCTTTTCTTAAGAGTTGGGGTTGTGAAGCTTTTGTCAAGCAACTTTAGTCGGACAAGCTCCTGACCAAGTCGGATAAGTGTATCTTCATAGGGTATCCGAGGGAAACCTTTGGTTACTACTTCTACAACCGAGAAGAGGGCAAAGTGTTTGTCGCTTGGAACAGTGTCTTCCTTGAGAAAGAGTTTCTCAGTCGGGGAGTCAGTGGGAGTACGATGCAGCTCAAAGAAATTCGAGAGGAACCAACCAGTAGCGAGTCAGCAAAAACCTTAGAGGTTGAGCCGGTCATGGTAGTTGAGCCGGCAACTGCACCTGCACCGTGGAGATCGGCAAGATTGTGAAGTGTTTGTGATGTGTTACTGTTAGATAGTGATGAGCCGACAACTTATTCGGAAGTGATGGTGGGATCCGATTCTGAGTCGTGGATTGGATCCATGAGATCCGGTTAAAGTCCATGGATGAAAATCAAGTTTGGAACTTGGCTGATCTGCCAGACGATGCAAGACCTATCGATTGCAAATGTGTCTTTAAGAATAAAACTAATATGGATGGAAATATTTCTATCTATAAAGCACGGCTTGTCGCGAAGGGGTTCTGACAGGTTTAAGGAGTTGACTACGATGAGACTTTCTCACCTATAGCGATGCTTAAGTAAGTTTGGATCATGTTAGCTATAGCAGCCTATTTCGACTATGAGATATGGAAGATGGATGTCAAGACATCTTTCCTTAACGGAAATATAATCGAGGACGTGTATATGATATAGCCCTAGGGTTTTGTTGATCCGGCTAAAGCTGACAAGGTATGGAAGCTTCGGAAATCTATTTATGGGTTGAAGCAAGCATCTCGGAGTTGGAATATTCACTTTGATGAGGTAGTCAAATTGTTTGGCTTCATCAAGAATGATCATGATTCTTGTTTATACAAGAAGTTTAGTGGGAGAAAGGTAAACTTTCTGATCTTATATGTAGATGACATATTACTGATTAGAAATGATGTCCAGATGTTGCAAGAAACCAAGGAATCATTAGAAAAGAGTTTTTCGATGAGGGACTTGGGTGAGGCGACTTACATACTAGGAATCCGGATCTATAGACATAGATCAAGGATGGAAAAGAGTTTTTCGATGAGGGACTTGGGTGAGGCGACTTACATACTAGGAATCCGGATCTATAGACATAGATCAAGGCGGCTCATTAGATTGAGTCCGAGTACATATTTGGACAAAGTGTTGAAGAAGTTCAACATGTAATCATCTAAGAAGGGGTTGTTACTGATGTCCCATGGTGTAAAACTTAGCAAGACCCAGTGTCCTTCGACAACTGATGAGCAAAGTCGGATGAGTGCGATTCTGTATGCTTCAGCAGTCGGATCCATCATGTATGCTATGATTTGTACAAGGCCGAATGTTTCCTATGCTCTAAGTGTTGTGAGCAGATACCAGGCTGGCCCTAGAGAAATCCACTGGGCCGTGGCTAAAAATATCTTTAATTACTTGAGAAGGACTAAGGATATTTTCCTAGTTTATGGAGGTGAGGATGAACTCAGTGTAAGGGTTTACACGAATGCGACTTATCTCACTGAGTCAGATGATTCTAGTTTGCAATCTAGGCATGTGTTTGTTATAAACGAAGGGGCTGTGAGATGGAAGAGTTCCAAGCAAGAAACTGTGTCTACGTCCATGACAGAGGCCAAGTATATTGTTGCCTCGAAGTCGGCAAAAGAAGCCTTTTGGATGAGGAATTTCCTCATGGATCTTGGTGTGGTTCAGGGCTCATCCAATCCGTTAGACATGTATTGTGACAACAATGGTGCTATTGCACAAGCCAAGTAACCTAGACAACACCAGAAGAAAAAACATATGCTCATGCGGTACCACCTAATTCACCAGTTCATGGATCAAGGTGATATCAAGTTATGCAAGGTACACACGGGTGCAAATATTGCTAATACATTGACAAATTCGTTACCACAGCAGAAGCATGAGGCGCACCTGAGAGCTATGGGCATTAGATGCCTAGACATGTGATGTTGTATGATTGACTCTAGTGCAAGTGGGAGACTGTTGGGAATATGCCCTAGAGGAAATCATATATGATGTATTTCCAAATGTATTCATAAAGTAATTAAGCTATCTGATGTAGCCCAACATACGAAAACCACCTTTAGTCCACATCATGCCACGATAATCATCACTCCAAAGGTGAACTCCTTCCATGCTTCGCCTTCCGTTGGTTATTATGCGAATGGAATCCTACTTGAGACAAATGTGTATGATGTGACTAGGTCCATAAACATGATGCCAAGAGGATGCAACAATGATGAACCTGGAGCCAAGACACCCAAGCAGGAGGACTAGAAGAGAAGATGCAAGAAGCTGCTGGAGTTTGACCGGCGTCTGCGGTCTACCACACCGGAGTCTCCGGCCCACCTCTAGACCGGCCCCCGAATTGAAGCCTAGGACAGTGTGAATGCCCCTCCAGAGATGGACCGGAGATGGATCGAAATCTCTAGACCACACCGGAGTCTCCGGTCCACCACACCGGAGTCTCCGGACTGGACATCACGGGCATGCACGCCTCAAGTTGGGATTGGCCCATGTAACGCCCAGAACTTCCTGTTTATGCCTGTTTTACCCCAAGGTCGTGGCTAGCCTATATATATGCCCCCACCCCCTCCTTAGAACCCTAGAGATGATGATTAATTAAGGCATGTGCCTAACCCTAGATGGGAACCCCCTCTTAATAGTAGATCTATGAGTTGTACAAGGCCTTGGAGTCGGTGCCCTTCTCCAAGTCGTCAAGACCCTCCTCAAGTGTTTAGTCTCTCCCTATCAAGGATTATAGTAGTGCTTGGTCTCTCCCCTTTGCGATTCTACTTGGTTGCTACTCTCTCCTTGATTTGGATTCTATCATCTGCTTGCTGATCTCTCCTTTGGTGATTCTACCGCAAGGTCTCTCACCGAGGATTCTATTGGATTGGTTGTTTGAACCAACGGGAGCAAATCGAATCAGGTGAGTTTTGGCGTGTGTTTGTATCTCTACCTTGCATTAGAGTTGTGTTCATCGTGCTCGTCGCATGTTCCCTCACTCCCTGCCTCAAATCCGTGAAGATCGGGCCACTCTAAGGGTAAATCCATAAGGAGACCCATAACACTATCCTTGTATGAACATCTGATGTATAACATTGAATATGTGATTCAGTTGTGGAACTATATATTCATGTTGTTCGCACTAAATGTCCTTGGTCATTGAGGTTGTGCTGGACACACAATTTAGAGTAATGTGAAAGTCGGTTGATGACTCGGTTCCACTTGTCATAGGCATGGAGATGCAATTCTGACTTACATGGATTCAACTAAAGAGTTTAGCGAGTCGGATTGACCCATGTTGAGATATAACGAACAAGTCGTCATTTGTATGTCTCAATCAATGTAATCTTTAGACCTGAGGTTGTTGCACAATCCGAGTTGTGGATCACCGTCTTAGGTTCTATCAAATGGTGTTCCATCAAAGGGCAGTTATAAAGGTACAGTTCAGTTTGAGTGAGAATCAAGCAGCGTGATGTGGATAACAAAGATGGTATTTTGCCCCTCCGACTAGAGAGATCTTCTCTGGACCCTCTCGGAAGATATTATTTGGAAAGCATGGCCATTCACGATTTGGTTAAGTGTTAACTTAGGCGGTCGACTAAGAGTTAGTCAGATGAATCACTTATCTCGGATCGAGAAAGAGAGTTGAGATATTTGAGGGATGACGATTATTCGTGACATGGGTATACCCTACAGGTACTCGTGATTGGCATATACGGTCCAACCCAAGAGGATTCCATGTTGTCAAAGGAGCCCAATACAAGTTTGGGTGGCCTGGAAGAGATTGACTCCTTGAAGAACATGGCAAGAAATAGATAGAAACTTGAAGAGAAAACCCTAATATGTAACCGACTCGGCCTTCTATCCCGAGACCTAGCCTCCTCATATAAAGGCTAGGAGGGGGCAGTGAGGAGACGATCCACAATCCTAGTTTCACACCTCCCTAGATTTCATCTGCGCACCCCTGTAACTTTCGATTCCCAGATAATCAGAGAGCAGACAAGCAGCAGTAGGGTCCTCCACGAGGCCTGAACCTGGGTAAACCTTGTGTCTCCCTGTTTGCATGTTTGCTAGCCGATCGACGCCTCCAATGCTCCCCACTTCCTCAAACCTAAGTCTATCAACGATGGGCATTGATGAGTTAACCCCTCGTCAATTGGCGCCATCTATGGGAAACGGGAGTGTTGATGTTGCGGCTTCCTCGGCCCCATCAACCGCGATCTACAACTCTGCTGGAGCAGAGAATTGCCTCCTCTTTGGCACCTTCAACTTCATTGTCCACTCGCCGACAACTTGCTCGTACTTCGAGTCCGTGGGCAATGGAATCGGCATGACAATCGGGAGCCTACGCTTCCAGGTCAGTCAGATCGGGACGCTACGCTTCCCAGATCACCCGCAAGCACCTTCGATTCCCCCGGCCTCGTGGTTCCCACCGCTGATCGGCACCTTGAGCGATCCCTCAGTATCCTCCTACGACACGGATAGCAACAATAGTCGTGAGTCCGATCTAAGCGGCCTGACACCGAAGGAGGGCATCTACGACTCTAGATCTAAGAGTTTTGGGAGCAGCAGTTTCCCCAACCATTACATGTGCACCGTCATCATCAACAACGGCGACCCCTCGTCTGTGAAGACCCCGCCAATGACGGCGAGAACGCCAATGGCGGTAACCCCATCCCTCCCAACCCCAATGGTGAACCCGCCAACAACGGGACATAATGCCTGCTGATTCACCTCAATTAGGCAGAGTAGGCACGATCCAGGGAGGCCCTGTAGGGAAACCTCTGCCACCAAACTCATCCCAGCAGATGTTGATGGGTTACCATGCGCTACTCATCCAGGAGTTCAACCGCTGGGAGGCGGTGAACACACAACTCGAGGCTCGCAGGAAGGCCCCCGATGCTACGAGTGCCTGACGGGCAGCGCTCTCATCAATCGGCGGATCGTCCTCCAAGTTCTACCACCCCGTGACACCTAAAAGGCGCTCCCGCCCGGACCACCTCACCAAAAAGGAGCGGGCGGATGCTGCTCGGGTCCTCGACTTCTGATTGCTTTTGGTGGACTCACGGGGCAACATGACCTCTAAGACACCATAGGCAGCAACCACTATGTACCTGCTCAACATCCAGCCACCAGCTGGAGATTCACAATCTACCATGCACCTATCTACGATCGTCGGGCTTGGATTGTTCGAGTCCGCACTCTCCAAGGATCCAACATCAGAACCCAATAAAAAGGCTCCACCCAGATACTACTCGCTATCCTCTAGCGAGGACGAGAATGTCCTATCATGGCAATGCTGCTCACACCACCATGATCACGACTACAACGAGCGTGATGACATCACACAACACAAAGTCGACAAGATGCATGCCAAGCGCACCTACTCAATCGAGTCAGAAGATGAGAGAATGGTGCTCTACGGTGCCAACTGCTTCGGCAGAGCCATACGATAGACTCTAATGCCTAAAGGATTCAATCTCCCTTCGGAGAACCCGAAATTCAACGGCCTCCAGGACCCGAAGATTTGGCTGGAGGACCATATCTCCTCAGTTAAGCTACATGGCGGAAATAAGTGTACATCCATGTCGTGCCTCCAGCTACAGCCACAAGGCGCTGCTCGCGCATGGCTCAACAATCTACCACGTGGATCGATCCGTAGCTGGGAGGAGCTGGTCTACAACTTCATACGAAACTTCAAGGGCACCTACAAGCGGCCCGCATCAATCAAAGTGCTCAGAGCCTGCAGCCAGAAGCCGGGTGAATCCCTTCGCTCATATATCCAAAGATGGTCCATCATCAAAAACTCAGCGGAGAACATCTCCGAAGATCGCGCGATCGACGCGTTCAACAACGGTGTCCGCCGTAGAGAGATCAAGGAGGAGCTGGGCCACATGAAGCCCAAGACCATCGACCACATGATGGAGATCACGAATCGGTGGGTAGATGGAGAAGACTCGGTGAACAAAAACCGTGTCCACTTAGATGACGAGGACGACCTCGGCCGTAGACGCGACCATCGAGGGAAACATCGGATGCGCGGTTACGAAGACCACGAGGAAGTCGACATGGTCACGGCCGGCTATGCCGACATACGCGACAAAGGCAACCGCAGCAACGGGTACCATAGCAACAACTACAGTGACAGTGGGAAGACTGCGCTAGTGTGGAAACGCCGCACTCGAGATGAAGCACCTGAATGTCTATCTAGGAGAAACTATCTGGGCCCTACAACGTCCACTACTACGTCAACAATTACAATGGCAAGAAGAAGTCTAGCCATCTCCTCAAGGACTGCCATGAGTTCCTGAAGCTCCACGAAGGCCTGGTCCAGATTAATCGCGATGCGGTACCTAGGGGTATAGAGCCACCCCAAGCGCCATAGCCCATGGAGCACCACCACCACCGCCCGGAGGACCCGTGCAGCCTGCGGCTGTGCCGTTTCAAAACAATGGAGGCGAGCGATACCCACCTCCGCTTTGAAACATGCACATGATCCAGAAGGGACACTCCTCTAACAAGGTGCAGAAGTCGATAACTCGCTAAGTCAACTTGGCCGTCAATTCTCCACCCTCAACCACTGAGTACCTCAGTGGTTGCAAGTCCTGCATCACCTTTGACAAGAGCGACCATCCACGCCAGGTCCCTCGCCTAGTACACTCTCTCCTTGTGCTTGAAGCGCAGATTGACGGGTACAAGATGAGTCGCGTCTTCATGGACGGTGGCAGCGGTATCAACCTCATGTTCGCTAGCACCCTGCGTGCCATGCGAATCCTGCTCTCCTGCCTAGAGGCATCCGAGACAACCTTCCACGACATCGTCTCGGGGAGGGCATATACCCCCTGGGCAAGATTTGGCTGGATGTCATCTTTGGCACTCCAACGAACTTTCGGCCAGAACGCCTTGACTTCAAGGTAGTCAACTGGACCTTGCAGTACCACACCATCCTCGGGTGTGTCACGTTTGCAAGGTTCATGGCGGTCCCGCACTATGCGTACCTGCAGCTGAAGATGCAAGGATCCAACGACGTTATCACTGTTAGAGGAAGCTTCAAAAAATCTGACAACTGTGATAGGGAGTTCAACAGAGTCTCCCAGACCTTTGGCATGCATGAAGAGCTCGCGAGACTCAAGGAGTCGATGGACAACAGTCTTCCTCCTATGAGCCAGCAAAACACACCCGATCAGTCCTTCGACTCGTCGGCGAACACCAAGGCGGTCTAGGTCCACCCGACGGACCCAACCAAGACGACCCTCATCACCATCAACCTGAGTTCCACATAGGAACTCGCGCTCGTCGAATTCCTCCGTGAGTGCTGGGAGATCTTTGCCTGGTGTCCTATGGACATGCCAGTAGTTTCTAGGGAATTCGCAGAGAATGCACTCAACATGAATCTAGATGCAATACCAATCAAGCAGTCGATGCGTCGACTGTCAGAACCAAGGGCAAAGGTGGTCGGCATGGAAGTCAACGGACTCCTCGATGCCAATTTTATACATGAGATAAAGGAAAGCACCTGGGTGGCTAACCCTGTGCTCGTTCCTAAAATGAACATGGATATCCTTCGGATGTGCGTGGACTTTACCTCCCTCAACAAGCATTGCCCAAAGGACCACTTCCCATTACCTCGGATCGACCAGATCATCGACTCCACCGCGGGATGTGAGCGCCTCTGCTTCCTTGATGCCTACTCAGGCTACCATCAGATTTGAATGAAGGAGGAAGACTAGGAAAAGATGACCTTTATCACGCCCTTTGGCTTCTACTGCTACACAACAATGCCCTTCAGGCTGAAGAATGCAGGAGCAACCTACCAATGTTGCATGCAGGCCTGCCTCAAAAACCAGCTCGGTCGAAACATCCAAGTCTATGTCGATGACATCATCATCAAGACGAAGGAGGAAGCCACACTCATCGACGATATCCGCAAGACCTTCGACAACCTCGACCGCTACCGGATCAAGCTAAATCCAGAAAAATGCGCCTTCAGCGTGCCATCCGGGCAATCGCTCGGGTACCTCATATCCTCCAGATGAATCAAGGCCAACCCGAAGAAGATAAAAGCCATACTAGCCATGGAGAGACCAAAGAACGTCAAATGCGTCCAGCAACTGGCTAGGCGAATCGCGACGCTCAGTCGATTCATCAGCCGGATGGGCGAAAAGGCACTCCCGTTCTATTAGCTCCTCTGCAAAGTTGAGAAGTTCGAGTGGATGGACGAAGCACAAGAGGCATTTGAAGACCTCAAGCGCCTGCTCTCCACCTCTCATGTGCTAGTGACACCCAGGGAAAAGGAGCCCATGTTGCTATACATCTCCGCCGCCAACCAGGTGGTCAGTACCATACTGGTGGTAGAGCGGGCTGAAGAAAACAATATACATGGGGTGCAACACCAAGTATACTACCTCAGCGAGGTATTGACGCCAACAAAATAGCGGTACCCGCATTACCAGAAGCTAGCCTATGGTGTCTTCATGACAGCATGGCGACTATGCCACTACTTCCAGGAGCACCCCATAGTCGTGGTGAACGATGACCCGCTGAATCACATCCTCAACAACCCTGATGCTATAGGGCGAGTCGCCCTCTGGGGCATCGAGCTGTCCCCGCGGGACATCACTTACGAGCGGCGAGTGGCGATCAAGTCGCTGGTCCTACCGGACTTTCTCGTCCACTGGATGGAGAACCAGCTCCTAGATACACTAGATATGTCCAACCTTTGGACCATGCACTTCCATGGGTCCAAACAAAAAGAAGGAGCTGGCGCCGGCATCATCTTGACGTCCCCCCAAGGCAACAAGATGTGATACATCCTACGGATGAAGTTCCGTGCATCCAACAACGACGCGGAGTATGAGGCGTTGATCCACGGGATGCGGATGGCCAAGGCCTGTGGCGCCACGTGACTCATCATCTACGGCGACTCCAACCTCGTGGTCTAGCAAACCATGAACATGTGCAATGCTTTGAGTGACAACATGGTCGCGTACTAAGACCTCTACAACTCAATCGAAGGAGACTTCGACGACTGCGAGCTACAACACGTAGGCCACGAAAGCAATGAGGAGGCTGACACACTTGCCAACATAGGATCCACCTGCGCTCCGGTGCCACCAAACATGTTTCTCGAGTAGATCTGCGAATGCTCTCTCAAACAAAAGACTCCAACAGGGCCACCTGACGCGGCAACACACTCGGGGGCTGCACCACCCGAGGAAGCTGAAGGATCCAGCAGTGTGGAACAAAGGACCACACTCGAAGGCCCAATGGAGGTCATGCTCATCAAGCCATCCTGGACACAGCCGTACATCATGTACCTCCTCACCAAAAGACTATCGAATGACCCGACAGATGCACGGCACATTGCGCGGTGCTCCAAGGCCTTCACCATCATCAACGACGAGCTATACAAGTGAAGCGTCATGGGCGTCCTCCAGCGATGCGTCACCAACAGCGATGGGAGGAGCATCCTTCTCGAGATACATGAGGGTACCTATGGGCATCACGCCAGCAGTCGCGCCCTTGTCGCAAAAGCTCTACGAGATGGTTTCTACTGACCAACCACGATGCGCGACGCTAATGACATTGTCTAGAGGTGCAATGCTTGCCAACGATTCGCGGATAAGCCACACGCACCAGGCACAAAGATCAGGCCAATACCTGTGGCTTGGCCATTTGTTCAATGGGGACTCGACATGGTTGGCAAGCTGCAGAAATCATCACCCAGAGGATATGTCTACCTCCTCATCGCAGTCAACAAGTTCACCAAGTGGATCGAGGCCATGTCGATGACTAAACAGACATGCAACACTACCGTCAATTTCTTCGAGTCCATCATCTTCAGGTTCGGGGTGCCACACAGCATCATCACCGACAACGGGATGAACTTCACCTCGAATGAGTTCCAGGACTTTTGTGAAGACCTGGGAATCAACATCAGCTACGCCTCCGTAGCACAACCTCAGACCAACAGTCAAGTCGAGAAGGCCAACGGCCTCATCTGCAATGGCATCAAGAAGATACTCCTTCAACCACTCGAGCAAGCAGTTGGTTGCTAGGTTGAAGAGCTACCCTCCATACTATGGAGCTTACGCACAATGCCAAACAGTGCCACAGGTTACACACCGTTCTTCATGGTGCACGGGGAAGAGGCAGTAATACCAGCCGAAGTGCGCTACAAAGCTCCAAGGGTGGTTGCTTATAGCTAGGCCGAGTCCACGACAACACTAGAAGATTTCGTCGATCTCCTCGACAAAGCACGTGAAATCGTGGCAGAGCAATCAATGATCTATCAGCAAAGCCTCCACAACTACCACAATCGATGGCTATGTCCAAGATCCTTTGTCAAAGGAGATCTCATTGTACGACTAAAACAAAAGGGGCACCTCAAGTTCGAGTCCCCATGGGAAGGACCATACATGGTCACCAAGGTAATCCTAGGTGGCGCCTATTTCCTGAAGGTCGTAGAGCACGGAGTTGAATACTCCAACCCTTGGAACGTCACGCAGCTGCAATGATTCTACCCCTAGATGTTTTTACTTTACAACAAGGCTAATTAGCCAGGCTACTTAGCCAAACATTGTACCTCCGGATATTCTCCGAATAAATAAAGCTAAGTGCCTCAAACTATGAGTCTTTTCCATTATATTTTACTATTATTTGCATCTTGCACTCGGGGGATGCACCTCCTCGATGACTTCATCACCTTTACAACACCACAACACAATAACCTGAGTAGCTGACCATGCTGTCAACCGAACCCTTGATAACTCCAACCCAGCTGCAACACAACTGACAGGTTGGCAAGGTGCTGATACCTACACGCGTCAGGCTAACAAAAGGGCACTACATAAGAAAGATACTCGCAAAATAAATAGGCTAACAAGCTTTACACATAGCACGGGTACCAAATCACCTAGTCAAAAATATTATACAAGCTTTACAGCACCTATACATCCTGTGCAGGCTAAACACTATTCTACTGACGCAAAAGAAGAATGTTGGTGCGCTCGTCGAATAAGTTAACAAAATCTTCTGCTGGCCGGTTAACCGCTTGATAGTGGGGCACCATGTTCCACACCATCCCTACTAGAGGCGGCGGTGGTCCTCCAGCTATGGCATCCAAGTCCATGTCGGCGTGCTGCATGCGCACAAGCACCAGCGCAGCCTTGGCATCTGCAACTTTCTATTGGTGCACACACTCGTGTACCGCATCGGCATTGTGGAATTTTTTCATTAGAGCCACCAGGCTTGACGGAGCGGTGTCTAACGGAAACATCGCTCTGAAGATAAGCTTCAAACACAATTGTGCTTTCTTCAGAAAGTGCAGCACTTGTTACACGTGATCCTACAGCGTCGCCAATGTGATCGCACGATCCCGGTCAATCCAGAAGAACCCACCAGCTTCTAGTTGCTCCTGCATCAAGCAGTTCAGTCGAATGCTAATGCGATCCCTCTCTTCCTCTGGAATGAGATTGACAGCTTCACAAATAACAATATCAAGAATCAGAGACAATGATATGGACAAACCAAAACAGTGAAGTCGAAGAGAAACCCACACCGCAGCTGCTTGTTAATTTGAGCCACCTCACAAAGGAGGTACTTCTCGTGTGTGATGGCCTTCTCCACCTTCGACTTCCATACGTTGGATGCACCGTGGATGATCATCATGTCTCGCTCCAAGTACTTCAGCTAGTCACGCAGTCGGGACAAAAGCGACAACTCCTCCACTTCAGCTACACGTTGGCATTCGCAGGCCTCGTCAACTCTGTGGCACCTTCCGATGCTACGGCTGTTGGGGATATACTTTTCGAGTATACCAATTGTGACTCGCTAACCAGGGTGGCCCATTTTGGGTTAGATCTTTGCTTCACGGGCGGCCCAGTTAGGGAGAGAAGACGGAGTCCCATCCGGCTACGGGAAGGCCCAGAAGATTTACTGACTTAGGCATGTTTAGTTACTTGTAGTCCAAGATGTACTCTATAACCGACTCTTAGTCATAGTCGGATAGGTCTCTCCTATAACCATAGGATGGATATCTATATAAGTCTTCCTAGGGACCAGCCTTTAGGGCACCCACAATCTACAACCTCAACTCGCACAGGCGAACCTCTCTTGTAATCTATACTTCTGGCTATGTCGTACTACTAGATTGCTAGCAGGAGTAGGATCCATCCAAAGTCGGCAGATTCCATCCTGGGTAAAGCTTGTGTGCTCATCGTCCCGGAATATCGTCGCCTCACACCCCCTTTATCCACACGCCTCTAGGACCCCCTCTCGGCGTACATGTCTCCAATCTGACGATCATTGGGACCCACCGTGGGGCAGGTGAGTTTTGCATCTTTGTTCTAGCCGGAATCTGTGCGAATCAGAATCAGCAAGACAATCACCGTCAGCCGGGTCCTCTATGCCAGCGACGCCCCTCTTGTCATTCTCGACGAGACTTGGATTCTGGTTAGGGAACCTATGACCACCTACACCATCATGTATTTCGGTGAGATCGATGTTTACCTCGGTTTTGTTGAACTCGCCCAACCCACCCCAATGGTGATGATAGAGGAAGAAGAACTTTCTAGATCCACTTTTTCCGTGGAAGCGATAGAGTTCTGGGTCTCAGAAAACCCTAATCCCACCTAGCTCGCACCTGAAGTGGAGATAGTGGAGAAGATCGGATCTGAAGAATATATCCCCAAGGAGGCTAAACCTGAAGCGGATCTCCCCAAGGAGGTCGAATTTAAGGAGGCTCTTCCCAAAGAGGTCGAATCTCGGGAAGATCAAAGCAGCAACAACTCTGGATCTGGCTCTGCTAATGCTTGAGCGGGAAAATCACTCCTGAGGCACACCGTGACGAGGGGTAACCTCGGTAATGCCCATAGAGATGGACTTAGGGTTTCGCGGAAAAGAGAACACTGGGGATTTCGTCCAATGTTAGGAAAACAATGAAGTCAAAGTCGCCTAAATATTGGGGAAATCACACTATTACAAGTTGTCTTCTAGATTTCGGGACCCTCGCCTGGGCTTCTCCTGTCCTATATATAATAAACCGGGTCTCAAAGCTGTATGCGGATAGGTTTCATACACGTATAATTACAATACCAACACAATGTCAGTTCATAGTCTCTTTCCTAGTATAGTCAAAGCCTTTGTCGGTTGCTTTCTTGGGCTGTCATCTGAAACCTAAATGGGCTGTAAGCCTTTTACCCAATATAGGGTAGTGAATCATAAGCATCTGAGTAATCATACCTATGTTAGTAGCCCCCGAGACTCTACTTGAACCACAGTTTCAGGTTGAGTCTCAGAGTTTCTTTTTTCCTTCTTTTATTTTATTTTTGTTCCTTGATTTTTATTTTTGTAGGGATTTTGGTACAACAAGTCTGATGCTTCCGACGGATCGGGAATCAGTTAATTGCTCCTAGGCAAAAACAAGGTTGTCCTACATCAAATTCAAGTCCCCAGGCTCGAATCCGGAATTTGCTACTGGCGTAATTCAGTTTGAGTCGCTAAGGTCTTATCGAATACTGAATTCTTTTTATTTTTATCGGGTACCCAACGCATTCATCGGGATTTTTCATCGTATCGTTGATACGGATATTTTACTGGTAGAGCGCATTCTGGTGCGATTACCAGGCCAAACAGAACGAATCCTGGGGTCTTACCTTTATGTTTCTGAACATGGCATTCGGATTTTTGTCGCGTCGGGTGCGATCCGAGAGTTTTTGATTTGTAGCGGCTAAAGAACTTTTTTGTTTTTTGTAACTGCTCCCGATAGGAGTATCTGTCAATGAATGTTTCCTTTGTATATCTTTATCAGGTGCGCGCTAGCGCTCTTGATAGGAGTAGCCCTCGAGGCTATGTTTGGATATGTGTATCAGAACATAGGCTCGAAAACTTAGGTTTATGGGCCAGTACTTATGATGTTTTTGTCGGTTCCATGACCAGTGCTCCCGATAGGAGTAGCCCCCGAGGCTACAGTCGTAATATTGTATATTCGATTGTAGTCTCAGATCTTTTCCTGGAGGAATTTACTTCGACTCCAATTTTAATTTCTTCGGGTCATATTTCTTATAGTGAGCCACAATTTCTGCAACGCCTCGCTGTGACGTTAGTGATGATGCATCTTATGCTATTGATTTTCAGAAGAACACATCCTGACGGGACGTGTAGAATGTGGGGCTATGCGGTACTAATGATGACGTGTGATAGCGTATTCAGCGAAGATATTTGACTGCACGTCCCCTCTCTGTGCAAAAATCGAGGCATTGCGCGCTGTCCTCTGTTTTTACCGTGGCCATAGCTTCTTTAGATTTTTCTTTTACGGAATCCTTGTAATACGTGTCACCACCGTGTGACCTTCTGCCGGTTCGATTTTGCATTGAACGGTTTGGACCTCACGCCTCTGCTCTTTATAAGGAAAAGGAGATGTGTTTTACCTCACCTTCCTCTGCTCCGTCTTCTTCCTTGCGCTCTTGCCCCTTTGCGAACTCCTGCTCTGTGCTTGTGTTCGTCTTTCGCTACCATGGGAAAAAGGAAAGTCGGGACTTCCGCTGCTGCCACAAGGCCACCAGGAAGAGGGCCGTCGGATGGGCTCCTACCAAGTGCACGGCGCGGGAACTCTGTGAGGCGCAGAACTCTGGCCATCTGGCGGAGGGCACCTTCAAGCTTCCTGGAGACGAAGCTTCTCCCATCCCCGAGCCTGGCTAGAGAGTAATGTTCCTCTCCTTTCTTTTTCGTTGCCTTTCTCTTCCGGTCCATGAATTTCTCCGTGGTCTGCTTTTTGTCTATGGTGTGCAGCTGTATCAGCTCACGCCTAACTCCATTCTTCATGTTGCTTGTTTCATCACTCTTTGTGAGTGCTTTCTCGGGATTCATCCCCATTGGGGCCTTTGGAAGCATTTCTTCTATGTTCATCGTAATGCCAGTGACACCATTGCCCATGACATTGGTGGCGCCATTTTTATGTCTGCTCCAACATTGATTACTTTGATTTTAAAATCATTGATTCTATCCAAGGCTAGAAATCCAAGTGGTTTTATATCAAGGATCAACCACTTGAAGGCCAATATTTTGGTTTAGCCCCCTTTGATCCTAAGGAACCTTGCCGCAAACTTGACTCATGTGATTAGTGTCCTTCTGCCGAAGAAATGACGGAATCCAGCTCTATATTGATCGCATTTCGAAACTACGGCACGAAGTTGGCAAGGAATTGTCGGGTCTTCAGATCCTGGCATACTTTTTGCGGATCCGCGTCCATCCGCTTCAAGCCCGGCTTTCGGGCATGTGGGCATACACCGGGAAGAAAGATCCGATGAGGATTTCCTCGGAAGACCTTACCCTCAAGGTGTATGAGAAAAGGGTTCAAAGCTTCACCACTCTTACCAAGAAAAGCCCGGTTCCTTCAGGCTGTCTTGTGGAGCCTTATGTCAAGAAAAATCGGCTCCCTGAGGTAAATTTCCTTTGCCTTCATCTTTCCTTTATTTTATTTGTGGATGCACTTTTACTTTATCAATGACTGGTGTTTTGTCCATGTCTTCTGCTTTTGTAGGACTTTGATCACCTGAGCTCACTTCCTCCTCTCCCTGGAAGCTGTGAGCCTCCTATCCATCCTTCCGCATCCGACGATCTCCCTATGACTAGGACCGCCGCGGATGAGGAGATTTATTTCTCTGCATCTGACTCTTCATCGAAGACACAATCTCTTCCTTCAGCTCGCTCCGGAGACTTTCGCATGGAGCATGCTGGTGAAAAGAGGAAGCGCCCCTATGTTGTGGAAAGGGTCGAAGACTCAGATGACTCGACTGCTTCCAAACCCCTCGATGTTGCTCTAGTCTCGGCTGCTCCCGCCCAGATGAAATTGTTCTGCTTTGCGCAGGATGTGTCTTCGTAAGTGTTTGACTGCTTCTTTTACTGCTTTATTGGGTAGTTCCATTGTTGATGCTTTTCCCAATTGTTTTCTTCTTTTCTCTTGCAGTGATGATGATGAAGATCCTCCCACATCTCCTCTTCGCACATCTGTGGGATGCTCTGCAAAGAAATCTCCTCTGCTGTCGATGGAGCCAAAGGAAAAGCTAATGTCTTCTGTGGAGATGATCATCCAGAAAGATGCCGCCACTTCGTCAAAGCCGCCGCCGCAAAAAGTAAGAAAACGGTGGGTAAAGGGGTGGTGATATCGAAAAAGCATGTTGATGTGGATATGAAAGATGTAAGTCACTCTGTATTTCAAAAAAATCTTCCCGTAGCCTCTTTTATTTTGCCTTGATATCCTTTGTTGTGATGTTCTTCTTCAGCCTTTGATGCGCGAGATGGTCGATATGGCCTCTCGCTTTATAAAAATCTGTGACGAAGTCGAAGAGCTGAAGGGTATGTTATGTTCATCTTCGGAATCTCTTTGTGAATTTTCTTCTTCATTTTTTCATGATTTATTCGCGCAGTTGCTGCCAAGGAATCCGGAGTTATTCGAGATGAGGCGATGAAGAGTTCCGATGATCTTGAGGTCAAACTTTGGGCTGCTGAGGAGGCTTTGGAGGAGGCCAAACAGAAGGCGAAAGCTGACGCCGAAGAAGTGGCCAAGCAAGCTGATGTTCAAGATGAAAATCTTCGACAGCGCCTGGAGGCCCTCAATGATTCGTTGACCCGTATTTTTTTTGTCCTGTGTGCCTTTTTTTTATTTCTTTCCTTCAGTTATCAACCCTTTCCTCCCCTTTTTTTATTTTCAGAGCTGACTGGCCAGAACCTGGTACTACACGAAGGCAAGAAAGTTGATCCTTTCTCGGATGTTGTTAGCACCTTGGAAGCCAACAACGTTCATGGATGCAACCTTCTTGTCCTCTCCCGCCGTGACTTCAAGAGCCTTCACGCCGAAGTATTTCCAACCAAGGAGGTGCCGAACAACTTGAACGATCTTGTCACTGTCTTTGGTGCCAATCCCAGCCCCCTTGTTAGTTATAGCTTGACACAGTCGAAGAGTGGTGCCGAAACTTCGATGGCACTCGCAATGTCACACGGCGAGGAGGTCGACTGGGAGAAGGTTAGCTCCTCTGTCGCAGTCACCTCCAATGGCCAAGAAACTGACTTGAAGCCACATATTAAGAGGGCCAGAAAGTACTCTCGGCTGCTTCTGGGCCTAATCTCAGGCTCGGAGAAGCTAGCTGCCCCTTCTTCGACGGTCGAACCTTCTTCGGCTACTCCTGCCGCTCCCGTAGCTAGTGTCCCTTCTACTAGTGCTACTCTGTCTTTGGAAGAGACGGCTTCATAGGCTTTGTTTTGTAATTTTTATTGTGTCTCCCTTGCTGTTATTGTAATGGACCTTGAACTTATCTAGCTTCCCCTTGCTTCTTTTTACAAGAGAGAAACTTTTGAATATATGCATATCAACTTGTGGCGGGTGCCAAGATTTCTCTCTCTTGGGTACATGCACATCATGTGATGCTAGATCTGGATGTTGTATCGTCGGGTCTGCCTCCTCCTTCCGATGGTGACCTTGTTTATATGGTGCCTCATTACACTACTGCTCGTAGACCCACCATTAGGATTGTGTGAAGATGCTTAGAAGCAGACGAAGATTTTTTTCTTAATTTTTTGATCTGACTGCTTGCTTATGCAGCCTTGCACTTTTATAGACGAAATATTGTGTAGATCTTTCTTATATTTGTCAAAAAGGTCGTATGTTTTATACGAGATTTTGATTGTATGTTGTATTCTCTTGTTGAGGACCCGACGAACAAATGTTCGTTTGCCATAGAAATTTTTATCTCGTGAAATACTTTCTTTATTTATTGACGAGCATGAACGGAAATACATTGCGAGGGCGTGATCGCCTGGCCGTTAGCCTTTTATTTAATAGAAAGTGCGTCTAAGTGAAGATTTTCTTTAGGAACTTTGGCTTCTGTTCTTGGGGTTCTTCATCATGCTCCGTGTTGTCGTGCTCTCGTCATGTCGACGAGTGGATCTTCCTATGCGGGACCTATATTGGAGGTCGTATAGGTTACTTTTGTGAGACCATTGTGCGCTTGCTCTTCCGATGTTTTCTTCTTGTAGGTGTGCCCTTCATGTAGTGACTCCTCATCCGCTATTTTTAGCTGTCCAAGTTCTGTCTCTATCCCGAAAGATTCTGAGATTTTGTTGAATTCCCGATCACAGCAGTCCACACGGCTGAAGCTTCCTTTAACTGTTATGACCCCATAGGGGGCTGGCATTTTTAGCACCAGAGATGCATATTGAGGTACTTCCATGAACCGTGTGAAAGCTGGTTGATACGTCGTAAACGTATCTATAATTTTTTATCTCCATTCTTGTTTTATATCAACTTTCTTATGTTTTGTTTACACTTTGAGGTATTTTTATACATTTTCTAGAACTAACCTGTTAACAAGATGCCGCAGTGCCAGTTGCCTGTTTTCTGTTGTTTTTTGTTTCAGAAAAGCTAGTAAGGAAATATTCTCGGAATTGGACAAAACAAAAGCTGAAGTTCTTATTTATCCCGACACAAGACGAAGTCCAAAGCAGAGACGGAGGAGGGCACCGAGGCGGCCACACCCTATGGTGGCGCAGTTACACCCCCAGGCGCGCCACCAGGTGGTGTGGGCCCCTCAGGCCTCCACCGACCTTGCCCCTGCGCTTATATATTCCCCCGAGATGAAAACCCTAGATACATGATTAGAATTCCACGAAAAAGTTCTGTAGCACCGCCACCACCAAAGAGGAGATTCGGGGGACAGAAGTCTCTGTTTTGGCACCCTGCCGGGACGGGGAAGTGCCCCCGGAGCCATCTCCATCGACTCCACCACCATCTCCATTGCCGTTGCTGACTCCCATGATGAGGAGGGAGTAGTTCTCTCTCGAGGCTAAGGGCTCTACCGGTAGCTATGTGTTCATCTCTCTCTCTATGCGTGATCTTATTGAGATCATGAGCTTTGTAATCTAGTTGAATAAGTATATCCATTCTGCTACTCAAGTTCTTTAATTAATCTCTGCTTATCCCCACGTGTGTGAAGTTGATAGTGTGCACACCGTGTGGCACTTAGGCTAAGGTTACAGAAATACTTATCATGAGTATAATTTGAGTTGGATGTCTCTATGAGATTGTAGTGTTTGTTGGAACCATCTAGCGCTCAAGGTGATAGTGAAGGGTTATCTACATGGGGAATGCGAACTTTAAGGTGTACTGTTATAGCCCTACATCGTCCAACCGGAGAGTAGTTCAGGGTAGCATAATGAAGAGAAGATCTTTATATGAGAGTGTCCACTAGTGAAAGTATGATCCCTAGGCCTTGTTTCTAAGCATTGAAACACCGTTTACAATCAGTCATGTTACATGTTTTCTTGTTGCCACTCTTATTTCAAATTGCAATTACCACTTATAATCATCCATATTACTTGTATTTCACTATCTCTTCGCCGAAGTAGTGCACCTATATACCTGACAAGTGTATTGGGTGTGTTGGGGACACAAGAGACTTTTGTATCTTGATTGCAGGATTGCTTGAGAGGGATACCTTTGACCACTTCCTCCCTGAGTTCGATAAACCTTGGGTGATCCACTTAAGGGAAAATTGCTGCTGTTCTACAAACCTCTGCACTTGGAGGCCCAACACTGTCTACAAGAATAGAAGTGTGCGTAGACATCAAGCTATTTTCTGGCGCCGTTGCCGGGGAGGTAAGGTAAAAGGTACTCACATCCTCTGGCTACTAAGCTATCTTTTAGTATTGTTGCTGGTGTGTGAGTGCTCGAAGTTATTTCCTTTAGATTCTACAATTATATCCTTTTGTTTCTTGTTTTTATTTTCACTAGTTAGGCTTAATGGAAAACAACAACAAAATTACAGAGCTTCTTAGTATTTTTCCTGAGGTAGAACATGAATGGTTTGAAAACAAAATTAAAAAACCCATGGAACTTTCTTTGCATGCTAATAACAATGTTATTAGTATGAATTTTTTGAACACCTTGGTTGCTAATGCTATGGAAAAGTCTAAGCTTGGGGAAGCTGGTTTTGATGAGCATGATATTTTTAGTCCCCCAAGCACGGGGGAGAAATTTACTTTGATGATACTATACCTCCGATATATGATGATTACAATGATGAATATGATATTTTCAGTCCACCTACTATTGAGGATAAAATTAATTATGATTACAATATGCCTCCTATATTTGATGATTATGGTGATGAGAATAATAATGATAGTTATTTTGTTGAATTTGCTCCCACTATAATTAATAAGAATGACTATGTTTATGTGGAGAGTATTAATTCTTTTATACATGTGGCTCATGATAAGAATGTTTTATGTGATAGTTATATTGTTAATTTTATTCATGATGTTACTGAAAGTTATTATGAGAGAGGGAAACATGGTTTTATGTATCTCAACAATATTAAGTTTCCCCTCTTTATGTTGAAAATTTTGAAGTTGCACTTGTTTTGCTTTCCTATGCTTGTTGCTTTGTGCTTTCATGACTTGTTTCTTTACAAGATTATTTTTCATAAGAAGTGGGATAGACTTAGATTTGTTCCATATTTTCTTCTTGATGCTCTCTTTTACTTCAATTCATATTTCTTATGTGAGTATCATCGGAATTATCATGCCTATCTTAATGGCTATAAAGAAAGAGCTTTTGGGAGACACCCCATTATATTTTTACATTCAGTTTATTTTTGTTTTGATGAGTCTTGGAAGTTATTGCCTCTGTAATAACCTCTCCTTATCCTTTTTGTTTGGTTTTTGTGCAATAATAACCTCTAATGAGAGGGAAGTAAGATATGGGGAAGTTGCTGTCCCGAAACAGATTTCTGTGCGTCACTGTAAAAAAATCATGAAAAATCTCAGTACATCGGATTGAGCTGTCATTTTTTGTGCTTATGACCCAGGTTATTACCCAACTTTCGTTAGTTTTGCACTTTTCGATTTGAGCAACAGAATATTTTATAACAAATCGGTGTTTACCTGCTAGTCTGTTTCGACATATTTCTGCCATTATTTGCATTTGCCTCTTAATCGGTTTCTTTTTGAGTTCTCTTGGTCACTTGAGCTTTTAAAAGAAATTGCTACAACATCTTATGTTTTAATGGATGATTTACTTGAGTTGAAACTGGACCCAAAGGATTTTTATTTTGAATACACTAATGTTGCTAATGAAGATTGTGTGAAGTTTTGTATGAAGGAAGTTTTCAAGTGTAGGGAGAGAACGATGTGATGAGATGAAGTATGGACAAAAGCTCAAGCTTTGGGATGCCACCCGTGTCACCCCAAGAAATATTCAAGAAGTACAAACGTCAAAGCTTGGGGATGCCCAAGGCATCCCCTTCTTCATCAATAATCTCAGGTATTCTTTCAAGACACTTTATTTTTATTACCTTATGCACTATGTGTTGTTCTTGGAGCGTCTTTGTTTTTAGCTTTCTTTTGCTTTCTTTGCCGCAATAAGTTGGTTGGATCCCAACACACTTATTTTGGAGAGAGACACACCCCGTTATCCATTGCCTAGAATACTCTAGTTTTCACTCTTATTAATCTATGAGTGTTCTCCTTTGCTAGCACTGCATTTAGCTTTAGTTTTCTTATTCTTTTGTCTTAGAACTTTTTAGTTCTTCTTTGTAGATGGGTGAGACATGGTCTTTGGTCTTTATTGGTTATTATATTTGAGAGTTGTTTCAAATAAGTCGATTGGTGTTGGAAAAGAGTAGGAAGTTTCATGCTTATAGAGGTACAAAAGGAAGCTTGTTTTGACTGTGACTTAGAATTTATCATGTCATGCTAGATGTTGCTTTGACCATATGCTTAGTTATTATTGTTGTAGCATGAATTGTTTCAAACAATTGAGATGGCTTAATGTGCCTTGAAAGAATCATGCGTTGTTTTAGCATACAAAAGCATAATATTATGGTATTCTCCTTTGATGCTTTATTTGGGTTGACTTGGCACATGCTTACACCATGTTATGACTATGAACCAGTCACCATAGCCTCTATGATCATTTAGTTTTTGACTTGCAATATCACTTTATGCTTTAATTAATAATGTTTTATCGCTTTGCATGATTATGGCCATTATTGCTCTCTTAGTTGGTCGCTCCTAGTCTTTTGCTAGCCTCCACATGTACTGAGTATGAGTTCTACTCATGCATCCAACTCCCAAGAAACCAAGTTATTCCAAAGAGTCCACTATAAATCCCTATGCATGGTGTGTTACACCATTCCAGGTATATTCATGTTTTTATCTACCTTCCAAATTAAACTTTTGTTATGTGAAAATTAGTGATTAAAGCTCTCACAAACTTGATGGCACACTTTATTTTCTTGCACTTAATAAACTTGAACCATTGTGTCCATCTATGTTGCTTATATGCTTGCACTTTATAAGTTGTGAATTAGCAGAACCCTGATACCATGGGGAACGCTTTCAACATTGCACTTATTATTCAGTTGATATCATGTTCTTTTGTTTATGGATCCCGGCAGTGTGAAATAAAAGGGGAGCTTGTAACCTCATGGAGTTTGTATGTGTGTTAGAGAAACGCCTGGGTGGCTAGCCTAAGCCAAGCCTAATCATGGTGGAAACTTGTAGCATAACCATAGTGAGCATTATGTGAAGCATCCTCAATAAAAACCTATGCAAATAGCAAATAAAAAGATCGCTGAGATGCTCATTGTCAGTTGCCTTGTCATTTTGATATGGGAAAGCTTCTGTGTCATGGGGAAAGGGGTACCGCGTTGGCGGTTCTCCATGATACACATGTACTTACAATGACAAGAACTTACTTGTGACTAAAGTTGAGTAGCATGAGGTTCAGTACTCGTAAGTAGGGGGCATGAGATTTTCAGCTTATAACTTGTCAAGCATATCCTCATATTTGTGTCACTTTAACCTTAATCACCTCAAGATTCTTATGATAGGGGCAATGAGAGCTGAAAGCTAATAAGTACCATAATTTTTGGAAACTCTTTATGAAACTTGAAATCCCTGCTTCCCTCTGTGAAGGGCCTTTCTTTTTACTTTTATGTTGAGTCTCCATCTTCTATCTTTATGCACCTATTGAGAGAGCATATTGGTCATTCTTAGTTTAATGTGCATTGTCCCAAAACTTGTTTATTTATTCATAACTTTGATATTGCTTGTTCTTAAATTATTTGTATCTAGTCACCCTTATGAACTTTGAAGGTGTCATATGCATTTATGTTTTGCTATACCATGAGGGACAAGCTGAATACCACTCTTATTATGTTTCCTATATGTGAAACAAACAAATGTCTTTCAATGCATTGTTATTCATGATCTTTTGTTTGTACCTTTTTATGTTGCAACTTAGTTGCTTTGTTTTATAGTTAGAACTATATCTTTCATGTTTATGTTAGAGTACTATGATCCCAACTATCAATGCTTTACAAATACCTTGATCAAGATTGTGATACTACATGTCACCTCAAAAATTATTCTTTTTTATCACTTACCTACTCGAGGACGAGCAGGAGTTAAGCTTGGGGATGCTTGATACGTCATAAACGTATCTATAATTTTTGATGATCCATGCGTGTTTTATATCAACTTTCTTATGTTTTGTTTACACTTTGAGGTATTTCTAAACATTTTTTGGAACTAACCTATTAACAAGATGCCGTAGTGCCAGTTGCCTGTTTTCTGCTGTTTTTGGTTTCAGAAAAGCTAATAAGGAAATATTCTCAGAATTGGACGAAACAAAAGCTGAAGTTCCTATTTGTCCCGACACAAGACGAAGTCCAAAGCAGAGACAGAGGAGGGCACCGAGGCGGCCACATCCTATGGTGGCGCGGGTACCCCCAGGCACGCCACCAGGTGGTGTTGGCCCCTCGGGCCTCCACCGACCTTGCCCCTTCTCCTATATATTCCCCCTGAAATGAAAACCCTAGATACATGATCAAAATTCCACGAAAAAGTTCCGCAGCACCGCCGCCATCGAAGAGGAGATTCGGGGGACAGAAGTCTCTGTTCCGGCACCCTGCCGAGATGGGGAAGTGCCCCTGGAGCCATCTCCATCGACTCCACCGCCATCTTCATTGCCGTTGCTAACTCCCATGATTAGGAGGGAGTAGTTCTCTCTCGAGGCTAAGGGCTCTACCGGTAGCTATGTGTTCATCTCTCTCTCAATGTGTGATCTTATTGAGATCATGAGCTTTGTAATCTGGTTGAATAAGTAGATCTATTCTACTACTCAAGTGCTTTAATTAATCTCTGCTTATCCCCACGTGTGTGAAGTTGACAGTGTGCACACCGTGTGGCACTTAGGCTAAGGTTATAGAAATACTTATCATGAGTATAATTTGAGTTGGATGTCTCTATGCGATTGTGGTGTTTGTTGGAAACATCTAGCGCTCAAGGTGATAGTGAGGGGTTATCTAGATGGGGAATGTGAACTTTAAGGTGTGCTATTATAGCCCTACATCATCCAACCGGAGAGTAGTTCAGGGTAGCATAATGAAGAGAAGATATTTATATGAGAGTGTCCACTAGTGAAAGTATGATCCCTAGGCCTTGTTTCTAAGCATTAAAACACCGTTTACAATTAGTCATGTTACATGTTTTCTTGCTGCCACTCTTATTTCAGATTGCAATTACCACTTATAATCATCCATATTACTTGTATTTCACTATCTCTTCGCCGAACTAGTGCACCTATACACCTGACAAGTGTATTGGGTGTGTTGGGGACAGAAGAGACTTCTTGTATCTTGATTGCAGGGTTGCTTGAGAGGGATACCTTTGATAACTTCCTCCTTGAGTTCGATAAACCTTGGGTGATCCACTTAAGGGAAACTTGCTGCCGTTCTACAAACCTCTGCACTTGGAGGCCCAACACTGTCTACAAGAATAGAAGCATGCGTAGACATCACTGGTCGTCCCAGGATCGCGTGATATTGTGATGGCCAATCCATGACTTCGAATTCGAGTTTTTCTCGCCTGAAGTTATTCTTTGACCCGAAGACTACGTCGAGATGGACTTTGCCCAATGGAATTTTGGCTTTTCCTAGAACTATCCCATGGAAAGTTGTGTCTGTAGATACTAGATTCGTCATGGACCAATTAATGGCTCATAGATTTTTGGCGTAAATCAGGTTGATGCTACTTCCTGCATCCAAGAAAACCTTTCTAATGTCGAACCCGCTGATTTGTGCTTCTACTATTAGCGTTGACTGGCCGGGTCGAGGGACCCATAGTGGATGATCTGCTCTACTGAAGGTAATTTCTTGTTCTGACCAATGGAGATATTCCGGTGTAGGAGGTGGTTTTGTTACTGCCATGTTTACTTGCCTAGTGATTAACTTCTGTTTTCTGTTGGAGGGTGGTCCCTTCTGGATCATTAACATTGCTCCTTTTGACCTGGGATATTCGTCTTCTTGGTGTGTTGTGTTTTTCGGCTATCCTGTTGGTGGATGCCCCTGTGGTGGTGGTGGCGTGCCAATAGCAAAAGAGTCGGGTGCGGTAGCGTAGCCTCGGTTTGCTGCTTCGGTTGCCCTTGCGTTGCATAGCTCTTGCATTTTTAAGAATGTTCGGCAGTCCTTCAGGAGGTAATTTGATCGCCTTTTCCCTATCGAGTCAATGTAGTAGTGCATATTGCAGGGTCCTTCCAACATTTGTCCTGCTGACATAGGTGGGTCTCGATTCATCGGCTAGTATCGTTGCTACGACTGGCTTCCACTGATGTTGTCCCTGTTGCCACGGTATCCTCTGTTGTAATCGTCACTCCGTCGGTTGTCCCCACCAGAGAAACTTGCTGCAACATAAATCGGTGTATGGTACCCATCATTGGTTCATCGTCTCCGATCGTTATTGCGCCTATCCCTGTCGTCTTCGGGTGAATGGGCTCTTTTGTTGTGTACCACGTCCTCTCCATCAGCCCAACGATTGGCTATGTCCATCAGCTATGAAATTGTCTTTGGCTTGGTTCGTCCTAGTTCTTTAGTGAACTCCTACCGACGAAGTCCATCGTTGAAGGCGCCGATTGCTCTTTCTTCAGATATGGCTTCAGCCGATTTTTTATGATGTTCCACCGTTTGACAAAAGCCCGTATTGGTTCTCCCAGCTTTTGCTTGCAGGCCCGCAATTTCCCGTATTGAATGTGGACTGGAAATTCCTGATAAACTTGTCCTCAAGATCGTTCCAGCTGCTGATAGAATCTTCGGGTAGTTGGTTTAGCCAGGAGCGTGCCGCACCAGTTAGGTGCAGCTGCAAGCTTTGCATTGATGTAGCTTTGGATCCGCCTTGTAGTGTGATGGTTGGCAGATAATCTGTCAGCCAAGCTTCGGGCTCTTGGAGGCCATCGTACTGACAATCTTGAGGTAATTTGAAGTCTCTTGGTACCGGAGTCTTACAAACCCATCGGATAAAGAAACTGGCTCCGCATAATTCTTGTTCTTCCTTGCTTTCGCCATCATGATATCTTCGGGTGCTATGCTCTTCTCTAGACTGATCGATCCCTCGCTGAGTGATGTCATTTCTTGCATCGTTTCGCGGCTCTGACTCTAAAAAATGGACCCGTTGTGGCAATCGAGATCGTCGGGTGTGTCCCACTTGCCGAGGGCTGCTGCGATAGCATGGGGACCTATCGAGCTGTCACGTGGTTCCTTGCTCTTTTTGCGCAAGAGATTCTCCCACCATTCCGATATTTATTAGTGCGGAGCGGTGGTGTCCGCATGAGGATCGTCGGGTGCGGGCTGAGTTGTGATCAGATATGTTTGCGCGGCCATGATGGCTGCCTGTGCCATTTTTGCCTTGATGTTTCCTTCTTGATCGATAGACATGAACGATAAATCAAGATCTCGGATGAGTCCGCCTCTCTCTGCTTCAGGGATATTCTCCAATCGAGATGTTCCTCTCCTTGGCGGTGCTCCTCCTGTTATGCTCCTTGATCCTCGAGTGGAGATTAACTGCGCTTGTCGTAGGCTAGATTCGTTGGCTACTCTTTTCCTTTTGTTGAGTTGCCTCTGCATCCTGAGTAAGTCTCTCTTTTTGCGGTGAAGCAAATATTGGTATGCTCATAGATCTTTGTGTGAAGCATCCGCTATCATCAAAACTGCTCCCGAAGTTGCTTCCCTTGCTTTTTGCCATGCCGCTGCTGGTAGCTGGAGAGTTTTCCTCTCAACTCCGCGTGGTTCTTCTTCTTCTCGATTTATGCGGTTGTTTGTTGGGTCTCCCCATTTCCTTGGCTTCCTTCGTTGTCGTGATCCCCTGCATTATGGCTTGAAAGAATATCATCAAGATTAAAAATTAGGTTACCGTTGGAGTCTTGCTGGGTTGAGGCGTCTCCAATGATCACACATACTTGGTGTTGAGTGATACATGGGCTGGTGACATCGTCTAAACCAAGGGAGACACTGTTGGGTGAACCAGTGAGGTCCATCAGTTTTTGTTCTGGGTAGATTTCTGCCATCCTAATTCCGAAGTCGATGCTTTCACTGCTTTCTTCGGGTTCTGAATTTGCAGGGCTTGCTTCACGTGGTGGGGTTAGCTGTGGATCTGATCCGAAGGAGAGATTGTCGTAAAGACCATCAAGGTCCCCCAGATCCATATCGATTTGCTCGCTTTTTTTGCCTACTCCATTCTGTTCTGTGGCGTCCATGGAGGACCCGATGGATGATGCTAGTTCTGCCGTAGGCGTAGTTTTTTCCACCGACGGTTCTGACGTGATCAGGGCCGAAGGGTGCGATTCTTGCGGATCTTCTGTTTGGAAGTGGAAACTTCCGATGATTAGATCGGATCCGCCATTGAAATCGGCGAGTACCAACACAGGAGTGGGCAGGTGTGGAACTGCTTTCATCGGGTTGTTGCTTGGTGGAGAGCGGTCCTCCGAATCTGTGGTTCCAGCGTTCAGGTTTCCCACAGACGGCGCCAATTAACGAAGGTTAACCTCGGCAATGCCCATAGAGATGGACTTAGGGTTTCGCGGAAAAGAGAACGATGGGGATTTTGTCGGATGTCAAGAAAACAATGAAGTCAAAGTTGCCTGAATATTGGGGAAATCACACTATTACAAGTTGTCTTCTAGATTTTGGTACCCTCACTTGGGCTTCTCATGTCCTATATATAATAAGCCGGGTCTCAAAGATGTATGTGGATAGGTTTCATACACGCGTAATTACAATACCAACATAATGTCGGTTCATAGTGTCTTTCCTAATATAGTCAAAGCCTTTGTCAGTTGCTTTCTTGGGCTGTCATCTGAAATCTTAATGGCCGTAAGCCTTTTACCCAATATAGGGTAGCGAATCATAAGCATCCAAGTAATCATACCTATGTCACACCATGAAGATGATGGTGAACAATGCCATAGTCAACACAGATGCAATCCTCGAGACCATAAGATGTTTCGAGGAGGCCTACAAAGAGGATCGCAACTACCTCAGGATGCTTACATCACACTTTGTCGGATACGTTGGATCTGGATCCGGCTCTGCCGATGCTGGAGACGACAACGACTCGGTGCTGGAGGCAATCGGAACAAACATCGACTTACCGCCACCTTCGGATGACTCCATGAAGTCGGCAGATTTCCGGAATTTCTCTGCATAATATGAAGAGGAATTCAACTCCAAGCCTACGAAAGAAGGATAAGCTATGGACCAAAGCCCTCGCGTCGGCATGGATGAAGGGTCTAGAGAAAACTCTCCTAAACCTTAGGATAATATGGATCTCGGAGATAATCTCGACATCCAGATGTCCGAGAGTACTGATAGAAGCTTGACTCTAGGACTCGAACCCAAAGCCATCTTTGCTACCGGCGCAGCCAAGAAGGCAAAGAAGAAGAAGACTCCGACTAAGGACCTTCCAACTGATGAGGTAATAGCCGAAGAATACGAAGAAGACTCAGATGGAGCCTTGATCCCTGATGAGCCAAAAGATACTCCACTAGATGGACACATGGTTACCCCTGGTGCCCGTAAACTCCTCGTAGAAGCAATTACCACACCTATCCCGAAAGCTGCAGAACTTATACCTACGGAGTTGGAGGACAGGGCCCAAGCCCTAGAAGCGCATCGTCAAGCACTCCTTGAGAAAACTGCAAATATCCTCAAAGAGAAGAAGCGCATTGCAGCTGCGGGGCAGCCTAGCACCCGAGAGCATCAGAAGACCCAGAACGGCCCTGAGTTGGCTAACAAAAATATGGATGTTCACAAAACCCTTTTTGAAGGAGATACAACTGTAGGGAAACCTCGGATCGACAGCAAGGGAAACCGGGTGTTTGGCACGCTGGTAGAAAATGCTGCTGCGGCTCGAGATCTCTTGGAAAACAATCCAGGCCTAGACCAGATTCGACTCACTGTGAAGCTACTCACGAAGGTCCTGGAGCAGCAGAAGGTCGCCATGTCCGGCAGCAGAAAGCTAGTCTCCAAGTCAGATCAATGCCGCACGGATACGGGTCGACACCAAGATACAAGGCCCTGATGGGAGCCAGAACAACGCCATTGTTGTGACCCTCGGGAAGAAAATTATTCAAGAACCAGATCTTCAGGACACCAGCACAAACCCGAACGAAGATGGAGCAATGTCGCTCCGGCCGTAGAGCGAGACGCCATTGCAGCAATGGTCCAACCTCCCCAGTGATAGTCGAACAATCGTAGGGAAGATGAAGAAGCTCAACATCGAGAGCAGGACCAGCAAAGGATGCCCCTCCTAGACATACAAGCCGTCCGGTTGAGCCTCCTCCTCGGCAATGACGAACGAAGGAACGACAAACATCACGCTGGAACAAGCCGGCATGGTGGCCATCATCATGAAACCCTGGCTAGGGGTAACAATCCACCACCACCTTCCCTGCCAAGCAGTCACGACAACGGCTCACATGGAGGCCAGGGAGTGCACCGTGGTGGTGGTGGTGGCATAAGAATCAGAAGTGCAGCTCATGGGCGTCGTAGCCGAAGTGAACAACCAAGACAGTGTGCGCTATCACCAAGTGACGCTAGGCACCGGATCAACTCAAACATTGAGAGCGGCGCTACGAGTCGGACAACATCTCCATGGGTCCAAAATGCTTTGGACTGCATGTTCGATAGACAAACTTTCCAGAAGGGTTTGCTATCTCAAGGCACATCCAACCCTACCTTCGCATCTAGAAATCTACGTCACTATATTCAAGAGCACAAGATTAGCGTGGTGAGCACAACTCCCATGAGAAACATAATCAACAACAGCGATGCCACAAGACACATCACCAAGTGGGGCATAGAGCTAGCAGCTTTCGACATCGAGTATAAACCCCGCATAGCAATCAAATCCTAGATTCTTGCTGAATTTGTCACTGATTGGACAGAGATAGTCAGAAACATAGGTCTCTCAGAGATGGAAGTTTGGACCTTGCACTTTGACGGGTCTAAAGCGCTCGGAGGATCGGGGGCTGGCGTGGTGCTCAAGTCACCCCAAGGTGATAAACTATTCTATGTACTGCAAATTCACTTCATAGCGACAAACAACAGTGCCGAGTATGAAACACCGCTACATGGAATTTGAATAGCAAAAGACATCAGCATTCGCCGACTGATGTGTTACAGAGACTCGGATTTAATTGCCTAACAAGTATCCGATATCTGCAATGCAAACAAGCACATGGCAGCTTATAGAACCTTCGTGGATGAACTATCTAAATCGTTCGAAGGGTTTGAAGTGCAACACATTCCCCAAACAGAAAATTAGGAAGCTGATGCTCTATCAATAATAGGCTTTGCGCGGAAACAGGTCCAGGATGGTGATTTTTTGGAGCACTTAAGAGTTCCCTCTATCATAGGAGTTGATGAGGAGTACCCGACCAAATCCGACTCACCACTCATAGCAGTTCTGGCTGTAATTCCCAGCTAGACACAACCCTACCTTGATTTCTTGGTAGATAGAAAATTATCCGATGACAAAGTACTGAGCCGACAAATCGTCCAACGAGCAAAAGCCTACACAGTGGTGGGAGGTGAGCTCTATAAGCGAAGTGCATGTAGGGTCTTTCAGCATTGTGTTTCTCTGGAAGAAGGCGTGGAAATCCTAAGGGAAATCCATGAAGGCGAATGCAGACATCATGTTGCAGCCAGATCTTTAGTGGCAAAGGCCTTCAGACAAAGATTTTTCTAGCTTACCGCTAAGGCAGATATAGAACGGCTGGTCAATACGTGCAAAGGTTTCCAAAAATACGCCAAACAAGCCCATGTTCCGGCTGATCAGCTGTGAACAATTCTGATTACGTGGCCATTCACGGTCTGGGGGCTTGACATGGTTGGACTGTTTAGACAGTCTCAAAGTGGATACACTCACCTTCTTGTAATGGTGGATAAATTCACGAAATGGATAGAGGCAAAGCCTGTCACAAGTTGTGATGGTGCAACGGCCAGAAAGTTCATCGAGGACATGATCATTCTATTTGGGTATTCGCACATTATTATTGCAGACAACAGGAGTAACTTTTTGATGGGAGAACTAGTCGAATTCTGCAATGAACAAGGGATCCGACTTGATATTGCATCAGTCGCACATCCACAAGCCAATGGACAAGTCGAAAGGGCAAATGGTTTAATTCTTCAAGGCCTACGACCAAGACTCGAAGCACCACTACATCGTGCTGCGGGGGCTTGGGCGGACGAACTACTATCTATGATATGGAGTTTACAAATAACTCCTAACAGGTCAACCAGATATACACCTTTCTTCTTGGTTCACGGTGCAGAAGTTGTCATTCCGAGTATCTTATTCAT
Organism: Avena insularis; assembly: GCA_023614405.1. NCBI lineage: Eukaryota > Viridiplantae > Streptophyta > Magnoliopsida > Poales > Poaceae > Avena > Avena insularis. The sequence goes on from CM042694.1 coordinate 473,531,968, forward strand.
AACTCTCCCCAAGTCGCTGCATATGTCAAAGAGGATGCCAAAGTTGCTCGACAATATGACCTCAATATGCTTGAGGAAGTTCGCATCTTTGCTGAACAGAGATCTATAGCCTATCAGCAAAAGTTACGCAGATATCATAGTTAGAGAGTCAGAAATTGGTCTTTCAGGAAGGGAGATTTGGTTCTTCGGCTAGTGCAAAAAAGAGAGCACAAGCTTGCCCCTATATGGGAAGGGCCCTTCATAGTTAGTTGAGTATTACACAATGGTTCTTACTACCTAACTGACATGAGTCCAAAAAAAGAGAGACCTGCTACTAAGAAGAGAAACAGAGCTGGAGAGTACAAATCTGAATGAGATAGACCGTCCATGGTATATTGCTCAGCTACATCCCTTTAATTCTTAAAATTTTCTTTCTTTGTAATCATACAGATGTACATGTTCAAAGTGAAATAAAGTATTGGTCTCCTCAATGTTTTCCTGTGATGTTTTTTATGTACCATCTTATTTCCGAATGATCATGTCATAGTCGAAAATCCCAAAATACTTGAAAGTACTTTATGCTCATGATTATTCTAGTTAGATTTCTGATTCTAAAAATGCTACCTTAGGGTATAAGTCTAAATTTTCTAGTTTATACTTGGGTTTTTTATCTGATTGCTAGATGCGGGTATTTTCTGAGTAGTGAATTGTTAGTACTAGAATCCGGCTTAGATTCTGGGTTTAAACTGGTTTAGCAATTGAGCTCCATTGCTCGGCAAAGTTTCCGTGATGAAGGTTTGCCGGCTCACGAAAGGGACGAGGCAGAAAGCTGGATAAACGATAAGTACAGACAAAATAAGTGCTTAAGTATTTTTCAAGCACAGCAAATAAAAATCCGAAAGTGCTAAAAGGAGTAAAGCATAAATTCTTACAATCTTAGCACTAGCAAAAAAAGTAATCTGCTTATTACAATCAGATTATTTTCAAAATAACACATTGTTTTTCTGGCACATTCTATGATGTAGGTGAAGACGCAGGATTTGTCGGCTCGCTGGACACATCACCTGTGTCACCCCAATATCTGTCTGAGACAAGTAAGTCAGAATCAGTCTGCTCATCATCCTTGGAGACTTCAGCAACTACTTCCTTGGGGAGTGGTGGCACTTCAACGGGCATGAAGAACAGCTCATCATAGCTGGTAAACTCGGCCACACGAGAAGCGTATCCAGCGCAAGAATCCCAGATCTCCTTGATGTTCTGCTAGTTGTCGTCTTCATCGACAGTCGAATAACCCTTAGTAACTTGCCATATTTCCATGCTTCCATGGTGGCTCATTACCATTGTAAGGGCATTCTATGCCACTGTGCGTGCATAGGTAATGTTCCAATCCTTGACGAGCTTGGGCATATCCTTCGCCTTGTCTCATGTCTAAAAGTACGACATTGAGTCTAAGCCGGAGAGCTGGACGGATTTGCCAATTTCTTCCCAGGACTGGCGGAAATCGTGAATCAGGTCCCCAATGGAGACAAGTCGGCTGGTACGAGGCTCGAATGAAGAGGCATCAAGAAGGTTGAAAGGACCTATAAGAAATAAAACAAGGTCAACAATATACCCGAGTCTAACAATTCGGAAAAACAATAACTCAGGGACAGAAAAACCTACTGAAGATAGCATCATCTACTTTGATCTTCTCCTCTCGAAGGCTTCTGAGTTCATTTCGGAGAGCTTCAGAGGTGTCCTTCTCCCTTTCCAAAGCATTTTGCAAGTCCGAGCTTGTTTGGTCTTGTTTGGCTATTTTGAGGTAACGCTCCTCGGTAGCATGATTCCTGGATTCAAGAACACTGGCAATGCTGGTCTCATATTCTGCTTTGAGTTTTTCCTGCTCTACAAGCAAATCAGCATTCTCCACCTCCAAGACCTTATAATCTTCGGCTTGTTGAGTCATTTTACAGGACTGCTTTACAAGTTCTGGCAAAGCAAGAAACGAAGTCGAATAAATATTTGCCTACAGATCAAAAAATAGATTATGAAAATGATGCCTGAAATGTTTACCTTTAGCTTCATCCTTTGCAACTTTAAGTTGCGCATTTTCTAGTCGGAGAGCTCTGATCTCTCTCCGCTTGTTGCAAATATTCTTCAACAATTCCTGGTTATAATCATTAACTTTCTGTAAGTAAGAATAGTACCCAGAGTGAGAAGTCTACTAAGACTCGGGCTAATATTTTAACTAAGTTAAATATCAACACGAGCCTTGGGGGGCTATACTAGTTCATTCTTTGGCATCCTGTAAAAAAAATCCGGATTCCTATCCAATTTCATGCTTGGGCGCTAGAGGATATGATCTAGAATACAATAAAAGAAGAGTCGGATTATGACTTACATAATGTCATGAGTTAATTTGTTGAGGCTCATGTGCACCTCGGTAGAAACCTTCTCGGCGAGAGTCAGAGGAATCACTGGTTGTGGCAGGGCCACACCAGCCTTCAACTTCTCGTCATGGAGACGAACTTGGTCAAGAAGATCAACAGGTTTGACGTCTTCAGATTCTTGCGCCTCCTCCCCTGCTGTGATATTCCCGGTATCCATACAATGGAGAGCCAGCTTATGGATCTCTTCTTCGCTCTTCCGAGTAAGGCCAAGTTTGGCAATACCCAGATTCTGCAGAAGGTTGTCTGTGAAGGTGTTAGCTGAGGGATCATTACCCTTTGAGGGTTCACCCTTATCAAGTCTCGAGTCACCTATGGTGACGTCGGCTTGCGAACCAAGGTTCGCTGGCTCTAGAGAATGAGCCAAAACATCCTCAATGTGCAGAGAGGAAGTACCCTCCGGTGCTGATGATGGCTTTGGGGTAGGAGTTGGAGGCGGGGTAGTAGGTGAGGCCAGAATCAACTTCTGCTGACGCAAAGTATTCCTCAGCTTTCCTATTGCCTTACCCTTGGCAATCGTTTTAGCCCTGGACGGTAACAGAGTAAGATCGTTGCAATTCAGAGAAAATACAAATTGATACTCGAAACCTTGTGAAGAAGTTTACCTCTTTACAACGGGAACTTTCTGAGTGCCCACAGAGACAACTAGAGTTTTGCTCTTCCGGGTAAGAGCCTCCGGCAGAAGTTCAGGATCATCATCCTCCTAAGGAACCGGATCCTCAGGCGGATATCCCTCAAGAGGAGCAATCTCCAACTCGGGGAGGTCAGCAAGCTGAAAGAAGCATTATCTCATTATTGCAACACAACAAAGTATAGATGGGCAAATAATTGAGTATGAAGGAAATAGCTGGAAAACTTACTGGTGTTAAAGGTTCATCAGCAGTGTACATATCCAGAGACAGATCTAGAATCTTCCTCTCAACCCGCTGCTTGATCAACCGTTTGATCCGGGACTCATATTCTTTGTCCGGGATTGAGAGCAGGTTGATCCTGAGGCTATCCTTTTTGCTCTTGGACACTATGTGCATAAGCCAATCACCATGGTATTGGAGGGGCTGAATCCGGCGTGCCAACCAGCAGTGGATCAAGTCAGATCCCTTCAGACCCTTGTGCTTCATCAAATATTAGATCTGTCTCTTGGCGAGAAACAGATCATCAGAAAGAGCCGGAGCTTCTGCATCCTAGGACTCTTGGGGAGTGGCGGCACCATTGACAAAAGCCGGCAAAGCAGATTCTTTGATGGGAGCTGGTTTGTCCTTATGGTAAAAGAATGTGGACAGCCATTTCTTCACCAACTCGCTAGCTTTAATCTTGGGGTAGACTCGGTCTCTCCAAAGAGTTAGGCTAAGAGTCCCAGTAATGTAGGGATTACCGGAAGTGATGGAATTTCTCTGGGTACCGAAGTAGAACCAGAACAAGATAAGACTCGGTTTTATTCCGAGATAACCCTCACACAAGGAAGCATAAGCACTAAGCTCTAGAATCGTGTTTGAGGGGAAGTTGTGGAGTTGAACTCCATAGTAATCTACGACTTCAAAGAAGAACTCTGAGGGGGAAAGCTAACCTCTGTCAAGGTGAGTGCTGAAGTGAACCCTCTCGTCGGAGCGAGGGGTGGGGACGACCTTGTCGAAGCCACTTCGCCAGTCGCCAACGCAGAGGAGACCTTCCTTCTCAATGACACGCAGTTTCTTGTCGTCGAGGATGCAGGAGATCCACACTCTGTAGAAATTATCCTTCTCCGTGTCAACACCCAGATTTTTAATCCCAGATGCCCGTTATGCCATACCTCGCAATCCCAGGATTACCATTTTTGCGAGACATAACGGATTGGATATCACAGTACATCATCCATTACAAACCATACATAAGGTTTTTACACAAATAAGGATCTCATGATTCAGTCTTTAATACAACAAGCAGCGGAAATAAACGATAGCATAGCAGTGGGGTCCATCTTCAGGGGGCACAGGCAATGCTGACGAAGGCAGATAGTCCTAGTTATCATAGCCGTCCTGCTGACCATCATCTTGATAATCTCCTTCATAGTCTGGCCATGATAATAGCGAGGGACAAAAGCCATGAGTACTCTTTAAGTACTCGCAAACTACTACTAACAAGGGGTATAATTCTAAGTTAAAGTACTGAATCTAAGTTAACCATCAAATTAAGTTTGAAACCTAAGCTGAGTTCAGAAGCAAAGAAAGATAAAGTAAGGGCTAGAATCACTTAAGTTGGGAAGCTATTATCATCAACACCACCCTATTGTGGTCAAGTCAAAGTTCATCATTCATTTCAAGTTATTTAGAAAACATCTGACAACGAAACAGTATGGCCATTCCAACTGTCCATAACCGCAGACGCGGCTCTTCGAATAGTTTGACACTCTGCAGAGGTGGTACACTTTCACCACAAGATTCGATACATCTGTCAGGGATAACCCTGAATCATCATACTTAGTATGCAGATAATCAAACATAACCTTCCCTTTACACACCCTAGTACAAGCACCTCTCCTATGAGCATGGCCTCCCAACCATGACCATCAGTCATCTTGGGCACTTCATAGGTGGACATCATTGATAGGTACCCTCAGCTCAAACCTCTCCCGTGAGGGAACTAATACTAATGCATATAAATTTCCAGCTAAGCCTTACCCAATTCAGGTAATGTGGTTATACGGTAAATTTGGAATGGTATCGCATCCGAATCCAACCATCAGTTTTATAAAAGGGTTAAGGCTCATGCCTCATCATTTTCATCATCATAAACCAGTGGTGTTTCTCAACACATGTCAAAACATCTCAATAGAATGACTCATCATTCCAAGGTTTTCATAATTCATTTTCACCAAGTTTTCCCATCTAAAGTGATTCAAGTTTTTGATCTATACTAAGGTACTAAGTTAAGAGTGTTCACTAAGGTGGGGAAAGATGGGATCAATCTCATGCCATAGAATGACATCTAAAGGTTTCTAAGTAGTTCAAGGTTTATACTCTTTATGCTACCTTCAAAAATTAAGTAAAGAACTTTGTGTAAACTAAGGGGGGTAAAACTTATCAATAAGACTTGGGGTACTAATAGTTAAAGGGGTGTGATCAAAGCATGCTTAAGGCATCTTTGCTAAACCATCTAGTTTTATTCTAGCTTGCTAATAATAGCTTGCTAAAGTATGTTTTGCAAGGGTTAGCTTGCCACTAATAGCTTGCCTTGGTTGGTGCAGTGGTTGAAGTTTTCTTCTTCTTCTTGGTAGAACTCCTCCTCCTCGAAGGCTTGGTCGGTACTAGCGTCTATAAATACATAGGGAGTAGACAATCACCATAAAATACTTAACTAGGCTAAGTAGCATTCTAAAACACACAATTGATGATCTATTATCATCACAAGCATCACAAGTTTAATTCAATAGTTTCAACCTTTTTATTTTGGAAAAATAATTTCTACTCATTGAAATATTAACTAAAATTTAATATTCACCACCAAAATATGGGATCATGTGGACCCATGTCCTCACCACATATTCTAACTTGTGGGAATGAGATTTAAAGGTTGGATCAATATTACTTTGGTTTAAGTTTATTATTTAATGATTTAAAGTGACTAGAAATGCCTATATAGCATTATTTTGGTACTAGTCCAAAGTCACTGCATGTAAACCTTAATATTATTACATATTTAGATAGATATGATGAAATGTGATTTTTGAGAGTTGGAATCAACTCAAAAGCTAACTTGGTTGATTTTATAAAAATGTTCAAGTTGCAAAAGCTTCTGTCTTCTTATTTTTATTAGGAGAGATGTATAACTCTAAATGAATTAAATCCAACGGGCTTGGATAGATCATTTTAATACCTTTCAGACAAAATTGGTTTCATGCCATTTGGATTTCTAAAACTCTCTGAATTGATTTTCAAACTAGTGAACAGAAACTAGATTCAAACTAAAAGAAAAATTCCAGATTTGAATCTGTGGGCTAACGCGGGAAAGCAAATGGGCCGGCCTAGTGGTGCTCATGACGGCAGCTACCTCAGGGGGTCCTGCTTGTCAGACACTTAACACGCGAAAGCAGACGCTGTGGGTCGTGCGATTAGAGGCTAGATCTACGGCTGAGGGTCGTCGTCGGCATTTAATGTGTCGCCGGTGAGCTCGAACCCTAGCGGCTCGGTGGGGTCTGCTGAGGCGCATCAGGCTCCAGAGGTCGTGATGCAAAGCGAAGTGGAAGACGACAGCAAGGCAAGGCGTGGTCACGGTGGAGCTTGGGGTGGTCGGAATCAACGACACCCTTCTCCTCCAGAGGCGGCGGCTCCGGCTCCAATTCCGGCGAGCTGCTGCTCCACTTGCTCCGGCGAGAGGTGGGTGATGTTCAGAGAGGTGAGGAGAGTGGAATGGTGTGGAGAGGAATGGCTGGGGAGGGCTCCTTTTATAGGCTCGACAGTGAGACCGAGCGGGATGGGTGGTCGACGGTGGCGACATGGCTACGACGAGCTAGCGGCATGGCTAGGGATGGCGATCGATGGGCGGTCTCCTGGCGGTGCTCTAGGAATTAAATGCGGCCGTAGGGGCGGTGGTATCTGATGCAGGTGGCGCTCTGAGAGGCAGAGGCGGCGGTGTCCACGGCGAGCGGTGGCTGTGGGGCTTTGGGCGGCGAACGGGGGTGTCTGAGGTGTTCTCCAGGTCGAGGCGGAGCGGTGGGCGCGGGCTGCGGTCGAGTGGCGGCTTGTGCACGCGGGGGCAGTGCGCGCTCTAGGGGCGGCATCGGCATGCTCGACAAGCTCCGGGCGTGGCGGTTCCTGGCCGCTCTGCCCTCTGTCTCTAGCCTGGGGCTGGTTGGGCGGTGGAGGTGGACCACTGGCAAGGTACTAGACATGGCGAGAGGGGCTGGAGAGGGTTGCTGATGCAGGTGCACGGTCGGCCGGCGAGATGGTGCTCGGCATGGTTGTGCAGTGCGGCTAGGGTGTAGAGAAGAGGCTGGGTTTGGTCTGGTCTGGCTTGAGGGGGGACAAGATGATCAAAGCACTACAGAATTGCTAGACAAAATCAGCCCCAAACAGTAATAGTTAGGCCTTAATGATCTTGCTAACAAGGTGTTTGACAAAATGGCCGCAAGAGAAAAAGTTTTGAATTTTGAGTTCAAATTTTTTGAGTGATCTCCCCTAGTGATAGGTAGTCTTTGGTTGCAAGGGTTTTGAAAATGGAGCTCAAATAGAGGGTTTTTGAAATAGGGGTGATCTATGCATATGCATTAGATTCAATTTTAAACTGTCATTTCAAATAGTTAACAGAATTTTTCAGTGGATCCAAAGTGGGCCTTGGTACCTCATTATGTGTACTAGCAAGGGGTGCAAAGATCAAGAATTGTTTCTATTAAGTTTTGAGTACTAGGAATAGCCAAAGTAGGCATGAGAGTTAAATTTGCCAAAATGACCATTCCTCCCCTTTAATTCTTTTTGATTTGATTTTCTTTAGGAAAAGTTTGGGAATGATGTAGATGATGTTTAAATCACCTAAAAAACATTTTACAAGCATTGGATCATTCAATCATGGCAATTCAAACAACTCCTATTTTAAATGCACACACATATGAATGCTTTCATTTTAAATTTGGAAAAGTTTTTGTTAACCCTATTTTTGGATGATTTGATCTTGATGAGCTTGGATTAAAGTTTTGGGATGTTACAAACCTTCCCCCCTTAAACAAAATCTCGTCCCGAGATTTACAAAGAAAACTAGGAACTAAAGAGATCTGGGAACTCTGTCCTAATGTAATCCTCGCGTTCCCAAGTAGCTTCCTCCTCGGTATGGTTGCTCCACTGAATCTTGAGAAACTTGATACTCTTGGTCCTGGTGGTTCTGTAGGCTTCTTCTAAGATACGGATGGGTACTTCCCGATAGGTCAGGTCATTATTGATTTCCACAGCTCTGTGATCGATATTCTTGAAAACTTCAGTCTTCTCAGGCACTTCCAAGCATTTGCGCAGTAACGAGATATGGAACACATTGTGGATGGCTGACATCTCTACAGGCAGTTGCAGTTTATAAGATACTTCTCCTCGTCGGTTCAGAATCTTGAAAGGTCCGATATACAGGAGCTAACTTTCCTTGAGACTAAAGCGTTGAGTTCCTTCAATGGTGAAACCTTGAGATATCTGAAATCTCCGACATTGAAAGTCAGGTCTCTCCTTCTCTTGTCAGCATAGCTCTTCTGTCTGGATTGGGTGGTCTTGAGGTGCTCACGGACTTTGTGAACTTTCTCTTCCGCTTCTCGGAGAATGTCGGGTCCAAAGATCTGACTCTCTCCTACTTGCGACCAATTCAAAGGGGTACGACAATTTCTTCCGTATAGGAATTCAAATGGTGCCATTTGCAAACTGGCCTGATAACTGTTGTTATATGAGAATTCTGCGAAAGGCAGGCAGTCTTCCCATTTTGATCCGTATTCCAACACACAAGCTCTAAGCATATCCTCCAAGATCTGGTTGACTCTCTCAGTTTGTCCATTTGTTTGCGGGTGATAAGCGATACTGAAATTCAACTTGGTTCCTAAACCTTCCTGAACTTTCTGCCAAAATCTTGAAGTAAACTGGGTTCCTCAATCTGAGACGATGGTCTTGGGGGTTCCATGCAGACTAACAATTCTAGCAATGTACAGCTCTGCTAGCTTTGCACTCTGGTAGGTTGTCTTGACAGGTATAAAGTGAGCTACCTTGGATAGTCTATCAACTATGACCCAGATTGAGTCATTCCCCCTACTAGAAGTAGGTAAACCGGTGATAAAGTCCATTCCGACGGAATCCCATTTCCATTCCAGAATCTGCAATGGTTGCAACAATCCTGCAGGTCTCTGATGCTCTACTTTGACTCTTTGACAGATGTCACATTTGGCGATGTAGCTTCCGATCTCTCTCTTCATCTTGTGCCACCAAAATTGCTCTTTCAAATCCTGATACATCTTTGTTCCTCTGGGGTGGATAGAATAAAGAGTATCATGAGCTTCCTGCATGATAACCTCCTTCGCCCGAATCTGGCCGGCACAGATACGTCCTTTGTACCACAGTACACCTTCTTCGTCTTCGGTGAATCCAGGAACCTTTCCTGTACCAATACGATGTTTGATTCCGTCGATACTTTCATTTCCCTTCTGGGCTTCCTTGATTTGGCTCAACAAAGTGGGTTGAAGTTCAATGCTAGCTAGGAATCCTTTGCTAACTAACTCAGTCCTGAACTTCTCCAACTCCTCATACAAACTTGGTTGCTTCTCTTTGATCATGGTGTTCAGCCTACACGGCAATCTCCTAAGAGCATCCGCTACCACATTGGCTTTGCCGGGGTGATAGTGAATGTCAAGGTCATAATCCTTGATTAACTCTATCCATCTTCTTTGCCTCATATTCAGCTCCTTCTAGGTGAAGATATACTTCAAGCTCTTATGGTCTGAGTAAATCTCACAACGATTACCCATCAAATAATGACGCCATGTCTTCAACGCTAGAACCACAGCTGCTAGCTCAAGTTCATGGGTCATATAGTTCTGCTCATGCTGCTTCAGTTGTCGCGACAGATACGCAATGACTTTGCCTTCTTGCATCAATACACATCCTAGACCAATCTTGGATGCATCACAATATACATCAAATGGCTTCTTGATGTTTGGCATGATCAAAATTGGGGCTGATATCAATCTCTTCTTCAGCTCCTGGAAACTGGCTTCACACTTGTCTGCCCATTCAAACTTGTTGTCCTTCTTTAACAATTGGGTCATTGGTCGGGCTATGCTCGAGAATCCTTCTACGAACTTGCAGTAATATCCCGCTAATCCAAGAAATGAACGAACTTGGGTTTGATTTGTTGGGGCTTCCCATTCTTCGACATCTTTGATCTTGGCGGGATCAACAAAGACTCCTCCGGCAGACACAATATGTCCTAGGAATCCTACTTCTTTCAGCCAAAACTCACACTTGCTGAACTTGGCATATAACTGATGCTTTCGCAGGGTTTCTAGGATGATTCTTAGATGTTGCTCATGCTCTTCTTCTGACTTGGAGTAGATAAGGATGTCGTCGATAAACACAACTACAAACTTATCTAGGAAATTCATAAAGATCTTATTCATGAGATTCATGAAATAAGCAGGGGCATTGGTTAATCCAAAAGACATAACCGTATACTCGTATAAACCATAGCGAGTAGTAAAGGCGGTCTTTGGAATATCCGTTGCACAAATCTTAAGTTGGTGATAACCAGTCCTAAGATCAATCTTTGAGAATACCTGAGCTCCAGTCAACTGGTCAAATAGATCCTCTATCTTTGGTAAGGGGTACTTGTTCTTGATGGTGACATCATTCAACTTTCTGTAGTTTACATACGGTATTTGCCTCCATCTTTCTTGTCGATGAATAACACTGGTGATCTCCATGGCGATGCACTTGGTTGAATCAAACCTGTTGCTAACATGGCATCCAACTGCTTCGTCAGTTCTACTAACTTTGAGGGGTTCATGGTATAGGGTCTCTGGGCTATAGGTCTGGTTCCAGGGATTAGTTCGATAATGAACTCGATATCCCTATCCGGGGGCATACCTGGCAATTCATCTGGGAATACGTCGGGGTATTCATAGACTACTCTGACTTGGTCAATGGTAGGCAGGGCTACACTCTTGTTGCACTTGAATTGACGGGGTAAGGTTTCAGAGATATGCTCTACGGTTACTCCAGAACTACTGGTCATGGTGATGGCTTTCTTAGCACAGTCTATCAGTCCTTTATGCCTTGACATCCAGTCCATACCTAGTACTACTTCCAATCCTTTGGTTCCAAGTACAATTAGGTTGCCATAAAAATCTATCCCATGTATTCTGATAGGTACAGCTTTGCAAATTTTTCTAGCTTTTGTTGTTGAACCGGGGATTTGAACTATCATGACATGCTTCAGGTTGGTTGGGTGAATCTTACTAGTGCACACAAATTCTTTGGTGACAAATGAATGCGATGCTCCAGAATCAAACAATATTCTTGCTCATACTGAGTTGACAGAAAACATACCCAACACTACATCTGGCGCTTCCTAGGCTTCTTCTGCGTTCATGTGGAAGAGACGACCATTGCGGTTGTGCGGGTTCCCTGGGGCAAATCTCCTTCCTGGTTGAACACGATGCTGCTACTAAGCTGGGGCATTCACAGGGGCATTGGCGGTAGTCTTCTTGGGACACTCATTGGAGTAGTGACCCTTCACTCCACACTCGAAACAAGTGATCTAGGACTTATCCTTGACTATGACAGGTACAGCATTGCTGCCAGTTCTGGGGGCAGTGTTGTTGTTGTTGTTGTTGCTCTTGGGAGGGGCACGGTTGAAGTTGTTGGCGTTGCCGGAGTTGTGATTGTTTCCTCCGGACTTCACACTTCCTCCGCTACGGTTGGGGTAGCTTGGGCGAGAATTTGGGGGTCGGTTGTTCCTTGGTGCATATCCTGGTGAGGGGTTGGGACGGTACTTCTGGTGACTACTAGATCCAGACTGCTGCATCATACGACGCTTGCAGTTGTCGTTTGCCTGGTTAATCTTCCCTTCCATCTGAATGGCAGAGTCGACTAGCTCTTCGAGATCCTGGAAACGGATGTTGACAAGGATAGTCTGCATCTCATCATGCAGTCCGTTTAAGAATCTCTCTTTCTTCTTGGCCTCCGTGTTGATTTCATCCGGTGCATATCTGGCAAGGGACAAGAATTTGTTACGGTACTCTACCACAGTCAATCTTCCTTGCTTCAGTTCACAGAATCCGTCTCTCATCCTGTTGACAAGACCCTGCGGCACGTGGGTGTGGCTGAACTTGACCTTGAATGCTTCCCAGGTCATCACCTGGCCATGGTTCATATTGCGGACGCTATTCCACCAAGCTCTTGCATCTCCCGCCAGATAGTGGGTGGCGAAAAGAACTTTCTCATTCTCATCAACTCCTGCAACTTCGAGGTTGTTTTCCATGGTCTGTAACCAGTCATCAGCATTTAATGGGTTTTCAGATTGGTTGAAGATTGGGGGATTGGTGTTCTAAAAGTTTTTGAGTTTAGATCCATGGTGATCCTGATTTCCCTGTCCTTGGTTGTTGAGAGCCATTTGGGCGATCTGCTGTAATGTTGCTAAGTTGGCTTGACGCTCGGCCCTGCTTGCTTCACGGTCTGCGATGAGATTCTGCAAGATCTGCATCATTGGGTCCTGCGACGAGCTGCTCCCTCCTTGGTTTCCACGAGTCATCTGAAGATTGAGATAGATATAGGGGTAAGAGGGAAATTCTAAAGTTCATGGTTTTGGGTTTTCAAAGCTACAACTTTGAGTTAGACTCAGGTTTTTCAACTAACTTCATTTTCATTCATGCAAGCAAGCACACGATACAACACACACCACAACAAGCAAAAAGGGAAAAACAGATGGTTTGAAGAACCATTCTGCAAACTACGATACAATGAGATGATACATCTCATGCTACGACAGTGCTCTAGTGCATCTACTCATCGTTGATGAAGTCGGAATCTTCATCATCAGTGTAGAAGTCCACAGCATCCTCTGTCAGAAAGTCGTCATCGTTGCTGAGGTAAGAATCCATATCTCCCTGGATGTCTTCACCCTCATCTTCTTCCTCCTTGGAGGCAAGCTGAGCTTCCTGCTCCTTGACTGTCTTCTCGAGGTCGGCCACCTTCTTGCGAAGACGGGCGATGGTGCGATCCTTCTTTGCACGCTGGCGACAAAGAGACTGACGATCTTGGACGAGCAATGCGAAATTCTAGGCCTTCTGGTCGACAATGGCACGGTTCTGGTTGGCTAACTCTCTGGCATTATCCAGTTCCTGTTGTCTGTCATGAAGCAAGAAGTCAAGGTTCTCCACTTGACGCCTCAATTCTGGGTGACTTGGCATCTCCATCGGCATTCCCATGAAGTCACGTCTTGCATAGTGGGCAAAACAGGTTCCTTGAATCTTGTTGATGCTAAGGGCACATAGACGTGTGAGAGCTTCATGCATTGCCCTGGCTAACCCATCTAGCCAGTTGTTCTCTCTCACGGAGAACTGAATTCTTCCAGAAGTTGGTGCTTCAATGCTTCCTCGAAGATCTGCGGTGACTAGCCATTGTAGGTCTCCTCCTGGGGGTCCTGGAAGTTGAGCTCCAAGAAACTCCGGATGTGGGCGTCCCAGTAACTCTGATAGTGAATCCAGATCCCTCTCGAAGATCAGCTGACCTCCGTTTCCCAACTGGTAAAACTTGCTGAACTGAGTCTCCATCTACAAGCATTTAGGATGAGGAAGTTAGTGAAGTGATCAAGTGTGTCAAATTTTAAGTAGTAATGTAAGAATTTTGAGGAACATGTATTTTTGAGAAAGAATGAGTTCACAAGGGTAAGAGAGGGAATAGTTTTTCATAAATACTCACTTTGGTTTTAAAGCTAAGTTTTTGGTTTGGACGTCCATTCTAACTAGGGTCTCCTATGGTCAGGATGGCTCTGATAACAACTTGTCAACACCCGGATTTTTAATCCCAGATGCCCGTTATGCCATACCTCGCAATCCCAGGATTACCATTTTTGCGAGACATAACGGATTGGATATCACAGTACATCATCCATTACAAACCATACATAAGGTTTTTACAAAAATAAGGATCTCATGATCTAGTCTTTAATACAACAAGCAGCGGAAATAAACGATAGCGTAGCAGTGGGGTCCATCTTCAGAGGGCACAAACAATGTTGACGAAGGCAGATAGTCCTAGTTATCATAGCCATCCTGCTGACCATCATCTTGATAATCTCCTTCATAGTCTGGCCATGATAATAGCCAGGGACAAAAGCCATGAGTACTCTTTAAGTACTCGCAAACTACTACTAACAAGGGGTATAATTCTAAGTTAAAGTACTGAATCTAAGTTAACCATCAAATTAAGTTTGAAACCTAAGCTGAGTTCAGAAGCAAAGAAAGATAAAGTAAGGGCTAGAATCACTTAAGTTGGGAAGCTATTATCATCAACACCACCCTATTGTGGTCAAGTCAAAGTTCATCATTCATTTCAAGTTATTTAGAAAACATCTGACAACGAAACAGTATGGCCATTCCAACTGTCCATAACCGCGGACACGGCTATTCGAATAGTTTGACACTCTGCAGAGGTGGTACACTTTCACCACAAGATTTGATACATCTGTCAGGGATAACCCTGAATCATCATACTTAGTATGCAGATAATCAAACATAACCTTCCCTTTACACACCCTAGTACAAGCACCTCTCCTATGAGCATGGCCTCCCAACCATGACCATCAGTCATCTTGGGCACTGCATAGGTGGACATCATTGAGAGGTAGCCTCAGCTCAAACCTCTCCCGTGAGGGAACTAATACTAATGCATATAACTTTCCAGCTAAGCCTTACCCAATTTAGGTCATGTGGTTGTACGGTAAATTTGGAATGGTATCGCATCCGAATCCAACCATCAGTTTTATAAAAGGGTTAAGGCTCATGCCTCATCATTTTCATCATCATAAACCAGTGGTGTTTCTCAACACATGTCAAAACATCTCAATAGAATGACTCATCATTCCAAGGTTTTCATAATTCATTTTCACCAAGTGTTCCCATCTAAAGTGATTCAAGTTTTTGATCTATACTAAGGTACTAAGTTAAGAGTGTTCACTAAGGTGGGGAAAGATGGGATCAATCTCATGCCATAGAATGACAGCTAAAGGTTTCTAAGTAGGTCAAGGTTTATAATCTTTATGCTACCTTCAAAAATTAAGTAAAGAACTTTGTGTAAACTAAGGGGGGTAAAACTTATCAATAAGACTTGGGGTACTAATAGTTAAAGGGGTGTGATCAAAGCATGCTTAAGGCATCTTTGCTAAACCATCTAGTTTTATTCTAGCTTGCTAACAATAGCTTGCTAAAGTATGTTTTGCAAGGGTTAGCTTGCCACTAATAGCTTGCCTTGGTTGGTGCAGTGGTTGAAGTTTTCTTCTTCTTCTTCTTGGTAGAACTCCTCCTCCTCGAAGGCTTGGTCGGTACTAGCGTCTATAAATACATAGGGAGTAGACAATCACCAAACAATACTTAACTAGGCTAAGTAGCATTCTAAAGCACACAATTGATGATCTATTATCATCACAAGCATCACAAGTTTAATTCAATAGTTTCAACCTTTTTATTTTGGAAAAGTAATTTCTACTCATTGAAATATTAACTAAAATTTAATATTCACCACCAAAATATGGGATCATGTGGACCCATGTCCTCACCACATATTCTAACTTGTGGGAATGAGATTTAAAGGTTGGATCAATATTACTTTGGTTTAAGTTTATTATTTAATGATTTAAAGTGACTAGAAATGCCTATATAGCATTATTTTGGTACTAGTCCAAAGTCATTGCATGTAAATCTTAATATTATTACATATTTAGATAGATATGATGAAATGTGATTTTTGAGAGTTGGAATCAACTCAAAAGCTAACTTGGTTGATTTTATAAAAATGTTCAAGTTGCAAAAGCTTCTATCTTCTTATTTTTATTAGGAGAGATCTATAACTCTAAATGAATTAAATCCAACGGGCTTGGATAGATCATTTTAATACCTTTCAGACAAAATTGGTTTCATGCCATTTGGATTTCTAAAACTCTCTGAATTGATTTTCAAACTAGTGAACAGAAACTAGATTCAAACTAAAAGAAAAATTCCAGATTTGACTCTGTTGGCTAACGCGGGAAAGGAAATGGGTCAGCCCAGTGGCGCTCCGCGGCGCGGGGCTCAGCTGACAGGGGGGTCCCGCTTGTCAGCGGCACTTAACACGCGAAACGGTACGCGCGCTGTGGGTCGTGCGATTAGAGGCTAGATCTACGGCTGAGGGTCGTCGTCGACGACGAACAGGTCGCCGGCGAGCTCGAACCCTAGCGGCTCGGTGGGGGTCTACTGGGGGCGTACCAGGGCTCCAGCAGGGTCGGCGATGCGGGCGAACGAAGTGGAAGACGATGGCAAGGCGAGGCGTGGTCATGGTGGAGCTTGGGGTGGTCCGAATCAACGACACCCTTCTCCTCCAGAGGCGGTGGCTCCGACTCCAATTTCGGCGAGCTGCTGCTCCACTTGCTCCGGTGAGAGGTGGGTGATGTTCAGAGAGGTGAGGAGAGTGGAATGGTGTGGAGAGGAATGGCTGGGGAGGGCTCCTTTTATAGGCTCAACGGTGAGACCGAGCGGGATGGGCGGTCGACGGTGGCGACATGGCTATGGCGAGCTAGCGGCATGGCTGGGGATGGCGATCAATGGACGGTCTCTTGGCGGTGCTCTAGGAATTAAATGCGGCCGTAGGGGCGGTGGTATGCGGTCTGGGCGAGGTGGCGCTCTGAGAGGCAGAGGCGGCAGTCTCCACGGCGAGCGGTGGCTGTGGGGCTTTGGGCGGCGAACGGGGGTGTCTGGGGTGTTCTCCAGGTCGAGGCGGAGCGGTGGGCACGGGCTGCGGTCGAGCGGCGGCTGTGACGCAGGCGCAGGCCTGGGCGGCATAGACATGCTCGACAAGCCCGGCAGGCGGTTCCTGGCCGCTCGCCTCTGCCTCGGCCTGGGCTGGTTGGGCGGTGGAGGTGGACCACGGCAAGGTACTAGACATGGCGAGAGGGCTGGAGAGGGTTGCTACTGCAGGTGCACGGTCGGCGAGATGGTGCTCGCATGGCGTGCAAAGGCGGCTAGGGGTAGAGAGAAGAGGTTGGGTTTGGTCTAGTCTGACTTGAGGGGGGACAAGATGATCAAAGCACTACAGAATTGCTAGACAAAATCAGCCCAAAACAGTAATAGTTAGGCCTTAATGATCTTGCTAACAAGGTGTTTGACAAAATGGCCGCAAGAGAAAAAGTTTTAAATTTTGAGTGATCTCCCCTAGTGATAGGTAGTCTTTGGTTGCAAGGGTTTTGAAAATGGAGCTCAAATAGAGGGTTTTTGAAATAGGGGTGATCTATGCATATGCATTAGATTCAATTTTAAACTGTCATTTCAAATAGTTAACAGAATGTTTTTAGTGGATCCAAAGGTGGGCCTTGGTACCTCATTATGTGTACTAGCAAGGGGTGCAAAGATCAAGAATTGTTTCTGTTAAGTTTTGAGTACTAGGAATAGCCAAAGTAGGCATGAGAGTTAAATTTTCCAAAATGACCATTCCTCCCCTTTAATTCTTTTTGATTTGATTTTCTTTAGGAAAAGTTTGGGAATGATGTAGATGATGTTTAAATCACCTAAAAAACATTTTACAAGCATTGGATCATTCAATCATGGCAATTCAAACAACTCCTATTTTAAATGCACACACATATGAATGCTTTCATTTTAAATTTGGAAAAGTTTTTGTTAACCCTATTTTTGGATGATTTGATCTTGATGAGCTTGGATTAAAGTTTTGGGATGTTACACTCCGCCGTTGTAGTGGTCACCGTTGTGGTCACCGCTGTGCTAGATGAAGACGCGTTAGCCATTTTGGTGGTGGTGGTGACCTTGGATGGGCGGTGCTGTGCGATTTGGGAGAAGGAAAAGGGGAGCAAGGGTGTGGTGTCACTGGAGGAAGAAGAAGGCAGAGGCGCTGGTGAGAGAAATAAGGAGTTCTGAACCCCTTATATGCCTCGCTTGTGCCAAGATTCGTGTGAAACGAATAGTGAATGTGCCACACGTCGTGGAAGGAGCTGGGTAACCTCCGCAAGAAGATTACGCCTCCTTGATCTCCGCATGTGCATTAAACAATGCCTTGGTTCTGTGATAAATGGACCCACCAACGGTCACACTATCAGGAATGTCTGTCAGTGACGTGACTTGACCTTGACTGATGTCAGGTTACTTCAGAGACCAAGTTCTGGCTTAGTTTGAATTTCAAGTTGGAAAACCGAATGACATATTAACAAATCTGACTCAATTTGAGACCCGGATCCTACTTTTGTTTTGAGTTTCATGAACCCTTCAAGATTCTGCAAGACGAAGATAAATCAAGCTAGACAATGAAATCCGACTCTACATCTTGGAGGCTTCTAGGGGCTATTGTTGGGGATATACTTTTCGGGTATACCAACTGTGACTCGCTGACCAGGGTGGCCCACTTCGGGTTAGAGCTTTCCTTCATGGGCGGCCCAGTCAGGCAGATAAGACGGAGTCCCATCCGACTACGGGAAGGCCCAGAAGATTTACCGACTTAGGCCTGTTTAGTTACTTGTAATCCAAGATGTACTCTGTAACCGACTCTTAGTCATAGCCGGATAGGTCTCTTCTGTAACCTTAGGCCGGATATCTATATAAGCCATCCTAGGGACTAGCCTTTAGGGCACCCAAAATCTACAACCTCAACTCGCACAGGCGAACCTCTCTTGTAATCTATACTTCTGGCTTTGTCGTACTATTGGATTGCTAGCAGGAGTAGGATCCGTCCAAAGCCAGCGGATTCGAACCTGGGTAAAGCTTGTGTGCTCAGCGTCCTGGAATACCGTCGCCTCACACCCCTTTCTCCACATGCCTCGAGGACCCCCTCTTGGCGTACATGTCTTCAATCCGATGACAATGGCCTCCACGGCTGCAGCCCCTGACATCGTGAACTTCGCTATGTTCCGACATTTTCACTCCACGGAGTATCGTGTGAGCGTCTCTATAAGACGAGGCTCGTACTTATGGTAGCAAGGAGCGAATGGGCCGAAGACTACCTCTTCACCTTCCCCGGTTGCTGGCATCCTTGAAGTGATCTTGCTCACATTCAAGTTAGCACCGCAAGTCTATTCCATCACCAATCCCAGTGAAGCATCGGCGCCCTTCTGCGTGTTCTTGAAGTCTGCACGAACGCCACCTACGAAGGTCTTGACTAGGCGATCAAGATCTTCAATTAGCTTGGCCTTGGGGAGCATCTCTTCATGAAGGTGTCCTAGAACAGCCTTGGCCTTCTTGAGGGAGTCCTGGGTAGAAACACCACGATCTTCGACCACTACCATAGCACCAGCCAAAGCGTCCTCACGGGCCAAGACCTGGCGGTCAAAATCCACGCCGGCAGCATCTGCAATTGAACTCCCGCAAATCAGCAAGCACAACCAAAGGTAGAAAATGTGAGTACAACGAAAGATCAGACAAAGAAATATCAGAGAGTGCTTGGGCGACAGAGAAAAGTTGTTCTGCGAACCCTTTCTCTCTGTTGGATGCAGTGGATAGCATATCCTCCTCGCGCCTTTGTGCCTCCTGCTGGGAGCGCTCGAGGGCTACGAGTTCCTCATCCTGTTTATTTTCTGCCGCACTGAGCCCCTTTTCAAGGGTGCTTACACGTCGAAGAAGGTCATTGTTTTCGACTAGCAAAGTAAATGGAGACAATCAGGTACAATCGAAACCTTTGTTTAGAAAAAAGCATTGCAGGAGCATAAAACTTACTCTGCAACTGGTGATGGTCACTATCTAGCCACGCGTGCTGCCGGCCCAGGGTCACGATCTGCTCGCCTAAATGAACGGCCTCTAGCAGGATAGGCTATAGAAGACAACATATGTTAAGAAAGAATTCGACTTCGAACAGCTTTTCAAGTGAAAATCTTGTGAGCACTTACATGGTTACCCGAAGACTCCGAAGTTTCCTTCTGAGCTGACGACCGAGCAAGAACCTTGTGCTCTCCCAGATTGGGCTAACTTGAGGAATTCGTGCCGGAGGTGGCCGCCATCTTCGGAGATGGCTCAGATGCCTCCACTTCCTTATCCCTCGAGTCCACGACTCCCACATCCTCTAGGACGTGGTCAGTACCAGACGAGGAAGATGCAGTTGCAGTATACCACAAACAATGAGATGTTTAGCACAAAGAAAACTCTAAATCTAGGAAAACTTCAGCTTCAAGTAGAAGACTTACCCATCAAAGTTGTCATGGTCAAAGTCCTTGTCCAGCTGCTCCTTAAATTTCTTCGGTTTCTTCAGCGGCGGTGGAGCTACGCTACGGACAGGAACCGTTGGAATAGGACTCGTGGTACCCACCTCTGGTGAAGTATTCTTCAACGCCTCTGGCGTAGACGCGTCAGAATCTTCACTCCGGGAGCGTTTGCGAGTGCCATCCTCACTAGAATCAGGGATTTCCTACGCATCAACGACGGGCACAGTCAACCCCTATTCGTCATATTCTTTGGCCTCGGGAGGCATGATCGCCTCCGGCTGAGGCGGCAGTGAACTTACCACTTTCCAATCCTAGTACAAGCATCAAACTACAATCACAAAATGTCCCACTAACAAGAAAAAATTGTAAGGAGTCGATGGCAAACTTACTTCAGGAGGAGAGTTGCTCGTGTGGAAGGGCAATGTGGCGGAATCTTTCGGAAGAACATCTTTTGCGGTGAACTTGGTCAGCGCCCTGACCCTTTTGTCAATCTCTACTAAGGACATATCCTCTTGAGAGACGCGACTGGGGTCCATAACGCTAGTCTAGTAGGACATCAGGTGTACCCTGGCCTGCAACGGCTACACTCAACATCGCAGCCATGGGCGGATACAGTCGACACTAGTGACCTCTTCGCCTTGGATAAGCTGAAGGTCGTAGACACGCTTATACAAGACTTCGACGTCATCTGCCTCATCGAGCATGACAACATTCTTCCAGGACCTTTTTCCTTTTTAGCTCAGCCTTGGGGTCAAAAGGGGAAGTCCAAAACATTCGTCGTTAACATGCGGGTCCCGGATGTAGAACCACTTTTCCCTCCATCCTTGGACGGACTCGAGAATATTGAGGCTAAAGTACTGGACATTAGGGTCCACGTAGATACCGTAGCCGCCGATATCATATACTATAGAGCCGGAGCCCGACTACCTCTTCATCTTGAAAATCTTCTTGAAGATCCCAAAGTGTGGCTCGATTCTGAGTTAGTACTCGCAGAGGGTAATGTAGCACGCAATGTGCAAGATGGAGTTTGGGGTCAGCTGATGCAGCTGAATCCCATAAAAACAAAGCAACACTCGCACAAACTTGTGGAGGGGGAGAGAAAGACCACGTAGGATAAACACAAGAAACATCACCCGAAATCCAACAGGGGGATCGGGGATTACCTCTGGTCCAGGCATTTTGCAATCTACTTCATTGGCAGGAAGCAGACCGTCTTGGCGATGCGTCGGGAGATCATGCTCCTTCAAGGAGAGTTGCCACGACCCATTGGTCACCTGGGTCCCTACACCCTTCTTCTTGATGGCGGCGGCGATCTTTGGACCCGATGGCGGTAGTGCCTTCTTTTTCCCCATCTTTCGGCGGCAGGGAGATCGTAGGAAGTAGCTTGGAAAATCTTTTAGAATGTCCAGTGTAGTGTGGACAGTGGGCGCGATGAAGCAGAGTCGAGCGGCAATGGCAGAATTGCGCAAAGGTGGAAGGAGATCAGTGCAAAAATTACCACACACAAAACCCTACTTAAGCACAAGGGAATGCCATCCAACGGTTCACAGAGCTTCCCCTCTACACGTGGTTGCACATCAATGTGGACGTGTGGTAGTAAAAATAGCGAACCGTTGCTGCACGTTCCCAATTGCACGCGAGAATCAAGGAGACACGGTTAAAACCGTAATTTATGCGTGACTAGTCAAATCCCAGTCAGAATTGGGGCCCACTTCTATCACGTCCCATCAGCACCGCTTATGCGGGAAAATGAGCTCATCAAATCGTCAACACTGATGTCATCATAAGATGTACTCCAGAAGGATATCCTTTCAACTGATCTAGTCCTTAATTGACTCTACGACTCGACCAAGCACTAGAGGGCTACTCCTAACAGGAGCACTGGCCGTGCACCCGAAAAATTCATGGGCACAAAATCGCCTTGACAAAACACTTACATTTAGACCCCTCCTTCGAATCAACGATTCGATTGCGGACTCGAGGGCTCCTCCCATAGGGAGCGTTGGAAGCACAATCGACAAAGTTATAATGATAGTAGTCGAAAAAGTTCAAAAGTCCACACTCGAGTCTATGACTTGAATAGGCACTCGGGGGGCTACTCCCATAGGGAGCGCTGGTCGCGCATCCTATGAAAAGAGAAAATATCTGCACATGGCAAAAAGCGTTTGACCACGTCTGCACCATGGGCATTCGAAACATTCGGCAACTCCGCCTCATAATTAATGAACACACCCTACAAAAAGATAACATCTCCTGGGTCACCCGAATCACCTCCGTGGTGAATAAACTTTCGGATGCCATGTTTACAACGTGAAGATAAGACCTATGAAAGGCCTGGCAACACACCTGATGCGCTCTACTAGAAATAATATGTGCCTACAGGCACGATGAAATAAATCCTTGACGGATGCGTCGAGTACTCACACTAAATCAACTGGAATTCGACTATGTAAGGCCTCCGCGGCATGAGTCGAATTACGCCAACAAAATTCCGAATTCAAGTTCGGGGACTCGATTTTGAGTAGATAGCGTTGTTTTTCTCTAAGACAGTTAACTGATCCCGATCCATCGAATGAATCAGGCATGCATATCAACAATCCCTATGACACAAACAAAGACACTCAAAAATACTTGCGGCTGGCTACGCAGTCAAAGACTCTATAGTCTCCACCCGAATCTACGATTCGACTAGACACTCGGGGGCTACTGACATGGGTATACCCTACAGGTACTCATGATTGGCATATACGGTCCGGCCCAAGAGGAGTCCACGGTGCCAAAAGAGCCCAATACAAGTTCGGGTGGCCCAGAAGAGATCGACTCCTTGAAGAACATGGCAAGAAATATATAGAAACTTGAAGAGAAAACGCTAATATGTAACCAACTCAGCCTGCTATCCCGAGACCTAGCCTCCTCATATAAAGGCTAGGAGGGGCAGCCAGGAGACGATCCACAATCCTAGTTTCACACCTCGCTAGATGGCATCTACGCACCCATGTAACTTCCGACTCCTAGATAATCAAAGAGCAGACAAGCAGGAGTAGGGTCCTCTACGAGGCCTGAACCTGGGTAAACCTCGTGTCTCCCTGTGTGCTTGTTTGCTAGCCGATCGATGCCTCCAGCGCTCCCCACTTCCTCAAACCTAAGTCCATCAACGATGGGCATTGATGAGTTAACCCCTTGTCAATTCTCCTATAGCTTGACAAGGTATATCATAAGGCAAAAGGGACTCAGAAAAAAGTCGCATTGGAAGGTATGTCATCATGACTCTTTGGTACTTGGGAGTTGGCATGTTGTGCTAGGAGTCGCTACCGACTGATTGGTCACGAGTGAGACTCGAATCGTGTCTGAGAGCCTGTTGGGTCACACACTTAAGAGCAGGAGAAAATTGTCTGGGTTGGACCTAAACCGGATGCGGACTGAGTCAGTGAGTTAGACTCACAGTGAATAATATGGGCTTTAGTTAGTGGGCCACAAGTGAGTAGAGCCCACTTTTACTCCCTATATATACTAGGGTACAAATACCCAAGTGGGTGTGCTATTAGGTCATTCCATGCGTTGGAAAGCCTAGCTCCAGTCTAGTTTGTTCCAGCCGCCGTACTGGACCTAGCATTCCACCGCCAGTGCTCCTCCTCGTGCGTGTGGATACTGACGGAAGTGTTGTACGTTCAGTACTTCGATGATTGGACCGTGGGAACTGCACTGCATCAAGCGACGTGCTTCATCAATTCCGCAATTGTGCATCTAGTGGTAAATATCGTGGCCTATCACCTGAGCTAGATCTTGCGATCACCGCGTAGGGAAAAGTTTTGTTTATCTATGCGTGGCCCAACAGAGGCAAGTCATTCACTCTCAAATTCCACCAAATTTACAAAAGCTATTGGGGAGTAAGAGAGGAAGAACACAAGAGGAGAACACAAAACTCTCCAAGATCTAGATCCCAAGGATTCCTTCATAAAGAAGGGATTTGGTTTGGTAGGGTTGTAGATCTAGATCTCCTCTCTTAAAACCCTAAAAAAGATGCCAGAATCATAGGAGGGGGAAGGGGATAGGGCAAGCTCTTCAAGGTCAACAATGGAGGAGAGAGAGAAGGGCAAGAACCAAGAAAAAACTCGTCCCATGAAGGGGAAGAGGAGCCCCTTTTAAAGGGCTCCTAGATCTGCCCATTACGCACAGATCCGTGCACGGCTAGTAGTACCGCTAGGTGGGCGGTACTACTGACGGCGCCCTTTCAACGGTCAGAAAACAGCAAGGCGAAAGACAGAAAAGTGAGTCTGCCTGGTACTACCGGCGGTTCACCGGTATTACCACCCAAGATTTCGATCAAAATTTTGCCAAATAGCAATCACCAAAACAGAGAGTTTACTGAATAGAAACCAGGAGGATCGAAAAGAGAGCCGGAAAAACATGCGGTACTACCAGCGACTATTACGCCCGAGCGGTACTTCCGGCGCCTGGCCGATACTTCCGCCTGCAGACGGTATTACCTCCTCTACTTTCGATCGATGTTCCGGCAAATAGAATACACAAAATAGAGAGGTAACTGAACCGCACCCAGGATGAGAAAAAGTGGCTCTGGTACTTCCACCGTTACTACTGGTGGCAGAATTCCCTAGCAATACTACTGGTGGCTCGCCGGAACTACCAGTCAGGGAAAACTTCAGGACCAAAACTACAATAACTTTTGCATCCGAACTCCAAACGAGATGAAACCAATTTTGTTGTAAAGATAATGACGTGTGAGAAAATATCACCAAGGGATATCACCAAGAGAGAAAATACCATGAATATATATGTGAGATATATCCCAAGGTGTGGAGCCGGAAAACCCGCAAGATCAATAACACAGTAAGATATTCAAGGGAAATCCGTTTTTTGATGAACTAGAGCTTGTTATGATGTGTCAATACCCGGATTTTTAATCCCAGATGCCTGTTATGCCATACACCGCAATCCCAGGATTACCATTTTTGCAAGACATAATAGAATTGGTACCATAGTACATCATCCATTACAAACCATAATAAGGTCTTACAAATAAAGGATCTCATGATACAATCTTAATACAAATCAAAGCAGCAGAAAATAAACATAGTAGGGGCTCCATCTTCAGAGTCACAGGCAATGCTGACGATGGGAGATGATCCTAGTTATCATAGACCTCCTGCTGTCCATCTTCCTGGTAGTCCTCCTCATAGTCTGGCCACAGGAATAGCCAGGGACAAAGCCATGAGTACTCTCTAAGTACTCGCAACCCACTAACAAGTAAGGTAGTTCTAGTAGGAATCTTAAGCTCTAGGTTTATTTGCAAAAAAATCCAGGTTTATCTCATACTGAGTTTAGAAGTAAAGAAAACTAAGTTAATGTTCTAAATCACTTAAGTGGGACCCAATTTTTATGTTCACACCCCTGTTGTGGTCAAGTCAAAGTCATAGTTCAATTCACAAGTCATTTTGAAAACATCTGGCGACGGAAACAGTATGGCCACTCTAACTATCCATGACCGCGAACACGGCTATTCGAATAGTTTGGCACTCTGCAGAGGTGGTACACTTTCACCACAAAATTCGATACATCCGTCAAGGATAACCCTGAATCATCACACTTAGTATGCGGATAATCAATCATAACCTTTCAATTACACACTCTAGTATAGGCACCTCTCCTATGAGCTTGGCCTCCCAGCCATGGCCATCTGCCATCCTGGGCACTGCATAGGTGGACATTCATCACGAGGTAGCCTCAGCTCAACCTCTTCCGCAAGGGAACCCATACTAAGGCATATAAACTTCTATTTTAGCCCTACCCAATTCGGGTATTGTGTTTGTACGGTAAAATTGGAATGGTATCGCATCTGAACCCAACCATCAGTTTTTATAAAGGGCTAAGGCTCATGCCTCAACATTTTCATCATCAAATCCTTTTGTGTTTCTCAACACATGTCAAAACATTTCAATAGAATGAATCCTCATTCCAAGGTTTTCATAATCATTTTCACCAAGTATTCCCATCTAAAGTGATCCACTTTTATGCTTAGCACTAGACACTAAAGTTGAGGGTATTCACTAATGAGGGGTGCTAATCAAGTGTAACTATCCAACTCTAGGGTTATGCCTTTTGATGACATCTAAGTATAACTAGCTAGGCCTAGTTTTATACTCTTTATGGTATCTATACTATTTTTCCCATACTCACAAAGCACTAACTAAAAGTAAAGAACTTTGGTAAAGTAAAAGAATAAAGCTTGCAAGTAAAACTTGGGATTGGTATAATCAAGGTTGAATAACCAAAGCATGCCTAATGCATCTTGCATAGGTTATCAAGTTTGCAATTAGTGATGGCTTGCATAAGTATGACACTTGCAAGTGTTAGCTTGCATGGTTAACTTGTAGTGTTAGGTTTGCCTTGAGTAGTGTAGTGGTTGAAGTTTTCTTCTTCTTATTCTTGGTAGTACTCCTCCTCGTATCCCGGGTCGGTACTATCGTCTATAAATGAATACGAGGTACACAATCACCAAACAATACTTAACTACTTCTATTTAGCACACTAAGGCTCACACTTGATGATCTAGCATCATCACAATCATTACATGAAATAAAGACTTAGTCTTATTTATCTTATTTGAGAAAAGTAATTTCTACTCATTGAAAATACTTAAGATTTAATATTCTCCAATTAAAATATGGGATCATGTTGACACATGTCATCACCACATATTTATACTCTAATACTTGGGAATGTGATTTAAAGTGTTGGTCATATTTTATAAAGTTTAAGATTATCATTTAATAGAATTAAAGTGACTAGAAATGCCTATATAGCATTCTTTTGGTACTAGTCCAATGTCAATGCAGGTAAACCTAAATATTTTTAGATATTTAGATAGATCTTGTCAAATGTGATTTTTAAGAGTTGGAATCCACTCAAAAGCATTTATGGTTGATTTTTGAAAAATGTTTGAAGTTGGAAAAGTCTCTGTCTTGTTATTTTTGATATAGGTGATCTATAATTTCAAATGGTTTGAATCCAATAGGCTTGGATAGATAATTTGAATACCTTTCTAACAAAATTGGAATCATGCAATTTGGTTCAATGAATCTTTTCGAATTGATTTTTGAATCTACTGGGCGAATTTGGTTTTAATTAAAATGGAAAAGAATTATTTGAATCACTGGGCTCTGCGCGGGAAAGTACACGGGCTAGCCCAACTGCACTGTGCTGGCGCAGCGGGCTCCTAATAGGGGGTCCCACTAGTCAGTGGTTCATCTAACCTGAAACTGTATGTTTCAATCTGAGCCCTACGATTAGAATACGATCTAACGGCTGAGGTTCATCTCCTACGTCGAATAGCTCCGGCGAGAACTGAACCCTAACGGTGATGGTAGGGTCGTGTGAGGCTCACCAGGGCTCCAGCTAGGGTCGGCGATGGCGGCGAACGATGTTGTAGACGATGGCGGTTCGAATGATGGTCGCGACGGCTCCTGGGGCGGCTCCAATCAACGCCTCCCTTCTTCCTCTGCAGCGGTGGGATCCGGCCAAATTCCAGCGATGTGGTGCTCGCCTTGCTCCGGGGAGAGGTGTGGGAGGTTCTGTGAGGAGTGGGGAGTGAGATGGTGTGGTGAATTGAGGCGGAGGTGGCCTCTATTTATACACCGGCGAGAGGAACATTGCGGCATGGGCTGGCTCCTCCGAGGATGGCGGTACAATAAGCTATTGGCGTGGCTGAGGGTAGGGGGCGATGCGGTAATTCCTGGCGGTTGTCACGGGCTTAAAGGTGTGGCACGGGGCGGTCGAGAATGGTCGGGCACAGGCGGTGCTCTGCGTGGAACTGGCGGTGTTCGAGACGGCGTCTGAGACTCTGGGCAGCGGCGCCAACGGCATGTCTGGGAGGTCAGCAGTGCGGCGATGACGCTGGCGGGCGCTGGCCTTCTGGCGTGCTCTCGGCATGGCATAGAGAAAATGGGCGCGGCGATTCTGGGTGGTCCACGGCTGGCCTGGGGTCGAGGGTTGGACAAGGGGTGGCGGTGGATGGTCGCCTGTCTCCTGGTCATCGTGGGAGAGGGCGGCGTGGTTTGTGGCGAGCTGTCCATGGTTGGTCGGCGCGGTGAGCGTCGGGCGGCGCTGCACTGGCGCAACAGCAAAGGGGGAAGTGGTTTGCTGTGCTGCTAGGTGCTGGGGGAGACTAGAGGAGAGAAATGGGGATAAATGGTTGTGTGATCACTACTCAAAACAGTAGAGTTAGGCAGGGTTTAATCTGTGTCTACCAGGTGCTCGACCAAATGGCCGCATGAATTCAAATTTGAAATTTTTGAATAAAATTTAGTGAGTGTTCTGAGCACCGGCTTGAGTGTCTATGGTTGCTTGGAAAAGTAAGGGTGAATTGATTTGAGTGGTTTTTGCAAAATGGTGATCTTAGTACATACACTTGATTCAATTTTGAATTGTCCTTTAAATAGATTTGAAAATAGTTTCTGTGAGTTTGTAAAGTAGGCTTGGGTTCACTTTTACTTGGTCTAGCAAGGGGTGAAAAGAAATGGAAATGTTTATGTTAGAAATTCTTTATTAGGAACCCACAAAGTGGCCTAGTGGTTAATTTTGATCAAAATAACCATTTGATCATATGCTTTATATTTGATTTCCTTTTCTTTGGATTTTGTTTGTAATTGGCCTAGATGATGTATTATTCATCTCTAAACCATTTCTTATCATTTGTAGCAAACACACATGGCAATTTCACTCAATCATATACTAATGCAAAACACACATACATTCATATGAGATTTAATAATAAAAGTTTTTGTTAATCCTAAACTTGGGTACTTAGAACTTGATAATCTTGATTAATATTTTTGGGGTGTTACATGATGATAACCACAAGATCTAGATCCTCACATGGACAAGATTAAAAAACAACCAAGAAAGATGATGCTAGAATGAAAAGGTTTGAGCTCTCTCCGAAAGATGCGATCGAGTCACCCGCTCGAGAGTCCCTCTTGATAGTACAACTATCTATCCTAAACCCGGTCTCCTAACATTACAAGAGACCGGTAAAATAGAAAACTTATCAAGATCATACCTTTGCTTTAAACATTTCACTTGAGCTTGATGTAGACCTTCTTGTCCTTCTCAAGATGGATCGCCTTTCTTGATTGCTCTTGCTTGATGAAGACTTGTGAAATGCTCCCCCATACTCTATGGGGGAACCTCTTCTTTGAACTTGTCTTCATCATTCCATGATCGTCGGGGATGGCAAGCTTCAAACATGAGATCTTCTAGAGATGGCGCACCTTGAGTTTGCCCTTCATTTCTTGATGATGTCTTGAAGATAGCCATGATGAACTTCATCTTCCTTTTTAAGATACACTTGATCATCTTCTTCTACTACTTGATTCCAATAGGCACAAAGTCCTTGGACATTACTTCTTCTTTTTCAACCTTGAAACCAACACATGGTCCAAACGATGCAATGGACAAACCTACAAGTGAAACTCAATTTACAAATTAGTCCATATAGATTGCCATTAATTACCAAAATCACACATGGGGACATACATGTCCTTTCAACCTTTCTATGTAAGAACCACAAAAATCTTTACTTTTAGTGCCTTCAATTTTCAAATGTACTTAAAGAGTAATATAGTGTGGTTATTCGCATAATCTAAATACATGGACTTGACCGAAACATATCCTATGGTTGTGAGCTTCCACACAAAATTATCAGGTTGCACCCTTAGTTGTACGTCCATAATTAAGTCTACGAACCAAATAAAGCCATCTTGCCCATTTGTTTCTAGTTAAGACTCTTCTAAAAACTATAATTAGAGGATTCTGGGATATAACATCTGGTACTAACACTTGTTTTCTTTGAACAATGTTGTACAACGAGAGGTAATGGTGTGATAAAGGTGCATCTCCTATCCAAGTATCCCCCAAAACTTTCCTCCTACCCTTCTTCCTCCCTTGCTTGAAAGACGAATTGACGGAAGGTTCCCAGCTCTGTCGTCTCTGACGTCAGGGTGAAGATCCCCCCTCCTCCCTCACGAGTCACTTCCTGTTTGCATCTCTTATTTTCTTCTCCCTTACTAATTGTCTTGGCTATAGAGGCCAAATATTAAGAGATGTGACTGATAAAGAAAACAAAAAAGAATGAAGAACTATAGAGGCCAAATATTAAGAGATGTGACTGATAAAGAAAACAAAAAAGAATGAAGAACGGTGTGTGTATCAAAGTCAATAAGTCAGCTCAATCTATCGCCGTGGCAAAAAAATGGGTTCTTTTGTTTTATATTTTCACTCACGCTTAGCAAATACTCAGTCCGTGCCATCATTGAAACTAGCCATACATACACAAACAGGGGCGGAGCTGGATGGAGCCTAAGCCTGGTGCTAAACGGTCTTAATGATGCTAATTACCTACACTTTTCATATTTTTAGTCTTGAAAATTAGCACATGCTCTTTGTAGTGCAGCCGCTCGGCGGGTGCTACAGCCGGTAGCACCATGCCTGGATTCGCCCCTACACAAACATACTTAAAAAATCAACACCACGCCGCGCCACCCTTCCTAGTAGCATAAGATGGAGAAGAGAGGTCCCGATGAGAAAAGTGAGACTTATTTGGTGTTTGTACATCTAACAAAGTTGCAGGCTACCATAGAAAACAATATCCCCAAAACAATACGATACAAGTACAGTCATTTGACCTTTATTTGACACAAACACCGACAACTCTACACATCCCTTTTGCAAATAGAAATTATTTCAGTCTTCGCTCCCTACCAGAGCCAGCAAGATATCCTTGTAATACCCGGAACAATCGCCCATGACATCATTTGCCACTGTTGTCTTAAATCTGACCTTACACTCTTCTTTGATGTTAATCATGTCGATATCTGCCCGTGACACGATTGCTCTAGTGAGTGTGTCCTCATCCGTTCCTAATCCTTGGACGGAGTATCTGATAACCTGATGAATATAGAATTTTTGTTATGAATTTTGCACGAGTGTGTTCATTTCAGCGTCGTCGCCAGGTATTTCTTTTACCTCTGCAAAGTGCTTCTCAGGGGATGTGAGGCACCAGATAGCACTCTTGAGCATCCTTGCAAACTGGCTGCTGGAGTTCTTGATATCCTGCAGCGGCAGGTAGTAACAATAACAACAACAACAAGCGGTTCTGTTAGACTTTGCTGAGCTAGCTGTTGGTTGATGCATCATGTAAAATGAGTTCATTCGCTTGTAGTATGCATTATAAAAAAAATCGTCTGATAACTCTGGTGAGTAAACTAAACCTGTTCGATGTTGCTGCCATGTTCTTTCTTGTAGCAATCAAACGTGGCTCGGAGCTGCGACTTGCTCCTCGTGCTCACGATCCGTAGTACCTCGGCGTCGTGTGGCTGCTTCTTCCTCAAGATGGCATCCGCCAACTGCGTCCCCTCAAGGCTCGCGAGGTCCACGTCCACGCCTTCCTCCATGCAGCGGTACGACCTTAGGAGGGTCACCAGCAGCTGCAAGAATCAGGACAATTCAGCACCACGCCAATCAGCTCTGAATTTGACAGGAGTATATGTTTTTCCTGTCACGGTGTCACCTACCATCCTGAGAGGTTGTTGGAACACGGAGGCGGCGGCGACGTCCTCCTCCAGGGAACTGTTGAAGAGGAAGCGGTATGCGTGGCGGACTGCGATGAGGTGGTCCGGCGTGTTGGCGCAGGAGGCTTCGATGAGCACCCACGCGTTTCTGTCGTCGCGACGCTCCTCCAGGGCTTTCCTCACCAGCTTCGCATCCCTCTCCGCCGGGTCCATTGTCAGAAGGACCATCGCTTTCTTAAATAATTATTACGAGCACAAATGCAAGAAACATCGTCATTGATCGATCACTAGTTCATCGCCGATCATAAGCTTCGATTGATATATTGTTCACAAGTTGTGGATGCGAGGAACGAGTACCTGGAAGTGGCTGGAGAGCTCGGAGTCGAAGCGGGCGACGAGGCACTCCTTGTAGATGCTGGCGTAGGCGTGGCGTATCTCGGCGCGCTGCGGGGCGGTCCGCCTGGCGAGGATCTCCACCAGGGTCATCTCGTCCGTGTCCCAACCTTGAAGCACAAACGGACCGAAATCATTGAGAACATGACACCAAGTCACCAAAACGACAATTAATGGAAGTACGTTACCTTGCATAGCTTTCCGGAGGCTGTCCGCGTCGGCGGCCGGGGACGGCAGGGGTGTCGGGACGTCGATGGTCGACATCTCTCCCACGCTATCTGCTCCCGAATTGGGGCCTACACCAAAGGTTCAGTAACGTACAGAGAGTAAGAGACACGAAGATTAGGAAAGGAGGAATTGCAGCTAGCTTTTCTCGGTACACGAGCGTACAGCCCCAAATCGATCGGTCGAGCCGGCGTTCAAATTCTTTTACTACCACTGTCATGTCAGTCGCGTAACCGGAAAGGTAGCAATCCGTTTATTGTATTTTAGCGGCCAGAGAAGATAATCGCCCGCTCTCTCCATCCACAAATAAGCGCAGAGTCAAATTTTAAATTTTTTGACTAATTTTATAGACAAGTGTAGCAACATATATGACAACGAATATGTATATTATAAAAATAACTTTTCAAAACAGGTCTATTAGTACTAATTTAGGGTCATAATTATTGCTATGTTTTCTATAAAATCAGTCAAACTTTATTAAATTTGACTTAAAACAACGCGTGGATGGAATTCCTCCTTTTCATAAAACATCTGGTACTATCACTTAAAATCCCTTAAAGTTCTGCTATGTACAGTCCATGAACCAAAGTTCATTTTCATTATATATTATTAGCGTAGTGTTAAAAACCGGACCGGTTCGGTGGTTTAACCAGAAAAAACCTTAGCCGATGGATTCACCCGTTTTTTAAGAGGCACTAGTCCAAACCGTAAAAAACCGAAAAAAAAGAAGATGTTTACTAAAGGAATCGAATTCGTGAACCTTATGCTAGGCATAAATGGCAACACGTAAACCCCAATACCACTTGGACATGCCATGTTTTGTGATTACATACTTAAATCTACATTATATATACCTTTTATGGTCATTTTGTTCTAATTTGCTTAAATTTTGATGAAAAATGACGATTTTTTATCGCCATCGAACCGAATGAACCGGTGGTCCGACCAGCAAACCAGTGAACCAGTCGTCTCACCGGTTCACTGACCGATCCGATTTTAAAACTATGATTATTAGTGAGTTTTCTGTCCTAGTAGCTATCCCTTACTCAGTTAATTTTGTTTCACTAATTTATTTAATATTTAATTCTTCAAACTTCGTCTCGCTGATTTCTATATATATTGCCTTCACTATGCAACCGAGTTTTTCAGTAGTGCAGAAAATATATTACACACCAGCTTTGTAGTACAATTTTCTGGTGGGTTTGGCATGGTGCATGAACGAGTATTGACTGCCTACAGTTGTGCACCTTCTCTCACCAAATCAGGTTTCTTAAAGTTATGCTAATTTCAGTAACCACTAGCAAAAGTATCCGCGCGTTACACCGGGAATAAAAAAGTTAGGAGTTTGTTTTAGACACACCAAAGTCTGACTCCGCCTTTTCATGGTACCTAAAAAATGACGGTTCTTTATTGTTGGTTATCTTCCTACCCTGAAGAGCACACTATCATGTTTCCTTCGCCATGTACCCGGCCTCGTGGAGTTACTGGGTATATGAGTGGTCTTGACAAAGCAAGTCTCTCGAATAATGAGTAGCACTTAGTACTCCCCGATGTCCTTTATCAGATCACCTTTGAGTTTATAATCGTCATCGGCACCTACCTTCAACATTGATTTGACGAAGCCAAACACTTTGTCCAAGATGATCTTGCCGTGCCATCCATCAGGCAACCCTAGCAAGTCGAAGCAGCTCTAATCCATGCCAAAGTTGGGCTCTCGCTACTTGCACGCTTGCGTTGGTGAACATCATGGTGGTCGCAACGGTGTTTGTCTAAGGGACCATGGCTGCCGA
Source organism: Avena insularis (assembly GCA_023614405.1). Taxonomy (NCBI): domain Eukaryota; kingdom Viridiplantae; phylum Streptophyta; class Magnoliopsida; order Poales; family Poaceae; genus Avena; species Avena insularis. Next base: position 473,566,243 of record CM042694.1, read on the forward strand.
GACGATACGGTAGCGGTGATGGCATGGAACATATCAAGGCATTTTTTTTGTCTCGTGACTGGTGACGTACACTCGGCGTCACTTGTAAACATCTCAATTAAAATGTATATGCAATCCTAATAGCTGCCATTTGTAACCGTCTCAATTATGAAACTTTGTTCTTATTTACCCACATAATATTCCCGGTAGATGGTGCGCATCATACGATCACGCAAGAAGCTCTACTCGAGGAGCCCCTTAGACCAGCCACACCGTTGCAGCAAAGCGATTCAAACTAGACTTTGAGCCGGTTCAATACGGTGTGGGGCATCGATTTATCGCTTCTGACAACAAAAGCGGTTCCCATTATTGGTTCGGTTCATTGCTATAAACTACAATATTTTATTCTAGAAATCAAGAGCACAGCTCTGTGAACACACGGAAAAGATACAAATTGGAGTTTATTTAAATTTCACCTGGGTCCCATCTAACTGTTTGCGCCGGTTCCATACACTGCTGAGATTTTGTGCCGATTCAAACAAAACTGCTTTTTTCATTGAATCGGTACCACAGTGTGGTTGGTCTTATGTGTCGATGATGAATTCGCTTTTGGTTTGACTCTCTTTGCTGTGTGTATCCCCTGGAAGCTTTATCCTCGAGGCCGCCTCGTCCAAGTGCAGAAGATCGACCTGCTTCTCGTGGCGTCTCCTCTTCCATAAGCGGCCGGCTGGTGGCGGCGGCGCGTGAGATCATCCCTCATGGGTTCCGATGTCAGCATGTCGCGCTCATTGAGAGCTTGTGATGCTGTTGTCTGGAGGTAGGCATGGAGCCCTGGCCACACCTATCGTGGGTTAACGCGGTAGGTTGCGCCCGGCGGCTTTAGCAAGGGTGCGATGCATCGAGGCATGCCTGGAGGAGATGCCATCGTCGCTTGCCGAATCAAATCATTAGTGCTTCTTTTCTGTACATCTCAATGCTGCTTTCAACACCATGGCCTAATCCTCGTCTCAATAATCTGCACTCGATGCCACACATATAACTAAGACCCAAATCGCAATTCAGCACACAGAGACTACAGACCCCATTGTTTTGCACAAAATTCATACCTATGAGGCAGCGCTGCTAGGCGGGTCAGATTCATGATCCATCAAGCAAGCTATACCTTCAACTGAGAAATCAAGCAAACTATACCTTCAGCTGTCGATACCATGGCGCAGAATTTCTAGGCGGCTGAGCCCACCGTCGCCAAGCCCTATCCTGCGTATAGATCAGATCGGAGGATTCTGTGTGCTATGATGTTGTCATGTTGAGTCCAGGGGTGCCAAGCCCTACTGGCATCCAGACCGGCAGATTCCACGTGCTAGGCTGGTGAATCCAGAGGTGCCAAGCCCTACCGGCGTCAAGATCGGCGGATTTTTCTCCAACTATGCAGGCCGTCCGGAGCTCACGGGCCTGAGCTGTACCGGAACAGGGGCTGATTTATGTGCTGGGCAGGGAGGGGCGACGGACTTCAGCTCTGACACGGCATCATCGCAAGGAGGGGACGAAGGACTTCGACTCAGAGTGTATCATCGATCGGATGCGTGTAGGTCTGTAGGACTCGCCCTGGTGCTCGGCGTAGGACATGTAAGGCCACGCAAGAACCCGACCCACTTCATTGGACAGCGTGTTTCATACAAAAATCACACATCACGTGTTCGTTGAGGACTGGGAACAAGGTAAAAAATCGTATCGCTTTGCCGCAGCGGACGAACTGACCTAAGACAAAAAAGCATCTGGTGATCATGAAAGGGCGCGTTTTATAGCTTGCATCATGTCGAGACAGGCCCGCTGGCTTAGAAAACGGCCAGTTTGATTACCTGGGCTACCCCGCGTTGTGTCCAGCACAGGTCTTAAAGCAGGTCAGAGCCAGGCCCAGAGAAAACGGCCGAATCGACCATTTCCGTGAAGCCAGCCTTGGTTGGGTGCAAAATGGGCCACCGCCATCCAATAATTGCACGCGTGGGGAAGCGCGAGAGACGCGAATAACTCCCTCCCCACTCTGTCTCGCTTCCTGTCACCACCCCACTCTGCCACTCAGAGCACTCCCATCCCGTCCCATCAGAGAGACCGATGGCCTCCTCCAGCCAGCCTTCCCGCCGGCAAGGTCATGCCCCGCGTCAAGCACACACCCCGCAAGCAGGTGGGCGCCTGTCCAGCACGCCGTCTAGCGCGCCATCGCCGAGTACGAGGCGGGGGGATTTAGGAGCGTGGCGGTGCCAGCCGACCCCGCCGTTGTCCCCTCTCTACGGTGGCCGTCGCCGATTTCGAGGGTGCCACGCGAGGCGCCGATTAGGGATGTGGTTTTCCCCGTCCCGACCCGCTTTAGCACCGACCTCTCCGCCAAAGCATTGAGGGCGGCGGCCATGACAGCGGGGGCGCCGGGGTGGAGCGGCGACATGGCCGGGCCATCCGTCTTCACGGCCGTGTCGCCGAGCCGGGAGATGTCGTTCCCGCCGGGGTTCGGTCGATCCTAATAGGGTTTCCTGGCTTGCCGTCGGTATTTCCGCCAGGATTAGCCGCGGCAGTAGCGGGCAGCGTCCCCTCTGGGCAGGACACACCCAGCATGACCGCTATAGCAGCCGCCGTGACGGCTAGATCCGCCGCTGCTTCACCAACAGCGCCGGCGATTAGGCCGTCCACTGCTCCGCCACAGGTAGGGGTTTTCTTTTCCCCATTTGTTCTTGTTTCCTCTATACAAATTGATATGTTTGCTTGATAGAATGTGTTACATACAAATGCTGGCATTGTAGATTGCCATCGGTACATAGCACAATGCTTGTTATGTAGCTTTGTATGTTACCATTGTGCAAATGCTTGGTGTGTATGATGGTGTGTTGCTTGATATGTGACCATTGCGCAAGGGAAGCTTCTGTAGATCAAATTTTGCATGTGTAGATGCATGTCACTGCCATTATGCATGTTTACATGCTTAGCACTACCATTATGCATGTGTAGATGAATATCACTGCCATTTTGCATGTGTAGATGAATGTCACTGTCATTTTGCAAGCGGGAGCGGGCCATCCGCGGCGCCGCGAAATTTAGCCCACATAATTGCTTTAGCGGGTGTCCGCGATATAGCCACGAAAATAAGCAAGATTTGCGGAACTTCCCGCATCTAGCTGCATAACCCACGTAGGTCTCTCCGATCAGGCACAAGACGGACTACGATTACGGTGAGGTGCTGTACGTTAACTCGGCCATGGACGCTGCTTCTCCGGCTCCACTCCAGGGAACGACACGCTAGCACTTGCCCCCGGTCGTTAATCCCCTCTCCCTCCATTCCCGCCGCTCCTCCGATTTCGGTGGCCGGCGAGGTCTGCAAGGAGAGGCTGGTTGGCGGTGAGGTCGACTAGGAGCACCTTGTTGGCGGCAAACTTCAAGAAAGAACTCCCCCAAGGATCAAGAAGAGGAAGCACAAGGTTAAGTTTATTCCTTTTGGCTGGATTCATCCCAGGTTATGGAGCAAGTTGGCCCTCAAAACTCTGTACCATAGCTCATAGGGCTTGGGAGACTCTTATAGCAGTGTGGTTTTTTTGGTGCAACTTTCTGCACAAGGCAGACGTTTTGTCTCAATCACTGTCCATTTTGCAGCATTTCTGTATATGTATGTAATCTAGCCATACTAGTTACAGAGAGCTAAATCATGTCATTGCTGAATATTTGGCAATGTCTATGTATATGCTAATTTTAGAAAAGAGTTGGTAAGAAGAGGAAGCCATTTTTGTACGCAGCTGTTTACTTGGGGATTAGCTGTGTAGCTGCAGGTAGCAAAGCATGCAGAAGCAGCTTCGTGCGCATAAGCTGCCTTTCATTCCATGAACCTATATATGCTGCTATACGTATACTGTACATATGTCGCTTCGGAGCCAGTTTTGCACAGCCACTTCTTTTCCGGGGACTCTTTTCGGGGGACCGAGACTACGCTGCACGCAGGCATACTACCCACCAGTAACCCACATAAATTTGCGGGATGCCCGCATAAATCCACTTAAATTATGTGGGTATATGCGGGTGTCCTGCAGGCTGTCCCACTTACAGTCTGACACCTATTGATGTAGTCTGACCTACGGTCATTACCACATCAAGGTCTTCAATTTACGCTAAGTCGTCGTGTACTCTAAAGGTGAATTCGTTCCTCTATGCGAACCTACTTCCTACCATATTGAATGCTATACTACTTCATACTCTGTCCCATATTCATGATAGGTTCGTACCGACAAGTATAGAGGCAAGGAAGGAAGCCCGGAAGACCCAGCCCGACAAGACGGAGGTTTGGAAGAGGAGATGGAACAAGCTGCCCCAGAAACACCGGAGTCTCCGGATCCGAAGGCCGGAGTCTCCGGACCGAGGCCTAGGACAGTCTGAATCCCCCTCCGAAGACAGACCGGAATCTCCAGCCCACACCGGAGTCTCCGGACCCTACACACCGGAGTCTCCGAAGGCCCATGTACCACTCTAGTCCGTTCCAAACCCTAGTTTTATGCCCAAACTACCGTGTTCTAGTGGCTGGCCTATAAATAGAGCCACCACCCCTTATTGTATCTCTTAGGCATAGATGGTAGACTAAAGGCAACCTCCTTTGTGGAATCTTTAGTTTTGACTCATCCCCTTCACCAAGAGGGGACCGACTATCGTCACCAACCTCGTTGGAGTTTGCATCGCGCCTCCCTCGTTGTACAAGGCCTACATTTGCGAGTGCGTGAGCGTAGTTGTCAAGACCCTCTCCAAGGTGTTCTTCCCTCTCCGTTTGGGATTGAGGGAGCACGTTGACTGATCTTTCCTTACGAGGATTCTATCGGACGGTGGCCGCCAGCGGGAGCAATTGGCCTTGTATCGTGAGTTTTGTGTGTGTTCATCGTGTTCTTCGCGATGTGTGTGTTCGCTTACGCTACCTTCTTCCTTTCCCCTCGCTTTCCCATCGATTTGACCACGAGATTTGTGAAGATCGGGCCACCCTTGAGGTTACCCCTTATCATTTACCCTGGCTCATCCCCAACCTCGACTGAACCCACCTACCAGCCGCCGCCGTCAGCGCCCCTCCTCTCTCCGACCGCCATAGCCGCCTCCAGGAGCTCCTCCCCTCGCTCTCTCCGCGCCATCCTCGTTTCCCCTACACCTCCACTCAGAGCCGCTATCGTGCGCCTCCTCGTTCCTGAGCGTCGGCAGGGACCCCGTCTCCCTTCGCCAACCTCTGTCGCCATGGTGCCGTCGCCACGAGTATCTCACCTCTACCTGCCCCAGCACACCGCCATCTCTGCCTCTGTGTGCATGCCGCCTTGCCAAGCACGCCTCCAATCGCGTCGGCCTCTCTCCGTCTCCAGTCCCGCCAGCCTAAGACAAAATCAGGTTTCTTAAGTTGAATGCTAATTTCAGTAACCATGTGTATTTTATTTTACTCTGTTGATTCAGACCAGCAGCTTCTCCACAATACTCCGTTGTAGTATGAACGCGGATTTTCTACCACGGTGACTACTTCCGCATGTGGTCGGGATCGTTGGATATGGAGAGCACATTGCATCTCTGATCGCGATGCAACGACGACAGTGTTCAATATCTTGACGGTGACTGTCATTCCGTTCACGCGCCATCATCGTGGGTTGGTTGGTTTTCATGTAGCCCGGGTGGGTCACCGTATCCGCTAGCCATTTTTTACGGTGCTCGATACTATTATCACTCAAATCTCAGTAGTGGTTACAATAGGGGATCAGATCATCCGAATACCAGGAATTCGGGTTGAGGTGAAGAAGAACAGCAAGAGGTGAGATTCAGAGGAAGTGTTCGCTGTTTCCTTCGATACCTTCTCCTCCACACACACCCTCCCTTCTTATCGAGTTACGTCGTCCAGTCTAGGCCTGCATAGCAAGTGGATGGCACCTGGCCACACCTGGGCTGGGCCTTGGTTCAGGCCCATATCGCTTGCCTTCTCGTCCTCCGTTGTGGGCTGCTCCTCATCCAGGTCTTCTAGCGCCTCACATGTTGTTGTCGCTAGCATCTCCAGGTTTGTAACATCCCCCTTTTCTTCACCAGCGGCTTGCCCCCAAGCCAGAGTTAAAGGAATTTTTTCCTTTATCGCTTGCTCGTCTGCCCAGGTAGCCAGCTCCGCACACATTCCTACCCACTGGATCAACCCTTGGTTAGTTGGAAGATTGTTTTTCATATAGCTTCGCTGCTCCAAGACCTTTACTGGAAAACAAGGTTCCTCTGTCATATCAAGTAGCTCTTTCTGCACTGGCGTATCCTCCTTCAGTGCTTTCTTCAATTGGGATAAATGAACCACTGGATGAATTTTAGATCGCTCAGGCAGATCGAGTTTGTAAGCCATTTGACCCACTCTCTTGGGAATCGGATAAGGTCCATAGTGACGAGGTTTAATCTCGTCAATGCCCATTGTTATGGACTTGGGTTTTGGAGAAGATGGGGATGCTGGAGATCGTGGCACGGTTGACAGACAAGCAACCAGGGGACACGAGATTTACCCAGGTTCAGACCCCCGGAGGGAAAACCCTACTCCTGCTTGTCTGCTCTTTGATTACGGCAGAACCGAAGGTTACAGGGTGCGCAGATTCGATCTGGCGTGGATGCGTGTGCGAAAGTATGAGTCTGGTTGAGGTGAGTTGTGTACGTGTCCTTCTCGTTGGCCCCTCCTAGCCTTTATATATGGGAAGGCTAGGTCTCAGGTACCGATACGAGTAGGTTACAAGTTGTATTCAAACTCTAGTCTTTCTCTCCAAGGATCCGAAGGCGTCATGGGCCTTGGCCACCCGAAAATCTTCATGGGCCAGCGTATGTCTGCCGTGGGCCTTTCTTGGGCTGGACCAGGTATGCTGAAGTCACGTACCCGTAGGGTATAACCATGTCAGTAGCCCCCGAGTGATCAGGCGAATCGTAGATTCGGCTGAGGACTCTTCCATTTTTCGGGTGCAACTATGTTTTAATAGTATATGATCGTAGGGATTGTTGATGCGTGTGCCTGACTCACCCGACGGATCAGGGTCGATTAAGCATCTTAGGACGAAACGACACGATCTTCTTGAGTTCGGGTCCCTCAACGGACTGGAACATATCTTTGGCGTAATTCGACTCGGGCAGCGGAGGACTTACAGAGTGGAATTCCGGTGATTTTAATTGGTGTACCCAAGCGTCCGTCGGGATTTTTCATCGCACTGCTTGGCAGTTCATACTAGCGAGCGCAATCGGTGCGTTGCGGGCCATGAGATGATATCTGTAGGTCTTATCTTTGCGTCGCAGACGCAGCATCCGAATGTTTATCACCGCGGAGGTGTTTCGGGTGGCCAAGGGGGATGTTACTCACTTAGCATTTAATTGGGGCAGAGTTGCCAAAAAGTTTTGCGTGCTGATCCGAAAGATCGCAGTCGAAGATTTCATAGGGTGCGCGACCGGTATCCTATGGGAGTAACCCCAAGTGTACATCGAGTCGTAGACTCGAACAGAGACTTTAGTTCAAGCATTGTTTCAATCATTAGGTCCGCAGGACTCGAAAATTTTCGGATGCTTAAATCCATCCTCCCTATGGGAGTAGCCCCCGAGTCCGTAGTGGAGTCGCAGACTCGACGTCGGACTCGAAGAATTGTTCCATGGCGTAGTTCATTGGCGTGCCACTCGAAGATCTTTTGTGTGCGTGACCAACGCTCCAGTTTGGAGTAGCCCCCGAGTGTCTGGCGGAGTCGTAGACTCGGGCAGAGACTCGAGTCTTGTATTGTGCAGTTATAGTCGACAATCTCGTGAGCGTACCGTTGACCCGGAAGTACATCGGGTCAGCGTCGTGCCTGTGTAGCATCAAGTGATACAACCATCCGAGGAGGGTTTCGACTCGGGCTTTGAGTTTATGGCGTAGCCAGTTGTTTTGTCGACTCCTGTTGGAGGACCCGATAGAATAGCTCGACGTAGGACTCAGAGAAATAATTTTGTCCTCATTTGTGCATCGGTGCGGCCAGCGCTCGATAGGAGTAGCCCCAAGTATTTAGTCGAATCGTAGATTCGGTGAGTACTGGCTGTGGAGCAGTGGTGCTACTATAGCTTTTGATGACGTCGGTGCTTACGATCGATAACCTCTGCGCTACGCTTTAGATGACTTATTCGGACGAAGCATGGGTCCCACTTGCTGATTTTGAATTGACCGGTCACGCGCGGCGTGGAGATGATTACGGGGTCTCCTCGATTTCCGCATGTAGTGGACGGCGTGGTAACGACGGTTCGTTTTGGTGCTGACACGTGTACGGCCAGATCTACCGTTGGCGTTAGGTCTTCTCGATGGACGGCCAGCACGCGTCGTCTTCGCTGTTATAATTCTTGGTGAAATCGTGGTTTGTTTTTCACCGCAGCAGTTCATCTATTCACTGCTTCCTCGTTCTTGAGTTATTCTTGCTGCGCGCTGAGAGTTTTCTCCACATTTCCTTTGTCGTTCTTCGTTGGTAACGCCACCACCGCCGTAGCGCCATGGGGAAAAAGAAGTCCTCATCTGCAGTTGGGACCAGCGCCGCCGGAGGCAAGAAGGGCACCGCCATTTCGCGTCACCGACGGTGGTGGCGGCGATCGAACGCGGAGAGCGATCTCCGCAAGCTGCGCGGCGAGCTCGATCCCGCAAGACACGACGGCCGTGAGACTTCCCGGCAATGAGGTAATCCCCCGTCCCCCATCTGGGTATCGGGTTGTGTTTGTTGCCTTCGTGATTCGCGGGTTTTCTTTTCCGGTCCATGACTTCCTTCGTGGACTGCTCTTTTTCTATGGGGTTCAACTCCATCATCTGTCTCCCAACTCCCTTCTTCACATTGCGTGTTTTATCACGCTGCAGTGTTGGCTTGGCATTGAGCACTTTGGCCTCTTCCGGAAGCTTTATTCCGTGAAGAGGCAGTCTGGTTCGGATGGTGTGTATCCCATTGGGGGTTTCATCATCTCCCTCAGTCCCAATGTGCAATTCTTTTCCTTTTCCATGTTCGAATCTGTCCAGTACTGGCGGAGGAAGTGGTTTTACATTCGTGACTCCGTACTGCCTGGGCAAGATTTTGGTCTCGTTCCTTTTGACCCCTCCCAGTTGATTGAGAAGAAAATATCCTGGAAAAACCAAATCTTGGATGGTGAGGAGGCGGAGGTAGAGGCCAGATCGTCGGTGGAGGATCTCCAATTGATTCTCGAGAAGGAGGTGAACGGTGTCGACATCATCCGGACGTTTCTTGGCGTCGGTGCAGCCTCTCCAAGCGAGGGCGCATCCGATGTTTCTTTACTCTGGGCGTCGTGATCCGACGAGGGTTTCGAGTGAGAAAATCTCCGAGGTGGAACTTGACAAGGATCTTCGCGCGCTGTTGAAGTTCAAGGCCGACGAAGAAATCCCGGGGAAGTCGCTGACTCCTCCCTTTTCTTCGACGTTGGTCGTACCGAAGGTGTAGATTTGCGCACGTAGTGCTCCCCTTTTTTGTTGGGTGTTTATTTGTGTCCTTTGTTTGCTAACAAAGTTTCTTCTCATCTTGTAGAACTTCAAAGTGCCGGGCATGGCACCACCATTGCCCGAAAGGTATCCGAATGCCCCGGATAATGAAGTGGTGGATTCCGTGTCCGAGCTACCGTCAGCGCGATCCCCAGTGGAGGATGCCGACGAATCGAGTGAGGACCATTCGCGCAAGCGATCACGGAGCTCGGCGAGTCTTCGGATGCTTCAACTCCTCCGACTCCCGAAATCCCTGGGCCTTGGCGTCATGATGATGTTCATGGGGTTCTTCCTCTCCCTTCCGCCATTCCTGTGCGGGCTGTTGCTCCGCACCCGCCAGCAAAGCGGAAGAAGGAAGAGAAAAAGGAGGAGAAGAAGGAAGAAAAGAAGGAGGAGAAGAGGGCCCGAAGGGCTTCTCCTATCTTCGACCTGAGCGCGTTGGTCTCGTAAGTTTTCTTGTTGCCACTATTGTCCTTTTCTTTTTATGATGTTTGCACCTGTGTTGATTGGCCGTGTCATGCGGGCAATCCTCCCGGACTCCAGTGATGGTGCGGGGAGATGATGGGGAGTCGAACATTGCATCGCCTCCTCCTCGGGCGGTGGCGACTTGGTGATGCTGCGCCGTTCCTCTGTGCGGAGAGGCTGGTGGTTGCACCTCAGAATTTTCAGCGGGCTGAGTTCGCCGAGCACGTAAGTTTTCCTGCTTGATGTTACGGGGAGCCCCAGTGTCTTCGTATGCTGATGTTGTTTATGCTTCTTTGTGTTGGGCGAGCCGCCAAGTCCTCTCTTACTACTATTGCTGTTGCTGCGATCTTTTGTCCAAGAGGCCAAGCGGCTGGTGGAGGAACGCCTCGTCATTGCCGAGAAATAAATCGGCAGCTTCAAGGTATCCGTCGCCTTGTAGTACTTCTCTTGCTTATCCTGGTCCTGTTCTTTGACGCTTGCTTGTTGTAAATGCAGAGGAGCATAACGACTCTCTCCGTGAGGTCGATGCTCAAGAAGAGCCTTGGCATCGGAGAAGGTCGAAGCGCTTGCCGTGAATGGCGAGAGGCGCTTTGAGCCGAAGGCAGTCTGAAGGCCGCAGATCGAGAGCAGCTGGCCACCGTTGCTTTCGTGAAAAAGGGTGGCGAGAAGCTCATGGCTCTTGCCAAGGCTATTTCGGGTGAGCTTTTGTACTTGCTTCTTTTTCGGATCTTCTTCTATGTTGCCTTTCTTCATGTTTTCTTCTTTTTGTCTCAGATGCCGCAGTATCGAGTTCGACCATGATGCTCGAGCACGGAGTGCTCTAGATGATGCCATGTAGCGGTCGAAGACCGCTGCCACCGTCGTCAAATCCTCGCCAAGGCGAAGAGGTCCTGGTCGCTTCTACCAGAGCTCTTCCCAAGGCGCTTCCCTTGAAGACGTGGATGCCCTGGCAGAGGCTCTGTCAGCCGAAGCGCCTGCAGCGTACAAGCGCAAGCAGAAGGGGATCGGCGCGTCCGTCGGGCTGGCGATGGCCATGGCGGCTGGTGCAGAGCTGGACCTGCCCCAGATTACTTCACGGATGCCGGCCTGCAGATGGATCCGAGGTAGCCTTCGCGCCTACTCCGCTCGCTGCAGACGATATGGGCCCAAGCTCATTGACTTGTTGTCCGAGTACGCATTGCGTAGGCGAGGCCAAAGCTAGGCACCGTTCGAGGCGACTTCGGTGTCCTCCGCCTTAGGCATAGTAGGCGTAGGGTAGTTTGTAGTCTATTTTTGTTGTAAATATCTTTTGTAGTATCATCCTTGTGCCACGTGGTAGCCTTATATACTTTAATGAATTCCTCAAGGTTGTGCTCTATCCTTGGCTGAATGTCTATGTGCCTTCTTTTTACTGCTATAGGTTCCTTGGTCTTGACCAGTTGACACTTCATCCGCAAGCCCTTGCGACCATCGTTGGATGATTCCTCGCAGCTATGCTTTTCTTGAGATCGCGTCGCAGCTTGGAAGAGAGATTTGCTTGGGTTCTGTGATCGTGACGCGTTTGAAATCCAAAGCGGACCGCAGTGCGGCGAGAGGAGTATTTGATGGCGGAGCTAGGTCACCGTCCGAGCAGTGCAATGTAAGTTGATCCTTCTTTCGGGCAGTATCTCGGTTCTTGGGTGAGCCCGCTGGCCTTACTCTTGTTTTGTGTGATTGTCGCGGTGCGAATCTTGCTCGAGGAAGAAAAGGGCGTATTGCTGTTGAGTCAATTGCTTGACTCAACAGGACATGGAGGCCGCGGCTTCTTCGGATGGATCGTGATCGCGCCATAGTTCCGGCGACGGTGCGGATCGTGTCTACCAGGTTTCGCGGTGCTCCTCCGGTGCGATATCGCTTTCCTCGGTGTTGCATGTCATGTTTCCGTTGGATGCCGTGCCAGCGACCCTTGCAGTCTTCGGCGAAGTTTGGTGCCGGCAATGTTAAGGAGCTGGTGCGCAGCGGCTTCGTAGGGTGAAGGCTGCCTTGTCTCTTGTGAGGGTGCACCGCTGATGTAGATTTGGCTTGTGGCATGGGCCACCTCCTCGACCAGATGGTGGCGAATGGAATATGCGTCCGCATTACACTGTAAGCAAGATGCGAACAGATTGTAGATTTGTTTGAGCAGCGTGCTCAGGTCATTCTTCAGAATAAGTAGGACCTGAAAATAAACAGATAGATGTAAAATTTGTATATTGCGGCTGGGCGTGTATGTGCCCTTTGTTGTAAAGGTTTGCCTGTTGGCGAGCACGCAGTGCTTTGATTTAGTTCGTGCCCTTTTCATTTGCCTGACGTGGTCAGCTACTCAGGTGTACACGGTTTGTCCTCAGTTGATGAAATCGTGAGGTGGGGGGAGCCCCCGAGTGCGTATGTAGCATGTAGTAAAGTTGCAGAAAATAGTCAACCGAGGGTTGGGGGCGAGGTACTTAGCTTTATTTATATCGTAATGGAGGAGGTACATGATTCGGCTGAGTAGCCCTGGCTGTAAGCCTTGTCGAAAGTAAAAAGGGGGTACGTTGCTATGGGTAGAATCGTCGCAGGTGCGAGATGTTCCATGGGTTGGAGTATGCGACTCCAGACTCCACGTGCTTGAGGCGATAGGCGCCACCTGGGATGACCTCGGTGATGGCATAGGGTCCTTCCCATGGTGACTCGAGTTTATTCAGTCGCTTTTGCTTAAGTCATGAAGACGAGGTCTCCTTCGACGAAGGACCTTGGGCGTGCGGCGGCTGTGGTAGTTGGAGACTTTCTTTGGTACACGCTGATCTAGCTGCTGCTATATCCGTGCTTCGTCGAGTGTGTCGACGGCATCTTCGAGTGCAGCCGTGGATTCGCTTCACTTAATGGCGACGACTTCGTGGAGCTGGTGGCGTGCCGGTGGTAACGGCCTCGACTCCGTGCACCATGAAGAACGGTGTGTGGCGGTGGAGCTGTTTGGCGTGTCGTAAGCTCCACAGGGCAGAACGGTAGCTCTTCGTCCAAATTCGCTTTGTGCTCGAGTGAGCTCATGAGGCGCTTCTTGATGCGGCGCCCGATTAGGCGTTGGCCTTTTCCACTTGCCCGTTTGTTTGCGGGTGTGCCTTGAGGCATACGTGATGTTGATCCGAGGCCTTCGCAGGTCCCGGAATTCTTCGGAGATGAAGTTCGATCCGTTGTCGGTGATGATCTTTGCGACGCCAAAACCTATAGACAATGGATTTGAAGAATTTGGCGGTTTGCCCTTACGGTTGGTGGCATGGCTTCGATCCACTTGGTGAATTTGTCGATTGCGACCGGGAGGAAGACGTGTCCTCCCGAGGATTTTGGCGGTTTGCCGATCATGTCAAGGCCCCATTGGGCAAAAGGCGAGCTATGGGTATGGGTCGAGTTCGGACCAGTGCGGCGGTTTGTCGGCGAACCGTTGGCACCCGTTGCATCTTCGGACGATGTCTTTGGCGTCGCTCATGGCCGTTGGCGATAGAATCCTGCTCGCGAGCTTTGGCGACGAGGGCGGCTACTGCGTGGTGGCGCAGATGCCCTCGTGGATATCTTGCGATGGCCTTGCCATCATTGATGGTGACGCACCGTTGTAGTACGCCTGTAATCTGCGTTTGTACAGCTCGCCGTTGATGATGGTGAAGGCTTTTCGACGAGATACGCCACGGGCATCGGTCGGGCTGTCTGGTAATTCTCCGTTTATCGAGAACGGAGGTATGGGCGTGTCAAGTTTAAACCGCCATGACCTACATCAGGTTGACCATGGCAACTTCGGTATCCAACTTCGGGTCCTTCATGACCTTGGTGGCGTAGCCCCAGTGTTACGCTTCTTGGGTGATCCCTTGGGAATTTCCGCTTGATGGATGGCACGCAGATCTGTTCGAGAACACACCTGGTGGTACCTTTGCACAAGTGGAGCCGATGTTGGCGAGTCTATCGGCCTCCTCGTTGCTCTCTCTTCAACGTGCGAAGTTCGCAGCCGTGAATTATCCTTCGAGTGCGTTGTATAGCGCGATGCGGGATCATGTTTTCGGCGTGTCGTCGCACTCATTCATCGTCTGGCAGACGACAAGGTTGGAGTCACCGTAGATGACCAGCGCGTTGCGCCACATATTTTGCCATCTTCATGCCATGGATGAGGGCTTCGTATTGACCTCGTTGTTGGAGGCTCGAATTTCATCCGAAGACGTACTTCATCTTGTCACCTTGCGGGGAGGTCGGTATGACTCCTGCCCTGCTCCGGCTTCGCGTTTGGAGCCGTCAAAATGCATTGTCCAGGACTGCGACATGTCTGGGGTGTCAGGCAGCTGCAGCTCCATCCAGTGTACCAGGAAGTCCGGAAGGACTTGAGATTTGATTGCGTGTCGCTTCTCGTAGATAATGTCCAGGGGAGATAGTTCAATGCCCCACAGGGCCACGCTACTGTGGCCTCTGGTTATTCGGATCTTTGTTTAGGGGTGCCTCGTTGACCATCACCGATGCTCCCGGAAGTAGTGGCTCGTCGTCGAGCCGTCATGAACACGCCGTGCCGACCACAGTAGTGCGGTACGCTGTTTTGTTGGAGTGAGAACCTCGAGGTAGTAAATTGGGCATTGTACCCGTGGGTCTTGCCTTCTTCGGGTCGTTCGACCACGAGTCTTGTCTTGACCACGGTGTGTGGCTGCTATGTACAACAACAAGGGCTCGCGCTCTTTGGCGTGACCAAAGCTGGCGAGGTGGAGAGGAGCCGCAGAGGCTTTCGAATCGTCGTTGGCCTCGGTGTCCACTCGAACTTATGCGCCTTGCGCGTAAAATGGTAGGGCCTTCGCCCATGCGGTGATGAACACCTTAGTGCCGCTACTCGCCTGCGACTGCTGAAACGCCCTTGAGGTTTTCGGCTTCTCCATTGTCATGATAGCTTTGATTTTCTTGGGTTCGCTTTGATCCCTCGTTGAGAGATGAAGTACCGAGCGGTGACCGAGGGGCCTTGAAGCGACTTTTCTGGATTGAGCTTGATCCTGTGGCGATCAAGGTTGTCGAACGTCTCGCGAGAGATCGTCGATAAGTGTTCTTGCCTCCTTGGTTTTATGACTATGTCGACATAGACTTGGACGTTGCGACCGATCTGGTCCTTGAGGCAGGCCTGCATGCATCGCTGGTACATGGCACCCGCATTCTTTAGCCCGAAGGGCATTGTGTTGTAGCAGTATACTCCGAACGGTGTGATGAACGCCGTTTTCTCTTGATCTTCGACCTTGAGTCGAATCTGGTTATAGCCTGAGTAGGCATCGAGGAAGGAGAGTTTCTCGCAACCTGCAGTCGAATCGATGATCTGGTTGATCCGAGGAAGAGGGAAGTGGTCCTTAGGGTAGTGTTTATTTAGTGGCGTGAAGTCCACGCACATCCGCAGGATGTCCGTGTCCTTCTTCGGGACCATCACCGTGTTTGCCAGCCACTCGCTTTCCTTGATTTCCCGGATGAAGTCTGCTGCGAGTAATCTGTTGATCTCCTTGCCGATAGCTTCGGCTCGTGGCTCCGACAGTCTTCGGATGGACTGCTTGACTGGCTTGGTGTCTGGGAGGACATTGAGTGCGTGCTCGGCGAATTCCACAGGAACTCTGGCATGTCCAGGACACCGGTAATTTCCAGCTCACGGAGGAATTGACGGCGCACCTTCTATCTGATGTTGAGGTTGTTGGCGATCAGCCGTCTTGGAGGCATCCGTTGGATGGACCACTTTCTTGGTGTTGATGGTGGAGTCGAAAGACATGTCGGTGCGTTACGCTTGGTAGGGGGTAGCCATTGTCTGTCACCTCATGAGCCTTACAAGCTCTTCTTGCATGCCGAAAAGGGAGATTTTTGAAATCCTGTCGCATTGGTCCGATCGGGTGAAGCTCCATGGACTGATGACGCCTTGGTCTGGCATCTTGAGTAGTAGGTATGCGTGGTGTGGGAATGACCGGGAACCTTGCGAATGCTACGTCGAGATGGCATGGTATTGCGACGGCCGATCCACCACTTAATTCTAGGCACTCCGAAAGTTGTCCGGCTTCGAAGATGACGTCGAGCCCTATTTTGCCCAGGGAGATGCCTTCCACGGACAATGCCGTGGAATGTTGTGTCCGATTGTTCCAGTTGCATTGCGGGATCCGCATAGCTGCTAGAGTGCTTGAATATTAGGTTGATGCCTGCCGCCGTCCATGAAGACGCGACTCATCTCGAAGCCTCCGATCTGCGCCTCCGGCACCAGGCGGCATGACTGGCGAGGATCTGCAAGGTGATCTCAGGAAGTGAATGTGATGCGGGACTCCGATCCTGAGGTACTCGAGGATTGCGGCGAGTTGCCACGGCCACGTTGATTTGTCGGGTGATTTTCTTCTGCGCCCTGTTGGTGGGGCGTCCCTTATGGATCATATTTAGCGTTCCCTATGGTGGGGGTATCGACCCGGCGTTGTTTTCTTGCGCGGTTGGTTGATTTGGGCCTCAATAGGCGGTGGAGGAGCTCCGTGTGCTATTTCACTGGCGCGGTGCGTTCCGAACGGGAATTGGAGCTTGTTGCCTCATCGCATCATGCCTTCGCTGAGTTTACGGAACTTCATGGCGGTCCTTGAGCATGTGGCTAGCTTTCTTTTTGCCATCTTGTTTGTCGATGTAGAAGTGGATGGTGCATGGACCGAAAGTTTGTCGAATCTGAGGGTCCGTTGTCGATGTGGCGTTGCCTTGATGCGTTGGTCGTCGTTGTCGCGGAAGTTTCCTGCGGTATCCTCATTGTTGCGGCTGTTATTGTCGTTCTGGCGGTCGGCGTAATGGCTGCGACCATGTCGGGTCCGTCGCGGTCCTCGTGAACGCGATCTCCTCTTCTGCGGCGTTCGCGTCTTGGCCGTAGTCGTCCTCTTCATCGATTGCGCCGCTGGATGCAATCTTCGCCGTCTAAGCTGTTGGCGATTTCCATGAGGTGGTCGAGTGTCTTGGGCTTTACGCCCAAGTTCCTCCTTGAAGTCTGGGCGCTTGGCGCGTCCACGAAGGCATCGATGGCCCTTTCTTCGGAGATGTGTCTGCGGAGTTCTTGGTTGTAGACCAGCGTAGTATGTCTGGCGAATAGATTCACCGTTCTCGAGTGCAAGCTCGCAACTCTTCGATTGGCGGGCCTCTTGCTGGTGCCTTTGAAATTTCGGATGAAGCTATAAGCGAGCTCCTCCAGCTTCGGATGGATCGATGATAGGCTGCTAAGCGGACCAGCGCCGCGCTTTGTCGGTGAAGGCATTGCATGGCGGTTTCTTTGTTGCCTCCGTGAAGCTTGACGGATGACAGATGGTCACTGAGCCAGGACTTTGGATCTTGTGTGCCGTTGAATTTCGGAGTATCCGAAGGAAGCTTGAAGTTGCGTGGCATCAGTGTTCGCCGGATGGATCTGCTGAAGCATCGAGCCCCGCAGAGTTCTCCTTCGTCTTCATCCATCTTAGATTCAGACGAGCATGCGCGTTTAGAGCGTGCTTTGTCGATCTTGCGTTGTGTAAGCTTGTCTCTGGCGTCGTAGTCGTGTTTATGGCGGTGCGAGATCTTCTTCCTTCGAGGAAGATCGTGTTCCTCTTCGTCTTTGGATGAGGGAGTGGGGCTCCGGTCGCGCCTAGCCGGAGCTTTCTTCTTCAGCTCAGTAGGGGCGTCTTCGTGGAGAGCAGCTCCGATTAGTCCTAGTCCGGTGAGTGCTGACCTATGCATGGCCCTTTTCGGGTCCCCCTCCGGAGGTGGGTGAGCCGCGAGATACGCAGTGGCTGCCATGATCGCAGCTTGTGGTGTCTTCGGGGTGATGTTGCCGTCAGCGTCCATATCCATGAACGATGTGTGGAGAGTTCGGGTCACGTCACGCCGCTCCTTCAGGTCCATGTTTTCCACCCGAGGGCGGTGCTTGTTTCCCTGGTTTCTGTTTGTGCTAGAGCCGGGCCCCATGGCGGAGAGCGCAGCTCGTCGCGCAATGGACTCAGAGGCTGATCGCTTGCGTTTGTCGAGCGTCTCTTGCATCTTGACTTGCTTCTTGTGCTCCTCGATGAGGAGGTAGTGGTATGCCATCAGTAGGTCACGTGAGGAGTCCAGAGGTAGGACTATTTTGCTGCTGACGGCGGCGGCTTTCACCCATCCTTCTTTGCTAAGTTGGATGGGGTGGCCCTATTTTCCCGTTTTCGCCCGTTTCCACCGTTTTCGCCGTTTACATCCTGCGGGTTGGGGTAGGTCGGCGGGTTATGCGTTTCCTCGTCGGTATGGATGAATACGACGCACAGATAGCGCCTGCAGATTGGTTGGCTGCTGCCGCAACTTTCGGATCCGGAACCGTAGGTCCCTTCATCCGAAGGTGGATCGCACAGATCGGAGTTGCAGCTGCTGCTGCTGTAGAACTCATCTGTTGATGGTGACGTGCGTATCACGGGGTGTGGAGCCCATGAAGCGGGCCTGATTGATTGGCCACGGGCACCCGCTTCGAGGCGGAGGTGCCGGTTGTCCCACCCGAAGCGAAGCTCCCGAACAGAATTTCGATTCCGTCGCCTACGGGCTCGAAATCCTTCATGGTATCCGGCGAGTGGGCGGTGAAGTCGAAAGCGCCGAAGAGGAGGTGATTCTCCGTCGCCGCGGAGTTGTATATCGATCGGGTCGGAACCGTCACGACCGCACAATCAGCAGCCCCAATTCCCATAGACGACGCCAATTGACGAGGTTTAATCTCGTCAATGCCCATTGTTATGGACTTGGGTTTTGGAGAAGATGGGGATGCTGGAGATCGTGGCACGGTTAATAGACAAGCAACCAGGGGACACGAGATTTACCAGTTCAGGCCCGGAGAAAAACCCTACTCACGCTTGCGCTCTTTGATTACGGCGTGAAGAGGTTCTGAGGTCTTGTGATTCGATCTGGCGTGGATGCGTGTGTGAAAGTATGAGTCTGGTTGAGGTGAGTTGTGTACGTGTCCTTCTCGTTGGCCCCTCCTAGCCTTTATATATGGGGAGGCTAGGTCTCAGGTACCGATACGAGTAGGTTACAAGTTGTATTTGTTGGAATTATGCCCTAGAGGCAATAATAAATATGTTATTATTATAATTCTTGTTCATGATAAAGTTTATATTCCATGCTAGAATTGTATTAAGCGGAAACTTTAATACCTGTGTGGTTTGTGAACAACACCGTGTCCCTAGTACGCCTCTATGGACTAGCTCATTGATCAATGATGGTTAAGGTTTCCTAACCATAGACATGAGTTGTCAATTGATAATGAGATCATATCATTGGAGAATGATATGGTGGATAGACCCAAACTAAGCGAAGCAATTAGATCGTGTCATCGTGTTCGTCTTTGCGAAGTTTTTCTTATGTCAAATATTGTATTCCTTAGACCATGAGATAATACAACTCCCTGGTATCGGAAGAAAGCTTTTAGGTCATCAAACGTCATCCTATGAGAGGGTGATCATAAAGGTGTCTCTCGGTGTCGGAAAGTATCATTGGGTTGTATGTATCGAGATGGGATTTGTCCCTCAAGTCGGAGAGATATACTTGGGCCCACTCGTGTCGATATCAACACCGCTTGCAAGCATGTGGTTAAGGAGTTAATCACAAAGTGATATCGGATTACGGAGCAGTAAAGTACTAGCGTGAGCAGATTGAACTAGGTATGGCGATACCGACGATCGAATCTCGGGCAAGTAAAATATCGCGAGACGAAGGAATATATATATGGGATTGATTGAATCTGGCATCGTGGTTCATCCGATATGATCATCGATGAATGTGTGGGAGTCAATATGGGTGCGGACCCAGCTGTTGATTATTGATAGAAGATCATATGCGCATATTCTCGAACCCGCAGGTCACACATAACGTATCTCGGCGCTAGGATAGATTGGATAATTGGTTTATGAATTTTTGTTGGTCTCGGATGGGATCCGGACATCACGAGAGGTTCGGAATGGTCCGGAGAATAAGATTCATATAAGGCGGCAGTTTTTGGAGTTGAATTGTTAGGATTAATCGGTATTGTACCTAAGCTTCTAGAACCTTAGGAAGGGGCCAACGTGGTCCCACCTTAGGAGGCATGGGCCTATGAGGGAGTGTCCTGGCGCATTGGGCCAGGCACAAGGCCCCATAGGGCCCAGCCGATCCTAGATAAGTTTAAATCGTTTAAACTAGAGATAAGATAGGGTTTCTAGAAGGAGAGTTTAAATCATTTAAACTAGAGATAGGCTTGGAGGATGGGCAGGGCTGGCGCACCCCTCTATATATATAGGGCTGGTCGCCTCCCCTAACCTACATCTCCTCCAAGCCCTAGTAGCCCTCTTGCCCTTCTCTCTCTCTCCATTGTTTGCAGCGAAGCCCCTCTTGAAATTCTCCACCAAATACACCACGCCGTCGTGTTGTAGATCCAATCCATCTCTCCACCATACTTGCTGGTCCAAGGAAGGAGGAGACGTCGAGGTGCTGCACGTGTGCATCTCACGGAGGCACCGCCACTTGTGGTGCTAGATCGAATCGGATCGCGAGGAGGAGAAGCGAGTATGACTACATCACCCACGTTCCGACGAACGTTCCGCTGTGCGAATCTTCAAGGGTATGAAGATCTAATCCAATCTCTCTCGTTGTTTGCATCTCCTAGATTAGATCTTGGCTTTCCCTCTTAAGCTTGTAGAAAATTTTGATTTACTATGCTGCGAAACCCTTCAGTGGTATCAGAGCTAGATCTATGCGTAGATGTGTTTCACGAGTAGAACACAACATGGTTGTTGCGGGCGTTGATGTTTTCTGTGATATGGTATGGCCCAAGATGTGATGTGTATAATGTATGCGATGATCATGTTTTGTAATGTTTCATGACTTGCATGTCGATGAGTACACAATCGGCAGGAGCCATATGGTTGTCTTTATAATTGTGTATGACCTGCGAGTCAACTTCTTATACGCCATGTAATAGCTTTACTTTATCGCTAAGTAGTTAGCAATAGTTGTAGTTGCTATTCGTGGTGGAGGCAATCATGGTGAAGTGATGGAGATCATGCCGGAACGCACAAGATGGAGATCATTGCGCGAAGATTGGCTATACCATGTCACATAAAGTTATATGCATGTGATGTTTATCCTTTAATGTATCTTATTATGCTTAGATCGCGACGGTAGCATTATAAGATGATTCCTCACTTAAAGATCAAGATAAAAACTGTGTTCTCCCCAAGTATGCACCGTTGCGAAAGTTAAATCGTGTCCAAGCATCACGTGATAATCGGGTGCTATAGACTCTCGCTCACATACAACGGGTGCAAGCCAGGTTTTACTGCGGAAATACTTGGGTCTAGCTTGGCGAGCCTAGCATGTACAGACATGGCCTCGGAACACAAGAACCGAAAGGTTAAGCATGAGTCATATGAATGATATGATCGACACTTCGTTGTCCACCATTGAAATCACATCTCTTCTCGTGAAGATCGGATTAGGTGTGGTGAATTTGGATCGTGTTCACTAAACAACTTGAGGGATGTTGAATTTAGTGGGAGTTTATCTAGTAATTTGATTAAGTTGAACTATTTATCATGAACATAGTCTAATTTGTACTTGCAAATCTTGTAGATCACATGGCTAAGTCAACTTCAACTTCAACGTTTTCTTTGAGAAAGAAAAGCTTAAGAACAATGGGTCTAACTTCACCAATTGGTTCCATGATCGAGAATCATTACATGCGGAGGACAAAGGACTATGTCCTTGAAAGCGTTAGGTAACCCCCTGCTGCGAAATTTGATGAGAAAGCTGTCTATCGGCGCAAAGATGATTATGGTGTGATTAAGAGCACCATGTTGTTTGCTATGGAACGGAACTTCAAAATCGTTTTGAAAACTATCCGGGCCCTTTGAGATTCTCGAAGAGTTGAAAACCATGTTTAGACTCAGGCCCGTTAAGAGATATGAGATCTCAGAAGTTCTTTAAGCGCAAGATGGAGGAAGGGAGTTAGTTAGTGAGCACGCCATTAAGATGTCGGCTACACTCAACGCCTTGTGAGCAACTAGATCGCAAGATTCGGAGGAGCTCAAGATTGACAGGGTTCTGCAATCACTCCCTCCCAGCTACAAAAGTTTTGTAGTGACTCATAATCAGATTGGTTCCATGGATACGATCACCGAGCTCTTCGCAAAGCTGAAGGCTGCGGAGGTGGACATCAAGAAGGATAATCATGTGTTGATGGTCACATAGTATCAAAATGACAACTTCTGATTTCCTCTCGTTACTACTGATTTATGGACATAAGGTTGCAGTTTCAAGTATACTCGTTCCCCAACATAAACTAGCGCTCTGTTCTATTCTTATCATCTTGATGTTTCATTCGCAGTTGGGCTCGCACTAGATTCTGATGGATGATGGCCTTCATCTGCTCTCTTTTCAGTAACCATTCTGTCTCATCTAGGACATCACTGGCCTCCAATTTGGCGATTTCCAGATGCACCGGTCCATCACCATACACCAGCTTAAAGGGAGACTTACCCAAAGTTGAGTGTTGACTCGAGTTATACCAGAATTCTGCCAATGCCAACCACTGCAACCATTTGCGAGGGCATCCATGAACGAAACATCTCAGATAGGCCTCCAAACATTGATTCACCCGTTCAGTTTGCCATCACTCTTAGGGTGATATGGTGTGCTGAAAGCTAGTGTTGTCCCAGTCACCTTATGCAGCTCCTTCCAAAACTGGCTAGTAAAAAATTTATCCCTGTCTGAAACAATGGACTTTGGCATTCGATGAAGCTTGAACACATTGTTCATGTAAGATGTGGCCACTGTACTTGCAGAAAAAGGATGGGCCAGAGGCACAAAGTGGACATACTTTGAGAATCTATCCACCACCACTAAGATAAGTTGTATCCATCAGACTTTGGAATACCTTCTACGTCGTCACCCAATTCGCCCTCACGGATCACCTCGACACCGCGCTCCCTCCAGTCAATGAGGAGTGGCTGCGGATGGACTCCATGGTCCTTCGATGGTTGTACAGCTCCATCACCCCCTACATTGACGACATAGTCATGGCCGCGGGCACCACCGCCTATGCCATCCTCACCGCCATCACCGCCCTCTTCCGCGACAACCAACAAGCTCGTGTGGGCTACCTCAGGCAGAAGTTCCGCAACATCACGCAAGAGGACAAGAGTGTCACCGCCTACTGCCTTGAGTAAAAGACGGCAGCTGATGCCCTTGCCGACGTAAACGCGACGGTCCCCGACGATGCCCTAGTGTGGAACACCATCAATGGTCTCAACAACCACTACAAGGATAGGACATCGGGAACCTTGCTCCTCGCCTACCGTCGTTCCCTTCCTTTCTTCGATTCCGCAACATGCTTCTTCTCTAGGAACTCAAGCACTCCTCGCAGTCAAGCTCATCCTCACCCACGGTCTTCTACACCGCCCCTCCGCATGACCCACAGCCACCCGGCTTCAAGCCTCCTGCGCCCAGCAAGCAGCGGCTCGGGTCACTCTGAGGCAAGAAGCAGCAGCCCGCCTCCCCCATCATCCCTAGTGTACAACACCCCTGGACCGGTGCCATCAACATGTACCCTATGATGGGTCACGACGGCCCCGACTCCGCTGCCGGCCTCCTTGGGCGTGGCCGTTCGCCCTGTCGTGTTGTCCTCCTGCCCAGGGCTACGAGGTTGTGCCCACTCTATCGATCGCGGCGCACACCTATATCGGCTACCCCAACTGTGATGCTCCCGCAACACCGACTTGGGACCCCTCTGCCCTCGTGAGCTACTTCAACACCAAGAGTCTACAAGCTCCCTCAGAGTGGATCATGTACACTTGAGCCTCCGCTCACATGTCTTCGGACGCTGGTAACCTCAATTCCCTTTCTTCTACTCCTCCTCACAAACATATTAGAGCAACTCCAACAGTCGCGCTAAAACCTGGCGCTGTAAAATAACCGCCGATATAGCGCGCGCGGCGATTTTCTCCCCTCCAACAGCCGCGCAAAAATCCGGCGCGCTCTAAAAAAAATTCGGCGTGCGTCAAATTGCCCACGCGCACGCACCAAATTTGGTGCCCGGCCGCGAGCGCGCGCTATCTCTCCCGCTCGCGCGCGAAGTCCCAACCGCCGCTGAAACTTCCCTCTGTGCCACGATATCTTCCTCGCTCGCGCGCACGCCGGCGACTTTCCAGCAATGGACCCGTCCAACTCGCCGCAGTATTTGGTCCCCGGCGGCGGCGGCGAACCCTAACCCTACCGCGGGCGCCGCCGCCGTGAGCTCCAGTGCTCGCCAGCTCTTCAACTTCGTGCCACCGCGCGCGACCACGACTACCGCCACCGCCGTGAGCTCCAGCGCTCGCCAGCTCTTCAACTTCATGCCGCCGTGCGCGACCACGACTACCGCCGCCACCAGCGCCGCTGCGCCTCCACCACCGAAAGGAAGGGCCAACTGCCAGCAAGCAGCGCGGCCGGCGGGCGGCAGCGACAAGCCGGTCAGCTGGTACTTCATCCCGCCTCCGCGCTCCGCGCCCAACCGTGCCAGCCCCCGTCCGAAAGACCAGAACCACCTCCACGGCCGCTGGCTCCCATGAGATTGCGCCAAGTGCTCGACACATTGACAACAAGGTAAAAAAACTCATCTTTTCAGTGTGGTAGATGCATGTGCCATGAATTCTAGCATTGCCATATTCATATGTGGTCATTTTACATTGTAGTGTTGACGATGAGACATTCATGGCACACATGGATGTTGGCTCATCTTTTGCCACCGAGCATGGAAATGGTGAAGAAGAAGATGAGTATGTGGTGGATGAGCAAGGTGAAGGTTTGATTGAGCCGCTGGTTGGTAGGATGGTCAACTACACCGCCGAGGAGGATAGGTTGCTATGCCGAGCATGGTTGGCGGTTGCCATGGACCCGGTGGTTGGCACCGATCAATCAAGAGGCACCTATTGGGAGAGGATGAATGAGTTCTTCGATGCACGCAACACAAGTGGCAATAGCGCACTGATCGTTCTCTTCGGTCCCGGTGGTCGATCATAAACACCGATTGTCAAAAATGGGCAAGTGCTTTGGTGGGTGTCGACGTAATCAATCCAAGTGACACGACTTTGGATGATGGGGTAAGTTGTTCATTGGGTGATCCATCTCATGTTTATGCGCATATGTTTGTTCATATCCGTGACTCATTCTTGTCTTATGTTCACCATGTAGAACACCATTGCCCAAAATTTGTTCAAGGATCAAGGGAGGAAAGACAAGAAGGGGAAGAAGATTCCCGGCAAGTCATTTGTGCTCCACCATTGCTTTGACGAGCTGTCGAACGAGAAGTGGAAAAACCATAATGAGTTGGATGTGCACAACTTAGGGATGAATGCCACTGAAGCAAAAGCTACCACAATCATAGATGATGATGCATCAAGTGATGATAACAAGAAGAGAAGCTCCACTCCACTCCTCACTCCCAAGGAGAAGAATCACAAGATGGAAGTGGCAATGGCAATGGCAATTGCTATGATGATGTTGACAAATGATGTGTCAACATGTGAAATTAGTGTTGAACTTGGTTGTGTGAAATTATTATTTTCATTTGAACTATGTCCATAATTTGTGTTGAACTTGTTTGTGTAAGACAAGCATTTGATGATTGTTGAGAGTCGTTTGTTGTTCTATTTATTTTGTTTTGTTTGATCTTGTTGATGCATTGTGAAGTTTGAGATAGCTGTTATGCCAGCCTTGTACTGCATTTTAGCGCGTCTGGTGGAGGGGCATATTTCGCTCTATTTTAGCGCGCGAGGTTTAGCGCCTCCGACGGAGGAGAAACAGGCGCCGCACGCTAAACAAAATGGCGCGTGCTGGAAAGCAATTTTACAGCGTCGGGTTTTAGCGCGGCTGTTGGAGTTGCTCTTATGGTTGGAGATGGTTCCTCTATTCATGTCTCTCGCTCTAGACATACATCTCTCCCTATGTCATCTCGTCGTCTTACTCTTCGTGATGTCCTTGTCACTCCACACATAGCCAAAAAACTGATTTTGTTTGTCAATTCACTCGTGACAACTTATGTTCTGTTGAATTTGACCCTTAGGGTTTTACTGTGAAGGATCCTAGGACATGAGCCCTGATTCTCAGGTGCAGTAGCTCGGGTGACCTCTACCTGACCACCTCCTTGCCACACGCCCTCACCGTCGTCGCTGCCAACTCCACCCTTTGGCACTGGCGTTTGGGTCATCCTAGTCTCGACGCTTTTCGTCGCGTCGCTTCATCATCGTCGATCCGCATAAATTAAGTGCTCAAGGATCCTAGTTTATTATGCCATGTGTGTTAACTCGGATGTCATGTTCGTTTACCTTTTTCTACCTCTACCGCATGCACTCATCGTCCTTTGAATTAATTCATTATGATTTGTGGACTTCCCCTGCCGAGAGCATTTCTCGTTACAAGTATTTTCTTGTCATTCTAGACAATTTCACTCATTATTTATGGATGTATCCGCTCCGCTTAAAATCCGAGGCTTTCTCTATTCTGTGTAACTTTCATGCTTACGTCGCTACTCAATTTTCTCTCTCGCTTCAAACTATAAAGTGCGATAACCGCGCTTTCCAGGATCTCTCTGTTCAACATGAATTTCTCCTGCGCTTTTCATGTCCCCACACTTCCCCACAGAATAGTAAAGCGAAACACATAATTTGCGCTCTTAACGATATAGTACGCGACATAGTATGTACGTTCTCATTCCAAGCTAGCATGCCTTCCAAATTTTGGGCCAAAGCTTTACATACATCCACCTACCTCCTAAACAGACTTACCCACCAAAGCTCTCGTCGCCCAATGTCCTTTTTTCGCCCTTTTTCCAAACCACCCGACTACACCCTTCTAGCATATTCGATTGTTTGTGATCCTAATCTCTCCGCCACCATGTCTCACAAACTGTCGCATCACTCTACATCATGCGTGTTTCTAGGCTATCCTTCTAATCATCGTGGCTACTTCTAATCATCGTGGCTACTGTTTCATGGACCTTGAGTCTCGTCATATCATTATATCTTAGCATGTGGTTTTTTGACGAAACTCGGTTCCTTTTTGCACCAATTTTTTCTGCAACTAACTTGTAGCAGCCGCACCAGTCCCAGCCACCCCTCGACGTTGATTTGACCGACGAGCTGCCCTCGGTCCCTGTGTCCCATGCACACTGAACTGTGTTTGCCTCCTAAACCGTGCACCACGTCCACACCGGTGTCCCCCGAGTAGGCTGCCTCCATGCCGTCCTCTACGGCCCACTCGCCCGCCTCCTCGGCCTGGCGCACGCAGACCCACTCGGCGCCCAGCTCGGCCTCGTCCGCTTCAACTGCATTGCCTCCGGCCTCGCCAGGTCGCGTCCCAGCTCCCAACGACGCTACCATCTCGAGCCCGTCGTCATAATGCTTGTCGACGCGCTCGTCATCGCCTGCTCCTGCTGCCCCCGACCGACATATGGTCACCCGCCATCAGGTTGGCAAGATCACCGGCCTGCACGAGCATCTCAACCTCAACGCCACGACCGTCAGTGCTCCATCAGTCGTGCCCAAGTCTGTTTGTGTTGCTCTCAAAGACCCAAATGTGCTAGCGGCTATGACTAACGAGTATACGCTCTTCCCGCAAACAACATGTGGGATCTAGTGCATCCTCCCGCCAACACCAACGTCGTCTCCGGCAAGTGGGTTTTTCTTCACAAGTTCAAGCCGGATGGCAGCCTCGACCACTATAAAGCACGCTGGGTGTTGCATTGTTTCTCCCAGAAGCATGGCATCGACTTTGATGAGACATTTAGCCCGGTGGTTAAACCGTCTACCATTCGGGTAATTCTCTCTGTCGCCCTCTCCTCCAACTAGAAGGTTCGTCAACTTGATGTCAAGATCGCCTTCCTTCATGAGCGTCTCGATGAGGTGGTTTTCTGTCATCAACCCACTGGTTAGGTCGACTCCGCTCGTCCCGATCATGTGTGTCGTCTCAACCGTATCCTCTACTGCTTAAAGCAAGCTCCTCATGCGTGGTATTATCACTTCGCGACCTTCATCACCACCTTTGGATTCACATGCTCGAAGTCCCACACGTCACTCTTCATCATGCATGGAACCTTTGGCATGGCTTACCTACTTCTCTACGTCGACGACATCACCCTCACGGCCTCCTCCTACACACTACTTAAGCGCGTCATCATCGCTCTCAGTTCTAAGTTTTCCATGACCGACTTGGCCGATCTACATCACTTCCTTGGCCTTGCCGTTCGACGTGATCCTCAGGGGATGTTTCTCTCCCAAATGTCGTAGGCTCTCGATATTCTTGAGTGTGTTGGCATGAGATCTTGCCACCCTGCCTCGACGCCCGTGGACACGTCCCTGAAGCTTGCTTTTACTGTTGGTCCTCCTGTTGCTGATTCCTCAGCATATCGAAGTCTCGCTGGTGCTCTATATTACATGAGGTTCACACAGCCCGACATCGCCTACGCGGTCCAGCAGATATGTCTGCACATGCATGATCCTCGAGATCAGCAATTGACCTTGATCAAGCGCGTCGTTCGCTACGTCAAGGGTATTGTGCACCATGGACTTCAGCTCGCGCCGTCCACCACGGATTGTCTCATGGCCTACACCGATGTAGCAAGGCCAGTTGTCCCCACACTCGCCGCTCTACTTCCGGCTACTGCGTGTTTCTTGGTGACGACCTCGTCTCATGGTTTGCTAAGCGACAACACACTGTTTCTCGCTACAGTGTCGAGGCGGAGTACCGTGCCGTCGCTAATGCCGTTGCTGAAGCTAACTGGCTACGCCAACTT
Organism: Avena insularis; assembly: GCA_023614405.1. Classification (NCBI taxonomy): domain Eukaryota; kingdom Viridiplantae; phylum Streptophyta; class Magnoliopsida; order Poales; family Poaceae; genus Avena; species Avena insularis. Next base: position 473,594,940 of record CM042694.1, read on the forward strand.
CTCCAGGAGCTTCATCGACCTCTTCCCAGTGCCACGGTCGTCTTCTGTGAGAACATCAGTGTTGTCTACATGTCCAAGAATCCGGTTCAGCATCAGCGGGCCAAGCACATCGAGATTGATCTTCACTTCGTTCGAGATCGTGTGGCGCTTGGGCATATTTGAGTTCTTCATGTGCCTCCGTCTCAACAATTCGCGGACATCTTCACCAAGGGCATATCATCACCATTATTCTTGGACTACGATCCAGTCTCAGCGTCCGAAAATCTCCCGAGGTTGGGGGGAGGGGGGTTGTGTTAGGCAAACCAATATGCCTCAGTATTCGGTTATATCCTGCCATCATTAGTGCTTGATATTTGTTATTAATCGGGTCATTATGGCTAGCATTTGTATTGACTCCTTCCCTATATGTCATATGTAATGTCTATATATATGAGATAACGGAAACCCACCCAATCTAGTCTACCGTCTAGTCTACTATCAATGACGTAGTCCTGGCTGTCATCGGGGACGGCACAGTGCGTTGGCGGCTCCGCCTAACCAAATAGGCAACAACGCTGGATTTTTCTTGCAGCGTGCTAGCATGGGAGACAACTAGGAAGCTCTTTGTGGATAAATAGTGTGGTGACTAAAAATGGAATGTGATTTTGTGCATCCGTCTAGACAAGTTGATGATATAGTATTCCAAAGTAGCGTCGTGCTCTTGGTCTAACGGCGCTAGCTGATTCCGTTGGGATTTTATGCTCTCGTGTCCGGGTTTTGTGCTCCCCATAGATGATCCAAAAGATGGATACATATGTGGAGGTAGCCACCATGGTATGTCACTATTCCCGTTTGTAGTATATACTCTCCGTTCTAACATATAAGATGTTTTACCTTTTGTGAAAAGAGTGTATCTAGATGCATTTTAGTGTGTAGATTTTTCTTTGAGCTGAAAACTGTAGGGGAGGCCCCAACAGTAAAATTTTATTAAAGAGAAAAAATATTTACAAGGGAGGCGGATGTACAAGAGGGCTTAGCCCGGACATAGCCTGAAGAGAGTTACAAAGCGTCTAGGCCAGGCTACAAGATAGGATTTCAGATCATCCTTCATTCTGTAAGAGAGAAGAAGAGGTCCCTTTTAAAAGAAAAGGACCAAGCGCTAATAGAGGGAGTGACATTATAAAAAATAAGGGCATTTCTTTGCTTCCATATATTCCAGGAGGCGGTTGCAAAGACCTCGAAGAAGAACGGCCTTCGGAAGTTGGATTTAGCAGTGGCCATCAACTGAGGGAGTTCGAGATTGTCTTCAAGCCCGATGTTAATAGAATGCCAACATTGCTTGTTGAAGTTGCAGCACCAAAACAGGTAGTCTCTGGTTTCAAGAACTCCCTCGTCGCAGAGGCTGCATATGCCATTATCGTCAAGCGAAAAAGATTTCCTTAGTAGCATCTCCTTTGTGTTCAGACGATCGTTGGCGAGGAGCCAAAAGAAAGATTTGATCTTGGGGGTACACTTAGATTTCCATATCCAAGAGGAAAAGATGGGAGCTTGAAGGTGTTCAAAGTTCAGATGATATATCCTGTTTGCAGAGAAGTGGTACCCCAGCTATATGACCATAAGTCATTATCATCTACATTCCGGGTGGATCTTGTTTGGTTAACAAGGTGGTTGAACTCATGGAGTTCCTCAAACGATTGTGTAGAGAGGGAGGTGAAAAGCATCAATGGGATCATTCAGGTCAAGGATATTCTTAACCGAGGCTAGTTTGTCAATAGCAAAAGAGTGGAGCCTGGGAAACTTTGTCATTAAGAGATCCGTGCTCCAATTGTCACTCCAGAAAAGAGCGGTGTCACCCGCAGCAATCGAACAAGATGCAATCCTTTTGTACTTTGAGCAAAGTTTCATAATGTCCTTCCACCAAAAGGAGCTCTGAATATTAGTAGCCTGCGGCGTGGAATTATTATAGTTTCTCCAAAGCAAGTGGATCCAAGGGATGTTCTCCTTGTTGAAAAACTTGTGCAAGAACTTCAAAAGAAGGGCCTCGAGATTTGGACAGAGAGATTGATAATGCCAAGACCTCCCTTGGATTTTGGTCTGCATACTAAGTCCCAAGCTGCTAAAGATTTAGTGTGTAGATTCACTCCAAACCTACACACTAAAATGCGTACAGATTTATTTATTTCACAAAAGCTAAAACATCTTATATTTTGATTTGAAACGAAGGGGTATTTCGTTGGTCAATTGACAATATAGAGATACGCGTAGGACTTATAAACCCAGATGGAGATAGTATCTTAGCTAAGATACAATTCTTGCAAGTTATCATAAGAAAAAACATTATTCAACAATCACATGCAAATATGAGCCAAAAAAATATTAAATACAACCTCATTTAGATATAATCCTTAAGAGACACTTATTGCATCGAGTGCGGAAATCCCTTTTAACTCACGGGTGCAAATACACCCATTGTGAGAAAACATATTTTGAAATATCAAAAAATTCGAAAAAAAAAATCTACATGTACATTCGAACATTTTATGTTTGTTTACAAGTTTTCGGAATAAAAAAACATTTTATGTATCATGTATAAAAAAGAAAAAAAATGTCACATGAATAGGACTAATCACAGGATATTTTTTGTCTTTTTTGCACAGGACACGTAGAATGTTTTTTCATCCCAAAAACTTGCGAACGAATATAAAATTATGTTCGAATGTATATGTACATACTTTTTTCAAAAAAATTGATATTTCAAAATATGTTTTCTCATAATGGGTGCAAATGCACCCGTGAGCCGAATAGCCACCTACGATCGAGTGGCTGTTTTTTAAGATAGTAACACCTTTCTAAGATATAACGTGATAAGAGCCGATGCATTATGAAAGACCTAACTTGCGGTGCATGCAAAGGCACGGCCAAAGGGCACAAAACAAAAGAAACATCACCCTCACCCTGGTGCACGCATCATACACTAATAAATGGCATGGGGCATGAATTATGGAGGCGATACCTACCCACTGCCCCATGGGTTTTTTCTACCCACTTACCCAGCTGTTGGTGCAGCTATGGGTTGCGGGAAAGATCTCGGGACCCAATAGGTGCGATGTCATCTATGGCGTCAAGCGAAATAGGGTCGTAGGACCAGAAATGCTAAAAGAAAAAAAACTAATATGCAACAGGAAATAGGAAGAACAAAAAATTACAAAATTGCAGCAGTTTGTGGCTTCGTGCACAAGGCTAGCAAGCAATTTTGTGGTATTTATCGGTTGGAACAAAAAGGATTCAAGGAAACAAATTTCCAAATGAAATTTGAACTATATGCCATATGGTTACCTGGAATAAGCAGTTGTGAAGAGGACAATGGCTGTGTCGTATAATTCCTGAGTTCGATAACCATTTTACTTCATTAAATCAGGGTAAAAAATCACAAGATATGAAGATAGGTTGAGGAGGCCAAAGAAAATTAATAATAGTACCTGCCCTTGTCACGATAAAGATAAAGGTCGAACATGAAGATTGAGGGGCTCGAAAAATCACTAGTTTTGTAGAGAAGCTTAAAAATAGGTTTCTCCTTCATGTCTTCCACTTTGCCCTTATCTTGAGCTTTGTCTCTTTTGTGTGCTATTTCTTCTGCCCTGATACTCGGATTTCCGTTAAAAAAACAACCGACTAACTGGATGTTGATTGTAGGATTGTTTTTGTGATTGATAATGGTGGCCGTCCAGGCACACTCTGGATCAGTACCTTCAGTCCTCATTTCTGTAGAGATCTGATCCATGCCTGGCAAGTGCTCAATGCTGATGGCACCTGCACCCCTAATTTTTGTAGAGACCTCTTTCAGGCCTGGCAAGTGCTCAATGCTGATAGCCGCGGCAACATTTTTTTCCACTCGAGATACGGCATTGAACGAAAGCTTAAGCTTAACAAGATTAGGCATTGCATCTGACTCAAAATTCAGCATAGGTGTATTGCAACAAAATTTGAAATAGCTGAGAACTAAGAATCCTGTCTTGTCAAAGACGATAATTTCAGCTGGTGCTGTCTGCACATACAGAGAGAGAGCAGTGAGAGCAGGCAAAGCTTTGAGAATACCAATATCTTCCCTACAAAGGTCCCTGACTGCAATTTTCAGAGTACGTAGTTTGCTGAACTGTTCAAACCACTTAGGGAGGCTGGGAAAGACGCAAATTTGTGGCATTAACTCAATTCTCTCAAGAAGGGCGGAAGCAGGGAACACACTGCTCAAGCTGCCACGGGAAACGTGCATGCATGCAGAGCAAACATCATCCTGGAGAGTATTTACATCAGAGTCTGCGGCAGATACCAGAGTAACAGACTGCAGGATGCTGAGTTTCTCCAGGATCGAACCTAGGAGTTGCAAATTCTTTTCCAGATTTTCAGCTGCCTGTACTGTAGAACAGGTGAGCTGAAGATCCTGGAGATTGGTCAGCTTGCCAAGATCCATCACATTGTCTTCTGAGTTCCCGACGATATCAAAATACCCCAGAGTGCGAAGAGATGTCATGTCACCAACCCCATGGGGCAGATAAGACTCGCTTGGAAGGCGGAGATGCAGTAACTTCTCCAAATGAACAATATCAGATGGAACATCACATAATCTTGCATCTACTTCCAGTGTCTCCAAGTCCTGGATTCTTCTAATCTTTGCTGGAAGCTTTATGGTGATATTGCATTTGATCTTCAGATATGTCAATCGACATAGTTCAGATATTCTGCTGAGGTCAATAATATTGTCTTCATCAGCCCAAATATGAAGAATCAGAACTCGAAGAAGCCCATAACCCAAAATGAGAGGCAAACATTTGAAGAATCCAAAAAATAGAAGTGATCTGACTTGGGAAATTATGATGCCCTCTGGTATCTCTGCACGTTTCGCACCTCCAAATTGAACGGACAATCGACGAACCTTGTCAGGCAGTGCAAGAGTTGATTGAGAATAGTCCACAGTAATGGCAAAATTCTCCTCCATGGATTTGTCCTTAATAAAATCCAGTACCATCTGATGGACTGTACAGAACAACACCTCGCCACTATAATTGGTGTCCAGAGCTTGGATCATTCCTCTACTGACAAGCTCATCAAAATAAGCCCCAGCAGTTTTCTCCGTGTTTTGCCCTTCTTCCATGGTACCGAGAAAACCTTCGGCTACCCATTTCTTCACTATATCATCTTTCCCGATCGGGTAGCCTTCCGGATACACACCAAGATGTAGCAAGCATGTTTTCAAATGTGGTGGAAGATAATTGTAAATAAGGTTTAGAACTTCTTTCATCCCGTCCGAAGTAGGATTTTTGCTCATAATAGAGGGTAAAGAAATGTGTATGTGCTTCCATTTCTCCATTACAAGGTTTGGTTCCCATGCTAACATGCTCGCTATAATTACAGTTGCCAACGGTGAACCACCACATTTACTGATAATCCCATATGAAACTTCTCTAAATTCTGGAGGACAGCCATCTTCAGAGCCAAAAATTCTACCGAAGAAGAGTTTTCGTGATTGATCATCATTAAGAGGACTCATCTGAAATATATAGGTTGAGTCGTAACTACAGCATGCTAATGATACATCCTCAGTTTCTGTTGTGGTTACTATTCTGCTGCAACAATCGTCGTCGGGAAAAGCACGGCTAATAATATTCCATACTGGTGTGGTCCATAAATCATCAATAACAATGAAGTACCTGCAAAAGAAGCTATGTTAGTACTATAAGAAAAAAGAATCAACAAATATATACTTTTTTGAAAATAATTTAAACTTCACATGTAATATTTTTTGTGAACTGCTGAACAACATGGGGTAGTGCGTTATGGAAATTGTATATCTTTTCAATGGCTTGGCACTATTTACTGACATTTTGTAAATACCATTTAGGAAAAAGCAGAAGATAGTACTACCTCTTGCCCTGAAGGTGCTTCCTGATATTGTCAATGAGGTCCTGCACGTCAGGACAGCCACGGACCTGCGGTGCCTTGATCTGCGAGAGAATGCTGGTGAGAATCCCCATCATGTCTGGAGTTCGAGGCACCCATAGAAAAGCCCGGCACTGGAATTTCCCTCTGAAGTTATGGTATAAGGTCTTCGCTATGGTTGTCTTTCCAACACCTGCAAATCCAAAGATAGACACCGTCTTGAGCTGTTTCTGGCTGTCATCTTCGAAAGCCAGCAAGTTGACGAGCTTGTTCACGGGCTCCTCAACTCCAACTAAGTTAAGGCCGCCGGCCTCGCTGTGAATAGACATGGGTGTAGGCCGCCGGAGGGATCGGTGGGGTGTGAGCCGGCTGATATCGGCTTGTACATAGTCAGGTTTGATGGCTTCGGGACCAAGCTCGAAGCTTTCCCTCACATCATCCAGGACCTCCACACGAGCCATTAATTCTGAGAAACTGGTCGCGACCTTCCGGGGTCGCCCCTTCAGATTTCTTCTCTTTGTGGAGATCTGCTGCAGTCTGGAGGCGCCGCATCTTCCTTGGCCCTTTTTCCCAATCTGGGGGCGCCACTCCAGTTTTCCGCCAACACGGAAACTGGTACTGAGACGAGTGCTTCTGCGAGCACCGGCACCGGAGTGCTTCACGAAAGCCTCGTCCAAGTAGTCTTGCGTGTCATAACAAAGTTCCCGAACCTCCTTCATCCACCACTTGGTCCTTATTAATCTAGCACCCTCCGTCTCTGACAGCTCCTTGAGGGAGATACACAGTCCCACGAGATCATCTTTCAGAAGCTGGATCTTGCCGTCACCAACCCCCTTCGGCCGACTGTGGAGCTGCCGGAGGAGGGGGCCCATTGGGCCGAGCGAAGCAGTAATGGGGGCATCCATCGCCGCCTGACGCGAAGCAGACTCCAGGTCCTCCATCGCCACGTCGGGGCAAGGAGACCCCGGATCCTCCATCGCCGCCTCAAGCCGACGGCGGCACTAGTGTATCTGAAAAAATAATACAGTACTACATACATGGCATCTCCAACTGAAGCAAAGCAAATGAAAGCTATTGTGTCAAAATCTGTAGGTATGCGTGGATGAGAACGATCAGCATGACAGAACATAGGTGGATGAGTACTGCTACCTCAATTCAACGAGCGCGATGTGGCGGGGGTCATCTGAAGGTATGCGTGGGGAAGAACAAACTCGGCAAGCATCTGCCGCTGACCGTAGAGTGGAGCTGCAGAAGGCCACACGGTGGACGGTACAGCAAGATACCGACGGAGGTACTACTACTAGTAGTAGAACATAAATAACTTCCCGCCTGTGGACTCCGTTGCTAAAGTGACAGGTAAATGGCGACGTACTAACTGGTACTCCACGTACGTCACGCGTGTCTCCCGAACCGGTCTCCAGACGAAGAAAAACATTGCTCTCCACTGCTTGAAACCCTGGGCTGAGCGCAGCGCCGCCGTCCCATTCTTCCCCTCCCCATACCATCGCCGCTCAGACACCAAGGCTGCTCGGACTCGCATCCATCCTCGCCGAAGACCCGCATACCTCCTCTCGTGGTTCACCGTCCTTGGGAGCGCCGTCTGCCGCCGCCGTCGGTGCCCTGAAGCCTCGTGCTCTCTGAGAGATGTCTCTTGCCGGCGGCCGTCAGAAGCACCTTGAAGAATTTCCCCTAGGACCCTGATGGCGCCGCCGCGGACAAGCCTGTGGAGCTCGACTTCAATGACGGACGCGCCGGTGCACCGGTGCCACAGGGAGGATGCTCATGCCGGCGCTGGTGCTATGTTCTGTCCTCCTGCCCCTCACCTTCCTCCTAGGCCTACACCGTACTGGTAACTCACCATTTCACACCCCCTTCCCCTACGGCCATTGAGGTGTCAGAAATCTTGTGGCAAATCTACAAGCTCATACTTCGTTTCCTCTCCGTTAGAAATGTCAGATCCATGCATTTTTTTAGAGACTTTCTAGATAACTTGAGCTTGCCAGCATGTACGTTCCATTTTCTGTCATTCAAATTACTTGATGTATCGCTATTTCTTCCAAAATCCTTGATCTATCAGTCCGATATATCTATTTGCTTGGTGCAATTTAATTTGAGACGATGGGATGTTTCAATTAATGTATTTTCTCGGTTACAATATGTGTCCAATTTCAGTAGTTAATACATGTACGTATTTTGTGGGTACTACAGTGCCAATGTTACATTTGATTTCAGTAACAGGTTCACTTGGAAGCTAACCAACATGTATCATGTTCACTCCTAAGAAAAACATGCAGGTTCATTTTAACTTAAAGTGTTGTTTCAGTTCCAGATTTTTTGGTGCAATCTCTAAGCCATAATATCTTTGTCGTGTTTCCTAAACCTAAAAATATTTCCATGTACATGTATGCCACACTTTACATTAGACTTCAGCAAAAAACTTAGCTCGCCGTTGTCGTTGGAGCGACCACGAGGTGACAACAATGATGATGAAGCATGCTCCCTGAGATTCTCCATTCGGTTAGCGCTGGATCACTGTAATATCCCGACCATTTTCAAGTCGGACAATACTACGGTGATAAATAAAGCGCACGGCTCTATTTCTGGCCATAGAGCCTGTCAAAGACATTGTGAATAATAGTAATAATATAGTACTACTGGATTCTTTGATGGATTGGATTGCTCCTATTGCAGGATGTTACTGAGAACATCTTGGGTGGAAAGAGAGTTGCCATTGTATTTATTCTAGATAAATTCCATATTCTATAGTGATATTTCCAACTTCTTTTGCATAGCACAAAAAAGAGTTTTGAGTTCATGGGTTCTCATTTCATGCAAGTCCACAGGTAAAGAAATCAATTCTGGATCTGTAGAAATATTGTGGACCATTCCGGGTTTACACATCTTAGCGCTGGATCTGTTGCATGCATAAATCAAGACATGGATCTGGGAATTGGTAACAAAATCCATTGCACTCCGCAGGTTATACATTTTATTTAATTGTAAAGCTTGGCTATTTTTCACCTTACTTTTTCCAAAACAATGATTGATAACATAATAAAGGAAGGGGAGATTGTTCAATCCGATAAGCCATGATACAAGTGAAATGACAAGATTCTCATTAATGAATTTCCATTGAATGAAGAAAACCGTGCTATAGAATGCGGTAAGCTCACTTTGTTTTTGCACTTCTTAAGCTCCTAAGTTCAAAATCATGTGGCACTTTGATGTTTTCCTTTTCCTTTTTGAAAACAAAATACAACACCCTTAGCTTTTCACATTGCTGCAGATAAAAACAGCTCCCGAGTTTGTGTTATTCTTTAGCTGTTCTCAGGAAGAGATGGGAATGCGTTATCTAGGACACGGTCAGGTTGAATGTTATCCCTTATACTTATGTGTTGGATTGTATTTAACACAATCTCTTCATTGCTTCTAACATTGTTTTTTTTTTCTCGGTTAACTTCAGGGATGAACTGATGGTAACATTTATGTAGAATTCAATTTGCTTGTAATTTAGTACTATGGCTCAATGGGCACGGTTAAGAAGGTAACTTCTATAAAGAAGGATATGGCATGCTTTTGCACAATAGTTTATTTTTCACATTATCACATTCAGGTTTTCCATGTTTTGTTTTATTTTCAAACGGAAAGCATATTTGCATGTCATGATCAATATTTCTAACTTATTTGAACCAATTTTTGGAAATATATTGTAGTGGCAGTACAAAAAGAGTGCTATATTTTCTAGCGAAACTTTGATGGACAATACCTTACCAATTTTATTGCCATGTTTACTGCTCAACTCTGGTGATGGTAAAAGCCGAGCCCCCATCCTCAATGACTCCCTAGCAGAGAAAGTGGTATGTTTGAGGAGGATAACGCGGCGGATGTCCGCGATGAAGAGGTCGACGTCATGGTGAAAGAAGTCGATCTTTCTCTTGAGTCTAACGTCCGCCCAATAGTTGAGAATTCAGGGGCGGCGGCCACACCAAGGATGAGGTTGGCGCCCACAAAGCCGAGGTTCATCTGCGCCAGTATTGGGCGCGTACCCTGTTCTAGCAGCCCCGGAAGTCCATGGTCTAACATAGGTAAGCAATATTATCTCCTCTTCCAGTCAGATCGAGAAGTAGATCATGTAGTAGTTTTTTGTGTTTTGCCCCTTTCCTGGATTAATCTGAGTTCAAGGAGCGAGGCTAGGACCACATCATGGTTGAATGCATCCTCAGCTTTATAGCAGAGGAAACCAGTAATGTAGATAATATTTATGGTCAAGGCTGCTTAAGCAATACCATATCTATTTATATTTCTTTTTATTTTGAAGTTATACATATGCTAATATTTTCTAATATATTTGAAATGCCTTCTTCATTTATTTTAAAACAAATACTCCATCCATTTCTTAATATAAGATGTTTTGGTGGGCTAAATTAGTTTACCAAAACGTCTTATATTGTGAAATAGCGGTGGTAGAAATAAATATTCTAATTCACTGCAAAGATAAATCTAATGAAACGGCTTTACATGGAGTATAAGAAGAATTTAGATATGACAATGGTCATCAACAAGAGGAATGACAATTGTATGGTACACAAATAGCAACCGTAGTAATGAAATCATATATAGATATTTCAAAGACGGCAATGGAATCTCACATGGTCCTTTCATTAATGACAACAATTTTTTTGATCTCTAACCAACAAAACATGAAGTGAAAGTGTAATCGTAATTAGAAAAGCGGGTGAGGAAAACAAACTAACAATATATTGTGAAACTACAGCCTAGAAAGAAACCATGATTCAGATATACACAGTTATAAGCATAAAAAACTTACTACACAAAACCATGAAATAATTTTCTTGACTAACATGGGATCACATGAAAAATAAATTTAGCCTCTGGTATATGTAAAAGCAAACTGACATAGTAGTGGGCGATGGACACCACCCCAACTCGCTCTCCTCCACTCCCTACAGGACAAAATAGTGTCAAAGATCAGCAGTGCACACAGATAGACATGCATAGAACCTGGATGTAGCCGATTTATTAGGTGTTTATTGATGAATTTAACATGACAAAGAACATAGGAGAAGAGATACAGGATGACTTGGCTCGCACCACCAGTCCATCGTTGTTACTCCATGAAGGCTGCTACAATATCTCCTTCAAATTGTTGTGTACATCCCCAACTCTGCTTTCCTGGATTGAATTATTGGTTAGCCTAAAAGAGTGGTTGTGTTAATCCTTGATCCATAGCTTATGTATATGAAGAGAATTAATGATCTGTAGAGAATACATACTTGTGAAGTGATAGTAAGTTTTTTGCTTTAAAAGAGCGGCTGTGACCCAAATTCTCAAGAAGTATTTGAATGAAATAGTATTGCTAGGAATCTTCCATATTGGCTCTTATAAGACTAACTGAACATCTCTATGTCTTATCATGTTTCTATTATTTGGATCCAACAGATCGTCTAAAATGACTACTATGGAGTCTGCAAGCATGCTCACCGGGAAGGCAGATGAGAGTTCCGGCAGGCTAGGGCGATTTCCGTTGTATATTCTTTCGTGCGAGTCGTGTTTCTGTTTTAGCCACAAGGAGTTGGGAACTCCATGCATTGGGCTGGAAGGTATGTTCTATTATCTGTTGTCTACTTATTTTTTGCTGAAATTTTCATTCACGTCTTGGATCTAGATTTATCGATTAGATTTTGAGATCACAAGAAATGCACACACGACTAGGAGTTCACTAATTATGTCTCATAGTAGTGCCTCGCTGTTTTTAGTTGTCTAGATTTTTTTCAGTTGACCAGATTTTGTTGGTTCTCTTTGTCAACACCCGGATTTTTAATCCCAGATGTCTGTTATGCCATACATCGCAATCCCAGGATTACCATTTTTGCGAGACATAATAGATTGGATATCATAGTACATCATCCATTACAAACCATAATAAGGTCTTACACAAATAAAGGATCTCATGATTCAGTCTTAGTACAATCAAGTAGCGGAATAAATAGCGTAGCGGTGGGGTCCATCTTCAGAGTCACAGGCAATGCTGACGGTGGAAGATGATCCTAGTTGTCGTAGCCATCATGCTGTCCTCCTTTAGGGTAGTACTCCTCATAGTCTGGCCATAGGAATAGCCAGGTACAAAGCCATGAGTACTCTTTAAGTACTCGCAACTACCACTAACAAGTAAGATAATTCTAGTAGGAATGCTAAGTTCTAAGTCTATTTGTAAAGTTACGTTTGAAACCTAAGCTGAGTTCAGAAACAAAGAAAGATAAGATAAAGTTTGAAAACACCTAAGTGGGAACTTAGTTGTCATAGTCATAACTCTGTTGTGGTCAAGCCATGTCACAATCATTTCATAAGTCGTTTTGAAAACATCTGACAACGGGACAGTATGGCCACTCCAACTGTCCATAACTACGGACGCGGCTATTCGAATAGTTTGACACTCTGCAGAGGTGGTACACTTTCACCACAAGATTCGATACATCTGTCAGGGATAACCCTGAATCATCATACTTAGTATGCAAATAATCAAACATAACCTTTCCTTTACACACTCTAGTATAAGCATCTCTCCTATGAGTATGGCCTCCCAGCCATGACCATCTGTCATCTTGGGCACTGCATAGGTGGACAACATTGAGAGGTAGCCTCAACTCAAACCTCTCACATGAGGGAACTAATACTAATGCATATAAACTTCCGGCTAAGCCTTACCTAATTTAGGTATTGTGGTTGTACGGTAAAATTGGAATGGTATCGCATCCGAACCCAACCATCAGTTTTTATAAAAGAGTTAAGGCTCATGCCTCAACATTTTCATCATCATCATAAACCATTTGTGTTTCTCAACACATGTCAAAACATCTCAATGGAATGACTCATCATTCCAAGGTTTTCACAAGTCATTTTCACCAAGTATTCCCATCTAAAGCGAATCAAGTTTTAGTTTAGCTCCAACTACTAAGTTAAGAGTGTTCACTAAGGTGGGATGCTAAATATCAATATCATGCCATAGAATGACATCTAAGTCTAACTAGATAGGTCAAGTTTTATACTCTTTATGCTACCTTTAAACAAGTAAAGGACTTTTGGTAAAGTAAAGAAGGTAAAAGCTTGTAAGTAAAACTTGGAGTAGGTATAAGTCAAAGTGATATAACCAAAGCATGCCTAATGCATCTTGCTTGGGTTATCTATCTTGCAAAGGTTAGCTTGCATTGTTAATGATGGCTTGCAAGTAATCACTTGCATGTTTAACTTGTATAATGCTAGCTTGCCTTGGTTGGTGTAGTGGTTGAAATTCTCTTCCTCCTCTTCTTGGTAGAACTCCTCCTCCTCGAAGACTTGGTCGGTACTATCGTCTATAAATACATACGGGATACACAATCACCAAACAATGCTTAACTAGTCTACTTAGCACACTAAGGAACACATTTGATGATCTATTATCATCACAAGCATCACAAGGTTTAATGAACTAGCTTCATTTATTTTATTTGAGAAAGTAATTTCTACTCATTGAAATTAACTAAGATTTAATATTCTCCAATTAAAATATGGGATCATATGGACACATGTCATCACCACATATTCTAACATATGGGAATGTGATTTAAGGGTTGGATCACATTTTAATAAGTTTAAGTTTAATATTTAATGATTTAAAGTGACTAGAAATGCCTATATAGCATTATTTTGGTACTAGTCCAAAGTCACTGCATGCAAACCTTAATATTATTACATATTCGGATAGGTAGGGTTAAATGTGATTTTTGAGAGTTGGAATCAACTCAAAAGCTAATATGGTTGATTTTATAAAAATGTTTGAATGTGCAAAAGCTTCTGTCTTGTTATTTTTACTAGGAGAGATCTATAACTCTAAATGATTTAAATCCAATGGACTTGGATATATATTTTCATTAGCTTTCCAATAAAATTAGAATCAATCAATTTGGATTTGTAGAACTCTCTGAGTTGATTTTTAAACTAAGGGACAGAATCTAGTTTAAGTCTAAAAAGAAAAATCCTAATTTGAATCATAGGGCCAGCGCGGGAAACTAATTGGGCCGGCCCAGATTCACTCCGCGGCGCTGAGGACTGCTGACAGGGGGGTCCGCCTGTCAGTGGCTCATTACACGCAAAGCGGTACGGGGCGAGCTAGACCGCAGGATTAGAACTAGATCTAACGGCTCACGGTCGTCCTCGACGACGGACTCATCGCCGGCGAGACTGAACCCTAGCGGCTCGGTGGGGGTGCAGTGGATACGTACCGGGGCTCCAGCTAGTGCGGTGAGGTAGGCAAAGAAACAAGAAGATAATGGCGGTTCTTCTGGTACTGGCGGCGTCCCGGGAGATGGCCTGGATCAACATCGCCCTTCTCCTCCTTCCGCGGTAGACTCCGGTGAAATTCCGGCGCTACGGGCTACGGCTTGCTCCGGTGGGGCTCTGGGAGTGTTCTGAGGGGGAGTGGATGAGAGTGGTGTGAGGAAACGGTGCTGGGGAGGCCTCCTTATATAGGCGCGACGAGGCGGCAGTGAGGTGTGGCGGGCTTCGTCGGTGGCTGGCCGAGCTACCGGCATGGGCGAGATAGGTGGACGGTGGCGTGCCTCCTGGCGGTCCTCTACGGCTTTATGGCACAGCTAGGGGCGGTGGCAATCGGTCGGGAGCGTCGCGCGCTCTGGGAGACGGAGGTGGTGCTCGACGTGGTTCCCGACGATCGTGGGTCACGCGGCGGTGCACGGCCGTGTCTGGCGGGGTGAGGTGGTCAAGGCAGAGCGGCGTGCACTGCACGGTCGGCGCGATGCAGGCGTCTTTGGCAGGATGGCGCTGGCGTGCTTCTGGCGCGGCGTAGAGACTTAGTCTTGGCTTGGCTGCAGGGTGGTCCAAGGGCTAGTGGGGCCGTGGTGACCGTGGTGGCGGTCACGCCTCACTCCCTAGAGAGGCGGAGAGGGGTTGGTGGTCTCCTGTGGCTTGTGCATGTTTGGCCGACGAGCATGGCCTCGGGGTGGCGGTGAACTGTTTCCCTAGGCCATTGGGTAGGTCCTTGATGGACTGGTTGGGTTTAGGGGAGACAAGGGCATTGATTTGAGTTCAAATGGCTCGACAAAATTTGAACAAAAACAGTATTAGTTAGGCCAGTTTGATTTTGCTCACAAGGTGCTCGACACAATGGCCGCATGAAGGAAACTTTTAAATTTTTGGAAGATTTTTGGTGGAGTGGTTTGTCACATGCTTAAGCATCTGTGGTTGGTTGGGATTTTAAAATGGAGTTCATTTGGATGGTTTTTGAAATAGTGGGATCTAGACATATGAACTAGATTCCATTTTCAAATGTCATTTAAAATTAGGGTTTGAATGTTATTGGGATATCACAAAGTGGGACTTGGCACATCACTACTTGTACTAGCAAGGGGTGCAAAGATCCACAATTTTTTCTGTTGGAAATTGAGTGCTAGGAACACCCAAAGTGGGCTAGGTGATTAAAATGGCAAAAGTGACCATTTCCTTTATTTAATTCTTTTTTATTTCTTTTTCTTTGGTTTTTGCTTGGGAATGATCTAGATGATGTGACATTCATCATAGAACCATTTTACAACCATTAGAACACACAATCATGGCATTTCAACAACTCTTATTTTAAATGCACACCCATATGCATGCTTAAAGATTTTAAATGGAAAAAGGTTTTGTTAACCCTAAATTGGGTAGATTTGATCTTGATCACTTGGATTAAAGTTTTGGGATGTTACAAACCTTCCCCCCTTAAACAAAATATCATCCCGAGATTTAAGAAAGACAACTAGGAACTAAAGAGATCTGGGAACTACGTCCTAGTGTAATCTTCTCGCTCCCAAGTGGCTTCTTCTTCGGTATGGTTGCTCCATTGAATCTTGAGAAATTTGATACTACGGGTCCTGGTGGTTCTGTAGGCTTCCTCCAAGATAGGGATGGGCACTTCACGATACGTCAGATCCTTGTTGATATCAACAGCTCGGTGATCGATGTTCTTGAAAACTTCAATCTTCTCCGGCACTTCTAAGAATTTGCAAAGTAACGAGATATGGAACACATTATGGATGGCTGACATCTCCTCTGGCAGTTCCAGTTGATAAGATACTTCTCCTCGACGATTCAGAATATTGAAAGGTCCGATATATCTGGGGGCTAACTTTTCTTTCAAACTAAAACGTTGGGTTCCCTTCAATGGTGAAACCTTGAGATACACAAAATCTCCAACATTGAAAGTCAGGTCTCTCCTTCTCTTGTCAGCATAACTCTTCTGTCTGGATTGGGCGGACTTGAGGTGCTCACGGACTTTGTGAACCTTCTCTTCAGCTTCTCGGAGAATGTCGGGTCCAAAAATCTGACTCTCTCCTACTTGCGACCAATTCAAAGGGGTACGACACTTTCTTCCGTATAGGAACTCAAATGGTGCCATTTGCAAACTGGCTTGGTAGCTGTTGTTGTATGAGAATTCTGCGAAAGCAGGCAATCTTCCCATTTTGATCCATATTCTAACACACAAGCTCTCAACATATCCTCTAGGATTTGGTTGACTCTTTCAGTCTGTCCATCGGTTTGTGGGTGATAAGCGGTGCTGAAATTCAACTTGGTTCCTAATCCTTCCTGGACTTTCTGCCAAAATCTCGAGGTAAATTGGGTTCCTCGATCTGATACTATGGTCTTGGAGGTTCCATGCAAACTAACAATTCTAGCAATGTACAACTCTGCTAGCTTCGAACTCTGGTAGGTTGTCTTGACAGGTATAAAATGAGCTACCTTGGACAGTCTATCAACGATGACCCAGATTGAGTCATTTCCCCTACTCGAAGTAGGCAAACCGGTGATAAAGTCCATTCCGACGAAATCCAATTTCCATTCCGGAATCTACAATGGTTGTAACAGTCCTGCGAGTCTTTGATGTTCCGCTTTGACTCTCTGACAAATGTCACAGTTGGCGATGTAGCTTCCGATTTATCTCTTCATCTTGTGCCACCAAAATTGCTCCTTCAAATCCTGATACATCTTTGTTCCTCCGGGGTGGATAGAATAAAGAGTATCATGAGCTTCTTGCATGATAACTTGCTTCAGCTCCGAATCTGCTGGCACACAGATACAGCCTTGGTTCCACAGAACTCCTTCTTCATCTTCGGTGAATCCAGGTACCTTTCCTATACCAATACGATGTTTGATTCCATCGATACTTTCATTTCCCTTCTAGGCTTCCTTGATTTGGCCAATCAAAGTGGGTTGAAGTTCAATGCTAGCTAAAAATCCTTTGCTAACTAGCTCAATTCTAAACTGCTCCAACTCCTCATACAAACTTGGCTGCTTCTCCTTGATCATGGTGTTTAGCCTACACGGCAATCTGCTAAGAGCATCCGCTACCACATTGGCTTTGCCGGGGTGATAGTGAATGTCAAGGTCATAATCCTTGATTAACTCTATCCATCTCCTTTGCCTCATATTCAGCTCCTTCTGAGTGAAAATATATTTCAAGCTTTTGTGATCTGAGTAAATCTCACAACGATTAACCATAAGATAATGATGCCATGTCTACAATGCCAAAACTACGGCTGGTAACTCAAGATCATGGGTAGGATAGTTCTGCTCATGCTGCTTCAGTTGTCGAGATAGATAGGTGATGACTTTGCCTTCTTGCATCAATACACATCCGAGACCAATCTTGGATGCATCACAATACAGATCAAACGACTTCTTGATATCTGGCATGATCAATATTGGGGCGGAAATCAATCTCTTCTTGAGCTCTTGGAAACTGGCTTCACATTTGTCAGTCCATTCAAACTTCTTGTCCTTCTTCAACAATTGGGTCATGGGTCTGGCGATGCTCGAAAACCCTTCAACGAACTTGCGGTAATATCCCGCTAATCCGAGAAATGCACGGACTTGGGTTTGAGTGGTTGGGGCTTCCTATTCTTCGACATCTTTGATCTTGGCGGGATCAATAGCGACTCCTCCGGCAGACACAATATGTCCTAGGAATCCTACTTCTTTCATCCAAAACTCACATTTGCTGAACTTGGCATACAACCTATGATCTCTAAGGGTTTCAAGAATGATTCTCAGATGTTGCTCATGCTCTTCTTCTGACTTGGAGTAGATAAGGATATCGTCGATAAACACAACAACAAACTTGTCTAGAAAATTCATAAAGATCATATTCATGAGATTCATGAAATAAGCAGGGGCGTTGGTTAATCCAAAAGACATGACCGTATACTCGTATAATCCATAACGAGTAGTAAAGGCGGTCTTTGGAATATCCGTTGCACGAATCTTAAGTTGGTGATAACCAGTCCTAAGATCGATCTTAGAGAACACATTTTCTCCAGTCAACTGATCAAATAGATCCTCTATCTTTGGCAAAGGGTACTTGTTCTTGATGGTGACGTCATTCAGCTTCCTGTAATCTGTGCACAAACGGTTGCCTCCATCTTTCTTGTCGACGAATAACATTGTCGATCTCCATGGCGGTGTGCTTGGTTGAATCAAGCATGTTGCCAACATAGCATCCAATTGCTTCTTCAATTCCACTAACTCTGAGGGGTTCATACTATAGGGTCTCTAGGCTATGGGTCCGATTCCGGGGATTAGTTCAATAATGAACTCAATATCCCTATCCGGGGGCATACCGGGCAATTCATCTGGGAATATATCGGGGTATTTACAGACTACTCTGACTTGGTCAATGGTGGGTAGGGCTAGACTCTTATTACACTTGAATTGACGGGGCAAGGTTTCAGATATATGCTCTACTGATACTCCAGAGCTACTAGTCATAGTGATGGCTTTCTTGGCACAGTCAATCAATCCTTTATGCTTTGACATCCAATCCATTCCTAGTACTACTTCCAAACCTTTGGTTCCAAGTACTATTAGATTGGCATAAAAATCTATCCCATGTATTCTGATAGGCACAACTTTGCAAATTTTTCTAGCTTTTGTAGTTGAACCAGGGATTTGAACTATCATGACATGCTCCAAAATGGTTGGGTGAATCTTACTAGTGCATGCAAATTCTTCGGTGACAAATGAGTGCGATGCTCCAGAATCAAACAACACTCTTGCTAAAACTGAGTTGACATAAAACATACCCAGCACTACATCTGGCGCTTCTTGGGCTTCTTCGGCGTTCATGTGGAAGAGACGGCCGTTGCGGTTGTGAGGGTTCCTTGGGGCGAATCTTCTTCCTGGTTGAACATGACGCTGCTGTTGAGCTGGGGCATTCACATTGGCAGTGGCGGCAATCTTCTTGGGGCACTCATTGGAATAGTGACCCTTCACTCCACACTCGAAACAAGTGATCTGAGACTTGTCTTTCGCTGCCACGGGCACAACATTGCTTCCAGTTCTGGGTGCATTGTTGTTTTTGTTGTTGTTACTCTTGGGAGGTGCGCGGTTGAAATTGATGGCGTTGCCGGGGTGGTTGTTGTTTCCTCCGGACTTCACATTTCCTCCGCCGCGGTTGGGGTAACTTGGGCGAGACATTGGGGGTCGATTGTTTCGTGAGGCATATCCTACAGAAGGGTTGGGACGCTACTTCTGGTGATTGTTGGATCCAGCTTGGTGCATCATACGATGTTTGCGGTTGTCGTTTG
Organism: Avena insularis; assembly: GCA_023614405.1. Lineage (NCBI taxonomy): Eukaryota > Viridiplantae > Streptophyta > Magnoliopsida > Poales > Poaceae > Avena > Avena insularis. The sequence goes on from CM042694.1 coordinate 473,614,484, forward strand.
CTTGATTAAGCTTCCCTTCCATCTGAATGGCAGAGTCGACTAGCTCTTCGATATCCTCGAAACAGATGTTGACGAGGACAGTTTGCATCTCATCATGCAGTCTGTTCAGGAATCTCTCCTTCTTCTTGGCCTCCATGTTGATCTCATTAGGTGCATACCTGGCAAGGGACAAGAATCTTTCACGGTACTCTACTACAGTCATTCTGCCTTGCTTGAACTCTCTGAATTCATCCCTCATTCTAGTGACTAGACCCTGCCACACGTGGGTGCGGCTGAACTTGATTTTGAAACTTCCCATGTAATCACTTGACCATGGTTCATTGTGCGGGTGCTGTTCCACCATGCTCTTGCATCTCCTGCCAAATAGTGGGTGGCAAAAAGAACTTTCTCGTTGGCATCCACTCCTGCTACCTCTAGGTTGTTCTCCATTGTCTACAACCAGTCATCAGCATCTAGTGGGTTCTCTAAAGTGCTAAAGATTGGGGGATTTGTATTCTGGAAGTTTCTGAGTTTGGATCCATGATGATCCTGATTTCCATGGTTCTGGTTGTTGTGAGCTATCTGGGCGATCTGCTGCAGGGTTGCTAGATTAGCTTGGCGCTCTGCCCTACTAGCTTCATGGTCTACAATGAGAGTCTGCAGAATCTTCAGCATTGGGTCTTGCGATGAGCTGCTCCCTCCTTGGTTTCCATGAGTCATCAAAAGATTGAGATAGATAAAGGGGTAAGAGGGAAAGTTCTAAGGTTCATGGTTTTGATTTCAAGCTAAACTTTGAGTTTGACTCGGGTTTTGCAACTAACTTCTTTTCATTCATTCAAGCAAAGCACACGATACAAACACACACACACCACAACACCAAAGGAAAACAGATGGATTTAAGAACCATTCTGTAAGCTACGATACAATGGGACCGATACTCATCACTCGGCGATAGTGCTCTAGTGCATCTACTCATCATCGATGAAGTCGGAGTTATCATCGTCGGTGTAGAAGTCCACAGCATCCTCCTCCAGATAGTCATCATCATTGCTGAGGTAGGAGTCAATATCCCCTTGGATATCTTCACCTTCCTCTTCTTCTTCTTTTGCTGCAAGCTGAGCTTCTTGCTCCTTGAGGGTCTTCTCGAGGTCGGCCACCTTCTTGCAAAGACGGTCAATGGTGCGATCCTTCTTGGCGCGTTGACGGTGCAGAGACTGACGATCCTTGACGAGTAGTGAGAAAGTATGGGCCTTCTGGGCGGCAAGGGTGAAGTTGTGGTTGGCGACCTCTGTAGCATTGTCCAACTCCTTCTGTCTGTCGTACAGTAGGAAGTTGAGGTTCTCCACTTGGTGCTTCAATATTGGGTGACTTGGCATCTCTAGCGGCATTCCCATGGAATCACGCCTTGCATAGTGAACAAAGCGGGTTCCTTGGATTAGATTGACACTCAGGGCACACAGACGTGCGAGAGCTTCATGCATTGCTGATACATTGCAAATGTATCTATAATTTTTGATGTTCCATGCTTGGTTTTATCCACTTTCTTGTGTTTTGTTCCAACTTTGGAGTGCTTTTCATATGATTTCTTAGACTAACCTATTAACAAGAGCCAAAGTGCCAGCTGCCTGTTTTCTGCTGTTTTTGGTTTTAGGAAAGTCAGAAAATGAATATTCTTGGAATTGGACGGGACAAAAGCCAAAGTGCCTATTTTTTCGAAAGTCATCAAATGCCGAATCTGACGGAGAAGGGTGGAGGTCACCACACCACTGCCACGCTGCCAGGCAGCCTGCCGGGGGTGGTCTGGCCGACCCCAGCACCCCCTCGGCCTCTCCTTCCGCCTATAAGATTCCCTCGGGAAGAAAACCCTAAGTACCCGATCAAAAATCCACGAAAGAGTCTATAGCCGCCATCATCTCCATCCCTAGATCGAGAGGGATCTGAAGCTCTTCCCGGCACCCTGCCAGAGAGGGGAATTCACCCTACAGGCCTTCTTCATCATCATGCAAGCCTCCGGTGTGATGCGTGAGTAGTTCATCCTTGGACTACGGATCCATGTAGTAGCTAGATGGCTGGTTCTCCTCCTTTGTGCTTTCATGTTTAGATCTTGTGAGCTCCGTTCATGATCAAAATCATCTATTTGTAATTTTGCATGTTGTGTTTGTGGGGATCCGATGGATATTGAGATGCTATTTCAGATTGATTATTGATTATATCATGTCTTTGTTATTTGTGATCTTGCATGCTTTCCGTTGTTAGTAGCTATCTTGGCCAAGTAGATGCTAGCAACTCCAAGAGTTAGTATTTATGCTCGATAGTGGGTTCATGCCTCTGGTAATCTGGGGAAGTGACATAAATCTCTAAGGTACTAGATGTGTTGTTGCTACTAGGGAGAAAACAACAATCCTTTGTTCATAGAACAATCGTATTGTTTACTTTACACGCAGTTCGTAAAGCAATAATCTGTTGCTTGCAACTTAATACTGGAGGGGGTTCGGATGATAACCTGAAGGTGGATTATTAGTCATAGATGCAGTTGGATGGCGGTCTATGTATAATGTTGTAATGCCTGATCAAGTTCCAAAGGAGTCAAGATGATTAGTATATGCTTGTATGGTTTCTTGATGTTTGTTAATTGCCCCGCTGTAATTTGTTCACCCAGCATGTTATCTATCTTAAGGAGAGCCACCTCTAGTGAACTATGGATCCTGGTCCTTTTCTTTACATACAATCTATAAACTGTTTACTTCTTTGTGTTTACTTTCTGCAAACTATTACTTCCTTCCATTCGATACGTTTAATCCTTTGTTTTCAGCAAAACACGGTGAGATTAACAACCTCATCGCAAGTTGGGGACAAAGTTCTGTGGTTGTGTTGTGCAGGCCTCCACGTTGCTACTAGCACCGGTAGTGCGCCCTGCCAAGGCTCAGCTAGCAACACCTTTGGGGTGTTTCCTTGCTCCTACTGGTTCGATTAAACCTTGGTTTCATAACTGAGGGAAACTTGCTGTTGTGCTCATCATACCTTCCTCTTGGGGTTCCCAACGAGCTCTACATCAACACTGAGCCATCAAGCATTTTTCTGGCGCCGTTGCCGGGGAGTCAAGGACATCTTCACAATGGGAGTCCCTCATAACCAATCTCTTTACTTTGTTATTTTTGTTTTGCTTAGTTTACTTTTGTTTTGTTTGCTTGTTTTGTTATCAAAAACACAAAAAAATTTAGTTTTACAATCTTGCTTTCTTATTAAAAACACAAAAAATGACTACTCTTGAAAACACTAAGTTGTGTGACTTCATTAGCACCAACAACAATGATTTTATGAGCACACCTATTGCTCCACCTGTGCCTGAAGATACTTTCTTTGAGATAAAACCTGCTTTGCTCAATCTTGTTATGAGAGAACAATTTTCTGGTATTGGTAATGAAGATGCTGCTACCCATCTAAATAACTTTGTTGAACTTTGTGAGATGCAAAAGCATAGGGATATAGATGGTGATATTATTAAGCTGAAATTGTTTCCTTTCTCTTTGAGAGGAAAATCTAAAGAGTGGTTGAATTCCTTAACTAGGAATAATATTGATTCTTAGACTAAGTGCAAAGATGCTTTCATTCGAAAATACTATCCTCCTACTAAGATTATATCTATGAGAAGTGAAATAGTGAAGTTTAAACAATCTGATAATGAGCATGTTGCTCAAGCTTGGGAAAGAATGAAATCTTTCGTAAAGAATTGTTCCACTCATGGACTAACTGCTTGGATGATCATCCAAACTTTTTATGCAGGATTGAACTATTCTTCAAGGAACCTATTGGACTCTGCTGCTGGAGGTACCTTTATGACCATCACTTTGGGTGCCACAACAAAGCTTCTGGATAATATGATGGTTAATTATTCTGAATGGCATACTGAGAGAGCTCCACAAGGTAAGAAGGTAAATTCTGTTGAGGAAACCTCCTCCTTCAGTGATAAAATTGATATTATTATGTCTATGCTTGTTAATGGGAAAGCCCATATTGATCCAAATAATGTTCCTTTAGCTTCTTTGGTTGCTCAAGAAGAGCAAGTTGATGTGAACTTCATAAGAAATAACGATTTTGGCAACAATGCTTATGGTATTAACAATTATAGGCCCTACCCTCCTAATAATACTTATGGTTATAATGGTAAACCTGGATTACCTAGTGAAGGAAGAATTCTAGAAGTTGAAAGAGCCACTAAAAACTTCATGCAAATGCAATATGAGCAAAATAAACTATTTACTAAAACAATGGAGGAAATATACCATCTTGAAGAACATTAGCCATCAACTTGAGAGTCTAAATAGGGAAATTCCTAGTTTACAATTGAAACTCTCTAATGCTGAAAGGAATATATCATCTCTATCTGAAGCTCAATCTTCTTTGATTAATAAAATGGCTGCTAAACCTGAAACTAATGATAATCCCTTTGCAGCTACTAATGCTATACAAGTAAGAATTGATGAAAATGTTAGACTATTAGCTAAATTACATTCTAAGTGGGAAAGAGAAGATAAAATTGCTAGAAACATTAGTGTTTCTACTATTACCACCACTAGTGTTGAGGCTAGTAATAGTTCTACTACTTTAGATGATAAATTTGATTTTGATCTTGATGGTTGCAATATCTATGAAGTTATTAAGTTCCTACAAAAGCTTGCTAAAAGTCCTAATGCTAGTGCTATGAACATGGCCTTTACAAAACACATTACTGATGCTCTCATAAAAATTAAAGAAGAAAAGATGAAACATAAAGCTTCTATTCCTATAAAACAAGAAGATGGTTGGGAACCCATCATTAATATGAAAGTGAATGACTTTGATTTCAAAGCTTTATGTGATCTTGATAGTAGTGTTTCTATGATGCCTAGAAGGATTTATGATATGCTTGATTTGCCTCCACTTGAAGATTGTTATTCCAATGTCCCACTTGATGATAATGCTAAAAAAAACTCATGGGGAGTCTTAATGATGTTTTTATTATGGTTAACAATGCCTATGTCCCCGTTGATTTCTATGTTTTGGATGTTGAATGCAATGCTTCTCGTCCTATTACTTTGGGAGGACCTTTTCTTATAACTGTTGGTGCCATTATTGATATGAAAGAAGGCACTATTAAATATCAACTCACACTCAAGAAAGGTATAGAACACTTCCCTAAGAAGAGAGAGAAGATTTCTTTTGCCTCTCCTATGAAAACAAAATTTGGTCTTAATGCTTCTTCATTTGAGAACACTTGATTCTTTTTCTTGCTTCTTATGCCTAGCTTAAAGGCGTTAAAGAAAAGTACTTATTGGAATATAACCCAAAAGTTTTAGATGAGTCTTGGAAGTTATTACTTCTGTAATAATCGTTACTTATCCTTTTTATTTGCTTTTTGTGCCAAGAGTAACCTCTAATGAGAGAGAAGTAATGATTGGGAAAGTTGCTGTCCCGAAACAGATTTCTGTGCTTCACCGTAAAAATCCATGTAAAATCTCTAAACGTATTTTTGAGGCATGAATTTTTGTGCTTCTGCCCCAGGTTGTTATCTAACTTTTGTTAGTTCAACACTTTTTGATTTGAGCAACAGAAGGTCTTCGAAAAAATTCGTCTTTACCTTCTGGTCTGTTTTGACAGATTTCTGTAATTTTCTGCATTTGCTTCTTGTTGGTTCCTTTTTGAGTTCTTTTGGGGAATTAAGCTTTTTGAGGGAAGTGCTTCAGTAGATAGTGTTCTAATGGAAGTTTATTTGGTGTTAGAACTGAACCTTAAGACTTATTTATCTTGAGTGCACTAATGTTGCTAATAAAGATTGTGTGAAGTTTTGTATGAAGGAAAAATTTTAGCTGTATGGAAGGAATGAGTAATGAGATGAAGGATGGACTAAAGCTCAAGCTTGGGGATGTCACACGTGTCACCCCAAGAAATATCCAAGAAGTACAAGCGTCAAAGCTTGGGGATTCCCAAGGCATCCCCCCTCTTCATCAATAAAAATCCCAGGTTTCTTCCAAACGTTTCATTTTTATTGTTTCATGCACAGTTGTGTTGTTCTTGGAACGTTTTCTTTTTCGTTTTCGTTTTGGTTTTTAGTTTGCTTGGTTTTCTTAGTTTTCTGAATAAATTGGTTGGACCCCCTCTTTCATACATTGGTTTGCAAATAGTTTGGTTTGGTTTGGAAAAGAGTAGGAAAGTTCATACTTGTGTGGTAAAAAGAGCTTGTTTTTGACTGTGGCCTATGCTTTGTCATGCCATGATTGGTATTGTTTTGGCTTTATGCTTAGTATTCTTTGCTGTAGCATGACTTGTTATAAACAATTGAGATTGCTTAATGTGCCTTGGATGAATCATGCGTTGTTTTAGCATATTAAAGCATAGTATAGTGGTATTCTCCTTTGATGCTTTATTTGGGGTTGACTTGGCGCATGCTCACACCATCTTATGACTATCTCAAGTCACCATAAGCCTTTATGATCCTTTAGTTTTCAACTTGTAGTATCACTTTATGCTTTGATCAATGATGTTTTGTCACTCTGCATGATTATGGCCATTATTGCTCTCTTAGTTTGTCGCTCCCAGTCTTTTGCTAGCCTCCACAACCAAGTATGAGTTCCACTCATGCATCCAACTCCTTAAACCAAGTTATTCCAAAGAGTCCACCATACCTACCTACTATCTTATGCTATTCCAAGTATATTCATGTTTTTGTTTACCTTCCAAATTAAACTTGTTATGAGAAAACTAGTGATTAAATCTCTCACGAACTTGATGGCACACTTTACTTTTCTGCATCTAATAAACTTGAACCATTGGGTCCTTCTTTGTTGCGTATATGCTTGCGCTTTATAAGTTGAAATTAACAGAACCATGTATCATGGGGAACGCTTTCAACATTGCACTTGTACTTTGTACCCCGTTGATATCATGTTCTTTTGCTTATGGATCCCGACGGTGTGAAATAAAAGTGAAACTTGTAAGATCATGGAGTTTGTATGTGTGTTAGAGAAACGCCTGGGCTGCTAGCCTAAGCCATGCCTAATCATGGTGGAAACTTGCAGCATCACCATAATGAGCACTCTATGAAGCATCCTCAATAAAAACCCATGCAAATAGCAAATAAAAAGATCGCTGAGATGCTCATTGTCTGCTTGCCTTGTCATTTTGATTATGGGATAGCTCCTGTATCATGTGCAAGGGGTACCCCGTTGGCGGTTCTTTATGATACACATGTACTTATAATGACAAGAGCTTACTTGTGACTAAAGTTGAGTAGCATGAGGTTCGGTCTTCGTAAGTAAGGGGCATGAGATTTCGGTTTATAACTTGTCAAGCATATCCTCTTAGTTGTGTCACTTTAACCTTAATCACCTTAAAGATGCTTATGATAGGGGCAATGAGAGCTGAAAGCTATAAGTACCATAATTTTTGGAAGCTCTTTATGAGACTTGAATCCCTACTTCCTTCTATGAAGGCCTTTCTTCCACCATTATATTGAGTCTCCACTTTCTACGTTTATGCACTTACTTTGAGAGCATAGTGGCCATTCTTAGTTCTATGTGTATTGTCCCAAGCCTAGTTGATTGATGCATAACTTGATATTGCTTGTTTTAAACTATAAGTATCTAGTCACTCTTATGAACTTTGAAGGTGTCCTATGCATTTATGTTTTGCTACTCTATGAGGGACAAGCTGAATACTATTATGCTATGTTTTCTTTATGTGAAACAAACAAACGTCTTGCAAAGTATTGTTATTCATGAATCTTTTGTTTGTGCCTTTTCATGTTGCATCATAGTTTATTTGTCTTATTGCTAGAACTTTGTCTTTCATGTTATGATTGAAGTACTATGATCCCAGCTTTGAATGTTTTACAAATACTTTGATCAAGTCTTTGATGGTGCATGTCACCTCAAAAATTATTCTTTTTTATCACTTACCTACTCGAGGACGAGCAGGAGTTAAGCTTGGGGATGTTGATACATTGCAAATGTATCTATAATTTTTGATGTTCCATTCTTGGTTTTATCCACTTTCTTGTGTTTTGTTCCAACTTTGGAGTGCTTTTCATATGATTTCTTGGACTAACCTATAAACAAGAGCCACAGTGCCAGCTGCCTGTTTTCTGCTGTTTTTAGTTCCAGGAAAATTAGAAAATGAATATTCTCGGAATTGGATGGGACAAAATCCAAAGTGCCTATTTTTACGGAAGTCATCAGATGCCAAAATACGAGACAGAGAAGGGCTGGAGGCCACCACACCATGGCCACGCTGGCCCGCTGAAGGTGGTCTGGCCGACCCCAACACCCCCTCGGCCTCTCCTTCCGCCTATAAGATGCCCTCGGGGCGAAAACCCCAAGTAGCCGATCAAAAATCCACGAAAGAGTCTGTAGCCGCCGTCATCTCCATCCCTAGATCGGGAGGGATCTGAAGCTCTTCCCGGCACCCTGCCGGAGAGGGGAATTCACCCTGGAGGCCTTCTTCATCATCATGCAAGCCTTCGGTGTGATGCGTGAGTAGTTCATCCTTGGACTACGGATTCATGTAGTAGCTAGATGGCTGGTTCTCCTCCTTTGTGCTTTTATGTTTAGATCTTGTGAGCTCCGTTTATGATCAAGATCATCTATTTGTAATTCTGCATGTTGTGTTTGCGGGGATCCGATGGATATTGAGATGCTATTTCAGATTGATTATTGATTCTATCATGTCTTTGTTATTTGTGATCTTGCATGCTTTCCGTTGTTAGTAGCTATCTTGGCCAAGTAGATGCTAGCAACTCTAAGAGTTAGTATTTATGCTCGATAGTGGGTTCATGCCTCTGGTAATCTGGGGAAGTGACAGAAATCTCTAAGATACTAGATGTGCTGTTGCTACTAGGGAGAAAACAACAATCCTTTATTCATAGAACAATCGTATTGTTTACTTTACACGCAATACGTAAAGCAATAATCTGTTGCTTGCAACTTAATACTGGAGGGGGTTCAGACGATAACCTGAAGGTGGATTATTAGTCATAGATGCAGTTGGATGGCGGTCTATGTATTATGTTGTATTGCCCAATCGAATCTCAAAGGAGTCAAGATGATTAGTATATGCATGTATTGATTTCTCGGTGTTTGTCAATTGCCCCGCTGTAATTTGTTCATCCAGCATGTTATCTATCAAAGGATAGCTACCTCTAGTGAACTATGGATCCCGGTCCTTTTTCTTTACATACAATCTACAACTGTTTACTTCTTTGTGTTTACTTTCTGCAAACTTTTATTTCTTTCCATTCGATACGTTTAATCCTTTGTTTTCCGCAAAACACGGTGAGATTGACAACCTCATCGCAAGTTGGGGACAAAGTTCTGTGGTTGTGTTGTGCAGGTCTCCACGTTGCTACTAGCACCGGTGATGCATACTGCCAAGGCTAGCAACACCTTTGGGGTGTTTCTTTGCTCCTACTGGTTCGATTAAACCTTGGTTTCATAACTAAGGGAAACTTGCTGCTGTGATCATCATACCTTCCTCTTGGGGTTCCCAACGAGCTCTACATCAACACTGAGCCATCAATTGCCCTGGCTAATCCATCTAGCCAGTTGTTCTCTCTCACAGAGAACTGAATCCTCCCAGATACTGGTGCTTCTAACTTGCCGCGAAGATCAGCAGTTACTAGCCATTGTAAATCTCCTCCTGGTGGACCCGGGAGTTGAGCTCCAAGAAATTCCGGATGAGGACGCTCCAAGAACTCAGACAGTGAATCCAGATCCTACTCGAAGATCAGTTGGCCTCCGTTGCCCAACTGGTAGAACTTACTGTATTGGGCTTCCATCTATAGGAATTTAGGATGAGAAAGTTAGTGAAGTGATCAAGTGTGTCAAAGTTTTATGTAGTAATGTAAGAATTTGGAGGAACATGAATTTTTTTGAGAGAAAGAATTCCCCAAGGGTAAGAGAGGAAATAGTTTTCATAATTACTCACTTTGGTTTTTGAAACTAAGTTTTTGTTCGGACATCCATTCTAACTAGGGTCTCCTATGGTCAAGATGGCTCTGATACCAACTTGTCAACACCCGGATTTTTAATCCCAGATGCCTGTTATGCCATACATCGCAATCCCAGGATTACCATTTTTGCGAGATATAACAGATTGGATATCACACTACATCATCCATTACAAACCATATTAAGGTCTTACACAAATAAAGGATCTCATGATCCAGTCTTAGTACAATCAAGTAGCGGAATAAATAACGTAGCGGTGGGGTACATCTTCAGAGTCACAGGCAATGCTGATGATGGGAGATGATCCTAGTTGTCGTAGCCGTCCTGCTGTCCTCCTTCAGGGTAGTCCTCCTCATAGTCTGGCCATAGGAAGAACCAGGGACAAAGACATGAGTACTCTTTAAGTAGGAATGCTAAGTTCTAAGTCTATTTGTAAAGTTAAGTTTGAAACCTAAGATGAGTTCAGAAACAAAGAAAGATAATATAAAGTTTGAAAACACCTAAGTGGGAACTTAATTGTCATAGTCACAACTCTGTTGTGGTCAAGCCATGTCATAATCATTTCATAAGTTGTTTTGAAAACATCTGACAACGGAACAGTATGGCCACTCCAACTATCCATAACCGCGGACGCGGCTATTCGAATAGTTTGACACTCTGCAGAGGTGGTACACTTTCACCACAAGATTCGATACATCTGTTAGGGATAACCCTGAATCATCATACTTAGTATGCAGATAATCAAACATAACTTTCCTTTATACACTCTAGTATAAGCACCTCTCCTATGGCGTCCCATGACCATCATCTGTCATCACAGGCCACTGCATAGGTGGACAACATTGAGAGGTAGCCTCAGCTCAAACCTCTCCCGTGAGGGAACTAATACTAATGCATATAAACTTCCGGCTAAGCCTTACCCAATTCAGGTATTGTGGTTGTACGGTAAAATTGGAATGGTATCGCATCCGAACCCAACCATCAGTTTTTATAAAAGAGCTAAGGCTCATGCCTCAACATTTTCATCATCATCATAAACCATTTGTGTTTCTCAACACATGTCAAAACATCTCAATGGAATGACTCATCATTCCAAGGTTTTCACAAGTCATTTTCACCAAGTATTCCCATCTAAAGTGAATCAAGTTTTAGTTTAGCTCCAACTACTAAGTTAAGAGTGTTCACTAAGGTGGGATGCTAAATATCAATCTCATGCCATAGAATGACATCTAAGTCTAACTAGATAGGTCAAGTTTTATACTCTTTATGCTACCTTTAAACAAGTAAAGGACTTTTGGTAAAGTAAAGAAGGTAAAAGCTTGTAAGTAAAACTTGGAGTAGGTATAAGTCAAAGTGATATAACCAAAGCATGCCTAATGCATCTTGCTTGAGTTATCTATCTTGCAAGGGTTAGCTTGCATTGTTAATGATGGCTTGCAAGTAATCACTTGCATGTTTAACTTGTATAATGCTAGCTTGCCTTGGTTGGTGTAGTGGCTGAAATTCTCTTCCTCCTCTTCTTGGTAGAACTCCTCCTCCTCGAAGACTTGGTCGGTACTATCGTCTATAAATACATACGGGATACACAATCACCAAACAATGCTTAACTAGTCTACTTAGCACACTAAGGAACACATTTGATGATCTATTATCATCACAAGCATCACAAGGTTTAATGAACTAGCTTCATTTATTTTATTTGAGAAAGTAATTTCTACTCATTGAAATTAACTAAGATTTAATATTCTCCAATTAAAATATGGGATCATGTGGACACATGTCATCACCACATATTCTAACATATGGAAATGTGATTTAAGGATTGGATCGTATTTTAATAAGTTTAAGTTTAATATTTAATGATTTAAAGTGACTAGAAATGGCTATATAGAATTATTTTGGTACTAGTCCAAATTCACCGCATGCAAACCTTAATATTATTAAATATTCAGATAGGTAGGGTTAAATGTGATTTTTGAGAGTTGGAATCAACTCAAAAGCTAATATGGTTGATTTTATAAAAATGTTTGAATATGCAAAAGCTTCTGTCTTGTTATTTTTACTAGGAGAGATCTATAGATCTAAATGATTTAAATCTAACGGTCTTGGATAGAGATTTTCATTAGCTTTCCAATAAAATTGAAATCACTCGATTTGGATTTGTAAAACTCTCTGAGTTGATTTTTAAACTAAGGGACAGAATCTAGTTTAAGTCTAAAAAGAAAAATCCTAATTCGAATCACAGGGCCAGCGCGGGAAACTAATTGGGCCGTCCTAGATTCACTCCGCGGCGCTGAGGACTATAGACATGTCCGCTTGTTAGTGGCTCATTACACGTGAAGCGGTACGAGGCGAGCTGGACCGCAGGATTAGAACTAGATCTAACGGCTCACAGTCGTCGTCGACGACGGACTCGTCGTCCGCGAGACTGAACCCTAGCGGCTCGGTGGGGGTGCAGTGGGGATGTACCGGGGCTCCAGCTAGTGCGGCGAGGCGAGCAAACAAACGAGAAGACGACGTCGGTTCTCCTGGTACTGGTGGCGTCCCGGGAGATGGCCTGGATCAACGACGCCCTTCTCCTCCTTCCACGTCAGACTCCGGCAAAATTCCGGCTTGCTCCAGTGGGGCTCTGGTAGTGTTCTGAGGGGGAGTGGATGAGAGTGGTGTGAGGAAACGGTGCTAGGGAGGCCTCCTTATATAGGCGCGATGAGGCGGCAGTGAGGTGTGGGTGGAGCTCGTCGGTGACGACGATACAACGGGCTACCGGCATAGGCGAGATAGGTGGACGGTGGCGTGCCTCCTGGTGGTCCTCTACTGTTTATGGCACAGCTAGGGGTGGTGGCAATCGGTCGGGAGCATCGCGCGCTCTGGGAGACAGAGGTGGTGCTCGACGTGGTTCCCGGCGATCGTGGGTCGCGCGGTGGTGCACGACCGTGTCTGGCGGGGTGAGGTGGTCAAGACGGAGCGGCGTGCGCGGTCTGCGGTCGAGGCGCGGTCTGGGGCGTGCTGGCGGTGAGGGCGCTCTGGCGTGCTCTGGCGCGACGCAGAGACTTAGTGCAGAGCGGCTCTGGGGTGGTCCAGGGGTTAGCAGGGGCCGTGGGGTGGACCGTGGGCGGCGCTGAGGTCACGCCTCACTCCCTGGAGCGGCGGAGAGGGGTTGGCGGTCTGCTGCGGCTTGTGCACGTTTGGCCGGCGAGCATGGCCTCGGGGTGGCGGTGAACTATTGCCCTAGGCCATTGGGTAGGTCCTTGATGGACTGGTTGGGTTTAGGGGAGACAAGGGCATTGATTTGAGTTCAAATGGCTCGACAAAATTTGATCAAAAACAATATTAGTTAGGCCAATTTGATTCTGCTCACAAGGTGCTCGACACAATGGCCGCATGAAGGAAACTTTTAAATTTTTCGAAGATTTTTGGTGGAGTGGTTTGTCACATTCTTAAGCATCTGTGGTTGCTTGGGATTTTAAAATGGAGTTCATTTGGATGGTTTTTGAAATAGTGGGATCTAGACATATGAACTAGATTCCATTTTCAAATGTCATTTAAAATTAGGATTTGAATGTTTTTGGGATATCACAAAGTGGGCCTTGGCACATCACTACTTGTACTAGCAAGTGGTGCAAAGATCCACAATTATTTCTGTTGGAAATTGAGTGCTAGGAACACCCAAAGTGGGCTAGGTGATTAAAATGGGAAAAGTGACCATTTCCTTTATTTATTTCTTTTTCTTTGGTTTTTGCTTGGGAATGATCTTGATGATGTGACATTCATCATAGAACCATTTTACAACCATTAGAACACACAATCATGGCATTTCAACAACTCCTATTTTAAATACACACCCATATGCATGCTTAAAGATTTTAAATGGATAAAGTTTTTGTTAATCCTAAATTGGGTAGATTTGATCTTGATCACTTGGATTAAAGTTTTAGGATGTTACACTCTTACTTTGGATTCTTGTTAGTACTAATGCATCACATTGCACACGATTCTTTGGTATGTTATACTAGAAATCAGAAGGCATGCCTTAGACTGAAAGTAGTGTTGGAATTTAAAATTGTTATTGATTGTGATATGTGAGTTGTTTTACTGGTGGGAGCCAAGGAGTCAGAGGCTTGTGATCCTTTCGATCTAACTTACAAGGACACCTATTTTGAGGGAACACATGTCTATGGTTTCTGCTGGTGATTATTGGATACAAAAAAGATACCAGTCTGTTGTGGTAGTGCAATTATTCTATTGCCTAATTCTCTATGCTCCCTATATTTTGTAGGTGTAGATACTAATTGATAAGACTGAGTTATGCAAGGCTATGTGTATGTGTACTGTTTGGATTACATGCAAGTGATACTCTGCTTTGACTTTATTTACCCATGTTTGCATTTTTAGTAAGCTATTAATGTCTCCTCGTTTCTGTTCGGCCTACAAGGTGTTGGGAGCTCCATGCTCCAGGCTAGAAGGTATGTTATATTATCTGTTGTCTACTTATTTTTGTTAAAAAAAGTTCATTTAGGTATTTGATCTAAATTTGTCTATTAGATTTTGAGATCACAAGAAATGCACGCAGGACTACGAGTTTACTGATTATGTGTCATACTAGCGCCTCATGGTTTTTAGTTGACCAGATTATGTTGGTTGTCCTACTATGGATTCATGTTAGTCCTAACACATCACATTTCTCCTGATTCCTTTGGTATGTTATACAAAGAAATAAGAAGGCATGCCTTAGACTGAAGGTAATGTTGGAATTTGTTACTGGAGTGAAATGCACCTATAGTTCCAGAACTTGTTGGCTATGTCTAAAACAGTCCTTAAACTTAGAAAATGCCTTAAAGCAATCCCTAATCTCGCTCTATAGGTCCACATATGGTCCAAACTACGATTCACCACAGTATTTTGACAACCTAGCACCAGAATGGTCCCACAGCGTCGTACTCGCGGTGTGTGCCCGGATCCCAAGCTAAGACACCCGCCTGGTAACCACCACGTCTGTGCCTTGCACCGCCGTCGCTACCACGAGTCCGCGTGCTACTCTAGGCACTCGGGCCGCGACGGTGAGGACCCGAGGAGAGGAGGGGAGGCGACGCGCAGCGTTGGGCTTGTCGGCTTTGGCTCTGGGGACAAGAAGCGAGTAGATGAGATTGTCGGCGCACGCTGTGCTCGACACAATGCTCATCAGAGAGCGGCATGCGCGAGCTAATGAGCTGCTTGACCGGGAGCACAGAGGCTGGGATGCAGCGGCGCTCCTCGCCCTCGGATTCGCGACCTGTCTTCGCCATTCCAAACCCACATGCAGCCCTTCTTCAAGGCCTTCTGAAACAGTGGCGGCGCACGTGCCTCAGGCCCTCAATCCTGGTGCTGCTGCCGGGGGCTCTCGGCGTCTCACCGTAGGGAGAGAGAGTATGAGGATGACGGTTGACGGCCGCAGGAATCACGATGGCAAATACAGCCATACTTGATTATTTTTTAAAGAAGAAACACTATTGAAGACGACGACGTGAGTATGTACGAGCTGCATATGAGCCCGATACTACAACAGCATGTCAGCAAAATATGGAGTAAGTACAGTTTTCGACCGTATGTAGACATGTTGGGTAAGATTAGGGACCGCGGTAATGCAGTTTCTCAGTTTAAAGACCATTTTAGACATGGACAACAAGTTCAAGGATGGTGGATGCATTTCACTCTTTGTTACTGTTTGTGATATGTTAGTTGTTTAATTGTTTTATCACTGGTGGAAGTCGGTGGAGTCAGAGTCTTGTGATCCTTCCGATCCAACTTATAGGGACACCTATTTTGAGGGAACACATGTCTGTTATACAGGTTTGTACGTATTCATAATGTATCATCACTCATCAGCTCTTGCTTGTGATTGTTGGAGCCAAAAAATTTATCAGTCTATTGTAGTAGTGCATTTATTCTATTGTCTAATTTCCTACACTCCGTATATCCTAATTGACAAGAATGAGTTATGCAACGCTATGTGTATGTGTACTGTTTGGATTACAGGCAAGTGCGAGTTTGGATCTCATGTTTGCATATTTCGTAAGCTATTACTGTCTCCTCTTCAAGTGGTTAAATCTGATTGGCCGAGCTATGTGTGGAAGAAATGGATTGTTTGCATTAAATCTGAATGGTTCGGACCAGTCACTTCCCTAGAAGAATTTAATTCCATTTTTGTCCCAACGTGACATGTTATCCAATCTACCTTTGTACATTGTCGTGAATATAATCTTGGTTCTTCAATTTCAAAAATTGGCATGGATGATTCCTGTGTAACCGAGGCCAAACAACATGAATTTTATCATGGAAAGCGTTGAAGAGAGATTTCGAGCATGTCACTAAACAAGAGGTTTGTTGCAGGATTGAACTTCTAAATGTATTGCATATTCTATGATGAACATTTTTTTACACGTGCATACATGATGAACTTAACACTCCTGGACATGCTATGCTTTGATTTAAATAAGTATGGGTAATTCAAGGGGAAAACAGGTTGTGTACTTTGGTGCATTTTGATTAAATGTCTCAATTTGTGCTTTAAATGAAGTTCTAAAATCATAATAATTTTTATTCTCAGCTTTCTCATATGATTAAACATCATGTTTTCACATGGTTACGAGGCTTGCAAATTCCATCGGGTGATCAAAGTGTGCATGACTCACGCAATTCACAAAGGTTTTTGACCTGCTTCTATTTCTGTACTGTTGTTTGCAGGTATGCATGTTTGCTTGGAATCTACTCCATGTTTGGAACAGAACTGGAGGTAAGGCTAGGAATTAAATAGAAATCGTGACATGGTAGAAGGTGTTCATGCAGGTTCTGGGAGATTGCTCAAAAGAACTTACATCATATTGCTTAACCAAATATGTCTCTCACTGTACTACTTCCTCCATCTTAAAATAGATGTCGCAAATTTGTCTAAATATGCATGTACTAGATATATCAAAATTTGAAAAAAATTGTGACATCTATTTTGAGATGGAGGAAGTACAATTTTTTAAAAAATAACTTAGAGTTATTCTTCTATGACATGACGTTTGCGAATATTAGAAAACAACATGTTGTTTTTGGCACCAAGGCACAAACATGGCAAGACAAAGAGGCCCTGGGGAGGGAGGGCCAAGATATATAGACTTTACTAACTTGTTGTCTTTGGAGATACTAATTTATTGTCTTATAATTTAAATATATAATGGGTAGAAAATACATCTTCTAACCTACTGTAGCTGCATGTATTAGTTGCGATTAGCTTTTCTGATATGCTAGATTTCCAATGTATTTATAGAGTTTGGTATGCTGGAAGTTGCTAGAGCGTTAAAATGCATAGGTATAGATTAATTTGAATTTTCTTTCATTTAATGATAAAAATCAATTGCAGACTAACAAAAAAGAATATTGTCGTTTATTTCTTTTTAACAACTTTCTGCCTTGCCATTATTTTTATTTATAGGTCGTTCCATTTTTCAGATGTTCCGAATCTGAACTGATCTGCATCCATCTCTTCTCAGTTGTCACTCAAGGTACGGTGATGATGTGAGATGTGCGTTGACCCACGGTTCGGTTTAAATTTTGTGATAGAAAATTGTACTCCAATGTTTATATTTATGTGCATGTCCTAAATGGTGAAAATAAAGCTTCTTGTGGGCCTTCTGAACCTTTTGAAATTATTGTGGAAAC
Organism: Avena insularis; assembly: GCA_023614405.1. Classification (NCBI taxonomy): domain Eukaryota; kingdom Viridiplantae; phylum Streptophyta; class Magnoliopsida; order Poales; family Poaceae; genus Avena; species Avena insularis. The sequence goes on from CM042694.1 coordinate 473,632,126, forward strand.
TTGCTAGATTTTCACAACTATGAGGCGGGAGTGCAATCTCTCTGAAGACGGTTATGGGAATGAGTGACTATGTTGATTTTGCTAGACTTGCAGATAACAATGATGGATATCAGCGAGTGACACACTATGAAACACCGGTGGGAAAGGAGAAGGGTGACAGAAGCATCCTTGCATACCTTTGGGGCACTATGGTTTATATGAGTGACACAAATAGTGTGGTGTAGAAATCCCCTTCCGTAAGGAAAAAATATAGTACCGAAATGGGAGGTTTTGACCCAACTCTTGGTGTCTGTGTTACCTATACGAATTGTTGCTCCATGTACAAACCAGCATCTAATAGCAAATGTGAAATAGAAGTGTTGTGAAACAGATCAAGGGTATGACCTACCAGTAACACAATTTGCATGCTCTTCCACTAAGCAAAAGTGGTGTTGATGTTAAAATGATGACCAATATGGTATCATCATTCACATACCACCAGAAACTTGATGCGCATTATGTTTGCACTTGCAGTGAGAAAAAAGGACTTTACACAATATCATAGGTCAATGACATGATGTTTGTATTTTGACCATCTTTAGACAGTGTCATAGGTCAATGACATGATATTTGTATTTTGACGGTCTTGTTGGTTTGTTTACTTGTATTGTCACCCGTCGCAACGCATGGGCATTTTACTAGTTATTCAAAGAGAAGGATCACCCTCCTCCAAAAAAAGAGAGATAAAGGATCACCCATATGCATCAACTGATATATGTGTAGCCGTGTATGATAAATCTCTGTTACTGAAATCAATACCTATAAATTTCTTGTAAAATTTAACCGTTCTTATGAAAAATATTAAAAACAGGATAACATATATTTTCACATGATATTTGTATAGTATCATATTTTTTCATAGTTTTATCTATAAACTTGATAGAACTTTACATTGTTTGACTTAGAGAAAACATACTGGTACACATACTCTTGTCTTACTGCGTTGGACTATAAATGCATACAACCAAGCTTTATCAACTTCCTCTCATATTACATCAAAGGTAATTTAATTTAGTCACATGAAACTTGTATTATACGTATTCGCAATGTACTGTTTAGTATCATAGTTTCAAAAAAATAACGATGCACATATAAGATAATATATAACAATCGAAGTTGTATAATGAAAACCCCGTTCGGATGTCATTCATTTATGAAAGAGAGTGTATGTTTGATGATGCTTGTACAACAAAACCACTAAATGTCGCCGGTAAGATTTTGTTTGTCATTGTGGTGGAATATCATACTCCTTTTTCTACTCATTTGTCTATTTTAGTGTTTATTCGACTGCATTTGTCTATTTTTGTGGCTAATTTTCTATAACATGTTTTTAAATAAGCACATCACAATGCAATAACTACAAACTAAGTCTACATGAGAAATAATCATGTATGTATACTGATGTTTAGTTACATACTCCTGCAACTACCTAGCCTTTTTGGCATATTGAAGTTAGCGTGAAAATGGAAATATAGAAGTTCATAAACTATAATCTTTCAAATTTGGCAATCCATTTAAAACATATAATAAATTTGTTTCTTCAAAAAAATCTTGAAAACCTTTTGAACGAGAAGGAGTTTAACTAATCAAGTCCACCTATGTGGCACCTAGTCAATAACTTAGACATCCTCCACTGTATCCTCGTGGTAAGGGAGTTATATCTAGTTCATGTGCAAACAAGAAGAGGGGTCACAAAAAGCTAGAGGCCGAGAGCATCTCCAACTATTTTGATGATATTGTTGGTAAAAGTTTCCACATAGAATTTGTAATGACATGACGTGAAACTAATTGATAGAGAGAGCAAACTTGCATGTACATGAACTAACAACCCATGCATAAGCTCCAAGGTGAAAAGGATAGAAAACTTGCATATTCTCTCATCTCCTATTGGTCAAGTTAGATACCCTCTATTCAAATAATTATGTGACGGACCATTAGTTGATGATGTCGAAAATTATATCCACATGGTAAAACACGCGCTACTGGCGATGTTCTAAGGCGGTGTATTATGTTTGGGGAAGTAAGGAAGAAATAAGGTGAGAAAGCAAAAAAATCCATCACGGTGAAATTTAAAGAAAAGGTGTTTGAAAAAATAGATCTTTTTAGATAATAGAAGAGTTAATCTTTGTCTCTATATTCCAATGTGCATGAGGTGCCTACAACCATTAAAAAATCCGCATGTGTGAGAACCAAAAAAAAGTATTTACAAAAGAAGCATTGAAATCGCATGATGCCATTGTTGTGAAACACACTACATAAAATTAAAAAAATTCCAACGCATAAACCGGACCAAATTATGCGGGAGTAAGGCAACAGATCATACCCTCGAAGATCGATCTAGAGAAAGTTTGTTGATGGCATGGTTGATAAAGACATGCATTGATCCCCGCAAGACTTAAGAAATCGCGAGGAGATGTATTATCCCGTGAACCGCTCCAAGATTGTCAATTTCTGCAGCTAGTCAATTAGCCACGAGAAGATTCTCATTTGTGAATATCCCCACGAACAAGTGTCATATATGCAACACATCAACGAAATCCACACGTATGATGTTAGCGACACAGCATCGAGGTGATGCCAAACTCACGGTCAAAGAGGAAAGGTGTCGATGAAGAACCGGCAGTGCTTCCACAATTACCGACTAAATTAGGTGTAGACGAAGGTAGAAACTCAGTAGCGCTATGATGTTGAAGTAGAATATGATCTAGGGCACGCCGGGCCTAGGGTTTAGATCCACATCTTGGATACAATGGCGAGACGAGGACGTCAGCGTCGGTGCATGGGATGGCAGCTTAGAGGCGCCGGGTGGGGCGATGACCTAGGGGCAGGGGTGGGTGATGGTTGTGAAAATAGCCATATTTCTCCGCATTTAAATCATATTTTAAGTGAAATAATTGACCAAGAATCTCTCTAGCCTTACTACTAATGACTAATTATTACAACAATGTGCAATCCTTGGTTTTAATTTGTATTGTGCAGGAAATCACACTTTTAAGGCGAAATCAGGAGCATTTATTGAAGATTATCACGTTGCCTACTCAGCCAAGATAATTGTGGTCAAAGAGGAGCCTCTAAAAGGTTTAATGACCAGCTGTATGGAAGCCCCGCTTCGTAAGGTCCCCCTGTACTGAGTGGTGTTGGCTTCGCTAGGTTAAACGCAATAACTTTGGTGAAGGCACCTATATATTTCGAGACTCTAGCCGCCACGTAGAGAGCCGTCATTCTCCGATTGTATCACAACGCCTATATATTTCAATCTAAGTATTTTGTATAATATTTTGTATCCTTGATCTTATTGTTATGAGTGAGTAGTCCTCACGGGCTACGGGTTAGGGTGAAACCTCGCAGCGATTACGTGCATCTAATATATGGGAATATTGTGTGGTGATTGAATAGGAGATATGTATCTTTGTTTTTTTGTCTCTTGTCTGAATCCATGGACTTGTAGGTACCCAAGATCCCATGGATTGATAACGGCTTGATGTGAGATGAGTGGTGAACAATGACTTCAGGCAAAACCAAGTGACAACAAGGGGAGTACGGTCTTCATTTAGGGATCTACTTGGGAGTAACAACAACATCACCATTCTTAAGGCTTTGATCTGTATTTTACTTAATAATTATTATAACCCAATGCTTCGTGGTATAATGGTTGTAGCAAAAGACGATTGCTAGGCCTGTGGCTCACAGGTCCTTTAGTGTTTATAGATGTGTTACCCACGAACCTATCTATATTTGATCATTTTACACATGAATATGCTTATTATTTTTATCTTTATCACATATGTATGTGCAGCTGCAGGTGAATCTTCAACCCTGGCCTATTTTCACCCATTGCAACGACCAATGGTTCAAAGTAAACTAGAAAGTTCTGATAAACGTGTAACACCCTCGAATCGTCCATATGCAGATTTTAGCGTTTCCCACCAAACCCGCATAGAAACGATTCGAAGGTGCCCACCAGGCACTTGTGTGCGGATGGAATACGAAGTAATACTATTACATAATAGTTCACGATGGAACCCACGGAACATATATATCCAACAATGACTCAGAGAGTCAAGAATACAGATATACAATACAAAGATCCAAATCACCTTGAAAACGATACAACATCCGAGTACGGATAAGATGCAAACTGTACTAAGAGTCCTGAAGAATAACCAATGGCGTCCATAACCTTGCCCAGGCCAAGACGAAAGGGTAACCTTGCTAATGACATCGAACTTATACATGTTAAACAAAAGGAGTGCCGACAAAGGCAAAGGAAAAAAGGGAGCGATCAGTACTGAGGGCAGTATGCGGCGAGTCTAGAATTCGGCGGCTCTCACCTACATAGGTATGGTGGACTGAAGCGGCAGTGAAGCATGCAACAACCTATAGAGACTCGATACAACTGTCGGCTATCAAAGAGGGATAAAAAAGACCTATTCGAAACCAACTTGATACTAACACCAAACATACCCATCCTGATATCCCCCCTCAAGACCAAACGAGGAAGGCATCCTGAGGAACTCACACAGTTGGCAGTTTTATTCATTCATTTCATGGTGGTTATCCAACTTACTAGTCATATCAGATCCATGTCAAATTATAACATTAATTCTTTAGTTATAGTTGTCTATATCGAGAAACTGTGCTCCAAGTCATCCATAACCGCGGGCACGACTTTTCAAAAAGATTTAACCCTGCAGGGGTGCACCAAAGTATCCACACACATTTCAACCCTTGTTGTCAGATCAGGTAGGTGCAAGATCATAAAACATACACCCAATGGTATGTCGACGGGGCTTCGGACACGACGTTTCCCAGACCCAAAGGAAGTACATGGGGGCTACCCCACTAAGCTACCCGCAACGAAGTTGGCCATCTCCGATACAGACCCAGGGTGTGTGGCGACTGCTGTAAACGACTGGGAACCCGAAAGTGTGACTAGGCTTGTCAATACAGTGAAAACGTGGCACGGGGTTCCTAAATAGTACATGCGCTCCACGCGCAATAGTAAATAAAGCAGTAAACCATGGCATAAGTACAAGATAGTAATAACGCCCTAAACTAGTTTGTGCCCCCCAGCATAGTACTTTGAAATCAGATAGTAAGCCGATAGGGATGCCCACACACCCCACATGTGGTTAGCGCGCTCGATCTTGGAACAGGTGTCAAGAACTCGGGGTTCTAGGTGGACACAAGTGGGCGGGTAAGAACCAAATAACATCTATTACCCACCGGTGCCTTTATTATATCTATTTTCAGCATTTTGATTGACAAGTGATAATGAAATCCATGATCATCTCCACCATTAAGCATGTGCCAACCCTCAACAACGGTGGTACATCAACGGCATGAAGCAACACCTGAGCAACAACTATGACTCGCAAGGCCAACTATCTACCAAACATCAGGCAATAGGAGGTGTCCAAGGCAATACAAAGGCTACAAGGAATATATTCATGGCATGGAAACTAAAGTATCGCAACACGGATAGCAATATATCAACATGAGGAAGTAAAGACTACAAATGCAACATATGTAGAAAGGAAGAGGATGCTCGCCTGAGAAACAAAGTCGAAGATTCACCGAAGATCGGGTCGAAGCTCGCATCAACTCAACAGCCTAATCCGCGAAGAAGCAAAACACGAAAAGAAACACTAGAACTATTTAATACTATGGCAGAAGAATCAACATGTTTATGATATGATGCATGACATGACATGGATGCGGTGCAATTAGGCAATATTAAGCGAAGCCGGGGTCCTGACAATTAATTATATGGTTCAAGTTATTTAGATACCCCTCAATTTAAATGTTGGCTTAATAAGGCAAAACATGGTGCCGGTTCGCTACATAAATTAAAATGGAGCCAATATAAGACTAGAATAGCCCGCATATAGTCTCCATATTTAATTATTAGGTGAGTTAACAAAATACCCCTCAAACAAATGAATATGTATGCGAGCATGAATAATTAATATGCAACAAGTGATAATGTCATATTATAAAAATAGGGGTCTCGAAAAGGGGATCACATGTCGGTTCCGAAGGTCTTGGGGTTCGACCAGATCGGTCTTCGAATCCGTGGATCGGGGGTCTTCGGTCTCCGGATCTTCGGACATCCGGGATCGTGGTCTTGCGGTCCGAGAAGGAGAGCTTGGGTTTCAGAAATCCTTGGTGGTCGAGGGTGAACTTGTTCAGTGTCGGTGTCGATCTTGTTTGTCGGGTTGTGGTTCTCGCATCGCTTCAACATCACCGCATCAAATCCCAGTAGCGCGTGGCACACTATCTCCATCTCCACAAGTGTCACACCAACAACACATCACCACACCACACATCCACCATCCTCGCAACATTGCAGCACCACATCGCCAAATTGCCCACCAATACACCAACATCCACTACACGGGCTCTCCACCACTATGTTAAAGCATGGGTCAGGCACACATGGACTCGCGGTGTCGGGAACACGCATGAGCAGGAGGGCTTGGGGATGATGAGTAGAACGACAGGGGGGCGTCGCTGGAGGCGGATGTCGCACGGGGCTGTAGAGCTCGAGGCAGAGGGACCACACGGACTGTACGGTGTCAGGGTGGAGACGCCATAGTCCCTGGTGGTGGTCTATGGCGAGAGGCACAACGAGGTCGCATGGCTCAACAGGGAAGAGGGGGGGAGAGGTAGTTCCTAGGGTGCTCGCAGATGGAGGCGGCAGCGATGGCGCACGGGTTGAGGTCGAGGGGCTCGAGGCGGCAGCGAGGAAGGAGGCTACGCAGCGCGGTTGGTGGCGATCTCGGGTAGGCACGATGCAGAGTCGGGCATGGTCATGTAGGCAGACGGTGAGTCAAGCAGCGGTCGGAGGAGCGGGATACATGCGCGCGGCACCGACCTCGGGTGGTAGAGCTTGGGGTCAAGGAGGGGGCCGTGGCAGCGGCCAGAGGCGGAGGGGATTCTCGATGGCGGCGAGGGCTCATGCAGCCTGCTGGAGGAAGGGGCCGAGGTGAGCGCGGCCAAGGTGCTGCAGAAGAGAGCGCATGCGGCAGCACAACGAGGTGCTCTAGGGGATGGGGACGGGAGGAGGTTGGGGACGAGGGTCGCATGCAGGATCGAGAAGGGGTGGGGGTTGGTGACGCGGGGATCGCGACAAGGGATGGGACTGCGGTTAGCGGGAGCATGGTGGGTGTGCGTGTACCGCGCGGCTGGATTGGGGCTGTGGGGTGGGTTCCTTGTTGGTGTACCGAGTGTGTGTGTGTGTTACGTGCAACGTGAGTGCATTGCGGGGTGGGTCTGGCATGTGGTTGCGTGGTGTGGGTGGTTGGGTCTGGGTCGTGTAGGATTAGGTGTGGCGGCGGGTGTAGTGTAGGTGGGGTGGTGTCTGGTGGTTTAGGGTTAGCGTTTAGATAGTCTAGGGTTTGGTGTTAGATGGTCTAGGTGGTTTTGGGCTGCCGGGGTAGTAGGTAGTCTGGCCTACGGGCTGGGTTGCCTCCCCTGGTACAAAACATTTTTTATAAAACAAAACGCTTCAAAAATAGTTTTAGACAAATACAAGATCCGGATGGACCTATGGTTTTGATTTGAAATAAAGAGGGGAATATCTAGAAAACAAAAATAGGCTTTTGGAAATAGTTTTAGGCAAACATATGCATGATGATGATGCTCAAATGCAATATGGCATGATGACATGAGCATGCAATCATGATTATGCACAAAACAATACAACAAGCGATTCTCTAGTTGTGGTTTTACCCGGGGTGCTACAAAACATAAGCTAAAACGAGTAAAAAAGTCTTGTAGAAGTTTCTTATATTTCCATATAGCAATTATTTCCCAAGGTTCGATAAACCTAGGTCTACTAGGGAAATAGCTACTATTCTACATCCATAATCTAGATCGAAGGTATCGATCCTTTTTTTGGCGCCATTGTCGGGGAAGCAATTTGCTCTCCTAATGAGGTTACTAGAGACCTTGTTTTTAGTTTTACTTTTATTTTTAGTTTATTTCTTGTTATTAGTTTACTTTTTGTTATCTATTGATAACCCCAAAAAATAGTTACTTACTTATTTGCTTCTCTTATTCCAAAAATACCAAAAAGAAAATAGCCATGGCTCAAAAGAAGCTTGGGGAGTATGCTACTCCCAATGATGATTTTATTCGTGCACCTATTACTCAGCCCACTGTTGAAGCGGAAACTTATGAAATTAAGCCTAACCTCTTGAGTTTGGTTTAGCAGAATCAATTTGGAGGCTCAGCTGCTGAGGACTCAGGTTTGCACGTAAACACATTCACTAAGATATGCAACATGATGCGCATAAAATTTGTTGACCCCAATGCGGTCAAATTACGATTATTTCCTTTCTCTTTAAGAGTAAAGGCTAAGGACTGGTTGCTAGCTTTGCTTAAAGGCACTATTACGTCTTGGGAGGAATGTACTACTCTTTTTGTGAAACATTTTTTCCATCCAGCCATGACTATGCAGCTTAGGTCCAACATAACAAGCTTTAGGCAAGAAGACTGCGCGCCACTAGCGCTTTCTTGGGAGAGAATGAAGGAAGTGGTCACGAACTTTCTTAGTCATGGGATAGAAGGATGTCTTATACTACATTTATTTTATAATGTTCTTAACCCGATGTCTATGTCTTTGCTAGATACCGTAGCAGGAGGAACCTTCATGGGGAAGCAAGTGAATGTTGTAAAACAACTTCTTGATGATATGCAAAGCAACCATGCCCAGTTGCATGTTGAGCGAAACTCCTCAAAAAGGGTATCAATCACCGAGGAGCATAATGAAGAGCTTACTTCAAAGGTAGATGAGCTACTAAATATTGTAAAGGGTAAGATAGACACCCAATTAGATGTTATCACTACCAATGCTAATGAAGTCAATTTTATAGCTCGTAATCCTTATAACCTTACATGGAAGAGTCAAAACTATGGCTCGAACTTTGAAAAACATTATTCTAATCCTGTAGGTGTTCCAAATAATAATAACTTAAATAATTACAATGGAGCAAATCATGGTAATCTCCCTTTTGATAATTCTTTTAGAACCTTTATGTAAGCACAAACTAATCAAAATAATGTGCTTATTAAAATAACATAGAACCATGAAAATATTATTGGTAAATTATCTAACTAGGCTATTGCTATTAGAAATGATGTGCATGCTATATAAGAAAGAACCAAGACCGTGGAGGCACAATTAGGAAAGATAGTCGAGAGTCAAACTCTCATACTTGCAAGATTTGTAGAAAATCCCGAGCCAAACCCGGTGGAAGACCTCAAGATGATGAGGGTAGAATATAAAGATGAGAAGCCTAAAGAATTAGACTATAGCAATGCGCCATCACTGGACTATATCGTGGAAGCTATTCTGAATATGATCACCGTGAAAGATCCTAGTATTGAACAAGGTAACAATGTCATGTACCATTAGTTTATAAATGAAGTAGGATTAAAGGTACATGAGTTAGATATGGAATAAAAAGGCTAGCTGATAAACTTCTGGCTAAGCTTGATGATATCTTTGAGCCCATGATAACCCCCAAGAGATGGGATCACGGTAGTACCTCTCAATGTGGAAGTAGGGTATTAATACGCATGAGCAAGAAGGAAAAGGTATTTATTCTCTAAAAATAATGTGTCACAAGTTTTAGTTGTTTATGGACTAAACAGTTTAAAGAAACAATGGAGATTGATTTAATACAAGGAAGTAAAGTGCAACAAAATAGTAATGTAAAGTGTCCCAACCACTTCAACACAAGAGGACAAGGCAAAGGTTTTCTCTTATGGGAACAATGGACGTGGGTTCATGGGTTCACTCAATCCTCTATCTCCATCTATGGGTGTTGAGTGTATTACCACATATCTCTCATCTACCTCCACTTTAGGTGTCAAACACCTCATGGCATTGGTAAATAAGGCATTTTGCATAGATCAAACCATTACATGCGATAGAATATTCCCAAAGTATGACAAGTCATAAAAGATCCAGCACAACAGTAAATGCATAACAAGTATTCATACCACAATATCCACCATAGGAATTACTTAGATAGATCCATAGTCATTCAAGGCACATCATATGGACTTCAACAATGATCATACATAGAGATATTAGATCAAGTTACCACCACAAACCCATAGTCAAGGGGGTGGACTACTTCCCTGCCATCATAGAGAGTGATGAGGAGGCGTTGATTGTGGGGCCCCGGATGACAATATAAGAAAAGTTTTCTTCCGCAACGACTTGGCCCGACGGTCGTTGTACAAGGCGCGTCTTCCGTGAAGAATTTCTCGGCTCGACCGTGACTGATGGAAAACTTTTTTTTCCAGTTTCGCGGCCCTCTACTATGACAGAACCGCTAAAAACATGGAGGAAGCTCGGCCAGCGTGTGGCAGAAGAAAGATTTTTATTTACTCACACGATGTTGACTCGCTGAAGTCCTTTGAGGCGTGTGGGTCCCAGACGTCAGTGTCTCTAGCAGACCATACTTTTTGGTCGCGCCTCTCTGATTTAAAATCGATAACGTTTCTCGATGTGTTTGCCGTTTAGTCAGGCTGCTGGGTCCCACATGTCAGCCTCTCATTAGAAGAATCGTGTGTATGATGGAACTTGTTTCCTTCACCCGCGCTACCCTGTTCTGAACTTGATAGCGTTGCTCGATGCATCTGCTGTTTAATCATGCTGCTGGGTCCCACGTGTCATCCTCTCATTAGAAGAGACATGTGCATGATGGAATTTTTTCCTTGGCTATTGCCTCCCTGATTCAACTCGATAACGTTGCTCGTCTCTCTGCCGTTTAGTCATGCTGCTGGGTCCCCATGGCAGCCTCATATTACAAGAATCATGTGTATGATGGAGTTTTTTCTTCGCTCGTGCTACCCTGGTCCGAACTTGATAGCGCTGCTCGATGCATCTACCATTTAATCAAACTCCTGGACCCCACATGTCATCCTCTCATTAGAAGAAACGTGTGTATGATAGAATTTTTTCCCTCGGTCGCCCTTCCGTGTTCCGAACTTGATAGAGTTGCTCCCTGCATCTATCGTTTAATCATGCTGCTGGGCCCCACATGTCATCCACTCATTAGACGAAACAGGTGTATGATGGAATTTTTGCCCTCGGTCGTGCCTCCGTGTTTCGAACTTGATAGCGTTTCTCTATGCATCAGCCATTTTTCCAGGCTGCTGGGTCCCCCATGTGAGCCTCTCATTAGAATAAACATGTGCATACTGGACTTTCTTGCTCGCGCCTCCCTGTTTCGTACTTGGCAACATTGCTCGAAGCAGACCCTGTATAAGGCCGCGCTACTGGGTCCCACATGCCAGTCTCGCTGTAAATGAAACCTACGTATGATGGACTTTTTTTCAGCCATGTCCGCTATTTTGACCTGGGCAACGTTGCTCGATGTGGAAGCCGTGTATGGTCTTGCCGCTGAGGCCCCCATGTCAGCCTCTCTGGTATGTTCTGACTTGTGGGTCCCAGATGCAGCCTTGTATGTTCTGGCAGGTGGGTCCCTGATGCCAACCTCTCTGTACAAGTATTTAACTTTTTTCAAAACCGATCATTAAACTCGAGGGATGCTGCAGGCTGGTGGGTCCGTGATGTCAGCCTCTCCATAAAGCAATATTGCTAGAATAAAAAAGTAAACCCAAGATAATTTTATGTCAAGCACAAATAATCGAACTCAAGACTTCAAAACACATATAAACCATGTACGTTGCCACTACGACAAACAAATAAGATGAACATTATCATTAAAAGATTTATAATACCTATTACTTATATATTAGCCTTCTTAAAAAGACTTTATGTGTCCATGTTATCTTTCTTATTAAAATAAAAGGCAAGCAATCCTGGCATCTCAATTTATTAAATTCCAGATAATGGAATAGTTTCTTAAAAACATGGTTAGGCGGATTTTTTTGTTTTAAAGGGCAATTCCAAAAACACCAAATTAAATATTTAGGGCTATTCTACATCTACTATACTCAATGGGTTATACTCCATGTGTTATTCTCCATGAGCTCCTTAATAAATATTTAAATGGGATGTTGTCGGTAAGTCCCCTGACCCCTACAAGGCCAAATTAAATTATTCTAGGCTAAAGAGGGGTCGAATGGGCTAGATTTTACCTCCTCTTTAGTAAAATTTGCATCGTGATGTGGTTCGGCCGGATTCGGAACACAAACCTCACTACTGGAGGAAAAAAGTGATAATTCTTTTGATAGATATTCGTGTAAAAATATCTAAAGAACAAGGGACACAGACCGTGTGCGCCAAAACTGGACTGGTATCCAATGACTTCACTTGGTACCCTCTCATTTCTGTCCAAAACACATCCAACGGTTCCAATGACACACACGCAAAAGATCTAGTGCAAGCAGCCCAGCAGCAGCGACATACCTTTTTTACAAATTCAGTAGCATTTGAAAGATCTAGTAGTGCAGAATAAGATAGAAAAAATATCAACATATTCCTAGTTCATATTTAGTAGCACTTGACCGATTCTGCAACATTCCAAAGTGATTGTTTTAGCTATATAGATACTGAAACTCAATAGCATTACAGAGAGAATCCGTTCTTGTTTCAGCTCTAAAAACCTTGTTGCACGATCAGTTTGCCCTTTTCTCCAAACACACTCGATCATTGGAGCAAGCAGAACTGATGATCAAGTATGGTTTTGTGTGCATACCTCCTCTTCACATCAATACCAGTGTGACCCCCATATATGCATCCCAAAATGCCCAAACCTCATCTAGATTATGACAAGGCCAAGTTAAAAAAGGAAAGCAAGACCATCTACTACACTTGATCTAAACAAGTACCAGTGCATCAGTATTAGTTCTAGAAAATACCATAATAATAGTAATGACATAGCACTTGACACATTGAGTAGCATTTGAAGATTGAGTAGTACAGAATAAGATAGAAAAAATATCTACAGATTTCTAGTTCATGTTCAGCACCACTTGACAGATTTAGCAGCATTTCAAAGTGACCGATTCAGCAGTACATACAATGGACAAAAGAAATGATAGATTCAGCAATGTAGACATTGAAATTCAATAGTTGTAGGAAGGCCATGACTCAAAAGGAAAGAGAGTCCATATTCACCATTCAATCAGTTGATCTGAACAAGTACCAGTACATATGTATTACTAAAAAATAGATTAGAAGTAGCAAGTTAAGACCTCCATACAAAATACTCGGCATAATGCAACAGTGTGTCAAGTGTTGGCCGGGTAGCGCTTTCTTTCCTGCCTGTTATGCTTTCCTTATCACATCGTCGCCTGTGGGCCCATTATGTCAGCAGCATACATTGGAAATAGGTATACGTTGCCGCAAACTTGTTCCACCTCTCCCCACAAATTGAATCTGTCACCAACATAAAGTAGTAATTAATTAGTATGAAGTTACATATCTTAACATTGGGATCATCACAAAAAAGATTTAGATGTTTTATCTCACTTTTGAAACTTGTCTATGCAATACTCCTAATCCACAGGGAATTCTGATGAACAGTTCAGAAGCTTCCAAGTAACACCGCGGCTGCGACAGGTACGACCTAAGCCCTTCCAGGGTGACTTTGGCCGATGATGGCCTGCTCGTTAGCTCAGATATCGCCACCATTTCAACCGCATGGAGCTCATGCCATAGAGACAGTGACCAAAGCTTCACCTCGTACCGCGGTGATTCGCACGCCCCTAAACTGATGAACCTGGGGATATGACGATGTTTGTGGTGTGGCCATTAATTTGGGCGATGAACACAGTGACCTCTTTCCCGATACCGATGATATCTGCTCTTCGCGAGCCTCTTGTGGGCATCGGCTTAGACGACTCCCAGTGTTTGTGGCCATAGGGCATTATGGGCGCAGTCCTCGAGTGGTCAACTCTGAGGTGGCATACGAGCTCTACCATAGTTGTTAGCTCTACCGACGAGATGATGAACTCGCATCCAGGCTCCGTACAGACTTGCTAGATGTGAAAGCACCAGATTATATGGTCGTAGACGTCGTTGTAGGGGATGAATGTCCCACAGTGGTTGTTGGGGCATCTGCTACCTTTTCCGCCCGCGACTTGGTAGTACATCTCCTTGGAGCATGCGGCCAGCCGGGTGGTGCTGGTAGTGTCCAGACGCATAGCGATTTCGTTGAAAACGTCATCGCTGACCTTGCTCCAGAAGCCATGCAGTGGGTTGTGCGTCGATTGTGACATCAGGATGGATTGGGGGAAGAGGTCGGACCAGAGTATGACTGTCCGGGGACTTTTGGAGAGGGGTGGAACGGCTTGCAAGATCCGATGCAGCGAGCGATATGGCGAGGAAAATGTGCAAAGCACACACTGGAGATAATTCCAAATGCGAGGCCAGGCGGCGTTGGCAAGTGGGGATAAAAACAACCGAGATGGGGAAGATGGGATGGCTCTTTGAACGAGGTTTTTTTGCAAGGCCTTTGGAGCTGCATCTAGGATGCCGATTAGCTCGGTTGGCACGCTACAGTGCACTAAATTAACCATCTAAAATCGTGGCGCATTTTATAGATAGGCTAGCATGCTTACATGCACTAAATTAACCATGTCATAACCTGGGCCATTACAGCTAGGCCGACACACTGCCGTGTACGCCAACTAGAGTTACTACTGCTATCATGTTTGACCAAATGATGTTTATTTATAGCTTCTATTTTCCTAAAAAATAGTACTACTACATAGTAGTAATACACTTGTACTAGTACAACATGTACTACTACTAGTAGTAGAGTACACCAAACAATCATCTCGTTAGTTCCGCTACATACAGGAGTTGTACTACACCTACCCACTTTATTGTTAGGTACACCAACACGGCACAACTCTTGTATGCGGCCGAACTAACAAGATGATTGTTTAGTTTGCTAAAAAGGATTATACTGTGGAATAAAGTTAGTTTAATACTAGCAGTAGTACACTAGAAGTTTGTTTTGCAGTTTTGCGGCAAACATAGTATAATAAATACCTCCACATCGGAGTCTAGCGCGATCAAGTGCCATGGTGTTGCAACATGTTGCATGATAACGGAAGGTGTTCAAGCACCTCTTTACAGAATAGTTATAATTAGAAGCGAACAGTCACACCATTAATACACCTATGATATAGTAAATTGTCCATCAAATGATGGGTGATAACCTGCACATCTAATCACCTTCTCGTAGTTATCATGATCAAATACTATCACCTTAAAGGAAGTGGTGGCAAGCTTCTTGAATACCAGAAAGTATCCTACCTTTAAGTCATGTGCTTTGACAAAATCTATCCATCCTTCATCAAGGATTACCTTGCCATCTTGCTTCTTCAGGTCGACATCCTAACTGTAGGCTTTGCATATCTTAAGCTTAATGACCTCTGGATACTCACCGCCAAACATTGGCAAAAAGGAGCTAGGTCGTATGCTCCACACGTCTAACCCTCCCGGTATTAACAGCATCTTGCAGAACTCGTGACATGTGTTATCCACATGGGTGTTCCTAGCTCGCCCCTCCATCCAGACTGCACAAGGCTCTCTTGTCTTCTTTGATGATGAGTCTCTCCAAGCTTGAGCTTCTTGCCCGAACACTACAAAAAATCCCGTGGACAGAAAATGTCTCTACCAGCTGTCAATAATTGTGAAATAGTATAGTATTAGCTGATAGAGTACAATACAAGATCAGCTAAAAAAGTAAAGTGGAGCAATTTTATTATCGAAGTACACAAATTAAAGTCTTAAGTCTAGCTAGCATGAATGCTGGTTATATTAGTACTACTTCCAAGGTATAGGCATCACATTAGTGTAGTTCATTATCGAGCAGTACAGATACCGAACACCCAGGAACAAATGAACGGACAGACGGGATGACCTCTATCTGCTGCCGATGCTAGAGATGCATACATATACTTGAAATTTTGGCAAAAATTAGGGTAGGGCAGCAGCTGCCCTAACTTGCCCAAATTAAAGGGACCTCTGCCCCTAAGACCAATCAAGCAATACATGCCGAGTGGCCTCCCAAATCATCATCAACCGTGGATCAATCAATACAAAATTTAAACTTATTATTACAGTTCTCCGTAGATCTAGCCCCGGAACTAGCTTGCATGTGTAAAACTGAACTGTAGTATACAAACGGGTTAAATGCACTAGATTAAAACTATACTCAACACCAACCCAATGTTAACCAAGAGGTAATAAAAGCTTGGCCGCATCTCATCATCAATATCAAGGGTTTCGAGGATTATGTACATACCGCACTGCCACCGTGATGTCTGAGGGATGCGACGGCTCTATAGATGAGGTTATAGGGCCTGCCGCCCGCAGCCGACCTGCCTAAGATGAGTAAGTTGCAGCGGTGGTGGTCATCAATGGAGGGAATCACAATGGCGATTAAGGAGTGTTGTGTGTGAGAGAGATGGGGCTGAGGCTGGTGAGGGAATAAATGCGGCGAGGTTAGACGAATGTTGTGGACAAAGCAAACCTTGTCACCAATACAGTACTACTAATTGTCATGCCAAAATTAATAGCCTAGAAAATTGGGCACGACAGCTTGAGTGCTTGAATAGGGAAACATCAAACACATACTATGAAAGTATATTATTACGTAGATGGTGCCTAGTACAAGCAATAGTGGAAATGATGTTGTAAGTACTGATACTACAATACAATATCAAAGTACTACGTGCGTAGTATTGTACATTATATGGTTACAAGTACTAGCTACATAAATGATGTTGCAATTGCTCATAATCAGCTTTTCTATATTTTGGTCAAACTTCACATAGTTCTAATGAGGCAGGATTGGCACGAACCACATTGGCACCTCAAACATTTGCTCCCTATGTTCTGCTCCAGTGTAGTT
This sequence comes from Avena insularis, assembly GCA_023614405.1. Lineage (NCBI taxonomy): Eukaryota > Viridiplantae > Streptophyta > Magnoliopsida > Poales > Poaceae > Avena > Avena insularis. The sequence goes on from CM042694.1 coordinate 473,649,021, forward strand.
AAGTGATGAACCTACGGTAACCCCCCATTGACGTGCATGTGGCTCCAATCTGGAACTGGCTGTGCGCGATGTTCGCAGTGCACGTGTGTAGCAAACACACAGTCTCCTCTGAACACTGGCAGAGCTTCATCAACATCGGCAGCACCAGGTTCAGGGTTTGTAGGGGGATCGGGGATGAATGGATGGTTGATTCCCACAAACACTGACCTCCCTTCAAGATTACCCCTTCTGATCTAGTCCGGTGCTATAGTGTCATCCAAATTAAGGGCCCTCTCGAAAACATGGCAGTGGAGCGAGGGATAAGAGACCAGTTCTCTACCCATGTATGATACAGGATCACCATGGCTGCTAGTTTGTGCATCCCTGGTGTGAGTCCATAGGATATCCCAACCAAGCTCTACCAAGTACCAGCTGTGTAATGCAATATCTTCAGCCTCGACATCATCGCTGGCTTGGACGTTTGCCGACTCTTCAATTACTAGAGTATGTATGACACGTGGGCCTGCAAGTATACCTGTGTATGCATTTTAGTTAGCAAAAGTATCACGAACAATGCAGTTGTAAATAATTTATCAATTTTACTTTTAAATAACGGGACTCACTCCACTTGTTTGGTTCCCAGACAAGAACATCTCCTCGCGGTCTGTCACCGTGTATATGCGATCAATAGAACCACTGATTAGACACATGGCATTGGCATCGACATACATTGCTGGTGCAAGATAGTCATTTTGAAGGATAATCCAGTCCATGTCACAAGGAAAATCTATGGTAGTAATGAATTTTTCAAACACCGCCATCGCGCTGTAGTGCCATTGGTTGTCAAATCTGTACGTTTTCTTTGCTATTTGTATCTTCAGCAGCTCAATATTCGCCTGATTTGTAGTCGTAAGTGCATGGGGGGCGGGAAAACACTGGTTACCCGATGGATAAATATCAACACGCTGCACACGTGGCAGCTCGATACGTGCCATACTGTAGGCCCCGGGTGCTTTGCAATCGCAATCCATTCTCCGTTGGCACCAGCCTAGCGACCCTTGTTTTCAAATCGTTCATCATCCCATGTTCTGGGTATGTAATCATCAACCGGTACAAATTCTTCTAGTTGGCTTGTCTAGTGGCATCAGCAACATGTCAATGCCCTGCAACAGATTTTCTTCATATCTAGGGGCATAAAAGGTGTTTGACAAAGGGGGGAGTGCTAGCTAGCTTTACGGAAAAACTACTATCTGAAAGATGTAGAAGCGTGATGAATAAATCATGAATGCATGCAGACAAATACACCAAGGAATAAGGTCTTGTTTGCATTAAAGAAAAACTATAGGAATAGTTAAGTTTTCTATGCTAGTACTGTTCAGCCGTTTGGTTCAGTGGAATGGACCAGAGGAAAAAATACAGGCAATTTTCCTATGATTTATTAACAAGATTAGGAGCCTCTTTCGATCAATGGTTTTTAAAAAACGTAGGAATAGGAAAAACACAGGTTTGTCATGGTAGGTACAGTAAATTCATATTAGGAATTAAAAATGCAGAAATTTTGTAACAAGTGTCTTTGGATGGTGAATAGGAAACAAACACATGATTTTTGCAGGAATATAGTGTGAGCGCATTGGACTTCTCAAAGGAGAAATAGAATGAGGTTGGAGCTCATGTTTAGATTCTTATGGAATGGAGGGCATAGGAACTAAGAAGGGACTCTATAGGAATTTGATATCTTCCAAAATCCTATGGGTTAGAATCCTCCAAAACTCATATGCAATTCTTCATATCCAACTTGGACCTCATTTTCAAATTCATACGCACGCAAAGAACAATAATGAGGTCCCAAGAGACACGATAACATCATAAATATACTCTCCCGTGAGGTTTGACTTTGATTTTACCATGTTTTAAAGTAATCCTATGTTTTTGTATTCATGTAAAACAAACAACCAACTTTTTACAAAAATCTTGTGTTTGTAAAACACATGAAACTTAAAATATAATGCCAGCCTTGATTGGACAATACACCTTCCGTTATGGGTATCAACAATCCTGGTCGTTCTTGTGTTTTCAGATTAGTATGTTTGGAGGAGAGGGGGGACACTGAAGCAAAAGTCTTGGGCCTCTTTCGATCGCATGATAGAGAACACAGGAATTTCATAGGTTTGCCGATAAAAAACAGGCGATTATAAAACATAGGAAAACTACCTACGTGAATGGCATGTTTCGATCCTACGCACGCGATGAGAGTTGAGGCTCAAGTAGATGTTCCAATTCCAACGGGATTTAAGCATGGGTGGGGGGTTGCAGTTCAAAAGAATTTGGATACCACGATTCCTTTGATCCAAATGCAATCCATAAGAAAGAATCTAAGGATTCGAATCCTACAAAAATCATGCAAAACTAATTTTTACCTGCTCGTCACGGTCTTGTGGCCATGTCTGTGGGTCAGAGTGAAGTAGCCATGATAAACCAAACGGGAGACCAAGATCTTCCGTAATCCCTCGACGCATGCCAACCATGCCACGAGCCAGGTGAGCGATGCTCAGTAGATCGGCGCGACCGGTGATGTTGCTCACCGGTCCGTAGTGGAGGTTTCCAAATCCCATTGCCTGGCTGTAGCACTGAGATATCTTATGCTTCATCGCTCCAGATGTCGTTCTAGGGAAGAGTACTGCGGAAGATTAGTCGGGATGGTTTGGCGGTTTCTACCTTTATGCAAGGTTGGAGAAGGGCTACGATGGTGCACAAGTGGCCGGAGAGGCAAAGGAAGACGATGAGGGGCACACAGTTTGTCACCCAAAAAAGATGGGGGGTGGGCAGTTCTCCTCCGGTTGTCAGATTGACTACTCCGAGCCGGTATATTAGGGCAAAACTAACGCGGGAAGTTAACATAGACATTTACGCAAAAAGGAATAATAATAGAAAATTATATATATTTCTTAAACGCTCTAGCCCGCAACGCTGGCCCCTACTTTGAGGCGCTACTATTTTTTCCTGTCGGTATCTATGGATAGCAAATCACAACTGCCAAAGAAAAAAGTTCGAAATGTCCTCAGATTTATTTTGCATATGGGGATGGTGATACGATAATGAAGGAGAGAGAAAACACAATTTGTTTTGAATGCATATATACTACTCCCTTCGATCCATATAATGTTCTCAGATATATCTAGATTAGAATGTATATAGTCATGTTTTAGTGCTAGATTTATCTAATGGTTAGAAACTCCGAGTGGCAACCTTGTTACCATGCCATGATTCACCCATTTACTCCCAAATATGGGAACATCACGGACGGTGGGAGTACAATTTACATCAAGGGCCTAAAAATGGAGAAATTTACATAGAGGTCCTTGCATTTAGCACGAAGAACCCTAAATTTAAGCAAGGGAAATAGTCGGGTCTGGCTTCTTCTCGAGAGAGCAGCTGATCAGGCCATACTCTTCATACTACTTTCTTTTCGTTTGTTTTCAAAATATATGGCTAAATTTGGCGGCATGAAAATTCTTGGATAAGGGATCATCATCAACATAAAGTATGATGTAGATATGGCCATGACCTTGGTCGTTCAGCTTGAAATCCATAAATGTTTATACTCATCGACAACTAATAAACTTAAATACGTTTAAATTTTACCACTTGCTTTTAAGTTAGAATTTTACACGTACGGACGATGGGAGTACATTTTAAATCAAGGACCTAAAAAGCTAAAATTTTATCGAGGTTAATACATTTAGTACTAAGCACCCTAAAATTAAGCAGGGAAAACAATCATGTTTTGCTCCTTCTCTAGGGAAAAGTTGATCGAGCCATACTCTTCATACTACTCCCTCTTTGTTTGTTTTCAAAATATAGCCAAATTTGGCGTTATGCAAATTCTTGGATATGGGATCATGAATCATCAGCATAAAGTATAATGTAGATATGGCCATGACCTTAGTCGTTCGTCTTGAAATCCAAGAATGTTCATACTTATCGACAACTAATAATCTTCAATACGTTTAAATTTTTACCACTTGCTTTTAGGATTGAATGCTACACGTACAGACGGTGGGAGTAAATTTTACATGAAGGACCTAAAAAGGTAAAATTACATCAAGTTCCATACATTTAGCATGAAGCACCCTAAAATTAAGTAGGGAAAACAGTCATGTTTTACTCCTTCTCGAGAGAAAAGATGATCGAGCCATACTCTTCATACTCCTTCCTCTTTGTTTGTTTTCAAAATATGGCCAAATATGGCGTCATGCAAATTCTTAGATATGAGATCATGAATCATCAGCATAAAGTATGACTTAGATATGGCCATGACCTTTGTCGTTCGTCTTGAAATCCAAGAATGTTCATACTCATCGACAACTAATAATCTTAAATACGTTTAAATTTTACCACTTGCTTTTAGGTTTAAATTTTACATGTACGGATGGTGGGAGTACATTTTACATCAAGGGCCTAAAAAAGGTAAAATTACATCGAGGTCCATACATTTAGCATGAAGCACCCTAAAATTAAGCAGGGAAAACACTCATGGTTTGCTCCTTCTCGAGAGAAAAGCTTATCAAGCCATACTCTTCATACTACTTACTCTTCATTTGTTTTCAAAATATGGCCAAATTTAACGGCATGCAAATTCTTGGATATGGGATCATGAATCATCAACATAATGTATGATGTAGATATGGCCATGACCTTGGTCGTTTGTCTTGAAATCCAAGAATGTTCATACTCATCGACAACTAATCATAAAATACGTTTAAATTTTATCACTTGCTTTTAGGTTCGAATTTTACATGTACGGATGGTGGGAGTATATTTTACATCAAGGACCTAAAAAGGTAAAATTATATCGAGGTCCATACATTTAGCACGAAGCACCCTAAAATTAAGTAGGGAAAACAGTCATGTTTTGCTCCTTCTCAAGAGAAAACCTGATCGAGCCATACTCTTCATACTACTTCTTCTTCATTTGTTTTCAAAATATGCCCAAATTTGGCCACATGCAAATTCTTGGATATGAGATCATGAATCATCAGCATAAAGTATGATGTAGATATGGCCATGGCCTTGGTCGTTCGTCTTGAAATCCAAGAATGTTCATACTCATTGATAACTAATAATCTTAAATACGTTTTAATTTTACCACTTGCTTTTAGGTTCGAATTTTACAGGTACAGAAGGTGGGAGTATATTTTACATCAAGGACCTAAAAAAGGTAAAATTACATCTAGGTCCATACATTTAGCACGAAGCACCCTAAAATTAAGTAGGAAAAAACAGTCATGTTTGGCTCCTTCTCGAGAGAGAAGCTGATCGAGCCATACTCTTCATACTACTTTCTCTTTGTTTGTTTTCAAAATATATGACCAGATTTGGCGGCATGAAAATTTCTGGACATGGGATCATCATCATCATAAAGTATGATGTAGATACGACCATGACCTTGGTCGTTTGGCTTGAAATCCAAAAATGTTTATACTCATCGACAACTAATAATCTTAAATATGTTTAAATGTTACCACTTGCTTTTAGGTTCGAATTTTACACGGGCAGTGGGAGTATATTTGACATCAAGGATCTAAAAAAGGTAAAATTACATTGACATCCATACATTTAGGACGAATGAAGCATCCTAAAAATAAGGAAGGGAAAGATTCAGGTTTGGCTCCTTCTCGAGAGAGAAGCTAATCGAGCCATACTCTTGATACTACTTCCTCTTAGTTTTTTTCAAAATATGGCGGCATGAAAATTCTTGGATATGAGATCATCAACATAAAGTATTATTGAAACCAAAGAATAATTAATAATGTTTGTATTATACTTTTTATAACGCGTGTTTCTGGATACACGTAAGATGATGCCACAAAAAATATTATACTTTTTATTCTTTATTTGAAATGTTATGAAAACCATGTCAACTTTGTCGGGATGTAGATGCATAGCAAGAACATGATTTTTTCAGAACTTTCGGTGGTTTTTCGATGTACCTAATTCCTGCTTAGCTTTAAAAGATTTTTGGAAAATTTTAAGAGCAATCTATCACGCTTACGTTCAGTTAAAATTGGAGAAGGTCGGTGGGAGTACAGTTTACATCAAAGACCTCAAAAAATAGAAAATTACATAGAGGTGCATACATTTAGCACAAAGATCCTTAAATTGAAGCAATGAAAAGCAGTCGGGTACGGGTCCTTCTCGAGCGAGCGGTCTAGCCATACCCTTCATACTACTCCTACTGTATTTCGATCCAACATGTTGCCGGTGTGCATGGTGGCTTCCTCTTTGCAGGGTGCAAAATGGATAAACAATGGAGTACTATAGAGTAGTGGTAAGCTAGTCAGATCATAATGAAGTGCATCGAATTCGATGCCCTTGTGCACCACTATCTTTTGAATAACCTTCCCTCTGGATGTTTGAGAAGGAAGTGAAAATTTCGAAACTGCAAAAGTCTGAACTCTGACTCTAATAATAGTATGAGTACTGTACCTTTTGTTGCCAAGCCCCAAAATGGTTCCTTCTATGCAACACGCCTAATACTGACATGGAGCTGACGATAAGGCAGGTCGACACATGTGCGCAGCACCACGTTTTGGACGAGGGAGAGATCAACTAGCTGGGGTGTGGGGATGGTGATGAGTTAGTGAAGGAGAGATAAAACATAATTTGTTTTGTGTGCATACAGTATATAGTAAAGGTCCTGAAATTTACTAGTACTAGTTTCGTACTACTAGCACTACTTGGTGATTGTACCCTATACCTCATATCAGGAAGCCATCACAGCTTTGCTCTGATATCGTATCGCCTTTAACTCCTCCTCTTCACAACTCTCTCTAGCTGCTTCCTCTGTGCTCATAATTTCTCATCTTTCTCTTTGTTTCTTTTCTATAGAAAATATATATTCTTCCTACTTGCTTTACAAAAAATACACTCCTATCACTTAGAAAATTGATTTTTTTCCTTTCCTAATGGTTGAAAACTCCGAGTGGCAACATTGTTACTAGGCCATGATTCACACCCATTTTACTCCCAAATTTGGAAACATCACGGACGATGGGAGTACAATTTACATCAAGGACCTAAAAAGGAAATATTATAGAGGTCCTTACATTTAGTAGGAAGCACCCTAAAATTAAGCAAGGGAAATAGACGGGTGTGGCTCCTTCTCGAGAGAGTAGCTGATCGAGCCATACTCTTCATACTAGTTTCTCTTTGTTTGTTTTCAAAATATATGGTCAAATTTGATGGCATGCAAATTCTTCGATATGGGATCCTGAATCATCAGGATAAAGTATGATGTATATATGTCCATGACCCGGGTCGTTCGGCTTGAAATGCAAGAATGTTTCTTTTCATTGACCACTAATAAGCTTAAATACGTTTAAATTTTACCACTTGCTTTTATGTTTGAATTTTACATGGACGGTGGGAGTAAATTTTACATTAAGGACCTAAAAAAGGTAAAATTACATCGTGGTCCATAAATTTAGCACGAAGCACCCTAAAATTAAGCAGGAAAAACAGTCAGGTTCGGCTCCTTCTTGAGAGAGCATCTGGTCGAGCCATACTCTTCATACTACTTCCTCTTCGATTATTTTCAAAATATGGCCCAATTTGGCGGCATGCAAATTCTTTGATATGGGATCGTGAATCATTGATATAAAGTATGATGTAGATATGGACATGACCTTCGTCGTTCGTCTTGAAATCCAAGATTGTTCGTACTCATTCACAACTAAGCTTAAATACGTTTAAATTTTACCACTTGCTTTTATCTTCGAATTTTACACGTACATACGGTGGGAGTATATTTTACATCAAGGACCTAGAAAATGTAAAATTACATCGAGGTCCATACATTTAGCACGAAGCACCGTAAAATTAAGTAGGGAAAATAGTCATTTTTGGCTCCTTCTCGAGAGAGAAGATTATCGAGCCATACTCTACATACTATTTTCTCTTCATTTGTTTTCAAAATATATGGCTAAATTGGGCGGCATGAAAATTCCTGGATATGGGATCATCATCATCATAAAATAATATGTAGATATGGCCATGACCTTGATCGTTCGGCTTGAAATTCAAGAATGTTCATACTCATCGACAACTAATAATCTTAAATACTTTTAAATGTTACCACTTGCTTTTTGGTTCGAATTTTACACGTACGGATGGTGGGAGTACATTTTACATCAAGGACCTTAAAAAAGTTAAAATTACATTGAGGTCCATACATTTAGCATGAAGCACCCTAAAATTAAGCAGTGAAAATAGTCCTCCTTCTTGAGAGAAAAGCTGATCGAGCCATACTCTTCATACTACTTCCTCTTTGTTTGCTTTCAAAATATAGCCAAATTTGGCCGCATGCAAATTCTTGGATATGGGATCATGAATTAATAGCATAATGTATGATATAGATATGGCCATGACATTGGTCGTTCATCTAGAAATCCAAGAATGTTCATACTCATCGACAACTAATAATCTTAAATATGTTTAAATTTTACCACTTTCTTTTAGGTTCGAATTTTACACGAACGGACGGTGGGAGTACATTTTATATCAAGGACCTAAAAATGTAAAATTACATCGAGGTCCATACATTTAGCATGAAGCACCCTAAAATTAAGCAGGAAAAACAGTCAGGTTCGGCTCCTTCTCGAGAGAGCAGCTGGTCGAGCCATACTCTTCATACCACTTCCTCTTCGTTTGTTTTCAAAATATGGCCCAATTTGGAGGCATGCAAATTCTTTGATATGGGATCATGAATCATCGATATAAAGTATGATGTAGATATGGCCATGACCTTGGTCGTTTGACTTGCAATCCAAGATTGTTCGTACTCATTCACAACTAAGCTTCAATACGTTTAAATTTTCCCACTTGCTTTTATCTTCGAATTTACACGGACGATTAGAGTACATTTTATAGCAAGGACCTAGAAAGGGGTAAAATTACATCGAGGTCCATACATTTAGCATGAAGCACCCTAAAATTAAGTAGGGAAAACAGTCGGGTTCGACTCCTTCTCGAGAGAGCAGTTGGTCGAGCCATACTCTTCATACTACTTTCTCTTCGTTTGTTTTCAAAATATATGGCTAAATTTGGCGGCATGAAAATTCCTAGACATGGGATCATCATCAGCATAAAGTATGATGTAGATATGGCCATGACCTTGGTCATTTGGCTTGAAATCCAAGAATGTCTATACTCATCGACAACTAATAATCTTAAATACGTTTAAATGTTACTACTTTCTTTTAGGTTCAAATTTTACACGTACGAACGGTGGGAGTATATTTTACGTCAAGGACCTAAAAAGGTAAAATTACATCAAGGTCCATACATTTAGCACGAAGCACCCTAAAATTAAGCAGGGAAAACAGTCATGTTTTGGTCCTTCTGGAGATAAAAGCTGATCGAGCCATACTCTTCATACTAATTTCTCTTCATTTGTTTTCAAACTATGGCCAAATTTGGCGGCATGCAAATTCTTGGATATGGGATCATGAATCATCAACATAAAGTATCATGTAGATATGGCCATGACCTTGGTCATTCGTCTTGAAATCGAAGAATGTTCATACTCATCGACAACAAATAATCTTAAATACATTTAAAATTTACCACTTGCTTTTAGGTTCGAATTTTACACATACGGATGGTGGGAGTACATTTTACATCAAGAACCTTAAAAGGCTAAAATTACATCGAGATCCATACATTTAGCACGAAGCACCATAAAATTAAGCAGGGAAAATAGTCTTGTTTTGCTCCTTCTCGAGAGAAAAGCTGATCGAGCCATACTCTTCATACTACTTCCTCTTTGTTTGTTTTCAAAATATGGCCCAATTTGGCAGCATGGAAATTCTTGGATATGGGATAATGAATCATCGATATAAAGTATGATGTAGATATGGTCATGACCTTGGTCGTTCGGTTTGAAATCCAAGATTGTTCATATTCATTCACGACTAAGCTTAAATACGTTTAAATTTTACCACTGGCTTTTATCTTCAAATTTTACACAGATGGCGAGAGTACATTTTACAGCAAGGATCTAAAAAGGGGTAAAATTACATCGAGGTCCATACATTTAGCATGAAGCACCCTAAAATTTAGCAGGGAAAACACTCATGCTTGGCTCCTTCTCGAGAGAGAATCTAATCGAGCCATACTCTTCATACAACTTCCTCTTCGTTTGTTTTCAAAATATGGCCAAATTTGACGGCATCAAAAATCTTGGATATGTGATCATCATTAGCATAAAGTATGATGTAGATATGGCCATGATATTGGACGTTCGTCTTGAAATCCAAGAATGTTCATACTCAATGACAACTAATAATCTTAAATATGTTTAAATTTTACTACTTGCTTTTAGGTTCGAATATTAAACGGATGGTGGGAGTACATTTTGCATCAAGGACAAAAAAGGTAAAATTACATCGAGGTCCATACATTTAGCACAAAGCACCCTAAAATTAAGTAGGGGAAATTGTCATGTTTTGCTCCTTCTCATGAGAGAAGCTGATCGAGCCATAATCTTCATACTACTTCCTCTTTGTTTGTTTTCAAAATATGGCCAAATTTGGCGTCATGCAAATTCTTGGATCTGGGATAACGAATCATGAACATAAAGTATGATGTAGATATGGCCATGACCTTGCTCGTCCGGCTTGAAATCCAAGAATGTTCATACTCATCGACAACTAATAATCTTAAATACAATTAAAAGTTTACCACTTGCTTTTAGGTTCAAATTTTACACGAACGGTGTGAGTACAATTAACATCAAGGACCTTAAAAGGGGAAATTATATCGAGATCCTTACATTTAGCAAGAAGTACCCCAAAATTAAGTAAAGAAATAAAATAGTCAGGTTCGGCTCATTCTCAAGAGAGCACCTAATCAAGCCATACTCTTCATACTGCTACTTCTTGTTTGTTTAATTTCAAAATATATGGCCAAATTTGGTGGAATGCAAATTCTTGGATATGAGATCATCATCAGCATAAAGTATGATGTTGATATGGCCATGACCTTGGTCGTTCGGCTTGAAACTGCAGGAATGTTCATACTCATTGACAACTAATAATCTTAAATACGTTTAAATTTTACCACTTGCTTCTAGGTTTGAATTTTACACGGACGATGGAAGTACATTTTACATCAAGGACCTAAAAAAGGTAAAATTACATCGTTGTCCATACATTTAGCACGAAACACCCTAAAATTAAGCAAGGAAAATAGTTGGCTGGGAAGCTTCAGAACTCATAAAACCTGGTAATCAATCGTAAGTGTATCAAGGTCCACGCTTTGTCTGAAAAGTAGCATTTTTGTTGTGGTACTCTGAGCCATTTTTATTTGTAATTAATTATAGAAAAATCTTGTCGCTTCGAAAACTGTGATACCTTTGATCCGGATTATGGATGTAGTATTGCTATTTTTCCCTAATAGACCTAGGTTTATCGAATCCTCGTGAAGTAGAAGCATAGTGAAGTTACTTTAACGGAACTTCGGGAGTTTTAGAATTCCTTTTGTGTTTTTACCGGACCAAGAGTTTGCGTCTTTTGTTGTTGTCGATGATGGAGAGAGAGGGCCTAGGGCGTTTGGTTTCACCTGTAGATGTGCAAAACATCTGATGGAAATAAAAGATAAAAATAAAGTATTCTTGTAATTGTTTGAGCAAGATAAATTATATGTAGGCAGTGCATCCATAATTTCTATTGCCTCCACAACCGCTTATAGCAATAACCTACTAGTCTCATCCATAGAAGAAAGAGAACTAATTATATGCATAGTGATGTCATCGTTAATCCCAAGTAAATCCCTGGCATACAGCCGTACTACCCCTTCTGTCACTAGGGTTCCCAACCTACAGATTAGTTATTACTCATACTCCCTATACCTGGCTCAATCCTAGGGGTCTTGGTTACCTGACAAGTCCTTGGATTGAGGCAAGAGAGGATACAATAATAATCATGTCATACAAACTAATACATGATCCCATCTATGCTAAATAACATGCACAAAAGCTACATGGCTAGGCCGAAGCTCTTAGCCCAAGGAGAATTACTCACACATAGAGATGAGCTCAAAGATCATAAACATTATAGTGGAAATCATCATATTGATAGCAAATAGTCTTACAATGTCGCCAATCGAAGATGAGATCTACTATTACAAGTGGTGGAATATGGCTATGGTGGTGGATAAGGGTTTGGAGATTAGATCTAAGTCTATTCCTCCGGCGGCTCTTCGGTGTTGTGGATGGAGATCTGGAGGCGACTGATGATCTAACAGGAGCTGAGCGAGGGCACTTTTCTCGTCGCCCGAGGCCGCTCTATATAGGGGTCCCTTCACAAAAGTTGTTCTGTTTGACCTAGCGGTGTTGATGGCAACTATACGACCAGAACTATACGACCCAAATTTTATTCCTGCAATATATTTGGTTGTTAAAGCATTTGTCTCCACTTCACGACTCCTAGTTTCTTTGGGTTGTTGGAAATCTCGTATCTTTGTCTTTAATGTAGTGATTCCCATCATCAAACGTCATTATCTGCACAGGGAAAAATAGCAAGAAAGGATTGCATACCTCTTTGATCATTAGGCATTAGTGTAAGGGTTTAGAGAGATATTTCATCAAAAATATGAATAATATCCAGTTTAAATGTGGACGTAGATGGCCCAACCTTAAACTTGATCGTACTCGAGCGAGAAAACCAAAATCAAAAAGGAACTCAGCATTTAAACTGAAATAACAAGATGATGATCTTACTCATGATTGGTAGTCTCATGTTTCCTCCACTTCATAAATCTGAAAAACTTTAGCATAGATTGAGTAATTGCAAGCATATCATACGGGTTTTTATGCATCCTTGTAGCGCAACAAAATTATTGTTAACATGGATGATTGAAATGATTAAACTTTATTCCATGTCATGTAGTCAACTCATAGGCTTGCCTTTGAACAATACAGTATAATCATGTAAAATCGAGAGTGTGAGAGTTGTCATGAAAAGCATATACACTAGAGTATCTCAATTCTCCCATATTAATAAATCAAGACTCTTCAAGCACTACTTTTCTATTCATTGTCCTTCAATAATTTCAGTTCTTAAGTAATTGAGAGCATGCCAAAAAAAATATTAGTTTATCGGGCTGTGATGGACAATCGTGGCATCACTAAGGTTTCTGTTCCTTTTGTACAATGATTACTCATAACAGCCATAGGAGTGATTCCATTCATGAACACAGCTACCCAGGAGTGCCAAGAATCTTACCCACTATAGCAACATGTATTTAATCAACCCATAGCCGAAATATATGAGTTTCCTCCATGAAGATCGTTCGTAGGCCAGCATAGTTGTTGGTGACGAGGGTTTAACTCGTCAATGCCCATTGTTATGGACTTGGGTATTGGAGAAGGAGGGAGCACTGGAGGCATCAATCAGCTAGCAAACAAGCACACAGGGACGCAAGGTTTACCCTGGTTTAGGCCTCGTAGAGGTCCCTACTCCTGCTTGTCTGCTCTTGGAATTATCGAAGGAGTCGAAAGTTACTGGGATGCGCACAAAAAGCTACATCATTCTTATGATTAACAAGTCAAACTTTGGCATGCTCACAAAAACCGATAAACATTGATTCAATCGAACAAATCCTTTTAAAGAAAGCTATCAAGTCAATCATTATATTCCGTGGTGTTGAGTGTCTCTAAAAATAATCCTTGAAGACTAAACACTACAACACCCAAGCCTTCAATAGTGAGACTTTTTCTTATTACGATTGTTTAGCAAATTTTAAGGCAAGACTTGGTTAACTACAAGAGCTAGAACAAAATGTACCCAACTAAATACCGATGCAAACAAAACTTTACTACAATATAAAACTCACTCCACCAATATAATATATCAACATTTACTACTAACTAGCATGGGTTTCTCAAACTTCAAAAGTGGGGAGTCATAAGGCATACCTCTCATGTTTGGTTCCACTTCTCTATTCCCTTTTAATTCGTTTCTTGGAAACTCAAAGTCAATTACTCTTCCTACAAATACATGAGAACCTCTAGGCAGAAAGAAAAGAAGGAGGAAAAAATAAAGATAAATGGAGAAATCTTTTTGATGTTTTTGAGAGGGGGAATTAAAGAATAGAAAATTAGCGGCAAAGCTCGACTAGAAAATCTCGACAGAAAATAGAAATAACTAAAGATAAAGTGTTGGGGAAACCAAGATGAGTTCTTATAAGCTCGAATTAAAAACATAACCTCGAAGTAAATAAAAGCAAATGAACACCAAATAAAGATAAATGAGGAAACTTCCCCAAGCTTAGGCTTTTGCAATCCCTTCAAATCATTATGGTGACGGAAAAAGTCCAGTTTGCAAATTGAGTTGATAAATTGTTAGTTGTCCCTCGGAGGTTCAAGAAGAGGCTATGCATCCTGTCCATAGTCCCTCCAAGTTCTTGGAAGTCTTGGTATGTGGGGAACCGGGTTGGTGGCTGCTCCTCTTGTTGGTCCTATTCTTGGTCCTCATCCTCATCCAGAATCTCCTCCTCGGGTTGGTGTTTCTCAACCTGCAACTCATATAGCAAACATCCTTCCTCGATAGAGAAAAGACCATTATGCAATGGAGCAAGGTAGAGACGCCCAGCTCCAGCAATATGCAAGTAATAAACACCACATCTCCTAGTGAGCATTCCATAAGCCTTTAAGGTAGAGAAACCAACACGTCGCTCACCTAGCACAGGTTGCAACTCACCTAGGTCGATGCCTAGGGCAATGGAAAGCATGGTGATGACGCCTCCACCTGTGATTTGTCCTTGGCTTTGTTAGGATTGGTGCGCCAGGTAGCGCACAAGGATTACGCCCAAGTTGAGTGACAAGTCGCTGTGGTTGTAAGCAACTTTTGCGAGGACTAAGATGTCCTCCTCATTGAGTCTTATGAACTCATTACATGCCTGCAAGGTGTTAGCAATAACATAGAACAAATAGTGAATTGCAGGATGTTGAATATTCTTCCCCTTGCTCACTCTAGAAGTGAAGCTTATTCCATTATAATATTGTTCAGGGGAAGGGTCTAAGCCAGTAAAGGATGCACGTAGGGCATTAGCATCATTGTTTGGAATATTAAAGCATGCGCACCATTCATCTAGTGATAAAGTGTAATTGTTATTCATAAGTCGGAAAGAAATCGTGTCGTCTCCATGCCATAGTTTAACGGTGCTTTGCAAAGAACTTAAAAATTCAAGAGTTAACCGGCGATAAGTAGGCACATCATTGAATACAAAGTTTTGCAGGCCAACCCTATTGCAAAGTAAATTGAATTCACTACAAATACCGAGTTGGTTCAATATAATGGGGCAAGCCCACTTGGTTACCTTCACTTCTCGGTTCTTGATCCTATCGAAGCAATCACGTTGGAGCTCATTCCTAGACCGTATCCCCATGCGTTCTTGAGCGATAGCCCGAGAAGTGCTAGCAGCGGGATGAGCACGAGTTTGGATCCTTGTGTTCAGCATCTAAATAAGTGAAGAAAGACAAAAATAAAAATTTTTGATCCAAAAATAATAAGTATAACATATTCCTCCTCATAGCACACTAAATAATCCCCTCAAAATAATAATCTAGGAAATAGAATCATGGCAATAGTTCATAGTAGGTCTCACCCTATATTGATAATGACAATAGATCGAAGATGAATTTACAAAAAGTAATTGGAGGATCGAAGGAGAAACATACCATAGATCACTTGTGTGCGAGGAAATTGAACGGAATTGAGTAGAGATGAAGATATCTTGAGGTTTTGAGAGAGTTTCGAGGTAGAAGAGAGAAAAAAGATTGAAGTTTTGGGGTTGGAGGTACCTCTCGTGGCGTTTTGTGGTCGAACACAACTATATGACCGGAACAATGTGTTCCCGCCGTATAGTTGGCCTGCTTTCAAAATTTTAGGGTTTTCACCTAGCGGCACAGCTATAAGGCCAGGACTATACGGCCGAAACAATTTGTTCCTGCCGTATAGTTGGTCGTCAAACCCTCTGTACCTGGAAAAGAAATTTTACGAAAGCATCGATATCTAGATGATCGGAACTATACGTCCGTAATTTTTATTCCCGCCATATAGTTGGTCGTTAAACCGTCAGTACATATGAAAGAAAAATTATCGATGGCAAAAATATCTATACGACTGGAACTATATTGCCAAAATTTTTATTCCCGCCATATAGTTAGTCGTTAAACCTTCTGTATACATCAAAAAAATTCTGTTTCTTCAAGAGTTCTTTCTTATCCTAAAACTTAGCGAAACACCTTGTTTTTGACAGAAAAATAACAGTAAAAATTGTTGACCAACAACAGCATGTATAAAACATGATTTTTAGTACTACCGAACTTCTTCTCCTCAATTGGAGCTTTCTAGCACTCTTTATTAAACATAAAATTAAACTTAAACTTAAAAACTTAAGTCAAACCTTTATTTGACATGGGTTGCCTCCCATGAAGCACTCTTTTATGGTCAATAGCTTGATCTTGATGTTGCTCACTTAGGCCAGATGAGTGGAACACCCACTCCAAAATAGTTGGCCTTCAAAGTGATGGCCTCCTTTTCATCATGCTTGGCTTTCTTCTTCTTGGGGAAATGAATAACAAAAGGATCCCGCGAAGGCAATTGAAGCTTCATGTTCCCTTCATGTAGATTAATCAAATCCTTAATAGTTCTTAAAAATGGATGATCTAATATAATAGGAGCAGTATCATCTTCAGGCATGTCAAAAGTAACAAAATCAGTAAGAGTAGGATAACCTTTAATGTATACTAAAGTATTCTCCTTAATTCCTACAGCTTGTTTGTAGGTAGAATCTGCTAGATGCAATTTTAACTTGGTGATTTCAAAAGAGCCAAGATTTAACTTATTAAAAAGACTTTTTGGAATTGTTGAGATGCTTGCACCTAGATCACAAAGTGTAGCTATCTCATTGTTCCCAATCTTAGTCTTAACATTAGGCTCAAATATATCATCAAGCTTCACAGGTAATTTTTAGCAATTTTCTTATATTCTTCCTCAAGGTCACGTACCTTAATTTCTACCTGATTAACGAAGTGTTGGTACATAGCTTCCTCATTTCCTTCACTTACCGAAATCTTGACATTGATCCTTTTTACAAGATCTTCAACGGTGTAACTTGGTGAAGGAGCATTACTAAAATCAAGTTCTTCAGGCTCCTCCATTTGTATTTTCACCATCTTGAGGTCTTCAACAGGATTGGGCTCAGCTTTACCTACAAACTTAGCCAGAATAAGAGTTTGACTCTCGGTTATCTTACCTAGTTGTGCCTCAACAATCCTCGTTCTTTCTTCAAGGGCTTGCAAATCATTCCTAAAACTTACATCTTGGTTAGATAATTTACCAAGCATAGCATCATGGTTATCCATTATTTTAACAAGGATATTGTTTTGCTCATTTTGTGAGTCTATAAAGGACTTAAGTGTTTCTTGGAGACTACCATTACTTGATCCCATATTATTATTAGAGTTACCTGCAGGACTAGAATAATGTTTCTGAAAATTAGGATTATAATTCTTCTTCCAAGAAGGGTTATAATCATTATGAGCTATGCCGTCTATTTCTTCAATATTTGATTCAGGGATAGCTCTTACCTAGTTTTCCTTACCTTTTACGGCTAATATGAGCTCATCCAACTTAGCATTGAGTTATTCATTTTCTTATGGTGAGACAGACTTCACCTTCTTCGTGTTTGATCTATCCACATGCCATTGGGCATGGTTGTCTTGCATATTATATAGCAACTGCTTTGCTTCGGCAATATGTTTACCCATAAATGTTCCTCCAGCTGTAGTATCAAGCATAGACTTAGACACATGATTAAGAGCATTATAAAATAAATGGAGAATTAACCAGTCTTCCATCCCATGACTAAGATAGTTTCTCATGCATTCTTTCATCCTCTCCCATGCAAGCGCTAGTGGCTCACGCTCTTTCTGTCTAAAACCAGTAATATTAGATCTTAGTTGCATAGTCTTTGTAGGTGGGAAAAATTTAGTCATAAATAAAGAAGTACATTCCACCCATGATGTAATAGTATTTCTAGGCAAAGACAACAACCATTCTTTTGCTCTTACTCTAAGAGAGAAAGGAAATAAATGCAATTTGACCGCATCAGGGTCAACATCTTTTATGCGCATCATATCACATATTTCAGTGAAAGTGTTCAAGTGCATACCTGCGTCGTCAAGAACAGAGCCTCCAAATTGATTCTGTTGAACCAAACTTAAATAATGGGTCTTAATTTCATAGTCTTCAGCAGCAATTGCTAGCTGGGTAATAGGAGTATGCAAATAATCATTATTGGGAGTAGAAAACTCCCCAAGCTTCTTTTCAGCCATATTTCCTATTTTTTTGGGTTTTCTTAAACATAGACTGATAATAGTAAAAGCAAGAATTTAAAGGCTAACTATTTTTTTGGTTTTTCAAGAATTAAAACTAGCAAGGTTCCTACTAATCTCACCAGGGTAGCTATTGCTTCTGTTGGGGATATACTTTCCGGGTATCCTCACAGTTCCTCACTGACCAGGGTGGCCCACTTCGGGTTAGAGCTTTGCTTCACGGGCGGCCTAGTCAGGGAGAGAAGACGGAGTCCAGTCCGGCTACGGGAAGGCCCAGAAGACTTACCGACTCAGGCCCATAGTGTTACTTGTAGTTCAAGATGTACTCTGTAACCGACTCTTAGTCGTAGCCGGATAAATCTCTTTTGTAAACCCTAGGCCGGATATCTATATAAGCCGTCCTAGGGAGAGCCTTTAGGGCACCTACTCTCAATAGTCTACAATCTCAACTCGCATAGGCGAAACCCTTGTAACCCATATTCCGGCTCTGCCGTATTACTGGATTGCTAGCAGGAGTAGGATCCGTCCAAAGCTGACAGATTCGAACCTGGGTAAACTTGTGTGATCACCGTCCTGGAATATTGTACGCCTCACACCCCTCTCTTCCGCACGCCTAGAGGACCCCCTCATGGCGTACTTTTCATCAATCCGACGACAGCTTCCCCGACAACGGCGCCAAAAAAGGGTTGATACCTTCGATCCGAATTACGGATGTAGTATAGATTTTTTTCCTAGTACACCTAGGTTTATCGAATCCTCAGGAAGCAGAAGCGTAGTGAAGTTACTTTAATGGACCTTCGGGAGTTTTAGAATTCCTTTTGTGTTTTTATCAGACCAAGAGTTTGTGTATTTTGTTGTTGTTGATGATGGAGAGAGAGAGAGAGGGCCTAGGGCGTTCGGTTTCACCTGTAGCTGTGAACATCTGATGGGAATAAAAGATAAAAATAAAGTATGCATGTAATTGTTTGAACAAGATAAATTATATGTGGGCAGTGCATCCATAATTTCTATTGCTTCCGCAACTGCTTATAGCAATAACCTACTAGTCTCATCCATAGAAGAAATAAAACTAATGATATGCATAGTGACGTCACCATTAATCCGAAGTAAATCCCTCACATACAACCGTACTACCCCTTCTATCCTAGGGTTCCCAACCTGCAGATTAGTCATTACTGATACTCCCTATACCTGGCTCAATCCTCGGGGTCTTGGGTACCTGACAAGTCCTTGGATTGATCCAAGAGAGAATACAATAATCATCATGTCATACAAACTAATACATGATCCCATCTATGATAAATAACATGCACAATAGCTACATGGCTAGGCCGGAGCCCTTAGCTTAAGGAGAATTACTCACACATAGAGATGAGTCCAAGATCATAAACATTGTGGAAATCATGAGATTGATAGCAAATAGTCTTACAATGTCGCTAACTGAAGATGAGATCTACTATAACAAGTGGTGGAATATGGCTATGGTGGTGGAGAAGGGTTTGGAGATTAGATCTAAGTCTATTCCTCCGGTAGCTCTTCGATGTTGTGGATGGAGATCTGGAGGCGGCTGATGATCTGAGAGGAGCTGGATGAGGGTACTTTTCTCGTCACCCGAGGCCTCTTTATATAGGGGTCCCTTCATGAAAGTTGTTCTGTTTGACCTAGTGGTGTTGATGGAAACTATACGACCGAAACTATACGGCCAACATTTTATTCCTAACGTATAGTTTGTCATTAAAGCGTCTGTCTCCACTTCATGACTCCTGGTTTCTTTGGGTTGTTGGAAATCTCGTATCTTTGACTTTAATGTAGTGATTCCCATCATCAAACGGCATTATCTTCGTAGGAAAAAATAGCAAGAAAGGATTGCATACCCCTTTGATCATTAGGCATTAGTGGCAGGGTTTAGAGAGATATTTCATCAAAAATATGAATAATATCCAGTTTAAATGTGGACGTAGATGGCTATATTTTAGAGCCATCAATCTGAAAAAGTTTTATTGTTCCTATAAGTTGGAAACTGTGGTTGCCACCATTTTTCACCTTGCCAAGATGCACACTTCTACCAAATATGGGAACATTACAATACAATACGATGTGAATATGGTTGTTACCTTTGTCATTCGGCTTGAAACCCAAGAGTGTTCATACACTGTGGGCCATATATTGTGTAACTATTTTTTTATAATTTATGATGACTCATGGTTATTAATTATTTTTAGTGCAAATAGTAGTACACGCAAGAGGACGCCATGAAGAAGGCTTCATTTTTAGGGTTTTCATTATTTTTGTTCATAGATAGTGAGGATCAAATTGTCAACATGCATATTCGTAGCAAGAATTTTAATCCTACAGAACTCTTGTTGGTTTTTGAAGTATTGACCGCCTCGGTACCATAAAGACTCAAAGGATGTTTGTAACTTTTTAAGAGCATTCTATCATGTTTACTTGTAGTTCAAATTTGAAAATGATTTTTTATTCCTAAATTTTGGAAACTCCTAGTACTGGTAGCATTATTGTTCACCATGCCAAGATGCACTCATCTACCAAATATGGGAACATTACCACAAAGTATGTTGTACATATATAAGGCCATTTAGCTTGCCTTTCGGCCTAAAGCCTAAGGATATGTTCATACATGGAAGGCCATATTTTCAATTAGTTCATTTTTTATATGTGAACTCTCTTGATAATAATCAGTTTTCATAGCAAGTAGTACAAGTCAGAGGTCATCATGCAATGTTTTTAATTGTTTTCAAATAAAAGTCAAATTTTGTACATGCAAATTCTTAGCAAGAAGTTAAATTCAACAAATTCATCGGTTTCCGATATATTGACAGTCTGGGTGGGTACCCTAAATAGATACCTGTATAACTTTAAGAGCAATCTACTACTTACTCATAGTTCAAATTTTATCTAACATTGATAAATCAACTTAAATTAGTTTAAGAATGTGAAGTTTGCTAGGAAACCTTGAGAACTCAAAAAAAATCGTAATTGTAAGTGAAACATGTATAAAGTTTGTCTAGAAACTGGGCTTATAGCATTCCGAGGCATATTCACCGTGCTTGCTCTCAGGAAAATAAATCCTGGGAAAATAATTATCTGCTTAAACTTTATGACAAATTAGGGTGTTTTTTGTGTGAGGTGTAATAAACAGACATATATCATTTGTCCGACACTTTAAAAGGAACTCTTCGATGGACATTTGGTTATGTGAATGAAACATCAAATTTTATGTACAAACAAGTTATGTTCAAAAACAAGTTTATTACGGACAAATAAAGCCTTCACAAATTCAATGTGCGACGAACTAATATTTTGGTACCTTTGTGTAAACATTGACGTTTCACATGAAATAAGTCTCTTACATCCCAGCTACATGCATTCAAAAAGTATTGTGGGTGATAAATATCGTTAGTATCTAGTTTTTAGCATCATTCAATCTTTGTGTGTGAATGGGAGCAATGATATTCGGGGACCACTTGTCAGTATTGCTACCAATGATGTTAAATCGGCCATTACAGGACTAATTGGCCAAATTTGTGCATATTAGGCCAAAAAATGTTAAAATGTGCAAAAATGACATCCACCAAGTGTTTTGTGCAAAAGTGCGATGAAAAGATGGTGGATCGTGCAATTTCCTCTATCTAAAAAAATGTTTTATACTACCATGGAGGGTAATACAAAGTATCGTATTGTACTTACTACTAGCAAAATAGGTACCAGATGGAATTTTGAAACCTAAAGGGTACCCACTATTTTAGTTGGTTCAAAGAAATAAACTAGTTCGTCAAAAAGTGATGATATGTGAAATGTAGTTTTTTTGTAGAACGGTACTACTAAAGCAGATAGAGGGTTACCCACTCCCATTCTCTAACTCCTCCCCCACCATTCACTCTCTTGCTATCACATTCCCACATTCACCTCACACCTTTCAAACGTTAACCCAATCATTGCTTCGATGAAACCAATGCCAAAACCTTTGTTTGTGGTTGAGATGGGATCCTTATCAAGCTCTGCTTTGGAGATGTAGGTGGCTTGTTTGATTCCACCGGCCGCAGCGCCCTCTCTAAAGTGTCCTTCGCCTTTCGCATGTGTGCGGGTTATGCCCAAGGTGAGGCGCCCGTCGCCCTTAGGGTTTCGGCCGGTCGCGCCAAAACCCTCATCGCCCGCCGAGCGGTCGTCCAAGCCTCCGACGCTGCGTGTGTTGGGACCAAATTCTTGTGCGGTGGCAGACGTGTCCTTTTGTCTACAGGTTGGACTCTCATTCCCAATGTGCCAAATTTCAGAGTGTACGCGATGAAACCGCTATCGGTGGCTCCCCCTTCATCAGCGATTGTTTGTGCTTCTTCGGTGTATGTGGCTAGTTCTTCGTCAGTGGTGCACTGTTCATCTGCTCAACCCATCGACCCTTGTGCAAGTTTGCCCCCCAACTACAACGAGGTTAGATCTGGAGGATTGGGGCTTTAACCCAAATCCGACGTGCATCTAGTCAGATTTTTGCATCATGTACTGCAGGTCCTTTATTGAACTACTTAGTTATATGTCATATTCTTGATAATTGTCTTTTGTGCTATTCTTTATATGTCATATTCTTGATAATTGTCTTTTGTGCTGTTCTGCTTAGTTATGGAATATTCTTGATGATGATGATGCAGGGTTTTGTTTTGGTACTTAGATGATGCATTGTGCCGTTTAGGAATTTTTCATGACGCGCTATGCTGTTTTGGTATTTTTTTATGATGCATTGTGTCCTGTCTCCTCACTGTGTTATTTCGTCCATTTTGATCTGTGTTCTCCTATTTAGGATTAAATTGTATGCCTTCTAGTTGTTCAGATTATTTCAATGACCCATCGGTTTAGGTAATTTTGATTATGCATACACTGTATATTAAATTTAATTACATGATACCTTGTGCTGTTTTGGAATTTTTGATGCTGCACTGAATATATGTTGTTTTGTCTATCCAGATAATGCATTGCGTTGTTTTATCCATTTAGATTATGCATTGTATTGTTTAATCAATCTAATTAAATGGTATGCCTTCTAGTAGTTGTTCAGATAAATTTGAGGACCCATCGGGTTAGGTGATTCTGATGATGCATTGTGCTTTGTAGGCAATTTAATTTACCGGATACCTTGTGTTGTTTAGGTAATTAACATGGTGCAATGATGCATTATGATCTTTAGTCAATTTATACAATGCATTGTGGTGTTTTGGTAATTCCGAAGGACTGATGCAATGGTAATTTTCATGTAGCACGGCCTAGCACGGCTTAGACTACATTTTTGACCGGACTGCTCCAGCTCCAGGTGGCTATGAAGATGCTCTCCCCATCATAGCAAGGGAGTTGAAGCTGCTGGGCAGGAGAGTGGAGGCCTTGGCAAGGGCAAGTGCTGCCAGGTCAGTCGCTAGTTGTGCCAAACCAAGAAGACGCCCTAGGTCAGTTGGACACCATGCCACGACGCATCGTCCTAGGCGCTTCTACATCCAGTTAGTCCAACATGACTTGTATATGCTTATCATCCTTACTTACTTCAAGTCTTACGTGAAGGGACATCCCTACCCACAACTAGTGGTGGTCCAAGCATGCGAGGAATGCAAGTGGGTTATCCATGCGAACCGCAACAAAGACCATATCATCCTAGACAAAGAGTGGGCTACCTTTGCTTCTTTCCATGAGTTGAAGGAGGGTGACTTCCTTATGTTTAATGTCACCGCAGACGGTTTCAAGATGAAAATCTACGACCACATCACCTCCTGCCGGAAGGTGTTCATCTGTCGTGAGCACACCCATCTTGATTAAGGGCCAATTTGGATCGAAGGATTTTCAAAGCAAGTTTGGAGGAATTCAACCCATAGGATTTTTTTCATAAGGAAGCCCTTCGGATGAAAGGAATCATACCTCCAAAGTTCACATGGATTGCATTTGTACACCCCAATCCCATAGGAATTTCAACATCCACTTTTTTACACTCATTCGCGTAGGATTGAGGAAATTTTCCTCCACGTTTCCTGTGTTTCATCGAAATGACTTTAAGCCTGCATATTTCCTCTGTTTTGTACCTCCGACCCGGTTATCCTATGTTTTGAAATTCTCTGATCCAAAAAAGCTATTTCCTCTGTTTTGCAATCCATTGTTTTGCACCTGTGATCGAGTCAAATTCTTGTGTTTTTAAATCTTGTTATCCAAAGAAGCCCTAAGTTATCTTTAAGTTTGTTGTTCGATCTTTTGGCGATCGTTTGTGATGCGTATGCGTCAAGCCCTAAGTATATTCAATGTGACTACTACTACTACTACTACTACTACTACTACTACTACTACTACTACGAGCAAGCACAACGTGAGCTGTTACTAGACGTGGCTAAGAAATGTATGTACTAGACTTTTTTTTGAATCTACTAGAAATTTACTAGATTAGTCGGCAAAAACCAATCCTAAAGATGGGACCCACTTAGTACAACATAAGCCAATTGATTGCACCACGATGCATCTAGCCAAATTTGTCCATAAACTTTGGGTGGGTCATAAATATTTGCAGCTAGTAGATCGATCGCTTAGTATGATGGACCAACGAGATTGCTCGAAGGCCAGCGACAAGACCCAAACCCTTGACGTTTTGCTTCCACTATTCACTCTCCTCTCTCCTCCTACTAGTACTACCTCGCTTCGCCTTCGCAGAAACCATTTTCTTCCACTGCTCCTCCCTTTCTTCTCTACTTCTTCATCCAATGATGTCATAAAATATCCTGTCTCGTCGGAAGAACAACAAGATGGCGGTTGTTAGAGCTGTGGAGAAATCCCGCCAGTAGGGTGACCTGCAGGCTCGGACCGAGAAAGGAGACCAGCCATGGGGCGAGGACTTGTCTTCGCGCATGTATTTGAAGAGCGGCTATCATGGGGACCAAGAGTCCGGATAGGTTTGTACTTCCGTTGATTCCTGGGCTGTCTTCTCCTACTATTGAACTGTCTCTGCACATCTTCTAGGGTAGGTGGCACGAGCGTCGAATTTTCCACCCCACGGGTCGATAGCATGACGGATATCTCTGACGCATACGATGCCCTCATGCCCGCTCTCGGTCAAAGAAGAGAGGTAATGTAGTCACTATACATGTATTGGAATTTTATGTTCTTCTCTGCATGCACTCCATGCTCTCTTACTGATGATGCATTTTCCATGCAGGAAGTCAGGGCGAGAATCTCGACCAAAGTAGATGAAATCAACATCCATAACATAAACATTCTGCAGAAAATTTTCGATCTCAACCTAGAGTGTGATCGCCTCGGAGCCAATTTGGCTTTTCAAATGAAGCTCGCACGATCTTACGAGCGTGACTCCTTGATGCTTCGTGCTGAGTGCGAAAATTTGAAGAAGGAAGTCACAAAGCTCCACAGCCAGCAACTACCATTGTGGAGATCTTCCAGGTCACACCCTGCTAGGTAGGAAGAGAGAAGTCATCTCATGTTGGCCGTCGAGGTCACGACCATTGCGGAGGTCGTTGAGGCCCCTACATTGTTGAGTGAGTTATTGGGTGATTTTTTGCTCTTCCCTATTAAAATATTGTGGTTATGATATAGCACTACAAGGAATGTGGTATACTATGACCTTTTGAAAGTGACCCCAGAAGAAATTGTCATAAATTTATGACGATCTTGCTGCAGATGGTCATGAGCTATTTTGGAGGGGCAAAGGATAGCAAATGCATGACGATTTGGCCCAAAAACGTCTTAAATTCATTACACGAAACCGTCATAAGCTGGTATGTACTGTTTGGGGCCTTCTTTGGAGCTTACTACAACGATATAAAATCGTCATGATCAGTAACAACGTAGTAGTAAGTTAAGCAGTAGGGTGACTATGCTGCCACCTCACCCATATGATCCACGTGTCGCTCCTACGTGGTAATTTTAATTTTAACTTGTTTACCCTATTTTTTTAATTTTAATTTTACTTTTGGGCCGCTTGTGTTACTTGTATACCATTTTGGCCCGTTTGTGTTACTTGTATACCGGGTGAGCCGATTCGCACATGTCGGGCCCAAATAGCCTCGTTGGCCCAGGTCATATTAAGCAATAGCCTCGTTGGCTCAGGTAGTATTAAGCAAAAAAGGGTGCGCGAGCGGGGACTCGAACCCATGACCTAGCGCTGTGAGAAACATGTCGTGACCGGTATGTGATGTCTACGCACTTCTATTCTTGTAGACAGTTGTTGGGCCTCCAAGTGCAGAGGTTTGTAGAACAGTAGCAAGTTTTCCCTTAAGTGGATTACCCAAGGTTTATCGAACTCAGGGAGGAAGTGGTCAAAGGTATCCCCTCTCAAGCAACCCTGCAATCAAGATACAAGAAGTCTCTTGTGTCCCCAACACACCCAATACACTTGTCAGGTGTATAGGTGCACTAGTTCGGCAAAGATATAGTGAAATACAAGTGGTATGGCTAATTATAAGTGGTAACGGTGATAGAAAATGACTTGATGGCGTGGAAAAGAATAAAGGCAAACTGAAATAAAGATGGAAGCAAGCAAACATGTAATAGATCTAATTGCAAATGGTGTATCAATGCTTAGAAACAAGGCCTAGGGATCATACTTTCACTAGTGAACACTCTCATATAAATATCTTCTCTTTATGATACTACTCTTAACTACTCTCTGGTTGAACACTCTAATCGATGGTAGGGCTATAACAACACACCTCAAAGTAAGCCTTTCCCATCTAGAAACCCCACACTGTCACCTTGAGTACTAGATGAGTCCAACAAACACCACAATTTCATAAAGACATCTAACTCCAAATATAACTCATAACAAGTATTTGAGAACTCTAGCCTAAGTGCCACCATGGTGTGCACGCTGTCACTTTCACACACATGGGGAGAGCATAGATCTATTAAAGCACTTGAGTAGCAAGGTAGATCTACTTGATTACAAAGCTCATGATCACAATATGATCATGCATAGAGAGAGAGATGAACACATAGCTACCGGTAGAACCCTTAGCCTCGAGAGAGAACTACTCCCTCCTCATCATGGGAATCAGCAATGGTGATGGAGATGGTGGTGGAGATCAATGGAGATGGCTCTGGGGCACTTCCCCGTCCTGGCAGGGTGCCGGAACAGAGACTTTCTGTCCCCCGAATCTCCCCTTCGGTGGCGGCGGTGTTGCGGAATTTTTCATGGATTTCTGATTGATTATCTAGGGTTTTGGTATCAGGAGGCTTCTTATAGGCGAAGAGGCAAGGTCGGTGGGCGGCCAGGGGGCCCACACCACCTGGTGGCGCGGCCAGGGCTAGCCCGCCCCACCACATGGTGTGGCCACCCTATGGCCCCTCTCCGACTCTCCTTCTGGCTCCGTGAGTCTTCCGGGAAAATTGGAACTTTGGCTTTTGTCCCGTCCAATTCTGATAATATTCATTTCCTGACTTTCCTGGAACCAAAAACAGCAGAAAACAGGCAACTGGCACTGTGGCTCTTGTTAATAGGTTAGTCCAAGAAATCATATGAAAAGTACTCCAAAGTGTGGACAACACATAAGAAAGTAGATAAAACCAAGTATGGAACATCAAAAATTATAGATACATTTGCAATGTATCAACATCCCCAAGCTTAACTCCTGCTCGTCCTCAAGTAGGTAAGTGATAAAAAGAAAGAATAATTTTTGAGGTGACATGCACCATCATAAACTTGATCAAAGTATTTGTAAGACATTCAAAGCTGGGATCATAGTACTTCAATCATAACATGAAAGACAAAGTTCTAGTAATAAGACAAAGAAACTATGATGCAACATGAAAAGGCACAAACAAAAGCTTCATGAATAACAATGCTTTGCAAGACGTTTGTTTGTTTCACATAAAGAAAACATAGCATAGTGGCATTCAGCTTGTCCCTCATAGAGTAGCAAACATAAATGCATATGATACCTTCAAAGTTCATAAGAGTGACAAGATACAAATAGTTTAAAACAAGCAATATCAAGATATGCATCAATCAACTAGTCTTGGGACAATGCACATAGAACTAAGAATGGCCACTATTCTCTCAAAGTAGGTGCATAAAGATAGAAGGTGGAGACTCAATATATAAGTGGAAGAAAGCCCTTCGTAGAAGGAAGTAGGGATTCAAGTCTCATAAAGAGCTTCCAAAAATTATGGTACTTATAGCTTTCAGCGCTCATTGCCCCTATCATAAGCATCTTGAAGGTGATTAAGGTTAAAGTGACACAACTAAGAGGATATGCTTGACAAGTTATAAACCGAAATCTCATGCCCCTTACTTACAAAGACCGATCCTCATGCTACTCAACTTCAGTCACGAGTAAGCTCTTATCATTGTAAGTATATGTGTATCATTAAGAACCGCCAACGAGGTACCCCTTGCACATGATACGGGAGCTTTCCCATAATCAAAATGACAAGGCAAGCAGACAATGAGCATCTCAGCGATCTTTTTATTTGCTATTTGCATAGGTTTTTATTGAGGATGCTTCATAGAGTGCTCATTATGGTGATGCTGCAAGTTTCCACCATGATTAGGCATGGCTTAGGCTAGCGGCCCAGGTGTTTCTCTAACACACATACAAACTCCATGATCTTACAAGTTCCACTTTTATTTCACACCGCCGGGATCCGTAAGCAAAAGAACAGGATATCAACGGGGTATAAAGTACAAGTGCAATGTTGAAAGCGTTCCCCATGGTACATGGTTCTGCTAATTTCAACTTATAAAGCACAAGCATATACGCAACAAAGAAGGACCCAATGGTTCAAGTTTATTAGAGGCAAAAAAGCAAAGTGTGCCATCAAGTTCGTGAGAGCTTTAATCACTAGTTTTCTCATAACAAGTGGAAGGTAAACAAAAGCATCAATATTCTTGGAATAGCATAAGCTAGTAGGTAGGTATGGTGGACTCTTTGGAATAACTTGGTTTAGGGAGTTGGATGCATGAGTGGAACTCATACTTTGTTGTGGAGGCTAGCAAAAGACTGGGAGCGACAAACTAAGAGAGCAATAATGGCCATAATCATGCAGAGCGACAAAACATCAATGATCAAAGCATAAAGTGATACTACAAGTTGAAAACTAAAGGATCATAAATGCTATAGTGACTTGTGACAGTCATAACATGGTGTGAGCATGTGCCAAGTCAACCCAAATAAAGCATCAAAGGAGAATACCACTATACTATGCTTTAATATGCTAAAACAACGCATGATTCATCCAAGGCACATTAAGCAATCTCAATTGTTCATAACAAGTCATGCTACAACAAAGAATACTAAGCATAAAGCCAAAACAATATCAAGCATGGCATGACAAAGCATAGGCCACAGTCAAAAACAAGCTCTTTTTACCACATAAGCATGAACTTTCCTACTCTTTTCCAATCCAAACCAAACTATTTGAAAACTAATGTATGAAAGAGGGGGTCCAACCAATTTATTCAGCAAACTAAGCAAACAAAATGAAAACGAAAAAGAAGACGCTCCAAGAACAACACAACTGTGCATGAAACAATAAAAATGAAGCGTTTGGAAGAAACCTAGGATTTTTATTGATGAAGAGGGGGATGCCTTGGGCATCCCCAAGCTTTGACGCTTGTACTTTTTGGATATTTCTTGGGGTGACACGTGTGTCATCCCCAAGCTTGAGCTTTAGTCCATCCTTCATCTCATTACTCATTCCTTCCATACACCTGAAATTTTTCCTTCATACAAAACTTCACACAATCTTTATTAGCAACATTAGTGCACTTCAAGATAAATAAGTCTTAAGGTTCAGTTAAAACACCAAATAAACTTCCATTAGAACACTAGCTACTGTAGAACTTCCTTCAAAAAGCTCAATTCCCCAAAAGAACTCAAAAATGAACCCACAAGAAGCAAATGCAGAAAATGGCAGAAATCTGTCAAAACAGACCAGCAGGAAAAGACGAATTTTTTCGAAGACCTTCTGTTGCTAAAATAAAAAAGTGTTGGACTAATGAAAGTTAGATAACAACCTGGGTAAGAAGCACAAAAATTCACGCCTCAAAAAGACGTTCAGAGATTTTACACGAATTTTTATGGTGAAGCACAGAAATCTGTTTCGGGACAGCAACTTTCCCAATCATTAATTCTCTCTCATTAGAGGTTACTCTTGGTACAAAAAGCAAATAAAAAGGATAAGGAGCGGTTATTACAGAGGTAATAACTTCCAATAAACAACTAAAACTTTTGGGTTATCTCCCAATAAGTACTTTTCTTTAACGCCTTTAAGTTAGGCATGATAGCTTGAGAAGATGCTCACATAAGAAATATGAATTGAAGTAAAAGAGAGCATCAAGAAGCAAATTCAAAGCACATTTAAGTCTAACCCACTTCCTATGCATAGGAATCTTGTAAATAAACAAGTCATGAAAGCACAAAGCAACAAACATAGGAAAGCAAAACAAGTGCAACTTCAAGACTTTCAACATAAAGAGGGGAAACTTAATATTATTGAGATGCATAAAACCATGCTTCCCTCTCTCATAATAACTTTTAGTAACATCATGAATAAAATTAACAATATAACTATCACATAAAACATTCTTATTATGATCCACATGCATAAAAGAATTAATACTCTCCACATAAACATAGTCATTCTTATTAGTTGTAGTGGGAGCAAATTCAACAAAATAGCTATCATTATTATTCTCATCACCATAATCCTCAAATATAGGAGGCATATTGTAATCATAATTAATTTTCTCCTCAATAGTAGGTGGACTGAAAATATCATACTCATCATTGTAATCATCATATATTGGAGGCATAGTATCGTCAAAGTAAATTTTCTCCTCCGTGCTTGGGAGACTAAAAAGATCATTTTCATAAAAACTAGATTCCCCAAGCTTAGACTTTTACATAGCATTAGCAATAATGGTGTCCAAAGAATTCATACTAACAACATTGCTATTAGCATGCAAATAAAGTTCCATAGGTTTTTTAATTTTATCTTCAAACACTTCATGTCCTAACTCTTAAATACTATAAAGCTCTCTAATTTTGTTGTTGTTTTCCATTAAGCCTAACTAGTGAAAACAAGAAACAAAAAGACAAAATTGCAGAATCTAAAGGAAATAACTTCGAGCACTCACACCGGAGGATGTGAGTACCTTTTACCTTACCTCCCCGGCAATGGCGCCAAAAAATAGGCGTTTGCCGTAGGAGGTTCTTCTTATTTAATCCTCCAGTGTGAATACCTTTTACCTTACCTCCCCGGCAACAGCGCAAGAAAATAGCTTGATGTCTACGCACTTCTATTCTTGTAGACAGTTATTGGACCTCCAAGTGCAGAGGTTTGTAGAACAGCAGCAAGTTTTCCCTTAAGTGGATTACCCAAGGTTTATCGCACTCAAGGAGGAAGTGGTCAAAGGTATCCCCTCTCAAGCAACCCTGCAATCAAGATACAAGAAGTCTCTTGTGTCCCCAACACACCCAATACACTTTTCTGGTGTATAGGTGCACTAGTTCGGCAAAGAGATAGTGAAATACAAGTGGTATGGATAATTATAAGTGGTAACGGTGATAGAAAATGACTTGATGGCGTGGAAAAGACTAAAGGCAAACTGAAATAAAGATGGAAGGAAGCAAACATGTAACAGATCTAATTGCAAACCGTGTATCAATGCTTAGAAACAAGGCCTAGGGATCATACTTTCACTAGTGAACACTCTCATATAAATATCTTCTCTTTATGATACTACTCTTAAATACTCTCCGGTTGAACACTCTAATCGATGGTAGGGCTATAACAGCACACCTCAAAGTAAGCCTTTCCCATCTAGAAACCCCACACTATCACCTTGAGTACTAGATGAGTTCAACAAACACCATAATTTTATAAAGACATCCTACTCCAAATATAACTCATAACAAGTATTTGAGAACTCTAGCCTAAGTGCCACCATGGTGTGCACGCTGTCACTTTCACACACATGGGGAGAGCAGAGATCTATTAAAGCACTTGAGTAGTAAGGTAGATCTACTTGATTACAAAGCTCATGATCACAATATGATCATGCATAGAGAGAGATATGAACACATAGCTATCGGTAGAACCCTTAGCCTCGAGAGAGAACTACTCCCTCCTCATCATGGGAATCAGCAATGGTGATGGAGATGGTGGTGGAGATCGATGGAAATGGCTCCAGGGGCACTTCCCCGCCCCGGCAGAGTGCCGGAACAGAGACTTTCTGTCCCCCGAATCTCCCCTTTGATGGCGGCGGCGCTGCGGAACTTTTCGTGGATTTCTGATTGATTATCTAGGGTTTTGGTATCAGGAGGCTTCTTATAGGCGAAGAGGCAAGGTCGGTGGGCGGCCAGGGGGCCCACACCACCTGGTGGCGCGGCTAGGGCTAGCCCGCACCACCACATGGTGTGGCCACCCTATGGCCCCTCTCCGACTCTCCTTCTGGGTCCGTGAGTCTTCCGGGAAAATGGGAACTTTGGCTTTTGTCCCGTCCAATTCTGAGAATATTCATTTTCTGATTTTCCTAGAACCAAAAACAGCAGAAAACAGGCAACTGGCATTGTGACTCTTGTTAATAGGTTAGTCCAAGAAATCATATGAAAAGTACTCCAAAGTGTGGACAACACATAAGAAAGTAGATAAAACCAAGTATGGAACATCAAAAATTATAGATACATTTACAATGTATCAGTATGCTAGAGTTGTGTTGTTGTATACAAGGTAGTAAGGATTTTATCTATACTATTACTTGTAGTCTGCTTAATAGACTAAAAATGCTCCAACGTAGCAGCACACTTAGCAGAAAACAGAACACGCACACACAGTGAGGCGATCTGAGCAGTGGTGTGACCGAGAGGAAGGGGAGGCGGGGATCTGGACCGGTGGTGACCGGAGGAGGGGGAGGGGGCGGCGGCAAGGCGGAGGGGGAGGGGGCGGGGGCAAGGCGGAGGGGGAGGGACAGGTGGTGACTCGCCTCAGCCACGGCACGCAGGGGTCTTGGGCGGTGGCAGCGGAGGCTGGCTGGTCGTGACAGGAACCCGGTGGTGACTAGAGGAGGGGCAGCAACAGTGGTGACCGGCAGGGTAGGCGGCCACTGCGAGCACTGAAGCTCTGTTACCTCGCCCGAGCCCTGAAGCTGTCACGGTATGCACCCCTCTCTTCTCTCCCCTGTTAATTTCCCTCCTGTTAATTCCATGTATGTTTTGGTTTAATTCCATGTAGATTGGCAGTGATATTACGTTTAGAATCAATTGAAGCCTGTTATTTTCCCTATTAATTTCAAAGGCTGGTTTCATTAGGGTTTCAAAATCCTGTTAATTCCATGTAGGTTTTGGTTTAATTTCTGCTAGGTACTATTTGTGTGTACACTTCAGTGCAATTCTAACTTGCAACATTTTTCGGTCTTTTGCAGATGGACAGAAGCTGGATAACAAAAGGAGTTAGAAGGCTTTCTTATGAGCATCTAAGGGGAGTGGATGAGTTCATACGATTTGTTCGTAGAAGTGTTCCCGATGATGCTCAAGTTTTATGCCCATGCCCTAGCTGTATGAACCGCGTTCAACAAACTCTACCAAATGTAGAGGCTCATCTGCTAATGTGTGGGATGGCATCCACGTATGATAGGTGGATCCATCATGGAGAGCCTTTACATCTAGAACCCGGAGCTGAACCTGAACCCGGCGGTGATGATGGCGGTGAGTTTGTACAAGATGATGTTTTGCAAGAGGATGTTGGTTTTGAGGCAGAGGATGGCTATGAGGATGATAGAATCCCTGATCTGTTTAGGGATTTGTACGAGTCTGAACCGCAAGGTGCTGGAGAGCATACAATCTATGCCGAGCTGATAGAGGAGGCCAAGCGTGCAACTAGTGATGGTGGGACATTGTCCAGATTTTATTTTACCATGAATTTACTCCACGTCAAGTCCTTCTACCGAATCAACAATGTTGCCTTCAACGCAATACTCCGTATCTTGACCATCCAATACCCTAAAAGTGTAATTCCCAAGTCTTGTGAAGAAGCATTGGGTATAATCGGTAGATTGGGGCTTGGTTATGATTCAATCCATGTATGTCCGAACAACTGTATCTTGTTTCGGAACACGTATGCCAAGCAAGACAGTTGCCCGAAGTGTGAAGCCTCTAGGTGGAAAGATGCGGATGGGAGGAAGCAGATACCGGAGAAGGTGTTCAGGTACTTTCCTGTGATTCCAAGGCTACAGAGGATGTTCATTTCGAAGCAACAGCCGGAGGATGTATAATGGCACAAGATAAAGAGGCAACCCATGGATAATGAACTTAGCCATGCAGCTGACGGAAAGGCATGGAAATATTTTGACGATAAACATAAAGAGTTTGCTGCCGATGCGAGGAACATCAGACTCGGCCTTGCCACAGATGGCTTTAATCCATTTGAAATGAGCTCGAAATATAGCATGTGGCCGGTATTTGTCGTGCCATACAATCTTCCACCATGGGCATGTATGGATCAGTCCAACTTCATGATGGCTTTATTGATCCCGGGTCCAAAATCTCCAGGAAAGGATTTTGATGTCTTTATGGAACCCTTGGTAGAAGATTTGCTCAAGCTCTAGGAGGGTGTCAGTACCTATGATGCCCTAAGCCCTGATAAGTTTGATCTCCATGCTGTGGACATATGGTGTATCCATGATTTCCCGGCGCTGCACACTTTGTCTGGGAGTCTCACATCTGGTTATCAAGCATGTGTGTGTTGTGAAAAGGATCCGTGCTCGGAAAGAATAAGGAACAAGATATGTTGGACCGGGGGCCGCCGTTTTCTTCCTCACAACCATCCTTGGCGAAAAAGCAAGGATTTCAATGGAAAAACTGAAACCCGCGACCAGCCGACGGAGTTCACTAAAGAAGAGCTCGAGCAATAGCTTCACAATGTGAAAGATGTGAGACCTAGAAAACATCAAAAGAAAAGGAAGCATGCGGATGGTCAATGCTAGGACCGGAGGGCTATTTTGTGGGACCTCCCTTACTGGGAAGATCTCAAGTTGAGGCACAACCTTGATGTAATGCACATCGAGAAAAACATATGTGATAATCTGCTTGGCACATTTATGAACATCGACGGGAAGTCAAAGGATACAGTTAACTCTAGGCTTGAGTTGGAAGACATGGGCATAAGAGAAGATTTGCATTTACAGCCTGTTGAAGGTGAAGAGTTGTTTGAGATGCCACAAGCATGGTATACAATGACTAAAGAAGAAAAACTTGCATTCTATGAATTTATAAGAGTGGTGAGATTTCCAGATGGGTATTGCCGCTAACCTAGCAAAATGTGTGTCTCCTGATGGATGCAAGCTCCAAGGACTGAAAACTCATGATTGTCACATCCTCCTCCAAAGGATTTTACCGGCTGGACTCCGTGGAATTTTGGATAAAGAAATATATGAAGCAGTTGTTGAGCTGGGGAATTTCTTCAGAGAGTTGTGCTCCAAAACACTGAAGCTATCTGTTCTTGAAAGACTCGACAAAGAAATCGTAGTTATCCTTTGCAAGCTTGAACCTTCTTCATGGTGATGTTTCATTTGACTATGCATTTACCCAAAGAGGCAATGCTTAGAGGCCCCGTACAATACAGCTGGATGTACCCTGTCGAAAGAAGGATGCTAACATTTAAGCGTTATGTGCGAAACACCGCTAGGCCTGAAGGGTCGATTGCCGAGGCATATGTTGTTGATGAGTGCCTTACATTTTTCTCGAGGTACTTCGACAATGTGGAAACAAGATTCAATCGGCCGGGCAAAAATAGAGAGCAGGATGATTCGCACATCGGTGATGTCTCGGTTTTCAACCATGGTGTAAACCTTCTTGGAGGGTCGGAGTACTTAGAGGCTGGTGATGACTATGACAAGATGCATTGGTATGTGCTAAGGAGTTGCCCTGAGGTTCTACCATATATCGAGTATGTCATCTCTTGTGCATGCACCCTTATCTTTTTTCTTGAGTTGGAAGGAACCCATGTGCAAGCCCGATGATTTAATTAACTTGATGTTTTTGTTGGCGTTGCAGGTTGTGCAAAGAAGAACTTAATAAGAAAGATAGCTGCATCAATGTTGATAGATGGCTCGCGAAGGGATTTGCAAAATGGTTTAAGAACCATGTGAGTTCTTTAGTCTTGGAATCCATTGCCACATGATTTTTTTGTGTTTTTGTTATTAACCCTGGTTTATCTGTGCAGATTGGAAAATTGCATGAGGACAATAAGGTCAGTGATGATCTTTTTGCTTTGGCATGCGAGCTGGATAGGCGAGTGAGGCTGTAGTCAGCGTGTATTGTTGACGGTGTCCGCTACCACACTGTTGACCGCGAGAAAAATAGAAACACGCAGAACAGTGGAATAGTTGCCGAGGGAGACCATGATGGTGAAGACATGGACTTCTATGGTCAGCTCAAAAGCATCATAAGGCTCGGTACAACTCCAATGAAGCGTCCATCGACCGGTCGTCTTGTTCCGTTGTGATTGGTTTGATCTTGGTGGCACGAAGACAGGGATCCAAGATGACAGACACTTCAAGAGCATTAACACTGGAAGGTGCTGGTATAAGAGTGATCCATTTATTCTAATGACACAAGCAACAAAGGTGTTCTATGTGCCAGACACCTATTTGCATGGAAATTGGCAAGTTGTGCAAAAGTTTCAGCATAGACATTTGTGGAGTGTGAAAGAAACTGAAATGGAGAAGGGTCTCAATGGTGGTGGCGGTGGTCTAACATACCAAGATTATAACACTGATGAAGTTCCAGTGCAACAGAAAGAACCCGGTGTGCATACCAGATTGCGAAGGAGCCAGGAACGAGTGTTACTTGATGCTTCATTTGTAGAAAACATTAGGAAAAGAAAGAAGGAGGGCCATGAATGCGAGGATGATGAAAACATGGTGGATGACACAGCCCACCAGTACTGTAGCAATGGTGAAGATAATTTCCAGAGGCATTTCGATGATGATGATTAGTAACAACATGCAAGGTAAATTATATCCTCCATTACCTTTTATTTTTTATTTCATTGCTAGTGGCTCACTGGAAATTGCTAATCTCTGTTACAGCGGTGAGGAGGAGCAAGACCAGGGAGCAAGATCATGTCATTTTTATCCCGGTCGTAATCTTGACATTTTAGTTCTTTGGAAGATCATGTGCTTATCCCGGCTGTAATCTTGACATTTTAGTTCTTTGGAAGATCATGTGCTTATCTTGGCTGTAATTTTGACATTTTAGCATAGTTTCGGAAAAGTAATACTTGAATGGTGTACTGACTGTTATATGATTTCTGATGTTCTTCTGTGACCAACCTGGGCTTCTCTAGATCAGATTGTGTGAGTTCTGAATCTATCAGAGAAAAAAGGAAAAATAGTGAGGGGCCTAGGACTCGAGCACAAGACCTCCTACTACTCTTCTATGTGAACTGCCATTGCGCCATACTAGTAATCTTGTCAGATACAGGAGCCCAAACTTTTTTATACTTATCACAGGAATCACAACTAGTACAAATAATAGCCCAGGATCATTTCATATATCACAGTAGTAGCACATCATCATTTCATAGATCACAGTAGTAGGACAGCATCATTTCATAGATCACAGTAGTAGCACAACATCATTTCATAGATCACAGTAGTAGCACAAGATCATTTCATATTGATCACAGTAGTAGCATAGGACCGTTTCATAGATATAAGTACTAGCATTTCATAGATATAAGTACAGACCATAGTTCACAACTAGTCTGGGCATTCCAAAAGCAACCTGCTAGCAACATGACCATAGTTCAACCAACAGGACCATATTTACAACCAACACAACCAGCTGATTACTTGACCTTCTTAACGAGCAGCTTAAGTCCATCCATAGGACTGCGGCGGAAGCGAAACATGAAGATATCGCCTTGTTGCATCCCGGTCGCCGCCACCACATGGGACCAGTTGGTCGTAAGCTGTGCTCCTTGACACTTCCCTTTACCCATAATCATAGTGACTACTATGGGCTTATGGCTGCTACAGAAGACCCTCAACTTTGCTGGGAAGTCCTTGTACCACTTGATGTAGGCATTGGTGAAGGCCCTTGGGAAATACTACAAATTAATTGAACCAATCAGTCAATGGTAGAAACAATTGGGAAATACTTCAGTAATCAAAGAATGATCATCAAGGGACAATTTGTTTACCATTTTAGCACTTGGCTCTTTGGTGTTCGATGCCTACATGGTTCATACATAAACTTTTAATGTGGGTTTCTTCCTTGCAAGTTGCCTCAGGGATATCACTTGTGTCTGTTTCAGAGCAACCTTGTTGCCATACACACACCACTTATCAAAACTCCGCTACGGTTGGGGTAGCTTGGGCGAGAATTTGGGGGTCGGTTGTTCCTTGGTGCATATCCTGGTGAGGGGTTAGGACGGTACTTCTGGTGACTACTGGATCCAGACTGTTGCATCATACGACGCTTGCGGTTGTCGTTTGCCTGGTTAATCTTCCCTTCCATCTCAATGGCAGAGTTGACTAGCTCTTTGAGATCCTGGAAACGGATGTTGACGAGGACAGTCTGCATCTCATCATGCAGTCCGTTTAAGAATCTCTCTTTCTTCTTGGCCTCCGTGTTGATCTCATCCGGTGCATATCTGGCAAGTGACAAGAATTTGTCACGGTACTCTACTATAGTCAATCTTCCTTGCTTCAGTTCACGGAATTCATCTCTCATCCTGTTAACAAGACCTTGCGGCACGTGGGTGCGGCTGAACTTGACCTTGAATGCTTCCCAGGTCATCACCTGGCCATGGTTTATGTTGCGGATGCTATTCCACCAAGCTCTTGCATCTCCCGCCAGATAGTGGGTGGCAAAGAGAACTTTCTCATTCTCATCAACTCCTGCAACTTCGAGGTTGTTTTCCATGGTCTGTAACCAGTCATCAGCATCTAATGGGTTTTCAGATTGGTTGAAGATTGGGGGATTGGTGTTCTGAAATTTTTTGAGTTTAGATCCATGGTGATCCTAATTTCCATGTCCTTGGTTGTTGAGAGCCATTTGAGCGATCTGCTGCAATGTTGCTAAGTTGGCTTGACGCTCGGCCCTGCTTGCTTCACGGTCTGCGATGAGATTCTGCAAGATTTGTATCATTGGGTCCTGCAACGAGCTGCTCCCTCCTTGGTTTCCACGAGTCATCTGAAGATTGAGATAGATATAGGGGTAAGAGGGAAATTCTAAGGTTCATGGTTTTGGGTTTTCAAAGCTAATAACTTGGAGTTAGACTCAGGTTTTTCAACTAACTTTACTTTCATTCATGCAAGCAAGCACACGATACAACACACACCACAACAATCAAAGGGGAAAACAGATGGTTTTAAGAACCATTCTGCAAGCTACGATACAATGAGATGATACATCTCATGCTACGACAGTGCTCTAGTGCATCTACTCATCGTCGATGAAGTCGGAGTCTTCATCATCAGTGTAGAAGTCCATAGCATCCTCTTCCAGAAAGTCATCATCGTTGCTGAGGTAAGAATCCATATATCCCTGGATGTCTTCACCCTCATCATCTTCTTCTTTGGCGGCAAGCTGAGCTTCCTGCTCCTTGACGGTCTTCTCGAGGTTGGCCACCTTCTTGCAAAGATGGCCGATGATGCGATCCTTCTTTGCATGCTGGCGACGAAGAGACTGGCGATCTTGGACGAGCAGTGCGAAAGTCTGGGCCTTCTGGTCGGTGATGGCATGGTTCTGGTTTGCTAACTCTCTGGCATTGTCCAGTTCCTTCTGTCGGTCATGAAGCAAGAAGTCAAGGTTCTCCACTTGACGCCTCAATTCTGGGTGACTTGGCATCTCCATCGGCATTCCCATAAAGTCACGTCTTGCATAGTGGGCAAAACGGGTTCCTTGAATCTTGTTGACGCTGAGGGCACATAGACGTGCGAGAGCTTCATGCATTGCCCTGGCTAATCCATCTAGCCAGTTGTTCTCTCTCACAGAGAACTGAATTCTCCCGGAAGTTGGTGCTTCAATGCTTCCTCGAAGATCTGCGGTGACTAGCCATTGTAGGTCTCCTCTTGGGGGTCCTGGAAGTTGAGCTCCAAGAAACTCCGAATGCGGGCGTCCCAGTAACTCCAACAGTGAATCCAGATCCCTCTCGAAGATCAGCTGACCTCCGTTTCCTAACTAGTAAAACTTGCTGAACTGAGTCTCCATCTACAAGAATTTAGGATGAGGAAATTAGTGATGTGATCAAGGGTGTCAAATTTTAAGTAGTAATGTAAGAATTTTGAGGAACATGTATTTTTGAGAAAGAATGAGTTCACAAGGGTAAGAGAGGGAATAGTTTTTCATAAATACTCACTTTGGTTTTGAAGCTAAGTTTTTGGTTTGGACGTCCATTCTAACTAGGGTCTCCTATGGTCAGGATGGCTCTGATACCAACTTGTCAACACCCGGATTTTTAATCCTAGATACCCGTTATGCCATACCTCGCAATCCCAGGATTACCATTTTTGTGAGACATAACAGATTGGATATCACAGTACATCATCCATTACAAACCATACATAAGGTTTTACACAAATAAGGATCTCATGATCCAGTCTTTAATACAACAAACAGCGGAAATAAACGATAGCATAGCGGTGGGGTCCATCTTCAGGGGCACAGGCAATGCTAACGAAGGCAGATAGTCCTAGTTATCATAGCCGTCCTGCTGACTATCATCTTGATAATCTCCTTCATAGTCTAGCCATGATAATAGCCAGGGACAAAAGCCATGTGTACTCTTTAACTACTCGCAAACTACTACTAACAAGGGTTATAATTCTAAGTTAAAGTGCCGAATTTAAAGAATAACTATCAAGTTAAGTTTGAAACCTAAGCTGAGTTCTGAAGCAAGAAAAGATAAAGTAAAGTTCTAGAATCACTTAAGTTGGGAAGCTATTATCATTAACACAACCCTGTTGTGGTCAAGTCAAAGTTCATCATTCATTTCAAGTTATTTAGAAAACATCTGACAACGAAACAAGATGGCCATCCCAACTGTCCATAACCGCGGCTATTCGAATAGTTTGACACTCTGCAGAGGTGGTACACTTTCACCACAAGATTCGATACATCTATCAGGGATAACCCTGAATCATCATACTTAGTATGCAGATAATCAAACATAACCTTCCCTTTACACACCCTAGTATAAGCACCTCTCCTATGAGCATGGCCTCCCAACCATGACCATCAGTCATCTTGGGCACTGCATAGGTGGACATCATTGAGAGGTAGCCTCAACTCAAACCTCTCCCATGAGGGAACTAATACTAATGCATATAAATTTCCAGCTAAGCCTTACCCAATTCAGGTAATGTGGTTGTACGGTAAATTTGGAATGGTATCGCATCCGAATCCAACCATCAATTTTATAAAAGGGTTAAGGCTCATGCCTCATAATTTTCATCATCATAAACCAATTATGTTTTTCAACACCTGTCAAAACATCTCAATAGAATGACTCATCATTCCAAGGTTTTCACAATTCATTTTCACCAAGTGTTGCCATCTAAAGTGACTCAAGTTTTTGATCTATTCTAAAATACTGAGTTAAGAGTGTTCACTAAGGTGGAAAGATGGGATCAATCTCATGCCATAGAATGACATCTAAAAGTTTCTAAGTAGGTCAAGTTTTATACTCTTTATGCTACCTTCAATTTTAAGTAAGGAACTTGGTATAATCTACGGGAGGTAAAACTTGTCAAAAAGACTCGGGTACTAATAGTTAAAGGGGTGTGATCAAAGCATGCTTAAGGCATCTTTACTAAACCATCTAGTTTTATTCTAGCTTGCTAACAATAGCTTACTAAAGCATGTTTGCAAGGGTTAGCTTACCACTAATAGCTTGCCTTGGTTGGTGCAGTGGTTGAAGTTTTCTTCTTCTTCTTCTTGGTAGAACTCCTCCTCCTCGAAGGCTTGGTCGGTACTATCGTCTAGAAATACATAGGGAGTGCACAATCACCAAACAATACTTAACTAGGCTAAGTAGTATTCTAAACCACACAATTGATGATCTATTATCATCCCAAACATCACAAGTTTAATTCAATAGTTTCAAACTTTTTATTTTGGAAAAGTAATTTCTACTCATTGAAAAATTAACTAAACTTTAATATTCACCACCAAAACATGGGATCATGTGGACACATGTCCTCACCACATATTCTAGCATGTGGGAATGAGATTTAATGGTTGGATCAATATTACTTTGGTTTAAGTTCATTATTTAATGATTTAAAGTGACTAGAAATGCCTATATAGCATTATTTTGGTACTAGTCCAAAGTCACTGCCTGTAAACCTTAATATTATTACATATTTGGATAGATATGATGAAATGTGATTTTTGAGAGTTGGAATCAACTCAAAAGCTAACTTGGTTGATTTTATAAAAATGTTTCAAGTTGCAAAAGCTTCTGTCTTCTTATTTTTATTAGGAGAAATCTATAACTCTAAATGAATTAAATCCTACGAGCATGGATCGAGCATTTCAATACCTTTCAGACAAAATTAGTTTCATGTAATTTGGATTTGTCAAGCTCATAGAATTGAATTTTGAAACACTGGACAGAAACTATATTCTAACTAAAAAGAAAAAACCAGATTTGAATCTACGGGCTCACGCGGGAAAAGAAATGGGCCGGCCCAGTGGCGCTTCTGTGGCCTTGAGCTCAGCTGACAGGGGTCCCACTTGTCGCTGGCACTTAAGCAGCAAGCAGCGCATGCTGTGGGTCGTGCGATTAGAGGCTAGATCTACGGCTGAGGGTCGTCGTCGACGATGAATAGGTCGTCGGCGAGCTCGAACCCTAGCGGCTCGGTGGAGGTCTACTAGGGGCGTACCAGGGCTCCAGCGGGGTCGGCGAGGCGGGCAAACAAAGTGGAAGATGACGGCGAGGCGAGGTGTGGTCGCGGCGGAGCTTGGGGTGGCCGGAATCAACGGCACCCTTCTTCTCCAGAGGCGGCGGCTCCGGCTCCAATTCCGGCGAGCTGCTGCTCCACTTGCTCCGGCGAGAGGTGGGTGAGGTTCAGAGAGGTGAGGGGACTGGAATGGTGTGAGTCTTTGTTGCTGGGGAGGGTTCCTTTTATAGGCTCGACGGTGAGACCGAGCGGGATGGTGATCGACGGTGGCGACATGGCTCTGGCGAGCTAAGCGGCATGGCTGGGGATTGCGATTGGTGGGCGGTTCCTGGCGGTGCTCTAGGACTTCAATCTGGCCGTAGGGGCGGTGGCATCTGGTCAGGCGAGGTGGCGCTCTGCTGCGGCGAAGTGGCTGTCCATGGCCAGTGGTTGTGGGGCTTTAGGCGTGACGGAGGTGTCTGGGTGTTCTCAGGTCAAGCGGGCAGTGGCGTGAGCTGGTGCCAAGGCGGATGTGATGGCGGGCAGTCTGGCGCTCTCTGGCCAGCAGCCTTGGCATGGTCGACAGGCTCGAGCTGTCCTTGGGCTGGGACTGGTTGGGCGGTGGAGGTGGACCACGGGCTATCTCCAGGACACGGTGGATGGCGCTGGCGGTGGCTATGGTGTGATGTCGCCG
This sequence comes from Avena insularis, assembly GCA_023614405.1. Classification (NCBI taxonomy): domain Eukaryota; kingdom Viridiplantae; phylum Streptophyta; class Magnoliopsida; order Poales; family Poaceae; genus Avena; species Avena insularis. The sequence goes on from CM042694.1 coordinate 473,692,974, forward strand.
GTGGGGTGCCCAAGTAGGGGCTCGACCTTAATGGCCATGACCATTTGGTCTTGGCACAGTGGGTGGCTGGGCTAGAGAGGGGTTAGGGGGAGTAGTGGGGAGATTTTGGTGGCAAGTTGGGGAACAAGTTTGGCCAGAACACTATTTAAAATAGTGAAAATTGTTTAGTCTGAAATCTGCCTGCCAAGTGTTTGATGAAATGGCCGCAAGAGAAAAAGTTTTGAATCTTGAGTTCGAAATTTTTGAGTGATCTCCACTAGTGATAGGTAGTCTCTGGTTGCAAGGGTTTTGAAAATGGTGCTCAATTAGATGGTTTTTGAAATAGGGGTGATCTATGCACATGCATTAGATTCAATTTTAAACTGTCATTTAAAATAGTTTACAGAATGTTTTTAGTAGATCAAAAGGTGAGCCTTGGTACCTCATTATGTGTACTAGCATGGGGTGCAAAGATCAAGAATTGTTTCTGTTAAGAATTGAATACTAGGAATAGCCAAAGTAGGCATGAGAGTTAAATTTGTCAAAATGACCATTCCTTCATTTTAATTCTTTTTGATTTGATTTTCTTTAGGAAAAGTTTGGGAATGATGTAGATGATGTTTAAATCACCTAAGAAACATTTTACAAGCATTGGATCAATCAATCATGGCAATTCAAACAACTCCTATTTTAAATGCACACATATATGAATGCTTTCATTTTAAATTTGGAAAATTTTTTGTTAACCCCATTTTTGGATGATTTGATCTTGATAAGCTTGGATTAAAGTTTTGGGATGTTACAGAGAGAGCTCGGAATACACTCCTAGAGAGGAAGATATTATTGAGGAAGAAGTTGATGATACTATAGTGAACAAGATTGTAAAGGTGCAAATTCTAACTTGTTTGGAGGGGAGTTTACTTGTTTGCTGTCTGCTTTTCCTTGTTTTCCTTCATTCTATGCTTCCATTGTTTTATTTCTAACTTGTGGTCTAATGCTGTTCATGCAAGGTCCCGAAGGTTCCTAGGAGGAGGAAGAAGTGTGCTGCTAAGAGGAAGAGCAAGAGTACAAGTACCTCAAATACAACTACAACAATGGCTCCAGGAAGAGTGTTTGCGTTACCACCAGGAGGATCAGATAAGTTGCGATTTGTTGATGAACCTGCTACTGCTAGAGTCACAAGGCAGAAAGCGAAGGTGGTTGCTGCAGCTCATGAAGAAGGCCTGCTTCACAAAGATGGTGGAAGCTCAATGCAAATGGATGATGGGTCTATGTCCATGGATGAAGGAAGTACTGTCCGTTTGGACCTCACTGCCTATGCCTACGGATGTAAATGATGACTTCAATGAAGAAGCTGAGCAGCCTATGGGTGATGAAGTCAAGTTCATCTTGTAATTTTTTCTTTTACTCATGCATTTTCTAAATGTAAGCAATTCTGTTGTACATGTGCTGTAGTATAGATAGACTCCCAATTATTTGCTAGATAAAAGATTTGATCATATGTATGTGAGTACAAGATCTGGTGCTACTACTTATATTCTATCCTAAACTGATGCTGTACTGTTTTGCATGTACTGCTGATCTGCTGTAGCTTTGCTTGCTAAGCTTTCCTACTTATATGCTGTAGATTTGCTTTGCTGATCTGCTGTAGCTTTGCTTTGCTGTAGCTTTACTTGATAAGCTTTCCTACTTATAAGCTTTCCTGCTGATCTGCTGATCTGCTGTAGCTTTGCATGTACTTTATTTTGCATGTCTTCTTGATCAGTGCAATAGTTTGCATGTGCTACTACTTATGCTGTCCTAAACTGATGGTGCTACTACTTATATTACCGATGTACATCTGATCTGCTATAGCTTTGCTTGATAAGCTTTTACTTGTGCCAATTTTAATTAGTTGTTTCTATTTGTATTGTTGTAGCTTGATAAGCTTTTACATCTGATCTTCTTTGTGTTTGCTTGATAATCTTCTAGTATAGATATACTAACTGGCTTCTAATTACTGCCTTCTATTTTAGACAACTCACTTGTGGTAGTCAGCCGCAAGAGAAAAGGTTCAGGCCTGGAGAAGATGACCAAGGGACTGGGAAGCAAAGTGAGGATTGGAATTGTTGAAGGGATGAAACGCCCCGAGAGGCCTGTGTTGGCTGCAAAGTTTGCATCAGAAGGTGGGATGATTGCTAGAAGCCATACACCGATCCTTCCACACTTCAAGGAATACAAAAAGGACAAGAATATGGTGAAAGACTATATAGGAAAAGTTTCTATAAGCTCATGATTCCTTAGCTGAATGTGTTTTTTCTAGTATTTTTTGTCATTTGGTTACTTATCTTGTCATTGCCTCGTTTGCTGCCTTTGTAGGCAAATTTTGAGTTGGACACTACTGCGAAGGAAGTTAAGGTAGCTTGCACTGATATACTGAAGAATGTTTCAAAGCAAAGACGGCATTTGGTCAAAAAGAAATTGTTCGATCAAGTACCAGCAGCTGAACTCAGCATCAAGTCCCCGGTTTCATACATCTCTGATGACGAATGGCAAGCACTGCTCAAGCTGTGGACAAGCCCAAAACACATGGTATTCTGCATTGCTTAACCTTTGCATTCTGTAATTACCTTGCCTGTGTACTATAGGCTTTATATGTTGTCAACTACTATTTTTTGAAGTTCAGATGTTGAAGGAATAGAATAGCAGTTATTTAGATCTGTCAAGTAAACTTCTAATATTGGATGAACAAAGCAACAATTATTGACATGTTGTCAACAAGTCAGAGTAAAGTACTTCATTTTATTTGATGGTTTATTTGATAGGATACATTATCTGGTCAAGTTTTGTCAATTAGTTTATATTCTAGTATGCAGATTGTTGAAAATGTCTTATAAAAATGCTCCTATATGTAGGACACATGCCAAAAGAACAAGACCAATCGAGGACTAGTCAAATTTCAGCAGAAGACCAGTTCACGGTGCTATCTTGCTCATCTGTATGTAGCTGTAAGATACTCTTACATTTTTCTTTAGGCATAATTAAATTGTGTCCTTATAAGCCTGTGTCCTTATTAATGTTGGAAATCAGTCCAGAGGGAGGAACGTCAGGGTGAAGAGCTTAATGCCATTGACATGTTTAAGGTCACCCACAACAGAAAGAACGTTGGTTTCTCTGTCGCAGTTCAAGATGCTATAGTGAGTCACTCCTTTCCTGGTTGTGATTAAATCTGAGAATGGTTTCATGACAACCAGGTCCATTGGTTTGGGTTCTGTGTGTGGGCTTGTTTAGTTCTGCCTAGGTTTCTTTAATGGTCTACTTGATAAGCCTATTAATGTTGGAAATGGTCTATTTGTGATAAGCATGTTACTCTTCATTTCTTACTAGAAGGTTGCTCTCCAAGTATGATGTAGTTGTAGTCTACTTAAAGAACTTATACTACTATCCATTTCAAATTTCTTTGCTCCTGCTCCTACTGGATTACCTTATTTTTCTGGGATTGTGATCCTATTGTTTGTGCTCATGCTAATGTTTCCTAACATCTTTGAGCAACTGATTCCAAATTGCAGAGCAAAATGGAAGCTGGGATGGCTAAGCCGGTACCAGAAGGGGAACAACCAAAGTCTGTTGTGGAGGTGGTTGCCCAAGTTCTCACCAATGAGGCGCCGTCAAGCACATTCCTGAAGAATGTTGGCCTCCAGATGGGCTCCAAGAACAAGATGAATAGTTCACATGCGGCTGTATCTACTCATGTCCGTGACCTGCAAGAGAAGTTGCAGAAGTCGGAGCAAAGGAGTGAAGAGATGTCTGAAGAATTGGCTGCAATCAAAAAGGCGGCGCAGGAGGCAGAAGCTGCACAAGCTCAACGGGATAAGGAGTACCAGGTGCTGGTCAAGAGGGCGCAAGAGCATGAGGAGAAGCTTGCTCACATGATGGCTTTATTTGGAGCCAAAATTACTGGGATGTAGCTGTTGGTCAATGGGTATCTTAGTACTGTCTTTTTAGCGATGAGCATCTTGCTGTTATTTGAGTACCTTGCTTTCATTTCAGTATCTTGCTATTGTTTTGGCTGTGAACCTAATGTTACCTGATGCTGGTGACTTTGAACCTGATGCTACATGATGATGGTGGGCTGTGACCCTGATGTTACCCTAGTATTTGAAATGATACCTGATGCTACATGATGTTAACTTAGTGTTTGAAATGCTACCTGATGTATTGAAATGTTTCTTTTGAATTTCAAATCTTGATTTCCTGTCTATTTTGCTTGGGCTGAATGAAATAGTGGCCTTAGTAAACAGGCCACAGCCCAAAGTAATGAAATGGCCATAGCCCAAAGTAATCTGGATTGGCATAAAAGGCCTTGGCCCAGAAAGAAAGTATAAATGAACATTTCTTTTTCAGAAAAGGAATACTGAATTATAATCTAATAGACTGAGTAAGGCCATGGCCCAAATGTAAGCCCGACAAAAAAAGGCTAGTAGCCCAAAAATAAAAAGCCCTAAAAATGTTAAGTTTGGCCCAATAACTCGAAAAAAATTACCAGAATAATAATTCATAATGGACCGAATTAATGGGCTGGCCCATATAACAATCAGTATGGACCGAGCTGAATTCACGTTAAGACGTTTTCATTTCGTCACAAAGATCTGCCACGTCGGATCGTCCACGTGGCATGGGCTGGTTGCACATGACGATTTTGGAACGTCATAGAGTTTATGACGATCTCAAATTGTCATAGTATCTTATGATGATTTCAACAAAATCGTCGTTATAGTTCATTAGCGACGCCCAGCTTTCGACGATCTGAAAATCGTCGTAAACGCACTATTGTGACGATTTTGTGACGTAAATAGAGGGTCATAAAATGCCAGATTCCTTGTAGGGGAGATAATATAGGGTTGCTGCTGGAGATAAGCAAAATTTTAGGGGAAGAATCTTTTTAGGATAGTCATAGTGCAAATAACTTCATGAGTAACTAAGGGTCCAACTCAGTAAAATTTCTTATGTGGCAGTGAGTTATTCACACATACCAAGCTGAAATTAGCCTATTACCCAATAAATGAACTACTCCTGTATTAACATAGACTAATAACTTGTGCATGTTATAGTCTATGTTTAACTTACAAGTTTTGTTCAACCTTGTTCTCTTCTCTGGTTCCTTTTTCATTTATTTATTGCAGTAGACATTGTGTATAGTAGTACTAGACTCACCTCAGGGAATCTTCTTCTTACTCAACTGCTCCACCATTTGGACATATATACTAGGGATTTCTATTTCCGTGCCCCTGGTTCATTAGTGGTACTCACTTTTCCCCAGTCGCTTAGTTTTTCCTCACTTTTGCCCTCCCTCCATTTCGAAACACTCAATGCACTCGGACGGGGGATGCCGTCAGGTAAAAGGCTTGACCGTTACTTGCTGACCGGTGGGACCGCGTTAGGGCGGGTATTGAACGTTACATGCTGACAGGTGGGGCCAGGATACACAGCGGACCAGCCATCCATCTCTCGCTGATTATGGGGGACGTGGTGTGGGACCATGTGGGGTGCGTTTGGTGGTTACGTGCGCCCTGTCACCTAAATTGGAAGTTTTCTTTTTTGTTATTTTTATGTTGGCCTTTTTAAGAGCGCTTTTTCCCCTTTCTCTCGCTAACAGTTGTGTTTTTTTGCCCAAAAAGGTAGCGAATCTAGAGCAGCTTCTCTCTTCATACATTATTCCTTTTTCCCTCGTTTCCCCCAATCTGGTATCAAATCTAGAGCAACAAAACTAACTAGCACCATAAATAAATTCAGTAAACAGAGTAGATGTAGATAAAGTAGTTAATATAGGTTATATAGTATGGTACTTAACGAGGTTCGACAATTAGGATGCTCTACAGCAGTAGCGGACAAGAGTTCAACACAAACAAGACAAAAGAAGCTACTTTAAAGCAACAGCAGATCTGTGGCCCCTCATGGCCTCTGCCTCCTCCCTCTAGCGCCTCCACTACAAGAAAAGTTGGCTTTTACAACGAACGATTTTCATGATTGAAGGCCCGTTTTTCATGGCCAAAGAGTCTTCCGCGACAGATGGCCGTCGTGGTAAAAGCCCCATCACAAATGAATTAATCATGGGTTTTTTTTCGACTGTGGCGGATCGCACCCTTCAGCCATGAAAACTTGTTCCGTCGTAGATCTGTTCGCCAGCCGTGCTGACTACCGACGTCATGCAAACTGCTAGGTGGCAGCCGCCGTTAGCGTCCGGTTACCACCGTTAACAACCATAGAAACCATGGCAGAAGCCATGCCCATCCAAGGCCTTCTAAATACTAAGTAGGCCGGCCCATCAGGGGAGCCCAATAAGAAGATGGCCTGTTACACTTTTGTCCTACACTGTTTGAAATGGGCCAAAAAATGCAGCCAGCAGCGGCCCGCAAACTTTCAGGCCTGATTTTGTTTTGGCCTACAGAAGGCCCATGTTGGTCCAACACAACCTGCGCCAAGTCACTCTTGTAAACATAAGGCCTGCGGTCAGCCCATCAGTGTTATCGCAGCCCATCATCGACCGCCTACTAACGGGCCTTCTTTGAGATGATCCGTTACTGTTTTGGCCTGTTACTATTCTGGCCTTTTACTGTTCTGGTCTTTACCTGTTCAGGCCCACAAATGACCCTTTATTGTTCTAGCCTGGTAAATTTGTTGGCCTGTTACTACCCTCGTCCGGAAATTTCTCGGCCCGTACTGTTTAGGCTCGTCACTATTCTAGCCTTTTACTATTGTGGTCCTTTACTGTTGTGGCCCGCTACTGTTTTGGCCTATTACTATTCTGTGATTTTTGCAGTTTCTTGCCTATTACTGTAATGGGCTTTTGTGTTCTCGTCTGCTACTATTACGACATGTTACTATGTTACTGTTACATTTACATTGTTATTATTACTATTGGCCCGTTACATTTCTGACCTTTACGGTTTAAATCATCATTTCTGAAGCCCATGCCAATATCATAAAACGTGTATAATAATCCAGCATTTTTTACTATTCGTCATCGGCCGAATACACAACTGGCCAATAACAAAGCATGGTACTGTTCCCTAATTGACCTTCCTGGCATAGTTACCGTAACGACTACCGCAATATGTGGACGGCGTCAACTAAATGCCTACATGGCCTACACGAGTTATCTAGATATTACATCAGTTGTAAACTTCTTAAAATTATTACATATTATCATCTTAGGGGAAAGAAAAATCGGCATTTCAGTTGACAATCAAGTTGATAGCAGAATTTGCTTTCTCAATCGATCACCTGCATCTTCCATTGAGTGTGACAGCTACATTAGAGGAAACATGATCTTCCATCCCCCTCTTTGGTGGGGCTAGCAATAATTGCAGTCTGAAACTAAGTAATAACAAGTTAATACATCAAACAAGACAAACTACTCATTTGACTGATATGGCATGAGCTATGAACTAGGGTTTACAACTGGTCAATGGTTCAATTATTGACCAAAACATCAAACAAACATGACAAGCAAGCACGCATTAAACAAGTGTGACTACTGTGAAACGAGCAATCAAAAAATGTGTGTGTGTGGCTTAGAATTTCAGCAGATATAAACTAGCCAGGTCATTTTGAACAAATATATATGGAAGCAGTTCTATACCCTAAAATGCAAGAGACGTTGGGTGACTCGGAATTTGTGCTGAGCCACAAAATGGCATGCAGTTACTGTCATAACAAAGAATGAACCAGATAGAAATTATAACCGCATCATACAAGAACCTGTAGAGCAGGAATGCAAACCACAAATGAACTATATATTGTAGAGGATAGTTATGCCGTGACTTAGGACGAACGAAACCCAGAACCATATGCAAGATATAATGGCGTCACTTGTGAACTTGTAGAACAGGACAAACACGCATTAGACAAGTGTGCCTAGAATGAAATGAGCAATTAAACAAAGTGTTTCTTAGAATTTCAGCAAATATATATGGAAGTAGTGGCATCTCCTAGAATGCATAGAGTCGTTGGGTGACTCAGAATTTGCTGTGAGCTACACAATGGCATGTAGTTACTGTCATAGCTAAAAATCAACCAGATAGAAATTATAATGGCATCATAAAATAAATTCTAGAGAAGGAATGCAAACGATGAGTGAACTACATAGTAGAGGACAATTGTGTCGTTACTCAGGACGAACCAGCACCAGATAAGGAAGTAATGGCATCCCTTGTGAACCTATAGAATAGGCTATGCAAACCAACATGTTCATTGTTCCATTTTGAGCTCCATGCAAGAAAAAGGAAATAGTTAGTGATGGAGCTTTTGAAGAACCAGATGGCATTATGGCAACAACAAAATTATAATCGAATTAGTACAAAGAGTTTAAACGGCTACTACAACATAGCAGGACGATGCCAAGGAGAAAATAATAGTAGGAACTAATCTCAGGATGAACCAGATAGATTCAACAAATGTATAGCAGGGAATCCACACTAATATTTTCCACGGACTACAGATTTTGCAATAATTACACGGTAGCAGGCAATTACTGGTGTATGGAGTAGCTAAGAACATGCGCATGAAAAATAACAGACATGTGCATGACTTGAAATTTGTAGAGCAGCGAATGCAAACCAACATGTATAATGACCTTGCATGTACTAGCACAAAGAACAGGTGTGCCCAGTGACTTGTATGTACTAGGACGATTACAAAAATGCAGTTCACTGGGACAGGCTTGAACCTTCTATACTGCTGACAAACAAAAACGGGTTGGAGATTTGGTTAACCTTGGTCGGAGAGGAATCTAAGCATCGTCGGTACCGTGCGAGTAACGTCCAGGTCACCGAGGGTGCTGCGGTTGCGGTGGCTATTGGCGTCGGGGAAGCGGATCTTGGGAGGTCGATGCCGACTTGAAAGCGGTGGACGAGAGCGTCGCTGAGGCAGATCTGGTGCAGTGAACGGCGATGCGTGCAGCTGGTCTAGAGCGATGGACACGGAACTCTTTGAACTAGATCACGCCCAGTGGACACCGATGAAGCGGATCCGGTACGGTTGGGTAGATTTCAGTAGCGAGGAAGCAGAGCTTGGGCGGTCGATGATGCCATCGGCGTGGTGAACGACACCACAGCTCCTAGATCTTGTGGGTGAGCATCGGTGAAGCGGCTGCGCGGTGGTCGTGGAGGGGACAGAGGAGCTTGGGAATTTTGGGAGGGCCAGCGGGAAAAACTAGGGGCATCGGGACCATAGAGGTGAGCAGAAAAAATAATTACGATCATGCCCACGAGCTACCGACTTTAGCATGCCCATTTGTTGTTTGAACAATGGGTAGATTTGAAATTTTAAATTCTAAAGTTTTTGAAACGGAAGGGCGTGAAATGCTTCAACGTTGGTGTGTGGTTTTGCCGCTTGATTGAGAATTTGAATTTGGCTAGCCTCCATCTACTAATAGAAAAAAAGGTAGTAGACTGTACGCTATCTGTCCAGGAATTCAAGGCCGAGAGTCACATCAACTGATCATCCATAAACAGTTTTTGCACAAAAACTTGGATACCTTCCATTCACATAGCATAGGCGGTAAATTTTGCCGCTTGACTCATATTTTAAATTTGGCTAGCGTCCATGTAATAATATAAAAATGGTACTACCTTGGTGGGTGATTTTGCCTGAAAATGTTTGAAACAGAGGGGTGTGAAATGTTTCGGGGTCGGTGGATTACTTTCCCGCTCGATTACGATTTTGAATTTGGCAGCCGGCCAAGTTTTTATTACTAGAATAAAGGTTGTGTAGGTCGAACGCCATCTGGTCAGGAATTTAAGGCGAGACTCACATCAACGGATGCCTCCGATTCAAACGGGGTAGGCGGTAGGTTTTGGCGGTCGATAGTGATTTTGAATTTAGACATTGTGCAAAGAATAATTAAAAATAGGCCATTCTCTCTCTATTTCAGGGATCCAAGTCAGGGAGTGTGATTATCTACCACGAGCGTATGAAAATGCAGATCTCCGATACAAGAATGTTTGTTTAACATAACAACAAACAAATGTCTAAAGTAGCTCTAATTCAAGCATGTGAAAATGGTGTGCAACCAAGGTCGACTAATTATTTAGGTGTTGGCACAGACTCTTCTACATGAAGCACTAACAAAATGGTAGTACTAATTAAGATCAAATAAAAAGCCTGCTGCGAAACAAATACTCCTACTACGGCATACTATCAAAACACAAAGACCAGCTAAAGTATATGTAGAACAAATAAAACAAGATTTCATCACGCGTACACTACTATATAGAGAACACAATTTCATCATATAAAACAATGTTTTATCATAGCCCCCAAAACGAACATACAACTCTAATATTCCAGCCCCTGCTTCTATGACTGCAGCACAAACAAAGGTGCCACCATAGTTCCATTATCTACGAAAACAAACTAATATGAGACTGCAGCTCCAAATAACACAACCTGGGCAAACACATGCTTGCCCAAACAAGCCTTGCTTGTTCATCCGAGTATTATTTTCATCTCCTTGATGTTGCAGTCCGAATCAGCTATGTTACTGACATGACTTCCTTTTCGTTTCCTTGATTTAGCACTCCGAATCACGTCGATTGCTGAAGGAAATGAACAAAATGATCAGGAAAATCATAGGTGTACAAAAATGCAAGGGTTGCACATGAATGACTACACTAACCAGGTGTCATAATGTAGGGATGTAAAGTACACCAACGTTTACCAGATCTGAACTTCATAGACTTCATGCTGCTGAGATCTAATTCGAATACTCCATCCTTCGCCCATATTACCACCATTTCTCTACCCTCAAATGCGCAGAGTAACCTTACTGCATCTTTCCCACCATATTCCCATGATTTCTCAAGGCCAAGGAGCGTATCCAACTCAACCTTTATATGAGGCACCCAAGCTTCCCATTTGCCTGTTGATGATCTTGCACTGGACCACATGTTTAGAGTGAAGTCCCTTATAACCACAAGGGAAACATCTCCATTATACCCCTTAGCGATGACAAAATTGCGTCTAGAAATATCATGTGTCTCATGGGGGCACTAAATATAACACTGTTTTGTTGTCACGTTATCGAAGGCAATTATATATCTGGAGTTCATTGTTGGACAGTACAAAATGTCCCCTACGAGAGTTGATGGCATGCGATCAATCTTAGCCAGCATCTCAGCAGTTTCAATCCAGTCCTCCCATTTTCCTAACTCTGATGAGTACCTTTGCACCAGTGCTTGGTTACCATTGGTTACTATCCAAACAACCCAGAAATTGCTGCAATAGTGTGATGACAATTGCCCATGATTTCTCGAACAGAGAATTGTGCCACTATCATACTCACATCTCCGCCAAATTGGTGGTTCTGGTATCACTGTTTCACTTCCATTGATTGGATCCTAGGCCTTTATCATGTTAGACCCTTGCAGATAATGAAGTGGCACCCTACGATTGTGACATCCGAGTACATATGGTTTGTAGGCTTTATGTACTTCCACCAGCCTGTTCAGCTTCTGGAAGATGGATTTTTAAAGATTATGATCTATTAAGAATCGATCGTCCTCAGAGCTGTTGGTGAAAAACCCAAGTAACAACATTCCTCTGTTGTGTGACAGGGTTAGCCTTTTGAAATCGTTGCTTCCCATGAAGTCCATCCAACATTTTTTGGGCGACTGATGCCCTCAGTATGCAGGGGTGCAAAGGAAGCCTGACAAGAATCTGACCAAATACATCGCCTAGCAAGTCATTGATTGTTGCATATGTTCTTCCACCAAAGCTGGTAGGATGATACAAATAGCACAAGTGCATCATCAGAATTAAGTAAAAAGCACAATGCATAACCCTAAAACAAAATTAAGTAAACACCACAATGCATCATACAATTTGACAGGAAAATTTATCATCGAAATTTCCTAAACTGCATGCATCTGAAAAACTACCTAAAAAGTAGAGTCTATCAACAAAATAACCTAAACAGCACAAGGAATCGACCAGAGTAGTACGAAAGCACCGCAAAATGCTTCAACATGTTGGGGAGGACAGAAAGGCCCCCACCTGAATTTTCTGGTTTTATCATAAAGAAGGGGAGAAAAAACGGACGCAGCTTCAGTGACTTGGTGAACCCAAGTCTCACGGTGACTTGTCCCAGGATCCACCTTCCATCTTAGATCAAACATATGACAATAGCTCAGATTTTGAACTAAAAAGTAAAACTATTCGAAAAAAATTGACAAAAAATCAGTAAATCATCGGTGCCTAGGTTTGAATCCTGTGAAAGTTTCATCCCATTCAAATCACTAGTTTGTGATTAAATAGATTTTTATATTTCTAGTACTACTAGTTTAAACTAATATCCACTGCTTCCAGAAAAAACCCCGGAGCAGAATACACAAAAGGGGGAGGAAGTCAGGGAGACAAAATCCAACGCAGAACTTACAATGGGGTCGACGAGTTATGAGAAGATGGAGCAGGCGCCACTGATGAATGACGAGCCACAGCCGTTGACGCTGAAGAAGCATGACCACGAGCTGACGCATTCCTAGCATCCCACACAGCCATTGCTTTGGCAGCGGCAGCCAACATAGCCGAATTTTTGTTCTAGCAGCAGCCGACAAAGATTTCAACTACTCCTCCACCGCTTTCCAAGCATCACTCAACACTGCCCAAGACTCTGATGCGGTACAAGCATCGGCCTCCGCATCCACTTCACATGTATCCGCTGGTGCTGCTACAACATCCACCTCTGCTTTACAAGCATCCGCTGACACAGCAAATGCATCCGCCAACACCGATTCCATTTCCTGTAAACGCCACTAGCTTATTTAGCTTGCAATGCCCAAAAATAAATGCATTCATCCTTCAGAAATCCCGTAATGGCTGGAGGTTGGGGATGTACATACCAGTGAACAGCGGTGCGATGGTGTTCAATGGTGGAGCGGCGAGGATGGTCCGATCGAGGGAGGGTGTCCAGGCGGAGAATATGGCGATGGGGTCGAGGGGCACATGACTGAGCTTCCTCAAACGCGAAACTAACTTTTCCCCACTATATTTTTTTGCGAACCCCGCTTTTTAGGGGAAACCCCAGCTGTATTAATAGTAGCAACCACATGACTGATACATGTTTTTGCACTTGCATTGCTCAGTTCCCCGCCTACAGACATCAAGTTTGTGCACTTATTCGTGTGATATAATCAATTGCTGGGTAAAATATTCCAGGTGGTAGAAGCCTGCCCTTTCTATGACATCAAGATCTAGAGTTCAAACATCGACCTGAAATTCCACAATCTACAACTACAAGTTTTGGTTTACTACCAGAAACATGCTAACAAATCACTCGCAACTGGCATTAATATCATCATTAATAGATCTTAGAAGGAAAAAACTTGAAAGATAAAAAACCACCACAAGTTCGAATAAGATGACTGTTGTTGCCAAATATAGTCACATAAAGCCAGGTCCAATATATATGTCATAATAGTACATCAAATATATAGATTCATGGACACCACACCACCAGCAGAGCAAAAAAACAGTTATAGTACCTGACTTAACAAACATTCATCCTCACAAGAGACCCAAACCCTTCAAAAATGAAAGTAGAGCGGTCAATATGGTTTACAGATTTCCTCATCTTTTGCAGGATCAGGACTGTATGGGCATGGAGAATCTCGAATTTCTGTCAGGGTCTCATCTGCTTCTAGAGCCAAATTGAAAAGATTGTCAGCTTGCATACCCACTTGTTCCAAGATCTGGTCATACACCTGGTCAATCAGCTCGTCGCCATCCACATCAGGCAACTCAGGAACTAAGTTGTCAGCCAAGAACTTTTGAAAATCAACAGCAACATCATGAGCAACTGAAATTGATGTATTCCATCCTGTAGTCAAATCAGCTATCCGCTTAGTGGATGTGGACACTTCTTCTTTCAAGCGCCTAATCTGTTCGTCCTAGTGTTTTACTTTCTCTTGAAAGCATGAAATCATGTGTCTATGAGCTTTGTATTTCTCTCTGAGACGGGAAATTGTCAAATCCTTGTAGTGACCAGCACCATTACGCCATGAGCAATATGAGTAAGCTGGAAACTGCAGATAACAAATCCGAAATTAAACCAGATTCTCATTTAAAAAAATAAACCAAATTCTCGTTTCACAAAAAGAAATCCAAATTCAGCTGCACACATCGTGCAAGCTCCACAGTGGTACCGCAAACGGCAAAGAACCATAGAGGCATATTTCCCAAACATGGGAAACAGAACCGACATGAAAAGGGCCGTACATCAGGGTTTGCCTTCTTAGCTGGCACATGAGCAGTCCTGGCCTTAGTAATAAGTGGCAACAGATCAGAATGACTTTGTTTCTGCAAATCATGATGCAACAAAAATGATTAGTATATTTTAGGGGACATTTTAAGTAATAAAGCGCTCTTTATTGAAAAAAATGTTTTCGGGGACAAAGCGTAGGTTACTGAAATTCTAGCAAAGAAGCTGGATACATAAAAACACGCGTCACTCGATAATGCCTCCTCCACGGGTGGGACATGCGCATGATGCTAAATGAAATGCAGCAAAACCAGTAAATTTTAGGAAAGGACACATCAACTTCACAATACAAAGAAGGATACATGCATTAATCTGATGCGAAGGATTGGGCGTGTTCCCCTTTAAAAAAATATTAATTTAATGAACTCAGCAATGTAGGACACTAGCAAACAACAATCTGTTTATAAACGATATGCAGAAAATTACATTTGCATTGTTCAGCAGAGGACCGTTCTGTGAAATAAAGCCAGGGGCAAGCTTCCCATCCTCATAAGACTCTTCTTGGCAGGATATACTTACCTATTTTTAGTGGACCTTATAACTAATTCCATGGCTACATCCATGGTGATCCCAGCTTCCTAATGTGGCATATAGATCTACTATTTCAAATAGTAATCACCTAAACAACTATCCGGATGGTTGCAGACTCACCGGAGATTGCACCGATGCGATGGAAAGGTGGACGCTACTGGGTAAAGAAGTTGCGCGATGGGGGAGGTGCACAAATGTGCAAAAAATGTAGCGATACTCGTATATAGATAGAGATAGCAGTAACACATAAACCAGATCAATTAGTAGTAACCACAAATTCTAGACATGCTGTAAGCAGACTATCAACTACTCCCATATTAATTAACCTAGTGTAATTGAACATGGCAGTACTATGAGATGGTGAGTACTAGTAAACAAAAGGGGATTACTTAATTATTAGTGGAATCTAGAGCCAGCCACCAAAAGCATCATGAGCATGCTAAATATCTAGATTGCAGACCATACTTGGTTAAGAACCTAATGTCCAACTCTAATTACCCAAATCTAAGAGCATCTATCCTATTTACGACTGAGTGCAGTGAGTTGGAGACATTCGTTAACTCTGCAGCCATCTCCTCGACATGCATCTGATGGTGCTCTTGCTCCTCCTCTTTGAAGTCATCGCGGATCTCGAGCTGTAACCATAGTGACATCATCGCGTGCTGCAGCGAAAGTGAGTGCGGTAGATCTACCCAGTGGATGAACTACAGCGCTCACATTCGTAGTTGCAACCGAAGAACGTGTGGCCGAAGTTCGTTCCCTCGAATGTGATGCGGCGACGGGGCGCCAGGGCGCAGTCGCACCAGAGCCGGAAATCCGCATCAATCATGATGCCGTACCACTCCGTGTCTACCATCCATGCTGGCATCTGAACCTAGGAAACATCATCGATCGAGATGGGTAGAATAGAGAAAAACCCCAAAAGGAGAGAACCCATAAGGTGAATTCGAGAAAATAAACTGAGACCATGAACTCTGGTGTACTTACCCTAACCCAGCCGCCTTGCGCATCAATATCCCCCGTCGTTTGCCAGACCGACATGACTAAATCCGCCAACATTGCTCAAAAAAAGAGCGCGCCTTCAAAGCCTAGCACAGAGGGTTCATGGAGAAGGAAGAGGTAGGAGAGCCGGTCCTCACATTCGCTGGCTACTACTACGTATTGGATTTAACTCGACCACTGATAACTAGGGCCCGTGCTAGAGAGCCCGTGGGCCCCCAAACATCACTCACCTAGTTTGACTTGCATTACATGGAGTACTTTTGGAAAACAGATCAAAACTCAATAAATAGACCAAAGGCCTCCCACTCTTTTTGTGAAAACCCATTACAAAACGGAGACGCTCACAAATGCATACACGCACTCACCCCTATGAATGTAGGTACGCACACCCTACACCTATGAGCACTTCAGAAAGACTGGATCTTGAGACTGATCCCGTGGGGCTTGAGCTTGACGAAGTCACCATAGGCACTTCGCTATATATTGACGTGAACATCACCTCTCACTACCGTCATAACCATGCTTCAAAGTTGAGCACCGAGGCTTCGTGGCGAAGGAATTGCTAGGGGGTTGGAGCTCACATTCATTGGCTGCTATGGGATGTAATTGAATCGCTAATAATGTGGCCCCTGGTAGTGAGCCCATAGACCCTAGACACCAGTGACCATTACAATTACTTTGGAAAAACCGAGCAAAACTTAATACAAACGGAAGGCCCATCTCTCTCATTTTTGCGAAAATCCACTACAAAACGCACATTCTCACAAATGCATACACACACTCACCCCTATGAATGCATGAACGCACATCCTACCCCTATGAGCACCTCCAAAGATTGTGTCTTTAGACTGTCCGGTGGGGGGGCTTGAGCTTGACGAAGTCACCATAGGCACCTCGCTATTGACGGGAACATCGCCTCCTACTGCCCTCGTAACCATCCTTCAAAGCCGAGTGTCGAGGCTTCATCGAGAAGGAAGAGCTAGAGGAGTTAGAGCTAACATTTGTTGGCTGCTATAGGATATAACAAGAGCACTAATAACAATGGGGCCCCACGGTAGTGATCCCATTGGCCCCAGACATCAAAGCAAGCATGATGTCAAGTCTTAAACATATATCTTAATGGTGGAGTGAGTAGTGCTAACAAAAAGATTCTTCAAAGTGATTCTAGTGCTAGACTTGTGTCTAAGAGAATCAATTGGGAGGGCCCACTATTTAGTGGATAACAATCTGTTTTTCTTTTTAGCATGGTTGTGGGAACCCACTTTAGTTCTAAACGCTAGACCAAAAGTAGTTTTCATAGCTACTTCTAGACACTGCACATGCCCTTACTATACGTAGCTTAGAAATTTACTAGCCTCGTGTCTAAGAAAATTATAGGCTGCTTTGAAAGTTTTTCGAAAAAGCTTTTGGAGGTACCCATCGGGGGGTCAATTAATATATCACAAAACACTGATATGTCGTAAACGTATCTATAATTTTTTATGTTCCATGCTTGTTTTATATCTACTTTCTTATGTTTTGTTCACACTTTGAGGTATTTTTATACATTTTTTGGAACTAACTATTAACAAGATGCCATAGTGCCAGTTGCATGTTTTCTGCTGTTTTTGGTTTCAAAAAAGCTAGTAAAGAAATATTCTCGGAATTAGACGGGACAAAAGCCAAAGTCAATATTTTACCTGAAGTAAAACGGAGACCAAAGGGGAGACGAAGTGGCGCACCAGGGCAGCCACACCTGGTGGCCGCGCGGCCGGGGGGCACGCCACTAGGGGGTGTGGGCCCCCTGGTGCTCCATCGAGCTTGCCCCTTCGCCTATAAAAGCCTCCCGGGACAAAAACTCTAAGTACAAGATCAGAATTCCATGAAAAGTTCCGCAGCACCGCCGCCACCGAAGAGGAGATTCGGGGGCTAGAAGTCTTTGTTCTAGCACCCTGCTAGGACGAGGAATTGCCCCCGGAGCCATCTCCATCAACTCCACCACCATCTCCATCACCGTTGCTGACTCCCATGATGAGGAGGGAGTAGTTCTCTCTCGAGGCTAAGGGCTCTATAAGTAGCTATGTGTTCATCTCTCTCTCTCTGTGTGCGTGATCTTATTGAGATAATGAGCTTTGTAATACAGATCTATTCTACTACTCAAGTGCTTTAATTAATCTCTACTTATCTGCACGTGTGTGAAGTTGACAGTGTGCACACCGTGTGGCACTTTGGCTAAGGTTACATAAATAATTATCATGAGTATAATTTGAGTTGGATGTCCCTATGAGATTGTGGTGTTTGTTGGAACCATCTAGCGCTCAAGGTGATAGTGAGGGGTTATCTAGATGGGGAATGCGAACTTTAAGGTGTGCTGTTATAGCCCTACATCATCCAACCGGAGAGTAGTTCAGGGTAGCATAATGAAGAGAAGATATTTATATGAGAGTGTCCACTAGTGAAATTATGATCCCTAGGCCTCGTTTCTAAGCATTGAAATACCGTTTATAATCAGTCCTGTTACATGTTTGCTTGCTACCACTCTTATTTCAGATTGCAATTTCCACTTATAATCATCCATATTACTTGTATTTCACTATCTCTTCGCCGAACTAGTGCACCTATACACCTGACAAGTGTATTGGGTGTTTTGGGGACACAAGAGACTTCTTGTATCTTGATTGCAGGGTTGCTTGAGAGGGATACCTTTAACCACTTCCTCCCTAAGTTCGATAAAACTTGGGTGATCCAATTAAGGGAAACTTGCTGCTGTTCTACAAACCTCTGCACTTGGAGGCCCAACACTGTCTACAAGAATAGAAGCATGCGTAGACATCAAACACCAAGAGTTTTGATAATAGGTTTAACTTCTTGCTAAGATAGATTTTGCATCTGGACAATTTAATGAAATTCAGTCAAACTTGAGCTACAAGTAAGCGTGATATGGATTGCTCTTGAATTAAATGTATTTTCGGAGGTCTATAGGTGCATCTTGTTGTAGTAACAATTCCATCAGTATGAGTTTCCTACTATCTCAGGAAAGAACATTCTCAATTTTCCGAGTGTGATGACGAGATTGTTCTTTCCCGTAAAGCAAGTCTGAAGAATATGGATCTGAATGACACACGAGGCAAGTTTTCAGACATATATTGTGGACCAACATGTTGTACTTACGATTTCCCATGTTTTATGAGTTCTCAAACTTCCTAGCTAACTTCACCCACTTGATTGATTTTATGCCGATTTATCGAAATTATTAGGCACAAATTGAACTGCCACAAGTAAATTGTACATTGCTTTGAAAGTTGATGAAATATCTCTCTTGGGGGTACCCATATATCGGGGGGAGGGGGTCAATTAATATATGGGAAACCACCAAGAGTTTTGATGATATATAGGTACAGTTCAACTTCTTGCTAAGATTTTGCATCAATTTAATGAAATTAAGTTAGACTTGAGCTACAAGTAAGCATGATAGACTGCTCTTGAATTAAATGTCTTTTCAGAGGTAGATGGGTGCATCTTCTTGTAGTAAACAATGCCGTCGGTGTGAGTTTCCAACTACGAGGAAAGGACATTCTCAATTTTCCAAGTGATGTCATGATCATTCTCTCCCATAAAGGAAGTCGGAAGAAATATTGATCTAAATAAATGCCACAAGCAAAAGTTTTCACACGCACACACACACAGGCACGTGCCACACTCGTATATACTGTATGAAATGTGATTTAACGAACATTAAGTTGTTAAAAACCCATAGTATTGTTAGATAAAAAGGCATACATTAAGTATATTAATAATAACTATCTACACATATTTAGAATACAACCTACTATGTTATCAAATTTTTTTGCCGTGGGGGGGGGGGGTGGGTTAAGGGGGACATGATGATTCTAGAACATGGTGGAGTTTGCTCTAGATACTATTCAACACGAATCCAACTACTCGGAACCATTGGATCTAATAGCCAACCGATCATGATTGGTGCTATCGATCTAATTCAAAACTGCCTACCTAACTCCACCCACTTGAATGACTTTATGTCGATTTATTGAAAATAGGTCAAATTTGAACTAGTATAAGTAAATTTTAGGTTACTGTGAAAGTTCTATGAAAAAGCTTTTGGATG
This sequence comes from Avena insularis, assembly GCA_023614405.1. Lineage (NCBI taxonomy): Eukaryota > Viridiplantae > Streptophyta > Magnoliopsida > Poales > Poaceae > Avena > Avena insularis. The sequence continues at coordinate 473,712,887 of CM042694.1, forward strand.
TACTCATCGGGGGTCACAATTAATATACGAGAAACCATCCAACGGGAGTTTTGACGACAAGTTGGATCAAGACTCGCAAATCCAAACATTTTGGTAACTGTTGGATCTTCTTTTCCATTCTTAGCATCTAGAAATATTCTACTAAAAGTCTTAATGAGAACGATGAACGCTAGTATGCGCAAACCACAAAACACACACTTCATTGCTCAGTTTTAGGGTCCTTGTGCTAAATGAATGGAATTGGATGCACTTTTCATTCTTTATGAGGTCCTTGATACGTAACTTGTACTTCCACGGACCGTGTTCACTCTCAAGGACATCGCACCTACGAGACCAACCATTAGATCAGCCATTCATAGTACTTCTTATTATATTATCTTTATCTTGTCTTATCTCTTAAAATACTGTACCATACCACGCACTACATATAGTGTACGGATTAACTTACATTAACCGTTGGATCAAGACTGGCAAATCCAAACATTGCTAACCGTTGGATCTTCTTTTCCATTCTTAGCATCTAGAAAGATTCTACTAATAGTCTTTAGCACGATGACCGCTAGTATGCGTAAACCTCTAGCTCAAAACACACACACTTCATTGCTCAGTTTCAGGGTCATCCTTGTGCTAAATGCATGGACATGGATGCAATTTTCATTTTTATGAGGTCCTTGATGTAAATTGTAATTCTACCCACCATGTTAACTCTCAAAGCACCTCGCTCCTACGAGACCTACCATTAGATCAGCCATTCATAGTACTCCTTATCTTACCTTTATCTTGTCTCTTATCTCTTACAATACCATGCATACCACCATTACATAGTGTAGGGATTAACTTATTTGAGCATTGACCATTGGATCAAGACTGGCAAATCCAAACATTGCTAACCGTTGGATCTTCTTTTCCATTCTTAGCATCAAGAAAGATTCTACTGATAGTCTTTAGCACGATGAACACTAGTATGCACAAACCTCAAAACACAAAGTACTTCATTACTCGGTTTAAGGGTCCTTGTGCTAAATGCACGGACTTGTTGGATGAAATTTTCATTTTTATGAGGTCCTTAATGTAACTTGTACTTCCACCGACCGTGTTAACTCTCGAGCACCTCACTCTTATGAGACCTACCATTAGATCGGCCATTCGCAGTACTTCTTATCTTATCTTTATCTTGTCTCTTATCTCTTACAATACCATACCACTACATATAGTGTAGAGATTAACTTTGAACATTAAGAGTTTGATCAAGACTGGTAAATCCAAACATTGCTAACTGTTGGATCTTATTTTCCATTCTTAGCATCTAGAAATATTCTACTGATAGTCTTTAGCATGATGAACTCTAGTACGCGCAAACCTCAAAACACGGTACTTTATTGCTCAGTTTCAGGGTCATTGTGCTAAATGCATGGACTTGGATGCAATTTTCATTCTTTATGAGGTCCTTGATGTAACTTGTACTTCCACCGACCGTGTTAACTCTCAAGCACCTCGCTCCTACGAGACCTACCAAGGTTAAAATAAAATGCAACCGCCCCAATTATCACACAAACTGGATCACGGTTTCTTATACATAATACCCAAGTTTTTAGTACTAGGATTCCTAGCTAACTTTGCGCACTTTGGTGACTTCTTGTCAATTTAACGCTATTAAGTCAAACTTTAGCTACAAGTAAGTGTGATAGATTACTCTTGAATTAATCATCTTTTCGGAGGTAGATGTGTGCATCTTCTTGTAGTAAACAATGTCATCGATGTGAGTTTCCAACTATCAGGAAAGAAAAGTCTCAGATTTTTCTGAGTGATGACGAGATGATTCTTTTCCGTAAAGAAAGTCCGAAGAATATGGATCTCAATGTCATAAGCCAAGCTTCTAGACATATTAGCTAGGTGGACCAATGTGTTTACTTACGATTCCCATGTTTTATGAATTTTCAAGGTTCCTAGCTAACCCCATCCACTTGTTGAATGACTTTATGTTGATGTATCGAAATAAAAGGTCAAATTTGAACTACAAGCAATAAATTGTAGGATGGTTTGAAAGTTTTATGTAAAAAGCTTTTGGGGGTACCCATCGAGCGATCAATTAATATATCAGTTGAGACTGTTCGACTTATAGCTACTAAGATTTTGCATCTTGAAAATTTCGAACCCCTTTTGAAAACGATCACATGAAATAAGGAGAGAGGGGAAATGATTTTTCTATTGTCTATGGTCAACATACAAGCTTGAGGTCCACCTTAGGCTTAAAGATACTTTATAGTTTCCACTATGTATAAGGTGAACCTTAGTGGATGCCACATAGTAGGCCTTATTAAGGTGTGCTTTTTATCTACTACTGTAATGGAGCAGTTTTGAATTGGATATATAACACCAATCCTGACCATTGGGCTATTAGATCCAATGGTTTAGAGCAGCTAGATTTGTGTTGAATAGTACCTAGAGCAATCTCCACCATGTTCTAGAACCATCATGTCACCAACCCCAAAATTTCAAAGCACAGTAGGTTGTATTCTCAATATGTGTAGATAGTTATTATTAATAGACTTAATTTATGCATTTTGGGGTTGGTGACATGATGGTTCTAGAACACGGTGGAGTTTTCTCTAGGTCTGTACTCCCTCCGTCCCAAAATATAAGGCACCTAAGGGTTGGTCAAAAGTCAAACCTTACTAACTTTGACCAAATATTTAGAAAAAACATCTACATCTACAATATTGAATCGACATATTAAGAAAATATACTTTGTGATTAATCTATTTATATTAATTTAGTATTATAAATTTTTATATTTTTGTGTATAATCATGGTCAAACTTAAAAAATGTTGACTTTTGACTAATCCTTAGGCGCCTTATATTTTGGCAGAGGGAGTACTATTCAACACGAATCCAATTGCTCTGAACCATTAGATCTAATAGCCCAACGGTCATGATTAGTGCTATGGATCCAATTCAAAACTGCTCCACTATAGTAGTAGAGAGAATATAGCCTATTGTACTATGAAATTTTGGGGGTGGTGACATGATGGTTCTAGAACATGCATGGTGGAGTTTGCTCTAGGTACTATTCAAAACAAATCCAGCTTCTCTGAACCATTAGATCCAACAGGCCAACGGTCAGGATTGGTGCTATGGATCCAATTCTCCACTATCGTAGTAGAGATAGAGATATCTTATCTTACCACTCTATAGTGTACGAATAACTTTGAATACTGATCATTGGATCAAGACTCATGAATCCCAACATTTCTAGCCGTTGGATCTTCTTTTCCATTCTAGCATCTAGAAGATTCTATTGATAGTCTTTAGCATAATGAATGATATGCACAAACCTCAAAACACACTTCTCCATCATACTAGAATCTTCTCCCTCGTAGCTAATAATCGTTGACTTCTACATGATCTTATCTTATCTTATCTTACCACTATATAGTGTAAAGATAACTTTGAATGTTGACCGTTGGATCAAGACTCGCGAATCCCAGCATTTCTAGCTGTTGGATATTCTTTTCCATTATAGCATCTAGAAGATTCTATTGATAGTCTTTGACATAATGAATGCTATGCACAAACCTCAAAACACACTTCTCCATCATACTAGAATGTTCTCCCTTGTTTCTCTAGAACATGTTATCAAAAATTTCATGTGTTAGGTAGCTAATAATCTTTGACTTCTACATGATGATACAAAGTACAAGGACCAAATATACACCCATACTTTATAGATGTTGATCAAATTTATAATTTTTTGTGCTTTACCAATTATAATTTTATATAGTGATGATATGCCATATGTTTACTATCTGAGCCTTATTAAGGTGTGATTTTTTACACAATGCGGGAGTAGTACGTATATTTCTTTGCTTAGACATATGGTCACCCCTGTCCACGCGCTGTACATGATGAGAGAATAAAACGGTGGCAGGGGAAGAGGGCAGTAGAGAAGAGAAGTTGACGGTGGTTCCATGTCAGAGCAAAGTTATGATGGGTTTCTGACATGAGGTACTCCTGCAGCCTTACAGTGTACACTCTACTAGTAGTAAATTTCAGGACCTATGCGTGCAAAACAAATCGTGTGTTTTCTCTCTCCTTCCCTATGCTCCATATCTCCTCCCATTTCCCCTCACGCACCGATCCGGCTGATCTCTCTCCCCTCGCCCACAGCATGGTGCAGAATACGTGTGCCTTGGTACAATGGCTCTGTGTCTCTGGCGTGTTCGACAGCTGCACGTTGGTGTGTGATGGCTCAAAATGTAGAGCTCGTTGGGAACACCAAGAGGAAGGTATGATGAGCACAACAACAAGTTTTCCCTCAGTTATGAAACCAAGGTTATCGAACCAGTAGGAGCAAGGAAACAACTGCAAGGTGTTGCTAGCAACTTGGAATCCCGCACAACACAACCACATAATTTTTCTCCCAACTTATAGTAAGGTTGTCAATCTCACCGGTTTTGCTGAAAACAAACGATTAAACGTCTTGTGTGGAAGATAGTAATTGCTTGCAGAAAGTAAACAGTAAATAGTAACAGTAGAAGGTATAGCAATGGTAAAATCATGGACCAGGTTCCATAGTTCACTAGAGGTGATTCTCCTTAAGATAGATAACATGATGGGTGAACAAATTACAGTGGGGCAATTGACAGTTTCGAGAAAGCATACAATGCATATACTAGACATCTTGACTCCTATGAGATTTGATTGGGCACTACAACATTATACATAGACCGTAATCCAATTGCATCTATGACTAATAATCCACCTTCAGGTTATCATCCGAACCCGTTCCAGTATTAAGTTGCAAGCAACAGATAATTGCATTAAACAAAGTGTGTAAAGTAAACAATACGATTGCCCCATGGACAAAGGATTGTTGTTTTCTCCCTAGTAGCAACAACACATCTACAACCTTAGAGATTTCTGTCACTTCCCCAGATTACTAGAGGCATGAACCCACTATCGAGCATAAATACTCCCTCTTGGAGTTGCAAGCATCTACTTGGCCAAGATAGTTACAAACAACGGAGAGCATGCAAGATCACAAATAACATAGACATGATAAAATCAATAAGCAATCTAAAATAGCATCTCAATATCCATCGGATCTCCGTAAACACAACATGTAAGATTACAAATAGATGATCTTGATCATGAACGGAGCTCACAAGATCTAAACATGATAGCACAAAGGAGGAGAACCAACCATCTAGCTACTACATGGACCCATAGTCCAAGGATGAACTAGTCACGCATCACACCGGAGGCAAGCATGGTGATGATGAAGGCCTCTAGGGTGATCTCTCCCCTCTAGCAGGGTGCCGGGAAGAGCTTCAGATCCCTCCCGATCTAGGGATGGAGATGACGGCGGCTACAGACTCTTTCATGGAATTTTGATCGGGTACTTAGGGTTTTCGTCCTAAGAGGCTTTTATAGACGAAGGGGCATGGTTGGTGGAGCACCAGGGGGCCCAGACCCCCTGGTGGCGCGCCCCTCTATGCCGCACAGCCACCAGGTGTGGCCGACCTGGTGTGTCACTTTGTCTCCCCTCCGGACTCCGTGTTGCTTTAGGTAAAATACTGACTTTGGCTTTTGTCCCATCCAATTCCGAGAATATTTCCTTACTAGCTTTTCTAAAACCAAAAATAGCAGAAAACAGGAAGCTGGCACAATGGCATCTCGTTAATAGGTTAGTCCTAGAAAATGTATAAACTACCTCAAAGTGTGAACAAAACATAAGAAAGTATATATTAATCAAGCATGGAACATCAAAAATTATAGATATGTTTATGACATATCAGTGTGGAGTAGGGACGAGGAGTACATAGGAAGGAAACCACTTTGGTCCTTGGCGGCACGAAAATTCAAAGTTTTCCAGTTTTCGAAATTTTCACTTGCTTCCCAAACATCGAGAGGGAAGGTTATTCAAAAGATCGGCCAAACATCAGGAGGGAAGGCAATTTTGAACCCGTTTTGAACATTAGCCGTTGGATCAAGACTGGCAAATCCAAAATTTGAACATTGACCGTTGGATCAAGACTGGCAAATCCAAACTTTGCTAACCGTTGGATCTTCTTTTCCATTATTAGCATCTAGAAAGATTCTACCGATAGTCTTTAGCACAATGGACGCTAGTATGCGTAAACCTCAAAACACACACTTCATTGCTTAGTTTCAGGTTCCTTGTGCTAAATGCATGCATGGACTTGGATGCAATTTTCATTTTTATGAGGTCCTTGATGTAACTTGTACTTCCACCGACCATCTTAACTCCCAAGCACCTCTCTCCTACGAGACCAACCATTATATCAGCCATTCGTGGTACTTATTATCTTATCTTTATCTTGTCTTATATCTTACTATACCATACCACCATTGTATAGTGTACGAATTAACTTCGAACATTGACCACTAGATCAAGACTGGCAAATCCAAATATTGCTAACCGCTAGATCTTCTATTTTCCCTTAGCATCAAGAAAGATTCTATTGATAGTCTTTAGCACGATGAACGCTAGTATGCGCAAACCTCCAAACACACACACTTCATTATTCAGTTTTAGGGTCATTGTGTTAAATGGATCGACTTGGATGCAATTTTCATTTTTTATGAGGTCCTTGATGTAAGTTGTACTTCCATCGATAGTGTTAACTCTCAAGCACCTTTCTCCTACAAGACCTACCATAGTTAAAAGAAAATGCAACCACCCCAATTATCTCACAAACTAGACCAATGGTTTCTTATACGTAATGCCCAAGTTTTTAGTGATTTTTCAAGCTTCCTAGCAAACTTTGCACACTTTAGTGACTTCTTGTTGACTTAACGAAATTAGGTCAAACTTGAGCTACAAGTAAGCGCGATAGATTGCTCTTGAATTAAATGTATTTTCATAGGTAGATGGGTGGATCTTCTTCTAGTAAAAAATGTCGTCGGTGTGAGTTTCTAACTACGAGGAAAGAAAATCCTCAGTTTTCTGAGTGATGACGAGATGGTTCTTTTATGTAAAGAAAGTCTAAAGAATATGGATCTCAATGCCATAAGCCAAGCTTTTAGACATATTAAGTGGACCAACGTATTTTACTTATGATTCCCATGTTTTATGAGTTTTCAAACTCCCTATATAGCTAATTAACTTTGCCCCACTTGAATGACTTCATGCCTATATTTATCGAAATTTGGTCAAACTTGAGCTACAACAACTAAATTATTGTAGGTTGCTTCTAAAGAATTACAAACTTTTGGAGGTGTACCCATTGGGGGCTCAGTTAATATATCAGAAACCAACCGAGAGTTTTGACAATAGGTTTTTAACTCCTTTCTAATTAAGATTTTGCGTCTTGACAATTTAACAAAAATTAGCTCAAACTTGAGCTACAAGTAAGCCCGATAGATTTTTCTTTAATTAAATGTCTCTTTGGAGGTAGATGGATGCATCTTATTGTATTAATCAGTACCACCGGTGTGAGTTTCCAACTATCAAGAATGACCATTCTCAATTTTCTGAGTGATGATGAGATTACTGTTTGTTTTCGTAAACAAAGTCCAAAGGATATGAACCTGAACGCCACAAGCCAAGCTTTCAGACATATATAGTGGACCATCAGGTTGTACTTATGATTCCTGTGTTTTATGAGTTTTCAAACTTATTCCTATAGCTAACTTGGCCCACTTGAAATTGATTTTATGTTGATTTATTGAAATTATGTCAATTTTGAACTACAAGTAAATTGTAGGTTGCATTGAAAGTTTTACGTTTTTTGGAGGTAACCGTTGGGGGCTGATTTAATATATCACAAACCACCACCGATAGTTTTTACAAGTTTAACTTCTTTCTAAGATTTTGCATCTTGACAATTTAACAAAATTAGATCAAACTTGAGCTACAAGTAAATGCGATAGATTGCTCTTGAATTAATTGTATTTTCGAAGGTATATAGGTGCATCTTCTTGTAGTAAACAATGTCGCGCGTTGGTGTGGAGTAGGGACGAGGAGTACATAGGAAGGAAACCACTTTGGTCCTTGGTGGCACAAAAATTCAAAGTTTTCCGGTTTTCGAAATTTTCACTTGCTTCCCAAACATCAGGAGGGAAGGTTATTCAAAAGATCGGTCAAACATCAGGAGGGAAGGCAATTTTGAACCCATTTTGAAAATTGATCACATTGAATAAACGGAAAAAAAAGTTTTACTCATGATGTCATCTCATGTCTTGTGCACCACGTGCCATGAAAACTGTAATCATGGGATTAGATAAGTTTTGGAAAAATATCTTCACAATATTGTCCTACCATGTGTATGGACATTATCGGGTTTATTTCAACCCGAACGACCAAGGTAATCAAGGCCATATTGACATCATAGTTTACAATGTGATAGAGTTCCCACGATAGTTTGGTAGATGGGTGCATCTTGGCATAGTAAGCATTGTTGCATGTGAGACTTTCCAACAATTAGGAAAAAAAGAAATTCAATTTTCCGAGTGAGGACGGTGATGTTTTTTGTGAAGAAAGTCCAAATAATATGGTTCAGAATGCCACAAGCCAATGGTTTCACACATAATGTAGTTGATCATGGTTCCTATCTAACTTCGGCTAAAAGTTAGTACATATTACGATGGGTCGTGACACGCGGTACTAGTACATATACTACTAGCATATTTTCTCTCTCCTTCACCCCCCTCTCACCATCCATCCACTATCCTCTCCATTTCTCCTTCCTTCTCGTCTAAGCTTTCACACAATAATTATACTTCTAGTCTGAGATGCAGCGGTGCAGAAAAAGATGAGGCCCACACCATATGACCATCAATCTAGTTCGCTGACGCAACTTTGTGAAGAGTATACATATACTAGTAGTACTGTATATACACTTAATTTTTAACGGAGGAAGTAAGAGACACTGAGTAATTCAACATGATCTACATGATTCTCTTCATTTTTGGATAGGCCGAGAAAAATCAAGAACCGACAGGTCTGGTATAATCCCTTTTTTGTTGACGAGACAAGTCTGGTACAATCTATTTATGATATTTTGGGATAGTTTTCAGGGTATTAACACAAGCATGACTATAGATAGTCATTATAAATTGCAACAGTATGCACCCCTACTTTCACCCAAAACACCCAACCCACCGTTGCTTTGAACTCGATCTCTCTCTATTTCCTTCCAAAATGTCGTATGACAACTCTCTCCAGAACACGTCGATTGACCTGACGAATGGGAAAGGCCCTGAAACTCCACCTGGAAGCCCAGACTCAGTTGATGGGCCATGGTTGCCGCCGCTGTCTGACTCCTCTAATGAAGAAGATAGCCACTAGCAGCGCTTTTTCGAAGGGATGCCACCACCAACGCTGAGCAACTCTGATAAGATATAAGATGACTGAGGAATAGGAGGAGTCTAAGGCCGACCTTGAGGAGGAGGCCGAAGACGATGACAGGTAGGAGGACGAGGACGATGATGGGGAGGAGGCCGAGGACAATGACGAGGAGGTCTCTCCCTCCCCCCCCCCCCCCCCGAAGAAGCGTGCCCGAGAGCAAAATTAAATGGCGTCCAGAGAAGAGGCGGGATGTATACTATATCTCATTCTAGCAAGCATCTTGGTTTGGTAAATAATGTTGTCAATGAGAGTTCCAAACCTTTAGGAAAACGCTTTTCAATTTCCAAGTGATAGGATTTGTTTTTAGTAATTAAGTATGTCCAGATAATTTGGCTTAGAGTGCAGTCACTATATTCTAGCAAAATATAGATAATTTCCACCGCATGTTAGTACTATATGAAAATACTTATTTCAATGTGTGTAATGATACATAGTTTTTTTGCGGGAGGGGGGTGGTAATGATACATAGTTGAAACTTAAATGGTGTCCTCTTATATTTGTGCTTGTTTGGACAAAAACTACAAACATGGATTTGGACAACTTTCAAAGAACTTGCTACACAATATGGTCATAACCATGTACGAACATTGTTCACATTTTAAGCCAAGTTACCAATGTGAAGGTCATATCTGCATCACTCGTCCCGTTTATTGGGATAAATTAAAGAAAAGTAAAGAAAACAACAAAAAATGTTAAGCACTTATGTATGGTGTCCTCTTCCGTAAATGATAAACATGAATTTTGACAAGGTTTAAAAACACTTCTTCACAATATGACCAGCGATGTGTTAACATACTTGGGTTTCAAGTTCAATAATGACAAAGGTCGTGTCCATTTCGGGTAGACGGGGTGCATCTTGGCATGACATACTAATCTTGTTAATTGGACTTTTCAAGTTTTATGTATAGAATTTTGTTAAATTATTTTAGAAGTGCCACATATAATTATTTTTTAAAGAAAAGGCAAAGAGTATGGCTCTGAATGCCACAACACACTAAATTTCACACAAAATAGAGTACGTTTCATGGTTAACAAGTTTCATGAATTTTCAAGCCTTCTAGCTAATTTCACATAATTAAATGACATTTTGTCAATAAAACCAAAGTAGGTAAATTTTGAACTACAAGTGCGTGATAGATTGCTTGTAAATTTTTTAGAAATTCATATAGAACTAATTATTGTACCCATGCAATCATACTGAAAACCGACTATTGTTTTGAAAGATACAACTTCTTTGTATGAATTTTCATCCTGACACATCTGACCATATTTCAAAAAAGTGAAAGAAAATAAGGAAACATGCACACAGCCTTTTAGTAGTATTAAAAATTCATACTTGTAAAACAGTAAAGACGGTGGTGTTAAAGTTTCAATACAAGGGACCTGGGCAGCTTCACCGACCCTCCACAATTAACCTTTCTTCCTCTTAAGACTTTGCAGCTATGTCTCCGAAGACCGGAGCTCCCCATGGGAAGAAGAAGAAGACCCAGGTGGCGGCGACAAAGGCCGTGGAGAAAAAGAAGACATGTTGCCGGCTTCCGAATCCTGCTCTGGCCACTCCAAGTCACAGTCTCGCACCAGGCAGCCATAATAAGAAGTAGGTGTCGAGGTCCATCAAGGCCGGGCTCAATTTCCCCATCGGCTACCTCAAGGAGGGTCGGTACTCCCAGCTCATAGGCTTTAGGGCTCCCGTCTACCTCATGGCCGTTCTCGAGTACCTCACCACCGAGGTGCTGGAGCTTGCCGAGAAAGCCACGAAGGACATCAAGAAGATCCGCATCATCCTGAGACACGTGATGCTCGGCGTCATGCATGACGAGGAGCTCAGCAAGCTGCTGGCCAGTGTTACCATCGCGCACATCAGTGTGCTGCCCAACATCCATGAGTCCCCGCTTGGCGATGGTACCGCGGAGGATGCAGCCAAGTTGCCCATGGAGGATGCTGCCAAGTCGCCTGAGAAGACCACGGAGTCCCCCTAGAAGTCGTTAATAAGTTGTACTACTACTCCGTATGTGTTTGGGTTTGCTCTACTTGCAGTTGGTTAATCATCAGTGTCAATGTAATATTCAGATCTGTGATGCTAAGAAAAAGCTTGTGTGGGTCCTAAAAAATGTTGTTTTCCTAAACTTATCCTATACTCCATTTATTTAGTACTCCCTCCTTTCAGAAATATAAGATGTTTTAGCTTTGTGAAATGAATGTATCTAGACGCCTTTTAGTGTATAGGTTCACTCTAAACCTCTACGAACCCATACACTAAAAGACGTCTAGATAAACGGAGGGAGTATTACTCAGCATATTAGGTTTAGTCAAAGTCAAACGTTACAAAGTTTAACCAACTATATACAGTATTAAATAGTATACTCATTGAAAAAAATCAATATACAGTAAACAATGTCGTCGGTGTGAGTTTCGAACTATCAGGAAAGAACATTCAATTCTCAATTTTCCGAGAGATGACAAGCGAGGTTGTTCTTTTTTGTAAAGAAAGTCCGAAGAATATGGATCTGAATGCCACAATCCAGGTGTTCAGACATATATAGTGGACCGACATGTTGTACTGACGATACCCATGTTTTATGTGCTTTCAAACTTCCTATCTAACTCTGCCAACTTGAATGACTTTATCCCGATTTTTCGAAATTACATTAGGTCGAATTTGAACTACAAGTAAATTGTAGGTTGTTGCTTTGAAAGTTTCATGAAAAAGATTTTGGAGGTACCCTTGGGGGAGGGGTGAATTAATATATCAGAAACCACTATGAGCTTTGATGATAGGTTCAACTTCTTTCTAAGATTTTGCATCTTGAAAATTTAACAAAATTAAGTCAGAATTGAGCTACATGTAAGCACGATAGATTGCTCTTGAATTAAATGTCTTTTCAGAGGTAGATGGGTGCATCTTCTTGTAGTAAACAATATTGTCGGTGTGAGTTTCCAACTATCAGGAAAGACCATTCTATATTTTCTGAGTGATGTCAAGATTATTCTCTCTCGTAAAGGAAGTTCGAAGAATATCGATCTAAATGCCAGAATCCAAGTTTTCACATATATATATATAGTGGACAACCATATTGTACTTATGATTTCCTGTGCTTTATAAATTCTCAAACTCGCTACCTAACTTCGCCCACTTGAATGAACTTATGTCGATTTATCAAAATTAGGTCAAATTTGAACTACTACAAGTAAATTGTAGGTTGCTTTGAAAGTTTTACGAAAAAGCTCTTGGAGGTACTCATCGGGGGGAGGGTCAATTAATATATATCAGAAACCACCGAGAGTTTTGACGACAGGTTCATCTTCTTGCTAAGATTTTGCATCCTAACTATTTAATGAAATTAGGTCAAACTTTGCTCACCGTTTCATGAAATTAGGTCAAACTTTGCTACCGATTAACTTTGAACATTGATCGTTGGATCAAGACTGGCAAATCCAAACATTGCTAACAGTTGGATATTCTTTTCCATTCTTAGCATCTAGAAAGATTCTACTGATAGTCTTTACCACCATGAACACTAGTATGCGCAAACCTCAAAACACACATTACTTCATTATTACTTGGTTTCAGGGTCCTTGTGGCAAACGCACGTATTGGATGGAACTTTCATTTTTATGAGGTCCTTTATGTAACTTGCACTTCCACCGACCGCTCGAGCACCTTGCTCTTACGAGATCTACCATTATATCGGCCATTCCGAGTGATTATTATCTTATCTTTATCTTGTCTCTTATCTCTTACAATACAATATATACCACCACTACATAGTGTAGGGATTAACTTATTTTCAACATTGACCGTTGGATCTCAAGACTGGCAAATCCAAAAATTGCTAAATGTTGGATATTCTTTTCCATTCTTAGCATCTATGAAGATTCTATTGATAGTCTTTAGCATGAACACTAGTATGCTCAAACCTCAAAACACACAGTACTTCATTACTCGGTTTCAGGGTCCTTGTGATAAATGCACGGACTTTGATGCAATTTTCATTTTTATGAGGTCCTTGATGTAAATTGTAATTCTACCCACCATGTTAACTCTCAAAGCACCTCGCTCCTACGAGACCTACCATTAGATCAGCCATTCATAGTACTCCTTATCTTACCTTTATCTTGTCTCTTATCTCTTACAATACCATGCATACCACCATTACATAGTGTAGGGATTAACTTATTTGAGCATTGACCATTGGATCAAGACTGGCAAATCCAAACATTGCTAACCGTTGGATCTTCTTTTCCATTCTTAGCATGTAGAAAGATTCTACTGATAGTCTTTAGCACGATGAACACTAGTATGCGCAAACTTCAAAACACACAGTACTTCATTACTCGATTTAAGGGTCCTTGTGCTAAATGCAAGGACTTGTTGGATGTATTTTTCATTTTTTATGATGTCCTTAATGTAACTTGTACTTCCACCGACCGTGTTAACTCTCAAGCACCTCGCTCTTACGAGACTGATACATTGCAAATGTATCTATATATTTTGATGTTCCATGCTTGGTTTTATCCACTTTCTTGTGTTTTGTCCATACTTTGGAGTACTTTTCGTATGATTTCTTGGACTAACCTATTAACAAGAGCCATAGTGCTAGCTGCCTATTTTCTGATGTTCTTGATTCCAGGAAAGTGAGAAAAATGAATATTCTCGGAATTGGACGGGACAAAAGCCAAAGTGCCTATTTTTCTGGAAGTCATCAGATGCCAGAATACAAGACGGAGAAGGGCTGGGGGCCGGCCACACCACCTGGCCGCATGGCCAGGCCTGACCCGCGCCAGGGAGTAGTCTGGCCGACCCCAGCACCCCCTCGGCCTCTCCTTCTGCCTATATATTGCCCTCGGGATGAAAACCCTAAGTACCCGATCAAAAATCCAAAAAAGAGTCTGTAGCTTCCGTCATCTCCATCCCTAGATCGGGAGGGATCCAAAGCTCTTCTCGGCACCCTGCTGGAGAGGGGAATTCACCCTGGAGGCCTTCTTCATCACCATGCAATCCTCCGATGTGATGCGTGAGTAGTTCATCTCTAGACTACGGATCCATGTAGTAGCTAGATGGCTGGTTCTCCTCCTTTGTGCTTTCATGTTTAGATCTTGTGAGCTCCGTTCATGATCAAGATCATCTATTTGTAATTCTGCATGTTGTGTTTGCGGGGATCCGATGGATATTGAGATGCTATTTCAGATTGATTATTGATTCTATCAGGTCCTTGTTATTTGTGATCTTGCATGCTTTCCGTTGTTAGTAGCTATCTTGGCCAAGTAGATGCTAGCAACTCCAAGAGTTAGTATTTATGCTCGATAGTGGGTTCATGCCTCTGGTAATCTGGGGATGTGACAGAAATCTCTAGGGTACTAGATGTGCTGTTGCTACTAGGGAGAAAACAACAATCCTTTGTTCATAGAACAATCGTATTGTTTACTTTACATGCAATTCGTAAAGCAATAATTTATTGCTTGCAACTTAATACTGGAGGGGGTTCGGATGATAACCTGAAGGTGGATTATTAGTCATAAATGCAGTTGGATGGCGGTCTATGGATAATGTTGTAATGCCCAATCAAGTTCCAAAGGAGTCAAGATGATTAGTATATGCATGTATTGCTTTCTCGATGTTTGTCAATTGCCCCGCTGTAATTTGTTCACCCAGCATGTTATCTATCTTAAGGAGAGCCACCTCTAGTGAACTATGGATCCCGGTCCTTTCTTTTACATACAATCTACAAACTGTTTACTACTTTGTGTTTACTTTCTACAAACTATTACTTCCTTCCATTCGATACGTTTAATCCTTTGTTTTCAGCAAAACCGGTGAGATTGAGAACCTCATCGCAAGTTGGGGACAAAGTTCTGTGGTTGTGTTGTGCAGGTCCCCATGTTGCTACTAGCTTAGTGATGGTCTCGCCAAGGCTCAGCTAGCAACACCTTTGGGGTGTTTCCTTGCTCCTACTGGTTCGATTAAACCTTGGTTTCATAACTGAGGGAAACTTGCTGCTGTGCTCATCATACCTTCCTCTTGGGGTTCCCCAACGAGCTCTACATCAATACCGAGCCATCAAGCACTTTTCTGGCGCCGTTGCCGGGGAGTCAAGGACATCTTCACAAGGGGAGTCCCTCATAACCAATCTCTTTACTTTGTTATTTTTGTTTTGCTTAGTTTACTTTTGCTTTGCTTGCTTGTTTTTTTGATCAAAAATACAAAAAAAATTAGTTCCTACTATAGTTGTTATTTTCGTTGGTCTGTTATTGTCTTGCTTTATCATGCTTTCTATCAATGCTTGGTTTCTTTGAAACTGAATCTTATTGGCAAGGTGGGTTCACGGAACATCAAAAGTATTATTATAAGGAACACCGCTTGTCACAAAAAGGGAAACACTTATGGGAACAAATTGATAAATTGTATACCATTGCTATAAACGTGTCTCTACTTATAATGTTACTTATTGCTTTGATAAATCTTGTTGCTATAGGAGGTATAAACATCTCCCTTTTCAATGTGAGTATAATGATGATGTTACCATATCTTCCTATGTTAAGGGAAATTATGACTTTTATGATGTGGAACAAATTGAAGAATTTATTGCTTGGAAGGGTGCATTTGAACTTGCTAGTTTGCTTCAAAATACTGATGATTAACCTTATAAATATGAGGTTTATGATATACTTAAATTTTGCTTTGACAATTACAAGGTAGAAAATGGCTATATTCTTGAATATCTTAATAGATGTTGTCCACCAATGGAAGAGACTAATGCCTTGCAGGAGCCTATGGAAGAGCAAATTGCTGAAACTGGAAGCTCATTGGATGAAAAAGAGGAGGAGGGTGATGATCAAGAGGAGGAAGAATGGGTCTACCCATCCCTACCTTCTAATGAGAGTAACTCTTTACCCCTTACATTATTTGATTGTCCCCCATGCTTACCAAAGGAGGACGAATGTGATGTTCCTGAGGATTATTTTGAAAATGTTTATAATAAATCTCTAGTGCTTGAAGATCATGAAAAGCATGCTTTATGTGACAGTTATATTGTTGATTTATTCATGAGGATACTGAAAATTATTATGATAGAGGAGAATATGGTTGTAGAAGTTTTCATGGTATTGAAACACCTCTCTATGTGCTGAAAGTTTTGAAGTTACTCTTGTTTTATCTTCCTATGCCTGTCACTTTGTTCGTTGTGAATTTATTTGCATACAAGATTACTATGCATAGGAAGTGGGTTAGACTTAAATGTGTTTTGAATTTGCTTCTTGATGCTCTCTTTTACTTCAATTCATATTTCATATGTGAGCATCTTCACAAACTATCATGCCTAACTTAAAGGCGTTAAATAAAAGTACTTATTGGGAGATAACCCAAAAGTTTTAGATGAGTCTTGGAAGTTATTACTTCAGTAATAACCGCTCCTTATCCTTTTTTATTTTGCTTTTTGTGCCAAGAGTAATCTCTAATGAGAGAGAAGTAATGATTGGGAAAGTTGCTGTCCCAAAACAGATTTCTATGCTTCACCGTAAAAATTCGTGTAAAATCTATGAACGTATTTTTAAGGCGTGAATTTTTGTGCGTCTGCCCCATGTTGTTATCTAACTACCGTTAGTTCAACACTTTTTGATTTGATCAACATAAGGTCTTCGAAAAAATTCGTCTTTACCTGCTGGTCTGTTTTGACAGATTTCTGCCATTTTCTGCATTTGCTTCTTGTTGGTTCCTTTTTGAGTTCTTTTGGGGAATTGAGCTTTTTGAGGGAAGTGATTCAGTAGATAGTGTTCTAATGGAAGTTTATTGGTGTTAGAATTGACCCTTAAGACTTATTATATTGAGTGCACTAATGTTGCTAATAAAGATTGTGTGAAGTTTTGTATGAAGGAAAAATTTCAGGTGTATGGAAGGAATGAGTAATGAGATTAAGGATGAACTAAATCTCAAGCCTGGGGATGCCACGCGTGTCACCCCAAGAAATATCCAAGAAGTACAAGCGTCAAAGCTTGGGGATGCCCAAGGCATCCCCTTCTTCATCAATAAAAATCCCAGGTTTCTTCCAAACGCTTCATTTTTATTGTTTCATGCACAGGTGTGTTGTTCTTGGAGCGTCTTCTTTTTTGTTTGCTTAGTTTGCTTAGTTTTATAAATAAATTGGTTGGACCCCCTCTTTTATACATTGGTTTGCAAATAGTTTGGTTTGGTTTGGAAAAGAGTAGGAAAGTTCATGCTTATGTGGTAAAAATAACTCGTTTTTGACTGTGGCCTATGCTCTATCATGCCATGCTTGGTATTGTTTTGGCTTTATGCTTAGTAGTATTTGCTGTAGCATGACTTGTTATAAACAATTGAGATTGCTTAATGTGCCTTGGATGAATCATGCGTTGTTTTAGCATATTAAAGCATAGTACAGTGGTATTCTCCTTTGATGCTTTATTTGGGTTGACTTGGCACATGCTCACACCATGTTATGACTATCCAAGTCACCATAGCCATGATGATCCTTTAGTTTTCAACTTGTAGTATCACTTTATGCTTTGATCAATGATGTTTTGTCGCTCTGCACGATTATGGCCATTATTGTTCTCTTAGTTTGTCGCTCCCAGTCTTTTGCTAGCCTCCACAACCAAGTATGAGTTCCACTCATGCATCCAACTCCCTAAACCAAGTTATTCCAAAGAGTCCACCATACCTACCTACTAGCTTAAGCTATTCCAAGTATATTCATGCTTTTGTTTACCTTCCAAATGAAACTTGTTATGAGAAAACTAGTGATTAAAGCTCTCATGAACTTGATGGCACACTTTACTTTTCTTGCCCTTAATAAACTTGAACCATTGTGTCGTCTATGTTGTATATGCTTGCACTTATTTGTTGGGAATTAGCAGAACCATGCTGTCATGGGGAACGCTTTCAACATTGCACTTGGTACTTGTACCTAGTTGATATCATGCTCTTTTGTATATGGATGTCGTCGGTGTGAAATGAAAGGGGAGCTTGTAAGTCCATGGAGTTATGTATATGTGTTAGAGAAACGCCTGGGCCGCTGGTCTAATCCATGCTGACATGGTGGAAACCTGCAGCGTAACCATAACGAGCTGTCTATGAAGCATTCTTCTTATAAAATAAGAGTCCTATATTGAGAAAAAAAGAGAAAAAGAAAAAAAGATTATGAAAAGAGGAAAGAGAGAAAAAAAGCACCATATTCCCATGGTAAATAAGAAGATTGCTGAGATGCTTGTTGTCTGCTTGCCTTGTCATTTTGATATGGGGATTCTTCCGTATCATCAGGCAAGGGGTACCCCGTTGGCGGTTCTCTATGATACACATGTACTTATGATGACAAGAACTTACCGGTGACTAAACTTGAGTAGCATGAGGAGCGGCCCTCGTATACAGGGGACATGAGATTTCTAACTTATACTTCGTCAAGCATGTACACCATAGTTTGTTCACTTTAACCTTAATCACTTCAAGATGCTTATGATAGGGGCAATGAGAGCTGAAAGCTATAAGTACCATAATGTTTGGAAGCTCTTTATGAGACTTGAATCCCTACTTTGTTTTATGAAGGCCTTTCTTCCACCATTATACTGAGTCTCCACCTTCTACCTTTATGCATCTACTTTGAGAGCATAGTGGCCATTCTTAGTTCTATGTGCATTGTCCCAAGACTAGTTGATTGATGCATAACTTGATATTGCTTGTTTTAAACTATTTGTATCTAGTCACTCTTATGAACTTTGAAGGTTTCCTATGCATTTATATTTTCTACTCTATGAGGGACAAGCTGAATACTATTATGCTATGTTTTCTTTATGTGAAACAAACGTCTTTCAATGCATTGTTATTCATGAATCTTTTGTTTGTGCCTTTTCATGTTGCATCATAGTTTCTTTGTCTTATTGCTAGAACTTTGTCTTTCATGTTATGATTGAAGTACTATGATCCCAGCTTTGAATGTTTTACAAATACTTTGATCAAGTCTTTGATGGTGCATGTCACCTTAAAAATTATTCTTTCTTTTTATCACTTCTCTACTCGAGGACGAGCAGGAGTTAAGCTTGGGGATGTTGATACATTGCAAATGTATCTATAATTTTTGATGTTCCATGCTTGGTTTTATCCACTTTCTTGTGTTTTGTCCACACTTTCGAGTACTTTTCATATGATTTCTTGGACTAACCTATTAACAAGAGCCATAGTGCCAGCTGCCTGTTTTTTGCTGTTTTTGGTTCCAGGAAAGTCAGAAAATGAATATTCTCGGAATTGGACGGAACAAAAGCCAAAGTGCCTATTTTTCCGGAAGTCATCAGATGCCAGAATACGAGACGGAGAAGGGATAGGGGCCGGCCACACACCACCGGCAGCGACCAACTGGCTGCGCGCCAGAGGTGGTCTGCCGACCCAAGACCCCTCGGCCTCTCCTTCCGCCTATATATTGCCTTCAGGACGAAAACCCTAAGTACTCGATCAAAAATCCACGAAAGAGTCTGTAGCCGCCATCATCTCCATCCCTAGATCGGGAGGAATCTGAAGCTCTTCCCGACACCCTGCCGGAGAGGGGAATTCACCCTGGAGGCCTTCTTCATCACCATGCAAGCCTCCGGTGTGATGCGTGAGTAGTTCATCTCTGGACTACAGATCCATGTAGTAGCTAGATGGCTGGTTCTCCTCCTTTGTGCTTTCATGTTTAGATCTTGTGAGCTCCATTCATGATCAAGATCATCTATTTGTAATTCTGCATGTTGTGTTTGCGGGGATCCGATGGATATTGAGATGCTATTTCAGATTGATTATTGATTATATCATGTCTTTGTTATTTGTAACCTTGCATGCTTTCCGTTGTTAGTAGCTATGTTGGCCAAGTAGATGCTAGCAACTCCAAGAGTTAGTATTTATGCTCGATAGTGGGTTCATGCCTCCGTAACTGGGAAGTGATGAAATCTCTAAGGTACTAGATGTGCTATTGCTACTAGGGAGAAAACAGCAATCCTTTGTTCATAGAACAATCATATTGTTTACTTTACACGCAATACGTAAAGCAATAATCTGTTGCTTGCAACTTAATACTGGAGGGGGTTCGGATGATAACCTGAAGGTGGATTATTAGTCATAGATGCAGTTGGATGGCAGTCTATGTACAATGTTGTAATGCCTGATCAAGTTCCAAAGGAGTCAAGATGATTAGTATATGCATGTATTGCTTTATCGATGTTTGTCAATTGCCCCGCTGTAATTTGTTCACCCAACATGTTATCTATCTTAAGGAGAGCCACCTCTAGTGAACTTTGGATCCCGGTCCTTTCTTTTACATACAATCTACTTACTGCTTTGTGTTTACTTTCTGCAAACTATTACTTCCTTCCATTCGATACGTTTAATCCTTTGTTTTCAGCAAAACCGGTGAGATTTCCAACCTCATCGCAAGTTGGGGACAAAGTTTTGTGGTTGTGTTGTGCAGGTCTCCACGTTGCTACTAGAACCAGTAGTGTGCCCTGCCAAGGCTCAGCTAGCAACACCTTTGGGGTGTTTCCTTGCTCCTACTGGTTCGATTAAACCTTGGTTTCATAACTGAGGGAAACTTGTTGTTGTGCTCATCATACCTTCCTCTTGGGGTTCCCCAACGAGCTCTACATCAATACCGAGCCATCAGAGACCTACCATTTGATCAGCCATTCGTAGTACTTCTATCTTATCTTTATCTTGTCTCTTATCACTTACAATACCATACCACTACATATAGTGTAGAGATTAACTTTGAACATTAACAGTTGTATCAAGACTGGCAAATCGAAACATTGCTAACCGTTGGATCTTCTTTTCCATTCTTAGCATC
This sequence comes from Avena insularis, assembly GCA_023614405.1. Lineage (NCBI taxonomy): Eukaryota > Viridiplantae > Streptophyta > Magnoliopsida > Poales > Poaceae > Avena > Avena insularis. Next base: position 473,734,083 of record CM042694.1, read on the forward strand.
TAGAAAGATTCTACTGATAGTCTTTAGCATGATGAATGCTAGTATGCACAAAGCTCAAGACACAATACTTCATTGCTCAGTTTCAAGGTCCTTGTGCTAAATGCATGGTCTTGGATGCAATTTTAATCTTTATGAGGTCCTTGATGTAACTTGTACTTCCACCGACTATGTTAACTCTCAAGCACCTCGCTCCTATGAGACCTACCAAGGTTAAAAGAAAATGCAACCGCCCCAATTATCACACAAACTGGACCACGGTTTCTTATACGTAATACCCAAGTTTTTAGTACTAGGATTCCTAGCTAACTTCGCGCACTTCGGTGACTGCTTGTCAATTTAATGAAATTAAGTCAAACTTTAGCTTCTAGACATATTAGCTAGGTGGACCAATGTGTTTTACTTACGATTTCCATGTTTTATGAGTTTTCAAGGTTCCTAGCTAACCCCGTCCACTTGTTAAATGACTTTATGTCGATGTGTCAAAATAAAAGGTCAAATTTGAACTACAAGCAATAAATTGTAGCTTGGTTTGAAAGTTTTACGTAAAAATCTTTTGGGGGTACCCATCGAGCGGTCAATTAATATATCAGTTGAGACTGTTCGACTTCCATCTACTAAGATTTTGCATCTTGAAAATTTTAAACCCCTTTTGAAAACGATCACATGAAATAAGGAGAGAGGGGAAATTATTTTTCTATTCTCTATGGTCAACACACAAGCTTGAGGTGCACCTTAGGCTTAAAGATACTTTATAGTTTCCATTATGTATAAGGTGAATCTTAGCGGATGCCACATAGTAGGCCTTATTAAGGTGTGCTTTTTATCTATATCTACTACTATAATGGAGCAGTTTTCAATTGGATCCATATATAGCACCAATCCTGACCATTGGGCTGTTAGGTCCAATGGTTCAGAGCAGCTGGATTCATGTTGAATAGTACCTAGAGCAAACTCCACCATGTTCTAGAACCATCATGTCACCAACCCCAAAATTTCAAAACACAGTAGGTTGTAATCTCAATATGTGTAGATAGTTATTATTAATAGACTTAATTTACGCATTTTGGGGGTGGTGACATGATGGTTCTAGAACATGGTTTAGGTCTAAATCTCCAGTCCCAAAATATAAGGCGCGTAAGGATTGGTCAAAAGTCAAACGTTACTAACTTTGACCAAATATTTAGAAAAAAATATCTACATCTACAATATTGAATGGACATATTAATAAATATACTTTATGGTGAATCTATTGATATTAATCTAGTATTATAAATTTTTATATTTTTGTGTATAATCATGGTCAAACTTAAAACATGTTGACTTTTGACTAATCCTTAGGCGCCTTATATTTTGGCAGAGGGAGTACTATTCAACATGAATCCAGTTGCTCAGAACCATTGGATCTAATAGCCCAACGGTCATGATTGGTGCTATGGATCCAATTCAAAACTGCTCCACTATAGTAGTAGAGAGAATACAGCCTATTGTGCTATGAAATTTTGGGGGTGGTGACATGATGGTTCTAGAACATGCATGGTGGAGTTTGCTCTAGGTACTATTCAACACGAATCCAGCTTCTCTGAACCATCTTATCTTATCTTACCACTATATAGTGTACGGATAACTTTGAATGTTGACCGTTGGATCAAGACTCGCGAATCCCAACATTTCTAGCCGTTGGATCTTCTTTTCCATTCTAGCATCTAGAAGATTCTATTGATAGTCTTCGTCATAATGAATGCTATGCACAAACCTCAAAACACACTTCTCCATCATACTAGAATGTTCTCCCTTATTTCTCTAGAACATGTTATCAAAAATTTCATGTGTTAGGTAGCTAATAATCTTTGACTTCTACATGATGATACAAAGTACAAGGACAAAATATACACCCATACTTTATAGATGTTGATAAAATTTATAATTTTTTGTGCTTTACCAATTATAATTTTATATAGTGATGATATGTCATACGTTTACTATCTAAGCCTTATTAAGGTCTGCTTTTTTACACAATGCAGGAGTAATACGTATATTTCTTTGCTTAGACATATGGTCACCTCTATCCACTCGTTGTACATGCTGAGAGAATAAAACATTGGCAGGGGAAGAGGGCAGCAGCGAAGAGAAGTTCAAGGCGGTTCCATGTCAGAGCAAAGTTATGATGGGTTTCTGACACGAGGTACTCCTACGGCCTTACAGTGTACACTCTACTACTAGTAAATTTCAGGACCTATGCACGCAAAACAAATCGTGTGTTTTCTCTCTCCTTCCCTATGCTCCATCTCTCCTCCCCTTTCCCCTAGCGCACCGGTTCGGCTGATCTCTCTCCCGTCGTCCATAGCGTGGTGCTGCGCATGTGTGCCTTGGTATGGCGGCTCTGTGTCTCTGGCGTGTTCGGCAGCCGCGCGTTGGTGTGGAGTAGGGACGAGGAGTACATAGGAAGGAAACCACTTTGGTCCTTGGCGGCAAAAAAATTCAAAGTTTTCCGGTTTTCAAAATTTTCACTTGCTTCCCAAACACCGGGAGGGAAGGTTATTCAAAAGATCGGCCAAACATCAGGAGGGATGACAATTTTGAACTCGTTTTGAACATTAGCCATTGGATCAAGACTGGCAAATCCAAACTTTGAACATTGACCGTTGGATCAAGATTGGCAAATCCAAACTTTGCTAACCGTTGGATCTTCTTTTCCATTATTAGCATCTAGAAAGATTCTACCGATAGTCTTTAGCACAATGGACGCTAGTATGTGTAAACCTCAAAACACACACTTCATTGCTCAATTTCAGGGTCCTTGTGCTAAATGCATGCATGGACTTGGATGCAATTTTCATTTTTATGAGGTCCTTGATGTAACTTGTACTTCCACCGACTTTCTTAACTCCCAAGCACCTCTCTCCTACGAGACCAACCATTATATCAGCCATTCGTGGTCCTTGTTATGTTATCTTTATCTTGCCTTATCTCTTACTATACCATACCACCATTGTATAGTGTACGAATTAACTTCGAACATTAACCACTGGATCAAGACTGACAAATCCAAACATTGCTAACCGCTAGATCTTCTATTTTCCCTTAGCATCAAGAAAGATTCTATTGATAGTCTTTAGCACGATGAACGCTAGTATGCGCAAACCTCAAAACACACACACTTCATTATTCAGTTTTAGGGTCATTGTGTTAAATGGATGGACTTGGATGCAATTTTCATTCTTTATGAGGTCCTTGATGTAAGTTGTACTTCCATCGTTCGTGTTAACTCTCAAGCACCTCTCTCCTATGAGACCTACCATAGTTAAAAGAAAATGCAACCACCCTAATTATTACACAAACTAGACCAATGGTTTCTTATACGTAATGACCAAGTTTTTAGTACTCCTTCTGACCCATATTAGTTGACTTGGATATTTCTACATTCGAATGTATCTAGTACTAAAACATGTCTAGATACATCCGAATCTAGACAAATCAGAGTCAACTAATATGGTTCGGAGGGAGTACTAGGATTTTTCAAGCTTCCTAGCAAACTTTGCACACCTCAGTGACTTCTTGTCGATTTAACGAAATTAGGTCAAACTTGAGCTACATGTAAGCGTGATAGATTGCTCTTGAATTAAATGTATTTTCCTAGGTAGATGGGTGCATCTTCTTCTAGTAAACAATGTCGTCGGTGTGAGTTTCTAACAATGAGGAAAGAAAATCCTCAGTTATCCGAGTGATGACGAGATGGTTCTTTTATGTAAAGAAAGTCTGAAGAATATGGATCTCAATGCCATAAGCCAAGCTTTTAGACATATTAAGTGGACCAACATGGTTTACTTACGATTCCCATGTTTTATGTGTTTTCCAACTCCCAATATAGCTAATAAACTTTGCCCCACTTGAATGACTTCATGCCTATATTTATCGAAACTTGGTCAAACTTGAACTACAACAACTAAGTTATTGTAGGTTGCTTCTGAAGAATTACAAAAAACTTTTGGAGGTGTACCCATTGGGGGACCAGTTAATATATCAGAAACCAACCGAGAGTTTTGACAATAGGTTTTTAACTCCTTTCTAATTAAGATTTTGCATCTTGACAATTTAACGAAAAATTAGCTCAAACTTGAGCTACAAGTAAGCGTGATAGATTTTTCTTTAGTTAAATGTCTCTTTGGAGGTAAATGGATGCATCTTCTTGTAGTAATCAGTACCGCTGGTGTGAGTTTCCAACTATGAGGAAAGAACATTCTCAATTTTCCGAGTGATGATGAGATTATTGTTTGTTTTCGTAAACAAAGTCTGAAGGATATGGACCTGAATGCCACAAGCCAAGATTTCAGACATATATAGTGGATCGTCAGGTTGTACTTATGATTCCCGTGTTTTATGAGTTTTCAAACTTATTCCTATAGCTAACTTTGCCCACTTGAAATTGATTTTATGTCGATTTATTGAAATTAGGTCAATTTTGAACTACAAGTAAATTGTAGGTTGCATTGAAAGTTTTACATTTTTTGGAGGTAACCATTGGGGGCTGATTTAATATATCACAAACCACCAACATTAGTTTTTACAACAACTTCAACTTCTTGCTAAGATTTTGCATCTTGACAATTTAATGAAATTAGATCCAACTTGAGCTACAAGTAAATGCGATAGATTGCCCTTGAATTAATTGTCTTTTCGGAGGTAGACGGGTGCATCTTATTGTAGTAAACAATGTCGTCGATGTGAGTTTCCAAATATCAGGAAATATCATTCTTAATTTTCCGAGTGATGACGAGATTGTTCCTTTCTATAAATACAGTCTGAAGAGTATGGATCTAAATGCCACAAGCCATGTTTCTAGACATCTTACCACTATATAGTGTACGAATAACTTTGAATATTGACCGTTGGATCGAGACTCGGGAGTTTGAACATTTCCAGCCATTGGATCTTCTTTTCCATTCTAGCATCTAGAAGATTATATTGATAGTCTTGAACATAGTGAATGCACTGTGCATAAACCTCTCAAAACACACTTCTCCATCATAATAGAATTTTCTCCCTCGTTTCTCTAGACCATGTTACCAAAAATTTCAAGTGTTAGGTAGCTAATAATCTTTGACTTACACACATGATAATACAAAGTAGAAGAACCAAATATACACCCATACTTTATAGATTTTGATCAAATTTATATTTTTTCCACTTTACCTATTATAATTTTATATAGTGATGATATGTCAGACGTCTATTATCTGAGCCTCATGTGCAGGACACGTGCAACTTACTAGTATCTTATCTTACCACTACATAGTGTACGAATAACTTTGAATGTTGACCGTTGGATCAAGACTCGCGAATCCCTGCATTTCTAGCCGTTGGATCTTCTTTTCCATTCTAGCATCTAGAAGATTCTATTGATAGTCTTCAGCATAATAAATGCTATGCACAAACCTCAAAACACACTTCTCCGTCATACTAGAAGCTTCTCCCTTGTTTCTCTAGACCATGTGATCAAAATTTTCATGTGTTAGGTAGCTAATAATCTTTGACTTCTACATGATGATACAAAGTGCAAGGACCAAATATACACCCATACTTTATAGATGTTGATCAAATTTATAATTTTTTCTGCTTTATCAATTATAATTGTATATAGTGATGATATGTCATACGTCTACTATCTGAGTCTCACGTGCAACTTACTAGTAGCTAATAATCGTTGACTTCTACATGATCTTACCACTATATAGTGTACTAACAACTTTGAATATTGACCGTTGGATCAAGACTCGTGAATCCCAACATTTCCAGTCGTTGGATCCTTCTTTTCCATTCTAGCACCTTGAAGATTCTATTGATAGTCTTCATTACAAACCACTATATAGTGTACGGATAACTTTGAATGTTGACCGTTGGATCAAGACTAGCGAATCCCAGCATTTCTAGCCGTTGGATCTTCTTTTCCATTCTAGTATCTAGAAGATTTTATTGGTAGTCTTTGTCATAATGAATGCTATGCACAAACCTCAAAACACAGTTCTCCGTCATACTAGAAGCGTCTCCCTTGTTTCTCTAGACCATGTGATCAAAAATTTCATGTGTTAGGTAGCTAATAATATTTGACTTCTACATGATGATACAAAGTACAAGGACCAAATATACACCCATGCTTTATGGATGTTGATCAAATTTATAATTTTTTGTGCTTTACCAATTATAATTGTATATAGTGATGATATGTCATACGTCTACTAGTCTCACGTGCAACTTACTAGTAGCTAATAATCGTTGACTTCTACATGATATTACCACTATATAGCGTACAAACAACTTTTTGAATATTGACCTTGGATCAAGAGTCGTGAATCCCAACATTTCCAGTCATTGGATCTTCTTTTCCATTCTAGCATCTTGAAGATTCTATTGATAGTCTTCATTACAAACCACTATATAGTGTATGAATAACTTTGAATGTTGACCGTTGGATCAAGGCTCGCGAATCCCTGCATTTCTAGCTGTTGGATCTTCTTTTCCATTCTAGCTTCTAGAAGATTCTATTGATAGTCTTCGGCATAATGAATGCTATGCAGAAACCTCAGAACACACTTCTCCATCATACTAGAATATTCTCCCTTGTTTGTCTAGACCATTTTATCAAAAATTTCATGTGTTAGGTAGCTAATAATCTTTGACTTCTACATGATGATACAAAGTACAAGGACCAAATATACACCCATACTTTATAGATGTTGATCAAATTTATAATTTTTATGCTTTACCAATTATAATTTTATATAGTGATGATATATCATACGTGTACTATCTGAGTCTCACGTGCAACTTAGTAGTAGCTAATAATCATTGACTTCTACATGATCTTACCACTATATAGTGTATAAACAACTATGAATATTGACCGTTGGATCAAGACTCGCGAATCCCAACATTTCTAGTCGTTGGATCTTCTTTTCCGTTCTAGCATCTTGAAGATTCTATTGATAGTCTTCATTACAAACCACTATATAGTGTATGAATAACTTTGAATGTTGACCGTTGGATCAAGACTCACGAATCCCAGCTTTTCTAGCCATTGGATCTTCTTTTCCATTCTAGCATCTAGAAGATTCTATTGATAGTCTTCGGCATAATGAATGCTATGCACAAACCTCAAAACACACTTCTCTATCATACTAGAATCTTCTCCCTTATTTCTCTACACCATGTTATCAAAAATTTCATGTGTTAGGTAGCTAATAATCTTTGACTTCTACATGATGATACAAAGTACAAGGACCAAATATACACTCATAATTTATAGATGTTGATCAAATTTATATTTTTTGTGCTTTACCAATTATAATTTTATATAGTGATGATATTTCATACGTCTACTATCTGAGTCTCACATGTAAGGCTCGTGCAACTTACTAGTATATATACTGGACCAACATGTTGTACTAACATTTCCTATGTTTTATGAGTTTTCAAACTTCCTAGCTAACTCTACCACTTGAATGACTCTATGTAGATTCATCAAAATTAGGTCAAATTTGAACTACAAGTAAATTGTAGGTTGCTTTGAAAGTTTTAAGAAAAAGCTTTTGGAGGCACCCATCGGACAGTCAATTAATATACTCCGTATCAGAGACCACAGAGAGTTTTGACAATTAAGAGGTTCAACTTCTTTCTAAGATTTTGCATCTTGGCAAACTTGAACTACAAGTAAGCGTAGATACTTGTCTCAAATTAAATGTCTTTTCAGAGTTAATTAATGAAAAAAGAAAGTGACATAATAACTTAGCTAGTTACCATAACATCACACATACCAAGACTAGTAGTATATGATTCTACTCCCTCCATTCATAAATATAAGACGTTTTAGCTTTGTGAAATGAATGTATCTAGACGCCTTTTAGTGTGTAGGTTCACTCTGAGCCTCTACGAACCCATACACTAAAAGACGTCTAGATACATTCGATTCACAAAGCTAAAACGTCATATATTTCTAAATGGAGGGAGTACAACCTAATTAATTAGGCCTTTGCGTGACACTACACACATGTTGTTACCCACTATGAAGGTACATGTGCAAGTTACTAGTCTAAGTTATTTAGCACTATGTGACCATCCTAAATCAGAACGGAGGTGTACATACTGTATGCCTTAAAGGCACCTGTTACGCTACGCTTCAAGATGTTCACCACTCGTGTCGGCTCTCACTGGTCAGATGGATAGAGCCACTGACTTGTTGATTTGGTACTGTATATCGTCGATCTTCTTCCGTCACTGACAGAGAATAAATTCTTCTGCCACTTCTAGGCGCATGCTTTCACGGAGCTACAACCAGTAGCTCAGACGACTACTACTCCTACGCGGTGCTCGAGCAATTGCGACCGTCCATTCATAATGAACGGGAAGCATTAGACAATGGATTTTCTTTTGGTGGATGTTTGATTCTTTTGAGAGATTTTCAACTTTTTTTCTTTATTGAACTGAGAGATGTTCGATTTGGGGTCCGGTAACGGGGGCATAGTGTAGGGGTTCCGCGTATGAAAACAATAAATTTTTACCCTACGCCCCTGGATCCCTGATGTTGCCAGGACTTATCTATTAGTAATGCAGTAACGGGAGGAGATTTTCGTGAACTTACCGTTGAAGACCAAAAAGCATTGTCAACGCTCAGGAGAACGTGGTTGATGTAGATGAGCCGAAGCCGACCTCAAGGTCGTGATGAAGTCCTTCCGCTCCTGTGGCTCCAACGACTTGAGTGCCTCAAGTGTGACACCTCGCGGGGAGTTACACACGTCCGGTGCCTGATGATGATCCCGCTTCCCCGATCTAGAAGCAGTTGCGAAAGTAGAGCTCCTAGATCCGAATCTCGTAGTACGACGATGCTCCGCGGTGAAGATGTCTCTCGTTCGCGCAGTCCGAACTTGGGACCACGGTCACGAGAGAGAGAGAGAATATCAATTGGAGGTCTCCCCAAAAGTGAGGAAACCTTTATTGAATATTGTGTGTATTTATCTGGCCAAATACCTCCACTATATATAGGGGGAGGGGAGGTACTACCTCCCTCAAAGCCCCGGGGTGGGACTAAAGAAGAGGAGAGGGGGAGGGGGAGGCACCGCCGGCCACCCCCATGGGCCCCACGCGGGGGCTGGCCCACTAGGGCGTCGGCCACCCCCTTGGCCCCTTTCTCCTCTTGCCTTTGCCTAATGGGCCCTCTTCCCTCCGGAATTGGCCCATTAAGCCTTTTGACTTTTAAATTGATTTTATATTTTATTAAATAATTATGAATAAATGATTAAGTCAATATTTAACATTCATTCACATATTATTCAATCTCCGTGGCTATGGAACACCTTCCACCTCCACTCCGGACATCCTCCAGACTTACCAAAACCCTTCCAGTTTTCTCTCTACTATTCTTCGATGATTATACCGATCCTATAAACACTCTCCAAGCATCATCAAACCCTTAAGCGTGATACCCTAAAGTTCAGGAACACTCCAACCATGGTCGAGACACTCCCGGACCAATGATCAATAGAGGGACCTGGATGGCCATGTGACCCCTGTGCATTCCACGAAGATCTTTCGTCGTTTGAACCGGGATGGTCGTGTCTTATTCCCTTTGTCTCTCGATACTTGCATTGCCCGAGATCTGATCAATGACATCACCATGTCGTGTTCGATCTCGTTACCGAACAATGGTACTTGACTCGTTCCGACAAGTGATATCCATGTGATCAAATGACACGCTGCGCAGCTATTGGATATAACTTCTCTTGAGTCGGCCCTTAAGTATCTTTCTATCACATGGACGGACAAATCCCGCTCTTGACATATATTGCCTCTACGGTTCCTCCGAGTACCTGAACATACCTTTATAATCACTGTATTACCAAGTGACGCTTGATGCTATCTAAGCACTCTCAGGAGAGAGTGATTAATATAGCCTCACGGTCTAAGGAATAGTCTACAAGGATCCATTTCTAATCATTGTAACTTGAAATTTGTGACATGATCGGGTCACGATGTTTAAGTTGGGTATTGGTTCATCACCTCATTCTCAGAATGAGTTGACTCCATTTCCAAGTGGCATAAATGCCACATGATCAGGAAACTTGATCATTTGTTGACCAATGAACCAGTGACTAGAGTTTCACTGGGAACCCCTGGTTGTTTATATATCACACATGTATTGATGTTTCCACTCAATACAGTTATAGCATGATATAAAACTTAATCATAAACTTTATGAAATATGATAATAATCCTTATTATTATTTGTCTCTAGGGCATATTTCCAATAGTCTCCCACTTGCACTAGAGTACAAATAAACTAGCTGCATTTGTTCTTAATCATTGGCACCATATATCTGGTACCCTGAACATGCTTTCTCATGGAAGAGGTTGAGTTTTGGGTCTATACTTTATAGTCCCAAATCGTTTGCAACTTACTAATGTCACCTTAATTGACATTAATATTTTATCATCACATGATAACATCTTTGTGTATGCATCTTCGCTATGGAGCAGAACAAGGCCTGATTCCAGGAACCTACAGTGACTTTAGATCAACCTTGGGGACTTTCTCATGGGCACTGTGCCCTGGGACACATCATTCTACGTTAAAAGCGAACTAGCCCTGCCATAACATTATACAACACTTTAGATGGTACCCTTATCTATTATTATAAATGTAATCATCGAAACACGAGTGCACTTTGTGCAACTTTCGATGTTTTGTTCACCTCGCTTCCTACTTGACTTTAGTCGGTATTTACAGGAGTTTCCAACATATTCCCTTATAACATAACTCTTTATGCTTTAAGATATGCCATCCTTTATGGATCTAGAAAACATGTCTACAGTTCTCTATTAGACACTGCGGACAAACTTAGCTCAACGTTCCGTGATTCAAACTTAATCACTTTTAAATGTTTCTTCCTGGATCATATATTATGTTAAGTTACTATCATGGTTTTCTAAGATAGAACCTATGTCTAAACATAGTGGATGATGATCATCCTTTTATTTCTTTCAACCATTGATGTTAAACTTAATACTATTCCTAACTCGAGTTATTAAGGACCAGTTCCTTAATTAACTTCTATTCTGAAACCCTTTTCAAAATCCTTTAAGGAATACTACATATTATCATAATACACTTATTATCAACTTCTACCCCTTATAAATCATTATTTATTGGTACTTGTGCTTTTATTCTTAACACCCTTAAGAATCACTCCTATAAGATCCCACTCAAAATATGTTCCCAACATATTTGGGTATGAGTCACTACTCTTACTCAAACTATGTTCCTACATATTTGAATTTGAGGCTTATATTGCTCCCACTAAAAAATATGTCCTACACATATTGTTTTAGGAAGACTTTTATAGCTCCCACTCAATTTCATGCAAATTACATATCCACTCACTATTTTGAACAACTTCAAAATCCTTTGATCAAATATCAAACTTGGAGATTTACTATGAGATACTAGTACCTTTACTAGTTTTAAATCCACTAGACATTCAGCATACTTGAATCAAATTCATTTGAATTCGTCCAATACTTGACAAATTGTGCTTTTGTCATTTACCCTTTTCCACTATGGCTTTGCAGTCATTTGGGAAAATTCCATGTAACTCCTTTACTTGTGAGATTCAACAACGAATTGTGTTCTAATCTCAAGGGAAATTTGCTTCTAGGATTTCTCATAATTCTAGTTTACCATTATTTCCTTAGTAGTTCGTAGGTATGTCATATTCCAAGAATCATGAAAAATGATTCACAAATGTCTCCATACAAGATATGGGTTACATTTTGAATCCTACTTCATGTAGTGCAAACACCAGTGGGGAAAACACAATGATCATTATCATTGATTCTTTCCTTTGTGAAGAGAATCGTTAAGGAAGGCTTTCCGTTGCGCTTCTCAACACTCTGATGCAGGGATTTGAATCCTCATCGTGTCTCACACTATCTTCCATTTGCTCCATAATCGATAAATATCACTAAATGTGAACTTTCTCAAGAATGTACCAAAAACCAAGCAATACTAGTTTTGCTTCCCTTTTGGTTTTAGCTATGGTTTTCGTATTCAAAGTTTCCAATGAATACTCTACAAGGACTTATTCGCTATTGTTTTGGTTATATCGAATAATCCCAAAACTTTCACGACGATCCATACTAGATATGGAGTCGCTTTCACGAATTCTCATGGTTCACTATATATTCTAATTGAGTGTTAACTATTTCTAACTAATGGTTTCTACATCTACACTACGACGATTTATTTGGCGCCTTCTATTCACCCATTTTGATACATAATATCACATTGTGGTGCTTTGCATTTTGATGTTTCAAAACTCTTTGCATTCCACAATTTTCTTTATGCCAATCTTATAAAGTCAAATTTCATTACTATTGATCAAATCATAGTAATTAGATTCTCATTTATCTTTAATACCCTTTGTTTGATGAAATAATTTGATCATATCAAATAGTTTCATCTTTATGTTTCCTTTGGTAAACTACTTTACGCATTTAAACAATCATATAATGATAATTACCATTTTGTCAAAACACAATACATCAAATATGTATTTACTTTCAACAATTCATCAAAAACACTTTGTATTCAAGCAATACACAGTGTTCAAGTTATTTGCCGAACTTAGGCATGATTCATATGTGATAAGAAAAATGGTGTCTTTCACACATTATCAATAACTTTCAATTTAAAAAATGGTTTCATTCAGTAATGAACTTATCATTAATTTGGGTATTTTTCAAGGCATTTCAATATTTTACAAATGTACATGTATTATCAATTAGTTTCATAACAAGGATAATTCACACATAATGAAACAAGATATGAACATAAATAGAAATCATTCATAAAAGTAGAACAACTATTTGTTACAAACTGATATGAATAACCGTCTCACAAAGTGTGAGACACACTAAAGTGGTTCACAATCTTTTAATTACAATAATCATCCTAAACATAAACTAAGTGATAAATGTTGAGGGAGAGTGTCGTTGGCCATCATCAGCATGCTCGCCATCAACACGCAACGTCACCTCCTCTCCAGCAAGTATCTCTATGCAGAAGGACCTGTTTTCAGCAAAACAGAACAAGAATCAAATATACTTAACACTCCAAATGTGTTTGCAAGATTATAACATTTATAAAATTGTATATCAAATATATACCTTTGTCATTGATGACCTCAGCGACAATGGGTTCAACCATCACATTCATGAGATGTGATACGAACCTGTGGAAATCCAGTGTTTCCGCGTCGCCTGTCATAATGCAAGTCCTGACTTATGCTTGGTAGCTTGGTGGCAGCGACCACAGCACAACGCCATTTGCAAAAGAGGCCATCATCCAGCTATCCAGGAAGTATGCATGCCTCATGTACGCATCATGCATGCGCTCCAAGTGGTCGTCAAGTGATGAGTTCTCCTCCATCTTAATGGAGAGGAAGTCTCCCATCAGCTCATGCTCACATATGCGTGCTTGTTCCATGAAATGTGTCCTAAGTTGTAGCATTACCGTATGAGGGTCGACATTACCCACGGTCGGCCATAGCTCGTCCACCATTCCGAAACGCATTGTAACTGAAATGAAGGAGGCCATCTCCCGATGCTGATAGAGGTCTTCCTACTGCTCTAGGGTCTCTAGGTCAATGGGCTGATCCAAATCCATCTCGTCGAGTATATAGTTGACCATGTTATTCTCGCTAAGGAGAACATGGAGACGCGCAACCCATATAGATAAGTTTGATCCGTCTAGCCAGAGCTTCTCTCCTTCTAACCAATCGATCGTCAGCAGGAAAGGTTGCATCCGGGAGAACCTTTTTCTACATTTATAATTGCAAACGAAATTTAGACTAAGTTTATAACTAAATGAGTTAATAATAACTCCACTCAGAAACACCTATCCCCTGAAGTGTTCTAGTGATAACACGACCCCTTTTCCCCACATCTCCCCCGATCATCACGACCATCAATGTGGGTTCAAGGGTGGACGCTAAACGTCGGTCACATCATTCATGTGACTCGTGCTCGATCTTTCGACCATCCGTGTTCTGAGGCCACGTCTCTATGACGTGCTAGGATCGCCAATTCAACCTTAGTGTATTCGCTGTGCAACATGGCTTACACCCACTATATGCGAACGTAGATATGTCTGATACCCGCTCATCACGACATGCCTCATACTGAAGAACTTTCTTGGTGGTGCACGCTAAGGGGGAACACAATCATTGGTAATTTTAATAGGGATCATCTTATTAGGCTACCGCCGAGTATCTAATACTAGCACACAATAAGATATACAAACAATAACATTGAATGTAAATGCGATTTGATATGGTCCTTCATGTCGTGATCTCCATCCATCATCACCGGATTACGGCGCCAGGGTTCCGGTGCCGTAGACACCAGGGTACCGGTGTGGTTGTCTATCACCACCGTGACTATCTACTACTATGTAATACAAGGTAATCACTTTACCTTTGCCACAACCATATCACAAAGCAACGCCCCCCTGCAAAACAAAGTTAGACACCTCTACTTTATCTTTGCATATTTTACGTGGTTGAATGGGCTTTCGCACAAGAACCGTTCTTACCTATGTACTTTCACTACAACGTTGATCAAGTAGTTGTCTATACTACACCCCTTTCGGGGCCCTCCATTGCAAATGGCATACCAACTAATGCGAGAGAGACAGACACCCCCCTAAGCCACTTTATACGGTACAAGCCATATGTCAAGCATGGACCAGTCTCACGAATGAACGCGTAAAGTTGGTTGGGGTCCGCTTCATCAAGCATTACACCTCACGATGAAGTCCTTGCGCTCATGCGGCTCCAACGACTTGAGTGCCTCAAGTGTGACACCTCGCGAGGAGTTACACATGTCCGGTGCTTGATGATGACTCCCGCTTCCCCGATCCAGCAGCAGTTGCAGAAGTAGAGCTCATGGATCTGAATCCCACAGCGCGACGGTGCTCCACGGTGAAGATGTCTCTCGTTCGTGTAGTCCGAACTTGGGACCACGGTCATGAGAGAGAGAGAGAGAGAATATCAATTGGAGGTCTCCCCAAAAGTGAGGAAACCTTTATTGAATATTGTGTGTATTTATCTGGCCAAATACCCCCACTATATATAGGGGGAGGGGAGGTACTACCTCCCTCAAAGTCCTGGGGTGGGACTAAAGAAGAGGAGAGGGGGAGGGGGAGGCACCGCCGGCCACCCCCATGGGCCCCACGTGGGGGGGGGGGCTGGCCCACTAGGGCGTCGGCCACCCCCTTGGACCCTTTCTCCTCTTGCCTTTCACTAATGGGCCCTCTTTCCTCTGGAATTGGCCCATTAAGCCTTTTGATCTTTAAATTGATTTTCTCTATTATTAAATAATTATGAATAAATGATTAAATAAATATTTAACATTCATTCACATATTATTCAATCTCCGTGGCTATGGAACACCGTCCACCTCCACTCCGGACTTACCGAAACCCTTCCGGTTTTCTTTCTACTATTCTTTAGTGATTCTACCGATCCTATAAACACTCTATAAGCATCATCAAACCCTTAAGCGTGATACCCTATGGTTCGGGAACACTCCAGACATGGTCAGGACACTCTCGGACCAATAATCAATAGAGGGACCTGGATGGCCATGTGACCCCTATGTGTTCCACGAAGATCTTTTGTCATTTGAACCGGGACGGTCATGTCTTATTCCCTTTGTCTCTCGATACTTGCATTGCTCGAAATCTGATCAAGGACATCACCATGTCGTGTTCGATCTCGTTACCGAACAATGCTACTTGACTTGTTCTGACAAGTGATATCCCTGTGATCAAATCACACGATGTGTAGCTATTGGATATAACTTCTCTTGAGTGGGCCCTTAAGTATCTTTCCGTCACATGGACGGACAAATCCTGCTCTTGACATATATTGCCTCTACGATTCCTCCAAGTACCTGAACACACCTTTATAATCACTGTATTACCAAGTGACGCTTGATGCTATCTAAGCACTCTCAGGAGAGAGTGATTGATATAGCCTCACAGTCTAAGGAATAGTCTACAAGGATCTATTTCTAATCATTGTAACTTGAACTTTGTGACATGATCGGGTCACGATGTTTAGGTTGGGTATTGGTTCATCACCTCATTGTCAGAATGAGTTGACTCCATTTCCAACTGGCATAAATGCCACATGATCAGGAAACTTGATCATCTGTTGACCAATGAACCAGTGACTAGAGTTTCACTGGGAACCCCTGGTTGTTTATATATCACACGTGTATTGATGTTTCCACTCAATACAGTTATAACATGATATAAAACTTAATCATAAACTTTATGAAATATGATAATAATCCTTATTACTATTTGTCTCTAGGGCATATTTCCAACACGTAGAGGCTGACAGGGGAGAGGAAATTGGCGGTGTGGCAGGCAAGCTTATTTGAGGTGGCAGCGTGTGGGTGTACAAATGGTACTGGTAGCCCATTTTGTGAGCATTTTGTTGTTGTACTACACAACAGTTCGAGAGTAGTAGTATTCCAGTTTTGGTTCCTTAATTATCGGTGGAACCATTATGTGTTTATTAGTTACAGCAGTAGTACAGTAGTACGTGTTCCAAATGTGCCTGCACAAGATGATGAATGTAGAAGATCCAAGGACTATTACATTCGGCAAGAGGAGCTCCGAGTATACTCCAAACCGTCTCTCTGCCATGAGCATTTATTTGAGAGCAAAGTACAGCTCCATCCTGTGCTAGGCTAGCTTATGCTGTACTACTCCTAGAAAGGCCTGACCTATTTACTCAATAGGCACCAGGAAACACAGAGAAGAGAGAAAAACCATGCTCAGTAGGTGGTATGATTTCAATCCATTTATTCTATTTTCCTTTGCTCTCCGTCCTCTTCCTCTCCATCTTCTCGCTGATCCCTACTCACCCACCTTTAGCACACGCCAAAGCCGCCATGCCGCTTTCGGAGCATCTCCGTAGCCCAGTTCGATAGGCACAGTAGATTTAGGAGAGAGAAAGAAGGAACACTTGGTTTGATTTCATTCCGTATTTATCTTTGCCTCGATCTCCATCCTCACTTCACTTCCAGCGTCCCGGCGACGACCATTACCACTCGCACACCAATACAGGCACGCGCCAACGCCGCCATGCCACTTTAGGATCAGCTCCGGTGCCCAGTTTGATAGACTGTTTTCTATCTCGCCCTGCCAGCTGCCTCTCGCTCTCTCCTCCAAAACCCCCAATCAAAACCAAACACCATCGCCCCACCTGCTCGAGCTCTTCCTCGCGATGGCCCAATTGATCGATGGCAGTGACACTTCTAGGGTGTTTTCCGATGGCCTGCTTGAAGAAATCTCTACTAGATGTGATGTCATCACTGCCGCGAGCCTCGTCGCCTGCTGCAAACATTATATTTACTCAGCAACACATAGTGCATCCCTGTCGAAATCTCATCTGTTTGGTCTCCCCTGTGTTCTTCACTCTCACTCAACTGAGGTACTGCATGAGTACAATGTCTTCTACCACGACAATCGCATGAAGCAGTTCTACAGGGGCAGCTACTATTGTGGCAGGGGTAAGCAGAAGCCACACAAGAAGTTTGGGTGGACCTTGTGCGAGATGACGCCGCTGGACAGGTCCTCCTCCACTGCTGTGATGCCAGATTGTGAGGGTAAGAAGTGGGCAGGCGCCCATGGAGATTGGATCGCCATTGTTGGCCTCACATGGAACTGGGAGCTTGTGAATGTGTTCACTCCTCGCCAGATTCCTCTACCAGCGATCTTCGATTTTGAGGCCACACCCGAGGTACTTAAGTTTATCATGGTTGGTCTGCCTACTAATCTACTGAAGATAGCCATTTGCCGAGTTCCCACAGTTGTTGGGAACTATAAGGATTTCTCTGTCCTGGCCATCTTCGACACGATAATTGCCTTCCTTGATGGTTCTCATGGTATGTGGATGGTTCTTGAGAACCTGTTCATCATGTTCAGCTACCGCGATGCAATTATCCACAAGGGAGTTGTCTATGTTGTAACTCAGATTGGCAATGTTTATGCATGGGATCCTCGGGCATGGGGTAAAATTTCCATCCTTAAATTTTCAAGCTTCATCATTCAAATTTTGCTCAGCTGACCTCTAAATGTTCTTTCCTTGCAAGGTCATGTGCGTCTTCCAGGGCCACCTGAATTAGACGGTAATCGTGAGTACAGTCCTGATCTATGGTGGTTAGCAAGATCTCCTGATGGTGGTAGCCTTATTCTGATCAATACTATGGGCGTTAGTGCTAGGCGGTATGACACTATTTATGGTGGTTATCCTATGGTTGAAAATGTTGGTTATCATCACGGCCGCAATATTCACACCTATTCTACTGGGTTTTGCGGCCATGTGTTCTCGATTGACACTAGTAGGTTACTTCCACCGAGGCAATGGCGGAGGGTTTTAGACCTTGGAACATTTTATATCTTCCTTGGATTGAACTATCCGATTACCATTCTAGTTGGCGCGGTAGGACATGGCCCTGGAGATATAACGAGGAGCAACTGTGTATACACCTCGCCGCATGCAGTTAGTCTTAGTGGATTTAATCTTTGTCCTGAAATATGCCGCATCAGTATGAATGCTCAAGACGCCACTGTTGGTTTCTCAACCAACATTGGCTGGAATTTTCCTAAAAAAACATTGGCTGGAATTGGCGGCAGACTCTATTGTGGTTCGTCCCAAGCTTGGCCAACGCGAAGGATTGGAACCGGCATAATTAACGGGTCAAGAGAGATCATATGGAATAGGGATTTGTGTATCTTGAATTATTTCCTTCGCCTTATTTGTATCGTATAACCTCAGCCATTAACTTGTTGTACTCTAACACTCATTTTGCCGCAATATAGTGCAAGGCCTGCAATTTGATTAAACTCCTTCTATATGCAAGCCATAGTTTTAGTCAGTGGGGGTTGAATATTCTGCAACTCGCTACGCCCGCACCCTTTTATTATTTGTTGCACATTCGAGTTCACAAAAAATGTGAAATAAGTCTGGAACATTGGATATGTTGTATCTTGTGCATCTACAATATTCGGTCCCACAATAAGATCTTATGTGACCTGCGTCAACGAAAAAGAAAAAACCTAAGCGAACAATATCTTGTGTTCATTTGTTCATTTTGTGGTGGCCAGGCCATGTACTAGTAATATTTTTGGGATGGAAATTTATAGATGAACTATATAAATATGATTCGAAGCTCCAAGCGCCACATGCAACAGCTTGTTGCCAGTGCAACTAGCTACAAATTGTAATTTCCATCGTGGATGTACCTAGTGGTTCCAAGCGCATGGTGCATGCAGATTCTCACTAGCAGGTGAGGCCAACCTAAATAGGGCCCACGTGTCAGTGAATCAGAGCCACACAAAGTCATGTACGTTGTCTGACTTGAGCGAAATCTGGTGTCCGTGCACGTCTCTCATTTTGCTACGCGGTTGCATGCTATACACGTGTAATTCCATGTACCTTGTACTAGAACATATATGAACACATGTAACATGCCAAAAATACTACGGACATACCCGTACCGTGTATTATATCTGGTGTATATATTTTCGGTTCTGTGCTACGAGTTCTGCATGTAGGGGAACAAGATGAAAGTACATGTGTCCATGTCACGGCTACTACTACTATTAGTAGTTCGTCCTCCTATTTTCCATTAAAAATACTAGTACACTATGTTGAAATAAAAGCTATAAAAATAAAACCCTCTGGTCAAATTGATGTGACTAGACAATACTGCACCTCTAATACGTAGTAAGTAGGAGTATTGTCAAATTACTAGCTGCGTGGCATGCTAGTCTAACATACAATGAAGTCTAGGCAACGGTGTCCTCGATGCTACTATTGACTAGACAGAGCAAGCAAGTAAAATCTCCTCCCTCATTTTTTCTTTGCCTCTCCATCTTCTTCTCCAGTCCCCACTCCGCCCACGATCTCCCCCACGCTCTCTCTTCTCACCCATTCTTAACGCTCCCCTCCTCCTGCAGAAAACCCCAACCGCACTTGGCATCCGCCTAAATCCATCCGGCTGTGATGGCCGATTCGAAGCTCAGTGGGCGATGCAAGTGGGATCAACTCAGCACGGACGATGTCGACCTCATCGTTCAGCATCTGGACATTTCTAGCACCATCAGGCTAGCCTCATGCTACAAGCTGTTGTACGATCGTATCGCCAACAACGAAGGTACGAAATGGACTTTTCACTATTGGAATGAACCCTGCCTACTGATGCCTCAGCCTGCTTATTGGTTCGACGAGCACTATGATGGTACGAGGGTACATCGTCTACACGACACGGTGTACGACGTGGTGCCCCTCGACCATCCTCGATGCACCGCCATCCTGCCCTTCATGCATGAAAATTTCTGGGTTGGCATGAACGGCGACTGTCTCGCCGCCGTGGACCAGCGCGGGGACTGGTGGCTAGCGAACATCTACACCTATCGAGTAATTGACCTTCCATCGATGGATACTTGTGGCATTGAGGCCGCCTCACATCCAGTATATAACCTGTAATGCTACTAGTCAGCCACGGTTCCATTAGTTACATGTAGTCATTTCTAACCTCATTCACATTTCAAAAGTTTTTTTGGTGAATCCGTAGGTATGGAGAAAAGTTCAATAAGTCGTGGGATGGATCTCTTGAGATGTTGAAGATCATAATCTGCAGAGTGCCCACAGAAGCTGGGGGTTACACAGACTATAAGCTCCTCGCATTGTTTGATGGTGAAATCACCTACCTGGAAGGCGGTAGCCAAGTTTGGATATGTCTGGAGCATTCAGGTCATGGAATATGACAGTACTATGATGCCATTGAACACGGTGGCCTCATTTTTGCGGTCGCAAGTCAAGGCTGCACCTACTACTGGGATCCCACATCGGAAGGTAATTCTAGTTCCATGATGATACATTGTGAGTGATTTAGTGAAGTTGTTCTTTAACTACCTTGTTTATGTTTTACCTTTCGTATGACTGAATGAGCACACGCTTTATGTCCTAAAAAATGAATGAACCATTGCCAGTAATGAATTAGTACCAGTAATATGCCTTCCAAAAATATAGTGTATGATGGCATTCCTACACTAGTAAGTTCGTTCATTGTCAGAATATGAAAGGTATTATTAACCAGCATCTCAATTGTGAGTGCAACACAGTGAAGCCGGGTTTCTTTATCTGTTTGTACTTTCAGGCCCTCCTCGGATTGTAGGAATCACATAGGATTTCTGTAGGACACCAATCTTTCCTTTTTGGATTTTGCCTTGGGATTCAGAGGAATTGTGTAGGATTTTTGTAGGATTTGGATCCTTAGGATTTTTTTCTATAAAATGTTGTTTGATTCGAAAGAGTATAATCCTTAGGAATTCCTTCAAAGGATTCCTTTGCACTCTATTTTGGAGGAAAATTTACATCCACTCCAATCTCTTTGTACAATTCCTTTGGTTTTCCTATGCAATCAAACACCACTTGATCCAAAATGTTTTAGGCAGCTAATCCTATAGGATTCAAGTGGACATGCCTCTATATCAAAAATAAGGGGTGCTTCCTCTTTTGAAACATACAACAGCTAGGAAACTAAGATAAGCAAGAAATCCAAATATTCAGAATAGCAGAGTAAGCAATGCAATTCCTAATGTTGTTAATTTATTGAGTAATATTATTGTCAGGTTGCCTATTCACACTGTTAGCATGAACAAAGAAGAATGTTGGTGTTAGAATATGTATGCCAGTAATGCACTTTTTGTCTCGAATTCGGATGTTGCCGGAAACAAGGAGCTTCCGTTTGTAATCCCAGCACCTATTCTGAATGATCATCCAGGCATGTGGTTCCTCGCTCGATCGGCTGATGGTGAACGCTTGATGATCATAATTACAACGTATGGCATGGGGGTTGCCCATGGCGAAGAGGGTGAAATCATTCCTCGTGCTCAAAATAGGACTAACCTACGCCTATATCCTGCCTCTCGTGTCTACATTTTTGAAGAGGATCCTAGCTCTACTAGACCTCCAGGGGTCATCGTTTAGAGGCAGGTTAACAGCTTGGGGGACAACTCTCTGTTTCTCAGTCTCAATTATCCAATCATTGACAAGATGATGAAAAAACACGGATGCAAGGCTACTGATGGCACATTGTTCCCATTCATGAGGAAAAACTGTGTGTACATAACATACATGAGCTTTGGCGGAATACAATTCCCTCATTAAACGCTGCAACCTGCAGCCAACTAAAGGTGAGTCTGTGGCAGTTATCAGCCTTCCCACAGATGGTTGGAACTGTGCGTGATAGGCGGCAATTTGGTTTAGGCCTAGTTTAGGTGTGGTATGCTCGTTATGCCATCCCTAGACTGAGTTGTGGATCTTTCTGATATATCGTTGTGTCATCTTTTTTTGCATTGTGGTTCAACAGTTGACTGTTAGTACACTGGTTTTAGTGGCCAGCTTGAATCAGTTTATATAAGCCATGCCATGCTTTTGTATTTAGTATTGCCTTCCATGGTATAATCCATGTAGTCGTGCTTATTTCGTAGCGTGATTTCTGTACTATAGTTTTCAGTATTGTTACTGGCTTGTATATATGCGACTCATGCAGTTTTTTTTGAACCATCGCACCTTGTGCAGCTTTGTGTTTTGAGAGGAATATTCCTTCTTTCCTCTTAGCGAACAGGGAAAAGTAGGTCACTGCTTCTTATAGGGCCACAAAACAGGCCTTAACTAGGTCGTAATTGATCTTGGATCGGTACGCCAAAGCAGGCCGAGACGCCCTAGGACGATAGCCGCAAATGTTTATGCCGATATTCTAAAAAAAGAGTTAATGCACACCCTTCCAAAAAATAAAAATTGTTTACGCAGACCCCATATTGTCTCTGATAAATGACATACTTTTGGCGCTACCGTGAAATTACTTGTTCAATACAGTATGTATCCTTGCTCATTCTTCTGTATGTGAAATGAACAAGTCAAGCTCTAACGTGATATGAACAAGTCAAGCTCTAATGTGCTGACATTGTACTATCTGTGCTAGTGTACAAACTGGTTGTATTATTATGTTCGAAATTGTGAATTAAATGTGTGAATTCTGAGCCTTTTTCCATGATGACAATACCACATGTTGGCACTAATTGCGGCATGTACTAATTTCATCGTACGGAAGCATACAACTTCGAGTGATCAGTTTAAGCTGGTGCTTACCTGAGCTGTCTGCGGCTGGGCAAGTCAAGGCCACCATGTGTCTATTGCCAACAGATTATATGGCATGATTACAAGGTTTTAAATATATCAAATCGATTGGGCACTTAGGCCGATTCAAAGCCACCCAAACCATCTCGAAATATATCCTTTGCTGAAAAGATGATTGCGTGTTGTAAGACTTGATATGACACGATTTTATGTCAATTAGTCAAACTCCCTCCAGTACTTTCCATGTTCGAATCCTGCGCTTCCCAAGTTCCTCGCTATGTTTTCTATGTATAATAAGGCGCAATATTGGTCACTTTTATCCATTTCCAACTTCATTCTTTTGGATTCGGCGTAGGTATAGCCAGGTTAGGTGGACCATCGACCTTCAGTATAATATATTTTTACTACTTAGCCTATGAAAACGAATATTTCAACCCCACTTCGGACAAAAAACTTCACATATTCTTGTTTCAAAAAACCCTTAATTAGCCTTTCCTGGTGAGAAGAGTATATATTTTTTAGGGTACCAACTGCATTTTTTTATGATGGGGTACGAACTACATTGAATTTTCACTAAGGACCTAGCGAAAAGATTGCACATTCGACCCAACACTGGCCCAAAACCTTGCAAATTTAGCCTGCCGGGTCAGGTGGACAGCCGACCCCCGACATATTGAGTACATTGAATTTTCAGTGTGGAGGTTATTAGAAAATAGTACTACATTCTACCCAATTGTGGCCCAAAACCTCGCTAATTTATCCTTCCGAGTTCAGGTTGGCCATGGGCTGTCAACCCTCAACACATTGTTACTTGGGTTTTTAAGCATAAACCACACTGAAGAAGTTTCGGTAAGGAGCCCACGATAAGAAGCCCATTGGTTCACAAGATTGGACCCAAGTTATTTTTTTATCGCCCAAAATCGTCTCAATTTAGTATTTCCGTGCCATTCTGATAAAGTATAGGACAAGCTTCTCCTACCCATGTTGTATTTGTACAGAGCATTTAACATTTTTTTATGGCAAGTCGTCAGGGTCGCTGCCTTTTCATTTTAAGTGATTTCAACATTTCTAAATGTAGTCTTTTCCAGTAGTGGCATAGATGGTTCTGGCATAGTGGAAGCACATGCGATTCCCATTTGTTAAAGCCTTGAGTTAGATTCCTAGTTTTTTCAATATAAATATATAATATATAGTATAATCTCTATCATTCTTTTACACGCTTTCCAGCATACACACGTTTCTTACACAAAGAAGGCTAACATCTGGGACCCATCAATGTTGCCAAGGTCAAAACAACGGAGTCCATCATACACACTTTGCATTTGCAGAGACGCTGACATGTTGGACCCAGCAGAGACCTTATACAGATGTTGCATCGAGCAATCAATGTTTCATTTACAGAGAGGCTGATATGTGGGACCCAACAGCGCGACCTTATACAGATGCTGCATCGAGCAATGTTGCTAGTTCGAAACAGGGAGGCGCGAGCGAGAAAAAAGTTCAGCATGCACACATTTCTTGTAATGAGAGGCTGAAATGGGGCACCCAGCAGCGTGAGCAAACGGCAGATTTGCCGAGCAGCGCTATCTAGTTCGGAATAGGGTAGCGCTAGAGAAGAAAAAATTCCATCATACCCACGATTCTTCTAATGTGAGGCTGTCATAAGGGACCCACTAGCCTGAATAAACGACTAATGCAGCGAGCAACGCTATCAGTTTGGAACATTAAGGCAAGACAGAGGGTAAAAAATGTGTCATACACACGTTTCTTCTAATGAGAGGATGACATGTGGGGCCCAGAAGCGTGATTAAACAGTAGATGCATCGAACATCGATATCAAGTTCGGAATAGGGTAGCACGAGCCAAGGAAAAAAAATTCATCATACACACGTTTCTTCTAATGAGAGGATGACATGCGGGGCTCAGGAGGTTGGTTAAATGGTAGATGCGTCGAGCAGCGCTATCAACTTCAGAATGGGGTAGCCAGCGAAGGAAAAAATTCCATCATACGCATGTTTCTTCTAATGAGAGGATGACATGTGGGTCCCAGGAGGTTGATTAAACGGTAGATGCATCGAGAAGCGCTATCAACTTCGAAACAGGGTAGCGCGAGCGAAGGAAAAAACATTCCATCATACACATGATCCTTCTAATAGGAGGCTAACATGTGGGCCCTAGCAGCCTGACTAAACGGCACACGCATCGAGCAACGTTATCGAGTTCAAATCAGGGAGGCGCAAACAAAATGTATCGTCTGCTTGAGACACTGACATCCGGGACCCACATGCCTCAAAAGACTTCGATGAGTCAACATCGCACGAGGAAACGAAAATCTTACTTCTGCCACATGTTGGCCGAGCTTCCTATACGTTTTTAGCGGATCTTTCATAGTAGAGGGCCACAAAACCAAAAAAAGTTTTCTATCGGCCACGACCGAGACAAGAATTTCGTCAAGGAAGACGCGCCTTCTACAACGACCGCCGGGCCAAGTCATTGTGGAAGGTAACTTTTGTTGTAGTGCTCCTCCACTTCTTGTTGCCTAGTCCCTTGACCTTGGGAGCCTTGGGCTTGATCGGGGGCATGCGACCCTCCTCGATAGCCACCTTCTGGAGGTTCCGGAAGTGAAGACCGAGCGTCTGGTGCTTGGCTATGAAGTCATGGACGTTCACAGATTCGCCGCAGGTCCTCACGTCCTCGGCATGCTTCACAAGGGAGTTGAAGTCCGTGGTGCGGAGCCTCCTGATGGGGCAGAAGGGGCTCCTGTACATGTCGCCGGTGAAGAAGTTGTTGTACTGGCCAGATTTCAGCCTCCTCAGCACATGACAAGTCTTGGTGTCCTTGGACTCATCGTCGCTGCGAACGTAGCTGCTATCCTCCTGTTAGAAAAAACAGTAGAGTGGAATAAGGACATGATTGAGATACTTTGATTATCGAGATTGATTATTTGCATAAATTAACCGATTGAGATCTCCTAATTATTCCCCAAATCTCAAACCAAATCGAGTACTGATCCCAACTACGAACATGGAGTTCAAATACGAACAAGGGGATTCATCGAAATACGAGATCTAACACAAGAGGATTAGCTACTATAAAAATATGAACAGCCGAGTCCTAATAACATACGATCTAGCATCCAATAATGGGAACGAGGGAAGAACAAGGGAAGGGGATAAAACCCTAGTTACCTCCAACCATGGGTCGGCGATGCTGGTGTCGTAGGTGTTCTACAGCCTTATGTAATCAACCTCCTCGTAGGGTTCCCAGCCGAGCGGGATCTGCCCGAGACCAGCGGGGGCCTCCTCATCGGCGGCTACGGCGGATGCGGGGACAGGGACGGGGGCTTGTATGGGGACAGGGGCCTCCTTGCCGGCGGCCTTGGAGGTGCCGATGGCCACCACGCCGTTCTTCTCCATCGCTGGCGTGGTTATGGTTTTCTTGGGGGTTTGCAGAAGGTGATAGGACAGTGGAGACAGTTGAGTGAGCGAGTGAGTGATGAGTGAGAGTGGGGAGGCCTCTATTAAAGGAGAAGGGAAGCGATGTTTCATTGCACTACCGTGCACCACGTAACCGCGTACGCTACTGCACCGTGCACGGCCACACGTGTCCGCTACCGACCCGTGCACCGCACACGCGTACCATGAGTCATGTTTTTCCCTTGTGTCTAACCCTGGCGACTCAGTTGTACTCAGTTTTGCCCTCGAGTGTAACACTGGCAGTTTGGTTGTACTCAATTTTTCCCTCCAGTACTAACACTTTCGTGTGCAATATACTCAGTTTTACCCTCCGGTGACTGGTCAAGAAAGAGTCAACGAATAGGTTTTAACTAGCTAATTGAGTCATTTTATGCACAACAAATTCAGAAAGAGCAAAACATAGTGGCATCTACCCAGGGAGTCTTACTATGTGACCTGCCACCATAAGAAATGTATATAAACCAAGTTTTAACCTAAATTACCATTTCTCAAATCACCTACTATCTATGAAGGTTCATGGCTTTCTACTCAAGCCTCTTCCCAAAACATCCCTCCCCAAAACATAGTTTGTCTGAATGAGGCAATAATTGTCAAACTGGTGTATATTTGAAGTGCAAATAGTTTGATGTATGCCAATATGTATTTTATTGTATAAAATATGCATTTTCCATTTTTTAAATCTTTTTCTATTTTCTATTTGAATCTCTTTGCTAGTCTTGCCCTTGGATTTTAAGTTCTACTTAGTTTTGCCCTTGGTTATTAAGTGCTACTCAGTTTTCCCCTCTCTTTGTATCAATCTCTCGCACCTGTGCTCATCTTCGCTTCTACGCTCTGATTGGTCGAGACAGTTGTCACACGGATCGTGCCCACCAACCGTTGATCCTCTATGATCTAGCAGACAGGATAACCCCTATATCTGTTGGGGGCACCCCTCTATCCATTCAAAATAACGAGTATGCCACCGGTACTTTAACTCCATAAACCAATGAACCTTAATATAATTTGAAGAGAACATGTTCGAAGGTGTATAATTTCTGCATTACATTCCACACTATCAAAATGATAATCTCTCAAGATTTTGTTAGCACAATATTATCATGTATTAAGTGCGATTTCAAAGAGTTCAAATGTGTATAATTTTCGTATATGCAAGTTTATGCATTACATTCCACTCTATGAAAATGGAGGAGAAAATGATAATCTCTCAAAATTTTGCTAGCACATCATTATCTCGTTATTAAGTGCGATTTCACAGTGTTCAACGATTTAAATTTTTCGTATACGCAAGTTTATGCATTATATTTCACTCCATGGAAATGATAAATGATCAGGATTTTATTAGCACAACATTACCATGACCTATGTGCGATTTCAAAGAGTCCAAAGGTGTATAATTTTCGTATATGCCAGTTTATGCATTACATTCCACTATATGAAAATGATAATCTCTCAAGATTTTCTTAGCACAACATTATCACGTATTAAGTGCGATTTTAAAGAGTTCAATGGTGTATAATTTGTGTATACGCAAGTTTATGCATTATATTTCACTCCATGGAAATGGTAATCTCTCAAGATTTTCTTAGCACAACATTATCACGTATTAAGTGCGATTTCAAAGAGTTCAAAGGTGTATAAACTTCATATATGGAAGTTTATGCATTACATTCCACTCTACGAAAATGGGGGAGAAAATAATAATCTCTCAAAATTTTGTTAGCACATCATTATCACATATTAAGTGCGATTTAAAAGTGTTTAAATGTTTATAATTTTCACATATGCAAGTTTGTGCATTATATTCCACTCTATAAAAATGATAATCTCTCAAGATTTTCTTAGCACGACATTATCACGTCTTAAGTGCGATTTCAAAGAGTTCAAAGGTGTATAATTTTTGTATACGCAAGTTTATGCATTATATTTCACTCCATGGAAATGATAAATGATCAGATTTTATTAGCACAACATTATCATATCCTAAGTGCGATTTAAAAGAGTTTAAAGGTGTATAATTTTCGTATATGCATTACATTTCACTATATGAAAATGAACCAACGGCACGGGAACGGGCGTGGGGCTGGCTCGGGGTCCCATCTTGCAACACCAACCTGGGTAAGCTGTGGGTCTGGCACTCACGTGGATAAGCTCTGGTCCGGCGCTCACGTGGATAAACTGTGGGTCCGATGCAGATCTGGATAAGTTGAGAGAGGTGTCCACTACAGGAATCGACTGAACACGGCCCTACTTATCAGCATGTAACGGCAAGGGTACACTACGGGACCCGATGTATCGCGCCTACTCGACAAGACGTGGCGAGGGTCCACTACGGGACCCGACTGAACACGGCCCCACTTGTCAGCACGTAACAGCAAGACTGATGGACGGCGAGTTTCAGACCATCTGAGAGTTTCATACAAGGAGATGGGCAAAAGTGAGGAAAAACTAAGCGGCTGGGGAAAACTGAGTACAACTAACGAACTGAGGGCACGAAAATAAAAATCCCTATATACTATCAGGAGGCGTGGTGTCTATCTAGAAAAAAAAATGCACCGTCAGCGTTAGGGACACCCAGCTATTGTCTAGAGTACTTTGGGTCACAAGCACAACTACCCCTATAGTCTACCCAGGGACACCCAAAGATTCCTTGCATAGGCATTCCCGCCAGAACCTTCGCATGGGAAGGTATCTGCTTTAACCCATTGATTTTGGATTGGACGGACAAGATTGCTAGACGCTGAACTCTGTCTCCCTGGATGATGTTCCTACTAATATGTAAAATACACTTCTAAAATAGCAAATGTAACTATGCTTATGAGTTACTAGTCTGGTTTCATTAGAAGTCTGGTTATGACTGCAAACTACAGTATGTGTGAGCTGTGTTGATTAGCGAGGGTCATCGGCGGACAGGGGACTCAATCATACAAAAAAGGTTTGTTACTCAATAAATTGTGCTCACATCCATGCAACTCACTAACTAGATTGTAATCAACATATATACGGAGAGAGAATACGAGTAATACAGTGATCAACCCAATAGAATCCACTCATTACTAAATGATGCATGCAACTCAGTATCCTGATAATATCATGTACGTAATCACATCAGTACCTTTTTTGAGCTGCATGCATTCACTCCTGAACACCATAAGTAAAAATTTGAACTCGTGGAGTGCCAAAATAACATCACGCCAGCTAACCCGATTAATGGTGTGCTACTACAGTAACCTACACATCTACCCCTATAGTCTACTTTGGGACACTCAACGATTGCTTGCATAGGCGTCCGCGCCAGAGCCTTCGAAGGAAGGTATCCCCTTTGGTCCATTGATTTGGGATAGACGGACAAGATTGCTAGATGGCCAAAATCACGTGTTCCCCACTCCCTCACGCCCCTCCATTTCAAACACTGCGAAATTTCTCGTGCCCCTCTGTTTTAAACGATACCAAAATCACGTGGTCCCCACTCCCTCGCACCCCTCCATTTCAAACACAGCAAAATTTCTCGCACTCCTCTGTTTAAAGAAATACCAAAATCATGTGGTCCCCACTCCCTCGCGCCCCTCCATTTCAAACACTGTGAAATTTCTCGCGCCCGGAACCTCCCGCAGCACTTCTCCGGCTGGCTTTGCCTGCCGGAACTCGACACCATGTACTCCTCACCCAACAGTATACTGGAGCTGCATCAGCTGTGGTATCATCCAAAGCACCATTGCCGCTTCACCGACATCCACCGCACCCGGCCGAGGTCACCGAGTCCGTCGTTCTCCACCGCACCTGATTTACTCTTCCCACTTTCCCATCCACGGCGCTGAATCTGTCAACGACTGCCCAAGATCTGCATCAATGCCGTCGACATCCTCCCCACCTGTACCATACCTGAACCGCCATCCAGTGCAACGATACTCCCTCCTCCACCGTGCTCAAGCCGGCATCTAGCACCCAAGATCTGCTTCCCGACGCAAATAGACGGTGCAACCACAACACCCTGGGTGACAAGGATGTCACCCGTGCCAGTACGGATGATTCTTAGAATCCTATCTAACCATGGTAGCCAAATCTCCAACTCTTTTTTTGTTTTGTCAGCAGTACAGCAGGTTCAAGCCTGTCGCAGTGAACTGCATTTTTCTAATCGTGTTGTACACCTAGTTAAAGCACATGACTGTTCTTCGTGCTACATACTATGGAGTAGGTCACTAAACATGTTGGTTTGCATTCGCTGCTCTACAAATTTTGAATGCATGCACATGTTCTTAGCTACTCTGAACAACAGTAATTGTGTGCTATCGTATAGTTCTTGCAAAATGTAAAATCAATGGAAAATATTAGTGTGGATTCCCTACTCCATAGTTACTGAATCTATCTGATTCATCTTGAGATAAGTTCTTGTTATTATTTCCTCCTTGGCATCGTTCTGTTGTCCTGTAGTAACCATTTAGAATCTTCATAGTAAATTCGATTATAATTTTATTGTTGCCATCTGGTTCTTCAAAAGATGCAACACTAACTATTTTCTTTTTCTTGCATAGAGCCAGAATGGAACAATGAACATGATGGTTTGCATAGCCTCTTCTACAGGTTCACAAGCGACGCTATTATTTCCTTATCTGGTGTTGGTTCGTCCTAAGCAATGGCATAACTTTCCTCTACTATGTAGTTCACTCGTGGTTTGCGTTCCTGCTCTAGAAGTTCACTTATGATGCCATTATATTTCTATCTGGTTGATTCTTAGATATGACAGAAACTGCAGGTCATTGTGTAGCTCACCGTAAATTCCGAGTCACTGAACGTCTCTTGCATTCTAGGAAATACCAGTGCATCCATATATATTTACTTATATGACCTGGCTAGTTTATGTTTGCTGAAATTCTAAAAAACATTTTGTTTGATTGCTCATTCTATTATAGGCACACTTGTCGAATGATTGTTTGTCTTGTTCTATTGGTTCACGTGCGAAGTTACTATATCTCGCATCTAGTTTTGGTTCGTCCTAAGTTCATTCCTGGTTTGCACTCCTGCTCTACAAGTTCTTGTATGGTGTCATTATAATTTCTATCTGGTTCATTCTTAGCTACAACAGTAACTGCATGCCATTGTGTAGCTCGGCACAAATTTCGAGTCACCCAACGTCTCTTGCATTCTAGGGTATACAACTGCTTTCATATATATTTGTTGAAATGACCTGGCTAGTCTATATTTGCTGAAATTATAAGCCACACATATATTTTGTGATTGCTTGTTTCATGTTAGGCACACTTGTTTAATGCTTGCTTGCTTGTCATGTTTCTTTAACGTGTTGGTAAATAATTGAACCATTTACTTGTTGTAAACTCCAGTTCATAGCTCCTGTCATATCAGTCAAATGAGTAGTTTGTCTTGTTTAATGTATTAACTTATTATTACTTAGTTTCAGACTGCAATTATTGCTATCGCCACCAACGAGGGAGCTAAAGATCATGTCTCAAGGTGGTTTTCCAATATAGTTGTCACACTCAAAGGGAGATGCAGTTGATGGATTGAAAAAGCAAATTGAGGACAATGCTATCAACTTGATTGTCAACTGAAATGCTGAATTTTCTTTCCCGAGTGTTGATATTATGTAATATTTTTAAAAAGTTTGCAGCTAATGTAATATCTAGATAACTCGCATAGGCTATGTAGGCATTTAGTTAACGCCGTCCATGCATGGCGGTAGGCAGTACTATAACTACACCAGCCAGGTCGATCAGGTAACAGTATAGGGCTTTGTTATTTGCCCTTCTTGTATTGGGCCTACCATAAACAGTAAAATATGTTCGCGAATTATACTCCTTTTATGATATTTGCGTGGGCTTCAGAAACGCTGAAACTATAGATGTCCGTGATCTTAATGGGCCTAGCCTCAGGTGGCAAGTAGTAATAGTAACAGGCTAGAACGGTAACATGCCAAAACAGTAATAGGCCAGACGCAGCGGTAGCACAACACAGTAACGGGTCAGAACAGTAACGTACCACAACAGTAATGGACCTAAACAATAAATGGCCTGAATAGTAAGTGTCCAGTATAGTAAATGGCCGAAAATTTTACAAGACAGGAATAGTAACAGGCCGAACATATTGCGAGGCTAGAACAGTACTAGATCAGAACAATTGCAGGCCACCTATGGGCCTGAAAGGTTGACGGACGGTATAGTAAAAGGCCAAAACAGTAACAAACCTTCTCAAAGATGGACCGTTAGTAGGCGCCCCAGGATGAGCTGTGAGAACTGTGACGGGCCGATCGTAGGCCTTAACAGTATCGGACCTACTTGACGTAGGTTATTAATGGGCCGCACAGTATTCGGACAATGTGGGACTCTGTAGGCCGAAATACTTACGGGCCTGAAATTCACGGGACGCTGCTGGCTGCATCTTTTGGGCCCATTTCAAACAGTGCAGGATGAAACAGTAACATGCCATCTTCTTATTGGGCTCTTTTCATGGGCTGGCGCACTTAATATTTAGCAGGCATTGGCTGGGCCTAGCTTCTGCCATGGTTTCTGTCACTATTAATGGCGGTAACCAGCCATTAACGGCGGTTGGCATGTGGCGGTTTACATGACATCAGCAGTCAACGCAGCTAGCGAACAGTTCTACGACGGAACAAGTTTTCGTGGCTGAAGGGTGCAATCCTCCACGGTCCAAAAAAATCCGTGGTAGATTCTTTTATGACGGGGCTTTTACCACAAAGGCTATCCGTTGTAGAAGACTTTTTAACCACGAAAAATAGGCCTTGAACCACGAAATTTGTTCGTTGTTGTCGTGGTATTGACCATGGTAGATACTACAGGGTAGCTTACATAGAGGAAAGGGCAAGGCGACGTAGGAGAATCCATGAACGAGATTGGCACACGATGTACTCAGGTTCACGTCTCCTTGGTTGAGGATCGCTACATCCTGCTGTCAATCCAGTATATAATCATAGATTGGTTTACATGGGATCCGCTAGAGGCGGAGGGAGAGACTAGATCTAATATGACGTGAGAGAGATGTCCCCAAAAGGGGGTTTCCTTGGTGGCTTTATATATGCAGCCAGTTAGGGTTTACAAGTGTGATAATGGGCTTTGTATTGGAGTCGCTGTCTTGGGCCTCCAGTCGGCAAGGCGTCTGAGTCCAATATGCGCCATTCGTCGTATTTGGCGAGTCGTGGAGTCGCTGTTTGGGCCAATTGGGACGCCCTGCTTCTACCTGGGAAGGTTGGGTCCAGTCGTCGGTTCCCGCGAGCCCACTCACCATGGGCGACTCTGTTCCGTGGGTATACCCCGATTGGCATTCCCCCATCAGTAGTCCCCGAGCGTGTCAGGGACTCGGCGATGACTTCAAGCCTTCGAATCGGCGCATGCGATTCCAGGGTGGAGTCGATGGTGAGTTGTTGGATGAATTGCTATTTGATGGAGTCGCCCCTTGGAGAAGTTTGGATGGTGCCATGTCAACTTGTTGTCGTAGAGGCTGACGAATAGCAGACGTGGAGGCCGCCAAGTCGTTGATGGTGAAGTCGCCGAGTCGGCGCAGGCATTTACGCTAGGGCGAACCTGCGATGGCGAGTCCTCGAGCGTGACGAGCGAGCGAGAGCGAGTCCCCGAGCATGGTGAGTACACGAGGGTGAGTTGGTGATGGCGAGCTCATGATGGCGGGTCCCCGAGCGCGTCGAGTTCGTGATGGCAGCGAGTCCCCGAGCATGAAGACTCCGCGAGGGTGGCAGGGTCCCTGAGCGTGAAGACTCCGCGAGGGCGGCGAGTCATCGACCGTGAATACTCCGCGAGGGCGGCGAGTCCCTGAGTGTGAAGATTCCGCGAGGGCGGCAAGTCCCCGAGTGTGAAGACTCCGCGAGGGCGGCGAATCCCTGAGCGTGAAGACTCCACGAGGGCGGCGAGTCCCCGAGCGCGAAGACTCCGTGAGGGCGACGAGTCCTCGAGCGTGAAGACTCTGTGAGGGAGGCGAGTCCCGATTTACGCTGAAGCAATCATATGGGCACAATGACTCAGGAGCGGTGTCGCACTCGAGGGGCAATGTTGTTGTCGAGCCTCGAGCCCCGATGCAATACTTGACGAGTTGTCCGCCAATTGGAGTTGATTTGCTTTATGCTTAGCTCAGCAATATGCCTAGGCATAGTCCCCGAGGCTCGAGTTGGCTTGTAGAGGCGACTCGAGGCTCTTTAGAGATGCATACTCTACAAGTAGTACTTGGTTGTTCCCGAGAATGGCGGGCGGCGAGTCCCCAAGTATTGCGAGTGGAGAGCTTTGACGAGTCCTGGAGACCGGCGATTGTCAAACCACTAAGCATGATGAATCCGCGTTGAGAGAGCCCGCAAGGGGAGAGTCCCCGAGCATGGAGAGTCCGTGTTTGAGCGAGTCCGTGTTGAGCGAGCCCGCGAGTCGCTCATACGATGTTGGGATGGATTGATTGCGTTGTTTTTGTTAGCGAGTCTCTCGTCTTGGCCCGGTGGGGCAATCACATGGCGACTCCAAAGATGGCTCTCTGCTGGGCGTTCTTCCTGGATGATCTGAGGCTCGGTTTATGAGTCCTTGTCCGCAGTACTTGGCCATGCGAGTCTCACTATCTAAGGTTGAGGAGGACATGGTGCTGTTTGTGTAGCACTGCCACTTGTCTTGGCCCAGAAGGCCATTCGAGCAAGGCTACTCCAATGATGGCTCTCGGTTAGCGTTTTTCGTGGACGATTCGAGGCTCAGTTTACGAGTCCTCATCCGCACTTCTTGGCCATTGCGAGACGCTCTTTCAAAGGTTGACAAAGGCGAATTGTTTTTTCCCGGAGGGAAGAGACGCCCAGTGGTGAGTCCATGCAGCATGGCATGCGACCCTCTCTAGCGACTCATGCAATGAGGGGCCCTTAGTAGGCACGGCATACGCATTTGACGTAGCAAAATCATAGGCGCTCTTGGGCGGAGTCGACGCGGTGGACATAGAGTCGACGCGGCGGACGGAGGTTGCGCTATGGTGAAGTCAACGTGGCGGCAGCAGACGGAGGTCGTGCTATGGAGAAGTCGACACGGCGGACACGGGGTCAATGCGGCGGATGGAGGTCACGCTATGGCGAAGTCGACGCGGCGAACACGGGGTTGACGTGGCGAACAGAGGTTGTGCTATGGCGAAGTTAATGCGGCGGACACGGGGTCGACGCGGCGGACGGAGATCGCGCTATGGAAAAGTCGATACGACGGACACGGGGTCGACGCGGCGGACGGAGGTCGCGCTATGGCAAAGTCGACATGGCGGACACGGGGTCAACGCGGCGTACGGAGGTCACGCTATGGTGAAGTCAACGCGACAGACACGGGGTCGACGCGGCAGACGGAGGTCGCACTATGGCAAAGTCGACGCAGCGGACACGGGGTCGACGCGGCGGACGGAGGTCGCACTATGGCGAAGTCAACGCGGCGGACACGGGGTCGACGCGGCGGATGGAGGTCGCACTATGGCGAAGTCAGACAACGTGTAGCCGGTATCTTGGCGAGTCCAAGGCGGCGAGTTTCCAAGCGTGACAAGTCCATGATGGGGAGTGCCCTGCATGGCGAATCCACGAGAGCGAGTCGCGAGTCCCCGAGTGTGGAGAGTCCGCGAGGGCGGTGAGTCCCCGAGGGGCAAGTCACGAGTCCCAAAGTATGAAGAGTCCGCGAGGGCGGCGAGTAGTGGTAGCGAGCTCGATCGGACCATTGGTCAGACAGAGTCGCGCGACAGAGTTGCTTTGGTGGAGATGTGCGGTAGCTGGAGCGTGTCCTAGAGCGTGACGAGTCCGCGGGGGGCAAGTCATCGAGCGTGGCGCATCTGTGAAGGTGAGTCCGCATCGGGCAAGGCGAATCCCCAAGCACGGCGAGTCTGGCTACCGTGGGAGTCGAAGCGGCGGTCGGAGTCGATACAGCGCAGTCGACACAAAGGATGTAGTTGGCGCAGCATCGGAGTCGCGGTGATGTAGACGGTCGTGATAGTGAAGAGGCCGAAATCGACCTCGCCATAGGTAGTCGACGAGCTGACCGCGCTACGGATGCCATCTCGTGCTGTTCCGCGGACTGCATATTACGCCGGCTCGGTCCTTCGAGTACTCACAAAGACAAAATGATCGGTAAACATAATAAAATATAATAATTTAAATTAGATTGCGGAGAGAGATTGAATTGGTTGGGTTTCGATCGTCAGCCGCTCGGGAGCTCCGCTTTAGCATTGTGTATACTGCGATGCCAGATCAATACGTCCTCCTCCAATCTCGTTTTGAAATCAGGATTAGTCAAGATTAAACATGCATATACAAATACACTTGTGTGTGGAGGATTAAATACATAGGCAGATTTAATAATCAAAGAAAGAGAGATCGCCATGATGGGTAGGAAAAAACCGACAGCCAGGGACAAGGTCACGTGGTGGATTCCATGAATTGGTTGATCTGATTACTTCTCTCGGTAAGATCTGCTCCTTTTCCTTGAGACATGATGCTTTGATCGGTACCTTGCTGCCTCGATTTGGCTGCCAATTTCTCTCTCTCCTTTGAAGTTGTAACCGATTGCAACAATAAAACAAAATCGTCCATGTCATAATAAAACACAGGTCTCACCTTCGCAGTCTGTTCGCATCATGGAGACGAATTATGCCACAGAAAAATTTGCGGTAACATAGAAGTGGACGAGTCGGCTAGATGCAATCTCATCGCCGTCAACGATGAGGGATCCCTCTCGGATCACGACCCCAGGTACCGCTTGCCCCACGGTAGTCAACTGTCGTGGTATTGACCATGGCAGATGCTACAGGATAGCTTACGTAGAGGAAAGGGCAAGACGACATAGAAGAATCTGGTAACGAGATTGGCACACGATGTACCCAGGTTCACGTCTCCTCGGTGGATGATCGCTATATCTTGCTGTCAATCCAGTATATGATCATAGATTGGTTTACATGAGAGCCGCCGGAGGCGGAGGGAGAGACTAAATCTAATATGACGTGAGAGAGATGTCCTCCAAAGGGCTTCCCTTGGTGGCTTTATATATGCAGCCAGTTAGGGTTTACAAGTGTGCTAATAGGCTTTGTATTGGAGTGCTGTCCTGGGCTCCAGTCGGCGAGACATCTGAGTCTAGTATACGCCAGTCGTCGTATTTGGCGAGTCGTGGAGTCGCCGTTTGGGCCAATTGGGATGCCCTGCTTCTTCCTGGGAAGGTTGGGTCCAGTCGCTGGTTCCCGCGAGCCCACTCTCCATGGACGACTCCGTTCCGTGGGTATACCCCAATTGGCATTCCCCATCAGTTGTAAAAGCCAACTTTTCTTGTAGTGTGGGTCCGCTTAGAATCTCTGTTATGCATACACCACGATCCCATGATCAGTCCATCATGGCACATAACCGACAAGTATCAAAATAAACATCCATTGCTTAATAGGATACGTGTCATACCTTATTTTCCATTATGGCTATGTCAATCAACATCAGCGGAACTTCATCAAGCGTAGAGCCCGAGCCATGCCTTAACCTACGGGCAGCTGACTGGGAGAACATCCTAGCTCACACAGACGTCAATGTCACCTTCTTCTTCACGTACTTCTTGAATCTGACCAAGTTAATAGCCAAGGACAATACCATTGAGTACTTTTAATATACTCGCAAACTATCTTAAGAGATAATAATAATAAGAGAGGATATGTAATATGGTTGTAGTAATAGGAGGGCTCCATGAGAGGTTCTTTTCTCAAATAGTTTCTCTTATAGATATAGCATCAACATATCTTTGTTGAAAACTTTTGTAAAATATTTTGGAAATATTTTTTGAAAATTTGAAAAAAACACTAGCATTGGGTCACCCATTCGTTTCTTCCTTCCGGTCATCCCATGACCAAACTCCTTTCTGACCATCCCATGGTCAAATACATTTCCAAAGCCATTGCTTTTCCGACATCCTTTTTTTAAAATCAAAACCAGCACCACTCTACAGCAGCCATTCCAACCGTCCATGATCGCGGACACGACTATTCAAATAGATTTACACTCTACAGAGGTTGTACACTTTGCCCACACCATCTGAGTACCCTGCCCTGATCTCCCATAGATCATGGGTTAAGTAACCGGTTAAGACCTTCGGAATGCCCACTCCAGTATAAGCGCCTACCCTATGAGTCGTTCCCCTTAACACCGGGATGTCGGGTACTGAGGACCAATCGGAGCGCCTTTTCCATTGCACAACATGTGAGCTTTCGATGAGAGGCTCATAGTAACGCCTAGTGGCTCGCAGACCGTTCGTTCCTTCTCCGGATCGAGCTTCCCATGGACCCTTACAGGAGAAGACCCATCCTCCAGGGATCGAAATCTCATGTAGTAGTTGTGCGACAACCTATACCAGAGTAAGAAAATTTCGAGTCCAGCCCCTTCCCATATAGGAGTAACGTGGTTGCACGGGCTAGTAAAATGCAAAGAACCGGGTGCGTTTTTGTAAACATTTTTCCTCCTCTTTCTTTCAGCAACTTTTGTAAAACCAAAACCTTCTTCCTTTCTCAAACTTTTCCTACTAGGCCAAGCCTCACCAAGGTTTTACCATGAAACATTTTGTAAATTTTTTCGGGGTCTTCCCATCCTATAGTTTGCTTTGGCTAAAACGGGGTCTCCAAGGGGTATGGGGTTATACACCATCTACCCTACTAGGAACAGATAGGTGTCATCAAGGGGTTGTACTTCGTAGTACAAATGTGTAATGGTTTGGAGGATCCAAGCCACTACCAAGTATAGATCACCATATAATAAAGCAATGCAGCTTTCATAAAATAGTAGGTAAAACATGCATAAGTAAGACCGTAGGATAAGGCTTATGAGCAAGAAGGTGGCTTGCCTGTGATCAGCAATCTGGCAAAATATGTCCCTAGAATTTTTCTTAGAAATCCATAATAACCAATAATAGTAACTTCTTCTGGTCTCCGATATAATCGCATCTATCATCGATATGGATCACATGCAAGCAAACAAAGAGCACAATCAACACAAAGCATGCAATCACCAATATAGTACAGGAAACAAACATTCAACTTATTACTCACTTCAGTAGGTTTTGATAGAGCGAGCTTATAGCAATTGGAAATGCTTTAATTGCATTTATGGAACTTCTTTGATGAATTAAAAGTCAAATACCACCTAAAGAAAGGGTTTTTAAACTAAGGCTTGGATCTGTATGATATAAATGTGCAAAGATGATATCATCAGATAGGTATTCACAAAATAAAACCAACAAAAGTGGTTTCACTATTTTATTAATTTTCTTTGATTTACTATGAATTTTCTAGTGATAAAAGCTCTAGTTTTAGGAAACAATTCACAAGAAAGGGTATGTAGGTACAAAACCAGTTTCCTCTTAGGGTTAGGTAAATATTGATGTACTGGTTCACTGAGAGTTGGAATAACTTCAAAATATTTCCCAGAATGCCCTTAGGAAAATCCCAAATTTAGTTCTGAAAGGTATTTGTCATTTTCACCAGATTTAATTTACTAGGGATTTTTGTATGATTCCAAGGACACATGATATATATTTGATTAACCTGTCCGTATAAATTGGAATCACCCTTTTTGGAGTTATAGAACTACTAGAGTGATTTTATTAGTGAAACAACTATAGACGGAACAATTTTATTCACTAAAAATAAACTAGGGCATAATAAACATTGGGCTTCTAGGGTTTGTTAGATCTGATGGTTTATGAGCTCCGAGATTTGGAATTAGGTGAAAACCTCTTTTGGTTTGACCTGGATAAAATATTAAAGGGAGATTAGGGCTTATTTTGTTATTTTTACTACATGCAAAATAGGGTGAGGCCAAGGGGACAT
The DNA here is from genome assembly GCA_023614405.1 of Avena insularis. Lineage (NCBI taxonomy): Eukaryota > Viridiplantae > Streptophyta > Magnoliopsida > Poales > Poaceae > Avena > Avena insularis. The sequence goes on from CM042694.1 coordinate 473,774,647, forward strand.
GCAAGGTATCTAAGATACCTTTCAGAAAAAAGGTTTCATCCTATTTGGAGTTGTTAATATCTCTGTAGGATTTATTTATTGGGATAGATTCATTTTAGTAGATAAATTGCCATTAAATAACTAAATTTATTTTTGGCAGGGGATCATTCTGCGTGTGGTTCCCACAGGTATATACACGGATGATACCTCCTTAGGATGAGCAACTTCTTGAGTGTCCATGCACATTTCCTCCATCTCTTCTTTCCTTTGTAGGATCTGTAAATCAAATTCTTGCAAAAGTAGAGTCCAACGAATCATTCTTGGCTTAACATCGGTCCTTTCTAGGATTTCCTTTAAGCCAACATGATCAGTGTGTACTCTTACTTTGGAGTCCATATTATAAGATCTAAATTTATCACAAGAGAAAACGACTACGAAGAATTCTTTTTCTGCCATAGGATAGTTCTTCTAGGCCCCGTTTAAGGTGCAACTAGCATGATGAATGATATTAAGGTCATCACCATCATACTAAGAAAGAATTACTCCTACAGCTTCATGACTAGCTTCACAAAACAGCTCAAAAGGTTTCTTCCAATTAGGTGGTTTTATAATGGGAGCTTCAAGAAGATCTTGTTCTAATATGTTGAAAGAAGTAAGACATGTTTCATAAAAATTAAAATGAACCTCCTTTTGAAGAAGTTTAGTTAAGGTCTAGCAGTTTTCGAAAAATTATTTATGAATCTTCTACAAAATCCTATATGACCTAAGCTTCTTATACCTTTTATGTCTCGAGGAGGGGGTAACCTTTCTATTGCTTCAATCTTTGCTTTATCGACTTCTATGCCCTTACCTGAGACTTTGTGACCGAGTACTATGCCTTCTTGAACCATAAAATGACATTTCTCCATGTTCAAGACTAAGTTAGTGTCTTCACATCTCTGCAAAATTTTATGAAGGTTATGGAGATAATGATTAAAGGAAGTTCCATAAACAGAGAAGTCATCCATGAATACTTCCATAATACTTTCAACTTAATCAACAAAAATAATAGTCATGCATCTTTGAAAAGTGGCAGCAGCATTGCAAAGACCAAAAGGCATACGACGATAAGCATAAAGGCCATAAGGACAAATAAAAGTAGTTTTAAGTTGATCATTAGGGTGTACAGCAATTTGGGAAAAACGGAATAGCCGTCTAAGTAACAAAAGTGAGAATGCATAGCAAGCCTTTTATAAAGTTTGATCTATAAACGGTAAAGGGTAATGGTCCTTCCGAGTTTCCTTATTAAGTTTCCTATAGTCAATGCACATCCTATGTCCAACAACAGTCCTAGTAGGTAGAATTTCATTATGTTCATTTTCTACAACCGTAAACCCATCTTTCTTTGGAACACAATGAATAGGACTTACCCATTCACTCTCCTCCACATGAAAGATGACGCATGCATCCAACAAACGTATTATTTCTTTTCTTACCTCCTCTTTCATGTGAGGTTTAAGACGTCGCTGAAAGTCCACGACCGACTGAGCTCCTTCTTCCATGAATATTCTATAGGTGACTATCGAGGGACTAATCCCCTTCAAGTCACTCATCGAATACCCAAGAGCATTTCGATGCATGCAGAGAACCTTCATTAAGTTTTCCTCCTCTTTCTCTATGAGGTTAGCACTTACAATAACAGGAAATTTATTTGTCTCATCAAGAAACCTATATTTCGGTCCCTTTGGTAGAGTTTTAAGGATTGGAGGAGGAAGAGCCTCGTCTCCCTTCCTTATGGGTTCTTCATATTTTTGATTAATCCCGATGTCCACCTCAGGTGTGGAGTCGAGATAGTCATCTATTTTAACTTTTTATATGTCTTAAAGGATATTATTTATTATTGACTAAACTTCTTGCTAGATCATCTTCAAGAGTTTCGATGACTATTTAGGCTAAATTTAAGATATTACCTTCTTCCTCACGTTCGTACTCATCATCATCCAATTCTTCAATAGCCGGCTTATGGTCAAATTTAGAGTAATGAAAATCCATTTTCTCTTCACCAAACATGAGAGACAAATTTTGCCTCTTGCAGTCTATGTTTGCTCCTGCGGTATTTAGAAAATTTCTTCCAAAAATGATGGGACAATAAACGTCAGTGGGCATATCAATAAGCACAAAATCAATGGGATACTTGTAAGGTCCAATACAGATTGGTACATTCCTAATTATTCTCATAGGGACTCTGAGTGTTTTATCTGCAAGCATTATAGTCATATTTGTATCTTCCAATTTAGCTAGAGCTAATTCATTTTGAATTTTTAAATAAAAATTAAAAGGGATAACATTAACAGCTATACCAATATCATAAAAGGCCATAATAGGAAGTTCCTCCAAAAGTGCACGGGAGGATAGGCTTACCCACTTCTTTAGCTTTTACCTTTCCTTCAACAAATTGTGAAGCTTCAGTTTCTAGCTCAATCGCATTGCAATGTGCAAACATGGTTAAAATATCTTCCTTTATTGATGCATCTGCCTCTTTTACACGCTCTTGTTCATTTTTCCTTATTTGTGTTTCCTCTTCCAGCTCCTTGAGAAATAATTCTTCATATTTGCGTTGATCCTCTAGTTGATGAGCCATCATATGTTTTCTCACCGTCCTTGGAAAAGGAAAGGGTCCAACATATGGGGATACCACCCTTAATGGCTCGACAGGGTCCATGATTATTGGATCTTCTTCTACAACTGGCTCAGGTGGTGAAGTATAATGAAGCCAGTCTTTCTTAGGAGCTTCAATATGTTCTGTAAAAGACTGAAGGATTTAAAAATAATATCATCATCAAGTTGCAGTTTATTAGCAGTTTCTTTTACCTTACTGGTCTCTTTACAAGCATTGAGACAATCAAATTCAATTTCTATACCTCCTTCGCCTCCTAAATCAAATCCCCATGTTTCTCTATTATGGCGTTCTGAAAGTTCCCAAGCTTTAATTATAGTTAACTCCATGAAAGAGCCTCCTGAATTTGTGTCAAGCTCATGTTTTATTTCTTGATTAAGTCCTCCATAAAAGATATGCAAAACATACCATTCAGTTAAATCATGATGGGGACATTTATGAAGTAGAGACTTGTACCTTTTGTAGGCTCTTACCAAACCTTCACTTGGGCGGTTCTTGAAGTTTGTAATTGCCCTTCTTACTTCAACAGTTTTTACCTTGGGAAAGAATCGAAACACAAATTCTCCTTTATGTTTTTCCTAGGTATCAATTTTCTCTGGAGGGAAAATTCTATACCAAGCCAAAGCAGTGTTGGTTAGAGATTGGCTAAATAGTTTAAGTTTCAATTCATCATCAGAATAGCCTCTCAATTTAAGAGTCCAACATAGCTCGGTAAAATGCATTAAATGATTGTAAGGATCCTCATCGGGATCGTCTCCTGTAAAAGTTTTTTCTTTAATAATAGCGATAAAACGAGGGTTGACCTCGTAATCTGGTTTGTTACCACTCGGGAATTCTTTGACTAGTCCTCTATTGAACTTACCGAGGTATTTAGTAGCATCGAGCTGATTAATCAGTACGAGTGTAGTCATGGTGCTTACCTGAAACTAGTAAACAACTTTAGTAAAACAAAGAGTAAAATAAGTAACTAAGAATAAAAACCAAAAGCGCTTAGCTCCCCAGCAACGGCGCCAGAAAGTAGCTTGATGACTGCAAGTGCACAGACCAATTGTAGCTAGTTTTGAAGTAAAGATATTGAACCCACAGAGAGCTATTGGTAAAGGTCTTTATGCCCCTCGTTACTCTCTACCAAAGTATACTTATAAGATGTCTTTGATCTCAAGCAAAAGGGTGTTTCAAAGGTATATGGTTAATTGCAGAAAACTAATTAAAACAAGTAACAAGTTTGTGTGAAAGCGTGGTTGAACTTAATAGGTCTAAAACATTCTCAGGGATGTAGGATACACCACAAGCATAATATTATTCTTAAGTGTAATCAAGATAACATACTCCTTGTGTCATGATATGTGTGGAGAGAGCCCCATAATAAGATGTTCACTACAAGGCTCGTAGGAAGCCACTTTGTTGAGCTAAGAGTGAGGTTACCTCTAAATAAACACTGCGATGTCTGAGAGTAGTCACCCATACAAACCACTGCAATTTAGGGTTTCCCTGTGGATATTGTAATTAGCTTAGAGAGTCCCTCTTTAATCTTCATTTTACTGTGTAGGTTACGAGCTGACACCAATCTATCACAGGGCATTCCGGGTACGCTTCCAAAACATGTCCAAAGGATTTCTCCCTCCCTTTAGTCCCGAAGGCAAATAATATGTGGTTGACTACACATATCATCTAAAGAGAGAGATCAAACACAAATCATAATTATATCATAGACAAGCAATTCATATGGACACAAGAATAGATCATCTTTATTACAAGTTCATAATGGTGCTAGGGTTTCTCCATCTCCCCAAGAACAAAGGAACTACTCACTCATGGAAGCAATCAACAACATCATCATAATCAAATGAATGGACAAAAGTACGGCGGTAGATCTAATGCAAACCACAATTGGACCTGGAATTACAAAGAGATCTAATAGATGAAAGATGGGAGTAATGGTGGTAATGGAGATGCATCGATTGATGATGAAGGGGATGATGTGTTGTCCTCCAATGATCCGTGAAGTCGCTAGGATTTTGCCCCAGCCAAGTTTCTCGGATGTGATTTTTCGTGGTTTCTAGTGGCTGTGAATGTCGGATCTCCCTCTCGTCTTCGCCAGGAGAAAGTATTTGACGAGGCGAACACGATGGTGCCTGGTACGAGAAGACGGTATGGGCAGCCTCCGCCTGTACCAGTGGTCGTTATCGGTACTGGTGCCTCCTCCTTGTTTGGTATTCTTCTAGGTGCGAAGGTAAATTCATAAAATGACTTCTATCATTTAGAAATATCATATAGTTACACAGTACGACAGCTCTAATTGATATGTTCATATATGACTCCGTGATTTGGGATCCTGTTGAAACAAGGACAAAATAGCGTGCGTAGACGCAGTGAAATACAAAGATCCCTACTCTATTTATGCAAAAACAAAAGGTAAATATGCTTCAAGTTTGGACTCATCATGAACCCTAGCAGATGACGCCACACCTGGCTAGCGAGGAGTTTAGCGTGTGTTGGGATCGTGCCGATTGGGGAAACCAACTAGTCATTACGTACTATTGACGCAATGGTCAATGGGCCTCTAGCCCGTATGCCACACGAAACCTAGACACCTCTAGTCCCGTGGCACAGCGTCACCGGTTTCAAAAAACCTTAGATTGTGGATCAGTGATCAGCATCGATGCCGCATCAGGAGGAACTACCGGTGGTCACCGGTGACGACGAACCACAGTCCAACCATGAAACATTTCGGCACCTAAAATCAAAAACAAAGAAGGCTGAAGAACCGGTGTTTGAAATAGCCTTGAACGTTGATGATTTTCACCGCTCCCAGACTTGGAATTATTCCTAGATTCATGTACCTTCTTTTCTAAAGAGCAGAGTTCCACCACCGCAAAATTTAGTCGCTGACAATGTTACAATCGTCGAGCATCCCTCCTTGCCAAACCAGAAGTCGATTGTACAAGATCAGTGACACTTGCCAGCGAGGGCGAGTGGCACAAGTATCACAAAGATCTTTAAGACTCGCCATCATTTGAGATGTAGAAGTCCTCTAGATCCTCCACAGACTCAGCTCCGTCCTCATCATCGGACGACTAGAGCAACCAGAAACAGCCACCCGAAGGCCCTCCTGTAGTGCCGATGGGAACATCCTCTGCCCAGTCGCAGGAGCCCTCAACGGTCATCTCCATCTCGGGTTGTCTCCGGTCGCTGCTAACATATGTGCCGAGTAGATTGTCAAAGTGAAGGAATGTTGCTTTTGCCATGTCTCGATGATCAGTGAGGACACGGTCCTCGACCGAAGGGAGAGAAACTGAAGTTTTACTTTGTCACCTACTTAAATACCATGGTACTCAAATACATTGGTATTAGAAAACACGAGATTCCAAACATAGTATGAAATGCTTGGTCTCCCATTTAGTCTTTTTATTATATTTTCCAACAACTAATACATTGATCCACCCAAAGCCACCTTCTAGACGACCATATTCACTACACCTACAAACTTGATGATAGGGGTGGCCATGTACAAAACCATGTGCCATGACCTCACTTAGGCACATTGTGTAAAACGAAGGACACACGAAGCCACCTGACGGAGATCCGGGATTACAAGCCAGTCCAGCAAACCCACAACACGTATTGTATGCGCACGCTGCAAAAAAACATCGCCGCCCTCTTTCACTAACCCATGTTTCACGAGAGATCAAAGCATTGTCAACGCCATGACAGTCATTGACATCATTGCCTTCCACGTGTCCATCATCATATGTGCAACATCAAGACTCTATTATACCATGTCGCTAAGACCTGCCATCGTCGATGCGATATATGCCATGCCATTCCACCTATTGATCCCTCCAGACAACATATACTCCAAAACAATAGGCCTCGGGAGGGAGAACGACGTCGATAGCATCACCATCATCCGATCCAGAGACCCAGATCTAGGGTTTCCCTCAGAGCATCCGGAGAGCGAGAGAAGTTCGTTGCAGTGATGATTCCTTCATCAAGGTAATGACGTGTATACTTTGCTCATAGCCAACTATGACCAAAATCGGAGCTCAATTTTCGGCAGCAGCACCTCCCCAACACGCAGTCCACCATCCGCCTCGTTGCGCATAATGTGCACACAAGTCATTGCCCATTATTACAAGGTTTTGCAGGTATAACAATGATAAAACACACAAGGCATATAGATACTCTCTTCAATTCATATTAATGTTCTTAACTTTGTCTAGATTCTATGTATCTAGTTAAGCATTTAGACTAGATGCATTCGTATCTAGACAAAGTTGAGAACACTAATATGGACCTGAGGTAGTATTAAAAAAGCATCGGATGCCCAGGATGCCTCCTACCCTAGTCACCAACCCAAGGAGCTAAACAATAAAATGTTTGATTCGCGTGATCCCATCTAAGCTGAATTTGATAGATTAACTACGGTAGGACAATGGGTAGTTATGAGATCTCATCTCAGATTTCTATTTTATTAGAGTAATGATCCCATATGAGATGGTGATGACATATTACACAATGTATTCTTTGTGAGGTAAGACCAGCTATGTGATGAATGTGCGGGTTGCGCATGTTCCCCTCAATATACTACCCCTCGTATCTTTGGCCTCTGGCATTTCTCTAGCTCCCTCAATGTGGTGAGACGTCCGCGGTGCATGGGGGCTGAGGAACCTTCTCCCCTTCGTCGCTACCGCTGGGGGCTCTCGCCCAGGGCGCAAGCCTGAGCTTCATGGTGTAATCATGCGGTGCCACCCAATTCTTATCCCGCACTCATCACACTTGGGCACCAACGCGATGATGGCATCTATGTTCTCCCTATCTTGGTACATCGGTTGAAGGGTTCCGCAGCAGAAAACAAAAAATTTCCTACATTGGAACCACCTAATACTGCCAAGATCTATCTATGTAGTAATGCGGTAACGACGGAGCGTATAGAATACATACCCTTGTAGACCGTACGCGGTTAACATTCTGAGGGGAACATGGTTGAAGTAGTCGAACCCGTAGCCGACCTCAAGGTCGTGAAGCTCCTCGCAAGTCATCCCTTGCTCCTTCTTCATCGTGTAGCAGCTCCGTCTCACGACATCCAAGGTGCCTCAAGTCCAGCCCCTCGTGGTTTCGTACACATACGATGTACGATGACGACCTCCGGCTCCTTGATCCCTGCCGGGAGTGCGGAAGTAGATCTCCAACTTAGAATCCCTGCATCGCAACGGTGTGATGCAGGTGCGGTGTCTCTTGCTCGGATAGTCCTTACTTGGGACCGTGCCAACGCATAGAGACGAGAGAGAGAGAGAAGGATAAAGTCAACCAAAGGACTTCTCCAAATATTGGTGTGTCTATTCCCACCTATGGGCACCCCTTTATATAGGGGGAGGGGGTGTGCCCTTCCCTTTGGGTTTCCCATGTGGGACTAATCAAGGGAGTGGGGGAGGCACATGGGCCTCATGGGTCAGCCGGCCAGGGGTGGGCCCCACCCTGTGCATAACCCTAGGCTGGCCCGGTGGGCCCCCTTGAGGTGCCTGGGCCTTGGCCCTTCCCTCCTTCGATTTTCCCTCATGAGCCCTTTTTCCCTAGGAAGTTTGGCCCATTAGTGGAATACCCCTTCAAATTAGATTTTAATATTATATTTAATATTAATTACATTAATTAACATAAAAATACATATTACAAAATTCGACTTGACCCGAAAGACCTTTCGGTTCCCTTTCGATTTCCTCCAAACGACTTCGGAACTTTCCCGGAACAATTCTGGTTCTCTCATGGAACTTTTATGGTTTCCTTTTCTCTTTCATATGGTGATTCCAACTTACATATGATCTCTAGCTCATCATACCCTTAAGTGTATTTCCCCATGGATCGGGAATGGCACAAACATGATCTCCATCAATGATCAATAGCGGGACCGGGATGCCCATAATGGCCCCTGTGCATTGCACGATGACAATGTCGTTTGAATCGTAAACAGTCGTTTCCCATTCCCTTTGCCACTTCATACCTAGTTCACCCGAGATTTGATCTACGGTATCTCCATACCTTTGTTCGATATCATTACCGATGAACTTTTTTTTCTTGTTTCCGTGTCGTTGCATTCTGTGACCCAGTCACACGCTTGCAAGCTTTGTTAATGTAACGTCACCGAGATGGCCAGTAATGTATCTGTCCATTACATGGATGGGCAAATCCTAGTCTTGATATGTACTCCTCTACACGCCCCTTTGGGAAACCTGAGTGGCACCTTTTCGATCACCCAGTCACGGAGTGATACTTGATAACCATCTAAGCTCCCTCCAGAACGGTGATTTGCATTACCTCACAGTCTAAGGATCAGGTTGCGAGGTTTCCTTAGTTTATCATTAATGGTGAACTTTGTAACTAGATCTCATTAAGATACAACTGGTTGGGTTGTTTCTCTATCACATCATTCAACTAATGACGTGACCTCATTGTCAATTGGCATAAATGCCCATGATCTCGAAACCCTAGATCATCCTCATGACTAATGAACTAGTTCGCTAGAGGTAACTAGAGACTTGGTTTGTTTACATACCACACGTGTATTAACGTTTCATATTAATACAGTTATAGCACAGTATGAAACTATTACGAGCTAATTGAGATATGACAATAAAAACCTATTTATTATTTGCCTCTAGGGTATATCTCCTTCAGTCTCCCACTTGCACTAGAGTACAAATAATCTAGCTTGCATTTTACTCATCATAAACCATATCACATATGCGTTTATTGATCATGCATGCTTATGGAAAACGTCATGTCCATGTTCTGTTTTACCAGATCATTATGTCTTTGCAAATCGTTAATGTCTTCCTAACTTTGACATTCATACCATTATTTCATAATGGGTTGAAGTATTCGTTTGGCGACAAAGTGAGACTTTGTTTCTAGTGTTTATAATAACGGTCATTTTCACTATTGTCATCTAAACTTTGAAACACACTTTGCAATCCTTTGTGTATATACAGCAGTTATGGCAGCAGAACGAGGCCGGTTTCTAGGAGCCTACAGTGACTTTAGATCAACCTCGACGGCTTTCTCATAGGCACTATGCCCTGGGACACATCATTCTACGTTAAAAGAGAACTAGCCCCACCATAACAATATACATCACATCAAATGGAGCCTTTATACTTCTATATCTATGTAGATCCCAGTGCATGAAATGCAAATGTGTGATACGTTGCTAACGTATCCATAATTTTTGATGTTCCATGCTTGGTTTTATCTACTTTCTTATGTTTTGTCCACACTTTGGAGTACTTTTCATATGATTTCTTGGACTAACCTATTAACAAGAGCCACAGTGCCAGCTGCCTGTTTTCTGCTGTTTTTGGTTCCAGGAAAGTTAGAAAATGAATATTCTCGGAATTGGACGGGACAAAAGCCAAAGTCAGTTTTTCACCGAGGGACACCAGGAGCCAGAATACGAGACGGAGAGGGGCTGGGGACCGGCCACACCACCTGGCCACGTGGTCAGGCTTGGCGCACGCCAGGGGGTGGTCTGGCCGCCCCAGGAACCCCCTCGGCCTCTCCTTTCTCCTATATATTACCTCCGATACATAAACCCTAAGTACCCGATCAAAATTCCACGAAAGTGTCTGTAGCCGCTGTCATCTCCATCCCTAGATCGGGAGGGATCTGAAGTTCTTCCTGGCACCCTGCCGGAGAGGGGAATTCACCCTAGAGGCCTTCTTCATCACCATGCAAGCCTCCGGTGTGATGCGTTAATAGTTCATCCTTGGACTACGGGTCCATGTAGTAGCAAGATGGTTGGTTCTCCTCCTTTGTGCTATCATGTTTATATCTTGTGAGCTCCGTTCATGATCAAGATCATCTATTTGTAATTCCTACATGTTGTGTTTGCAGGGATCCGATGGATATTGAGATGCTATTTCGAATTGATTATTGATTCTATCATGTCTTTGTTATTTGTGATCTTGCATGCTTTCCGTTGTTAGTAGCTATCTTGGCCAAGTAGATGCTAGCAACTCCAAGAGTTAGTATTTATGCTCGATAGTGGGTTCATGCCTCTAGTAATCTGGGGAAGTGACAGAAATCTCTAAGGTACTAGATGTGTTGTTTCTACTAGGGAGAAAACAACAATCCTTTGTTCATAGAATCATCGTATTGTTTACTTTACACGCAATGCGTAATGCAATTATCCGTTGCTTGCAACTTAATACTAGAGGGGGTTCGGATGATAACCTGAAGATGGATTATTAGTCATAGATGTAGTTGTATTACGGTCTATGTATAATGTTGTAATGCCCAATCAAGTCTCAAAGGAGTCAAGATGAGTAGTATTTGCTTGTATGCTTTCTCAATGTTTTTCAATTGCCCCGTTGTAATTTGTTCACCCAACATGTCATCTATCTTAAGGAGAGCCACCACTAGTGAACTATGGACCCCGGTCCTTTCTTTTACCATCAATCTACAATCAATTGTTTACTGCTTTGTGTTTACTTTCTGCAAACTATTACTTTCTTCCACTCGATACGTTTAATCCTTTGTTTTCAGCAAAACCGGTGAGATTGACAACCTCATCGTAAGTTGGGGACAGAGTTATGTGGTTGTGTTGTGCAGGTCTCCACGTTGCTGTTGGCGCCGGCAGTGCACCCTGCCAAAGTCCAGCTAGCAACACCTTTGAGGTGTTTCCTTGCTCCTACTGGATTGATAACCTTGGTTTCATAACTGAGAGAAACTTACTGTTGTGCTCATCATACCTTCCTCTTGGGGTTCCCCAACGAGCTCGTTAGTACACCAGTCAGCACTATGCCACTTACTTTTCTTCTTGCCATTTAAGTACAAACTTATTTTTGGTTTAGCGATTAACTTAAGAATCACTTCAAGACATGTTCTTACAGTTAAGAGCTTGTCCTTCCAACCAGAACTTTGGGTCATATTACGTCGAGTATACAATATGGTTGTATGGAAGAACCTATGAATGAGGCATAGGAGATGCAAAACATCTCTTTCTCTTCCTTTTTTAACCATCGTTGTAATACTAAGACAATGCTTCATATAGTAATAACTTCTTTCTTACATTGTTCCATTCTGAACTTCTTCAGAATCTTTCTTAGGACATTCTGAACATCTTCAAAATCAATTCCAATAAGCATTCGACATTCAATGTTTCTTAAACTCACCAATCTATCTCGATAGATCTCATTTTTTAATAACTTCAACTTCATCCATATTTACTAACTTAAATGTAATCAATACCAATCACATCATTCATATATGTTGTCCACATATCTTAGAATGATTTCACTCTCCCACTCAAACATGGCATCCATTATTGAGATCCAAGGATTTCACTTAGCTCCCACTCAAAATATGTCTGAGACATATTATGATTTAGCCAAGCTACTTATCTCCCACTCAAAATATGTCTCTTACATATTAAGATTTGTCCAAGCTAATTATCTCCCACTCAAATGCAGGTCCTCTCAATAATCTTGGACATTCCAAAATTCTTTGATCATCATCAAATTGACAATTCCAGTTACGAGACTTCAATATCCATATATTGCTAGTGTAAATACAATAGACTCAAGCATTGCTACATTTGTAGTCAACTCCTTGAATTTGTCCATACTTTGTGACAAATCGAGCTTTTACGTCTCCATTAAGTTTCATTTCCATCTTATGACTTTGAAGTCATTTAGAAATATCAAGTAAACTTCTTTACTCAATAAGATCAAGTAACATATTACTTCGCAATCTTAAATGTAACTTAACATATGATTTTATGACTCCTTGTCATTTCTTGCACTTAGGTCCATCACGGTTCTTTGTAATTCATAGGTATGTCTTGTTCATAAAGATGACAAGTGAATCAATAATATATTTCCACAAACTTGCAGATTATATATTATTGAATCCTACTTTCTTTAGTAAAAGTACTCACTAAAACTTTATGATCATTATCATTAGTTTCTCCTCTATTTGTAGAGTTTGGTTTCACGAAACAAATGCTGTTGCGCCACTCAACTATTCGAAGGTAAGGTCAAATACCTTATTTTGAACTTTCACTTTCTTCCACCTGTATCTTAATCAAGACACATCAACTTTGGACAACAGCAGTTTTACCCCTTGTGGAACATGTATTCATAGTTGCCTAAGAATACGCTACAAAGACTTGTTCATTCGCCACGATTTCGAATTATCGAAACCTCTAGAAACTCGAACATGCCATAACTCTTATGGTGTTGTTTCCATGAATCTTTAGATGTTCCTTTGTATTTCAACCGAGTGTTGCTCATTTCGATCTCAACTCTAAACGATAACTATAACCCCGATAAGAGATAATATTATACCATATGTATCTAATACATAATGATTATGATATTTAGACATTTCAATACACTTTGAAATTGCCCTATTATCACAATTTGTGAAACCTCTTTCACATGTCCTTTTATGCCAAAATTAACTTAAATACTTTAGTCATGTCGATCAAATCAAAGAGACTTTTGTAGTTTTGTTAATTCAATATCCTCCTTCACTTTGAAATCTTTTGAACAATTCAAAACAGTTTCAAACTTATGTTTCATTAAGTAAATATTCATATTCACTTAAATCCACAATGAAGTATGAAATAATGATTTCCACTATTTGTTGAAAATACGATACATCACTATGTATAAGATTCAACATTAAGTATAAATAATGATTTCCACTATCTTGTTGAAAATACAATACATCATTATGTATAAAGTTCAACATTTCTTCGCATATCACCGTTTTACCAGAATGGGGAGTTTTAGTCATTCTGCCCAATGAGGCATGGTTTTGCAAAGTCTCTAGATTAAGAATCAAGGACCCAGATCTTCATGAAGAACATGCAATAACCAAAATGACTTAAACTATAGTGTCATGTCAGTACTAAACCTTGGATATCTTTTAGCATTCTAATCTTTTATAAATGTTTAAACTATTATTATTAACATAGTGTTGAGAGTAACTCATTTATAATCATAATGTGACCATAACGGTATTATTCATAAGAATAGTACAACTATCTTGTAACTCATTCATATGAACAATCGTCTCACCAAAAGCAAGACACACAAACAAGGATTACAAATTATATTCAAGTCCACTAACCCAAATGATAATCTTTGAGGAAAGGGGTGATGTCAGCCATAAACTAGTTTGCTTGTCATCATCATGCCACATTGCCTCAATTCTAGCAATTCTCAAGCAGACCATCTTGTTTTCACAAAACGGGACAAGTATCCAATACTTATATAAACTGCAACGAGTTTTGCAAGAACTACTTTTATAACTTTGTATATCTAACATATACCCTTTTTCATTCATGACCTCCATTCCAATCAAGACCTTCTGAGAGTTCATAACTCTAATGCAAGATTGCTAAATGTTTCTCCAAACATTCCCTTTTTCATCTATCATGGATGAAAGCTCATCCAACGGCTCATACTTTATGTGCCTGATCTTGCAAAATACAAGATTGTAATCCAACTCTCCATCGAATGGACAATGGTTTATTGGATGATTACGGAGAATACACAAACATTGCGGAGTCATCAGATTATCTCCTAATGGTCATTGTATCAAGAAGAGAAGATCACCTTTTACAAGGATATCCCTCAGGCGTGGGTATTAATCCATGAAGTTGGACCCTTTTGCTAAGTTCCATATCAAGCAATATATTTCCCATGGTCGCAAAGGACCTCAATGGGATAGGCCAAGATCTACTAAGATATTTGCAAATAGACATCTAGACTAAGTTCATAATATGAGTTCAATCCTAATTGAGCTCCCAATAAAATTTTCATCCCCTAGACGATTTTAGTGATCACATGATCCCAATCCTCTACACCTCCCCCGATCGTCACGGCAATCAGTGCAGCATCAAAGGTAGACATTCCCTAATGTCAATCACATCATCCATGTGACTCATGCTTGATCTTTCGATATCTTGTGTTTTGAGGCCATGTCTACACATGCTAGGCTCGCCAAATCTAACTTGTGTGTATTCGTTGTGCAACATGGCTTACACCCACTATATGAGAATGTAGATATGTCTAGCCCCCGATCGTCACGGACGGCTTCATAATGGCACACATAAGGGGAACACTATCATTGGAATTATATAGGGATTATCTTATTTGCTACTGTTGAGTATCTAATACTAGCATATAATAAGATATAAAGCAGGTATCAACATCACATGTGTATTGTGATATCATATGGTCCTTCTTACACCTTGATCTCCATCGAGCGCTCTGGCATGATCTCCATCTTCCCTTGGTTTGACGCCAAGCCCATGACGCCACCACCCGGTTGTCCATCGGAGCGATGACTATTACTAGACTACTTAGTAACAGAAAAGTAAACTACTTTACCTTTGTAATGACCAATGCCATATCATAACACAAGCCCTCCTTCAATATAAAGTAAGACGCCTCTACTTTATCTTTTGCAAGTTTTACGTGGTTGTTAGGGCTTTCGCAATAGAACCGTTTCTAATCTACAAAATTTCCAACTACAACATGGATCCAACAGTTGTCTCTACTACACCCCTTTCGGGGCCCTCCGTTGTAAATTCTATATCAACTATTGAATGAGAGACAGACATCCGCTAGCTACTTATACAGAACAAGCCGTATGTCGAGCATGGAACCAGTCTCGCGTACGAATACGCGTAAGGTTGGTCCGGGCCGCTTCTGTTGGGAATATGCCCTAGAGGCAATCATGTATGATGTTATTTCCAATGTATTCATAAAGTTATTGTTCATGTATAAACTACTGATATATATCATTGAATATGTGATTCGATTGTGGAACTATATATTCATGTTGTTTATACTGATTGTCCTTAGTCGTTGAGGTTGTGCTGGACACACAACTTAGACTAATGTGAAAATCGGCTGATGACTCGGTTCCACTTGTCATGGGCATAGAGATGCTATTCCGACTTACACGGATTCGGCTAAAGAGTTTAGCGAGTCGGACTGACCCATATTGAGATACATCGAATAAGTCGTCATTTGTATATCTCAATCAATGTAATCCTTAGACCTGAGGTTGTTGCACAATCTGAGTTGAGGATCACCAACTTAGGTTCTGTCAAATGTTGTTCCATCACTAGGCAGTTATAAAGGCGGAGTTCAGGTCGACTAAGAATCAAGCTGCGTGATGTGAATAACCAAGATGGGATTTTGCCCCTCCGTTTGGAGAGATATTCTCTGGGCCCTCTCGGAAGATATGATTCGGAAAGCATGGCCATGCGTGACTCGGTTAAGTGTTAACCGAGGCAACCGACTAAGAGTTAGTCGGATGAATCACTTATCTCGGATCGAGAAAGAGAGTCGAACTATTTAAGGGATGACGATTATTCGCCTATAGTTCGACAAGGTATATCGTGAGGCAAAAGGGACTCAGACGAAAGTCGCATTGGAAGGTATGTCGTCATGACTCTTTGGTACTTGGGAGTTGGCACGTTCTGCTAGGAGCCGCTACCAACTGATCGGTCACGAGTGAGACTCAGATCGTGTTCGGGTCACCATGAGCCTGTCGGGTCACACACTTAAGAGCGGGAGCATATTTGGGTTGGACCCAAAAAGGAAACGGGCAGAGTTAGTGAGTTGGACTCACAGTGACTAATATAGGCCTTTTAGTGAATGGGCCACAAGTGAGTGGAGCCCACTTTCACTCCCTATATAAGTTGGGGAGCAGGTGCTTAGAGCACATGGTTAGGTCACTCCATGTGTTGGAAACCCTAGCTCCAGTCCAGTCTTGTCCTGTCGCCGCCGTACCGGACCTAGCAGTCCATCGCCGACGCTCCTCCTCGTATGTGTGGATACTGGCGGAGGTGCTGTATGTTGAGCACTTCGATGATCGTGGATCGGAACGGATCATGAGGACTGCACTGCATCAAGCGACATGCTTCATCGATTCCGCCACCGCGCGTCTAGTGGTAATTCTCGTGGCTTACTACCTCAGCTAGATCTTGGGATCACCGTGTAGGAAAAAGTTTTGTTTTTCTCTGCGTGGCCCAACAGTGGTATCAAAGCGTTAGCTTCTGGTTTTAGGCTCGAGATCGTGCATATGAGATATGCGGTTGGCGTTAGATTGGATCTAATTGCAGTTTTGGTGGTCGATCTATGAGATAGATCGGTTTTGTACAAAGTTGATTGGATCAACTGTACTCGGGGGAATGGATGATCTGGAGCGATTGGTTCATATCTAGCACTCGCCTCTCTACACGATTTCCGAGGCATGCCTCTCTGAGCCCATCCCACCGGCACTCGCTGGCGCCACTCCGGTGCCGTCGCACACATATCCATGGGCTCTCATACACTGGATTCATCTGGTGGTGGCTGGAAAATCACCTATTCTGGAAGCTCCACCGATGGTAAGTTCCTTGTTGGATCACTTATTCTCTCGCATAATCGCTGGCTGGTCATTCTCAATGCAAATGGTTCACCACTGGAAGGAAGAAGTTTGGAAAATGGGGAGGCTCTCATGATTGGTTCTGTGGTGAGGTTCCCCTCTCATCTTGCTAGGATCAATGATATTTTGCCACCATCCTCTGATTTTCATGGGACTTCTCATGTTCATGCATGCAAGGGTGATGATTTGAAACTTATGTGGCACGTTACTAGCTCTACCTTGTCTTCTGATGTGTTGGACAATGCTCCTGGATTTCTGGTCCTGTATAATATTGCTAAGCGGATTGTGTTACTAAATTGTGACAAGGTGGTTATTGATGCTAGATTCCTTCTTCAAGATGAGAAAGTTTCATCTGGTGTTATCTTGGATCTTGTTGTCAAAAGGGTGATGGTGGGTGAACAAATCTTTGATGGGCCCAATTCATCAACCAAACACAAATACATTTCTGTGGATTTTTCTAAAGGGAGGATGTTTGAGGATAATATGTTCAAAAAATTTGGTCACCACATAAATTTCTCAGGAGGATTTCGCAGAAGACCATTCTTCCTTGTTGGTTCATTTGGCCGTGCAAATTTTAAGATTGATATTCATACAATTGGCATTGTTCTTCAAAGTTGCTTTGGGGGTCATGCATCAAAATATCAAGTCAAAATCCTCCAGGGAAGAACCTTTAGATTCTCGATGGCATCAAGAGCTGTGGGTTTTGAAATATATAATAATGGTTCTTTTACTGATGATTCATTCATACTAAAGATAAAACTTTGGGGCGATGGAGGCCCAAATTGGAAATTCGAAGAGAAGGAATATTACAAAGAATTGGACAAGGATTGGACAACTGTTTCATACAAAAAGAAAAAATCCTCTGTTTTTGATCGTATTGGTTCTTCGACGTCACAGGTACCATGCAATAACGGTCAAAATAATGATGACATTACTCATGTCGTAACGGGTGCATCATTTGCGGATATTGTGATTAATGGCAAAGGTATTATAGCGGAGAAAACTGCAGTCAACAAATCTCCTACAATTAATTTGCCTGGTCTTTTACCATTTTTGAAATTTCCCACTTTCCCTTCTTGTCCCTGGCCCGACAAATCTTACCTGAATTGGTTCAAGGCCCATGTTACGCCGCAAGTTTCGCGGCCCAGGGTGTATGACTGTCTTAAGGATTTTATTCTTGCACAAAAAATTAATTCGGCTGAAACCCCTGTCTCCTCAACTCCTCGCTGGAGAAACCCCAATCGCCTTGCTCATTGTCACGGTGACAACCACCAACGAATGGCCAATATTCCACTTGACCTCAGCCCATTTCTTCCCATGGTTTCGAGATTATGCAGGTGGCTGGCAGGAATCAAGTCAAAAGGGTGGTGGTTCCTCGCCGACCAAGAACTCATGAACAGTATGCTATTGCGCACATCCATCCCCTTCCCCCTAGTCCTGTCCCTTTTGGTAATATCAGGGATGTGTTGCAAGATTTCTTTATCAATGATGCACATGTCGAATTTCGTGATATTCAAGATTGCCCATTTGGTTCTGCATATGTTCAATTTGCAAATGTCAGTGACCGTGACCGTGACCGTTTAATTGTTGCGGGTCATATTCCCTTCCAAGATGTTGCTATTTCTTTTGATAGGCATAATGAAGGAATTAACTGGCGTAGGACTCAGTTTAACAATGAACGTTGGGTTATGCTCCTGGGTCCTCCACTTGATCACTGGAACCATGATGACCTGAATGCTGTATTCTCTGACATTGGTAAAGTTCTGCTCTGGGAGAGGGACCCTGAGCACAAGGGCAGGATCATTGCAAAGCTCAGAGTCACTGATCTCCTAGATGTTCCTAAAAGTGTTAGATTCACCATTGGAGACCTGGTGGAAACTGAATCATGGACCTTTTTTGTGGAAATATTGAATAGCAATCTCCTAGGGGGGCACCTGATGAGGACCCACTACCTGATGATGGTGCTGACCCACACCCTCTACCAGTGGTGGGACCCATATTTGGGCCCCCTTCTCCACCACCTCCACCACAACCTGAAGGGGACATTGGAGGATGGGACTAATGGATTGACCTCGCCTCGAATAATGCTGGTGGGCAACTGGAATGCTGTCCAAGGACCTGTATTTGCTGAAGGTGTTGACATGCCCATTGACAACCAGGATTTTCCACCTCAGGAGGCTGACAGTGCTATTACTGGATCTATACCTGGTGTAGATGTTTCATCTGACAGTGACAAGGCATCTGTCCATGGTGCGGAGGATAATGAGGTGGAGCAAAATATTGCTGATGCAGATCAGGAGATGGGCATGGGAGAAGGACTGCTTAACATTCTGCAGAATTACCAAGATGAGGAGGAGGACACCAACCATGCTGATGAGGATAACATGCAAGATGACTGGATGATGGAGGAAACTAATCTCCTCTCTCCAAATGAGGCACACCTCCAAGTTGGAATGGCCATTATTCCTTTTGTCAACTCATCTGAGATACTCTCTGCTAGGAATTCTTTCTCAAAGCAAGGTCTGGAGCTATGGGACAGATTCTTTGCTCCTCACATGAACCCATCAACTGACAAAAAGGCAAACTGCAATGTGACATTCCTGTAAGTTGGTTTAATTTTATCACTCTAATGCTCATCACACCTGAGAAATTCAGTTGGATTAGACATTTTCTCACATCACCCCTATGGGAGATAATTAAAGAGCCAATTACTGAAGAATCTACTTTCACCTTCATTATACCTGATGAATGTATTGGACAGATTCCACCCCATTGCCTGAATGATTGCCCATCAAACATGATGGTACCAAATGCTCCTACTAAGAGGAGGAGGGGCAAAGAACCACTGGTGGAATCTGAGGTGAGAAGGAGCCCTGGAATTGTGGAACTTAATGGGGGTTTTAAAAGCCATTTAAATTGCACTGATCATAATTGCCTCTCTTGCAATGCTGCTCCACCCTGTCTCAGTAATAAGGTTGTTAAGAATCTTGTTGAATCATTTTGCAAGGTTAAAGAGGGGGAACTGGAGAAAATATTGCTGAAGAAGGGCAGGATCAATGAATTGATCATCAAGCCACCAGGAAAGACTAGACCTAAGAAGAATGGTCCTGAACCATACCTTTCAAACAAGAAGAAGGGACGTGCTGCTGAATCTTGTGGACAGCAGTCTAAGAAGAAAGCTCCTAAATAATGTGGTTAATGTTTACAAAAACCTTGCCTTTTGTGATTGG
Source organism: Avena insularis (assembly GCA_023614405.1). NCBI lineage: Eukaryota > Viridiplantae > Streptophyta > Magnoliopsida > Poales > Poaceae > Avena > Avena insularis. The sequence continues at coordinate 473,794,957 of CM042694.1, forward strand.
ACCAATTACCTTTCATATCTGTTATGAGTTGTTGCAGACCTATTTGATGTTGGACATGTTTATGAATTCAGTAACCTATGATATGACCAGTCTTCTTTGCGTGACTACAAAATTTGAGTCACCCCATGGATCACCCAATTGGTTTATAAATGAGTAACAACAGAAACTAGAAGATTCTGAACTGGAACCTCAGGGGAATTAACTCTGAGAAAAAAATGGTTAGCACTAAAAAGCAAGATCATGGAATCTGAATGTGACATTATCTGTCTTCAAGAAACCAAGGGAGAAAACTTTGATATCAATTATTTAAAAAAATTCTGTCCAAATAAGTTTGACAGTTTTGATTTCTTACCATCAATTGGTGCTTCTAGAGGAATTATTACCATCTGGAATAGTACTTTATTCAATGATACCAGGGCTTTCCAAAATGATTTCTCAACTTCTGTTACCTTCACCTCTCAATTATCAAATGATACCTGGACTCTCACTAATATCTATGGTCCTTGTCAAAATGATAGAAAGATGGATTTCTTAGACTGGTTTTCAAACATCACTATGCCGGATAGTATGGATTGGCTAGTGTTAGGAGATTTTAACCTTATCAGAAGTCTCACTGATAGAAATAAAAGTGAGGGAGATATTAATGAAACTATGCTCTTCAATGATGCTATCTGCAATCTGGGCCTTATTGAGTTGCCACTAAAGGGTAGAAAATTCACCTGGAGTAACATGCAGAAAGATCCTCTCCTAGAAAGACTGGACTGGTTTTTTACATCTAGTTCTTGGACAACCAAGTTCCCACACACTATGGTTACCCCACTATCCAAACCTACTTCTGATCATCTCACCTGTGTCATATCCATTGGAACTAACATCCCCAAGGCTCAAATCTTTAGATTTGAAAACTACTGGCTTCATCATTCTGATTTTAAGATGATTGTACAAAATGCATGGAATATTCCTGTGAATTATCAGGACATGGCAAAAATAATTTGTGCCAAATTAAAAAATGTGAGGAGAGGTATCAAGATTTGGGCAAAATAGTTACCTTGCTTAAAGGATCAAATTGCTAAGGTGAATGACACAATTGATCTCCTGGACCTACTTGAAGAATCTAGAACATTAACCATCAATGAGTGGCACCTCAGAGATATCCTGAAGTCCCATATTATCTCTCTTCTTCAGAACCAAAACACCTATTGGAAACAAAGAGGGAAAATCAAATGGGTAAAACTTGGAGATGAAAACACTTAGTTTTTCCATTCCAAAGCTACCATCAGTTATAGACATAACTATATATCAATGATCAAGAATGAATCTGGACAGGAATTTACAAATCACTATGACAAGGCTGATATCTTATGGAATGACTTCAGGGCAAGAATGGGCACATCAGTCAAAACTGAGATGCACTACAATCTTGCAGACTTCTATGGAGATGGAATGACTGATGAGATGAAGGATTCACTTGAAAAACCTTTCCTTGACAAGGAAATTGAGGAGGTTATCACTGAACTACCAAATGACAAGTCACCTGGACCTGATGGATTTAATAATGAATTTATCAAAAGTTGTTGGTCTACCATTGGATATGATATCAAATTACTGATTCATGATTTCTTCAATGAGAAAGTGTCCCTTGAAAGCATTAACTCTTCTTACATTACACTCATACCCAAAGTCACTTGCCCATCTACATCAGCTAATTTCAGACCAATCTCTCTATTGAACTGTATATTCAAAATTATTACCAAACTTCTTGCAAATAGACTACAATCTATCATTCTAAAATTGGTACATAAAAACCAATATGGTTTTCTCAACAACAGATCTATTCAAGATTGCATTGGTTGGGCATTTGAATACTTATTCCAATGTCACAAGTCAAAGGAGGAAATTTTAATTCTCAAACTTGATTTTGAGAAGGCATTTGATACAGTTGATCACTCTGCCATCATTAATATCCTTAAAGCTAGAGGATTTGGGAGAAAATGGATTAGGTGGATTGAAATGATTTTTGAATCTGGAACTTTTGAAATTCTTCTCAATGGTGTACCTGGTAAAAAGTTCTACTGCAGAAGAGGTGTTAGACAAGGATACCCACTTTCACCATTACTATTTGTCCTTACTGCTGACCTCCTACAAGCTATTCTAAACAAGGCCATGCATAGAAATCTTCTAACTCCACCTATTGTGGGATCACCCAACAGTGACTTCCCAGTTATTCAATATGCTGATGACACTTTGGTGATTCTTAAAGCTGATGCATCTCAATTATTATGCTTGAAAGCACTGCTTCAAACATTTGTTGTTTCCACTGGTCTCAAGGTTAATTACCTGAAAGCTAGCATGATGCCAATAAACATTTGTAATGATAGACTTATGCATTTTGCTATGACAATCAACTGCCAAACTGGATGCCTCCCTTTTACCTACCTTGGGCTTCCATTAAGCATTACAAAGCCATCTATGGAACATTTTCTTCCCATTGTTCAGAGAGTGGAAAGAAGATTATGTGGAATTGCTGACTTCTTGAATTATGGAGGCAAACTACAACTGGTCAAATCTGTTCTCTCCTCACTTCCTCTATTTTATATGAGCTGTTTGGAGGTACCAATAGCCATCAAGGATCAAATTATTAAATATATGAGATATTGTCTATGGAGAAAGAAGACTGATGATGTACAGGCAAAAGGACAAGCTCTTGTCTCATGGGACAAAATCTGTCGTCCTAAAAACCAAGGGGGTTTAGGGGTACTGAACCTACAGATTCAAAATAATGCCCTCCTTCTGAAAAATTTGGACAAATTCTACAACCACCAAGACATACCTTGGGTTCATCTCATATGGGAGACTTATTACAAAAATGGAAAGTTACCTGGAAGAAGCATGGAGGGATCTTTCTGGTGGAAGTCACATATCAAATTAATTGATAACTATAAAGGCATGGCCAAATGCAATCTGAATTCAGGCAAATCTGCTTACTACAGGTGACCTTTGGCAAGAGGTGCTTGATGAATAAATTCCTCACCTTATGTCCTATGCTAAGTCTACAATCATCAATGTTCATGATTTCCTTCATGCTGAATTCCTTGAAGATAACTTCCACCTACCTCTCTCTCATCAGGCTTTCTCTGAGTTTTTAGTCCTGGAAGAAAAATGCCAGGAATTCAGACACGACACTCAGGACACCCATGATAATTGGAACTATATATGGGCAATAGATAAGTTTGAAGTTAAAAAGGCATACTCAGCCATGATTGGACACTCACCATCACCACCACACTTTTCCTGGGTTTGGGCAACCTCCTGTCAAAATAAACACAAGTTCTTTTTCTGGCTTTTGTTACTAGACAGATTGAATACAAGAAACCTACTGATGAGAAAGAATTTCAACCTTCCTGAATACAATTGTGTTACATCAAACTGCATCACAGAAGAATCGGCAAATCATCTTTTCTGGGATTGTCCATTTGCAAAAAAATGTTGGGACCATATTTCCAGAAACAGAACTACAAATCTAATAGGATTAGAAGCTATTTCAAACATCAACGAAAAGTTACATCTACCATTTGCAATGGAAATCATTATCATGACATCCTGGGGTATCTGGATTTGCAGAAATGAGAAGATTTTTAATGACAAAAGACCCACATTTGATAGATGGAAAGCAATTTTCTACCAGGAAATGTGATGGATACAATTCAGAATCAAAGGAAGATACAAGGAGAAATTCAAAGCCTGGCTTAGTCAGTAATTAGATCAGGGATAGAATAGATTGTTTCAATTTAGATATAACTGTTTATGATCTACCTTAGATCATTTTCTCATTGTAACATACACATATATAATAAAAAAATGCAGTGGGGATTTTCCCTACTATTTCACCTCAAAAAAAATGGATGATCTGGTTTCCGTGATCTAACTGCTAAGGTCATGGAACAACATACCCCTACCGGTCGGCTTCCGCCATCGGGGTAGACTATGACACGTAAACCCAGATGCGGTGATCTAAGATCAAAGAGTTTCGTCAAATCGGAGTCCGGATCGGATTTGGGTAAAATTGTTTTATCCGATGACGAAATCCATGTCCGGAATGTAGACGAGATCTGCGTTTTTCGGAAAAATCGTAGCGCCTTAGATGACGTTGCGAGTTTCACAACGCCAGTAGATATCGTGTCTATGCATAACTTGTTTTTGCAGGATGATGTTGTGAATGGTATGGCTTATGTGCATGTGATGTGTGTAATCCATACGTGATCTGCCTATCACGGGTTTTGTCAGCCGGCTGGAGCCTAGGTGTTGTCATCTTATTGTATAACGACCTACGTGTCGGATTCTCTATGTAATTTACATTACTAGCTAGTGTAGCTGTTTGGAGAACCCAGATGGCATGCAAGTCGGTGTACAAGTCGGCTACATGGAGTAAGACGGCATGTGACAAGAGTTGACACGAGTCGGACTACGGGTTTTGTGGAGATGGAGATCGCCATGAAGAGAGTCATACCATTTCACATTATAATTGCTTTATTTTGTGTTATTGTTATGTCTCTGCTTTACCTCTATTAGATAGTTGGTAGAAAGTAATCCCTCAAAGAAGGTCTAGTCGGTTTCCCTTTGTCTTTCATCACAAGTCAGACATTTTTGGTAGTGGGCTCATAAAATTGAGGTGCTATCAATTCTTTCCGACTAGGTGGGTTCGAGTCGGACTCTTACAGCGGAAGCACTTGGTAATCTAGACAGGTCTATCACAACGGTTGTGGGACACGGGGAAAATTCGGATGGGAGCCGGGGCATGTGATGCCACCCATCCAACAGGAGTCGTATGAGATACGATTGGCAAGGAGTTGTCTACCTAGATCACTTGACGGCTAGCGGTGATGCTAAAGCTCACTAGTCGACTTGCTTATTTAGGGTCCTGAATCACTAAGTAACCATCGGAGGGGTGTTGGTTCTAGTGGGAGCATAAATATTAAAGTGTTTAATATGCTTGCTCTTTTATGGATACATGTCTTAAGTGTTTTGCATATTTTTCTGTTGTAGATCAATGGCACCTAGCAGTCTTCCTCAGATTTCCAGTTTTGCTTTGAGAACCATCTTAGAGAAAGATAAGCTAAATGGAACTAACTTCACCAACTGGTATCGTAATCTGAGAATTGTTCTCAAGCAAGAAAAGAGGGACCATGTCCTAGACAACCCAGTTCCAGATGAGCCGAATGAGAATCATTTATCCACTACCAATGTCTACCGTCGGATTTGTGATGAATCCACGGAGATTAGCTGTCTTATGCTTGCTCACATGGAACCAGACTTGCAGCAGCAGTTCGAGAATGTTGAGGCCTACAATATGATCGAAAGCCTCAAAAGTATGTTCCAGGCTTAGGCAAAGACTGAGAGGTATCAAGTCTCTCAGGCTTTGTTGAGCTGCAAGCTTAAGGATGGTGATCCACTGAGTCCGCATGTGATCAAGATGGTTGGTTACGTGCAGTCTCTAGAAAGGTTGGGCTACCCCATTAGCGAAGAGTTTGCTACGGACATAATTCTGAACTCTCTTCCTAGTGCGTATGGTCAGTTCATATCGAACTACCACATGCATGGTATGGATAAGAAGCTCACTGAATTACATGGGATGCTCAAGCAGGCTGAGGCGGATCTCGAGAAAGGTGCCAGTCAAGTGTTGATGGTACAGAATAAGGCTAAGTTCAAGAAGAGTTCTTGGACTAAGAAGAAGAAGGCTAAGTCGGGAGGTAAGGCTGAGGACCCAGTCCAAAGCGCTTCCTCAGGGACTAAGCCATCTCCTGCAGCCGGATCCACTTGCTTCTACTGCAAGGTGGATGGCCACTGGAAGAGGAATTGCAGCAAGTATCTGGCTAACAAAGCCAAGAGCGGAGGTGTGACTTCCGGCTCAGGTACGCTTGTTTGCAATGTTATAGACATTTATCTTGCTGACGCACCTGGTAGTTCTTGGGTATATGATACCGGATCAGTTATTCATATCTGCAACTCGTTGCAGGGACTGGTAAGAACTAGGAGCGTGGCGAGAGGCGAGGTTGACATTCGAGTCGGCAACAAAGCGAGAGTCGCTGTGTTGGAAGTCAGCACAATGCAACTTCATTTACCTTCCGGATTCTTAATGGAGCTGAATAATTGTTATTATGTTCTAGTGCTTAGTCGAAACATTATTTATGCCTCATGTTTGATGAGACAAGGCTATGAGTCGAATATTAAGAATAATGGTTGTTCTTTATATTTGAATGATATGTTTCATGGCTTTGCACCCGTCCAGGACGGGTTATTTATTTTGAATCTTGATAGTGAATCTGTCTATAACATAAATGTGAAAAGGTTAAAACGAAATGATCTGAATATGACTTACTTTTGGCATTGTCGGCTTGGTCATATAAGTTGGAAACACATGAAGAAGCTCCATGATGATGGACTCCTAACTTCGTTCGACTTGGAGTCGTTCGAGACATGTGAATCCTGCCTACTCGGCAAGATGACCAAGACACCTTTTGCAAAGAGTTGTGAAAGGGCGTCCGACTTATTGGGACTAGTACATAGTGATCTATGTGGCCCGATGAGCACGACAGCCAGAGGTGGTTATGAGTACTTCATTACATTCACTGATGATTTGAGTAGGTATGGATATATCTACTTGATGAAACATAAGTCGGATGCCTTTGAAAAGTTCAAGGAATTCCAGAATGAGGTACAAAATCAACTTGGCAAGAAAATAAAGTTTCTTCGGTCGGACCGAGGAGGCGAGTACATGAGCCATGAGTTTTATGACCATCTGAAGAGTTGTGGAATAGTTCCCCAGCTCACTCCTCCAGGAACGCCGCAGAGAAATGGTGTATCGGAAAGGAGGAATCGGACCTTGTTGGACATGGTACGATCAATGATGAGTCGGACAGATCTGCCTTTATCATTTTGGGGTTATTGTCTAGAAACTGCAGTGTTCACACTAAATAGAGTACCATCAAAGTCGGTAGAGAAGACACCGCATGAGATGTGGACTGGCAAGAAGCCGAGTTTGTCTTTTCTTAAGATTTGGGGTTGTGAAGCTTTTGTCAAGCTACTTTAGTCGGACAAGCTTACAGCTAAGTCGGATAAGTGTATTTTTGTAGGATATCCGAGGGAAACCTTGGGTTACTACTTCTACAACCGAGAAGAGGGCAAAGTGTTTGTCGCTCGGAATGGTGTCTTCCTTGAGAAAGAGTTTCTCATTCGGGGAGTCAGTGGGAGCACGGTGCAACTCGAAGAAATTTGAGAGGTACCGGCCAATAGCGAGTCGGCAAAAGCCTTGGAGGTTGAGCCGGTCGTGGTACCTGAGCCGGAAATAGCACCGACACTACAAAGATTGGCCAGATTGCGAAGTGTTCGTGATGTGTTACTGTTAGACAGTGATGAGCCGGCAACTTATTCGGAAGCGATGGTGGGCTCTGATTCTGAGTCATGGCTTGGAGCCATGAGGTCCGAGTTAAAGTCCATGGATGAAAATCAAGTTTGGAACTTGGTTGATCTGCCAGACGGTGCAAGACCCGTTGAGTGCAAATGGGTCTTTAAGAAGAAAACTGATATGGATGGAAATGTTTCTATCTATAAGGCACGGCTTGTCGTGAAGGGGTTCCGACAAGTTCAAGGAGTTGACTACGATGAGACTTTCTCTCCCGTGGCGATGCTTAAATGTAACACCCCGTCCACTCCTGGGCCCGGGGGGTGCCACTCTTGGCAGCTTAATAGGATATCTAGACTGGCCCCACATACCAACACTAGTCTTTTCTGCACACTTTGTCCTCACTCGTGTGCACCCGGTTACCCACTTCCCGGTCGGTCACCCATACTAGAATTGCTCTAGGCCAAGCACGCTTAACCTTAGAGTTCTTTTCGAATGAGCTTCCGGAAAAGAAGTTGCAACTTGTTGATATGGGTATCCTATCAATCCTATTAATCCATGTGCCTGGTCTCACATACACCCACCCTTTAGAAGATCGATGCCCTCATCGATCAAGCACACCCCAGGAACGTTCCCTCTTGGCACGCATATGTGCGTCTAGTGTCGGCACATGTGCCATGCCGTGTCCACTCCGGGCCACACACACCATGCTCCACATGTCCCGCCACTAACCCACACACACCCGTGTAATCACAAGGGTCGGCTCTGATACCACTTGTAACAACCCGTCCACTCCTGAGCCCGGGGGTGCCACTCCTGGCAGCTTAATAGGATATCTAGACTGGCTTCACAGACCAACACTAGTCTTTTCTGCACACTTTGTCCTCACTTGTGTGCACCCGTTTACCCACTTCCCGGTCGGTCACCCATCCTAGAATTGCTCTAGGCCAAGCACGCTTAACCTTAGAGTTCTTTTCGAATGAGCTTCCGGAAAAGAAGTTGCAACTTGTTGATATGGGTATTCTATCAATCCTATTAAGCCATGTGCCTGGTCTCACATTAAATCAGTTCGGATCATGTTAGCTATAGCAGCCCATTTTGACTATGAGATATGGTAGATGGATGTTAAGACGGCTTTCCTTAATGGAAATTTAACCGAGGACGTGTATATGATACAGCCCGAGGGTTTTGTCGATCCGGCTAATGCTGACAACGTATGCAAACTTCGGACATCCATTTATGGGTTGAAGCAAGCATCTCGGAGTTGGAACATTCACTTTGATGAGGTAGTCAAATCGTTTGGCTTCATCAAGAGTGATCATGATTCTTGTTTATACAAGAAGTTTAGTGGGATCAAAGTAAACTTTCTGATCTTATATGTGGATGACATATTACTGATTGGAAGTGATGTCCAGATGTTGCAAGAGACCAAGGAATCATTGGAAAAGAGCTTTTCGATGAAAGACTTGGGTGAGGCGACTTACATACTAGGAATCCGGATCTATAGAGATAGATCAAGGCGGCTCATTGGATTGAGTCAGAGTACATACTTGGACAAAGTGTTGAAGAAGTTCAACATGGAATCATCTAAGAAGGGGTTCTTACCGATGTCCCATGGTGTAAAACTTAGCAAGACTCAGTGTCCTTCGACAACTGATGAGCGAAGTCGGATGAGTGCGATTTCGTATGCTTCTGCAGTCGGATCCATCATGTATGCTATAATTTGTACTAGGCCGGATGTTTCCTATGCTCTAAGTGTTGTGAGAAGGTACCAGGCTGACCTTGGAGAAATCCACTGGGCAGCGGCTAAAAATATCCTCAAGTACTTGAGAAGGACTAAGGATATGTTCCTGGTTTATGGAGGTGAGGATGAACTCAATGTAAGGGGTTACACGGATGCGAGTTATCTCACTGACTCGGATGATTCTCGTTCACAATCCGGATATGTGTTTGTGATAAACGGAGGGGCTGTGAGCTAGAAGAGTTCCAAGCAAGAGACGGGTGTCTGCGTCTACGACAGAGGCTGAGTATATTGCTGCCTTAGAGGCGGCAAAGGAAGCCGGTTGGATGAGGAATTTCCTCATGGATCTTGGTGTGGTTCAGGGCTCGTCCAATCTGTTAGACGTGTATTGTGACAACAATGGTGCTATTGCACAAGACAAGGAACCTAGACAACACACCAGATGAACAAACATATACCCATGCGGTACCACCTTATTCGCCAGTTCGTGGATCAAGGTGATATCAAGTTATGCAAGGTACACACGGATGCAAACATTGCGGATTCGTTGACAAAGCCACTTCCACAGCCGAAGCATGAGGCGCACCTGAGAGCTATGGGCATTAGATGCCTAGACATGTGATGTCGGATGATTGACTCTAGTGCAAGTGGGAGACTGTTGGGAATATGCCCTAGAGGCAATCATGTATGATGTTATTTCCAATGTATTCATAAAGTTATTGTCCATGTATAAACTACTGACATATATCATTGAATATGTGATTCGATTGTGGAACTATATATTCATGTTGTTTATACTGATTGTCCTTGGTCGTTGAGGTTGTGCTGGACACACAACTTAGACTAATGTGAAAGTCGGCTGATGACTCGGTTCCACTTGTCATGGGCATAGAGATGCTATTCCGACTTACACGGATTCGGCTAAAGAGTTTAGCGAGTCGGACTGACCCATATTGAGATACAACGAATAAGTCGCCATTTGTATATCTCAATCAGTGTAATCCTTAGACCTAAGGTTGTTGCACAATCCGAGTTGAGGATCACCGACTTAGGTTCTGTCAAACGTTGTTCCGTCACTAGGCAGTTATAAAGGAGGAGTTCGGGTCGGCTGAGAATCAAGCTACGTGATGTGAATAACCAAGATGGGATTTTGCCCCTCCATTTGGAGAGATATTCTCTGGGCCCTCTCAGAAGATATGATTCAGAAAGTATGGCCATGCGTGACTCGGTTAAGTGTTAACCGAGGCAACCGACTAAGAGTTAGTTGGATGAATCACTTATCTCGGATCAAGAAAGAGAGTCGAACTATTTAAGGGATGACGATTATTCGCCTATAGTTCGACAAGGTATATCGTGAGGCAAAAGGGACTCAGACGAAAGTCGCATTGGAAGGTATGTCATCATGACTCTTCGGTACTTGGGAGTTGGCACGTTCTGCTAGGAGCCGCTACCAACTGATCGGTCACGAGTGAGACTCGGATCGTGTCTGGATCACCATGAGCCTATCGAGTCACACACTTAAGAGCGGGAGCATATTTGGGTTGGACCCAAAAAGGAAACAGGCAGAGTCAGTGAGTTGGACTCATAGTGACTAATATAGGACTTTTAGTGAATGAGCCACAAGTGAGTGGAGCCCACTTTCACTCCCTATATAAGCTGGGGAGCAGGTGCTTAGAGCACACGGTTAGGTCACTCCATGCGTTGGAAACCCTAGCTCCAGTCCAGTCTTGTCCTGTCGCCGCCGTACCGGACCTAGCAGTCCATCGTCGGCGCTCCTCCTTGTATGTGTGGATACTGGCGGAGGTGTTGTACGTTGAGCACTTCGACGATCGTGGATCAGAACGGATCGTGAGGACTGCACTGCATCAAGAGACGTGCTTCATCGATTCCGCAACCGCGCGTCTAGTGGTAATTCTCGTGGCCTACTACCTCAGCTAGATCTTGGGATCACCGCGTAGGAAAAAGTTTTGTTTTTCTCTGCGTGGCCCAACAGCTTCATCAAACAATGTCGCGATATAAACAAGTACATGTTAGAGGGTGACAATTAAGGTATCAATGCCCGCATAAAACTTGTGCGTACTGGCCGTATAGCACTCCTACGCATAGATCGGCTCTGATACCACTGAAGGGTTCCGCAACAGAAAACAAAAATGTTCCTACGTTGGAACCGCCTAATACTGCCAAGATCTATCTATGTAGTAATGCGGTAACGGCCGAGCGCATAGAATACATACCCTTGTAGACTATACGCGGTTAACGTTCCGAGGGGAACGTGGTTGAAGTAGTCGAACCCGTAGCTGACCTCAAGGTCGCGAAGCTCCTCGCAGGTCACCCCTTGCTCCTTCTTCATCATGTACCAGCTCTGGATCACGACATCCAAGGTGCCTCAAGTCAGGCCCCTCGTGGTTTCGTACACATATGGTGTACGATGACGGCCTCCGGCTCCTTGATCCCTGCCGGGAGTGCGGAAGTAGATCTCCGGCTTGGAATCCGTGCAGCGTAATGGCGTGCTGCAGGTGCGGTGTCTCTTGTTCGGACAGTCCTTACTTGGGACCATGCCAACGCATAGATACGAGAGAGAGGGGGAAGGAGAAAATCAACCAAATGACTTCTCCAAATATTGGTGTGTCTATTCCCACCTATGGGCACCCCTTTATATAGGGGGAGGGGATGTGCCTTCCCCTTTGGGTTTCCCATGTGGGACTAATCAAGGGATAGGGGGAGGCACATGGGCCTCATGAGCTAGCCGGCCAGGGGTGGGCCCCACCCTGCGCACAGCCCTAGGCTGGCCGGGTGGGCCCCCTTGAGGCGCCTGGGCCTTGGCCCTTCCCTCCTTCGGTTTTCCCTCATGGGCCCTTTTTCCCTAGGAAGTTTGGCCCATTAGTGGAATACCCCTTCAAATTAGATTTTAATATTATATTTAATATTAATTACATTAATTAACATATAAATACATATTACAAAATCTGACTTGACTCGAAACACCTTTCGGTTCCCTTTCGATTTCCTCCAAACGACTTCGGAACTTTCCCGGAATGATTCCGGTTCTCTCACGGAACTTTTCCGGTTTCCTTTTCTCTTTCATATGGTGATTCCAACTTACAGATGATCTCTAGCTTATTGTACCCTTAAGTGTATTTCCCCACAGCTCGGGAATGGCACAGACATGATTTCCATCAATGATCAATAGCGGGACCGGGATGCCCATAATGACCCCTGTGCATTCCATGATGATAATGTCGTTTGAACCGTAAACAGTCCTTTCCCATTCCCTTTGCCACTTGATACCTAGTTCACCCAAGATTTGATGTACCGTATCTCCATACCTTCGTTCGACCTCATTACCGATGAACTTGTTTTTCTTGTTTCCGTGTCGTTGCATTCCGTGACCCAGTCACACATTTGCAAGCTTTGTTAATGCAACATCACCGAGATGGCCACTAATGTATATGCCCGTTACATGGATGCGCAAATCCTGGTCTTGATATGTACTCCTCTACGCGCCCCTTTGGGAAATCTGAGTGGCACCTTTTCGATCACCCAGTCATCGAGTGATACTTGATAACCATCTAAGCTCCCTCCAGAACGACGATTTGCATTACCTCACAGTCTAAGGATCAGGTTGCAACGTTTTCTTAGTTTATCATTAATGGTGAACTTTGTAACTAGATCTTATTAAGATACAACTGGTTGGGTTGTTTGTCTATCACATCATTCAACTAATGACGTGACCTCATTGTCAATTGGCATAAATGCCCATGATCTCGAAACCCTAGATCATCCTCATGACCAATGAACTAGTTCGCTAGAGGTAACTAGAGACTTGGTTTGTTTACATACCACACATGTATTAATGTTTCGTATTAATACAGTTATAGCATAGTATGAAATTATTACGAGCTAACTGAGATATGACAATAAAAACCTATTTATTATTTGCCTCTAGGGCATATCTCCTTCATCGGTGTGACTGGCAACGGATAGTGGGTCCCCTCCCTGCCGCCGAGGAGCTAGTTCACCAACAGGCTGGCGTCCTCGGGGGAGAAGTGTGGCATCTACCCAACGAAGAGTCTTGTTTGGTCCTACTCCTATTCGCACAGCCACGCCGGGTGGGACCGCTCATGCATTGGCGTTGTGGCACAGAACACCCACGACATCACCACATGGCGAGTGGTTAGTCCTGCCTTGGCAAGATCCAAGATACGCTGGCACGTGGGGTAGAACTTCGTGTCCTTCTCCCCCAGGTTGAGCCAGTTCTCGTCGGGACGCTGCTTGGGGCACGGCGAGGCAATATTATGGGAATTGCACGCATGCGTAGCACCACTGCCCACGCCACTCGAGCCACCCCTTCCACTCCAGCTCGATGTAGCGGTCCTTGACCTCTTCTCGGATGCGGAAGATCACCGCACCTGAGATTGCATTCCCCGGCAGGATCTCGGGGTAGAATTAATGGCGTAATAGGGCGATGGATGGGAGGACGCCGGCGAAGTTCTTGCACAACCACTAGAAGATGGCAAGCAGGACGATGGAGGTGGAGTGTAGGTGCGCCTGGTGGGTCACATAGTCCGTGAGCATGGTCTATAGAAACGCCGACATCGTCGGCACCGCTCTGCCATCAGAAAGGGCAGGAAGATGTGCATGTCGAGGTGCATATGGATCCGTGCAGGGTCGAGTCGAGCACAGGGTCGTGGCACCATGCTCATTTCCCGTGAAAGCGATGATCGCTTGGTATGCCATGAGGTCAGAGTCGCTCAGGATGGCCAAGAAGAATGCCTCCCTAGTGCGTCGCTCCTCGCCCATAATCTCCTTCGTTGCCTCTCTCCTTCCTCTCCTCTAAGGATCCATGGCACATGAGGGGTAGGGAGCTAACCCGACGGATGAAAGGGAGCACGAGGTTCATAGGAAGGAAAAGTGGTGGGAGCAGAGTGAGCAGTGAGGCTTGCCCCTGCCGTGACCAAGGCTTTTATACCTAGGAGGAGCGTCGACACGCGGGAGACTGTTTCGTCTTTTGGTGGCAACCGTCGCATGATCCCCATGATGCAGTAAGTGGGCGAGTGTCCCTACTTAGGCATGCACAGTGAATGTACATTAACCCAACCGTCAAAGCCGGGGCGCATCGCTTCGGGGTCACGGCCACTTGAGTGCGCGTGAGAGGGCATGCAATCATTGCACGGGCTGGTGCGAACCATAGCGTCATGTCTCGGGTCTCTATCAAGGTGGTACCCACGCGCCGATTTGGGCATAGCCCGGCAATGGAGGAAAAGATGTTTCCCCGCGAGCAAAGGAACAATGTTGCCATCCCACACCCGGGGGCTACTGTCGACACCGTGGATTTCGGGGTCCCCCAAATTGTGTCGAGGCACGTGGGTGGGCTCGGAAAGGCAAGGTCCGAAAGGAGGGCACCCGCGTAGGTTGAGCCGAGGATCCCAGGAATATGACATGTTCCCTCTCCCCTGAGGGTAAGAGGGTATGCTAACACAACCGGGGGAGAGGGTATGCTAACACAACCATACTTATCTGTATATGCATACTTGTATGTGTCTTCCCTAGTGCAGGTGACTAAACCACCTACCCAAGAGGAAGAAGGGGAAGAAGAGCGTAGAGACCTATAAGATCTACATCTTATAGGAGCAGCCAGGGAGCTATGCCAGCCCACTATCAGAGGTCCCTAGCAAGCGTTGTTGGGTCTCTCCATCGTCCTAGAGGCCGTTGCAGGTCAGGAGTCTGAAGTCAACAATGCAAGTAGGGGTGATAGTGTACGGATCAACATGAGGGACGCGTGGCACATGCAACCCGGCGGCCCTGCCCCCGTCATGATGGCGCTACACATGCACCAGTGGAGACATGAAGAGACGAGGTTGTCCCCTCGTATTGTCATCAAGTGCTGTTGCGCTCAGCCTAGATAAAGGGAGTAGTTCACAACACCTCCTACCTTCCTCCACACCACATGGCAAGATTCGTCACCCCCGGGAACCATGCATGGCATGCATGCACAAGGGCCTTGTGGTATCCCCTTGTCGTATGAAAGGAGGACTAGTGCCCTCTGGGAGATGGGTTGGAAGATTGAAAATCAGACAAGTATTACTAGCCAGTAGGATAGTTGGATGGTAAGGGTGCAAATGCCTGGGTAGGGAGAGTGATATAAGAGGAAGCCAGGGAAGCACCCAAGAGCTCCCAAGCAAGAGGTGTTCTCCCACCTCTGTACTCTTGTACTTCAAAATTAGTCAACAAGGCAGGACGTAGAGTTGTTAGCCTAAGGATGGCCTGAACCTGGTTAAAAAATCCTCGTGTGTTTGTCGTGGTTTACATCTCGTTGAGTTCGGAACACCCCGCACCCCTTGCCGAACAAAAAGGGGGTTCTTCGCATCCTCGGTGTCCGTGTTCGCACACACGACACTCTTCGAGTTGGAGGGACAAATCCCATCTTGGAAGAACCATGCCATGCAACTTACTTCTTAGTCGGACCAAGCTTCGCACTTATAGCTACCTGTTACAGACAGCATTAGGCAGACTCAAATCTGGTTCGTCGGTAATTCGGATCATGCGAAAGCCTCAGGTCTAAGGAAGTCATTTCCTTAGTCGGATCGTGTGACGTTATACTCACGCCGACTAAGTCTTGGGTCAGTCCGACTAGCATAACTGTTTTGCGTAGCTAGTGTTAGTCAGATTGCATCACCATGCTTTTGTCATGTCGAACCATGACAACATCTGGCTCACACAATAGTCTAGGTTGTGTGTCCAGCGCAACCATAAATGACTAAGGACAAGAATGCAATACTGAACAGTGCACAAGCTTCTACCGAACCTAATCTTATCTAGTTACTTTCATTTTTTACATTGGACTAACTTATGAATACACAGTTGGAAAGTGGAGCCTCTAGGGAACCATTCCTAACATCGAGGTCTACCTACAATTAGATCTAATCTTGTTGGTACTATGGAAGCATTGCTGGATCTTCATCAACACACTCCCGCTTCGAATCGTGCACTTGATCGCACTTCGACACGGTGTTGCTGATCTCGTACGTGTGGATACCGTGGAGGTTCTACGTCTGCGGTAAAAGATCGTCGGAACCATTCATGGGATAATATATCTCCTCGCGACTATATAAGTCTCGTTGTGAGGATTGACGCTCGTATTCATCAACCTCTTCATTGACAATCTTTTGCTAGTTCCATCTTTGAGGGTATGATATGTTGCCTCACTCCTGCATAACTTGATCCGGTTTATGCGCTAGTTCATAGTGTGTTTCCCAACATCTTGAGGAAGAACAATGCCGATACAACTGACATCATCCGATCTAGGAGACCCAGGTCTAGGGTTTCCCTCGGAGCATCCGAGCGCGAGAGAAGGTAACTGCAGCGATGATGTCTACACCAAGGTAACAACACATATACGTTGTCATCGCCTGCCATGACCAAAGTCAGAGCTCAGTGAAGTTTTCACTACTAGCAACACCTCCCCAACATGCAATTGGCTGAATCACCATAGAGACGGTCAGAACTAGCTCCACCGAACCACCACCAGCAAACACACACGCTCTCTCGTCCCCTCCTCTCTCCCCTGCTCTTTTCCATGTTCTGGGCCGGTTGGCCCCTCCCCTCTCCCCACCGGCGGTGGCCGGCGACGAATAGGGTGAGGGTCCCTCCCTTGTATTGTTGTAGCTTAGGTCGTCATCCTGGCTTGGTGTCAGTGTGTTCTACCGTCGTGGAGCTTCCTGTAGATCGAAGAGGAAGAAGAGATCTCTCCCTGGTTGGATCTCATCTCTAGGGCTCCTTCTCCTTCCCTTGCTCCTCTAGGCGAAGCTGGTGGTTTAGGAGTGGGGCGCCGCTCTTCCAAATAAAACCAGCAGTGGACACAACCTCCGGCGGGAGTCTTTGGTGGGCACCCTCCGGCCAGCCTTGGTAGAGAGGGGAGGACGCAGGCCGCCGAGGCTTGCCCTATTGCGGTTGATTGGTGGCTGGATCAGTAGATCGACATGGTATTTGCTGCTGCTCTTCCTTCGGCCGGTCGTGGTGGCGATGGGATGGAGTGAGGTGGCTCTGTTCTGTGGAGATCTAGAGGTCTGTGTATTGGGGGCGCGAGTGCTGCATCCAAGAGGAGCGCAATCTCGATGGTGGTTTCGTCGTCGACATCAATAGTTGTTGGGCAGCTGCTCCTATCCCAGGGGAGTTCCTCTTCGGCACCCTTGCGACGGCTGGTCGCTGTCCTCATGCCAAAATTCCGGGCTAAAGGGAAGCCACTCCCATCTCTGGCGCTGGTTTCGGTGTGCTCTGACCGGCGATTCGGAATCTTCTTCAACCTCCAGGCCTCGATGCCGCTTTGGAGGTTTGTCTGCGTCCTCGCAGTTGGCTCCCTCCTCTCCGCACCAAGTGGTTTCATCCCTGGTGGCGGTGAGGGTGATTGTGGTGGCGCTCGTTGCGGTGCAGATGGAGCTGGTGTCCTCGATCGCGTTTTCAGGAAACTTCTTGAGGACCTTAGTGCAAATAGCAGGGGCTTGTGTGTTCTTTTTATTTTTATGAGGTCCCTTTCTGTTATTTGTATGTCGCCGCTGGATGAATGAAAGCACTCTCTCGGGACCATTCTCGTTCAAAAAAAAGCCATAGAGACGGTCAAATCAGCTAGGCGCCAGCCACCCAACCCCACCCGCCCACGCACCCTGCAAAATTCACACAGCCCATTATTACAAGGTTGTGCAGGTATGATAATGAAAAAACAATCAAGGCTATAGATAGAAAAAAGATACTCCCTCCGTCCCAAAATAAGTGACGTAGGTTTGTCTGGATTCGGATGTATCTAAACACGTTTTACTATATAGATACATATGAATCTAAACAAACTCAAGTCACTTATTTTGGGACGGAGGGAGTATTAAAAAAGCATCGGATGCCCCCGCCCCAGGATGCCGCCTACCCTAGTCACCAACCCAATGAACTAAATAATAAAATGGTGTGATTCGCGTGATCCCATCCCAGTTGAATTAGATAACAAATCTATCTATCTATTTATTTATTATATATTATTTATTTATTATATATTAAAAGTACATGACGGGTTACCAGAAAATAGAGAAATAGACTAAAAAATCTCACAAAAATCAGAGACATCTAACCATTAATCAATAAAAATTTAGAATCACAGCCGCTAGATTTTATGAAAAAGTTTCTACCACTAAAGTTGAAAATAATTACCCACCTATGCCACTTAAAATACATCTGCTAAACCTAATATAATTTTTTCTCTAATAAATCCTCTATTTCCGTGCGTCGGCAGCCGCCATGCACCATCTCCGCCGCGTTCAACTGCGGGAAACTTCAGTCCACCAAAGCCCTCCACGGGTGTGCAGACATCGTCGCCGCCCTACAAACCCACTTTACCGATGCAATATAGTCGCCTCTGAACCGAGTAATCAGGTCATGGCAAATCCCTGGGTACATGTTTTTTATTTCCATCTACTGGGCCACGTTCATCTGGCCGCCATGCCGCCGTGCCCGGCCGTGATACTCTCTGATACTCGATCTGAAACAGCTGGGCGAGCGTACACGTCTGCTTGTAATGGAGATAGCAACCAGAGAACATGTGATAGCCAATAACACGCATGCGCATGCAGAAGGGTCCATGCAGACTATATATGGTCTCGAGAGACAAGTTCTGTGCGGTCAGTTTTTCCATACGGGATCGTCAAGCGTTCGCACATGAAGAAGCCATAATTCAGCTCGAGTATCGAGATATTGTTCCCAGTCAGTAATTAAGGTGTGAATATGTACCTTATAGATACGATCTGACCTTTTATTGCATTCTCTTATACTGTTCGATTCAAACAAATGTATCTCAACAGTTTACGGTGTAGATTTAGAGCGAAATGAGTGAACCTACACACTAAATACATCTAGATACATGTGTTTCAAAAAAGTCTAAAATATCTTATATTTTGGAACATAGCGAGTACATATCTATTATCATGCAGTGTCATGATCCATGCAAATACCACTCCTTCCTTCAAACTCTTAGATACAAATCTTATCTCGACATAGTTTAGTCAATTAATTCTGAGATGGAGGGGAGTATATACATTGCTTCCTATTATAATGTTGTGATGCATTCATTTGATCAATGCGGATGAGGTGTACAAATACCCATCCTTATAGATATGCTCAATTTTGGATACAGTTTCACCGTGTATTTCCTTGGCTCTGTTGCCTTCAAAAAGAATGTGTTTTCTTGGTCTTTGCTTAAATTTGAATGCATTAAGTCTTAGTCATGGCAGGAGCTTGTATTACGAAGCCCTCTGTGGATATGTATTTCACCGGTCATTCTGCAGTTTGGAAATATATATATATAGCTGATGTTCAGTCATGGTAGTGGCTAATACTACTTCCCTTCTGTAATATAACCATTTTTAGCAAGCTAAAACAGGCTTATATTTTGGAACAGAGACAATATTATTTATTGACATGTAGATATCCCTGATGGTGCTGCAGTACATGTTGAACAAAAAAATGGCATGAATGAAAGAAATGCCAGTAGGCTGGAGAACCACAATGACCACTTCCTCCACAACCTCGTAGTCTGCACCCGGCTTAAATGAGAGATCGATCAGGAGGCCTATACAAGAACATGTACGGTGAGTGCCAGCTTATTTTTATAAATTTCCTAACATGCATCCATCAGTTGAACCAGTAATTCAGAATATTTGGCTAGACAATATGAGTTGAGAGATGCTATCGATTCAGTATTTCTATTTTAGGATCAAGCAAGTACTTCCATTAATCACCACAAATGATTATATAACACTGGCACTATCAGAACATGCAATAATCTTAGACCTATGGAGATTTGTTTAGAGGGCGAACTTACGGGATGATGTGGCAGAAGTTAGTTGGTTCTATTTCTTTTGCATCCAGTGATCTTAGGATAGTGATCGGTCCGCATCCCTCCACGTAATTCCGTAAGAGTTCCTGTAAAACATGGTCTGTATATGTAGCAATAGTTCTTTTGCGTAGATTGGGCATCAATCCGTCCTTTTTATTAACTCGATCTCAATTCAAAGTTGTCAAGTCGACTTAGAAATAGTTGTTTTATGTGTCCAGAGATCATATAATACTAAGTGGATGGATTTTTCGTTTTTTATGCGTGAAAATTGTGGGCCCGAAATAAGTCAGTGACTGTGAGTCAGAACTTAGAAATAGGTATTCTCAGTCAATAATTTATACTTATTTCATCAAAATTTGCTCATGTCTTCTGCGCTAGAAAAACCATGAATTTATATTGAAGCGTTCTTAGGATAACCTAGAAACAGTTCATAATATATCACTTATATTTGAACCGGTCAACAAGTTTAAGTTGAAAATAAAGAGGACTTCATCCTAAGACAATCAAATACTAGGAGTCGCTTCTCGATACAACAGTGGAGGAAACCGACACTACCCCCAAAACTTACTTTGATGAGCGGTCTCCACTGGATGGGCAATCACGAGCCCATATGGTCACAGGATCAACCCATCAATTATACTTTGACACAATATTTAGATATTACCACATTGACCTAACAAAATATAAAAATCTCGCATCAAATATATTGTTAACTCCCAACATGCATGGTAAAGAGGAAAATCACAAACTAATTATTTTCATGAAAAATGTACGACATCATGTTGTTAATCTAATGGTCCTTATTTTAACAATATAAGTTCAAAACAGCTAGATTCCAAACTTTGGATCAACCTAAACAAAACACTACCTTTAGATCAACATACGGCAACATATACCAAATCACAAAAGGGTGATATTGTTTAAGAGCATAACATTTACAATACCTATTAGAACTTATTATTCATTTCACATGTACTTTGAATATACATTAAATAATTATCTATTCCTCAGTCATTTTCGACATATTAAAAACCATGCCCTCGCTGTGCTAGTTAACAATAACTATGGTAGGCCAACGGGTAGTTATCAGATATTTCTGATCCCATCTCAGGTTTCTATTTTATTGGAGTGATGATCCCATATATGAGATGGCGATGGCATATTACCACGTATTCTTTGTGAGGTAGGCCCAGCTACGTGATGAATGTGCGAGTTGCGCATGTTCCTCTCAATGTAGAATGTACTTACCCCTTGTCTCTTTGGTCTCCGGCCAGACCCACCCCACTCTTCCTCAAGCAAATGCAAATCTATCTAGGGAAGATGAGTGTTAGCTGAGTGATCATCTGTCGATCGGGCCGGGGGTGGGGGTGGGGAGATCGATGGAGGTTGCAGTGTCCTTAGCGGGCTCGTTACTCAGTGCCGCCGTGCCGAAGCTGATGGAGGTGATAAACGAAGAAGGGGGAAAACTCAAAGTTGACGCTCGATCCATTGAGTTTGAGCTCAAGCTAATCCAAGCTACCCTTCTTGGTAGCTTCGGGATTGGCAGAGACATCATCGGCAGCTCTTTGCAGGACGAGTGCATTAAATTGCTCAGGCGCTTGGCAGATGACATCGAAGACTGCATAGACCGCTACCACGTCACCAAGACGAGCCGCAGGAAGTTTGCCAGAGAGATCGCTGAACTCAAGAGAACATCACAAGAGACACTCAGCAGGATGGAATCTTATATCAGGTTGGAGGCATACATCCCCCACCCGGGAATAGCAGCACCTCCTCCACCGGCTGATGGTGATGCTTATTCCCACGTCGATGGCCTTCTTCGGGACTTACTCAGTAGCTACGATTCCAAATCTAGGTCTGCTATCTTCAACTGCCTTCTGTATTTTTGTATGTTCCCACGTGATCACCCTGCCAGGAGGAATCCCCTGATACGGAGATGGCTGTCCGAAGGACTGGTTCAGCGGGAGAACGACGCAGTCAAGAATCTGGAGGCCCTCATTGAGGGCAAACTCAGAGTCCGTTCAAGCAAGCAACAATGGGAAGGCAAAGAGATGCCAGCCTCACGACGGCGTGATGGACTACATCTCCGACCAGTCCATGTCCCAGAATTTCATGTTGTCCTGCAACGACGACGACGACGCGGCCCAGCAGGCGGTGGAGTATGTCCGCCGGCTCTCGCTCCATCCTGCGACTGCCAATGGAGTCGGCTGGCTGACTTTTCCCGAGAATGTATCTCATCTCCGGACCCTGGCGGTGTTCCCTCCTGCCAACTATGTCGCAGCGGCAGCAGCTAATTTCAATATTGATCGGTTTGAGGTGCTGCGAGTGCTGGATCTGAAAGAATGCTCTCATCTGGGTGAAGATCATCTGAGAGCTATTTGCGACCTGTTGCTGCTGAAATACCTGAGCTTCGGAGGCAGTGTTGGTCGGGTCCCAAGGAAAATAAAGCAGCTGCAATGCTTGGAGACGCTCGACATGAGGAGAAGCAAGACGGTGATCATGTACGCAGAAGTCATCCAGCTGCCCAAGCTGAAACACCTCCTTGGCAAGTTCAAGCTCTCCAGATGGGACGCGAAATTCGGAATGGAAAGGCTACGCAGGTTCTTGACGGAACATAGCAACCTCGAGACGTTTACGGGATTTGTCACCGGAGAGACACGAGGATTTGCAGAGCTGCTGAGGCATATGAAGCGGCTGAGGAAGGTGAAGACGTGGTGCGATTCCACCGCGAATGCAGCAAACCTGACTCATCTCTTGGAGGCCGTCAGGGAGTTCATCCGTGATGGGAACCAAAACCCCCTAGTACCTCGTTCCCTGTCTATCGACTTCCAGGAATGCTCGCTGCCGTTCCCGGACACCCTGCAAGCTCCGGGCGCTCTTGCATCCCTGGGGCTGTGCGGCAACCTGTCACGATTCCCCGACCTTGTCACGCAGCTGAATAGTATCGATGAGTTGTGCCTTTCGTCCACCAGCTTAACCGGGGATACCATCCTGGACGGTCTGAGGAATCTGCTCACGCTGAGATATCTCAAGCTGACTGAAGATGACCTGGGACCCCTGGAGATACGAGCTGGGCATTTACCAGGCCTGCAGAGGATATGCCTTGTGGGAGTGCGAAGCCTGGACATCAAAATACAGGACGGCGCTCTGCCTCGCCTTGTTTCGCTTCATCTGCTTTGCCCAGCTCTGCATCTTCTTCCTGGGACTCCTGGCGACATCGAGATCGCACACATGGCAGGACTAAAGCAAGTCGGGCTCCATTCTGGAGTAGAAGATGCCATAAGAGATGAATGGGAAGCAGCTGCAACGGGACATCCTAATGTGCCCGTGCTTTCCTCCATTCCGAACCCCTGACCAGCTTGGAGCGGATTCACGGTCTGTCTTGATTCCCGGCTCTCCTGCTTGTTTCTTCGACCGTATCCAGCCCTGTCTTTTGTTTTAGCATACGTAGTTGTCAGTTGCGTACTCAATTAACCTTTGGTTCTGTGCAGTGCAATGTGTTGCCATCATTTCGGGAGCCACTTTGATTGTCACTCTGGTACACTCTGGACTGGATGTGCACACGAAATACGGTGCAAGTTTCTCCGTACGTTCCCGATCTGCTGTCGCTGCCGGACGGCGCTACCGGTTGCTGTTACGAAGTTTAGAAACCATGGTGTTGACTTCTTAAGAAAAAACGCTACGTACTTGCTATTGATGTGTGTACCTTTTTCGTTGTTATTATGTTTGTACTCGGCTATTGTTGTTTTGTGTTCAACTGAATAAACTGGCAAGTGAACCACGCATTTGCACAAGTATTATTTGTTGTAGACATTGCCCCGTTGAAGTAATGTTATTCAACTTGATTTACCATCACATAACTACATAAGCATCGATATACCGTGTATGTTGTCATCGCGGTGACACTCAGAGAGTAAATGGTATCTCGTGTACGAGAAGAGATGGGTAAAACGTGTCTGCTAGCGCCTAGGACCTAAGAGCATATCCGCGGCCAGAGGGGCAATTTTACGCTTCTATCAGCCGCAACTGGCTCTAACTAAAGCCGCAAATTCGGTTAGAGGAGTATATTTAGGATTGTGACTCCTAAAATCTTCCCCCCCACCCACCCTCTCATATTTGATTGGCTGCACACGCGACTCCTAAAAGTTTCGTCCCCCGTCTCGCCGACGACCCTCCTGCCCAAAACCACCACCAATCGTCACCGGCACCAGGATTCTTCCCTCCCCGACCGAAATGTCACAGGAACTTGGCTCCACGGCCCCGCCGGAGTATCCGCCAACACGCCGCCGCCGGAATCGACCCCCACGACGCCTCTGATGCCACGGAAGCGGTTGGGCACCAACGACGTGGCGCGGTCGATGGTAGCGGCCACCAAGACCACCTCCAAGGACATGGCGACGACGAGGAAGGTGGTCTTGGTGGCCCTTTCGCAGGCGGCGGAGGAGAAGAAGAAGAGAAAGACGGTTGTCGCATCCGCACCCAAGCCGGCGACCACGGCAACGAAGGGCAAGCCCAAGGGGACCTTAGGGGCCATGTCGTCGTCCTCCTCGACGAGTGGCAGCCATGATGGAGATTCTCCAAAAGGGAAAGAAGCCCCTAATGTTATAGACTCACATATGGAAGACATGCCTGCAAGTCGACATTCAACAAAACTTGTTAATGAACAAAAGTCTTCTCTTCCAAATTCACCAACAAAGCCTGGTATAACTGGGGGAAAAGGGTCCAAGCAGACTGTTCCACAGCGTCGCACCTCTAGATGGCGCCCGCAAGGTGATCGACGAAATGCCCGGGCCGACTCCGAGTGCCACCGAGGTGTCCGTCACCGAATCTTTCATATGTTTAAGTGATCTTCCTTCATATATTTTCCGGTGGCTCGGGAACATTCGACACACCATCATCATCATCTTTATATGCTTGGATCCGACGAAGCGTTGCATCAAATCTTTGTTTTCTTTAGGAGATTAATGTCACATCCCCAGATTTTAGAAATTAGAACTAGAAAAAAATTGCAGTTGCATAACATGCATGATTATTTAATTGCATCTTGACACCATGCATAATTCTCAGGACATAACTCCTTCACTCTCCCACTTGCACTAGAGTATATACAAAACTAGTTTACAATAGGCAGGAACCTAACACCAATGGAATCTTGGTGTTTTTCGTGCTTGTCATGTTGGAGAGCTTTAGTCAAAGGATCTGCTACATTCAGTTCCGTATCTACTTTGCAAATCTTGACTTCACCTTCGTCAACTATCTGCCGGATGACATGAAATCTAAGTTTGATGTGTTTGGCTGTGGAATGAGTTCTTGGTTCCCTTGCATTTGCAGTAGCTATCGTGTTATCACAATAGATTGTCACGGGGTCTTGTGCATTGGGAAAAACTCCTAGTTCAATGACGAAATTCCTTAGAAAAACAGCTTCATTTGCTGCATCAGCTGCAGCAATGTATTCAGACTCCATTGAAGATTGTGCCACCACCGGCTGCTTCTTGCTCTTCTAGCTTACCGCCCCACCATTCACCAAGAAAACAAATCCTGTTTGAGACTTAGAGTCATCACGATCTGAGTTCCAACTCGCATCTACGTAACCTGTTACGTTTAGAGCTTCATCATTTCCTCCATAGATTAGGAACATGTCCCTTGTTCTTCTCAGATACTTTAGGATATTTTTCACAGCTGTCCAGTGATCCGGTCCTGGATTACTCTGATATCGGCTCGTCAAACTAAGAGTCAATGCCACATCAGGTCGGGTACTAAGCATTGCATACATGATAGATCCTATTGCAGAAGCATAGGGGACGTCAGACATCTTCTCTCTATCATTGTCCGTTACAGGACATTGAGTCACACTCAAGTTGCAATTCTTCATCATAGGTGTAAAACCCCTCTTGGTGTTTTCCATTTTGAATCTCTTCAAAATCTTATCTATGTAAGTACTCTGACTTAATGCTATTAGGTGCCTTGATCTATCTCTATAGATCTTGATTCCTAATATGTATGCAGCTTCACCTAGATCCTTCATGGAAAATTGGTTGCTCAAATATGCTTTCACGCTATTCATAAGATCCACATCGTTTCCCATGAATAATATGTCATCCACATATACTACTAAGAAAACTACCGAGCTCCCACTCGCTTTCTTGTAAACACAGAACTCTTGTTGGTTTTGGATAAATCCAAAACTCTTGATCACTTGATCAAAACGTTGGTTCCAGCTCCGAGATGCTTGCTTCAACCCATAAATGGACCGTTGAAGTTTGCATACCTTTCCAGCATCCTTAGGATCAACAAAACCTTCTGGTTGCATCATATACAACTCTTCATCAATGTGACCATTGAGGAACGCGGTCTTGACATCCATCTGCCATATTTCATAGTCGAAATGTGCAGCAATTGCTATTAAAATCCTGACAGCCTTAAGCATCACTACGGGAGAGTAAGTCTCGTCGTAGTCAACTCCTTGAATTTGTCGAAACCCCTTTGCGACAAGTCGAGCTTTGTGAATGGTTACATTACCATTCGCATCTGTCTTTTTCTTAAAGATCCATTTATTTTCCACGGCCTTGCGACCCTCTGGAAGATCCACCAAGGTCCAAACTTGGTTTTCATGCATGGATCCTATTTCGGATTTCATGGCTTCTAGCCATTTCTTGGAGTCAGCACTATCCATAGCTTCTTTGTAGTTTGCAGGTTCTTCCTGATCATCTAAGATGACAGACATTACAAGGCTACTGTACCAATCTGGAGTGGCACGAACCCTTGTAGACCTGCGAACCTCAGGAGTCTCGGTGTCATTGTTTTGATCAGCATCAATGGGCTCTTCCTCCATGTTGGAGAACGGTTTTGGAACAATTTCTGTTGCGCTACTCAGAATACGGAGAGAAGGGTCAACAATTTCATCTAACTCTATTTTCCTTCCACTCACTCCTTTTGCAAGAAACTCTTTCTCGAGAAAGGTGCCAGTTTTTGCGACAAACGTTTTGCCTTCGGCTTGGTTGTAGAAGGTATATCCAATGGTTTCCCTTGGATATCCTACAAAGATACATTTTTTCGACTTGGGTTCGAGTTTGTCAGGCTGCAGTTTCTTAACATATGCCTCACATCCCCAAACTTTTAGAAAAGACAACTTTGGCTTCTGCCCATACCATATCTCATATGGTGTTGTCTCCACGGATTTGGATGGTGCTCGGTTTAAAATAAAAGCAGCGGTTTCTAACGCATATCCCCAAAAAGACACAGACAAATCAGTTAAAGACATCATGGACCGTACACTATCCAATAGGGTCCGGTTACGGCGTTCCGACACACCATTACGCTGTGGTGTTTCGGCTGGCGTAAGCTGTGGGATGATCCCACAGTCCTTTAAGTGCATGTTAAACTCATAACTCAAATACTCGCCTCCCCGGTCTGATCGAAGGTGCTTGATTTTATTGTTAAGTTGATTCTCTACCTCTTTCTGAAATTCCTTGAACTTTTCAAAGGTTTCAGACTTGTGCTTCATCAAGTAGATATATCCATATCTGCTCAAGTCGTCAGTAAAGGTAACAAAGTAACGATAACCATTGCGAGTTGAGACACTCATTGGTCGACATACATCTATATGTATGATCCCAAGCAGGTCTACAACTCTCTCTACTATGCCGGAGAATGGTGTCCTGGTCATCTTGCCCATGAGGCATGGCTCACATGTATCAAGGGATTCGAAATCCAATGATCCAAGAAGCCCTTCTGAATGAAGCTTCTTCATGCGCTTTATGCCAATATGACCAAGACGGAAATTCCATATGTACATGGAATTATCATCACTATGCTTACAACGTTTAGCATCAAAACTATGGATGTGTGTATCACAATCAAGATTAAGTAAGAATAAACCATCACATACAGGAGCATGAACATAGAAAATATCATTCATATAAATTGAACAACCATTTGTTCCTGATTTAAACGAATAACGGTCTTGCAACAAGCAAGACCCACTCACAATATTCATACTCAGTGCGGGTACATAATAGCATTTATTCAAAACTAATAATAATACTGACGGTAGATGAAGATGCAGGGTGCCAACGGCCATCACTTCGACTCTCGAACCATTGCCGACGCGCATCGTCACCTCGTCCTTCCTCAGGCACCTCCTACTCTGCAGATCCTGCTGAGAGTTACAAATGTGAGCAACAGATCCGGTATCAAATACCTAGGTGTTACTCCTGGCGCTAGTAAGGAATACATCAATAACATGTATATCATATATACCTTTGTCTGGAATGGCTATCTTGCCAGCTCGCTTGTCTTCAAGGTACTTGGGGCAGTTGTGTTTCCAGTGCCCATCCCCTTTGCAGTAGAAGCACGAAGTGCCGGGCTTAGGGCCAGACTTGGCAGCCTTTGAGGTGGTGGGAACAAGCTTTCCATCCCTCTTAGGCTTCTTGCCCTTGCCTTTTCCCTTTTGCCCCGGTTTCTTAAAGTTGGTGGTCTTGTTGACCATCAGCACCGTGTGTTCCTTCTTGATTTCAACCTCAGCAGTTTTGAGCATGGCGAACACCTCAGCAAGGGTCTTAGTTATCCCTTGCATGTTGTAGTTCATCACAAAACCCTTATAGCTAGGAGGCAGTGAATGCAGCACCCTATCTATAGCGAGTTCCTCTGGGATTTTGCAATCCAGGGCGTTTAAGCGTTTAACGTAGCCAGACATTTTGACCACGTGCTCACTAATATTGTTGTGCTCTTCCATTTTAGCAGAGAAGAAGAGCTCGGAAGCATCATACCTCTCTACACGAGCTTGTGGAGCAAAGACAGCCTTGAGATCCTCAATGATCTCAAAAGCATTCATCTTCTCAAAACGCTTTTGAAGCTCCGGCTCCATGGCATAGAGCATTCCGCTCTGGATGAGGGAGAAATCATCCGCCTTGGACTGCCAGACATTCTTTTCGTCCTCAGAGGCGGAATCTGCAGGCTTAGCCGGAAGCTCAGCCTCGATGACATAAGTCAACTTGTAGGGGACTAGGAGGATCCTAAGATTGCGGAACCATGCGGTGAAGTTGGTTCCATCAGTTTTCAGCTTGTCCTTCTCGAGGAAAGTGCTAAGGTTGAAGGTGGGTGGGCGAGACATCTACAAAGGAATTTGCAAAGTATTTAGACTATGTTCATAATAATGAGTTAAAATTTTAATAAAGGAACTCCCACTTAAACGAACATCCCTCTACTCGTTTAGTGATCACATGATCCCTATCCCCTGCACCTCCCCCGATCATCATGGCCATCAGTGCAGTATCAAAGGTGGACATTCCCTAATGTCGATCACATCAACTATGTGATTTATGCTCGACTTTTCAGTCTCTTGTATTCCGAGGCCATGTCTATACATGCTAGGCTTGCCAGTTCTAACTCGTGTGTATTCGCAGTGCAACATGGCTTACACCCACTGTATGCGAACGTAGATATGTCTGACACCCAGGCCTGACACCCTGGATCGCCTCATACCAAAGAACTTTCTTGGTGGTGCACACACAAGGGGAATACGATAACTGGAATACTATGAGGGATTATCATATTATGCTACCGTCTAGTAAGTATACCAGCACAATAAGTAATACTTCTAAAGTGAAGTGTTATGACATGGTTATAGCTTTGTGATCATTATCAATAGCTTCAATGAGAGTTTCACAAACTTGTCATTGCCATGTTATAATACTTTCCCCTATGCAATAACGAAGATAGACGCTTCTACATTGACTATTGCATGTTTTACGCGGCTTTAGGGCTTTCGCAGTAGAACCCTTTCCTACCTACGAACGTCGAGCCACAACATGGATTCAATGATTGCCGTTCTTCTTCCCTTTTCAGGGCCCTCTAATGTCAATGCCATATCAACTACTGTAGAGAGACAGACACCCCCCTAAGCCACTTTGATTTGTGGACCAGTCTCATGAATCACCACGTGAGGTCGGTTGGGGGGCGCTTCATCAAACAGTGGCGCGATATAAACAATAACACTAAAGAGGGTAGCAACTAGAGAATCAATGCCCACATATTGCTATGTGTTCTATCCGTATGACATGTCTACCCATAGACCCGCTCTGATACCACTGAAGGGTTCCGTAGCAGAAAACAAAAAAATTCTATCTACTCGAACACTAATACCAGGATCTATACTATGTAGACATAAGTAACGGAGAAGGAATACAGTATTCATACCTTTGCAGAGAGAGGCACGCCTTATGCAGGAAGGCGTATATTGATGAAGACGAGCAGAACCCCAAGTGTGGTGCCTCCGAAGTTCGTCACACGTCCGGTGTAGTGGACGTCAACCGGGCTCCGATCCAGCCGAGCAGCGGAAGAAGTAGATGCCGGATCACCGATCACACGACGGTAGTGTGAAGGTGGAGAACTCAACCACGAGGTCCTCCCCAATATTACGGGGAAGTCCTCAGCAGAAGAGAGAGAGAGAATGAGAGGAATGGGTGTCTTCCAAGGGGAGGGGGGACCCCTTTATATAGTAGGAGGGGGACGCACCACCCAGGGGCCAGGCGGTGTGGGACTAATGCCCACACCCTCCAGCCACCATGGGGCAGCCGCCAGCCCTAGGTGGGCCCCACTCGGGTGGCCCACTAGCCCTAGGCCGGCTGGCCCCCACCCCCTAGGCGCCTTGCCCACTTGGGCCTCCCTTCGGGTGAGGCCCATTAGCAATATAGTGCCTTTACAAATAAAATAAAATATATATTTAATATTAATTCTCCAATTAACATTCAAATACACATATTATATTATTCCTTCACTCCGGAACATCTTCCGGACCCCTTCCAATCTCCATTGGATGTTACCGAAACTATTCCGATTTCTCTCTTTCTCTATTTCTCATACGATGCCTCATCTACCCTAAGCGTCCCCACCCTTAAGCGTGACATCCTTCGGTTCGGAAACACTCCGGACATGATAGAGATCACTCTCATTTCAATGATCAACAGAGGGACCTGGATGGCCATGTGACCCTCGTGCGTTTCACGAATACAATCGCTCGAACCGTGAGATAGTCGTTCCCCATTCCCTTTGTCATACGATACCTAATTCATCCGAGACTTGATCTTTGGCATCTTTATACCTTAGTTCGATCTCGTTGCCGATGAACTTGTTTTCTCGTTCTCATGTCGTTGCATTCCGTGACCTAGTCACATGCTTGCAAGCTTCATTAATGCAACGTCACCGAGATGGCCACATGTATCTGTCCGTTACATGGACTAGACAAATCCTGGTCTTGATATGTACTCCTCTACACATTCCTTCGGAAAACCTGAGTGGCACCTTTTTGATCACCCTGTTACGAGATGATTCTTGATAACCATCTAAGCTTCTTCCAGAATGGTGATTTGCATTACCTCATAGTCAAAGGATCAGGTTGCAAGGTTCTTTGTGTTTTATCATCAATGGTGAACTTTGTAACTAGATCTCATTACGATATAACGGTCGGATGTTTGTCTATCATGTTATTTAACTAATAACATGACCTCATTGTCAGTTGGCATAAATGCCCATGGTCTTGAAACATAGACCATCCTCATGACCAATGAACTAGTTCACTAGAGGTAACTAGAGACACGGTTTGTTTACATACCACACGTGTATTAACGTTTCGTATTAACACAGTTATAGCACAGTATAAAACGTATTATGAACATACAGGAGGTATATCAAATAATATACTTTATTATTTGCCTCTAGGGCATAACTCCTTCACTAACCCCCCAGAGTTTTTAGGTCAGAAGGCAACTTATAGGCGAAGAGGGAGACCAAGGGGGTATGCAAGGGCGCAGACCACCTCGGTCTTGCCAGCCTAGCCAGCAAGCCAGGTGGTGTGGCCAGGCCCCAGCCCCACTCCATCTCGTATTCTGGCTCCGGGAGTCTTCTGGTGAAATAGGATTTTTGGCATATTTTCTGGGATTTTTACTGATAGTTGATTTTCTGTACAAAAACTAGACACCAAGGTAATTCTGCTGAAAATAGCATCAGTCCGTGTTAGTTGTATCCAAATCACACAAGTTTAGAGGAAAAACAATAGCAAAAGTGTTCGGGAAAGTAGATACGTTTTCGACGTATCAACTCCCCCAAGCTTAGCTTATTGCTTGTCCTCAAGCAATTTGAAAACGAGCGATAAAAGACACTTTCACGAACACATTTGCTTCATAAGATGTATATATTCTCAGCATATGATCAACTACTTAGGCAATTCATAATAAGGAGTATGCAACTAAGTTTACTTAATAGTCATTGCAAGCTATGAAGAGATCCCAACTCAAAAATAATAAGTAGCATGAAACATAAACATAAGCAACATTACAATGCTCAAAACAAGGTATGATAGAGTGGTATCTCGCTTGCCTTTGATTGTAGAGCATAAGTGCCAAGGCACCTCTGAAGTTCAAGTGAAGACTAGAAGTAAAGATATCAAAGATACCAGCATCAAAGTCATAACACAATTAATCAAGTTTTGAGACAAGCACATTACACTAAGAATGACAACTATGCTCTCAAGAAAGTGCTCATAGAACATGTGGTGACTCAACAAGGAAATGAAAAGGTTTTGAAAAGTTTGAAAGGTTTCCAAATGCTAAAAGTATGGTACTCATTAGCTTTGATCTCTCATTGCCCCTATCATAAGCATCTTTAAGTGGTTAAGGTGAAAGTGAGGTCCAATCTGAGTTATATGCTTGACAGACTATAAACTGGAAATCTCATGTCCCTTGAGTACGAGGGCCGCTCCTCATGCTACTCAACTTTAGTTATCGGTAAGTTCTTGTCATAGTAAATACATGCGTATCATAGAGAACCGCCAACGGGGTACCCTTTGCCCGATGATACAGAAGAATCCCCATATCAAAATGACAAGGCAAGCAGACAACGAGTATCTCAGCAATCTTCTTATTTACCATGGGAAAATTGTGCTTTTTTCTCTCTTTCCTCTTTTCTCAAATCTCTTTTTTTTTCTTTTTCTCAATAGCTAACTCCTTTTTTTATAAGAAGAATGCTTCATAGATACTCATTATGGTTATGCTACAGGTTTCCACCATGATTAGGCATGGATTAGACCGGCAGCCCAGGCGTTTCTCTAACACACATACATAACTCCATGGACTTACAAGCTCCCCTTTTATTTCACACCGACGACATCCGCAAACAAAAGAGCATGATATCAACTGGGTATATATTTACAGGTGTTGAAAGCGTTCCCCGTGACAGCACGGTTCTTCTAATCCCCAGCCTATAATTTGCAAGCATATAACTTTCATGGACAGTCACAATGGTTCAGGTTTATTAAGTGCAAGAAATAAAGTGTGCCATCACGTTCGTGAGAGATTTACTAACTAACTTTCTCATAACAAACAAACATTTTATTCGGAAGAAAACAAGGCATATTGAATATGCATGGAAATAACAAATGATGCTAATAGGTAGGTATGGTGGATAGTTTTGGAAATATTGGTTTTAGGGAGTTGGAAACCCGAGTAAAGCTTATACTCAGTGCAAGTGAAGGCTAGAAATAGTAAGGGAGCGACAAACGAGAGAGCAGTAACTGTCATAATCATGCTTGCAACAAAACAGGACTAAACATGGCATGAAAGTGATTCAAGACCCCTGAGGCAAAATAATTCATCGAGGCTTAACTGATTATGTTTCAGTCATATGCATGCATGAGCATGTGCCAATTCAATTCAAGCGAAACATTCAGAGGAGTATACCATAGTGTCATACCAAGTTATGAATAGAGTAATGCAAGCAAACATTCATATGACATGCTACAAACTATTAGCAAGCTGGAACTAATCATATGAAAGCAAGAACTACTAAGCATCCATAAATAACATATACCCTACATGAAAGACTAAGCATGCCCACAATGATGAGTATATGTACAAAAATGAAAACAAATAGAGTTCATTACCAGCCTCTTACCACACCTCAAGTTGTCGTTAATCCTCATTATTGCTCTTCACTTGTGTGGCTTGAATAATAACAAGAAACCAAATTCCACTAAGGACTGCTGAACCCTGCAACAAACTCATAAAACCAAAGAAGAACAACAAATATTTGTGGTGTTTTCGATTTTTTAAAACAAGAACCAAAAAGGAAGAACAACCAAAGCAAAATCTTTTTGGGTTTTTCGAATAGTTCAAACAAAGCAAAAAGGGAAAAGCAAACCAAGGCAAAAATAAGAAGACGCAAACAAAGATAAACAACAGAAATATTTTCGGTATTTTTGTGTTTTATAAAGCAAAAACAAAGAAAGAACGAAAACTAAAAAGAGAACGAAACATGAATATACAAAGTACCGACGCAAAATGATATGGAGATGAGTGCGATGTCGGTGTACCTCCCCCCAAGCTTAAGATTTTGGCCTAAGTGGGTATCAATCCCAAGCTGGCCAGGATGGAGCGCCTTCGTAGTACGGTGAGGAGGTACCCTCGTCCTAGTGCGAGCTCGAGGATGCCCCACCGTAGTGCACAGAGTAATTGTAGGAGGGCACATCCTCCTGGTGCTGCCTATGGAAACCAAGAAGACGGAGTTGCTCGTCCACCTCCTCCTTGGAGCGCGACCACGGCCTTCTGTGAGCATTGAACAAAGTAGATTGCGGCAAAGGAATCTCCCTTTCATCCCTGTCAGTAAACAACATCATACTAAACTGTCCATATCAGAGTTAGCAGTGACGAAGTGATGTGTTTTCATGGCAGCAAGGTCAAGCCTTTGTGGTGCCAATATAGTATCATTTGGATCTACCGACAGCTCTAATGCATTGACCATACGTGAAGCAATGATGCCCTCATAAATGGGTCCCCTAGCAGCTAGGCGGCGAGCAATAAGAGAGCCAAGATTATACCGAGTATCATTGTTAACCGCAGCAGCAAGGAAGGCTAAATGATAATTGGAGATATTGCTCGTATTCTCCCTACCAAGAATACTAGTAGTAAGATAATAGGCAAAGTATCTAAGAGCAGGGAGTTGGTTGTTTCTTATCTTCTCGCACTGAGCTACGCAGTTATCGTCATTGGTCACACCTCGATAGAGCTCCAGCAAATCAGCGGGTCGCCCTTGAATCTTCTTCACGGTCCTTGTCATGCCTACACCTGTAATACTGCAAAATCTTTCCAATGGCATGGTAAAAGGCAGATTATAAATTCTAAAAGAGACAGTTGACTGATAGGGGGTGTTAGTGAAAACGAAACTCTCAACAAAAGTTTTGGTGAGCATAGCGTATTGCTCACTCTCATCTTGCATATATGAGGTCAAACCAACCCTCTGAATCAATAGTAAGAAATCATCAAGAATCCCTGCAGCTTGTAAGAAGGTAAAACAAGGAAAGGTAGATGGGTGAGCATCCCCATCATCTCCTTCATTACCAATGCGAGGCGCAATGAGATCTTTGTTGTATGATGGCCTAAACTGAGAGGATGGTCTTGAGGGCCTTGACCTCCTAGGTGTGTCCCTCTCAAATATTTCTCCAAAGGTATGGTTGTTCATCTTTGATATTCTGAAATTTAAACATCTATTAAACAAGTGATTGCAAAGTGAATATATATTAAAGAGCACTACTCTTAGGGACTTATAGAGGCCTAAACATGCATCAAAACTATATCTCTAAGCATTGAACAAGCTTACAAGCTCTCAAAACCTGTCACCTACAGCAGCAAAATACTCAAGCTATACTCCACTAAACACAAATCTACTTGGACAAGCGGAGGAGTCACATATCGGAGAACAAATGCTCCAAATTTCAGCAGCAAAGATGGGTTGAGCAAGGAGATTAAAAACCAAGGGCAAGAACAGCAAGAACGCGATTTCGAGCAATGAACTGGTGTTTTCTAGGGAGAGAGAAGAAAGTGGGAAGTGAGAGAGTGAGTGGAGGGCCAGAGGTGGCCCACACCATGGCCAGGCGCGCCCCTGGGCTGGCCGCGCCACTAGGTGGTGTGCCTTCTTGGTGGGCCCCCCTGGTACCTTCCAGGCACTCCTCTACCCCTTTTTTCACGTAAAAATTTAATATGAATTTTCTGGAATTTTTCGAGACACTTTATTTTTGAGCAATTTTCAGGTATAGATGAATGATTTTCTGACAGAAAAAAGTTTCTGGAATGATGCAATGACAAAACAAGGCTAAAACGTCAGAAGTTCTAAGACACTCTAACATGCAAGCAACTAACAATGGAAAAGTAAATTAAACGATAGCAAAAACTAAAATGGATAGAATAGAAGTGAGTGGAGATAATCATGGTAAAAACATTGTTTTGTTCAATGAAATCCTTTTGTTAACAAGGTTGATCAGGTCTTGTTACCAAAACAATTTTATATAAAACAAAACTTTGTATTCCACTAATGATTATGTTACCTCAACCTTGATAGCAATGGTCCCAATCATAATAGTTTCAAATTTTTCTCTTGGTATGGGACAATATATTTCTCCAACTTGAATGCCATCAACATGTTCAACTGAATTCAAACCATAAGTCTTATCAATATTCTTGAGGAAATAGACAATATGCTCCTTGTCATTAACATTAAAGGTCACCTTTCCTTGATTACAATTAATAACTGCTCATGCAGTATTAAGAAAAGGTCTCCCAAGAATAATAGACATATTGTCATATTCAGGCATTTCAAGCACAACAAAATCAGTTAATATCAAGCAATTATGAGCCACTTGCATAGGTACATCCTCACATATACCAACAAGAATAGTAGTAGATTTATCAACCATTTGCAAAGATATATTAGTTGGTATTAGTTTTTCCAGTTGAAGTCTCTTGTAGAGAGAAAAAGGCATGACACTAACTCCTGCTCCCAAATCACACAAAGCAGTTCTAACATAACTATTTTTAATAAAGCACAGGATAGTTGGAATCCCTGGGTCTCCAAGTTTCTTTGGAACCTTACCATTAAACGAATAATTAGCAAGCAAAGTAGAAATTTCTTCATTAGGGATCTTCCTTTTATTCGAGACAATATCCTTCATATACTTTGAATAAGGAGGCAATTTAATGGCATCAGTCAAAGGAATTTGCAAGAATAAAGGTTTCATCCACTCACAAAACTTATTATAGTGTTCATCTTCCTTTAACTTGTGTTTCTTATCAGGGAAATGCATAGGTTTTTGGACCCAAGGCTCTCTTTCACTACCATGTTTCTTAGCAACAAAATCTTCTTTAGTGTATTTAGTATTCTTATTGTGCTTTTCAGGTTCTTCTTCAACTTTTTCTTTATCAGAAACATCATTTTCTTCATTACCACTTTCAGTTTCAGCATCAAAGACAGATATACTATTAGGATCTTTAGCAGGTTCAGAGGGTTCTACAATAGTTTTATGTTTCTTTTTTATTTTCTTACGAGTAGTACTACTATTTTCAGCTTGTTGAGAATCCTGCTCAATTCTTTTGGGATGCCCCTCAGGATATAGAGGATCCTGGGTAGCAGCACCACTTCTAGTTCTAATTTCATAAGCATGTTTTTCCTTGGCAGCATTAACTTGCAAGTCATTTCGCACTTTAATAAGTTGATCTATTTGAGTTTGAACCATTTTAAAATGTTTAACAATCATTTTAACATCATTAGAGGTTCTTTCCACAATATCTTTTAACTCAACAATAGCTCTAGTGTTTTCCATTAAATGATTTTGAACCCTTTTATTAAAATTATCTTGCTTAACAATAAAAATATCGAATTCTTCTAAGCATTGATCAGGAGGTTTAAGGTAAGGAATATCACCTTCATCAAAGTGTTGGAGAGAGTGTACCTCAATAGTGGATGAATGGGGAATTGGCTTACATAATTCTTCTATAGGAGGTAAATTCTTGACATCTGCAGCTTTAATTCCCTTCTCCTTAAGACATTTCTTAGCTTCCTTCATCACTTCATCATTTAGTTCAATAACTCCCCTCTTCTTAGATGTTGGTATAGGCGCAGGTATAGCTGGTTCAGGTATAATTGTTTCAAGTATAGCTGGTTCAGGAGGAGTCCAATCTTCATAAATCTTGCTTATTTTAGCCATTAATTCCTCAGCTTCCTTGGGAGTCCTATTCCTGAAAACACAATCAGCACAACTATCTAGGTATGTCCTAGATTCTTCAGTTAGTCCATTATAAAATATATCAAGAAGCTCATTCTTAGGTAATGGACATCCAGCTTGTGCATGAATCAAAGAACAAAACCTTGCCCATGATTCAGGAAATATCTCCTTTTCTCCCTGTTTAAAATCAAAAAATTCCTGTAAAATAGCATGTCTAGCACTAGGAGGAAAATATTTCTACAGGAAAGTACTAATCAAGCAATCAGGGTTATCAATAGATCCAGGAGGTAAATTATTAAACCAAGTTTTAGCTTCTCCTTTTAGTGAAAAGGGGAAAATCTTAGCAACAAAGTAGGTGCGCATCTTAATATCATCGGAAAATAGGCCACTCATGGTAGAAAGCTCAGTCATATGTGCTACCACACTTTCATTCTTAGTCCCACAAAAAGGTTCTTTCTCAACAATAGCTATGTAAGATAGATCAAGAGAGAAATCA
This sequence comes from Avena insularis, assembly GCA_023614405.1. Taxonomy (NCBI): domain Eukaryota; kingdom Viridiplantae; phylum Streptophyta; class Magnoliopsida; order Poales; family Poaceae; genus Avena; species Avena insularis. The sequence continues at coordinate 473,833,512 of CM042694.1, forward strand.
TAATCTTTATCTTTAATGTTTATGGGAGAAGCAGCAAACTTAGCATTAGGGGACAATTTGGGTTTTATAGTACGCCTCTCAAGGAGACTCTTAGCAACACTCCTATCATGGGTGTTTTGACATTCTTTAATAAATTCATAGGTCATCTCAATATAACTGTCCTCAATATCATAGCTCTCTCTAGACTCAAGTGAACTAACAGGTGTAGTAGTGTCTTCATTAGGAGTTTCGGTATTTCTAGCTATAGTTCTAGCAATCGTAGCATCTAGGAAAGGACCTAATGAACCATTCTTATCAAGCACAGTAGAAGCAGCATCATAAGTATTAGAAGTTTCAGATTTAGCAGTAGTAGCAGTGTGTGTAGCATGTGTATGTGGTGGTGTAAGGAACTTACTCATAACAGATGGTGAATCAAGAGCAACAGAGGTGTTCAGAACCGTACCTCTTCTTGTAGTGGATGGTAAAATAGGAACCTTGCCATCACGAGACTTACCCATGATGGATGGCTGGCAGTGAACAATAGTGATTCCAAGTGGACTTAATAAATAAAGCTATGCTCCCCGGCAACGGTGCCAGAAAATAGTCTTGATGACCCACAAGTATAGGGGGTGTATCGCAGTATTTTCGAGGGAAGTGAAACCCAATTTATTGATTCGACACAAGGGGAGCCAAAGAATATTTATAAGCCTTAACAACTGAGTTGTCAATTCAGCTGCACCTAGAAACAATCTTGCTCACAGCAGTTTATCAGTAGCAACAGTTTTGTAGTAGCAATAGTAAGGTAATAGAAGTAGTAAAAGTAAAGGCAGTAATAACAATTGCAGTAAACAGTAGGACTAAAGCGCGGTAGGCATAGGGATGGATGGACGGGCGTTGCATGGACAAGATAATTCATATGGCAATCAAGACACAGGGCATTTGCAGATAAATAAGATAAAGCATCCAAGTACTAAATAATCATAGGCATGTGTTCCATATATAGTCATACGTGCTCGCAATGAGAACTTGCACAACATCTTTTGTCCTGCCAGCCCCTTTGCAGCAGGGCCTCAAGGGAACTACTGGCAATTAAGGTGCTCCTTTTAATAGAGCACCAGAGCAAAGCATTAACACTCCGTGAACACATGTTATCCTCACATCAAAGCCATTCCCTCTGGTTATCCCGATTGCTATCACTTCGGGGCCTTTTGGTTCCGGACAACAACGTGTGTATACAACTTGCAGGTAAGACCATAAACAATACTATCATAATGAATCAATAACATGTTCAGATCTGAAATCATGGCACTCGGGCCCTAGTGACAAGCATTAAGCATAACAAGTTGCAACAAAGTCAAAAAGCACTAATAGTAGATACTAGGCACCATGCCCTAACAATCTGATGCTATTACATGAATGATCTCATCCAATCCCTACCATCCCCATAGCCTACAGCGGGGGATTACTCACTCATAGATGGGGGAAACATGGATGGTCGATGGAGAAGCGATGGTGATGATGATGGTGATGATCTCCTCCAATTCCCCGTCCCGGCAGGTTGCCAGAACGGAGTTTCTGGTTCCGAATCACGAAATCTGGTGGTGGCGGCAGAGCGGAACTCTTTTTGGAAAAATGTCGAACCCCCAGAGTTTTTAGGTCAGAAGGCAACTTATAAGCGAAGAGGGAGACCGAGGGGGTGTCTAGGGCGTGGCAGATCACCTAGCCCCCAGCCTGGCCGGTGGTGTGGCGGGCTGACCCTACTCCATCTCGTATTCTGGTTCTAGGAGTCTTCTGGTGAAATAGGATTTTTAGCATATTTTCCAGGATTTTTCCTGATAGTTGATTTTCTGCACAAAAACTAGACACCAAGGTAATTCTGCTGAAAACAGCGTCAGTCTGTGTTAGTTGTATCCAAATCACACAAGTTTACAGGAAAAACAATAGCAAAAGTGTTCGGGAAAGTACATATGTTTTGGACGTATCAACTCCCCCAAGCTTAGCTTATTGCTTTTCCTCAAGCAATCCATAGAAAATTATTTACAGGTCTGAAAAATAGAAATAATATGTCCCTGGAATCACAATCTCGTGAGATTATAGATTTGATTTTAGTTTCAATTTTACACAAATGAAATTATTTAATTGGTTTAAACTCCACTAAACACTAATTAAATACTAGAAAAAATCTATAACTCTTATTAGGGTGAATCCAATTGCTACTGGTTCGCATTGAAGCCCTCTATCCATTACACCCTAGATAAAAATTTAATTCGACAATGAGGATAGAAGTTAGAACAGATCTATTAAAACCCCCTTTATTGGAATCAAAGATTAATAACAAATATTATATTGCATTAAAACATGTATGCGTGTATCATGTGATATAATAGTGTCCTATGGACTGAACTAAAACTCTATTCCGCATTTAAATCGTCATGCATGTATTTGTGTACTTGTTTATGATTGTATGGTTGTTTATGTTGTCTGCAATTGTTTGATCGATAGATTGCAAGGAGTGCAACGTCTGTGATTGCAACGAGTGTTTGAACGACTCCAACAACTATCAAGGCAAGTAGATGCTATTTTGTTGATACATTGTCCTACTATTTTCTCTTACGCATGTGTAGTGTATTTCTATGGATGCTTGTGTAGCAATTACTATGCTATGCTATATCCTATATATATTGTGGTAGGAATCCCTTGGAGTTGAGCTCCCGTAAGGTAGATGTGCTTAGACATGATGTATAGACGGGGAAGAGATCACATTATGGTGAAGTATATGCTTGTTCAAACTAATAACATAATGTCAATGAACTACCTGGATGGATTGGTTGGATTATTAACGGAGTGTGAATAATGGTGGGGAATGCCGCCCAGGGAACTGAGAAGGATTAGTTTTCTTTATTATAGTAGCTTACGTGTGCAACCATGTGGTAGTAAGAAATGGGCAGCTGGTTGGACTTAGTAGGTCGTGGTGGCCCGGACCCAGCATAGCCAGAGATGTAGTGAATGGTTAGATTGGACCGGTGCGCGGTGGGGTTTGGGGAACTACTTCTCGGACTGTCCTTTATTGGACTTCTCCCTGTCATGACACAATATGAGTGTGATGGTATAATCTGGGTTGGCTAGGTCACATGGGTAAAGTGTACAAACCCCTGCAGGGTGTAAAAACTAAGTACTTAGCCGTATCCCCGGTTACGAACGATTGAGTTGCTTGATATCGAGGATATGACAAATTCTCACTCATCCTTATTTCTTGATTAATAAAACTTGTTGGGTGAACTTAATGGGTTGTTGTGATAAAACTTGATTTACAAGTAGGATAAAACTGTTTAAGAAAATGCAAGCTAACCATGGCTCCACTTAGCCAAATAAGCATGTAGTTGCTAGGTATATTGCCTCCTTACTTAGCTCTAATTATCATACATTCCATGTATTGACCCTTCGGGGCTGCTACGTTTCATGTTGACGGTTATACCATTTCTGAGTGATCGAATTAGGTCGCGGTACTCCACTCGGCACTTGTTCACTTGTGGGCAATTTAAAGATGGAGCCTATTATATGTTTATCTTTCCGTATGTAACTTGATTATTTGAGCTATCCTTTGAGCTATGCATATTATAATAATTAAATACTCTAGATCATTTTGTTACTTTATGATGCACGAATGTTTACTTTGTTATTCATCTATGTTCTATGTAAGCCAATGAACTGACCTAGCGATTGGCATGTTGCATATAAGCTACAGTCTTTTCAGTACTGCAGTGTTACAATTAATGACTTCTTCTTGTAAAGATCTTTAGTCTAAATGTCTAAGAGTTGGTTTGCACGATTTTCCTATTCATGTACGGAGTAATGCTTTGAGTGTGGGATGGAGTCATGACCATACCACTACTTTTATCATTTGCTCTTGTACATTGAATTGGTGAATCAATGTGATTTTTACTCATTCCACAGAAGTTAGACGTGGCATTTATCTCTTGATACTTTCACTTCCGTCCTTGTTTTACGGAATGTTATCTCAAAGAATGTAATCAATAATCTCTTGTTGGTGATCTCGTCTATTTCAAGATGGAGCAAAATCTTCAACGATCTGGTGGAACAAATGCAAAATCTTTTTTGTCCTCTTAATTCTTTTGGAGTTCAACATCATCATATAAGATGAATGGAGTATATCTCTGAGCTCATGTGTCAATTATTTTCCTCTTGGTAAAGCCAATTCTGGTTGATGCCATCAAGCGCAAAATCTTCTGCAATAACCTCATGGTTAAGGAAAGCAATAAGCATCTCTACAACATACTCAAGATCTTCAACACTCAACTTCTTTCTCAGGATTCCACCATAAACTAACATCGCCTCCCTCTCTTGAAGATATATCTGCGCACGTCAATTGCGTGATCCTTTGGTTCTTATCGGTGCAAGAAGAATCTGATCCGAGAATCCCGAACTCAAATCTTTTCCGTTAATATCTAGGAACTCTGTTGTTTGAAGGGGGCGTGGTTTTTCCCAAACTTCATTTCTTAAATCTAAGGAGGAAACAATGCTATTTTCATAGTGTTTGATACTTATCCAAAGTCCTTTGCTTCCAGCGAAAGAAAATCATCTTCACTAGCAGCTTTTGGATCTCTAATCCTAACGATGTGTCTTTTCTTCCTCCTCGATACATCGTCTCTTCAAAGTTCTTTCAAGAAGTGGTTCTATTTCTCTTCTTGTTTTCTCTTGAGCACCTGAGTTATGTTCATCCTTCCTTGTTCTCGAAAATCCTCCTTTCTTCAAGTCTTTTGTTTTCAAGAAGCAGAATGCAAGACTTGCAACAAGTCTACCAAGTTTTGCAAGGTGTAATGGTCACACCATTTCATTGATAAATCAACTTGGGAACGTAAGGATCACCTTCGTTCCGAACACCCGCCTCTCTTTGTGTCTTTCCTTTTTCCTAGGAATCTCAGGGCGAGATTCTTATTTAGTGGGGGAGAGTTATAGCGTCCCAATTGTCTAACAATTATATTGCTACTTGGTTTATTATTTATATTGGTACTTCCTACATATCATTAATTTCATCATCATTATATCATGCTCATGTCACCATGCCACATTGCATTTGAGCATCATATTAAAACCCTCTTCATTTGGTTCTTCTCTTCATAATGCATTTGCCTTAGTAATTGTATTTGCCTCTTGATATATTGTAGTTGGTTCTTGATATATTGCTTAATGCCCAACTTGAGTTGGGGGCATACCTTTTATTCTTCCACCACCTTTCTTTTTTCTCCATATAAATTCCACCATCCTAATTATATATGAGCCATCGTTTTCTCCTTGGTATTTAATTCTAGCTCATATGTGTTGGGTTGGATCCACTTATATTCTACATGCTCCCATATATGATACATGTTGTTTTCACAATATTAAATATGTGGAGCCACATGGCTACCTTTGCATTCTATGTGAGTAGAATTCCTTGTCAAGCTTCCATAAGATTTATGTTTGAATATGTGAGCATGTTTGAATATATATGAGGATATATAATCATCTAGTGGCACACACACACTAGCATTGCCCATTTATATTCATGTATGATTCTATTTCAATTTATAAATGTGAGAAGCAAGCTTGGCTATTTTTGGTTTGGCCTTTATTCAAATTTGAAGGCATGTATGGAATATATGACCATATAGAGTTATAGTTGTTTTCACAATTATAATAGTGGAATTTATGGCACCATGCAAGGCCCATGCAAAGCTACCCTCATCTTATTTTATTTGAATTCATTTGGGTTTTGGTGAGGAAGCTAGTTTGGTTTTAATTCATACAAGTTCATTCAAGTTCAAGCAAATCCTATGGTTCATCTAGTTCTCCTCCAACTTGCTTTCTTTTGGTTCTGAGTGATCTTGTTGATCTTGTGAAGTTATTTCAACAAGCTTGTTTGAATTGAGTAAAAGAAAAACAAATAAAATAAATAAGAAGAGAAAGAAACATATCTAACCTAGCTAACTATCTAGCCTACCCTCTCTAACCCGAGCCTCTTTTTTTGGTTGCACCAAACCAGATCCACACCTTCACACCACCTAGCTAACCCACCCTCTAACCTAGTCCTAACCCAAGGGCACCCTTGCCATTGTCATGATCATGTGCTGCCTCCTAACCAACCCCTCTCCCCATCTAGCTAAACTCCCTTCTAACTTGGTGGTCCAGAAGAACCAGACCACCCCTGCTACCCCTGGCCGACCTACCCCTACCTAGTCAGAGAGAAGAGAGAAGAGAGGGAGAGAAGAAAAGTAACCATAGTTACTTTAGAGAAAACCCTACCCAAGCTGCTGCCTCCCCCTCCATGTCCTTATCTAGCTACCCCGACCACTCTGGCTCGATCCAGATCGCATCCCAAGGCCTAGCCCGAGCCCCTTCTTCCCTTGTGTTCCCTGCTAGTCGCCCATCCACCATAGCCGCCTACCACCCGCCACCCTCTGTTTCGGTGAGGAGGAGAAGGAGGAGAGGAGCATCAGGGTGTTGAGGAAGACCGTAGGCACCCCAATACCCCGCTTGAACATGGAGAAGATGAGGAGAAGTCCCAGGAACAGCAGAACAAGAACAAGCCCGAGAAAACCCTAGCTACATGTGGCATCCCGCAAAACCACTACTAGAAAATCGCGTTATATTTGTGTGCATCGCATCATCATGACCGCATGCTCATGTCATCATGCCACATTGCATTTGAGCATCGTCATCATCATGCATTGTTTGTCTGAAACTATTTTCGAAAAAACATATTTTTGTTTTCTAAATACCCAGCCTTTATTTAAAAATCCAAACCCGGGACTCCGGATTGTCTTGTTTCGTCTGCCAATGGATTTCAAAAGCCCCATTTTAAATAATAAAAGTTTTATTTTAATTTCAGGGGACAGCCGTACCGGGCCGATCCGACCCAGTCGGCCACCCCCAGTACAAACCAGAGTTATCTAAACCTTTTTCCTACCTAGATCTATCCTACCCAGCCCCCTCCACATCACTCCCACCAACAGCCTGCCGCCACCTCACCTCTCCCCTTCCCCTATCCACTCCCATGCCGCCACGTCAGCCAGCCCGGACCCACCCCACTTCCTCTCTCACCCGCCGTCCCTGGCCACTCCCGCGGGTCCCACCCCACCTGGCGCGACCCCCCCACAGCCGACAACCCCTGGGCCCGCTCTGGCCCACCCCTTCCTCGGTCCTATCGCCCCATCGCCCTCACCCCGCGTCGTCCTCCCTCTCTCTCGCTCCGCACCCTCCGCCACCATCTCCTCCACCAACCGCGCGCGCTCAGGATCCCTCCTCCCAGCTGCCCGTGCCGCGCGTGCCGTTGTTTGCCCACCCCTCGCCTCGGTCGCCCCGCCCGCCGTCCGACACCCGGGCAGCGTCTCCTCGCAGCATCGCCCTTGCGTTGTCGCCCTCTCCGGCATCCGCCTCTCCTCCCTCCTCCGGCGCCGTTGCCGCCCGCGCCTCCCCTCAACCCCGCGACTCGGTCTCGCCTCCTGCGCCGAGCCGTCGGCTCCGCGCCCGGCCCCACGTCCTCCTGCCGCCCTCCTTCCCGTGCGCACGCTCTGCGTCGTCCTCCGCCCCGCCCCCCTCTTGCTCCCCTCCGGCGCCCTCTCCAGCTCGACCTCCCGGCTGCCAGACGTCCCCGCCGGGCCGAGCCTGCCTCGCCTCGCGCCCACATCCTCGAGCACCCCACCGCAACCCCGGTCCCCGCGCGAGTCGCTGCCACCTCTCGCCATCCCGCGCGTGTGTCATCGCCGGCCGTATTCCTCTGCCCGAGCTGGCTGACACCGCCTCTGCCGCATCCAGCGCTGCCGCGTCGGCCACCCTCCCGCGCGCTTGCCTGATGCCTCAACCATCCTCGAGCCTTGCCTCTGTTTAAGCCACGCGGGATACCCCCGTTTCTCTATAGCACGCTTTGGTTATCTGCCTTGTTTTGTTCTGGTCAGCAGAAGATGATTATAGATGGAATATGGTAGTTGGAGACTACATAAACAAGTTCTACACTGACAATCGAGTGGAACCCCGAGTACTTCGTCGTGGAAACTAGGGGCGATGACGCCGAATCGACAAGATCTACCTCACGGAGCGGCGAACCCCCGGACCCGGAGCATCCCTGGACACCAAGAACTACCGGCGACCTGACCAAGACCCGAAGATCGATCCCCGAGACCGAACCCCGGGGACCGACACGATCTTCTTCACGGATACGACAAGTACCCCTTCCCGGACGCCAAGTTCTTCCTCCCGAACGCCAAGTCCGACCCGACCCGCGGACCCGACAAGGTCTTCACGACGACAAAAACGACATCGACCAGGGCGAATCCGATGCGCCCCCGACGCCGCACCAAGTCCTCCTTCACGGAACGCCAAGATCTACCCCGTTATCCGAGAACGATCCCGCCGAGACCGAACCCCAGATCCGGACCCTGAGACCGACCCCGAACCCCTCGGAGCCCAAGTTCGCCGAACCCTAATGTGATTCCCTACCCGAGACCCCCATTATTTTTATAATATGACATTATCGTTTGTTGCATATTAAATTGTTCATGCTTGCATACATGTTGTGGGTTTGGGGGCATTATGCCGATTCACCTCATAATTAAATATGGGGTCCATATGCGGACTTTTCTAGTCTTATATTGGTCCCATTTAATTTGGGTAGCGAACCGGTAACTTATCTCGCCCTGTTAATTCAACATTTAATTTGCGGGGTAGATAAACAAATAGAACCATATATTTAATTGTCGGGACCCTCGGTTCCGCTTAATATGACCTAATTGCATCGCACTTTTACCATGCCATACATCATACATGCATCATGCTCGATCTTTTGCCGTAGTATTAAATAGAGCATTCGGTGTTTTCTTCTAGTGTTTTGCTTCTTCGCGGACTAGGCCGATGAGTTGATGCGAGTGTCGACCCGATCTTCGGTTGAACCTTCGGCAATGTTTTCAGGCGAGCATCTCCCCCTTTCTACCTATCTTAATTTTATAGTCTTTATTTCCTCCTGTTGATCTATTGCTATCTGTGTTGCGATGCTCTAGTTTCCGTACCCGTGATATCCCTATCAGCCTCATATTGCCTTGGACACATCCTATTACCTGTTGTTTGGTAGATAGTTGGACTTGCGCGTCGTAGTCGCTTGCTCAAGTGTTGTTGCGTGTCGTCAAGTACCACAGTTGTTGGAGTATTGCCGCATGTTAATGTTGGAGATGATCATGGCTTTACTTTTCGTTCACTTTAATTACTGTATAACAACTAAAATTGAAGTAAGTAAGCAGAGGCATCGGTGGGTGATAGATAATGTTGGTTTCCGACCGCCCACTTGTGTCCCGTAGGACCCCGAGTTCTTGACACCTGTTCCGAGATCGAGCGTGCTAACCACAGGTGGGGAGATATGGGCCCCCCATTGATTATTACCTGATTTCAAAGTATTGTACTGGGGGCCACAAACTAGTTTGAGGTTTTATTTACTATCCTGTACTTATGCCATGCTTTACTGCTTTATTTAAATTGCGATGGATAGCACCTGTATCTGTTTAGGAAAGCGGAGTGTTTCATGGTATCGACCCCAGCTTTTGGGATTGTCGTTTACAGCCATCGATAAACCCCGAGTCCGTCTCGAGACCGCCGACTTCGCTATGGGTAGACTTAGTGGGTGGCCCCGTGCTTGCTTTTGGGTCTGGGAACGTCATGACTTAGGCCCCGACATACCGATGGGTGTATGTTAACCGATCCGCAAAAGGGTCGAAGTGCTTGTGGATACTTTGGTGCACCCCTGCAGGGTTAAATCTTTTCGAGAAGCCGTGTCCGCGGTTATGGACGACTTGGAGCACAGTGCTTGATCATAGACAACTATAACTAAAGTTTATTTGTTATAAATTGACTTGTATCCGATATGACTAGTAATCAGCTTCACTACAACGGAATGGCTAAGTAAAAGTACCAACAACTGCTGGGTTTTGGGGTTATCTCATGCTAATTGTATCTGATTAGTAAGTGCTGCAACTACAACGGAATGATTAACTAAAACGGCCCACTGCTTATTTTATCAGGATGATTATCTACACCTGACTAGTAATTGCCGCAACGATAACCGAATAAATAAAAGCCAGCGTGTGAGTTCCTCGGCTGACTTCCTCGTTTGGACTCGAGGGGGAATACCAGGATGGGATTGTTTGGTGTTAGTATCAGTCTGGTTCCGGATAGGTCTTTTCTTACCCCTCTCCGATAGCCGCCAGTTATATCGAGTCTCTATAGGCTGTTTAGTGCATGCTGCGCCGCTGCCGCTTCAGTCCACCATACCTATGTAGGCGAGGACCGCCGAATTCTAGCCTCGCGCCGTGTCTTGGCCTCGATCGACGCTCCTCTTTTCCTTTGCCCTTTGTCGGCACCCTTTTGTTTAAGCAGGTTTTGAGATCAGCGTCGTTAGCGTGGTTACCCTTCCGGCTTGGCACGGCAGGGTTATGGACGCCATTGGTTATTCTTCAGGGCTCTTAGCCCCATTTGCATCTTGTCCGTAGCTGGACGCTCTATTGTTTTCAAGGTGATTTGGATCTTTGTACCGTATATCTGTATTCTTGACTCATGGAGTCGTGTTGTATATATATATATCTGTTCTGTGGGTCCCATCGAGGACTGTTGTGTAATGTTATTACTTCGTTTTCCACCCGCACGAAAGTGCCTGGTGGGCACCTTTGAATCGTTTCTATGCGGGTTTGGCGGGTTTCGCTAAAACTTGCATAGGGCCGATTCTGAGGGTGTTACACTACGCCTCCCTCGAGCTACGCGTCAGATCGCCATAACCCCGCGCCTACTCGACCACACCATCGGCCCCGCGGTGAGCAGCTGGACCCCCTGGACATGACCCCTGCTAGTTTGCTTCCTGGATGGCGAGATCATTTTGTCCAACGTCGTTTGTGCACCGCTGCTGCCTTGCTAGCGTTCTGCCGCTGTGTTGCCCACCTCTGTCACGCGTGTGCATAGCCGCACTCGCCTCGCTGCGCCGCACCAGAACGCCCTAACCTACTGCCTGTAACACCACCTAGTCGTGTCGCTGTGACACGTCGTTGCCGCTCCTGACACTGCCGCATTGTGGTCGTCGTTGCCGGGTCAGTAAACCTCACCTAGCGCCACGCCCATTACGCAACGCTAGCTACGCACCCCCGCAGTGGTTCTGCCCCATCGAGATTGGCATCGAGGTCACGGGATTGACTCCCCCTTGCCTCTGAACTTTTTTTGTTGCCGCGACAGTCAGTTAAACAGAGAAGACGAATAGTAGCAGTATTCAGTTAGAGCTGGCATTTCCCAGATGCCCCCTAGCCTTTTTGCATCCTCAACCCGGTGTCCCCGCGAGGCCCCACATGTCATACACCTAGTTTAGACCTGGCCAGTGTTTTTATGAAAAGGTATCTGGGTGTTTTGCAAACTAAACTGCAGTCCTTGGCTCACCCACGTGTCAGCGCCTCTCTGGTGCGCACATGTGTGGTCTCGCCTTGACCCTGGCCCCGCATGTCATTGCATGTGGGTAGGTTAACCTTGAGTAAGAAAAATCGTGTGAGCATTTATCATTCAACTAAAAATTCCAAAATAAAGAATATTAATCAAATAATTCATAACTTTCAAATGAATTTGAATTTGAGGAAACTTTCTATATGAAATATAAATCAATTTTGAATGTGAATTCAATCATATTTTCTTTGACCAGAGTTGACTGCTGCTAGTCACACCTTTGACTTTGCCCTTCTTTAAATTGTTTTGTATTTAAATAATAATTTTAAATTCATAAATTCTAATAATATAAATGATATATGTTTTCTTATCAGAAAAATGCTAGGAATATGAATATGCTATTGAAAATAATTTCTGAGCATTTAAATTTTCGAATTAATAATTAATATTAAATGCCATTTTTTTAATAAATTCATAACTTTAATTCTGTAATTTCTAATCCGACAAATGATATGTCTAAATCGACCAGTGCGACGAGCCCTTTGCAACTATGTGTTCCATGATATCAATTAAAGTATACATCATATAAAAATTAAAATAGGCAGCAAGGTTTATGAGAGCAAAACATGATTAAATAATTAATTAAAGTGCTTTATTATTGTTCTTACATCTCACCCATGCCATGATATGATATGCCATGTAATTGTGCATCATTCCATCATGGCATATCTTGTTTTGCTTGTTGCATGTATTCATATGTTTGCGCACTTTATTTATTATGGACCTTTATGTGTTTGCTTCTTATTCAAGATAGATGCCGAGCAAGGGAGTTATCAGGAGACCCAAGAGTACTACCCGGATTCCAGTTATTCCACTGCTGAGCAAATAGGCAAGCAATTCCACATGCTTGCAGTACATATAGCACATATGTCTCTATCTTTATTCTTCCATCATTGTGTCACGATTCGCATTAAATTGAAATCCCAAGTACTACATAGCTTTTACTTTTAAACCCCACCGAAGCTTGTATCCTCAATCCTATTAGCCCTTACTACAGGAGTTTTTTTAGCCATGCGAGTCGTAGAATTGCATGTGTAGGGTTTGTGCGAGTCTGTTATGGATAATGAGGTATCTAAACAACTTAAACTATATAGTAATGGGATAACTAAATAAAGAAACATCGGTGAGCAATAGTTATTATTTGGTTCTTCCATGCTCACTTGTGTCCCGTAGGACCAGAGTACTTGATTCTTGTTTCTTGACTATCTCACTATCCACATGTGGGACCATGAATCCCCTTCGCCTGAGCTTGATTCACATTTTATTTTTTGGGGCCACAAACTAGTTTGGAACGATATTACTATCATGTACTTATGCCATGCTTTACTTCTTTATCTACTTTTGCGTGTGGAGCGCATGTACTGTTTTGGATCACGGCACGATTCCACGGTATCGACAAGCCCACATACACTTTTGGATTCCTAGTCGCTTACAGCCGTTCTCGCAAACCCTGGGTCCGTCTCGGAGCCGGCCAACTTCGTTGCAGGTAGCTTAGTGGGGTGGCCCCCTGAATCATTTTTAAATCTTGTGAATGCTCTATCGTGATGCCTCATTGCTTTTTATGTGGTTCTTCCCTGGGTTGATCATGCGTGTGTTGCTAATTGTGCACCCTTGCAGGGTAAATCTTTCTGAAAGCCGTGTTCGCGGTTATGGATGACTTGGAGCATAGTTTCTCGATCATAGACAACTATAACTTAAGTACCGTGTTTAATTTGACTAAAACATGACTAGTAAATAGTATAATACTCATGGAATGGTTAATAAAATTTCCAACGGATGGGATGTTCTTCCGCCTTCTCGTTCGGTACTTATTAACTATGTTGCTTATATAACTATTGGTACTAATTAACGAGCGTCCGTCCATATCTAATTGGGCGGATATTGTAGCATGTCTCCATAGAATTGTTCAGCTAATTATCTTTCGCTGCAATTGCGTCACCCCTAGGTTGTTCCCTTTAGATGCATAAAGACTTGCTGAGTGCCCTAAGGTCTCACACCATAAACATTGATTAGGTTGTCAGGTACATCCATACGAAGACTACTACATTGATGAGGCCGATGATGGAGGCAACGACCCTCTTGTGTAGAGATTTCGGGGATAGAGATCTTTGAGATCTGTGGGCGGGAATATGCTTATTTATGTGACATCTTATACCAATTTGGCTCTTAATATGTACTCGAATATATGCTTCACGCTTCCGCTTGATGATCAGTTGAGTGATGTATGAGGATATAATCCTAAAATATTATTGCTGCTATCTATATAATTTGGATCTTGTCGTAATGGCGTTGCAATATATTTCTATTTCTTTTAGATGAAATAGCTCTGATGTACTCTTCTTTGTCACTGGCGTACATACTCACTTGTGTATGCTAGACTCGCAGTCAGTCGGTCAGGTTTCTCACACTCGAAGCTATAACCATGAATTTTGGGGTGGATAGTTGGCTGGTATCGTGCCCTGCCATTGCGGCCGACTTGTGGGTGGCCTCGCGACCTCCACGGTAGTACGTCCTTCCCAAATTCGGGTTATACCGGCTTGTGATTTAGGAACGTGAGGTTTAGAGATTACATCTAGTATCAGGGTCGTTCCACCCTTCAGGGTCTCAACCAAGGTAGTCGTTATCAGTTTAGAAAATATTTTGGTAACTATGTATATTAGGGGAAAACTAAACGTGAGAGTAGGGTTGCTTCTATTTTTATTCTTACCCACCCACACACCCTATTCTGGTAAGGAAGTGTAATTTTTGTCTATCCTCTTCTAAACATTCAAACTAGGATTCACGTGTTTGGGATATCTTTAGTACCATAGGCTGTGTTAATCCTTTGTCGAGATGTTGCATCCATCTTTGCTTCGCAATCTGCCTTTGGTTATCAACTATTGGTACATTCCATACCAACAGGCTTTGTGTAAACTGATGCGATCTATCTGACTCTTTGTAAATTGACGTAATCTTGTTATGGGTGTTCTTACTTCCTACATGATTTCACACAATGTGGAGTTGCTAATACCTATCTGTTAGGTTGTTTTTCGCATCTAGTTAGTATTTTAATACCAAAAAATGCGCGGGGGGTGGGATTATTTGATGCATCTGTGTTTCCACACTCCTTTTCAGTCATGTGTGATACACTATTTATCTTCTTTTTGTTGGCATGTCCATGCTAACTCGATCTTTTTCTATCGACGCTTAAATCTGGAGTTTTTACTTCATCTTCTAATTCTTTTCGTCCAAATACATAATGTGTGTCCATTCGATGCTTGTGATGGTAATTTGGTTCTTATTATAGCTATATGATACTTATCATGAGTGGAATTTGGTCAATGCTATCAATCTAATCCTCCAAATGATGGCGGCTATCTCTTATAATTTTGAGTTGTACCATGATCATATCTATGGCATATCCAAGTATCTTTGGCAATCTGGAGGTTCCTTAAGGCACTATGATGGATTATCATATGATTGTCGTGCTTCATACCTTATTTGAACTCCATATCTGCAAAGGGTCTCTTCTATACAAGAGAATTAAATCATTTCATCTCTGATAGCTTTGCTTAAATGTATGAGTAATTATCGGTTCCTATCCAAGATCTCTTATCTTTTCAAACGGTGACAGTTCGACTATGGGAACAAGTGGGAATCTCTTTCCTCATCAGAAGGGCCAGATAATCTATTCTTCCAGTGCATCTTTTTCAACACGAATCCATGCTCTTAATGTCGATCTCGTGAAGAGTGTTGAGCTTAGAAAGTGTGTCGAGCAATTTCAATCAACTCCGGAGTTTCCCTCGATTTGATAAGTAATTGTCGCTGCTTTGTTAAGAGTTTCTTAAGACTGCTAAATCTCTCAGATATTCTCAAGAAGTACAAGAAATTATTTTGGTCTTTCGCTCATCAAGAAACCTTTTGAAACCTTCTCGCTTTATATTCTATCCTTAATCCACGGGATTCCATGAAGACTTTCCAATCTTTCACAGTTCTTCTATTCATACCTTGATGCTTTTCTCGTTCTATCTGTTGAATCTTTCATCTGTTTTAGTGATTTTCCTTCATATATTTTCCGATGGTTCGAGAACATTCGACACGACATAATCATCATCTTTATATGCTTGAATATGACGAAGCGTTGCATCAAATCTTTGTTTTCTTATGGAGATTAATGACTTCTTCTTGTCAAGATCTTCAGTCTAAATTTCTGAGAGTTGGGTTGCACGATTTTCTTATTCATGTATGGAGTAATGCTTTGAGTGTGGGATGGAGTCATGACCATACCACTACTCTTATCATTCGCTCTTGTACATTGAATTGGTGAATCAATGTGATTTTTACTCATTCGACGGAAGTTAGAAGTGGCCTTTATCTCTTGATACTTTCACTTCCGTCCTTGTTTTCCGAAGTGTTCTCTCAAAGAATGTAATCAATAATATCTTGTTGGTGATCTCGTCTATTTCAAGATGGAGCAAAATCTTCAACGATATGGTGGAAGCAAATACAAAATCTTCTTCGTCCTCTTCATTCTGCCGGAGTTCAACATCGTCATATAAGATGAATAGAGTATATCTCTGAGCTCATGTGTCAATTATTTTCCTCTTGGTAAAGCCAATTATGGTTGATGCCATCAAGCGCAAAATCTTCTGCAATAACCTCATGGTTAAGGAAAGCAATAAGCATCTCTACAATATACTCAAGATCTTCAACATTCAACTTCTTTCTCGGGATTCCACCATAAACTAACATGACCTCCTTCTCTTGAAGATATATTTGTGTACCTCAATTGTGTGATCCTTTGGTTCTTACCGGTGCAAGAAGAATCTGATCCGAGAATCCCAAACTCAAATCTTTTGCGTTGATAACTAGGAAATCTATTGGTTGAAGGCAACATGGTTTTTCCCAAACTTAATTTCTTAAATCTAAGGAGGAAACTATGCTATTTTCATAGTGGTTGATACTTCTCCAAAGTCCTTTGCTTCCAGCAAAAGAAGAATCATCTTCACTAGCACCTTTTGGATCTCTAATCCTAACGATGTGTCTTTTCTTCCACCTCGATACATCGTATCTTCAAAATTCTTTCAAGAAGTGGTTCTATTTCTTATCTTGTTTTCTCTTGAGCACCTGAGCTATGTTCATCCTACCTTGTTCTCGGAAATCCTCCTTTCTTCAAGTCTTTGGTTTTCAAGAAGCAGAATGCAAGACTTGCAACAAGTCTACCAAGTTTTGCAAGGTGTAATGGTCACACCATTCTGTTGATAAATCAACTTGGGAACGTGAGGATCACCTTCATTCCGAACACCCGCCTCTCTTTGTGTCTTTCCTTTTTCCTAGGAATCTTGGGGCGAGATTCTTATTTAGTGGGGGAGAGTTATAGCGTCCGAATTGTCTAACAATTATATTGCTACTTGGTTTATTATACACGTTGCTACTTCCTACATATCATTAATTGCATCATCATTATATCATGCTCATGTCACCATGCCACATTACATTGCCCATTTATATAATCATCTAGTGGCACACACACTAGCATTGCCCATTTATATTCATTTATGATTCTAGTTCATTTTATAAATGTGAGAAGCAAGCTTGGCTATTTTTGGTTTGGACTTTATTCAAATTTGAAGGAATGTATGGAATATATGACCATATAGAGTTATACTAGTTGTTTTCACAATTATAATAGTGGCATTTATGGCACCATGCAGGTCCCATGCAAAGCTACCCTCGTCTTCTTTTATTTGAATTCATTTGTGTTTTGGTGAGGAATCTAGTTTGTTTTTAATTCTTACAAGTCCTTTCAAGTTCAAACAAATCCTATGGTTCCTCTAGTTCTCCTCCAACTTGGTTTCTATTGGTTCTTAGTGAACTTGTTGATCTTGTGAAGTTATTTCAACAAGCTTGTTTGAATTGAGTAAAAAAACAAATAAAATAAATAAGAAGAGAAAGAAACATATCTAACCTACCTATCTATCTAGCCTACCCTCTCTAACCCGGGCCTCTTGTTTTGGCTGCACCAATCCAGATCCACACCTCACCACCACCTAGCTAACCCACCGTCTAATCTAGTCCTAAGCCGAGGCCACCATTTCCATGGTAATGATCATGTGGTGCCTCCTAACCAACCCCTATCCCCATCCAGCTAACCTCCCTTCTAACTTGCTGGTCAAGAAGAACCAGACCACCCCTGCTACCCCTGGTTGACCTACCCCCACCTAGTCAGAGAGAAGAGAGAAGAGAGGGAGAGAAGAAGAGTAACCATAGTTATTTTAGAGAAAACCCCACCCAAGTTGTTGCCTCCCCCTTCTTGTCCTTTTCTAGCTGCCCCAACCACTCTGGCTCGATCGAGATCGCATCTCAGGGCCTGGCCCGAGCCCCTTCCTCCCCTGTCTTTCCTGCTAGCCGCGCATCCACCATAGTCGCCTACCACTGGCCACCATCTATTTCGGTGAGGAGGAAAAGTAGGAGAGGAGCATCAGGGTGTTGAGGAAAACCACAGGCACCCCAGTACCCCGCTTGAACACGGAGAAGAGGAGGAGAAGTCCCAGGAACAGCAGAACAAGAGCTAGCCCGAGAAAACCCCAGATACACCTCTCTCAAGCTATGCGTCAGATTGCCATAACCCCATGCCTGCTCGACCACACCATCGGATCCGCGGTAAGCATCTCTACCTCCTATACATGACCCCCTGCTAGTTTTCTTCCTGGATGGCGAGATCATTTTGTCAAACGCCATTTGTGTGTTGCCGCTCGCAGCTCGCTGCTGCCTTGCTAGCGTTCTAACACTATGTTGCCCCCCTCTGTCGCGCGTGTGCATAGCCGCACTCGCCTCGCTGCGCCACACCAGAACGCCCTAACCCTCTGCCTGAAACAACACCTGGCCACGCCGCTATGACACGTCGTTGCCGCTCCTGGCGCCGCCGTGTTGTGGTCGTTGTTGCCAGGTCAGTAAACCTCAACTAGCGTCGCGCCCATTACCTAGCATCAGCCACGCACCCCTGCAGTGGTTCTTCCCCGTCTAGATCGGCCTCAAGGTCACAGGTCGACTCCCCCGCGCCTCTGAACTTTTGGTGTTGTCGTGTCCATCAGTTAAACAGAGAAGACGAGCACTAGCAGTATTCAGTTAGAGTGGCATTTCCCAGATACCCCTGGCCTTGTTGCGTCCTCAACCCGGTGTCCCCGCGAGGCCCCACATGTCATACACCCAGTTCAGATCCGGCCAGCATTTTTATGAAAATGTACCCGGGTGTTTTGCAAACTGAACCGCACCCCTTGGCTCACCCACGTGTCATCCCCTCTCTGGTGCGTACACGTGTGGTCCCGCCTTGACCCTGTCCCCGCATGTCATTGCATGTGGGTAGGTTATCCCTGAGTGAGAAAAAACCTGTGATCATTTATCATTCAAATAAAAATTCCAGAATAAAGAATATTAATCAAATAATTCATAACTTTCAAATAAATTTGAATTTGAGAAAACTTTCTATATGAAATATAAATCAATTTTGAATGTTAATTCAAACATATTTTTACATTTGACCATAGTTGACCGCAGCTAGTCACATCTTTGACTTTGACCCCTCTTTAAATTGTTTTGCATTTAAAATAATATTTTTAAATTCATAAAATCAAATAATACAAATGATATATGTTTTCTTCTTAGAAAAATGCCAGGAATATGAATATGCTATTTAAAATAATTTATGGGAATTTAGTTTTTTTGAATTAATAATTACTATTAAATGCCATTTTCTTAATAAATTCATAACTTTAATTCCGAATTTGACAAATGATATGTCTAAATCGATCAGCGTGACGAGCCCTTTCCAACTATGCATTCCATGATATTAATTGAAGCATGCATCATATAAATATTAAAATAGGCAGCAAGGTTTATGTGAGCAAAACATGACAAAATAATTAATTAAAGTGATTTATTATTGTTATTACACCTCACCCATGCCATGTTATGATATGCCATGCAATTGTGTATCATTCCATCATGGCATACCTTGTTTTGATTATTGTATATGTTCATATGTTTGCGCACTTTATTTATTATGACCTTTTGTGCGTTTGGTTCTTATTTCGGATAGACGCCAAGCAAGGGAGTTATCAGGAGACCTAAGAGTACTACCCGGATTCCAATTATTCCACTACTGAGCTAACAGGCAAGTAATTCCCCATGCTTGCGTTACATATAACACCTATGCCTCTATCTATATTCTTGCATCATTATGTCATGATTCACATTAAATTGAAATCCTAAGTAGTGCATAGTCTTTACTTTCAAAACCCCACAAAGTTTGTATCCTCAATCCTATCGGCCTTGCTACAACAGTTGTTTGAGCCATGCGAGTCGTAGAATTGCATGTGTAGGGTTTGTATGAGTTTGTTATGGGTAACGAGGTACCTAAATAATTTAAACTGTGTAGTAATGGGATAACTAAAGAAAGATTCACCAGTGGGCAATAGTTGTTATTTGGTTCTTCCATGCTCACTTTTGTCCCGTAGGACCTGAGTACTTGATTCTTATTCCTTGACTATCATACTATCCGTATATGGGACCATGAATCCCCTTCGCCTGAACTTGATTCACATCTTATTTTTTGGGACCACAAAATAGTTTGGAGCGTTATTACTATCATGTACTTATGCCATGTTTTACTACTTTATCTACTATTGCGCGTGGAGCGCATATACTGTTTTGGATCGTGGCACGATTCCTCGGTATCGACAAGCTAGTCACACTTTCGGGTTTCCAGTTGTTTACAACCATTCTCGCAAACCCTGGGTTCGTCTCGGAGCCGACCAACTTTGTTGCGGGTAGCTTAGTGGGGTGGCCCCCTGAAATCATTTTTGAATCTTGTGAACGTTTTGTCGTGATGCCTCGTTGCTTTTTATTTGGTTCTTCATAGGGTTAATCGTGTGTGTGTTGCTATTTATGCACCCCTGCAGGGTAAATCTTTCTGAAAGCCGTGTCTGTGGTTATGGATAACTTGGAGCACAGTTTCTCGATCATAGACAACTATAACTAAAGTACCATGTTTAATTTGACTAAAAGATGACTAGTAAATAGTGTAACATTCATGGAATGGTTAATAAAATTGCCAACGGATGGGATGTTCTTACGCCTTCTCATTCGGTAAGCGAGAAGAAGGACGAGCGATGTTTACTTATGTTGCTTATATAACTGTTGGTTCTAATTAACAAGCGTCCATCCATATCTGGTTAGGCGGATGTTGTAGCGTGCCTCTATAGAACTGTTTAGCTAATTATCTTTCGCTGCAATTGTGTCACCCCTAGGTTGTTCCCTTTAGATGCATAAATACTTGCTGAGTACCCTAGTGTCTCACACCATAAACATTGATTAGGTTGTCAGGTACATCCATATGAAGCCTACTACGTCGACGAGGCCGATGATGGAGGCAACGATCCTCTTGCGTAGAGATTTCGGGGATGGAGATCTCTGAGATTTGTGGGCGAGAATGTGCTTATTTCTATGGCATCTTATGCCGATTTGGCTCTTAATCCGTACACGGATCTGTGTTTTCTGCTTCCGCTTGATGATCTGTTGAGTGATGTACGAGGATATAATCCAAAAATATTATTAGTTCTATCTATATAATTTGGATCTTGTTATAATGGTGTTGCCATATATTTCTATTTCTTTTAGATGGAATAGCTCTGGTGTACTCTTGTATATCGCTGGTGTACATACTCACTTGTGTACGCTAGACTCACAGCCAGCCGGTCACGTTTCTCACACTCAAAGCTATAACCATGAATTTTGGGGTGGATGGTTGGCCGGACCGTGTCCTGTCATTGTGGCCTGCTGTTGGGCGGCCTCGCGGCCTCCATGGTAGTACGTCCTCCCCAGATTCGGGTTATATTGGCTTGTGATTTTAGGAATGTGAGGTCCAGGAATTACAAATGAGAAGTGGATTTGGAGAAACTACGAGACCACACCAAAGAGGTCTAGGCTTAGCCAAAAGGAGAAGGACGATGATAAAGAGGAAGACCTCAACAAGAGGCCAGAGGGTGTCAAGATATAAAGAAAGCATTGGCGACCGAACACAAAGAGGACAAAGAGGTTAGGTGGAAGGAGCTCAAAGTGTTGGAGGAGGAGAAGTGGCGGTCCAAGTTGGTGGTGTGTTGGAGCGAAGGATTGCACTTGAAGAAGAAAGGATGACGAAGGAGAAGATAGAAGAGGAACGGCTAGCACTTGAGAGGGAGAAGTTGGCCAAGGAGAGGGAGGATGCCGACCGCAACATCATGTTCATGAACCCAAGCACATTGCATGACAATGCTAGGGTATATTGGGAGATTGCTCGTGCGATGATCTTGGCCCGAGAGAGTGGTGGTGGTGGTGGTGGTGATGATGGTGGTCATGGTGGCCGAGGTGGTCTTTGAGGTGGCTGAGATGGTGGTGGCCGAACTTTTGGATCTAACTTGATCGATTTGACGTATTTTGGATAATATTTATGCATATTCGTACTATCGATATTTGGATTGTGGTGTAGAGATTTGAAAATGATGTTGAAAAAAATTAGTCCTCTGAGTTTTTGGAGATCGAATCCGGCGGCCGAAGTTTAGAGGCGAAAAAAATATATGAATCTAGTTTAGGGATATTTTTCTCATCTAACTTATTGGGATTGGGTTAGAGATGCTCTAAGTATTGTCTCATGAGTCATGACTCCTTGGTAACCAACTTATGGACTCTCGCTCGAGCTCAAACCAATCGACGCACCAAGCTCACACCAAATATAACTGGAGTGTGTGTGAACAGATACGCAGGAATCTTTCCTCAAATCTCGCATAAAAGAAGCAGCATCAAGCAGGCCAATATTTAAATCTGAAAAACCAGCTGTTGCCTGTTGGTGCAAACCGTGCAAGTTGCAACATCATCTCGGCGTCATGTTCTTGCACCCCGGTTTATTGTTCATGTGGAATGCAGATCTCCGGTCGATCCAGCTGAGCACACTGAGCATTGCGGCGGGTTGACCACTTCCCCTCATCCAAACTCAAACTGAGTGTGGAAGGAATTCAACAGCGTTTACCACTCAAATCGAGTGAGGAAGAAATTAAACAAATTTCACAAGTCTCTTCTCCAAAAAAAAAATTACAGCACTACTTGGCAAGTTTTTCCCACTTATTTACCAGATTAATTATGTTCCCTCCGTCCCAGATTAGATGTCTCAGATTTACCCAGATACACATGTATGTAGACAAGTGTATATATACATGTGAACCACTCAAATCGAGTGAGGAAGAAATTAAACAAATTTCACAAGTCTCTTCTCCAAAAAAATTACAGCACTACTTGGCAAGTTTTCCCCACTTATTTACCAGATTAATTATGTTCCCTCCGTCCCGGATTAGATGTCTCAGATTTACCCAGATACGCATGTATCTAGACGAGTTTAAGTGTATATATACATGTGAACCTAGACGAATCTACGACATCTAATTCATCGAGACAGAGGGAGTAGTACTACACGGCACATCCAACATGTCACATTACACGCAGATGAACAAAGATACTACAGTGTGTACAATAATTCCTTGACATGTTATGTACAGCTCACACATGGTCCACAGCAGCGACAGTTTAGTACAAACGGTAATGGCCAAAGCAGTACAAGTTGAGAAAAACCGAGCACATGGACCGACAAGACACAGGTTGGGTAAAGGAGCTTCGACATCAAAGTGTACTAAAAGAGTGTACAGGAAATGGCCACTAGGCCGGTGGCCCATGTCTACGTTTTTTGTGTGTATTTCTTACCCTCGTATAGTACTATCGAGCAAAAATTCAATGAACAAACGGCAGCTACGTCTAAATCTGTATGTGTACCTATTATGCTACCTGGGAAAGCAGGAGAAAAATTCACTTCTGGTAGCAGCAACTTTGGGCATTACTCAAGCACCAACCAATCCTTGTATAGAACTAATGATGGACAGAGCTACGACCACGGACATATAATCATCAGGACCCTGCTTCGCCATTTCCGTTTTCTGCAGGTGGAGCATTCGAGGTAGCATCATCTGTGGCGAGGTTTGATATACTGTCAGACAACGAATTCACCTCTTCACACTCAGATGGTGCTGCTGTTGAGGCGCCATCCTCCGAACCAATATCAGAAGCAACATCCGAAGCCATACTAGATGGCTCTGATGGTTCAGACATATCAGATTGTGACAGTGGCGTTCTCTGTAGGCTCCAGTACATAATGCTTGCAGTAAGAGTTAGGATCATCTTCTGGTTCACCTGTTCAAACAACAAGAACCAAAGAATATGAAACCAATGATATAAATAACACAACCTCAGTTTCATTTCTCGATCGGCAAACATCACCAGTATTTTGAAGAAAAAATGGATTTAAAACTGTCAGAGATGAAGATACTATAGCATTTAGCCCTTTACCTCTATAATGTCCTCTGGCAGTAGGAAGACAGAACATCCGAGCTTTCTTGCAACACTGATGATGTAAGTAGCATTTAGCTTCTTTTCATCGTCTGTAAGATCAAAAGAAAGTGTCTTTCAGCAAATACTACAGTACTTTTTATACAACGCATACATCATTAATCTGAACCAATTCATGAAATAGCACATATGGACCAAGAACAGACCGGCTTCTCCCTTTGTAACTACTTTCCAGTTCACAACCCTTGGCTGGACTGCACTAAGAAGTTCAAGGAAGAACACTCCATTTGATAAGCTCTTGTCCTGAAGAGAAAAACGGAATGGAAAAATGAACAGCTGGAACTTCTGATATAGACAAGTAAAGGATATGGAAATTAATATCACCTTGAAGCTCTCGATTCGAGATGTTCTTCCTGAAGCTTTCACTTTGTTGTTGGCCCAGTTTAGTATATCCGCATCAGTAATTTGTTTACCTTGGGATCCTTTGGAGTGGGATCTCAGTCTGTTTAGCAACTGAAGGATATTAAATCTCATCAATTGCCACAGGAGTGCTGAAAGATATCACAAGGTAAAATTATAAATCAAACAAATTGTCAAGGCCAGCGCATTAGCATCTACAAAAGTTGACATGTATTCGAACTCACCAACTATCAATTTCTTATTTCCCTGAACAATATCATTCCCAGCTAAATTTACTAATGAAAATTTTAGCTCCTTCCCGATTTTAATAACTTGATTGCAATTCTCCAGTTTCCTAAATGGCATTTTAATTGGAGGTTTTGATGCTAACTTCCAATTGACAGATCCTGGAGAAACTTTGTCAAGTACTTCAAGAAGTACCCATCTGCAAGAATATCTACTAAATTATGAACTCACTATTTGATAAACACGAGACATTATGAAAATAATCTTGTTACCCATTGCGAACATCTTCAAAAACATTATTCACGTATGTTTCGACCCCGAGGCTGTTGATCCACATCCTGAAGGCCCTTTCTTCTCTGGATACTAAAATATCATCACGTGTTGCTGTCTGCGTGAGTGTTGCTTGTTTAACGTCACTAGTTAGACCATTCCTGCACATCATGGAATGACAGAATTCAATCAATGAACGTTTAACAGTAAAAAATCATTAGTGAAAATAGTACATACAACTTTACACATATATTAAAATTCTAGAACCTTCCAGAAACAGGAGTCAGCACTTACCGATGGTGGAATATTTGTGCAACAAATGCAAGATTCAAGTTTGCAGAACCCTCAGTGATATCCTTTGGTGTAAGGTATCTTTTGCAGTCCAACTTCTCTGCTTGTTCTAGTATCATTTTTGCCCTCTCGTCAGGATCCTTAGTCTCCATTGTTGTTTCAGGGGAGGTCTCTGGAGCAAGAGCTTTCAGAAGATAAGCATACGCTTCACCATCCTGTACAGAACTAACTCATGTGACCATCCAAGTTGACAAGAGCAAGAACAGAAGCATGAAAACAAGCAAAATAATGACGGTTCAAGTACAGGCTGACAAACTTACAACCATTACATAAAATGAAGAAAAAAATTCAACTGTGAAAAATGGTTCTTAGATAATGCGCGACCTGCAAAGCTGGCCGCTGCTTTTCCACAAAACTTAAATGAACAATAAGATCTTGATGTGAAGATTGTACATAATTAAGTGATTAGTAAGTGTTGTGACATTTTCTGTCATACGAACCTTCACATCTGAAGAGAAATTGTTAACAGTTTTCTTGTAGCCAGCTTTTTTCAGATGATGGTTCATCCATTTTAGTAGCATTTTTTCTGGTGACAAGCTCAAAACTTCATCTATATCCTGCACAACATGAATTAAAACAGATTTGGTTTTGAGCAAAGGTGTACAGTAGGAGATGAAACAAAGGTAGAATGCTTTTATTTACCTTGCTATCATCAAACAGTTCCACCAACTGTGGTGTCTTCTTGAGATTAAGATCAGCCAAAAGTTGAATCTGATGAACAAGTGTGAGCAACTCTTTATGTGAGGAAGCCAGAGTTCAACCATTACTTGTCCATTTAATTGCGTCAAATGCAAAATTCAACTCAATATTTACCTTTATGATTTGAGATATCAATCCAAGAACTAAATGAGGCTGCCAAAAACAATAGAAGTATGTTGTAAGTCACCATTGATTTTATCAAGTGAAATTTATAGAATTGAATACAGACATAAGGAACATTTTCTCCGAAAGGGGAGGTGGCTAAAACATCTGGATACGAGAAGAGCACATGCAGCAATCAACAAGTGAGCAAATAAGTACGGGAAGAGCATACTAGTAAGTGATATACTGAAGAAGCACATAGGATACACTGCATTTAGTAATGACAAGAGTATTTACATATCAGTTCATCAGATAAAAAATTATCAAACACCACTTAGGACATGAGAGAATTAAAGGAAGAAGAATAATCCAGCTCATGGCAAATGTTCAGATATTTTTAGACCAATCACACCGCATCATGAGCAAACAAGAAAATATATCAGGTGTGGAATACAATGACATACCCTTCCTTCCACTAAATCCTGGGTACCAATGTTGACAACAGTACATCCAATGGCCTTGGCAGAGTTGAGGCAGAGAGTGTGGTTTTCATTCCTCTCCCATGGGTTAAGAACTCTTTTCTTATTTATTGCCCTCTCATCAATGGTCCCCGGTACAGCCACATTGATCAACTTACTGACAAAAGATCAAGCAATGAATTAACATGAGCTATGACTAGCAGACAATTTCTGTTCCAAGAGTGAATGGGCATGTGCCCTGCAGCTAGCTAGAAATCCATCTCACCAGAGCACAACGCCGTCTCTAATAAGATCAAATAGCTGGTTGCCTGATGGGTCGATTGGCAAGTACTTCTTCAGGAATGGGTCTTCACGCAGGTAAGTGTTAATATGCGCCACATATGAAGACTTCTCCGCCTGGTTGAGATTGTGCAGCAGCGTAGTGATGGTAGATTTCAGGAACGATGACGAGTTCTTGCCACGGCCAGCCCCGCCACCGGTGCCGGTGGCGCTTCCTTCCTTGGCGCTCACCCTTGCTTGCAGATTCAGGTACTCCTGCAAAAACACCACACCGAATTCCCCATTCGAACAAAATTCTGTAAGATAATGACATACTCTTCCTCTCCACAGAAAATAAGTACAAGAGCTCAGAGAATTGCCAAGATGGTACCCAGAGGAACGACTCGAACTCAATCTCCTGGTCGCTATCGGGGTACGACTCAGACAGGAAAGCGGCGATCTCCTCCTCGGAGACCACTTCATTGAGTCCCCTCAGCTTCTTCATCAGCCCCGGGAGGTTCTTAGTGGTGACATGGCCTGACTCCCTCTTTAGAGTCACGAACTGCAAACCAACGAAACAGAAACCTCGAATTGGAGTTGAGCTGGTAGAGGAAAATATGATTGTGGTTTTTTCGTGCAGAGGAGCAAAGGAAACCGTGGATTTGGGCGTCACCTTGGCCTTGAGCGATCGGAGCTCGACCTGCGTGAACTGCCCCTGCAGCGAGGGATCGGAGACGACGACCCCCACAAAACCGGACATTTCCTCTCACCGCGGCCCGATTCTATCCGCCTACGGCGCAGCTGCAGCAAAATTTCAGATCAGGAAGGTCGCGAGTTGGAACCCCAGAAAATAATGGACAGATCGCTCGCGCCGTCAGCATGGATAGGGGGAAGGTTAGGAGGAAGAAGATACCTTCCGAATTGGTCACGGTAATTCCACCACCCCCTCCTCCCTGCGGCGTGCTTTCCTTGTGCTCGAGGGAAAAGGTGGGCAATGGCGTCCGGGAAGTTCCAGATTTCGTGGGGGCGGGAGGCAGGGGGAAGTGGCGGAGACGAGGAGAGGAGGTAAGGGTGGGGTCTGTTGTTTCTTTTGTTTATTTATTCTTTATTTTAGGTTTCCTCGGGGTTAAGACATTGGAAAAGGCAAGCAACATGTGGATCAATAATCCCTCGAAATTGGAAAAGGTAAGCAACATGTGGCTCAATAATCCCTCGAAAAAACATGGAGACCAATAATAAAAAAGGGAGAAATGGAGGAAGATGGATTTCTTTTTTTTTGCTTTTGTAAGCCGAAAATGGTATTACCAAGAAACAAAATTTGTGTGCATATTTTTGATTGTGGAGTAATACTCCCACCATACTACCTCCGATTCCATAATATATAGCTTGCTAAAAAGGCTTATATCGTGGAATGGAGGTAGTAATATACATACTGTAAATCAAGTTTCATAAACTTTGATCGAAATTATAAATATCAAAATTTATAATAACACACTCTCTCTGGTTTAAATTAATTGACTCAACTTTATTTCTTTACACAATTGAATCAACTTTATTAGATATGTACTATGTAGACACTAAAATGTGAACAAACTTGAGTCAATTAATTTAGATCGAAAGAATATCCATATCACTGCATCTATCATGAAATTTATTTTAATACTTTGGGGCTATAAACGTTAATATCATGTTTCCACATAACTTATAAAAAAAAATTAAAAAATAGTTGGGAAAAACAAATGTGCACTACATTTTGACGTAAAATCGACAATTTGGGCTTGTTTACTTTGGAAAGTTAACCATCATAAGATAATACAAACATTTTTTTTTTCGAATGATAAGGCAAACTGAAAGGGAAATGGATGGCGCATAGAGGGTTGAATAGACATTTTAAAATTATTACGGTTTAGGCTCTAATAAAGGCGGAATAAAACTAATATTTAATTTATTAAGCTAAAATCTATATCCACTAGGTTCAACTAAGTGCACCAATAACCTATGCTATAGCAAGACAAGCAACAAGGTGATAGCAAGATAAAATACTTCAAGCATGATGGCTATCACAATGTAAATTGCGTAAGTAAAGGTCCCGGTTGAGAGATAACCGATGAACGCGAAAACGATGATTTGTTATCCTGAAGTTCACTTCCAAAAAAGCTACGTCTCTATTAGAGAGGTGCGATGACGTAATGTACTTCGAATGCCACAAATGGCTCACCTTGAGGTGTGGTGGCTCGATCCTCACCCAATGTCACACAAGGTCACCCCAAGATGTGAAAGCACGCAAACCACCAACGCTACAAAAGGCTCACCCTATTCTCCCATGAGCTCGCCATAAAGGCCTACCCACGATCCGCTATGGAACACTTGAGGGCGATCACCGAACCCTTACAAGACTTGGAGCAATCTCCACAACTCAATTGGAGGGATTCCAAGAAATGCCACAAAGGCTCCACAATGCCACAACAGGCCACAAGCTTGAGGAATCTCCACAAATCAACTGGAGGCCTCAAGAACAGACCACAACTCCACACAACCGTCTAGGGTTCCGAGAACCCAAGAGAAACAAGCCCAACAACCTGAACTCGCCGAATCTCCAAGGAGAACTCAAACCTATGCACTAAATGCAAGAGGCAAGTCCTTCACTCTCAAATTTTACCAAAACTACAAAAGCTATTAGGGAAATAAGAGAGGAAGAACACAAGAGGAGAACACAAAACTCTCAAAGATCTAGATCTCAAGGATTCCTTCACAAAGAAGGGATTTGGTTTGGTGGGGGTTGTAGATCTAGATCTCCTCTCTCAAATCCCTTAAAAAGATGCAAGAATCATAGGAGGGGTAAGAGGACGGGGCAAGATTTTCAACATAAACAATGAAGGAGAGAGAAAGCCAAAAACCAAGAAAAGCAAGTTACCCACGAAGGGGAAGAGGAGCCCCTTTTAAAGGGCTCCTTGATTTGCCCATTATGCACAGATTCATGCACAGCCGGTAGTACCACTGGGTGGGCGGTATTGCCGCTGGCACCCAGCCAACGGTCAGAAATAGCGGCACGAAAGAGGAAAACATGATCCTGGCCGAAACTTCCACTGGTACTACCGGTGGCAAAGTACTTGAGCGGTACTACCGCCTAAAGTTCCAATTGAAGTTCTAACAAATACAGCGAGACCAAACAGAGAGGGTACTGAACTGAAATCAGGGTGACCGGAAGTTGATCCCGAATTTACACCGGTAGTACCAGTGGCAAAAATGCCCTAGCGGTACTAGCGCCTGAACTTCCGACTGAAGTTCCGCCAAATAGAACTCACCAAAACAGAGAAGTTACTAAACGCCTCCCATGGGCATCGAAAAATTGGCCGAAACTTCCACCAGAACTACCGGTGACAAACATGCCCTAGCGGTACTACCTGTGGAGAGCTAGAACTTTCGGTCAGGGAAACTTTAGAAACCAAAACCGCAATAACTTTCGCATCCAAACTCCAAATGAGATGAAACCAATTTTGTTGGAAAGATAAAACCAAGTAGAATCAAACAAAAGGTGAAATATTAGGTATCACCAAGGGAGAAAATATCATGAATATATATGTGAGATATCTCCCAAGGTGTGGAGCCAGAAAATCCACAAGATCAAAAAGGCAATAGGATAAGCAAGGGAAATCCATTTTTGATGAACTATAGCTTGCTATGAAGATAACCACAAGCTCTAGATTCTCACATGGACAAAAACCAAACAACGATCAAGAAATATGATGCTATGTATGCAAAGGTTTTGAGCTCTCTCTGAAAGATATGATCGAGCACTCACTCGAGATCCCCTCTTGATAGTATGACTATCTATCCTAAACCCGGTCTCCCAACACTACAAGAGACCGGTAAAATAGAAAGCCTATCAAGATCATACCTTTGCCTTGAGCATTCCACTTGAGCTTGATGTAGACCTTCTTGTTCTTCTCAAGATGAATCGTCTTTCTTGATGTCACTTGCTTGTTCTTTGCTTGATGAAGACTTGTGAATTGATCCCTCATAATTCATGGGGAACCTCTTCTTTGAACTTGTCTTCATCACTCCATGATCACAAAGGATGGCAAGCTTCAAGCATGAGATCTTCTAGAGATGGCGCACCTTGAGCTTGCCCTTCATTTCTTGATGATGTCTTGAAGATAGCCATGATGAACTTTATCTTCTTATTCAAGACACTCTTGATCTTCTTCTTCTACTACTTGATTCCAATAGGCATAAATCCCTTGGACATCGGTTCTTATTTTTCAACCTTGAAACCAACACATGGTCCAAGCGATGCCAATGGATAAACCTACAAGTGAAACTCAATTTACACATTAGTCTATTGAGATTGTCATAAATTACCAAAACTACACGTGGGGAATACATGCCCTTTCACAAACACTTAGTCATGTTGAAATGGATCGTATGGGCACCTAGAGGAGGGGTGAATAGGTGCTACACCAATTTTTAATTCTTTTTCAATTTTAGGCTTGGCACAAAGGTAAATTCTCTAGATAAACTAATGTGTGGAATTTCCCTATATGCAAACCTATCTACTAGCAAGTAAGGAGTGAGTGGAAGAGGAACGAGTGAATCGAAGTGAAGCACGCGGAGACACAAGATTTGTTTGACCGCAGTTCCTTCCTTGTTAAGGGAAGTACGTCTGCGTTGGAGGGGTGGGCGGTACCAAGACCACCATGCCACAAAAGGCCTCACCCTGTTCTCCGATGGATCTCTCCACAACAGGCCTGATCCACCTTCCACTATAGGTACCCTTCGAGGCGAGCACCGGTGCCTTTACACAACTAGCGGGGCAACAACTCCACAACAACTTGGAGGCTCCCGAAGTGACAACAAGCTGCCACAAGAACAAAGTTGTCAAATACAATAACACGATCTAGGTATTTAACGAGAATACTAGATCGGGGATTTCTCCAAGTGAATGGAGAGGAGTTGGAGCGCTTGATTCTTGATGTTGATGATGAACTTCTCCTCCTTCAATTCCACCAAAGATCAAGACCTTATGGTGGTTGAAGTGGGAGATCGAGATTTAGAGCTCTTGCACAGGGTCTGGTCAAATTCGAATGAATCAAGAGTTCTGGACGTTGGGGAAGAAGGGGTACTTATACCCCCTTCCAAAAACCAGCCGTTGCACACTTTGGGGGCCGGATTATCCGGCCCAAGTGAGGGCCAGATTATCTGGTCTAGGGAAACTCCGCCCCAGACACGGAATATCCGGCAGAAAATCCGCCCCCTCTCTGAGCATCGCGCCGAGCTTGCCCTTGATCAACTTCTGGGGGCCAGATTATCCGGCCCTATGCGAAGGCCGGATTATCCGGCCTAGGGAAGAAAAACCGCCCCAGTTCGGATTTTCCGGTAGAAAATCCGACCGGATATCGAGCGACGCGCCTTGGCTCCTTTTGCTCGAAAACAGGGGGCGGATTATCCGGCCCTTGCGAAACCCAGATTATCCGGCCTGGGGAGGAAAAACTGCCCCAGTTCGGATTTTTCGGGAGAAAATCCGATAGGACACAGAGTGACGCGCCTTGGCTTCCTTGAGAGATGAGGTAGGCCGGATTATCCGGCCCTTGGAGGGGCGGATTATCCGGCCCCCCTCAAAACTTCCTGCACACTTAGCACACATGAAAAGTCTCCATAGTATTATTATCTAACACGCAAAACATAGGGAAATATGAAATGTTCTTTCAATCTCCCCCTTTTTGGTGTTAGATGACAATACCAGGATTTGCAGGAGAAAGACACAAGACACACAAAGATAACTATGAAAGGGACTCCCCCTCAATGTGTGCATAATAGAGTTTTGCATTGGAATACAAATGCACACAAATAGGTGAATCTATTCCATAGACAGACGGGCAAAAACACATACCACCGAAGTAGAGAATAGGCATCCTTGACATAAATCACAATTATTATTGGATAACCATTATGATCGCGCGCCTTCCGTGATAAACCTCCAGCAATAGGATATGAATAGATATAACCATGAGCATAATCCATGATATGAAGTCCATAGGTATCATCCAGACAACCACAAAAAGTCTCAACCACAAATCACAAACCACGAATATAAAAGTTCAACGCTAAATGGGCATAAGCAAGAAATAACAAATAAAAAGTGCAAGTGCTTATGCCCGACCCATGCAAATCCACGGACATCCTAATAGAACTGCTTCTCCCCCTTTGGCATCGAGACACCAAAAAGGGAGAAGAGCGATGCTAGCGCCCCATGGGATCACTCATCATAGTCCTCGTCCTCGTCTTCATCCTCATGCTCTTCCTCATCCTCATCTTCAAGCTCCTCAGTGTCACCTTCCTCATCATCAGCATTAGCAGCAGGCACAGAGGGGAACAAGTGACGCTCCAGCTCACCATAGTTCAGCCCGGAGGAAGAGTTCCACCGAGCATATGGAGTGGGAGGTGTAGGAGCCGGAGGAGCACCCGAAGCACCAGACACGTGGTGGAGAATGAGCTACTGGGAGTGAGCCAACTCATGGCGCTGCCTGTAGGCCTCATATTGACCCTTGCATGTGTCCACGCCCATGCAGAGGATATGATGCTGGAACCAGTTCAGCTGCTTGATCTCCCGGGCCACGGGAGGCACTGGGGGCCTACGAGCATCCCTCATGAGACCCTCAGGAGCAGAGGAGGGGTGAGCAGTCTTCTGAACCTTGTTGTAAATCTTCTTGGCCTTGTGGACCGAGTCAATGTGGAACTCCTCGGCAGGAAGCAGGTGGCGGATGAGCAACATAATGTAGGGTGCATAGGGAATGGACAGACGGTTGAACATAGCATCACACAGCTCATGGTAAATGAAGTCCATGACATCCATGAAAGGGTTTCGCAGCATAGTAAATCAAAATTTTCTACGGAAGCGAACAGAGGGAAAGCCAAGATCTAATCTAGAAGATGCAAACAACGAGAGAGATTGGATTAGATCTTCATACCCTTTAAGATTCGCATGGAACGCTCGTTTAACATGGGTGATGTAGTCGTACTCGCTTCTCCTCCTCGCGATCCGATCCGATCTAGCACCACAAGTGGCGGTGCCTCCGTGAGATGCACACATGCAGCACCTCGACGTCTCCTCCTTCCTTGGACCAGCAAGTATGGTGGAGATATGGATTGGATCTACAACACGACGGCGTGGTGTATTTGGTGGAGAATTTCGAAGCAGGCTTCACCGCAAGCAAATGGGAGGGAGAGAGGAAGGCAGCAGGGCTACTAGGGCTTGGAGGGAGATGTGTGTGTGGGAGGGGGCGCACCAGCCCTCTATATATAGAGGGGGAGGGGGCGGCCAGCCCTAGCCCCTCCTCCAAGCCTATCTCTAGTTTAAACGATTTAAACTCTCCCCTTATCTAGAAATTCTATCCCGAGATTTAAACGAGTTAAATCTCTCTAGAATCGGCTGGGCCCTATGGGGCCTTGTGCCCCTGGCCCAATGCGGCCAGGACACTCCCTCATAGGCCCATGCCCCCTCCTGGAAGGTGGGACCACGTTGGCCCCCTTCCGGAAGGTTCTAGAAGCTTCCGATAATACCGATTAATCCTAACAATTCAACTCCAAAACTGCCGCCTTATATGAATCTTATTCTCCGGACCATTCCGAACCTCTCGTGATGTCCCGGATCCCATCCGAGACTCAACAAAAAATCATAAACCAATTATCCAATCTATCCTAGCCGAGACACGTTAAGTGTGTGACCTCGGGTTCGAGAATATGCAGACATGATCTTCTATCAATAATCAACAACAGGGTCTGGGCACCCATATTGACTCCCACACATTCATCGATGATCATATCGGATGAACCACGATGCCAGGATTCAATCAATCCCATATATATATTCCCTTTGTCTCGCGATATTTTACTTGCCCGAGATTCGATCGTCGGTATCGTCATACCTAGTTCAATCTCGTTCACAGTAAGTACTTTACTCGTTCCGTAATCCGATATCACTTTGTGATTAACTCCTTAACCACATGCTTGCAAGCGTGTTGATATCGACACCGAGGGCCCAAGTATATCTCCGACTTGGGAGGGACAAATCCCATCTCGATACATACAACCCAACAGATACTTTTCGATTACCAGAGAGACACCTTTATGATCACCCTCTCATAGGATGACGTTTGATGACCTCAAAGCTTTCTTCCGATACCAGGGAGTTGTATTATCTCATGGTCTAAGGAATACAATATTTGACATAAGAAAAACTTCGCAAAGACGAACACGATGACACGATCTAATTGCTTCGCTTAGTTTGGGTCTATCCACCATATCATTCTCCAATGATATGATCTCATTATCAATTGACAACTCATGTATATGGTTAGGAAACCTTAACCATCATTGATCAATGAGCTAGTCCATAGAGGCGTACTAGGGACACGGTGTTGTTCACAAACCACACAAGTATTAAAGTTTCAGCTTAATACAATTCTAGCATGGAATATAAACTTTATCATGAACAAGAATTATAATAATAACATCTTTATTATTGCCTCTAGGGCATAATTCCAACAGTCTCCCACTTGCACTAGAGTCAATAATCTAGTTTACATCTGGCAACAATCTCACACCCATGGCACTGAGGTGCTGATCATGTTTTACACGTGGAAGAGGTTTAGTCAATGGATCTGCGACATTCAGATCTGTATGTACTTTGCTAATCTTCAGATCTCCATCTGCTATATAATCTCGGATTATATGAAACTTGCGGTTGATATGCTTGGTCTTTGGATGATATCTTGGTTCCTTAGCGAGTGCTATGGCGCCATTGTTGTCACACAATATCTCCAGTGGGTCCAATGCACTTGGAACCACGCCAACCTCAGTGATGAAGTTCCTGATCCAAACTCCTCCACTTGACGCTTCTGCAGCAGCCATGTATTCCGCTTTCATCAGATCCCGCGATCACGCTTTGCTTGCAGCTTCTCCACCACAGCTCCTCCATTCAAAATATACACGTATCATGTCTGAGATTTACAATCATCCTTGTCGGTGTCGAAACTAGCATCGACGTAACCTTTTACGACGAGCTGTTCATCACCCCCATAGACTAAGAACATTTCTTTAGTCCTATTTAGGTACCTTAGGATGTTCTTCACGGCTGTCCAGTGTTCCACTCCTGGATCACTTTGATATCTCGTCAAACTAAGAGGATTGGACACATCCGTCTAGTACACAAGATGGCATACATGATGGAACCTATGGCCGAGGCATAAGGCACTTTGATCATAGCTTCCTATCATTTCCGTAGTGGACACCGAGCCTTGCTCAATATCTTACGACAACATAGGCAATGAACCTTTCAATGACTTATCCATTACGAACCTTTTCGTAACTTTGTCTAGGTATGTACTTTGGCTTAAAGCTATCAAAGCGTCTTTTGTCTATCTCTATAGATTTTGATGCCCAATATATAAGCAGCTTCACCTAGGTCTTTCATTGAAAAACACTTGTTCAAATAACTCTTCACATCGTTAAGCATGTTGATGTCATTTCCAATAATCAATATGTCATCCACATATAGTACCAGAAACGTCACCGAGCTCCCACTCACTTTCTTGTAGATGCAAGCTTCATAGCAATTTGGAACAAATCCAAAGCTCTTGATCACTTGATCAAAACAAAGGTTCCAACTCCGAGATGCTTGCTTCAGTCCATAAATGGAACGCTGAAGTTTGCATACTTTATCAGCATCCTTAGGATCGAAAACACCTTCGGGTTGTATCATATACAACTCTTCATCAATGTTGCCATTGAGGAAAGCGTCTTGACATCCATTTGCCATATTTCATAATCATGAAACGCAGCAATTGCTAATAAAATCCGAATGGACTTAAACATCGCCACGGAGAGAAAGTCTCATCGTAGTCAACACCTTGAACTTGTCGAAAACCTTTCGCAACAAGCCGTGCTTTATAGACGGTAACATTACCATCCGCTCCCGCTTTTCTTCTTGAAGATCCATTTGCACTCAACGGCCTTTCGGCCGCTAGGAGGGTCCACCAAAGTCCATACTTGGTTTTCGCCATGGATCCCAATTCGGATTTCATGGCTTCTAGCCATTTCTCGTAGTCCGGCTCATCATCGCTTCCTCATAGTTCGTAGGTTCACCGTCTTCTACTAACAAGACAAAAGACAGGTTGCCGCACCACTCGGGAGGGGCACGCGACCTTGTCGACCTATGACGCTCAAGAGCAAAGATCGTCCAAGCTTCATGATCCTTGTCATTAGCTTCCTCTATTGTTGGTGCAGCGGCAATCGAACAATTTCAGGTGTCGCGCTACTCTCCAATTCAAGAGAAGGTTCAATAACCTCGTCTAGCTCTACTTTCCTCCCACTCACTTCTTTCGAGAGAAACTCCTTCTCAAGAAAGGAACCGTTCTTGCGACAAACACTTTGCCTTCGTTACGTGATAGAAGGTATACCCAATAGTTTCCTTAGGGTATCCTATGAAGACGCATTTCTCCGCTTTGGGTTCGAGCTTGTCCGCATCAACTTCTTGACGAAGCTTCGATCCCCAAACTTTAAGAAACGACAACTTAGGTTTAGCACCAAACCATAGTTCATACGGTGTCGTCTCAACAAATTTAGATGGAGCCCTATTTAAAGTGAACGCAGCGGTTTCTAATGCATAACCCCAAAATGATAACGGCAAATCAGTAAGAGACATCATCGATCGGACCATATCTAATAGGGTTCGATTCGGCTCGATTACACACCATTGCGCTGTGGTGTTCCGGTATGGAGTTGTGAAACGATTCCTCTTGCTTTGAGATGCGTGAGAAAATCATAACTCAAATCTTCGCCCCCACGATCGGATCGTAGAAACTTAATCTTTCTGTTACGATGGTTCTCCACTTCATTCTGAAATTCTTTGAACTTTTCAAACGTTTCAGATTTATGTTTCATTAAATAGATATACCCATATCTACTTAAGTCATCGGAAAAAGTGAGAAAATAGCGATATCCACCGCGCGTCGAAACACTCATCGGTCCGCATACATCGGTATGTATGATTTCCAACAAGTCCGCTGCTCGCTCCATCATCTTCGGAGAACGGGTTTTGATCATCTTGCCCATGAGGCATGGTTCGCATGTGTCAAATGATTCAAAATCAAGAGACTCCAAAAGTCCATCGAATGGAGTTTCTTCATGCGCTTTACACCAATATGACCTAGACGACAAGGCCACAAATAAGTAGTATTATCACTATCTACTTTGCATCTCTTAGCCTCAATGTTATGGATGTGTGTTTCATCCCTTCGAGATTTAGAAGAAATAAACCACTCACAAGAGGTGCATGACCATAAAAGATGTTACTCATATAAATAGAACAACCATTATTCTCCGATTTAAATGAATAACCGTCTTGCAATAAACACGATCCAGAAATAATGTTCATGCTCAACGCAGTACATAATAACATTTATTAAGGTTTAAAACTAATCCTCAAGGTAAAACTAAGGAGAGCGTGACGGCCATCACATCAACTCTTGATCCGCTGCTAACGCCAAGATCGTCACCTCATCCCTCGCAAGCCGCCTATTCCGCAGCTCCTGCTTCGAAGTTACAAATATTAGCAACCGAACCGGTATCAAATACCTGTGCACTACAACGAGGGCTAGTAAGGAAAACATCAATAACATGTATATCAAATATACCTTTGATGGTGCCAGCCTTCTTGTCCGCTAAGTACTTGGACGATGCTTCCAAAGGACCCTTGTCCTTGCAATAGAAGCACTCGGTCCGGCTTGGGACCAGACTGAGCTTCTTCTCAGCAGGGCATTGGCTGCCGCCCTTCTTGAAGGGCTTCTTTGCACCTTTACCTTTCTTAAAGGAGGGCTTGTTGACCATCAACACATGATTATCCTTCTTGATGTCCACCTCCGCAGCCTTCACTTTGAAGAGCTCGGTGATCGTATCTGGAACCAATCTGATTATGAGTCACTACAAAACTTTTGTAGCTGGGAGGAGTGATTGCAGAACCTGTCAATCTTGAGCTCCTCCGAATCTTGCAGTCAGCTTGCTCAAGGCGTTGAGTGTAGCCCGACATCTTAATGGCGTGCTCACTAACGGAACTCCCTTCCTCCATCTTGCGCTTAAAGAACTTCTGGAGATCTCATATCTCTCGAATCGGCCCGAGTGCGAAAACATGGTTTTCAACTCTTGAGAATCTCAAAGGGCCCGTGATAGTTTTCAAAACGATTTTGAAGTTCCTGCCCATAGCAAACAACATGGTGCTCTTAATCACACCATAATCATCTTTGCGCCGATCGACAGCTTTTCTCATCAGCCATAGCGATTGCAAATGGGGTTACCTAACGCTTTCTCAAGGACATAGTCCTTTTGTCCTCCGCATGTAATGATTCTTAGATTGCGAACCAGTTGGTGAAGTTAGACCCATTGTTTCTAAGCTTTTCTTTCTCAAAAACATTGAAGTTGAAGTTGGACTTAGCCATGTGATCTACAATATTTGCAAGTACAAATTAGACTATGTTCATGATAACTAGTTCAACTTTTAATCAAGTTACTAGATGAACTCCCACTAAATTCAACATCCCTCAAGTTGTTTAGTGAACACGATCCAAATTCACCACACCTAATCCGATCTTCACGAGAAGAGATGTGGTTTCAATGGTGGACAACGAAGTGTCGATCATATCATTCATATGACTCATGCTTAACCTTTCGGTTCTTGTGTTCCGAGGCCATGTCTCAGACATGCTAGGCTCGTCAAGCTAGACCCAAGTATTTCCGCTGCAGTAAACTGGCTTGCACCCGTTGTATGTGAGCGAGAGTCTATAGCACCCGATCATCACGTGATGCTTGGACACGACGAACTTTCGCAATCGGTGCATACTTGGGGAGAACACAGTTTTATCTTGATCTTTAAGTGAGGAATCATCTTATAATGCTACCGTCGATCTAAGCATAATAAGATACATAAAAGGATAAACATCACATGCATATAACTTTATGTGACATGGTATAGCCAATCTTCGCAATGATCTCCATCTTGTGCGCTCCGCATGATCTCCATCACTTCACCATGATTGCCTCCACCATGAATAGCAACTACAACTATTGCTAACTACTTAGCGATAAAGTAAAGCTATTACATGGTATAAGAAGTTGACTCGCAGGTCATACACAATTATAAAGACAACCATATATTCTCGCCGGTTGTGTACTCATCGACATGCAAGTCGTGAAACATTACAAAACATGATCATCGCATACATTATACACATCACATCTTGGGCCATACCATATCACAGAACACTCCTCGCAAAAACAAGTTAGACGCCTCTACTTTGTTGTTGCATGTTTTACGTGGCTTATGGGAGTAGATGCTAAGAACGATTCTTACCTACGAAAGCCACAACGGTGATATTATGGTTGCCAAACTCCGTGTTAATCCCATGACAACTATAGTGAGAGAAATCGACATCCACCAGCCGCATGTGTGGAACAAGCCACACGCCAAGTGCGGAGGCCGGTCTCATGAACGACGTCGCGTAAGGTTGGCCTGGACCGCTTCAATCTCACTATCCCGCATCATAAGAAGAACACAAACAAGAGGCTTGCAACAGAAAACATCAACGCCCGCAACAACCATGTTGCGTTCTACTCGTGAATCACATCTACGCATAGATCTAGCTCTGATACCACTGAAAGGGTTTCGCAGCATAGTAAATCAAAATTTTCTACGGAAGCTTAACAGAGGAAAGCCAAGATCTAATCTATAAGATGCAAACAACGAGAGATTGGATTAGATCTTCATACCCTTGAAGATTCACAGCCGGAACGCTCATTTGAACGTGGGTGATGTAGTCGTACTCGCTTCTCCTCCTCGCGATCCGATCCGATCTAGCACCACAAGTGGCGGTGCCTCCGTGAGATGCACACGTGCAGCACCTCGACGTCTCCTCCTTCCTTGGACCAGCAAGTATGGTGGAGAGATGGATTGGATCTACAACACGACGCAAGTGGTGTATTTGGTGGAGAATTTCTGAACAGGCTTCACCGCAAACAAATGGGAGGGAGAGAGAGGAAGGCAACAGGCTACTAGGGCTTGGAGGAGATGTGTGTGGAGGGGCGACCAGCCCTCTATATATAGAGGGGAGGGGGCCAGCCCTAGCCCCTCCTCCAAGCCTATCTCTAGTTTAAACGATTTAAACTCTCCCCTTATCTAGAAATTCTATCCCGAGATTTAAACGAGTTAAATCTCTCTAGAATCGGCTGGGCCCTATGGGGCCTTGTGCCCCTGGCCCAATGCGGCCAGGACACTCCCTCATAGGCCCATGCCCTCCCGGAAGGTGGGACCACGTTGGCCCCCTTCCGAAGGTTCTAGAAGCTTACAATACCGATTAATCCTAACAATTCAACTCCAAAACTGCACCGCCTTATATGAATCTTATTCTCCTGACCATTCGAACCTCTCGTGATGTCCCGGATCCCATCCGAGACTCAACAAAAATTCATAAACCAATTATCCAATCTATCCTAGCGCCGAGACATGTTAAGTGTGTGACCGCGGGTTCGAGAATATGCGCATATGATCTTCTATCAATAATCAACAGCGGGTTGCAGGCACCCATATTGACTCCAACACATTCATCGATGATCATATCGGATGAACCACGATGCCAGGATTCAATCAATACCATATATATATTCCCTTCGTCTCGCGATATTTTACTTGCCCGAGATTCGATCGTCGGTATCGTCATACCTAGTTCAATCTCGCTCACGAAGTACTTTACTGTTCGTAATCCGATATCACTTTGTGATTAACTCCTTAACCACATGCTTGCAAGCGTGTTGATATCGACACGAGTGGGCCCAAGTATATCTCTCGACTTGGGAGGGACAATCCCATCTCGATACATACAACCCAATGCATACTTTCCGATTACCTGAGAGACACCTTTATGATCACCCTCTCATAGGATGACGTTTGATGACCTCAAAGCTTTCTTCCAATACCAGGGAGTTGTATTATCTCATGGTCTAAGGAATACAATATTTGACATAAGAAAAACTTCGCAAAGACGAACACGATGACACGATCTAATTGCTTCGCTTAGTTTGGGTCTA
Organism: Avena insularis; assembly: GCA_023614405.1. NCBI lineage: Eukaryota > Viridiplantae > Streptophyta > Magnoliopsida > Poales > Poaceae > Avena > Avena insularis. Next base: position 473,875,352 of record CM042694.1, read on the forward strand.
TCCACCATATCATTCTCCAATGATATGATCTCATTATCAATTGACAACTCATGTCTATGGTTAGGAAACCTTAACCATCATTGATCAATGAGCTAGTCCATAGAGGCGTACTAGGGACACGGTGTTGTTCACAAACCACACAAGTATTAAAGTTTCCGCTTAATACAATTCTAGCATGGAATATAAACTTTATCATGAACAAGAATTATAATAATAACATCTTTATTATTGCCTCTAGGGCATAATTCCAACAATCCAGCCTGTACTGCACTGACTCGTCCTCGCAGGAGGCAACCTCATGAGAAAATTGAAGTAGCTGAACAAGGTGACCACGGATGCTGTCATTGTTGCCCCCACTCGGTGTAATAGAGTCACGGAAGAGACCCACCAATGCAGCATAGATGGGAGCAAGACCAGCCACAGTACCGACAACCCCATTGTCCACAGTGCACGGGGAGAGGGCTGCATCCTTGTTGGGCTTCAACTGAGTGATGATGCGGTGGCCACTGGCTCTATCCCTGCTGCGGAAGGAGTACCCCAAAACCTCAGCAAACACGTGAAAATCAGAAGTCATGGGCCTGTCATGAGTCATCCACTTCATAGTGCGACGCTCATCACCACAAATCACCAGAGTGGAGAAGAATTTCTTCACCACCTCAGAGTCAAAGGAGCACTGGATGGACATGAGATGGTGCAGCCCCATCCTCTCAGCCACATACATCGCATCCACAAGATGCGCCTTCTCCAAAGCATCAACAATAACTAGAGGGTGCATAGGCCTAATGTTCAGCCTGGCATTGATGTCTTCATAAATCCTTCGCTCGCATTACACAAAACCGGGTATCCCCAGCTCATCATCATGAGGCATTTCAACAAACAAGTCACGGTGATGTATGGCAGAGAAAGAGACCGCATCGAGCCTCAGAGTTGATCTTGGGCTCCTTGCCCTTCCTCTTGGACACACCCTTCCTAGTCCTCTTGGATTGTTCAGCCATGCGCCTCTCTTCGTTCTTCCTTCTCCACAATTCAACTTCGTCCACTAGGTTACCTTGACCGTTGTCCCGAAAGTACTTGGCACGAGGACGGCGCTTGTAGGTATTGGGAACACCGGAACCACCTATGAGGAGAATAAGGGCGATAGCAAGGGGATAAGCATACACACAAGTCCAGGAGAGAGCATGGAATAAGTAGGCAAAAATTCATAGGTCAAAACTACTCAATACATACATCATAGGGAAACTGAAGCAGGCTTGAATCATCAGGCAGATTATTCGGCTGGCAGGCGGATAATCCGGCCTGGCAGAAATTTTCGATTTCACCAAGAATGCATGCAAAAAAGTAGATCGGGCCTAGAAACTGTAAGACTACGAGTTCTATGCGAAAACACATCCTTCTAGACAACGTTCCATCCAACAAGATACACATCTAGCCAAAGATGGGGAGAGAGGGAGTTACCCTCACTCATTGGAGGGAGAATGCGGAGGAGAAGGTACCCAGAGGCACGGAGAAGAAGATCCGGGAAGGCCCGGAAAATCCGGTGGCCGGAGAGGCTCTGGGGAGGGTGAGGGGCGGCAGGCGGCAGCTGGGGAGAAGGAGAGGGCTGGGGGAGAAGTGCTGCTCGATATGAGCCCTTCCCCCCGAGCCCTGCCCTTTAAGATCGAATCCGCCAGGGCCGGATTATCCGGCCAACACTTGGGACGGATTATCCGGCCTAAAATCTGGGATTATGTTATACACAGAACCAGACCCGCGCGTCCCCAAACAACACCCCCACAAGGTGTATAAGGGACTTGTGTACAAGAATAGATGTCTTAGGGGTAGGGAAGGCTTAGGATTGAGAATGCCAAACTGAGATGGTACTAGACACTCAAAATTGCAAAATGCAAATCAAATAAAAGCCAAGATTGAGTGTGATTCCCATAAGAACATGAGAGAGCAAATAACATCCAAAAAGATCCAATTCTCCACAAGGGAGAGGGCGGTGGCCGAAGCCACCTTGTTGGAGTGTATGGTGTGACACCGCAAAGATATATCTTGGGTTCACGACCAATACTCATCAATAAGCTCACATATCACAACATGATATTAAGAGAAATGATATGCTTGCTATTGGCATTATGGGGGGAGGGTTAGCCTAATAAGTTAGGACCACACTCCCCCTATATCCATGCCCACACCTAGACCAAACAAGGATTGAGACGTACGAGTGAGTGCATGGGTAATCAAGACAAACTCCCGGAATCAATGATATTTGGCTCATTCCTCAAATAGCAGAATCTTGCTTCATCAAGTGGCTTTGTAAAGATATCCGCCAGTTGGTTCTTCGTGCTCACAAAAGATAGATCAATATCGCCTCGAGCAACATGGCCACGAATAAAATGATTCCGAATCTCAATATGCTTTGTCCTTGTGTGCTAAACTGGATTGTACGCAATTTTGATAGCACTTTCATTATCACATAAAATAGGCACTCTGTCATAATTGACACCGTATTCCTTTAAAGTTTGCCTCATCCACAATAATTGAGTACAAGCGCTGGCCGCAGCAACATATTCAGCTTCGGCGGTGGAGAGAGATATACAATTCTGCTTTTTGGAGGACCAACATACAAGAGATCTTCCCAAGAATTGACAAGCTCCAGAAGTTGACTTCCGATCATCCTTATCACCAGCCCAATCTGAGTCAGTATAACCACATAAAGAGAAATTGGAGCCCTTGGGATACCAGAGACCAAAGTTGGGGGAATGAACTAAATATCGAAAGATCCTCTTGACCGCCACTAAGTGGCTTTCTTTAGGAGCTGCTTGATACCTTGCACACACTCCCACACTCAACACAATATCGGGTCTAGATGCGCAGAGGTAAAGAAGAGAGCCGATCATGGACCGGTATACCTTTTGGTCCACATCTTTACCATGAGGGTTGAGTTCGAGATGACACTTTGTTTGCATCGAAGTAGCGACACCATTTAGATCCATCATCTTGAATCTCTTGAGCATGTCTTGGATGTACTTTGCTTGATTAATAAAGGTTCCTTCTCTTAGTTGCTTGATCTCAAATCCAAGAAAGAACCGTAATTCCCCCATCATAGACATCTCAAACCTGTCAGTCATAAGCTTTGAAAATTCATCGTTAAAAGCTTTGTTACTAGAACCAAAAATGATATCATCTACATATAGTTGGCATATGAATAGCTCCCCCTTAACCTTCTTAGTAAAAAGAGTGGGGTCGATTTTCCCAACTTCGAAGCCACGATATAACAAAAGCTCTTTAAGGTGCTCATACCATGCACATGGGGCTTGTTTAAGGCCATAGAGTGCCTTATCGAGTTTGTAGACATGGTTCGGGAAGTTAGGATCCTCAAACCCCGGGGGTTGCTTTACGTATACCAACTCATGTAGAGGACCGTTAAGGAAGGCACTCTTGACGTCCATTTGCTGCAACTTAAAATTGTTATGAGCAGCATAATCAAGTAGGATACGGATGGACTCAAGGCGAGCCACAGGAGCATAAGTCTCGCCGAAGTCGATGCCCTCAACTTGTGAGTAACCTTGTGAAGGAAATATGCCCTGAGAGGTAATAATAAAGTTGTTATTATATATTCCTTATACATGATAGATGTTTATTTTACATGCTAGAAATGTATTGATTCGGAAACATCAATACATGTGTGTTTAATAAACAAAAAGGGTTCCTAGTCATGCCTCTCTTATAGACTAGCTTGTTGATTAACAGGATGATCAAGGTTTCCTGATCATGGACATTGGATGTTGTTAGTAACAAGGTCACACCATTGGTGGAATGATGTGATGAACATTCATCCGAAGTATAGCATTACGATCAAGTCATTATGTTTATATTGCTATAACATCATACGAAGTAATCTTTATCCTTAGACCATGAGATCATGTTAATTGCTAACACCTAAGAGTATCTTGATATCAAACGTCACACCGTAATAGGTGACTATAAAGATGGGTTCAAGATTACGAAGGTGTTATGTTGAGGCTCATGGATCAAGAGTGGAATTTGTCAATCCGATGATGATAGATATAGTCTGGCCCTCTCGGTGATATCACATTAGGATAGCTTGCAAGCAAGTGATGTGATCACTAGAATGTTATATCACGAACGAGAAAGAGTGCATGTCAAGAATTGAGATCAAACTAGGTATGGAGATACCGATGATCGAATCTCGGACATGTAATATATCGAGAGACAAAGGGATTTAGTTACAAGCGTTAAAGGTTCTCACGATCACAGGAGTCATCGTTGAATGTGTAGGAGTCAGTACGGATCTGTGTCCCGGCGCTGATTATTGATCGGAGAAGGGTCTCGATCATGTGCATTATTCGCGAACCATAGGGTGGCACACTTAAGAGTTACCGGACACCATTTTGGAGCACATATGTTTCGATAAAAGAATTGCAAAGCGCAGAATTGTTTCAATAGAAACCGGAAATTGTTTCGGGAGAAATTGCAGAAGGTGTTTCTGCATGTGATATTGAAATATTGCAAGGGGCTATATGTGAATGTTTGTTAATTAAAGTAATTAACAAAATTCTGAATAAATTTAATAAAAGAGTTTTATTAAATGAGAGAGCATTAAATTTGGAGAAATTTAATGCATTTAAAGTGGAGACTTTAAAAGGGAATGTGAAGAGGCATTTTAATGTGGGGTTACCACCACATGAATGGGGGAGGTGAGGGTCACCCCCATGCGCCACCATGGAGAGAGGGGCACCCCCATCCTCCTATAAAGGCCACCCATTCCCTCCTTCATCCTAACACCTCCTTGTGAAGGATCTCTCTCCCCCTCTAGAATTATTCCCCCATGGTCTCGGATTAGCGAGATACATGTTCCCGGTGGCATTTCGTCTGGAAGGAGTTGCTACTTCCGCTGGATCACTGGAGCGAGGAGGTGGAGGTTGTCCGGTGGCTTGAACGTGTGTGTGAGTGCGGATGCGCTGCTGAGTTGCGGCGCTCGGACTTCCTCACGATCTTGAGATCGGCAAGTGTACGACTATATCAACCACGAGTTCCTACTCGTTAACAAAGCTCGTTGTCTACGAGGGTAAGTTCTCGTTGGATGTATGTCCAACCGTTGCTTTGTACCTAGTAGATAGATCTTGGAGTGTAGTTCACACCGTAGGAATTTTTTTGTTTTCTATGCTGCGGACCCAACAGTGGTATCAGAGCCTGATCTATGCGTAGGTGCTTAGCACGGGTAGTACACATATGGTTGATATGTGGGCGATGATGATCATGTTATTGCATCTTCTATGTATTTTGGATATTGGTGGCATAGTGGGATGAAGCGGCCCGGACCAACCTTACATGTTATCGTACATGAGACCGGCTCCACGACTGGCATGCAACTTGTTTTGCATAAGTGGCTGGCGGGTGTCTGTCTCTCCTACTATAGTCAATATATGATTTACAACGAGTTGCTAATAACTTAGTTATCCTTGTTGTGGTTCATGTTCGTAGGTAAGAGCGGTTCTATCTCTAAAAGCCCTAAGCCACGTAAAACTTGCAATTGATAAATTAGAGGCGTCTAGTTTAGATCGTTGCTGGGCTAGTGTGTTGATATGGTATTATTGTAAGTAGATGTATGGTGGATACTCTTACAACACACTCAACGTGTAAGTTCCATAGACATTGGCCTTACACACAAAGGAATGATAGAGATCATACCACGATGCAAGTGATAGAGATCAAATGCATGGACCATATCATCTCACTTTACACATTAGATGTTAGCATCTTATACTGCTAGTTTGGCGCGTTTGATAGCATTATAAGATGATCCCTCTTTTAGATATCAAGAGAAAAATGTGTTCTTCCTTGAGTATGCACCGTTCTATGGATCGTGTTTCGAGACATCACGTGATGATCGGGTGTACTCGAATCTACGCTTTCATAGGAACGGGTGTAAGACAGTTTTACACACGCGAATACTAAGGTTCTTACTTGGCGAGCCTAGCATGTATATACATGGCCTCGGAACACGGACCGAAAGTTTAAGCATGAGTCATATGGTTGATATGATGCCCATATAGATGCTCGCCTTTGAAGCTATCTCAACTCACGTGATGATCGGACTTGGTATAGTGGATTTGGTTCATGTAATCACCAAAAGGACACGAGGGATGTCGTTTTTGAGTGGGAGTTCATTAGTAATTTGGATTAGTTGAACTCAATCTATCATAAACTTAGTCTAAATAAACTTTACAAATTCTGTTGTAGATGGCACCACCTGCTTTTAATTTCAATGTGTTCATGGAGAAAGAGAAACTTGTCGCGAATGGTAGCAACTTCACCAACTAGGCTATGAATTTGAGGATTCTCTCATCACTGCACAAAAGCAATATGTGCTAGATGCGCCGCTAGGCCCCCACCAGCTCCTCGATGCCCTCGATGAGGAAAAGAATGTCTATGTGACTCGTCAGAGGACCACAACTTAGTTCATTGCGGCATACTGTATGGGCTAGAGCGTAACTTCAAAGCGTTTAAAATGGCAATGCCTTTGATACCATGGGAGAATTGAAAATGATTTTCGATACCCATGCCGCCAGAGAATTATAATGCTACTGAAAAGTTCTTTAGCTGCATGATGGAGGAAAACAGCTCGTTAGTGAGCACGTACTCAAAATGTGCAGGTACGCCGATAAGCTTGTGTCCTTGGGAATAATGATTCGCATTGACTTAGGCATACATCGTGTTCTCTAATCTCTGCCACCTAGCTACAAGAGCTTCGTGATGAACTATAATATGCAGGGCATGAAGAAGTCTCTTCTCGAGCTTCTGTCAATGCTTAAGACCGAAGTGGAGATTAGGAAAGAACATCAAGTGTTGATGATCAATAGGACCACCGGTTTCAAGAAGGACAAGAAAGGAAAGCACAAGGGAAAGAAGGGTGGCAAGTCATTGCCACGCTGAAAAGAAACCCCGGCTGGCCCTAAGTCGATTAATCGAATGCTACTATTGAAAGGGGATGGCCATTGAAGCATAATCGCCTCTAAGTATTTGGCGACAAGAAGTCCAGAATGCAAACAAAGGTATATGTGATATACATGTTATTGATGTGTACTTGACTAGTACTGCAGTAGCACTGGGTATTTGATACGGATCGGTTGCTAATATATGTAACTCGGTTAGGGGCTACGAACAAGCGACAACTAGCAAGGGATGAGGTCGATGCGGTCGTAATGGATCAAGAGTTGATGTGATCGCCGCCGACGCTACCTCTCCATTTGCCATCGGGATTAGTTATAAACCTAAATAATTGTTATTTGGTGCCTGCACTGAGCATGAACATTGTATCTGGATCGTGTTTGATGCAAAGTGGTCATTCCTTTAAATCCGAGAACAATGGTTGTTCGATTTATAAGAATGATATATTTTATGGTCATGCACCTATGTTGAATGGTTTATTTCTATTGGATCTCGATAGTAATATTACGCACATTCATAATGTTAATGCTAAAAAGATTAAACTTGATGATGATATGTCTACATATATGTGGCAATCGCCGTCAGGGTCATATTGGCGTTAAACGCATGAAGAAACTCCATTCTGATGGACTTTTGGAATCACTTGATTTTGAATCATTTGATACATGTGAGCCATGCCTTATGGGCAAGATGACTAGAATGCCGTTTTCCGGTTCAATGGAACGAGCGACAAATCTGTTGGAGATCATACATACTGATGTGTGTGGACCAATGAGTGTGTCGGCGCGAGGTGGATATCGTTATTTTGTTACTTTCACGGATGATTTGAGTAGATATTGGTATATCTATTTGATGAAACACAAGTCTGAAACTTTTGAAAAGTTCAAGGAATTTCAGAATGAAGTGGAAAATCATCGTAATAGAAAGATCAAGTTTCTACGGTCTGACCGTGGAGGAGAGTATCTAAGTTACGAGTTTAGCACACACATGAGAGAGTGTGGAATAGTTTCACAACTCACGCCTACCGGAACACCACAATGTAATGGTGTGTTGGAACGTCATAATCGTACCTTATTGGATATGGTTCGATCTATGATGTCTCTGACTGACTTACCTCTGTCATTTTGGGGTTATGCACTGGAAACAGCTGCATTCATTTTAAATCGGGCACCATCTAAATCCGTTGAAACGACACCGTATGAATTTTGGTTTGGAAACAAACCTAAGCTATCATTTCTTAAGGTTTGGGGATGCGATGTTTATGTGAAGAAACTTCAACCGGATAAACTCGAACCCAAAGCGGAAAAATGCGTCTTCATAGGATACCCTAAGGAAACAATTGGGTATACCTTCTATCAGCATCCGAGGGCAAGGTTTTTGTTGCCAAGAATGGATCCTTTCTTGAGAAGGAGTTTCTCGCGAAAGGTGTGAGTAGTCGGAAGGTAGAACTCGAAGAGGTTATTGAACCTTCTCTTCATGGAATGGCAAGTGGCGCAGCACCGGAAGTTGTTTCGGAGTTGACTTCACCTGATGAAGAGAGAGCTAATGATAATGATCATGAAACTCCGAAAGAGGACACTACCGTACCTCGCAGGTCAAGAAGGACACGTGGCTCCCCGAACTCAGACGGCAATCCTGTTGTGAATTTCATGGTTGATGAAATGGATGATCCTGCGACGTATGAAGAAGCGATGATGAGCCCGGATTCCAACGAATGGCTAGAAGCCATGAAATCCGAGATGGAATCCATGTACGAGAACCAAGTTTGGAACTTGGTGGACTTACCTCACGACCGAAAGGCCGTTGAGAACAAATGGATTTTCAAAAGGAAAACTGATGCTGATGGTAATGTGACCATCTATAAGGCTCGACTTGTCGCAAAGGGGTTTCGACAAATTCAAGGAGTTGACTACGATGAGACATTCTCTCCCGTAGCGATGCTTAAATCGGTTAGGATTATGTTAGCAATTGCTGCATATTTTGATTATGAAATATGGCAGATGGATGTCAAAACTGCGTTCCTCAATGGTAAGATTGAAGAAGAGTTGTATATGATACAACCTAAGGGTTTTGTCGATCCTAAGGATGCTAATAAGGTATGCAAACTTCAGCGATCCATCTATGGACTGAAGCAAGCATAACGGAGTTGGAATCTCCGCTTTGATGAGGTGATCAAAGAGTTTGGATTTGTCCAAACTTATGGAGAGGCTTGTATTTACAAGAAAGTGAGTGGGAGCAATGTGGCATTTCTGATATTATATGTGGATGACATATTATTGATTGGAAATGATATAGATCTTTTAAACAGTGTTAAAAGTTATCTAAACAAAGAAATTTTCGATGAAAGACCTTGGTGAAGCGTCATATATATTAGGCATTAAAATCTATAGAGATAGATCAAGGCGCCTAATTGGGATATCGCAGAGTACATACCTTGATAAGATATTAAAGAAGTTTAATATGGACGAAAGTAAGAAGGGGTTCTTACCTATGTTACAAGGCAAGACATTGAGTAAGACTCAAAGTCCGGCTACGGCGGAAGAAAGAGAGATGATGGATAAGATCCCCTATGCCTCGGCCATAGGCTCTATTATGTATGCCATGCTATGTACAAGACCGGATGTGGCACATGCTATTAGTTTGACTAGTAGGTACCAATCTGATCTAGGTTCGGAACACTGGATAGCGGTAAAGAACATCCTCAAGTACTTGAGAAGAACTAAGGATATGTTTCTCATATACGGAGGTGAAGAAGAGCTAGTCGCTAAGTGTTATGTCGATGCTAGCTTTGACACTGATCCGGATGACTCTAAGTCTCAATCCGGATATGTATTTCTCTTGAACGGAGCAGCAGTTAGTTGGACGAGTTCCAAACAACCTGTGGTGGCTGAATCAACAACGGAGGCGAAATATGTTGCTGCTTCAGAAGCGGCGCAGGAGGCAGTTTGGACATCCGCGAGCATGTCAAGGATGGAGATATAAAGATTTGTAAAGTACACACGGACCTGAATGTAGCAGATCCGTTGACTAAAGTTCTCCCTAGGGCAAAACATGATCAACACCAGAACTCCATGGGTGTTAGATTTATCACTATGTGAACTAGATTATTGTCTCTAGTGCAAGTGGGAGACTGAAAGAAATATGCCCTGAGAGGCAATAATAAAGTTGTTATTATATATTCCTTATACATGATAGATGTTTATTTTACATGCTAGAAATGTATTGATTCGGAAACATCAGTACATGTGTGTTTAATAAAAAAAAGGGTTCCTAGTCATGCCTCTCTTATAGACTAGCTTGTTGATTAACAGGATGATCAAGGTTTCCTGATCATGGACATTGGATGTTGTTAATAACAAGGTCACACCATTGGTGGAATGATGTGATGAACATTCATCCGAAGTATAGCATTACGATCAAGTCATTATGTTTATATTGCTATAACATCATACGAAGTAATCTTTATCCTTAGACCATGAGATCATGTTAATTGCTAACACCGGAAGAGTATCTTGATAACATCAAACGTCATACCGTAACAGGGTGACTATAAAGATGGGTTCAGTACTACGAAGGTGTTATGTTGAGGCTCATGGATCAAGAGTGGAATTTGTCAATCTAGATGACGGATAGATATACTCTAGGCCCTCTCGGTGATATCACATTAGGATAGCTTGCAAGCAAGTGATGTGATCACTAGAATGTTATATCATGGGAACGAGAAAAGAGTGCATGTCGGTAACGAGATCAAACTAGGTATGGATATACCGATGATCGAATCTCGGACATGTAATATATCGAGAGACAAAGGGATTTAGTTACAAGCGTTAAAGGTTCTCACGATCACAGGAGTCATCGTTGAATGTGTAGGAGTCGAGACGGATCTCCGTGTCCGTGCTGATTATTGATCGGAGAAGGGTCTCGATCATGTACGCATTATTCGCGAACCGTAGGGTGGCACTTAAGAGTTACTGGACACCATTTTGGAGCACATATGTTTCAGACGAAAGAATTGCAAAGCGCAGGAATTGTTTCAATAGAAACTGAAATTGTTTCGTGAAATTGCGAAGGTGGTTCTGCATGTGATATTGAAATATTGCAGTAATATATGTGAATGTTTGTTAATTAAAGTAATTAACAAAATTCTGAATAAATTTAATAAAAAGAGTTTTATTAAATGAGAGAGCATTAAATTTGGAGAAATTTAATGCATTTAAAGTGGAGACTTTAAAAGGGAATGTGAAGAGGCATTTTAATGTGGAGGGGTTACCACCACATGAATGGGGGAGGTGAGGGGTCACCCCCCCATGTGCCGGCCATGGAGAGAGGGGGCACCCCCCTCCTCCTATAAAAGGCCACCATTCCCTCCTTCATCCTAACACCTCCTTGTGAAGGATCTCTCTCCCCCTCTAGAATTATTCCCCCATGGTCTCGGATTAGCGAGATACATGTCCTCGGTGGCATTTCGTCTGGAAGGAGTTGTTGCTTCTGCTGGATCGCTAGAGCGAGGAGGTGGAGGTTTTCCGGTGGCTTGAACGTGTGTGCGAGTGCGGATGCGCTGCTGAGTTGCGGCGCTCGGACTTCCTCACGATCTTGAGATCGGCAAGTGTATGACTACATCAACCACGAGTTCCTACTCGTTAACAAAGCTCGTTGTCTATGAGGGTAAGTTCTCGTTGGATGTATGTCCACCCGTTGCTTTGTACCTAGTAGATAGATCTTGGCGTGTAGTTCACACCGTAGGAAATTTTTTGTTTTCTATGCTGCAGACCCAACACCTTGTGCCACAAGTCTTGCCTTGTTCCTCACAACAATGCTATTCTCATCCTGCTTGTTCTTGGAAATCCACTTGGTGTCGATAACATTGCGGCACTCTTTGGGTTTCTCCACTAGTTTCTAGACTTTGTTGCGCTCGAAATTATCCAATTCTCCATGCATAGCAACAACCCAGTCTGGGTCTTCAAGAGCCATGGATGTATGAGCTTGATGCTCACCAAAACTGGCCAATTCTCTTCTAGTAGACACCCTTCGTCGAAGATCACCAACAACCTTGTCGAGAGTGTGACCCCGCAACTCAAGGTTACGATCAGCCCGAGCCTTGCGACGAAGTTCAATAAGTTTGTTGTCTCTTGGTGGAGGAGATTCATCACTTGAGTCTTCATTGGAGGCATTTTCTTCGCCTTGATCAGTAGCTGGAACATCAGTAGCAGGTGGTGGAGATGGTGTAGAAGTTGCCCCCGTGGTTGGAGCATGTTGCGTATGTGTAGATGAGGACTCTATATGAGTAGAGCATTGTCCTTCCCGGTCCGCCACAAGGGGTTCCTCAATGGGGCGGAAGAATCCCACGCCCATTCTTCTTATGGCATCTTGGGGTATTTCAACATTTGCATCACAAACACCAACTTGCTCCGCACGGGAACCGTCATATTCCTCGAACAACACTCTACAAGATTCTACAACAGTTACGGAGAGATTATTGTAGACTCTATAAGTGTGGGATTCGACCATAACCAACAAAAATACCTTCTAGAGCCTTAGATTCAAACTTAGATAAACGAACTCCTTTAATAAGAAAGAAACACTTACACGAATACCGAAAGTATGAGATGTTTGGCTTGTTACCGGTAAGTATTTCATACGAGTCTTGTCCAAAATCTTGCGGAGGTATAACGGTTGGATGAATGACAAAGAGAGATTGCTTCAGCCAGAAGTTATATGGAGATTTGAATTCCAACATTGATCTTGCCATGTCCATTAGAGTCCGATTCTTCCTCGGCTACACCATTTTGTTGAGGGGTGTACGCAGTGGAATATTGATGTCTTATCCCCTCTTCACTTAGGAACTCATTTAAGGTGTAGTTCTTGCACTCCGAGCCGTTATCACTCCTTATAGCCAGAATGGGGACGTTGTGTTGACGTTGAACCTCGTTGTAAGTCGATGACAGTTTGTTGAGTTTCACTCTTCAACTTGAAGAAATAAACCCAAGTGTATCTGGAGTAATCATCAACAATCACTAGACAATACTTCTTCCCACCGAGGCTTGCATGAGATGGAGGTCCGAAGAGGTCCACATGAAGGAGCTCCAAGATCCTTTTTGAAGAGATAATGGTTTTCCTTCGATGAGGTGAATCATGCATTTTCCCTTCAACACACGCCCTGCAAACACGATCTTTGGCAAAAGAGACATTTTCTTTTAGTCCAAGAATGTGGCCACCCTTGTGGAGACTTTGCAAAGTTCTCATATTGGCGTCGGCGATGCCATAGCCAACCCGGCCACCTTCTTCCAAAAAGACACATCGGACCTGTAGTGGTTTTCCCCGAAAAGTCTACCACGTACAGGTCGTTTTCGACATATCCCACGAAAGCGACTTTTAGAGACTTGCTCCACAAGAGTACCACCAAATCAGCATCAATGTAAACTGCAAAGCCCATCTTACCAAGGGCACGAATAGAAAGTAAGTTATACCCGAGGGTCTCAACAAGCATGACGTCCACGAGAGAGATATCGTGAGCCACCACAACTTTGCCGAGACCCAATACCTCAGATTTTGACTTGTCACCATAGGAGACGGTAATGTGATCAAGGTTTGGCCGCATCTCCGTGATGATCTCCTTGCTTCGGTCATGTGACTCATAACCGCTATCGAGTACCCATTTAGAACCACCGGAAGCATAGCCCTGCAAGAAAATTACTTCTTGGTTTTAGGTACCCATTTTTCAATGGGTCCTCTCATGTTAGTAACAAGGGTCTTGGGAACCCAAATAGACCAAGGAATGTAACAATCATAAGGCCCTACATAACTAGCATAAACATCACCATAAGAATCACAATATAGTTCGAAGTTAGGATTGTTGACCCCTGCAAAACCATCACAATTAGTCTTGTCATTGGTAATGTTGCTAGTCTTTGATTTAGCAGTCTTGTTCTTCTTCTTCTTGTTGTTTTTCTTGCTCTTTATCTTGGGTATGTAACCAGGACCTTCTTTACAGTTGTTTGTCCTTTGCCTGCTCAGTATCTCATCAATAAACCCTTTACCTTTGTGTTGAGAACTCCTTGCAAGATCTTCTTTTCCAAAGGATGAAGATGATGTACTTGGTACATTATACCGTTTCAATTGAGCTTGGAGCTGGTCATGAGACTCATTTAGAGTAGAATGATCACTCTTGAATGCCTTGTGAGCACTTTCAAGATCGTCAAACTTCTCCAAAAGTCTACCATGAATAGCCCCAAAATCAATCTTTTCTTTCTTTAGTTTCTTTACCTTGGAAAGGGCATGGTCACGTTCTTTAATGAGCTGAGCTACAGCTTCTTCTTGTGATTCCTTTAGGGATTCGAGTCTTTCTTCCAAAGAAACTCGAGTTTCCTCTTCCTCTTCCAAGGCATTCTTCAAAGAGGCTATCTCCAAAGCATCTTCTCTTTCAATTCTGCCCTTTTCTTCAAGGAGATCTTCGGCTCGAGCAAGTTGACTTATAAGAGTATCAAAATGGAGTTTGTGCTCACCTTGTACGTTAGTGAAAAAAGTATCCAAGGCAATAACTTCTTCTTTCATTTCAAGACTGTCATGATCATCCATATCCAAAATTATGTTAGTCTTAGAAAATGAGGAGTTAGAAGTCGATACCTCGGATCCTATTGCCATTAGGCAAGTGGCGTTGTTGTTGATGGCGTTCTTGTTCTGAGTCAAGAGAGAGGAGAGTCGATGTGGTGGCTATAGCAGCCACTTCGGGAACTATCATCATCCTCTTCATCTTCACTTGCGGAGGAGTATTCCTCTTGAGCTACAAGGACCATCTTGGGTTGCTTCTTGAAAGGACCATTCTTCTTAGCAAATGGCTTCTTCTTAGGAACTTTGGATTTCTCTTTGAGAATGAGCCTGCCACCATTGTCTTCTCTATTTTCATAAGGACACTCGGCTACAAAGTGCAGTCTATCTCCACAGTTGAAGCAAGTTCTCAATCTTGGGCCACTTTCTCTTCTTCCATTTGGCCCGTTCTTGCGCTCAAGTTCAGACTTGGCTTTGGCAGGGTCCTTCCAAAAGTTCCTTGCATAGAATTCCATGTACTCACCATGAGCACGTTTGACCTCATCGGGGCAGTCCATGGATATCCTCTCAAATGCTCCTTCATCATCCTCTTGCTCAACAACATTGGCTTTGAGAGCCACATTGACACCCTTTTGCATTCCAATAGCCCGAGCACGGGCATCTTCAGCATTCTTTGCCGCCACTTTGAATGACGCCATTTCTTGCATGACTTCATTGGATGTCATTTGATGATAGTTGTGTCTACCTTGCAAGCTCTTCAAATCCGTCGGTTTGAAAGGCATTAAGGCACTCACATACTTCCTTTTTATCCATGCATCATCAATGTGAGTGGCCCCATGCTTCCGAAATGTTGTTGCGATGCCCTTGAGTCTTCTATACATGTCCTCATGGTTTTCACCATCCAACATGTAGAATCCCTCAGCTTCGTTACTAAGGGCATCATACCGGTTTCTTCTCATGCTTTCATTTCCAACAAAAAGGTCCGTAAGAGCATCCCACGCCTCTTTAGCCGTGTTGAGATGTTCAATGTGTGGCATGTCCTTGGGACCCACACCCAACTGTATCATGTGGAGAGTAGTGGCATTCAACTGGCTATCCACAACTTCCCTTCTTGTTAGATTGGTTTGATCTCCAACATGAAGACCTTCTTCAATGATCCTCCACAATTCAATAGAGGAGCTGCAAATATGAGATTTCATTAGAAATTGCCATTGGTTAAAAGAAGATGCAGTGAGCTTGGGTGGATCACCCCTATTGTTTATATGAGGATGAGGGATAGGTGGGTCGGGGGAATATACATGGCGAACCTCACTATATTCCTCCTTGCCACTTCCCTTTTTGGAGGTGGAACCATTTAGTTTTTCACCTTCCACATCATCATCCTTAGATCTGGTGTTACCCTTTTCCTTACATGATGGTGAGGGAGCCTCAGAGGAGGATGGAGATGGGGCTATGGATGATGTAAGGCGAGTAATCATTTGATTCATCTCCTCCATCTTGGCCTCAAAGGATTTCAACAAGGTTGTTTCCAACGACTTGAGATCATCCATTGTGACCTTATCCACAGCCTCATTTCCATCATCCCTAGTACCCATACTACTCTTAGGCGGTTAAGCCCGAATTAAGAGCCGGGGCTCTGATACCAATTGAAATGGATCGTATGGGCACCTAGAGGGGGGGTGAATAGGTGCGACACCAATTTTTAATTCTTTTTCAATTTTAGGCTTAGCACAAAGGTAAATTCTCTAGATAAACTAATGTGTGGAATTTCCCTATATGCAAACCTATCTACTAGCAAGTAAGGAGCGAGTGGAAGAGGAACGAGTGAACCGAAGTGAAGCATGCGGAGACACAAGATTTGTTTGACCGCAGTTCCTTCCTTGTTAAGGGAAGTACGTCTGCGTTGGAGGGGTGGGCGGTACTAAGACCACCACGCCACAAAAGGCCTCACCCTGTTCTCCGATGGATCTCGCCACAACAGGCCTGATCCACCTTCCACTATAGGTACCCTTCGAGGCGGGCACCGGTGCCTTTACACAACTAGCGGGGCAACAACTCCACAACAACTTGGAGGCTCCCGAAGTGACAACAAGCTGCCACAAGAACAAAGTTGTCAAATACAATAACATGATCTAGGTATTTAACGAGAATACTAGATCAGGGATTTCTCCAAGTGAATGGAGAGGAGTTGGAGTGCTTGATTCTTGATGTTGATGATGAACTTCTCCTCCTTCAATTCCACCAAAGATCAAGACCTTATGGTGGTTGAAGTGGGAGATCGAGATTTAGAGCTCTTGCACAGGGTCTGGTCAAATTCGAATGAATCAAGAGTTCTGGACGTTGGGGAAGAAGGGGTACTTATACCCCCTTCCAAAAACCAGCCGTTGCACACTTTGGGGGCCAGATTATCCGGCCGAAGTGAGGGCCGGATTATCTGGTCTGGGGAAACTCCGCCCCAGACACGGAATATCCGGCAGAAAATCCACCCCTCTCTGAGTGTCGCGCCGAGCTTGCCCTTGATCAACTTCTGGGGGCCGGATTATCCGGCCCTATGCGAAGGCCAGATTATCCGGCCTGGGGAAGAAAAACCGCCCCAGTTCGGATTTTCCGTTAGAAAATCCGACCGGATACCGAGCGACTCACCTTGGCTCCTTTTGCTCGAAAACAGGGGCCGGATTATCCGGCCCTTGCGAAACCCGGATTATCCGGCCTGGGGAGGAAAAACCGCCCTAGTTCGGATTTTCCGGGAGAAATTCCGACAGGACACAGAGTGACGCGCCTTGGCTTCCTTGAGAGATGAGGTAGGCCGGATTATCCGGCCCTTGGAGGGGCGGATTATTCGGCCCCCCTCAAAACTTCCTACACACTTAGCACACATAAAAAGTCTCATAGTATTGTTATCTAACACGCAAAACATAGGGAAACATGAAATGTTCTTTCACATGTTATGACACCTTTAAAAAAGTAATCTCATGTAAAGCGAAAGATAAACCACATAATTTCTTCGCATGGTTGTACATGCAATTTTTAGCATTGTGTTTATTTTACATATTTGTTATAGGAAATCACCTAGTATCAAAGTATGGGAAAATAGAACAAACAAGCACAGTAATATTTTTTATTTTTTTGAAAATAATCGGTAATCCTAATCCACCGTGGTGTTAACACACCAAAAAACTGCATACGTTCTTCCATAGAGATCATGTAAGTAAATAAGCAGGTTCAGATTGTAATTTGCCTGCATTTTCTCCCATTTAATAAGGGGATATTGGAGGGGAGGAACAATTGAACCATCTAGACGTGTCAATCAACCAGATAAAACAACTAAGAACATCTCTAACTGATCCCTAATAATTGTTCAGATGAGCAGATATAGTCCTGATGCAGCCCGTCCTACGGACTCTACTGCATGTACAACGCCAAGTCCCCAAGTCACCCAAGAAGATGGACAACAAGCATCCGACTTTAGGACCAGAGTCTCCACCGTCATCGCATCGGAGTCTCTGCCGCCCAAGCCCTAGAGTCTTTGGCCTCCCTCCTCTCGAAGCTTGGCTGCAAACCCCTAGACTCCACCCGGAATCTTTGCCAAGAATTCGGAGTCTCCACAAGAACCTGGAGTCTCCCCCCGTATGCGCCCGGAGTCTCCGGTCTGAACCCCAGCTACCAACGTCCACGAGCCCCTGGTCTGCGCCCGGAGTCTCCGACCGCTCAACCGGAGTCTCCGACCTGACTACACCGGAGTCTCCAGCCTAAGTGATGGGCATGCGCACCTAAAGGCTGGTTCACGGCTCATGTACCATTCTTATCCTTACAAACCCTAGTTTTATCCGCAAACTATCCCTTGTTAAGTACCTGGCCTATATATAGAGCCCCCACCCCTATTGTAACCCTAGGCATAGATGATAGACTAGAAGACAACCCTCTTTATGGAATCTCTAGTTTTGCCTCATCTCCTTTATAAAGGGGACTGTAACACCCCAAAACTTCTAATCAAGATTATCAAGTTCTAATCACCCAAGTTTAGGGTTAACAAAAACTTATATTAAGAAAATAAATATGAAGGCATGTTAGTTTTGCATTAAGGTGTGATTGTTTAAAAATGCCATGCTTGATTGTTGCCAATGATGTGAAATAGTTTAAAGGCGAATACTATATCATCTAGACCAATTACAAACAAAATCAAAAGAAAAAGAAATCAAATATGAATAAATAAAGCAAATGGTCATTTTGACAAAAGTTAACCACTAGGCCACTTTATGTGTTCCTAGAAGAAGATTTCTAACAGAAACAATTCTAATTCTTTTCACCCCTTTCTAGACCAAGTAAAAGTGAATCAAGGCCCACTTTACAAACTTAAAAAAACATTTTCCAAATCAATTAAATTGACAGTTAAAAATTGAATCTAGTTCATATGTTAAGATCCCACTTTTTCAAAAACCCATCAAACCAATTCCCCTTGACCTCTCCAAGTAAACATAGACTCTCAAGCTTAAGTTAAGACCATCCAAAAAATTCATTCCAAATTTTCAAAGAAAGTTTCTTGCGGCCATTTCATCAAACACCTTAATTATATAAATTAACCCTTGGCCTAACTTCGCTGTTTTGCACAATGATCCTTGACCATTTGGTCTCCACTTCACTCCCTTGTCCCCTCTAGTGTCGAGCAGCACCTAGACCATCCCCCCTTTGGCCGCTGTGCACAGTGGAGTGCTGCCTGTTTTTGGTCGTCGTCGGCCGACAGTGAGCAGAGCGCCAGAGGCAACGCCGCCCTCGCACATGACGTGCACTAGACGCGCCTCGCTCCATCGGCACCCCATGTCCAAGCCTCAACCCCAGCCGAGCCCTGCACCACCCTAGCTACGTCGCGCCCAGCCTCTCGGTGCCATGTCTAGAGCGAGCCAGCTCGCTGCGCCCGACCAGCTCGCACAGACCGCGCCTTGCCCTTGCCACGCACGCTCACACCCGCCATGATCACATCAACCCCGCAGACAACCCCATTCGCCGCCGCGTGACCCGCAGCTGCCGCACGCCGCCGCAAACACCTCTGCGTCCGCGCGGAGCACCGCACGCTCCCGACCAAACCACACCGCCCCACGCCTCGCCATTACGCCCGTGAGAACCGCCAGGGAACCACGCACTGCCCACTAGCCTCCGCCACGCCGATAGCAGCCTGTAGCATCGTCACCGACGAGCCCGTGCCCACGCCGTTCGGTCCCCTCGCTGCAGTATAAAAGAAGGCCACCCCTGCCTCTTTTCTCCACACCATTCCACTCACCACCTCTCACTGACCCTCCCCCACTTCTTCCCGGAGCAAGGCGATCTCTCTCTCACCAGAATTTGGCCAGAGCCCACCGCTGCCGGAGGAGAAGGGCGTTGTCGATTTCGACCACCACAAGCCCTGCCGTGACCACGCCTCGACTCACCGTCGTCTACCACGTCGATCGCCCCTGTCGCCGACCCTAGATGGAGCCCAGGTGAGCCCCGCCAGACCCCTACCGCCGCATTAGGGTTGATTATCGCCAGAGTAGTTTGTCGTTGATGACGACTCACCGTCGTTGGATTAGAATTAGATCTCACGACCTAGAACCACCGATACCGTTTCGCTTAGATGCAGTCGATGACTGGTGGACCCCATCTATCAGTAGCCCGCTGTGCTGTGCCATGCAGCTGGTCCGGCCCGTTTAACTTCTCGCACTGGCCTGGAAATTTAAATATTGAATTTTCCTTTTTAGTTAAAACACTATTCTATCCACATATTCAAAAATGAATTCAGAGAGTTTCACTGAACCAAATTTCATGATTCAAATTTTGCTAGAAAGGTATTTAAATTATCTATCCAAGCCCGTTGGATTTAAATCATTTGGAGTTAGAGACTTTTGCAACTTCAAACATTTTTCAAAAATCAACCATAATAGCTTTTGAGTTGATTCCAACTCTCAAAAATCACATTTGACAATATCTATCTGAATATGTAAAAATATTTAGGTTTGCTTGCAGTGACATTGGACTAGTACCAAAAGAATGCTATTAGGGTATTTCTAGTCACTTTAAATCTATTAAATAATAATCTTACAATTTATAAAATGTGACCAACCCTTTAAATCACATTCCCATGTATTAGAATATGTGGTGATGACATGTGTCAACATGATCCCATATTTTAATTGGAGAATATTAAATCTTAATTAATTTCAATGAGTAAAAATTACTTCTCAAATAAACTAAATAAAACAAGTTCTCTAATTCATGTGATGATTGTGAAGATGCTAGATCATCAAGTATGAGCCTTAGTGTGCTAAATAGAATTAGTTAAGTATTGTTTGGTGATTGTGTATCCCGTATTTATTTATATACGATAGTTCCAACCCAAGCTACGAGGAGGAGGAGTTCGACCCCGAAGAAGAGGAAGAAAACTTCAATCACTTCACCAATCAAGGCAAGCTAGAATTATACAAGTTAACCATGCAAGCTTTAACCTAAGAAAGATGCATTAGGCATGCTTGGTTATACAATTTGATTTATACCCATCCCAAGTTTTGCTTGCAAGCTTTACTCTTTTACTTTACCAAAGTTCTTTACTTTTAGTTAGTGCTTTGTGAGTATTGGAAAGTAGTATAGATAGCATAAAGAGTATAAAACTAGGCCTATACTAGATGTCATTCTATGGCATGATATTGAAGATTAGCACCCTCATTAGTGAACACTCTTAACTTAGTGGCTAGTGCTAAGCATAAAACTTGATCACTTTAGATGGGTATACTTGGTGAAAATGATTGTGAAAACCTTGGAATGATGAGTCATTCTATTGAAATGTTTTGACATGTGTTGAGAAACACAAATGGATTTGATGATGAAAATGTTGAGGCATGAGTCTTATCCCTTTATAAAAACTGATGGTTGGGTTCGGATGCGATACCATTCCAGTTTTACCGTACAACCACAATACCTGAATTGGGTAAGGCTTAGCCGGAAGTTTATATGCATTAGTATGGGTTCCCTCGCGGAAGAGGTTTGAGCTGAGGCTACCTCATGAGTGTGAATTGTCCACCTATGCAGTGCCCAGGATGGCAGATGGCCATGCCTGGGAGGCCAAGCTCATAGGGGAGGTGGCTATACTAGAGTGTGTAATTGAAAGGTTATGATTGATTATCCACATACTAAGTATGATGATTCAGGGTTATCCCTGACGGATGTATCGAATTTTGTGGTGAAAGTGTACCACCTCTGTAGAGTGTCAAACTATTCAAATAGCCGCGTCCACGGTCATGGACAGTTGGAGTGGACATACTATTCCGTCGTTAGATGTTTTCTGAAATGTCTTATCAATTGAACTATGACTTTGACTTGACCACAACAGGGTTGTGAATATGAAAACTAGGTTCCCACTTAAAGTGATTTAGAACATTTACTTAGTTTTCTTTACTTCTAAACTCAGTTTAGATAAATCTGGCTTTTTGCAAATAAACTTAGAGCTTAGGATTTCCTACTAGAACTACCTTACTTGTTAGTGATAGTTTGCGAGTACTTAAAGAGTACTCATGGCTTGTACCTGGCTATTCCCGTGGCCAGACTATGAGGAAAACTACCAGGATGATGGACAGCAGGACGTCTACGACAACTAGGATCATCTCCCATCGTCAGCATTGCCTGTGACACCGAAGATGGAGCCCACTGCTATGCTTATTATTCCACTGCTTGTTTGTATTAAGACTGGATCATGAGATCCTCTATTTGTAAGACCTTATTCTGGTTTGTAATTGATGATGTACTATGATATCCAATATGTTATGTCTCGCAAAAATGGTAATCCTGGGATTGCGATGTATGGCATAACAGGCATCTAGGATTAAAAATCCGGTTGTTGACAAGTTGGTATCAGAGCCATCCTGACCATAGGAGCCCTAGTTAGAATGGACGTCCAAACAAAAACTTGGTTTCAAAACAAAAGGAGTGAGTATTTATGAAAACCTATTCCCACTCTTATCCTTGATTCTTTCAAAAACATCATGTTCCTCAAAAATTCTTACATTACTCCGTAAAAATTTGACACACTTGATCACCTCACTAGCTTACTCATCCTAAATTCTTATAGATGGAAGTTCAGTATTGCAAGTTCTACCAGTTGGGCAACAAAGGCCAGCTGATCTTTGAGAGGGATCTAGATGCACTGTTTGAGTACCTTGAGCGCCCACATCCAGAATTCTTTGGGGCACAACTCACCGATCACCTATGAGGAGATCTACAATGGCTGATAGTTGCAGATCTCAGATGCAAGATGGAAGCACCCCTTTCTAAGAAGATTCAAGTCACCGTGCGAGAGAACAACTGGCTAGATGGATTAGCCAGGCTATGCATGAAGCTCTTGCCCGTCTGTGTGGGCAAAACATCAACTTGATCCAGGGAACTCGCTTTGCTCACTTTGCAAGGCGTGATTCTATGGGAATGCCATTGGAGATACCAAGTCACCCAGAGTTGAAGCGCCAGGTGGAGAATCTTGACTTCATGTTGTATGATAGGTAGAAAGAATTGGACAATGCCTGAGCCTACGCCAACCACAACCTTGCCATTGCCGTCAAGAAGGAACAGACTATCGCCATGCTAGTCAAGGATCGCCAATCACTTCGTCGTCAACGCAAGAAGAAGGATCGCACCATCGATCATCTTCGCAAGAAGGTGGCTGCTCTCGATAAGACCATCCGTGAACAGGAAGTCTAGCTTGAAGAAAAGGAGGAGGAGGAGGAAGGTGAAGACATCTAGGGAGATCTTCACTCTTCCCTCAGTGATGACAATGACTACCTGGAGGATGATGCCATGGATTTCTACACCGATGATGATGATTACGACTTCATTGATGATGATTAGATGCACTTGATCACTACCGTAGGAATGAGTTGTATCGGTCCCACTATATCGTAGTTTCACAGAATGGTTCTTAAAACCATTTGTTTTCCATTTGTGTTGCGGTGTGTGTTGTATTGTATGCTTGAATGAATGAATGAATGAATGAATGAGAGGGAGTTGTGAGTTTGAGAAACCTAAGTCAAACTCAAAGTTTAAAGCTTTTGAAAACAAAAACCATGAACCTTAGAAATTTCCCTCTTATCTCATTATCTATCTCAATCTTCAGATGACTCATGGAAACCCCGGAGGAAGCAGCTCATCGCAGGACCCAATGCTGCAGATTCTGCAGATGCTAGTTTCTGACCGTGAAGCTAGTAGAGCCGAACGCCAAGCCAACCTAGCCACTCTTCAACAGATAGCTCAGATGGCCCACAATAATCAAGACCATGGAAATCAGGATCACCATGGATCCAAGCTTAAGAACTTTCAGAATACCAATCCCCCTATCTTCAATAAATCTGAGGATCCCTTAGATATTGATGACTGGCTGCAAACCATGGAGAACAATCTGGAAGTCACAGGAGTTGAAGCCAATGAGAAGGTACTGTTTGCCACCCATTATCTGGCAGGAGATGCAAGAGCCTAGTGGAATAGCACCCGTGCTATGAATGACAGTCAGATGATGACTTGGGACGCCTTCAAGATCAAGTTCAGCCGCACCCATGTGCCACAAGGTTTGGTTACCAGAATGAGAGACGAGTTTAGGGAACTGAAGCAAGGAAGGATGACGGTAGTTGAGTACCGTGACAAATTTCTGTCCCTAGCTAGATATGCCCCTAATGAGATCAACACTGAAGCCAAGAAGAAGGAAAGGTTCCTGAATGGATTGCATGATGAGATGCAGACTGTGTTAGTCAACATCCGTTTTGAAGATCTAGTAGACTCTGCCATCCATATGGAAGGGAAGATCAACCAAGCCAATGACAACCGCAAGCGCAGGATGATGCACCAGACTAGATCCCACAATACCCAGAAGTATCGCCCCAACCCGTCTGCAGGATATGCCCCAAGAAACAATAGACCCCCAATGTCTCGTCCAAGCTACCCCAATCGTAGCAGAGGAAACTTGAAGTCTGGAGGAAACCACAACAACAACCCCGACAACTCCAACAACTTCAACCGTGCACCGCCCAAGTCCAACAACAACAACAACAACAACAACGATACTGCCGCAAGGACTGGAAGCAATGTTGTGCCTATTGCAGCAAAGGACAAGTCCCAGATTACTTGCTTTGAATGTGGAGTCAAGGGTCACTACTCCAACGAGTGTCCCAAGAAGCTTGCAGCCACCACCAATGTGAATGCCCCAGCTCAGCAGCAACGCTGTGTTCAGCCTGGAAGGAGATTTGCCCCAGGGAATTTTCTCAACCGCAACGGCCGTCTGTTCCACATGAATGCTAAGGAAGCTCAGGAAGCGCCCGATGTCGTGCTGGGTATGTTTTCTGTTAACTCAGTACTTGCAAGAGTGTTGTTTGATTCTTGAGCATCGCACTCGTTTGTTACAGAAGAATTTGCATGCACTAGTAAGATTCAACCAACGAAATTGAAGCATGTTATGATAGTTCAAATACCTGGTTCAACCACCAAAGCTAGAAAAAATTGCAAGGTTGTACCTATCAGAATCCATGGGATAGATTTTTTATGCCAATCTAATAGTACTTGGAACCAAAGGTTTGGAAGTAGTAATAGGAATGGATTGGATGTCGAAACATAAAGGATTGATCGACTGTGCCAAGAAAGACATAACCATGACCAGTAGCTCTGGAGTATCAGTAGAGCATGTATTAGAAACCTTGCCCCGTTAGTTCAAATGCAACAAGAGTCTAGCCCAACCAACCATAGACCAAGTCAGAGTAGTCTATGAATACCCCGACGTGTTCCTAGATGAATTACCCGGTATGCCCCCAGATCAAGATATTGAGTTCATCATTGAACTAATTCCTAGAACTAGACCCATAGCCTAGAGACCTTATAGTACGAACCCATCTGAATTAGTGGAGCTGAAGAAGCAACTTGATGCTATGCTGGAGAAAAGTCCGATTCAACCAAGCGCATCGCCATGGAGACCGCCTGTATTGTTTGTGGATAAGAAAGATGGAGGTAACCGTTTGTGCACGGATTGCCAGAAGTTGAATGATGTCACCATCAAGAACAAGTACCCACTACCCAAGATAGAGGATCCGTTTGATCAGTTGACTGGTGCCAGAGTGTTCTCTAAGATTGATCTTAGAACTGGTTATCATCAACTCAAAATTCTTGCAACGGATATTCCAAATACCGCCTTTACCACTAGATATGGATTGTATGAGTATACGGTCATGTATTTTGGATTAACCAATGCCCCCGCTTATTTCATGAATCTCATGAATAAGGTTTTTATGAACTTTCTGGATAAGTTTTTCGTTGTTTTTATCAGTTGCTATTTCAGATTGAGCTACACCTGAGAACCATCCTTGAAACCCTTAGAGAACATCAGTTGTATGCCAAGTTTAGAAAATGTGAGTTCTCGCTGAAGGAAGTAGGATTCCTAGGACATATTGTGTCGGCAGGAGGAGTCGATGTCGATCCCGCCAAGATCAAAGATGTTGAAGAATGGGAAGCCCCAACCACTCAAACCCAAGTCTGTGCATTTCTCAGATTAGCGGGATATTAACGCAAGTTCGTTGAAGGATTTTCGAGCATCGCAAGACCAATGACCCAACTGTTGAAGAAAGATAAGAAGTTTGAATGGACCGACAAATGTGAAGCAAGTTTTCAAGAGCTCAAGAAGAGATTGATTTCAGCCCCAATTTTGATTATGCTAGATATCAAGAAGCCTTTTGATGTGTATTGTGATGCCTCCAAGATTGGTCTCGGATGTGTGTTGATACAAGAAGGCAAAGTCATAGCATATTGATGGCCCAAAATATATCGAGCTCGTTGGGGAACCCCAAGAGGAAGGTATGATGAGCACAACAACAAGTTTTCCCTCAGTTATGAAACCAAGGTTATCGAACCAGTAGGAGCAAGGAAACACCTCCAAGGTGTTGTTGCCAACTTGGAATCCTACACAACACAACCACATAACTTTCCCCCAACTTACAGTGAGGTTTTCAATCTCACTGGTTTTGTTGAAAACAAAGGATTAAACATATTGTGTGGAAGAAAGTAAAAGCTTGCAGAAAGTAAATAGAAAGTGGTAAACAGTTGTAGATTGATGGTAAAAGAAAGGACCGGGGTCCATAGTTCACTAGTGGTGGCTCTCCTTAAAATAGATGACATGTTGGGTGAACAAATTACAGCGGGGCAATTGACAAACATCGAGAAAGCAAACATGCATATACTAATCATCTTGACTCCTATGAGATTTGATTGGGCATTACAACATTATACATAGACCATAATCCAACTACATCTATGACTAATAATCCACCTTTAGGTTGTCATCCGAACCCCCTCCAGTATTAAGTTGTAAGCAACATATAATTGCATTACGCACTGCGTGTAAAGTAAACAATACGATTGTTCTATGAACAAAGGATTGTTGTATTCTCTCTAGTAGCAACAACACATCTAGTACCTTAGAGATTTCTGTCACTTCCCCAGATTACTAGAGGCATGAACCCACTATCAAGCATAAATACTCCCTCTTGGAGTTGCTAGCATCTACTCGGCCAAGATATCTACTAACAACAAAGAGCATGCAAGATGACAAATAACAAAGACATGATAGAATCAATAATCAATCTGAAATAGCATCTCAATATCCATCGGATCCCCGCAAACACAACATGTAGGATTACAAATAGATGATCTTGATCATGAACGAAGCTCACAAGATCTAAACATGGTAGCACAAAGGAGAAGAATCAACCATCTAGCTACTACATGGACCCGTAGTCCAAGGATGAACTACTCACGCATCACACCGGAGGCTTGCATGGTGATGAAGAAGGCCTCTAGGGTGAATTATCCCCTCCAGTAGGGTGTCGGGAAGAGCTTCAGATCCCTCCCGATCTAGGGATGGAGATGATAGCGGCTACAGACTCTTTCGTGGAATTTTGATCGTGTACTTAGGGTTTCTGTATCGAAGGCATCTTATAGGCGAAAGGGGAGGCCGAGGGGGTGCCCTAGGCGGCCACACCACCCCCTGGCACGGGCTAGGCCTGGCCGCGCGGCTAGGTGGTGTGGCGGCCCTCTGGCCCCTCTCCGTCTCGTATTATGGCTCCGTGTCCCCCTCGGTGAATAACTAACTTTAGCTTTTGTCCCGTCCAATTCCGATAATATTCATTTTCTGACTTTCCTGGAACCAAAAACAGGAGAAAACAGGCAGCTGGCACTATGGCATCTTGTTAATAGGTTAGTCCAAGAAAGTGTATAAAAATACTCCAAAGTGTGGACAAAACATAAGAAAGTAGATAAAAACCAAGCATGGAACATCAAAATGTATAGATACGTTAGCAACGTATCAACATCCCCAAGCTTAACTCATGCTCGTCCTCGAACGCATCGTCTCTGGGCTCGTTCAGCGCTTTGGAGCGCTGGACTACGTCAGCGACAACGCTGGCTGCTTCGGCACGCGCCCCCTTCCGCGCAACGACATCTTCGTCAAGCTCGGTGCACACAAGGTCTACGTTGTTGTGGACGTGTCTTGTGTTCATCCGCGTCGCGTCGTCGATACAGGAGAACCACCCCTCACTGTGGCTCGCGGGGCGCATATCGCTCGCTCCCCGGACCATGCAGAGGTGATGATGACTGCGGCAGGCGCGGGCATGAGCAAGGATCCAGCGCCAGACCCGGAGGTAACGCCTAAGGCATCGAGGAAAGCTAGGGGTCCTCCGCTAGAGAGGCCTGAGAACGTGCTGAGGGAAGCTATGGATAGCTTGGCGAACCCGGTGGCAGCAGTGGTAGATCTAGCTCAGGCACATGCCGAGCTAGAGGAGACCCGGCAAAAGATACTGGAGGGCGCAAAGAAAATAGCAGCGGCTCAGCAGTTGTTGAACATGACGCTACACGAGTACGCGAAGGCAAATAAGGTTGATGCAGTAAGGGTAAAAGGGAAAAATCTCATAAGTGAGATGAACAGAGAAGGTGATGATGGACCAGAGGGTAGGAAAACTATCTGTCTGTGGGGTTGCCGAAATATAGTACCCGGCGAAGAACCTCAGAGCAGCAGATGCCGCGGCGTCCGAGCTAGAGGGTCTGACGGGTGAAGCCCGTCAAAGACAGCAAGACCGGGTTAACGAGCTGGTTCGGATCGCGAACAGGCAGAACGAGGAGCTGCTGAGAGGTAACCCGGAGAGAGTTGGAGCTTCTAAGACCGTCCATTCGGTGATGGGTAACCTGGACAAATCCGCTGGAGCTGCATCGTCGCCTCATGGTGGCCCAAGGAGAGAAGAGGTAGTAACCTCGGCCAGACGGAAGAAGCAGATCGTTACGTACGACCCAACGCGTGCGGGAAAAGAAAAAGAGATGTGGAAAAACGACGATCGGCAAAGTGTGAGCCGAGGTGAAGCGGGCCGAGGTAATCACGACCAAGGCAATGCCGGTCAAGGGAATGCTGCCAACAGCAATGCCGGATAGCGAAACTCGGCAGGAGCAAGTCAACCGCAGCAGCGGAATATACCAAGGCAAGAGCAAAGTGCCGCCGTGGTATGCAACAGAGAGGAGCACAACGAGAGCGAGATCGATACAATGCGGGATGATGAATGCGGGATACGCAAGACCGGACTATCATGTGATAGGGTCGAGATTGGGAAGCAGGGATTTGATGTCGGATGACGCCAGGTTAAAGCTGGATCGCCTGTATAGGTCGGAACAGATCGAATGTCAAGGTCCTCTGGGTCCAGCGTGCTTTGGACCCCGGATCATGAAGGAACCGCCAGTACCCAATTTCCAATCACCCAGGGGCACGAAGACGTATGACGGCAGTACAAAGCCGGAGGATTGGCTGATAAACTACGCAACAGTTGTGAAAATTGCAATTGGCAACTTGAGATGGGCTGTTCGATATGTACACCAAATGTTGGAAGGTCCGGCTCGGGTATGGCTGAGAAATTTGCCACCCGGAAGCATCAATTGCTGGATAGATTTTGAAGAAATGTTTATCAGCAACTTCTCAAGTACATATCAGAGACCGAATAGACCGCAGACCCTGGCAATGTGCAAGCAGAGATCTAACGAAACGGATCGTGAATTCTTGACCCGGTGGTGTACCGTGAGAAACTCGTGTGAGGGAGTCATAGAGTCACGGGCTATAGCATGGTTCGCACAAGGGTGCAGATATGGCAGCGAGTTGTGGATGATATTGCAAAGGAAAATGCCAGTCACATTGGCAGAGATGATCCGGATCACGGATTCTTATATTTTGGGTGATCCGACTCAACCTAGGATCGCGTCGAACGAGTCAAATGAGGAGTACTATCCGAGGGACGGAGCCGGGTCATCCCGGAGGAACGATTACAGGGGAAAAAGGAGAGACGATAGACCGGACCATCGGTATAGTTCGCAACAAGTTGCAGCCGTGAATCAAGATCAGCCCGGAGCAGGGAGCAACCAACGCCAGAAAACGGGAGGGCAATGGACTCCTCGAAACGATGGCAAGAAAACATGGACTCCGGAGCAGAAGAAGCAATGGCAAGAAAAGAAAGATCATCCGAGGTATACCTATGAGTCAATGTTGGACCAGCCGTGTAAATTTCACACGCCAAATCCGAACAGCTCGGCGGGTCACACAACGAGGCAATGTGAGTGGATGCGTAAGATAGAACAAGGTGGTTCGGGGAATGCTCAGGCACCCCGGAATGACCAACCTCGGCAGGAGTTACCCCGGCAGCAATTGCTTTCCGGAGCAAACACGCAACAACTAATGTTGCCTCCTCCTCCGCCGAGGTATGACAACAATGAGAGAAGGGATGCAGTGCATCAGGTGGAAAACCAGCAACAACCGGATCAGAGGTACTCCGGAAACAAGGGAAGAAATGAGTACAGGGAACATCACCAGAGCTATTGTGTGTTCACAACAGAGGAAACAGATAGGAAGAGCTTGCAGCGCCGACATATGGAGGTTAACGCGGTTATGCCTGTAGTGATGAGGTACATGTCTTGGTCGGACCAGGAAATTACCTGGAGCGTCAAAGATCATCCCAAGCTTATGCCAAGTCCGGGCTCGTATGCACTAGTGTTAGATCCGACGTTCATTGGACCAAACATTAATGTGAGGTTCTCCAAGGTACTAATCGACAATGGCTGTAGCATTAACATCATGTATGCGGATACGATGCGCAAGTTGGGCATCTCGGAGAACATGCTCCAGGCTACAAGAACAACTTTCCATGGTATCGTACCAGGCATATCCTGTGAGCCCATAGGCAAAGTCCAGGTTGACGTGCTATTCGGTACGAGGGATAACTGCCGAACTGAGAATCTGGAGTTTGAGGTGGTGAACTTGGAGAGCGCGTATCATGCATTACTCGGGAAACCAGCACTAAGCAAATTCATGGCAAGTTGCCACGTTAGTTATCTGAAGATGAAGTTGCCCGGGCCAAATGGAGCAATTACTATCGCTGGGGATTTCCGACGTTCTATTGAGTGCGCCTCAGCCGGGTCTAACCTAGCCGAGTCACTCGTAATTGCCCAAGAGAAAAGAAAAATCCAAGAGGTGGCGGCATTAGCTCAGTCCGCGCGGTAGTATATGTCGGTGTTAAGCAACCCGCATGGAAGCGTTTCATTTCAAGCCGCGAAGGACACCAAGAAGATTCCAGTGGATAACCTGTTTCCGGAGCGTACCGTAACAATTGGTGCTGGGTTAACTGACAAATAGGAAAGCGAGCTCGTCAACTTCCTCCGTGAGAATCGGGATATTTTTGCTTGGTCCACACAGGACTTGCAAGGTGTTCCGAGGGAGTTGGCCGAGCACTCTTTGAACGTAAGACACGGAGCAAGGCCGGTGAAGCAGCCTCTCCGACGCTTCGCCGAGGATAGGAGAAAGGTCATTGGTGACGAGATAGCTCGGTTGCTAGCAGCAGGATTTATCATGGAAGTGTTGTATCCGAATTGGCTCTCTAATCCGGTGCTGGTAGAAAAGAAGAAGGATGATCCGAACGTGGCAGTGGTTTGGCGTATGTGTATCGATTACACGAACCTGAACAAGGCGTGTCCAAAAGATCCATTCCCACTGCCGAGGATAGATCGGGTCATCGACTCTATCGCGGGATGTGAACTGTTGTCATTCATTGACGCTTATTATGGTTTCCACCAGATACCTCTGAACCCGGATGATCAAATAAAAACTGCCTTTATTACCTCGTACAGGGCTTATTGCTATCGCACTATGCCGTTCGGTTTACGAAATGCAGGAGCAACGTACCAAAGATGTATGCAAAAATGTTTGCACGATCAAATAGGTCAAAATGTACAAGTCTACGTGGACGATGTGGTTATTAAGACCAAGGAAAGCGCAACGCTCCTTGACGACATAAGGCAAACATTCGCGAACTTGAGGAGATTCCGGATGAAGCTTAACCCGGAGAAATGTACCTTCGGTGTCCCGGCTGGGAAATTACTCGGATTTCTCGTCTCCAGCCGAGGTATCGAGGTTAATCCAACTAAGATCCGAGCCATCGAACGAATGGAGCTGCCAAAGTGTCTCAACGACGTCCAGAAGTTCACTGGATGCCTGGCGTCGTTGAGTCGGTTTGTATGTCGGTTAGGGGAAAAGGCACTGCCTCTCTACCAACTCATGAAAAAGTCAGATAAATTCGTTTGGACGCCGCAGGCCAATGAAGCTTTTGCTCACTTGAAAAAAATGTTGGCCACTGCACCAGTGTTAGCTTCTCCACTGTCAAAGGAGCCAATGTTGCTCTACATAGCCGCAACCAACCGAGTTGTAAGTGCAGTGATTGTAGTGGAGCGAGATGAACAGGGTAAGTCGGTGCAGAGGCTAGTGTATTACTTGAGCGAGGTATTGTCTGCCTCAAAATAGAACTACCCGCATTTTCAAAAGGTGGCATACGGAGTTTATATGGCGGCAAAGAAGTTAAAGCACTACTTTGAGGAGCATCCCATCAAAGTGATATGCGAAGCCCCCATATCCGAGATAATGGGTAACAAAGATGCGAATGGCAGAATTGCGAAATGGGCAATTGAGCTAGCACCTTACGCACCCCAGTATGTTAGGAGAGAAGTGATCAAGTCCCAGGCTGTGGCAGACTTTTTCGTGGATTGGGCCGAGGTACAATACGAACCGCCGCCACCAGATCCGAACTACTAGAGGATGCACTTTGACGGATCGAAAACCAAAACCGGGTTAGGTGCCGGGGTTGTGCTTACCTCGCCAAAGAAGGATCAGCTCAAGTACGTATTGCAGATCCATTTCGCGGCATCAAACAATGTCGCTGAGTACGAGGCTCTTGTGCATGGTCTCAAAGTGGCGAAGGAGATTGGCATACGTCGGATAATATGCTTTGGCGATTCGGATCTAGTAATACAGCAAGTGTCCGGAGTGTAGGACGCCCTGGATCCAAACATGGCGCTATACAGATTTCATGTGCAGAAGATCTCGGGTTACTTTGAGGGATGCGAATTTCACCATGTACCTCGCGTGGAAAACAAAGCTGCCGACATGCTGTCAAAGCTCGGATCGACCCGACAGGCAATTCCACCGGGCGTAGCATTGGAGCACCTCAGAAAACCATCTATCAGGCCGTCCCTAGGAACCGATTCAATATATGTCCCGGAAAACGCGGAATCCGGAGTTGAGCCCATGGACATTGACATGGGAGGTAGCACGCCGAACCCGGGGACTACCTCGACAAACCCGGGGACTACCTCGCTAGACCCGGGGACTGTTCAGCGTGATCCGACTGAAGTTATGCCGGTGGATCGAATGGAAATTGATGAGGAGATGTTCCCTGCGCGAGTAGTACCAGCTTGGGCACTGCCTATATACCAGTTCTTGAAAGATGGAACGTTACCCACTGAGGAAGTGCTAGCCAGGCAAACTCAGAGGAGAGCCAAAGCTTACACAATCATCAATTCCGAGCTGTACAAATGGAGTGTAACCAATATCCTCCAGCGGTGTGTTGACCCAGAAGAAGGACTTGACATCCTCCGAGATATTCACCAAGGAGAATGCGGGCATCACACCTCATCCCGGGCCTTAGTGGCAAAGGCGTTCCGGCATGGATTCTACTGGCCAAGTGCCTTGGAGCAAGCAGAAGATCTGGTGAGAAAATGCAATGGTTGCCAAAGATACGCCACCAAGACACATATGCCTATGTCGGAACTTAAAACCATACCAATTACATGGCCATTTGCTGTGTGGTGCTTGGATATGGTTGGCCCGTTCAAACCAGCAAGAGGAAACATGACACACATTCTGGTCATGGTGGACAAGTTTAAAAAATGGATCGAAGTGAAGCGTATAAGAAAATGTGATGGGGCTATGGCCGTAACATTTCTCAAAGACATTATCTTGAGATACTGTTATCCTCATAGTATCATAACTGATAACGGCACAAATTTTGCTGAAGGAGCATTTGCACGATTCTAACGAGATAAGAAAATCCGACTCGACATAGCCTCGGTAGCCCACCCCGCATCGAACAGACAAGTGGAAAGATCCAACGGATTAGTGCTATCCAGGATAAAACCCCGACTCATTGAGCCGCTGCAAAGATCAGCTGGGTGCTGGATATAAGAACTACCAGCGGTATTGTGGAGTTTAAGAAAAACTTCGAATCGATCAACAGGCTACACGCTGTTCTTTCTGGTATACTGGGCAGAAGCTGTATTACCAGCCGACATAGAGCATGATTCGCCTAGGGTCACCCAATACACAGAAGCCGAAGTGCAAGAAGCCCGACAAAATGATGTTGATCTGCTAGAAGAAGCGAGAGAACTGGCACTGTCCAGATCCGCCATATATCAGCAAAATCTCCGACGCTATCATAGCCGGAAAGTGTGCCCCCGAGTCTCCCGGGAAGGCGATCTGGTGCTCCGGTTGGTACAGCGTACCACTGGCATGCATAAATTATCCCCCCATGGGAAGGACCATTTATTGTGAGCAAAACATTGCACAATGATTCCTACTATCTTATAGATGCAAAGCCACAGGAAAAGAACAAGGCAGACAGGTCCGGAGAGGAATCGAAGCGACCGTGGAATGTAGCGCTACTTCGTCCCTTCCACACTTAGCTAAAGAGTGTATGTATCCGAGTCATCTCATATGTCGGTATGTATGTCGGCAATGAGCTTATCAATGAAATAGCGGAGCCTCGAGCAAGAATTCGGAACCGCTTTAATAAATGATTGTTGTTACTTTTTATGCGTTAGCTGGAATGACTCGTTTCACTTAACCCGGATTAGTAATGTGTGAGCACCAAAAACCCAACCCTTTGACTTGCTACTGTCCAACAAGAATTGGCTTCATGGCAAGCAAGGGAACAAGTTTGAATTATGAGCACATGAAAACTACTAAGGAAACGATCCTAGTCCAGCTAACGTTTGTTTTTTCGGACTAACCCCGTATTTACTTTCAAGCTATTATGTTGAATTATTTTGAGCCAAGCCTCAAAGTTTCTCAGTACTGTTAAAACGATTCTTGAGGCTCGGATTCGTAAGTCATAAAACCAAATCAAGGTAGACACGGATCGAGCCAGAGAATTGGACGAACAAGAAAATGAAACTCGGGGACTACGCCTAGTTAATCCGCATACAAGCATAGTAGCAAAATATCATGTATTCAGCATACAATTGCACCCGCATACCGGGATCTGATAAATTTTCAAGTTTTTTCAACTAAGGAGTGGCAGGAGGAAGTTCAAGGCCATCATCATCGCCTTCAATATCTCAAGCATCATCTTCTCCATCATCGCCCGACCCATCCTCCATGTTCTCCATCCGCCTCCTCGCCGGATTCCGAAAGCTCGCCCTCAACCCGTCATGGATGGGAGAATATTCGACAAGACCAGAGGCGCAAGCTCGGCGCCGAGCTACCCACTGGATCATCGGTCCATTTGGATCCGTGCGCCGGCGGTGAGGAGGCTCAGTCGATCTTCGCATCATGTAAGGATATGATGGAGGAGGGTATCTCGCGGCACGCCCGTGGATTCTCTCCGGAGATCAAGCCGTGTCTCGATTTCCAATAGCTTCTCAGCAAGGAGTGTGATCCTTTTCGAGCGCTCTGGCCGTAAAGTGTTGAAGATCCGACCGCAACGTCAAGGAGATCTTTCCCATAGTTCTTGATGGTTTCCACCCAAGTCGACATTGACCAACAGGTCCTCCATGTCTAAGGGGATGCTCTCACCATCAGGAGCGACAGGAGTACCCCTCTCTCGGCGGAATTTGGCAACGGCAGCACTAGCGATGGGAGTACCCTCCGGAAAGTTATCTGAAAATAAGGAAAGGGAAGATGCTGAAGCAAAGGCATATGAGCTAACCTGGCAAACTATGTCGGAAAAGGGGAAGAAACTTATGGGAAATATGACGATGGATCCGGGTCAACTCCTTGATACAACCGTCGGTTCTCGCGGTTGTTCAAGCTCAGCAAGCGCCGACCCAAGCTGGACCTCGGATTCCTTGAGCAGGTCCTGGTCCTTGGAGATCTGGAGGGTAAAGCGCTCACGCTCTTCGGTGAAGTTCTGGCCAACTTTTTGGAGCTCGGTTTTGTGTTGGGCCTTCATCTTCTCCATCTCGGCCTTGAGTTTGGCTATTTCGTCGTCCTTGGTCCGGAGGAGGGCGAGCTCATCGTTCTTCTTCTTCAGCTCGGCTTGATGCTGTCCTGCTTGTTCGAGAAAATGCAGCATCATATCAGGCACGAGCACACTATCCTCAAGCGATGCTGGCAAGAAGTTGACCCGGCAAAGCCGAGGAGTGAATGTTTGCCGAGCCAAGGAGAAGAAGGAATGGAAAACACAACAACGTTGGCCAAAAGAGGACATACCTCGGATTTCCTCCAAGTTCTTCCGCTTAATCTTGTTTTCAGCCTCCACCCTAGCTGCAAAAAAAAACCGAATAAGGAGGTTAGTCCGGCAGAAACAAATGAATCGGAGAGGTGTCAAGAGAGGAAATTACCCCTCTTTTCATGCTCCGCACCAAGTGCAACATGTTTTGCGTGCAAGATCTTGTGGGTATCAAGCATGCGCTGAAATTCGGCACTCCGGCGATTGGTAGTTACCTGACAAAGGTACAGGAGTGTAAAGTTAGTTCATTGCATATTTGAAGTATACAAGATCCGGGCCAAGCGGAACTTAACTCGGCTCTAGGTGTGTGCATATTCGAAGTATATAAGATCCGGGCCAAGCGGAACTTAACCCGGCTCTAGGTGTGTGCATATTCGAAGTATACGAGATCCGGGCCAAGCGGAACTTAACCCGGCTCTAGATGTGTGCATATTCGAAGTATACGAGATCCGGGCCAAGCGGAACTTAACCCGGCTCTAGATGTGTGCATATTCGAAGTATACGAAATCCGGGCCAAGCGGAACTTAACCCGGCTCTAGGTGTGTGCATATTCGAAGTATACGAGATCCGGGCCAAGCGGAACTTAACCCGGCTCTAGGTGTGTGCATATTCGAAGTGTGTGAGGTCCGGGCCAAGTGGAACTTAACCCGTCACTTCGTGTGTGAATAATTGAAGTTTACATGCAGCTACGTTGATCTTCTAATGAGCATCCGGCCGAGTAACAAGTTACTCCGTCGGAGGCTCGGGGACTAATGGTTATTATCTACAGCATGTAAAGAAGAAATGACGTACCTCCATCATACGCCCAGCGAGGTTAATGGCCTTGGCGGCGGTATTCATCTGAGCGGAAAATTCAGCTGGGCCGAACTTTTCCAGGAGATCGTCGTTGTAGACGAACTCCGCCTTATTCTAGTTCATGACAAACTCGATGAGGCTCGGAGGGTACCGTTCGCCAGTGGGCATGTGAGGTGCCACCAAGACCTTTGCGTGAGCTTCTTTCCTTTCAATCAGGGCAAGAGATGGGCTAGTGTGAAGAACCATCTTCTGCGAATCGGCTGGCTCGGCAGGAGGATCCGTCGTTGCTGGTGACTTCTTTGGAAGCATTGACGACAAGGTTCGCTGCCCGGCCTCGACGGAGGTGGACTTGCCTTTGTCTTGCTGGGAGGATGTGACCACAGTGGATTTGCCCTTGGAAGCCGCTGGAGTGGTTCCTCGCCGAGCTTGGGATGACTCGGACGAGGCGCATTTAACTTGGCACGGGAGCTTTGGTGGCTGCCGGAGCTGCTGTTGGTTTCTTTGGAGCAGCAGACGGTGAGCGCTGGTTCGGAGAAGGTGCGGCGGCGGCGCTGCTACAACGGGCACTGGCGGCGGCTCGGTCGCGAGGAAGAATAAGAGGAACGGGCGAGGGGGCGCGGAGATGGAAAAGTGCTAAGGAGCGTGCCCCTCCCCTATTTAACTGCCCCCAGTAATCGAAAAGTGGGATCACGCTGCGCTGGAGAGCCACACGCTATGGCCGTGTATCACCGGCATTAGCCAATCAGAGAGAAGCCACAGCGGAGGCCACAGAGTAAATATGATCCCATGACACGACGTGTAGTTGCGGTAAACAAGGAGACAAAGTGGACGTAACTCGCGACAATAATCACTACCGATTCATCATGGCGATAAAGACAGGCCCTTAAAATGAGGCAACATAATGATTAACCTGTACGTGGGTTGGCGTATGAGAGAAGGAAGCAAGGCCCGGATCCGAGCCTCCATGGTAACCCGGCCGACAAGTGAAAACTTGAAGTGTGCAGAGGGAAAGTAAAACCATAGGATCCGAGCTACAATGGTAACCTGGCCGACAAGTGAAAACTTGGAACGTGCGAAGGGAACGTAAATCCATATAATCCGAGACAAGAAGTTAACCCGGAACTAAATGTCCGAGGCTCGAATACGAATGAACCTGATGTGGCCTTAATGACCAAGGCCGCTAAGGCCGCACCAGCTTCGGGGACTAATGCTGGGGGGATCACCCCGGCTAGGGTCACTCCGGGGTATAAGGGCCGAGTTAGCCGAGGTTCAGCAAGGCCAAAGCGGATGCTGGCCGAGTCACCTCAAGGCAGGCCGGATCATGGAGTAACCCGGACCAGGGGGTCGCCTAACATTGTCTCGTCTGACTTAAGGAGTAAGTCAGAAATACTCGTCTAGCTTATATGCAGGAACAGGTATGGCCGGATCGACTATGGTCCGGATCCTCGCTTGGCTTCTAGGAGAAGGAAGGAATCTCTCTAGTTAAAAAAGAAGGTCTGGTGCGTACTGGATGAGCGAATAAAGCAAGGGCAGGACCACCGGATCGTGGCCGACAAGGGTGACGACGCTCATGTCGGCTGACGCGGGCGCCGCAGAGGCTACGTCGCTAAAGCAAGTGTGACGCGGGGGAAAAGCACCCCTGTCGGGTTACTACTTTGGGAGGGGGCATATTCTTAGGAATATGCCTCCACGTATGCCCTAGACCAGGACCGAACCACCTCTATATAAGGGGGGTTAGGGTTCTGGTAGAGGGGTTGGGTTTTTTCTGATAGAGAGTTGGGAGAATTCTAGTTGGTTGAGCACTAGTGGATCTAGGGTTCTTGGGCTAGTTGGTAGGCAAGAGTAAGAGAGTTTCTTCTTCCTCCTCTTGTCAATACAGCTCGAGGATCACTTGTAATCTTGGAGATTGAACATCAATACAAAGCTTCTGTGTAGAGATTCACTCTACTATCCCTCCCTGGATTCCCCTAGCACGTATTAGTCCCCACCTTTAGCCTATCCATGGCATCTGCCGTGACACCACCACGACAGTGATAAAAAGAAAGAATAATTTTTGAGGTGACATGCACCATCATAAACTTGATCAAAGTATTTGTAATACATTGATAGCTGGGATCATAGTACTTCAACATAGCATGAAAGATAAAGTTCTAACAATAAGACATAGCAACTATTTTGTAACATGAAAAGGTACAAACAAAAGATTCATGAATAACAATACTTTGCAAGACGTTTGTTTGTTTCACATAAAGAAATCATAGCATAATGGCATTCAGCTTGTCCCTCATAGAGTAGCAAACATAAATGCATAGGACACCTTCAAAGTTTATAAGGGTGACTAGATACAAATAGTTTAAGAACAAGCAATATCAAAATTATGCATCAATCAACAAGTCTTGGGACAATGCACATAGAACTAAGAATAGCCACTATGCTCTCAAAATAGGTGCATAAAGATAGAAGGTGGAGACTCAACATAAAAGTAAAAGAAAGGCCTTCATAGAAGGAAGCAGGGATTCAAGTTTCATAAAGAGCTTCCAAAAATTATGGTACCTATAGCTTTCAGCTCTCATTGCCCCTATCATAAGCATCTTGAAGTGATTAAGGTTAAAGTGAACAAACTATGGAGTATATGCTTGAAAAAGTATAAGTTGGAAATCTCATGTCCCTTGAATACGAGGTCCGCTCCTCATGCTACTCAAGTTTAGTTATCGGTAAGTTCTTGTCATAGTAAGTACATGTGTATCATAGAGAACCGCCAATGGGGTACCCCTTGCCCGATGATAAGGAAGAATCCCCATATCAAAATGACAAGGCAAGCAGACAACAAGCATCTCAACAATCTTCTTCTTTACCATGGGAAAATGGTGCTTTTTTCTCTCTTTCCTCTTTTCTCATATCTCTTTTTTTATTTTTCTCAATAGCTATCTCCTTTTTTTATAAGAAGAATGCTTCATAGATATTCATTATGGTTACGCTGCAGGTTTCCACCATGATTAGGCATGGATTAGACCGGCGACCCAGGCGTTTCTCTAACACACATACATAATTCCATGGACTTACAAGCTCCCCTTTTATTTCACACCGACGACATCCGCAAACAAAAGAGCATGATATCAACTGGGTATATATTTATAGGTGTTGAAAACGTTCCCCATGACATCACGGTTCTGCTAATCCCCAGCCTATAATTTGCAAGCATATAACTTTCATGGATAGTCACAATGGTTCAGGTTTATTAAGTGCAAGAAATAAAGTGTGCCATCAAGTTCGTGAGAGCTTTACTAACTAACTTTTTCATAACAAACAAACATTTTATTCGGAAGAAAACAAGGCATATTGAATATGCATGGAAATAGCAAATGATGCCAATAGGTAGGTATGGTGGACAGTTTTGGCAATATTGGTTGTAGGGAGTTGGAAACCCGAGTAAAGCTTATACTCAGTGCAAGTGAAGGCTAGCAATAGTAAGGGAGTGACAAACGAGAGAGCAATAACTGTCATAATCATGCTTGCAAGAAAACAGGACTAAACATGGCATGAAAGTGATTCAAGACCCCTGAGGCAAAATAATTCATCGAGGCTTAACTGATTATGTTTCAGTCATATGCATGCATGAGCATGTGCCAAGTCAATTCAAGCGAAACATTCAGAGGAGGATACCCAAGTGTCATACCAAGTTATGAATAGAGTAATGCAAGCAAACGTTCATATGACATGCTACAAACTATTAGCAAGCTGGAACTAATCATATGAAAGCAAGAACTACTAAGCATCCATAAATAACATACACCCTACATGAACAGACTAAGCATGCCCACAATGATGAGTATATGTACAAAAATGAAAATAAATAGAGTTCATTACCAGCCTCTTACCACACCTCAAGTTGTCATTAATCCTCATTATTGCTCTTCACTTGTGTGGCTTGAATAATAAAATGAAACCAAATTCCACTGAGGACTGCTGAATCCTGCAACAAACTATAAAACCAAAGAAGAAGAACAAATATTTTTGGTGTTTTCGATTTTTTAAAACAAGAACCAAAAAGGAAGAACAAGCAAAGCAAAATCTTTTTGGGTTTTTTCGAATAGTTCAAACAAAGCAAAAAGGGAAAAGCAAACCAAGGCAAAAAGAAGAAGAAGCAAACAAAGAGAAACAACCGAAATATTTTTGGTCTTTTTGTGTTTTAGAAAGCAAAAAAAAAAAAGAAAGAACGAAAACTAAAAAGAGAACGAAACATGAATATACAAAGTACCGATGCAAAATGATATGGAGATGAGTGCGATGTTGGTGTACCTCCCCCCAAGCTTAGGATTTTGGCCTAAGTGGGTATCAATCCCAAGCTGGCCAGGATGGAGCGCCTCCGTAGTACGGTGAGGAGGTACCCTCGTCCTGGTGCGAGCTCGAGGACGCCCCACCGTAGTGCGTAGAGTAATCGTAGGAGGGCACATCCTCCTGGTGCTGCCTGTGGAAACCAAGCAGACGGAGCTGCTCGTCCACCTCCTCCTTGGAGCGCGACCACGGCCTCTTGTGAACACTGAACAAAGTAGATTGCGGCAAAGGAATCTCCCTTTCATACCCGTCAGTAAACAACATCCTGTATACTAAATTGTCCATATCAGAGTTAGCAGTGATGAAGTGATGTGTTTTCATGGCAGCAAGGTCAAGCCTTTGTGGTGCCAATATAGTATCATTTGGATCTACCGACAGCTCTAATGCATTGACCATACGTGAAGCGATGATGCCCCCATAAATGGGTCCCCTAGCAGCTAGGCGGCGAGCAATAAGAGAGCCAAGATTGTACCGAGTATCATTGTTAAGCGTAGCAGCGAGGAAGGCTAAATGATAATTGGAGATATTACTCGTATTCTCCCTACCAAGAATGCTAGTAGCAAGATAATAGGCAAAGTATCTAAGAGTAGGGAGTTGGATGTTTCTTAACTTCCCACGCTGAGCTACGTGGTCGTCGTCATTGGTCACACCTCGATAGAGCTCCAGCAAATCAGCGGGTCGCCCTTGAATCTTCTTCATGGTCCCTGTCATGCCTACACCTATAATACTGCAAAATCTTTCCAATAGAATGGTAAAAGGCAGATTATAAATTCTGAAAGCGACAATTGATTGATAGGAGGTGTTAGTGAAAATGAAACTCTCAACAAAAGTTTTGGTGAGCATAGCGTATTGCTCACTCTGATCTTGCATATATGAGGTCATACCAACCCTCTGAATCAATAGTAATAAATCATCAAGAATCCCTGCAGCTTGTAAGAAGGTAAAATATGGAAAGGTAGATGGGTGAGCATCCCCATCATCTCCTTCATTACCAATGTGAGGCGCAATGAGATATTCGTTGTATGATGGCCTAAACTAAGAGGCTGAGCTTGAGGGCCTTGACCTCCTCGGTTTGTCCCTCTCAAATATTTCTCCAAAGGTATGGTTGTTCATCTTTGATATTCTGAAATTTAAACATCTATTAAACAAGTGATTGCAAAGTGAATATATATTGAAGAGCACTACTCTCAGGGACTTGTAGAGGCCTAAACATGCATCAAAACTATATCTCTAAGCATTGAACAAGCTCACAAGCTCTCAAAACCTGTCACCTATAGCAGCAAAATACTCAAGATATACTCCACTAAACACAAATCTACTTGGACAAGTGGAGGAGTCACATAACGGAGAACAAATGCTCCAAATTTCAGCAGCAAAGATGGGCTGAGCAAGGAGATTGAAAAATCGAGGGCAAGAATAGCAAGAACGGGATTTCGAGCAATGAACTGGTGTTTTCTCGGGAGAGAGAAGAAAGTGGGAAGTGAGAGAGTGAGTGGAGGGTGGTGGCCCACACCTGGCCAAAGGCCCCCTGGCTAGCCGCCACCGTGTGGTGTGCCTGGTGGGCCCCCCTAGTACCTTCCAGGCACTCCTCTGCCCCTTTTTCACGTAAAAAATTAATATGAATTTTCTGGAATTTTTCGAGACACTTTATTTTTGACCAATTTTCAGGTATAGATGAATGATTTTCTGACAGAAAAAAGTTTCAGGAATGATGCAATGACAAAACAAGGCTAAAACTTCAGAAGTTCTAAGACACTCTAACATGCAAGCAACTAACAATGGAAAAGTAAACTAAACGAAAGCAAAAACTAAAATGGATAGAATAGAAGCGAGCGGAGATAATCATGGTGAAAACATTGTTTTTTTCAATGAAATCCTTTTGTTAACAAGGTTGATCAGGTCTTGTTACCAAAACAATTTTATATGAAACAAAACTTTGTATTCCACTAATGATTATGTTACCTCAACCTTGATAGCAATGGTCCCAACCATAATAGTTTCAAAAAAAATCTCGGTATGGGACAATATATTTCTCCAACTTGAATGCCCTCAACATGTTCAATTGAATTTAAACCATAGGTCCTATCTATCTTCTTGGGGAAATAGACAGTATGTTCCTTGTCATTAACATTAAAGGTCACCTTTCCTTGATTACAATTATAACAGCTCTTGTAGTATTAAGAAAAGGTCTCCCAAGAATAATAGACATATTATCATCTTCAGGCATTTCAAGCACAACAAAATCAGTTAATATCAAGCAATTATGATCCACTTGCATAGGTACATCCTCACATATACCAACATGAATAGTAGTATATTTATCAGCCACTTGCAAAGATATATCAGTTGGTATTAGTTTTTCCAGTTGAAGTCTCTTGTAGAGAGAAAAAGGCATGCCACTAACTCCTGCTCCCAAATCACACAAACCAGTTCTAACATAACTATTTTTAATAGAGCACGGGATATTTGGAATCCCTGGGTCTCCAAGTTTCTTTGGAACCTTACCATTAAACGAATAATTAGCAAGCAAAGTAGAAATTTCTTCATTCTGGATCTTCCTTTTATTCGAGACAATATCCTTCATATACTTTGAATAAGGAGGCAATTTAATAGCATTAGTCAAAGGAATTTGCAAGAATAAAGGTTTCATCCACTCACAAAACTTATTATAGTGTTCATCTTCCTTTGACTTGTGTTTCTCATCAGGGAAAGGCATCGGTTTTTGGACCCAAGTATCTCTTTCACTACCATGTTTCTTAGCAACAAAATCTTCTTTAGTGTATTTAGTATTCTTAGTGTGCTTTTCAGGTTCTTCTTCAACTTTTTCTTTATCAGGAACATCATTTTCTTCATTACCACTTTCAGTTTTAGCATTAGAGACAGATATACTATTAGGATCTTTGGCAGGTTCAGAGGGTTCTACAATAGTTTTATGTTTCTTTTTTCTTTTCTGACGATTAGTACCATTATTTTAAGCTTGTTGAGAATCATGCTCAATTCTTTTGGGATGCCCCTCAGGATATAGAGGATCCTGGGTAGCAGCACCACTTCTAGTTCTAATTTCATAAGCATGCTTTTCCTTGGCAGCATTAACTAGCAAGTCTTTTTGCACTTTAATAAGTTGATCTATTTGAGTTTGAATCATTTGAAAATGTTTAACAATCATTTTAACATCATTAGAGGTTCTTTCCACAATATCTTTTAACTCAACAATAGCTCTAGTGTTTTCCAT
Organism: Avena insularis; assembly: GCA_023614405.1. NCBI lineage: Eukaryota > Viridiplantae > Streptophyta > Magnoliopsida > Poales > Poaceae > Avena > Avena insularis. The sequence continues at coordinate 473,920,058 of CM042694.1, forward strand.
TAAATGATTTTGCACCCTTTTATTAAAATTATCTTGCTTAACAGTAAAAACATCAAATTCTTCTAAGCATTGATCAGGAGGTTTAGAGTAAGGGATATCACCTTCATCAAAGTGTTGGAGAGAGTGTACCTCAATAGTGGATGAATGGGGAATTGGCATACATAATTCTTCTATAGGAGGTTAATTCTTGACATCTGCAGCTTTAATTCCCTTCTCCTTAAGACATTTCTTAGCTTCCTTCATCACTTCATCATTCAATTCAATAACTCCCCTCTTCTTAGATGATGGTATAGGCGCCGGTATAGCTGGTTCAGGTATAATTGTTTCAAGTATAGCTGGTTCAGGAGGAGTCCAATCTTCGTAATTCTTGCTTATTTTAGCCATTAATTCCTCAGCTTCCTTGGGAGTCCTATTCCTGAAAACGCAATCAGCACAACTATCTAGGTATGGCCTAGATTCTTTAGTTAGTCCATTGTAAAATATATCAAGAAGCTCATTCTTAGGTAATGGACATCCAGCCTGTGCATGAATCAAATCACAAAACCTTGCCCATGATTCAGGTAATATCTCTTTTCTCCCTGTTTAAAATCGAAAGTTCCTGCAAAACAGCATGTCTAGCACTAGGAGGAAAATATTTCTGCAGGAAAGTACTAATCAAGCAATCCGGGCTATCAATAGATCCAGGAGGTAAATTACTAAACCAAGTTTTAGCTTCTCCTTTTAGTGAAAAGGGGAAAATTTTAGCAACAAAGTAGGTGCGCATCTTAATATCATCAGAAAATAGGCCACTCATGGTTGAAAGCTCAGTCTTATGTGCTACCGCACTTTCATTCTCAACAATAGCTATGTAAGATAGATCAAGAGAGAAATCATAATCTTTATCTTTAATGTTTATGGGAGAAGCAACAAACTTAGCATTAGGAGACAATTTGGGTTTAATAGTATGCCTCTCAAGGAGACTCTTAGCAGCACTCCTATCATGGGTGTTTTGAAATTCTTTAATAAATTCATCGGTCATCTCAATATAACCGTCTTCAATATCATAGTTCTCTCTAGACTCAGGTGAACTAACAGGTGTAATAGTGTCTTCATTAGGAGTTTCAGTATTTCCAGCTATAGTTCTAGCAATCGTAGCATCTAGGAAAGGACCTAATGAACCACTCTTATCAAGCACAGTGGAAGCAACATCATAAGTATCAGAAGTTTCAGATTCAGCAGTGTGTGTAGCATGTGTATGTGGTGGTGTAAGGAACTTACTCATAACAGATGGTGAATCAAGAGCAACAGAGGTGTTCAGAATCGTACCTCTTCTTGTAGTGGATGGTAAAATAGGAACCTTGCCATCACGAGACTTACCCATGATGGATTGATGGCAGTGAACAATAGTGATTCCAAGTGGACTTGATAAATAAAGCTATGCTCCCCCGCAACGGCGCCAGAAAATAGTCTTGATGACCCACAAGTATAGGGGGTGTATCGCAGTATTTTCGAGGGAAGTGAAACCCAATTTATTTATTCAACACAAGGGGAGCCAAAGAATATTTATAAGCCTTAACAACTGAGTTATCAATTCAGCTGCACCTAGAAACAATCTTGCTCACAGCAGTTTATCAGTAGCAACCGTTTTGTAGTAGCAATAGCAAAGTAATAGCAGTAGTAAAAGTAAAGACAGTTGTAACAATTGCAGTAAATAGTAGGATTAAAGCGCGGTAGACACAGAAATGGATGGGCGGGCGTTGCATGGACAAGACAATTCACATGGCAATCTAAACATAGGGCATTTGCAGATAAATAAGATAAAGCATCCAAGTACTAAATAATCCTAGGCATGTGTTCCATATATAGTCATACGTGCTCGCAATGAGAACTTGCACAACATCTTTTGTCCTGCCAGCCCGTTTGCAGCGAGGCCTCAAGGGAACTACTGGCAATTAAGGTGATCCTTTTAATAGAGCACCGGAGCAAAGCGTTAACACTCCATGAACACATGTGATCCTCACATCAAAGCCATTCGCTCTGGTTATCCCGATTTCTATCACTTTGGGGCCATTGGTTTTGGACAACAACGTGTGTATACAACTTGCAGGTAAGACCATAAAAAATACTATCATAATGAATCAATAACATGTTCAGATCTAAAATCATGGCACTCGGATCCTAGTGACAAGCATTAAGCATAACAAGTTGCAACAAAGTCAAAAAGCACTAATAGTAGATACTAGGCACCATGCCCTAACAAGATGATGCCATTACATGAACGATCTCATCCAATCCCTACCATCTCCATAGCCTACAGCGGGGGATTACTCACTCATAGATGGGGGAAACATGGATGGTCGATGGAGAAGCGATGGTGATGATGATGGCAATGATCTCCTCCAATTCCCCGTCCCGGCAGGGTGCTAGAACGGAGTTTCTGGTTCCGAATCACGAAATCTGGTGGTAGTGGTGGAGCCGAACTCTTTCTGGAAAAACGTCGAACCCTCCTGAGTTTTTAGGCCAGAAGGCAACTTATAGGCAAAGAGGGAGACCGAGGGGGTGTCTAGGGCGGCCATACCACCCCCTGGTGCGGCCAGGCCTAACCCGCGCAGCCAGGTGGTGTGGCTAGGCCCCAGCCCCACTCCGTCTCGTATTCTGGCTCTGGGAGTCTTCTGATGAGATAGGATTTTTAGCATATTTTCCAGGATTTTTTGATTTTCTGCACAAAAACTAGACACCAAGGTAATTCTGCTGAAAACAGCGTCAGTCCGTGTTAGTTGTATCCAAATCACACAAGTTTACAGGAAAAACAATAGCAAAAGTGTTCGGGAAAGTAGATACGTTTTGGACGTATCACGTCCGTGGTCATGGACAGTTGGAGTGGCCATACTCTTCCGTCGTCAGATGTTTTCCAAAATGACATATGAAGTGAACTATGACTTTGACTTGACCACAACAGGGTTGTGAATATGCAAACTAGGTTCCCACTTAAAGTGATTTAGAACATTTACTTAGTTTTCTTTACTTCTAAACTCAGTTTAGATAAATCTGGCTTTTTGCAAATAAACTTAGACCTTAGGATTTCCTACTAGAACTACCTTACTTGTTAGTGATAGTTTGCGAGTACTTAAAGAGTGCTCATGGCTTGTCCCTGGCTATTCCCGTGGCAAGACTATGAGGAAGACTAACAAGATGATGGACAGCAGGACGTCTACGACAACTAGATCATCTCCTATCGTCAGTATTGCTTATGACACCGAAGATGGAGCCCACTAGTACGCTTATTATTCCGCTGCTTGTTTGTATGAAGACTAGATCATGAGATCCTTTATTTGTAAGACCTTATTATGGCTTGTAATGGATGATGTACTATGATATCCAATCTATCATGTCTCACAAAAATGGTAATCATGGGATTGCGATGTATGGCATAACAGGCATCTGAGATTAAAATTCCGGGTGTTGACAGGGACCGACTATCGTCACCAACCTCGTTGGACTTTGCATAACGCGTCCATCATTGTACAAGGCCTACATTTTCGAGTGCGTGAGCATAGATGTCAAGTCCCTCTCCAAGGTGTTCTTCTCTCTCCACCTAGGATTCGACGGGAGCACATTGACCGATCTTCTCTTGCGAGGATTCTATCGGACCGGTGGCCGTCGGTGGGAGAAATTGGCCTTGTACCATGTTGTGTTGGTGTGTGTTCATAGTGTTCTTCACGAGGTGTGTGTTCGCTTCTGCTAACTTCTCCCTTTCCCTCGCGTTCTTCTTTGATTTGACCAAGAGATCCGTGAAGATCGAGCCACCCTTGAGCTTAACCCTTATCATGTGGTATCAACAACTTTTAGTTGCCACGGATTTCTCATCGATTTGGTTTTTTAGCCATAAATTCGAAAAATTCCACAAAAAATAGCCCAATTTTGTGTTTTGGATCGATCTAAGATTTGACTGAGTTTTGGTAGGTTTTGATCCATGGATTACTTGCAAAAATTGTCAATCTACCTTTCCTTGTGTTCCTATAACCTATTTCCTTGATTTCTACCGTCAATTTGATGTTTTGGTGCAAGTTTTTCCGTCCAAATCGAGCTTGATACGTCCATTTTGCATTACTATTCTATGTCATAATTCATTGTTATTCATTGATATATTTCATATTGAGATGTGATACTTATGTTATTTCATTTATTTTTGCATGGTTGATGACTTTTGAAGCATGGATCGCTGCAGTCAGGATTCTGATGGAAAAGGTGTTGTTTGGAGGCAAAAATCGCGAAGATCAGAAAATCCAGGAAAATATACGGAAAATCCTATTTTTCTAGCCCGCGCCACGCCAGCAGGCGGTGTGGCCGCCCTGGCCCACCTCTGGCTCTCTCCTCTGGCGTATATCATCCTCCCGAAACCCTAAGACTCGGGGAGCGACCACGAAGATTTACGCCTACGTGGGCGGAAAACACCGAGAGAGAAAGATCTCTCTGGCAGACAGATTTCTGCCGGGGGAATTCCTTCCCGGAGAGGGGAGATCGTCGCCATCAACACCACCATCAAGCTAGACTTCATCGGGATCATCATCATCATCACCACCACCATCAGCACCCTCATCACCATCTCCATATTTCTGTAACAATTGAGTTGAATCTTGCATTAGTTCATAGGGGAAACTTTCCCGGTGTTGATTACTCTTCGTAGTTGATGCTATTGAGTGAACCGTTGAATTATTGTTTATGTTCAGATTATTATGCATCATTATTCCATCTCTGATCATGATCCATATGATGTCTTGTGAGTAGTTCGTATTGTTCTTGAGGACATGGGAGAAGTCATGTTGTTAGTAGTGGAGTTGTGTTGAGAAAGATTGAATAGATTGTTATTTAAGTTGTGGTGTACTTCTTCTAGTGGTGTCATGTGAATATCGACTACATGACACTTCACTTATATGGGCCTAGGGGAATGCATTGTGTATTTGGCTACTAATCATAGGGGTTGCCGGAGTGACAGAAACCTGAACCCCTGTTAGGAAACCATTGCACAAGGGACGTAAGGGTCTTAGAGTTTAAAGATGTGGTTAGGTTTCTACCTTAATTACTTTCTTGTACTTACGGATGTTTGCAAGGGGTATAATCACAAGTATGTATTAGTCCTGGATGGGTCGGTACATTAGCACAAATTCACCCACACAACACTTAGCAAGCTAAAGAAGATTAATCAACTATATGAAGCGAAAGCACTTGACAGTCTTCCCATGTGTCCTCGAGAACGTTTGGTCATCTTAAGTAATACAACCGGCTTGTCCTTTGCTGCATAAAGGATTAGGCCACTTGCTGCATTTATTCCTACTATCTTTTATTTACTTGTACTTTGTTTACTTGCTTTATCAAAAAACCCTAAAAATCCGTTTGCTAAGTATTAGGAGAGAATTCCCGATCCATATCACTAGCCAGCACCTTCTGCTCCTTGTTGGGTTCGACACTCTTACTTATCAAAAATACTGCGACACACCCCTATACTTATGGGTCATCAGGACTATTTTCTGGCGCCGTTGCCAAGGAGTGAAGCGCTATTGGAGAGTGGAACTGGTAAAGGAAACTTCTACTGTGAGTATTGTTTACTTCTGCTAGTTGCTTTATTTTCGTTATGGATAATTCGCTGAGTTTCTTATTTTGTATTGATACTACCACTGCTAAGGTATTAGATAAACCACCACCTGCTGAGAATGATGTTTTTAAATTACCTACAAGAATTATTGACCGTGTTATGGATAACTACTATGTTGGGGATGGAACTATCCATCCCGGTGATCATTTACTCTTTATACACGAATTATGCGGGTTGTTCAAGTGTGTAGGTATTACTACAGATCAAGTTAAGAAGAAGTTATTCTCATTATCACTGAAAGGAAGAGCTGAGGAATGGTATAAGCTGCTAAAGAATGGTCAAGCTCTGGAATGGGAGGAAATAGTACCTCTTTTTTTTTCAAAGTTTTATCCTCCTAGTGAGATTCATAAAGATCGGAATCAAATATACAACTTTTGGCCTCTTGATGGAGAGAGTACAGCTCAAGCTTGGGGGAGATTGAAGTTACTAATGCTCAAATGTCCCATTCATGAGCTCCCCAACAATATTATTATCAATAACTTTTATGCAAGACTCCCTCTACATGACAAGGATTTATTGGACGCATTTAGAGGGAGTCTTGTGCTGGATCATTCACTCGCATGGAAGAAGAAGCTAAATGGGATCTTCTGGACCGTATTCAAGACAATGCTGAAGCTTGGGAGAATGACAAAGGTAGAAAGTTAGGTATAAATTATGATTATGAATGCATTGAATCTTTTATGGGAACTGATGACTTTCAAAACATTAAAAATGCTTATGGTCTAGACTCTCAAGCTATTGCTTCTTATTTTAAGGCTTTTGCTTCCTACATTGAAGTGCCTAAAAAGAAGTGGAATAAGTATCATGAACCTTATAAAGATATTGCTAAGAGTGTTCCTGCAAGAAATACTGAAGTTTATACTGCTAATCATGTTTTACCTAAACTTTACATTGAGAAAATGCCTTTCCCAGTCAAGGTAAAGGAACATTCTATGATAGCTAGTATGGTTAAAGAAAGTACAAGTAAAGTTGTTGAACCTGATAAACAAATGGTTGGTGAACCTATAATAGCAAATGTGAAAGACTTTGTTACTAAATATGAAGAAGAGGGACACACTATCCTTTGTAAGGATACCTCTAATATTGTTTCACATAGTAGTGTTATGAGAGCTAGTATTCCTGTGTTTTCTGTTAGAATAAGTGATCATTGCTATGATGGTTCTTGTGGTAGTTATATTGTTAAGTTTATGCATGATACTGAAAGTTACTATGAGAGAGGGAAAACTGTTCTTATGCACCTCAATAATATCAAGTTTCCTCGTTTTATGCTAAAAGTTTTTATGTTGCACTTCTTTTGCCTTCCTATGCTTGTAGCCTATGGTTTCAACAACATGTTCGTTTAAAAAATTCCCTTGCATAGGAAGTGGGTTACACTTAAATGTGTGTATTTTTGCTTCTTAATGCTATTTTTCACTTCAATTCATATTCCTATGTGAGCATCTTCAAAATTATCATGCCCATCTTAATGGCTATAAAGAAAGAGCTTTTTGCGAGACAACCCAATTTGTTTTTGCTTTCAGTTTGTTTTTGTTTCTTTGATTCTTGGAAGTTATCACTTCGGTAATAACCTCTCCTTATCCGTTTTGTTTGGTTTTTGTGTCAAGATCAACCTCTAATGAGAGAGAAGTAATATTTGGGGAAGTTGATGTCCCGAAACAGATTTTTGTGCTTCACCGTAAAAATTCGTGAGAGATGTCTATATGTCGGATTGAGCTGTAATTTTTTGTGCTTCGGCCCCAGGTTGTTATTTAACTTTCATTAGTTTTGCACTTTTTGATTTGAGCAACAGAAGATTTTTACCTGCTGGTCTGTTTTGACAGATTTTGCCACTCTTGCATTTGCTTCTTTATTCGACTTCCTTTTTGAATTTTTTTTTGGGTTTTCGGAAGGAGTTGCTACAGTAGCTTATGTTTTGATGGTTTTCAGTTGAAGTTGGACTCAAAAGGTTTTATCACTTCACATATACTAATGTTGCTAATGAGAATCGTGTGAAGTTTTATGTGAAAGAAATTTCTAGGAAGTGGAGATAATGGTGTAATAAGGAAGAGAAGGGTTTTATGACTCAAGTAATAAGTGTATGAAGACGAAGATACTGATGATTATTCAAGTGGTGACTCCGGAAGAACCCACTAAATATCAAATTCAGAGACCTACAGAGTCTGTTTTCAAATAGGTAACAGTTCTGGTAAGAAAAGTTCCGCGAAAATACAATCCAATTATATTTTTGCAGTGTTCAGTCAATAAGGGAAGCTTGGAAGCGAAAAAGGGACGGAAACAGAGCCAGGGTGGCCCACACACCCTGTGGCACGGGCCCACCTCTGGCCGCGCCACCAGGTGGTGAGGCCACCCCAGACTCCGTCTTCGACCCGTTTTCACCCAGTACCTTCCTCTTGTTATGAAACTTCGTAATATATAACCCCACGGATCCCCCGAGGTTCATATATCGTGTTTTCGTCGTGTTTTTGTTTCGATCTGTTTCTGCCAGGACATACTCTTTGAAAGATTAGAAGCACAATGGTGTCCGCCAAGGATAAAGGGAAGAAGCCCATGGAGGAGGATTTCCAAGACCCCAAGCAGGGGCTGGTACCTTTAGTCTCTTGCCCTGCATCAACGAAAGCCCTATGAGTCACTAAGGAGTTTTGTGAAAAGTACCGAGACTTGTAGAAGAAGGTGGACACGCTTCAATGGGAGAATAATAGGCTTCGCAAGATGCTGGAAGATTTCCTCACGTCAACTAAGAAAATATTACCACCACTACCAAAGGAGTAATTCGTCATCAGGTTTGGCATCCCCTTGGTTTGTTCCAAGCTTGGGGAGTGCCGCGGTATCACATCACTATCTTCTATCTTTTTACCTTATTAGTAGAGTCATATCATGAATATAGGAGTTATTATGTAGGATGGTTTGCATTATGGAAGTGTCCCCTCTCTCGTTAGATATGTATCCCTTGGTGTGAGTTGCCGTTATGAAATATTAATGAGAAGTTCTATCATTTACTCTTTTGCATAGCTTATGTTAGTTTTCAATTCGTGGTTATATGATTGACCTTGTTGTTAGTATTGGTATCACTTTGGGATCATTGAGTTAATTTAGTTAGTTTTGGCAAACCTGGCTCGGTCAGTAGCAACACTATTTTTGAGAGTTGAATGAAAAGATAAAAGTACTCTAAAGAAAAATTATTTCATCATCTTTCTTTCTTGATTTGCTCATAAGTCTAGTATTCTCTAGTTAAGATCTTTTGTGCTTCCAAGGAAGATTGCATGTTTGTCTTTATCACTTGTATGTTTGTTTGTTTCCTTCAACTCTTATACTTGCTACCCAGCCTTGCTAGCCAAAAACCTTTACTGAGAGGGTATTCTTCTCGTGCATCCACCTCCTTAAAACCAAAACCTTTGCCATTTGTGTCCACCATACCTACCTAGTAGCATTAGTGCTATTCCAAGTAAATTATTGTTTTATCTACCTCCCAAATTAAACTTGTTATGCGAAAATTAGTGATTAAAGCTCTCACGAACTTGATGGCACACTTTACTTTCTTGCACTTAATAAACTTGAACCATTGTGCTCACCTATGTTGCGTATATGCTTGCACTTTGTAAGTTGTGAATTAGCAGAACCATGCTGTCATGGGGAATGCTTTCAACATTGCACTGGTACTTTGTACCAAGTTGATATCATGTTCTTTTGTCTATGGATGTCTGATGGCTCAATGCATGGCACCCAGAAAAGTGCTTGGTGCGTGGTTAATGTAGAGCTCGTTGGGAACCCCAAGAGGAAGGTATGATGAGCACAGCAGCAAGTTTCCCTCAGTTATGAAACCAAGGTTTAATCGAACCAGTAGGAGCAAGGAAACACCTCAAAGGTGTTACTAGCTGAGATTTGGCAGGGCGCACTATCGGTGCTAGTAGTAACGTGGAGACCTGCACAACACAACCAAAGAACTTTGTCCCCAACTTGCGATGAGGTTGTCAATCTCACCGTGTTTTGTGGAAAACAAAGGATTAAACGTATCGAATGGAAAGAAGTAAAAGTTTGCAGAAAGTAAACACAAAGTAGTAAAATATTGTAGATTGTATGTAAAAGACAAGGACCGGGATCCATAGTTCACTAGAGGTGGCTCTCATTAAGATAGATAACATGCTGGGTGAACAAATTACAGCGGGGCAATTGACAAGCACCGAGAAAGCAATACATGCATATACTAATCATCTTGACTCCTTTGAGACTTGATTGGGCAATACAACATAATACATAGACCACCATCCAACTGCATCTATGACTAATAATCCACCTTCAGGTTATCATTCGAACCCCCTCTAGTATTAAGTTGCAAGCAACAGATTATTGCTTTACGAACTGCGTGTAAGGTAAACAATACAATTGTTCTATGAACAAAGGATCGTTGTTTTCTCCCTAGTAGCAACAACACATCTAGTACCTTAGCGAAAAGGATCGTTGTTTTCTCCCTAGTAGCAACAACACATCTAGTACCTTAGAGATTTCTGTCACTTCCCCAGATTACCAGAGGCATGAACCCACTATCGAGCGTAAATACTAACTCTTGGAGTTGCTAGCATCTACTTGGCCAAGATAGCTACTAACAACGGAAAGCATGCAAGATCTCAAATAACAAAGACATGATAGAATCAATAATCAATCTGAAATAGCATCTCAATATCCATCGGATCCCCGCAAACACAACATGTATGAATTACAAATAGATGATCTTGAATATGAACGGAGCTCACAAGATCTAAACATGAAAGCACAAAGGAGGAGAAACCAGCCATCTAGCTACTACATGGATTCGTAGTCCAAGGATGAACTACTCACGCATCACACCGGAGGCTTGCATGGTGATGAAGAAGGCCTCGGTGAATTCCCTCTCCGTGGTGCCGGGAAGAGCTTCAGATCCCTCCCGATCTAGGGATGGAGATGACGGCGGCTACAAACTCTTTCGTGGATTTTTGATTGGGTACTTAGGGTTTTCGTCCCGAGGGCAACTTATAGGCGGAAGGAGAGGCCGAGGGGGTGTCAAGGCTGGCCTCACCACCCCCTGGCGCGGGCCAGGCTGGGCTACGCGGCCAGGTGGTGTGGTGGCCCCTGTCCCTCTCGCCTCATTCTCGCACTTGATCCTTCCTAGGAAAAATAGACACTTTGGCTTTTGTCCCGTCAATTCGAGAATATTCATTTTCCGACTTTCCCGGAACCAAAAACAATAAAACAGCAACAGCACTGTGGCTCTTGTTAATAGGTTAGTCCAAGAAATCATATGAAAAGTACTCCAAAGTTGGAACAAAACACAAGAAAGTGGATAAAACCAAGCATGGAACATGAAAAATTATAGATACATTTGCAATGTATCAACATCCCCAAGCTTAACTCCTGCTCGTCCTCGAGTAGGTAAGTGATAAAAAGAAATAATTTTTGAGGTGACATGCACCATCAAAGACTTGATCAAAGTATTTGCAAAACATTCAAAGCTGGGATCATAGTACTTCAATCATAACATGAAAGACAAAGTTCTAGCAATAAGCAAAGAAACTATGATGCAACATGAAAAGGCACAAACAAAAGATTCATGAATAACATGCTTTGCAAGGCGTTTGTTTGTTTCACATAAAGAAAACATAGCATAATAGTATTCAGCTTGTCCTTCAATAGAGTAGCAAATATAAATGCAAAGGACACCTTCAAAGTTCATAAGAGTGACTAGATAGAATAGTTTCAAACAAGCAATAACAAGTTATGCATCAATCAACTAGTCTTGGGACAATGCACATATAACTAAGAATGGCCACTATGCTCTCAAAGTAGTGCATAAAGATAGAAGGTGGAGACTCAATATAATGGTGGAAGAAAGGCCTTTTGTAAAAGGAAGTAGGGATTCAAGTCTCATAAAGAGCTTCCAAAAATTATGGTACTTATAGCTTTCAGCTCTCATTGCCCCTATCATAAGCATCTTTAAGTGATTAAGGTTAAAGTGACACAACTAAGAGGATATGCTTGACAAGTTATAAACCGAAATCTCATGCCCTTACTTACTTAAGACCGATCCTCATGCTACTCAACTTCAGTCACGAGTAAGCTCTTGTCATTGTAAGTATATGTATCATTAAGAACTTAACGGGTACCTTGCACATGATAATGAGCTTTCCCATAATCAAAATGACAAGGCAAGCAGACAATGAGCATCTCAGCGATCTTTTTATTTGCTATTTGCATAGGTTTTTATTGAGGATGCTTCATAGAGTGCTCATTATGGTGATGCTGCAAGTTTCCACCATGATTAGGCATGGCTTAGTCTAGCGCCCAGCGTTCTCTAATACACATACAAACTCCATGATCTTACAAGTTCCACTTTTATTTCACACCGCCGGGATCCGTAAGCAAAAGAACATGATATCAACGGGGTACAAAGTACAAGTGCAATGTTGAAAGCGTTCCCCATGAAACATGGTTCTGCTAACTTAAACTTATAAAGCGCAAGCATATACGCAACAAAGAAGGACCCAATGGTTCAAGTTTATTAGAGGAAAATAAGTAAAGTGTGCCATCAAGTTCGTGAGAGCTTTAATCACTAGTTTTCTCATAACAAGTGGAAGGTAAACAAAAGCATGAATATACTTGGAATAGCATAAGCTAGTAGGTAGGTATGGTGGACTCTTTGGAATAACTTGGTTTAGGGAGTTGGATGCATGAGTGGAACTCATACTTTGTGGTGGAGGCTAGCAAAAGACTGGGAGCGACAAACTAAGAGAGCAATAATGGCCATAATCATGCAGAGCGACAAAACATCATTGATCAAAGCATAAAGTGATACTACAAGTTGAAAACTAAAGGATCATAAAGGCTATGGTGACTTGTGAAAGTCAAAACATGGTGTGAGCATGCGCCAAGTCAACCCAAATAAAGCATCAAAGGAGAATACCACTATACTATGCTATAATATGCTAAAACAATGCATGATTCATCCAAGGCACATTAAGCAATCTCAATTGTTTATAACAAGTCATTCTACAACAAAGAATACTAAGCATAAAGCCAAAACAATATCAAGCATGGCATGAGAAAGCATAACCACAGTAAAAAACAAGCTCTTTTACCACATAAGCATGAACTTTCCTACTCTTTTCCAAACCAAACCAAACTATTTGCGAACCAAAGTGTGAAAGAGGGGGTCCAACCAATTTATTCAGAAAACTAAGCAAACCAAGCAAACTAAAAACCAAAACAAAAACAAAAAAGGAAGACGCTCCAATAAAAACACAACTGTGCATGAAACAATAAAAATGAAGCGTTTGGAAGAAAACTGGAATTTTTATTGATGAAGAAGGGGATGCCTTGGGCATCCCCAAGCTTTGACGCTTGCACTTCTTGGATATTTCTTGGGGTGACACGCGTGGCATCCCCAATCTTGAGCTTTAGTCCATCCTTCATCTCATTACTCATTCCTTCCATACACCTGAAAATTTTCCTTCATACAAAACTTCACACAATCTCATTAGCAACATTAGTGCACTTAAGATAAATAAGTCTCAAGGTTCAGTTCTAACACCAAATAAACTTCCATTAGAACACTAGCTACTGTAGAACTTCCCTCAAAAAGCTCAATTCCCCAAAGGAACTCAAGAAGGAACCAACAAGAAGCAAATGCAGAAAATGGCAGAAATCTGTCAAAACAGACCAGCATAAAGACGAATTTTTTCGAAGACCTTCTGTTGATCAAATAAAAAAGTGTTGAACTAACGAAAGTTAGATAAAAACCTGGGGAAGAAGCACAAAACATTACATCTCATTCTGACATACAGAACTCTCTCAGGAATGTTTATGGTGAAGCACAGAAATCTGTTTCGGGACAGCAACTTTCCCAATCATTACTTCACTCTCATTAGAGGTTACTCTTGGCACAAAAAGCAAATAAAAAGGATAAGGAGATGTTATTACAGAGGTAATAACTTCCAAGACTCATCTAAAACTCTTGGGTTATCTCCCAACAAGTACTTTTCTTTAACGCCTTTAAGTTAGGCATAAGAACCAAAGAAAGAATCAAGTGTTCTATTAAAACCAAATTGTGTTTTCATAGGAGAAGCAAAAGAAATCTTTTCTCTCTTTTTAGGGATGTGTTCTATACATTTCTTGAGTGGGAGTTGATATTTAATGGTGCCTTCTTTCATATCAATGATGGCACCGACAGTTCCAAGAAAAGGTCTTCCCAAAGTAATAGGACAAGAAGCATTGTATTCAACATCCAAAACATAGAAATCAACGGGGACATAGGAATCATTAACCATAATAAAAACATCATGAAGACTCCCCATGAGTTTCTTTTTAGCATTAGCATCAAGTGGGACATTCAAATAACAATCTTCAAGAGGAGGCAAATCAAGCATATCATAAATCCTTCTAGGCATAATAGAAACACTACTATCAAGATCACACAAGGCTTTGAAATCAAAGTCATTCACTTTCATATTAATGATGGGTTCCCAACCATCCTCTTGTTTTATAGGAATAGAAGCTTTGTGTTGTTGGGTCCGCAACATAGAAAACAAAAAATTTCCTACAGTGTGAACTACACGCCAAGATCTATCTATTAGGTACAAAGCAACGGGTGGACATACATCCAACGAGAACTTACCCTCGTAGACAACAAGCTTTGTTAACGAGTAGGAACTCGTGGTTGATGTAGTCGTACACTTGTTGATCTCAAGATCGTGAGGAAGTCCAGCAGGTCCGGCTCCAGCACGTCCATCAGATCCAGCTCCGGCACCACCAAGTCCAGCACCGCAAAGCAGCGGTGCATCCGTGATCGCACACACGTTCGGTACCCCGAAAACCTCCATCCCTCGCTCTAGCAAAGCAGCGGAAGCAGCAACTCCTTTCCAGATAAAGCCATCGGGAACATGTATCTCGCTAATCCGAGACCATGGGGGAATAATACTAGAGGGGGGAGAGATCATTCACAAGGAGGTGTGTGTGAGAAGTGAGGAGGGGTGGCCTTTTATAGGAGGAGGGGGGTGTCCCTCCTTCATGGCCGGCGCATGGAGGGGGTGACCCTTCACCTCCTCCATTCATGTGGTGGTAACCCCTCCACATTAAAATGCCCCTTCACATTCTCTTTTAAAGTCTCCACTTTAAATGCATTAAATTTCTCCAAATTTAATGCTCTCTCATTTAATAAAATTCTTTTATTATTTTTATTCAGAATTTTTTTAATTACTTTAATTAACAAACATTCACATAAAACCCCCTGCAACATTTCAATATTACATGCAGAACCAATTTCAGCAATTTTACCCGAAACAGTTTCGGTGTCTATTGAAATAATTCCAGCACTTTCTTAAATCTTTATCTGAAACATATTTGCTCCAAATGGTGTCGGTATCCCTTAAGTGTGTCACCCTACGATTCGCGAATAATGCAGACATGATCGATACCCCTCTCCGATCAATAATCAGCAGCGGGACCTGGAGATCCATACTGACTCCTACACATTCAACGATGACTTCTATGATCGTGAGAACCTTTAACGCTAGTAACTAAATCCCTTTGTCTCGTGATATATTACATGTCCGAGATTCGATCATCGGTATCTCCATACCTAGTTTGATCTTGTTACCGACATGTACTCTTTTCTCGTTCCCGTGATATAACATTCTAGTGATCACATCACTTGCTTGCAAGCTATTTCAATGTGATATCACCGAGAGGGTCCAGAGAATATCTATCCGTCATCTGGATTGATAAATTCCACTCTTGATCCATGAGCCTCAACATAACACCTTCGTAGTACTGAACCCATCTTTATAGTCACCCTGTTACGGTGTGACGTTTGATGTTATCAAGATACTCTTCTGGTGTTAGCAATTAACATGATCTCATGGTCTAAGGATAAAGATTACTTCGTATGATGTTATAGCAATATAAACATAATGACTTTGATCGTAATGCTATACTTCGGATGAATGTTCATCACATCATTCCACCAATGGTGTGACCTTGTTATTAACAACATCCAATGTCCATGATCAGGAAACCTTGATCATCTTGTTAATCAACAAGCTAGTCTATAAGAGAGGCATAACTAGGAACCATTTTTTGTTTATTAAACACACATGTATTGATGTTTCCGATCAATACAATTCTAGCATGTAAAATAAACATTTATCATAAACATGGAATAAGATAATAACCACTTTATTATTGCCTCTCGGGCATATTCCCTTCAGTCTCCCACTTGCACTAGAGTCAATAATCTAGTTTGAAAAACTTTGGGTATTGAACACCTATGGCTTTCTGGTGTTGCATATACGCAATTGCTAGTGGTTAACATAATCTTCGGATCTGACAGTTTCAGGTCCGTGTGTATTTGCATGTCTTTGCGTCTCTACGCATCACTCATTCTCAAATGAGATGGCATTGTATAAATTTGGTCCTCTGGTGAGACCTTTAGTTCGTTCAGGTTAAAATATGTTGATATTATTGTCACACAATATATCTTCATAGTATTACACACTTTGAACCACACCTAGTTTGATAACAAACTACTTAACACAAATGCCCTGCTATGCTGCTACTATAGCAGTCATATACTTAGCCTTTTGTTGTAGTATCCGTCATAATATCTCAACTTTGGAACTCATCCAAATCCATCATGGAACATCCTTTCCATTATATTGTGCCACCCATAGTCTAAATTGAGATAAATTTAATTTGTATCTTGTGACAAAACTAGTATCAATGTAACACTTTACAATGAACGACCTTTAACTATTTGTCACTTATACATGATATATTCTTAGTTCTTCCAAAGCTCATAAGAATATCTTTACTATTGTCCAATGATCATCTTATGAATCATTCTGGTATATGCTCATAACATTTAGAGCATAGGACATTCTGGATATATACATATCATGGTATAATCGATCAAAATTTTCATGTGATTTTACTCACCAAGTGTTGAAACACTTGAATCTTGATACAATCCTTTCCATGCAGCAAGAACCTTTCTTGTTGTTTCCATATTGAACCCTTTCAATATCTCATATTGAACCCTTTCAATATCTCATATTGAACCCTTTCAATATCTTATATATGTATGTCTGGCACAACCATATTAACGCCTTAATCTATCCATATAGATATTGATGCCTAATATTCTGGGTTTGCCCAAGTCTTTCATCGAAATCTTATTTTAATGAAATCCTTAACTTGTGTCAACTCAAGATACATCATTTCCAATCAACAATATGTCCTCTACATAATGTATTAGAAATATGTCTCAGCGCTCCCACTTAATTTCTTGCAAATGCAAGCATCTTCATCATCTCCGATGAATTTAAACTCTTTTAACAGTTTCATCATGGTGAAGATTCCAACTCCACTATGCTTACTTCAACTATTGAAGTTTACATGCCCTTTTAGCACCCTTTGAATTAACAAAACCCTTCGGACCATGTCATGTACATGTCCTAGGTTACCGTTCTATTAGAAGAACCTTGTTTTGTTTATTCAATTACCATATACCAAATTATATGTAGTGGTTGCTACATTAATCTGTCAAGACTATATATCGCTATGAAAGATCAAATCTTGTCATAGTCAACTCCTTGAACATTGTCGTAAACTTCTTTCCGACATGTCGACTATTTCATAGATGTTAAACATCCATGTCTTATTTCTTTATAGATCCAAACACGACCGATAGGCTTCACGCCTTTAGGAGGGTCTTCCAAGTTTAGAAACTTGATTTCGTGGTATGGATACTATCACGGATTCTATGACTTCTAGTCATTTTATGGAGTCAGGTCCCATCATCGCTTCTTTGCATGTAGTCGGTTCATCATTGTCAAAACAATAACGACTTGCTTATCAAATCTTACTATTTGATTCTTACCGACCCACATGGTTCTGTAGGAACTCTAATCTCCGAGATCACACCTTTTGTAATCACGAGAGCCATGAGCATTGTGGCCGCCACCGGGACACTTTCCTGGCCAAGCTACTTAGCACATATAGCTAAGGTTCAACAACCTTATCAAAGTTCTATTGTCCTCCCACTTAACTTTTCACGAAAAGTACCTTCTCAAGAAACTTGACGTTCCAAGCGACAAACTCTTTTGTCCTTGGTGTTATGGAGAAATTCCCAACAAATTCTTTGGGATAACCTACAAAGACGTGCTTATCCGACTTTGGTTGTAAACATTTTACTTATGCATAGCATACCAAAATTTAAGAAAAGACAATTCGGGTTTTATCCCAAACCATAACTCATATGGTGTCATTTCAATGGATCACGATGGTGCTCTTTTTAGTGTAAAAGCGGTAGTCTCTAAAGCTTCAATCTTTAAAACATAATGGCAGTTTTATAAATGACACCTTTGATCTTACCATGTCAAACATGGTTTGATTTCATCTCTCGAATATGCCATACTCCTATGGTTTATCGGGAAAACACAAATCATGGAACAATTCCTCAAATCTTAGGTGTTTTGCTAAACCTGTAACTCAAATATCTTCCTTTATGATCAAATCATAAACTCTTTTATTTTCTTGTTACAATGATTTTCCACTTCATCTTGAAAGTCTTCGAACAACTTTCAAATGTTTCATACTTCTTCCTTATTAAGTAAATATATAGATATATTCACTCAAATTTTTGAAGAAAGCATACGAAGCAAAAGATCCATCGCATATGGCTACACATAATGGACTATGCACATTAGCATGCACAATTTCCAATAAGCTAGTCATCCGTTCCTCTCTGGCCTATGGACGGAGTTTCAATTATCTCGAGGAAAGTCTCACATGCGTCGATTGATCAAAATCAAAAGACTCCAAAAATCCATCAACATGGAGTTTCTTCATGTTTTATTTCCAATATAATTTAAAACAGCGATGTCACTTCATAAGTGATCTTTTAATCATTTGTCTTGCGACATTTTAGCAATAATGTTTATGGATGTGATTTCTCCCACTAGACTTGTAAAAGTTCATCCATCTTTTATGGAATACCGTAATTTATTTGAACAACCATTGTTCTCGTAATACCGGAACAAAATAACAATTATTTAAACAAATCTTGAAGGCTTGGTTTGATGACAACGAAAAACACAATAACACTTTATTTGTTTTCGATGAACATCATCACCCATTCTCTTGGTAGTTACTTAGGCCATTGTAGTTCATGAATTGCGTTGTCCTGTATGACACTTCATACCAACCAATTCGGTATCCAATACCGGTATCCAATACCTAAGAACCACATTGTTTAACAAGCAAGGAATATAGCCATAACATGTATATCTTCTATATACCTAAGTTGGACATCTCCAACCTTATTTTCTGCCAAATATTTTATAGATTCTCTTTTAGCAATTCCTTTTCTTTTAAAAGAATCTATCAACATCAATAGTGGTGTCATCAACATGACACATGGTACAAAGCGTATATAGTCAAATACTAATACCTTTGGACTTGCACTTTGAAGTGGATCACCATCATCAAATGTTTGGTGTTCTTTCAAAAAATCCATTCTTTAGTAATCTATTAGTGTAGTAAACATTTTACTTACATCTTCTATTCATCCTTATCATGACAACTTTCATGATCAAGCTACTATAGCCTATAAGGAAGAATCACGAGTATAATATCAGTTCCCAAAACCTTTTTGGTAGATTCGGATGCCTAGCATCTCCATCCTTCACAAATTCTCATACAATAAGAGAACATGTATTTTGCTAAATTATACTCTATCATAATGCAACCAAAAACATTATTTTAGATATCACAATATCTTTCACACATGATGGTTCCTGAAACAATTCTTTCAGCTCCTAGATAACCTTGATATTAAAACAACTTTTGAATATCAATAATCATGGAGGCAAACATGATACTTTAGATACTAACATTGGAATTCTTACTCTTGATTTAGTACTACTTATTAAACTTCATGGAGTAAATAGAGTTTGCTGAAAGTTTGCCATAGGACTTATAAGCTTTAAATTTACATTCAAAACAATACGATACCAGTTCGTAAAGTAAATATCCATAATTCTATAGTTATATTATCTCAATTAAAACTAAGCATAAGGTAGTGAACAGATGCCAATGACTACAACAAATTATGCAAATTCACTTTGATTTAGTTTATGACAAATTGAGCTCGACTAATCCAAATTAGAAATGAACTCCCACTCAAAAACGACATCCCTCGTGCCTTTTTGGTGATTACATGAACCAAATCCACTACACCAAGTCCGATCATCACGTGAGTCGGTGTAGCTTCAAAGGCGAGCATCAATATGGTCATCACATCAACTATATGACTCATGCTTAACCTTTCGGTCCGTGTTTCGAGGCCATGTATGTACATGCTAGGCTCGCCAAGTAAGAACCTTAGTATTCGCGTGTGTAAAACTGTCTTACACCCGTTGCATGAAAGCGTAGAGTTGAGAACACCCGATCATCACGTGATGTCTCGAAACACGATCCATAGAATGGTGCATACTTAAGGAATAACACATTTTATCTTGATATTTAAATGAGGGATCATCGTACAATGCTACTAAAAGCGCCAAACTAGCAATATAAGATGCAAACATCTAATGTGTAAAGTGAGATGATATGGTCCATGCATTTGATCACCATCATATGCATCATGGTATGATCTCTATCATTCCTTTGTGTGTAAGGCCAAGGTCTATGGAACTTACACGTTAAGTGAGTTGTAAGAGTATCTATCATACATCTACTTACAACAATAACATATCAATACACTAGCCCGGCAACGATCTAAACTAGACGCCTCTAATTTATCAATTGCAAGTTTTACGTGGCTTAGGGCTTTCGGAGATAGAACCGGTCTTACCTACAAACATGAACCACAACGAGGATAACCAAGTTATTAGCAACTCGTTGTAAATCAGATATTGACTATAGTAAGAGAGACAGACACCCTCTAGCCACTTACGCAAAACTAGTTGCATGTCAGTCGTGGAACCGGTCTCATGTACGATGACATGTAAGGTTGGTCCGGGCCGCTTCATCCCACTATGCCACCAATATCCAAAGTACATAGAAGATGCAATAACATGATCATCATCGCCCACATATAAACATATGTGTACTACCCGTGCAAAGCACCTACGCATAGATCAGGCTCTGATACCACTGTTGGGTTCGCAGCATAGAAAACAAAAAAATTCCTACGATGGGAACTATTGCCAAGATCTATCTATTAGATACAAGCAACGGGTGGATATACATCCATAGAGAACTTACCCTCGAACACAACAAAGCTTTGTTAACGAGTTGGAACTCGTGGATGATGTAGTCATACACTTGCCGATCTCAAGATCGTGATGAAGTCCAGCAGGTCCGGCTCCAGCACGTCCATCAGATCCAGCTCCAGCAAGTCCATCACCACCAACTCCAGCACCGCAAAGCAGCGGTGCATACGTGATCGCACACACGTCCAGTACCCCGACAACCTCCGTCCCTCGCTCCAGCAAAGCAGCGGAAGTAGCAACTCCTTTCCAGATAAAGCCACCGGGAACATGTATCTCGCTAATCCGAGACCATGGGGAATAACTAGAGGGGGAGAGAGATCCTTCACGAGGAGGTGTGGTTTGTGAGGAGAGGAGGGCCTTTTATAGGGGAGAGGGGGGCACCCAAGGGCCATGGCGTGGCAGCCATGGTGGTGCCCCCACCTCTTCCACATTCATGTGGGTGGAGCTCCCACTCCCATAAAAAGCCTCCACTCAAAATTCCACTCACACATGCATTAAATTTCCACCAAATTTAATGCAAGCTCTCATTAAATAAAACTATTTTATTTATTTTATTCAGAATTTTGTCAATTACATTAATTAACAAACATTCACATAAAACCCCTGCAACATTTCAATATCACATGCAGAATCAGTTTCTGCAATTTCACCCGAAACAATTCCGGTTTCCATCGAAATGATTCCAGCGCTTTCCTAAATCTTTATCTGAAACATATTTGCTCCAAATGGTGTCGGTATCCCTTAAGTGTGTCACCCTACGGTTCGTGAATAATGCATACATGATCGAGACCCCTCTCCGATCAATAATCAGCAGCGGGACCTCGAGATCCATACAGACTCCCACACATTCAACAATGACCTCTATGATCGTGAGAACCTTTAACGATAGTAACTAAATCTCTTTGTCTCGTGATATATTACTTGTCCGAGATTCGATCATCAGTATCTAGATACCTAGTTTGATCTCGTTACCGACATGCACTCTTTTCTTGGGTTCCCATGATATAACATTCTAGTGATCACATCACTTGCTTGCAAGCTATCTTAACATGATATCACCGAGAGGGCCCATAGTATATCTATCCGTCATTGGGATTGACAAATTCTAGTCTTGATCCATGAGCCTCAACACAACACCTTCAGAGTATCTGAACCCACCTTTATAGTCACCCTTTTACGGTGTGACGTTTGATGTTATCAAGTCACTCTCCGGGTGTTAGCAATTAATATGATCTCATGGTCTAAGGACTAAGATTACTTCGTATGATGTTATAGCAATATAAACATAATGACTTTGATCATAATGCTATACTTCGGATGAATGTTCATCACATCATTCACCAATGTTGTGACCTCATTATTAACAACATCCAATGTCCATGATTAGGAAACCTTGATCATCTTGTTAATCAACGAGCTAGTTTATAAGAGAGGCATAACTAGGAACTCTTTATTTGTTTATTAAACACACATGTATTAATGTTTCCTTTTAATACAACTATAGCATGCAAAATAAACATCTATCATATACGTGGAATACATATTAACAACCTTATTATTGCCTCTTAGGGCATATTGCCTTCACCATAATGGAGTCTCCGGAGATTTCCATGCAACGTTGGTTGAGGAACCAACAACTGCTTCTTTGGTATTTAGACTAAAGCAGCATATTTCAGGAAACAACGTATATCCGTACTGACTCCCACATATTCAACAATGACTCTTGTGATCGTGTGAACCTTTAACGTCATAACTAAATCCCTTTGTCTCGCGATATATTACATGTCCGAGATTCGATCATCGGTATCCAAATACCTAGTTTGATCTCGTTACCGACATGCACTCTTTTCTCGTTCCCGTGATATAACATTCTAGTGATCACATCACTTGCTTGCAAGCTATTTCAATGTGATATCACCGAGAGGGCCCAGAGTATATCTATCCGTCATCGGGATGGACAAATCCCACTCTTGATCCATGAGCCTCAACATAACACCTTCGTAGCGCTGAACCCACCTTTATAGTCACCCTGTTACGGTGTGACATTTGATGTTATCAAGATATTCTTCTAGTGTTAGCAATTAACATGATCTCATGGTCTAAGGACTAAGATTACTTCGTATGATGTTATAGCAATATAAACATAATGACTCTGATCGTAATGCTATACTTCGGATGAATGTTCATCACATCATTACACCAATGTTGTGACCTCGTTATTAACAACATCCAATGTCCATGATCAGGAAACCTTGATCATCTTGTTAATCAACGAGCTAGTCTATAAGAGAGGCATGACTAGGAACCTTTTATTTGTTTATTAAACACACATGTATTGACGTTTCCTATCAAGACAATTATAGCATGCAAAATAAACATTTATCATAAACAAGGAATAAGATAATAACCACTTTATTATTGCCTCTCGGGCATATTCCCTTCACTAGCTATTACATGGATCCGTAGTCCAAGGATGAACTACTCACGCATCACACCGGAGGCTTGCATGGTGATGAAGAAGGCCTCCAGGGTGAATTCCCCTCTCTGGCAGGGTGCCGGGAAGAGCTTCAGATCCCTCCCGATCTAGGGATGGAGATGACGGCGGCTACAAACTCTTTCGTGGATTTTTGATCGGGTACTTAGGGTTTTCGTCCCGAGGGCAACTTATAGGCGGAAGGAGAGGCCGAGGGGGTGCCAGGGCTGGCCTCACCACCTGGCGCTGGCCAGCCGGCCGCTGGCCAGGTGGTGTGGTGGCCCCTCGTCCCTCTCCGCCGTGATCGCACTTGATCCTTCCGGAAAAATAGGCACTTTGGCTTTTGTCCCGTCCAATTCGAGAATATTCATTTTCTAACTTTCCGGAACCAAAAACAATGTAAAAACAGTATGGCACTATGGCTCTTGTTAATAGGTTAGTCCAAGAAATCATATGAAAAGTACTCCAAAGTTGGAACAAAACACAAGAAAGTGGATAAAACCAAGCATGGAACATCAAAAATTATAGATACATTTGCAATGTATCAATGTCGTCGGTGTGAAATGAAAGGGTAGCTTGTAAGTCCATGGAGTTATGCATATGTGTTAGAGAAACGCCTGGGCCGCTGGTCTAATCCATGCTGACATGGTGGAAACCTGCAGCGTAACCATAACGAGCATCTATGAAGCATTCTTCTTATAAAAAAAGAGTCCGATATTGAGAAAAAGAAAAAAAAGAAAAAAAGGAGATTATGAAAAGAGGAAAGAGAGAAAAAAGCACCATATTCCCATGGTAAATTGCTGAGATGCTTGTTGTCTGCTTGCCTTGTCATTTTGATATGGGGATTCTTCCGTATCATCGGGCAAGGGGTACCCCGTTGGCGGTTCTCTATGATACACATATGCTTACGATGACAAGAACTTACCGGTGACTAAACTTGAGTAGCATGAGGAACGGCCCTCGTATTCAAGGGACATGAGATTCTCAACTTACAACTTGTCAATGCATATCCTCATATTTGATCACTTTAACCTTAATCACCTAAAGATGCCTATTATAGGGGCAATGAGAGATGAAAGCTAGTAAGTATCATAATTTTTGGGAGCTCTTTATGAGACTTGCAATCCCTACTTCCCTCTTTGAAGGGACTTTCTTTTACTTTGTAGTTGAGTCAGTAAACCTATTCCCTTCTATCTCAGCAAGTATTTTGAGTTGTTGTGTTTCATTCATTCATATGATGATTTATTCAATCATGTATCTTATGTTCCTTGCTTTGCACATTGCTCTTATCTTGATGTTTACTACTTTTAAAGCTATCTTTGAAAACCAGTTATTTGTAAACTCCAGCAAATTATCAACTATTCTTCGACCAAGAGCTAAGTTTGCCATTACCAATTATGATTCACTTTATGTATCTTTATTGTGTTTCCTTTACTCATTGCAAGTTGAGTTATATAATAGTGATTTGTCTTCTATTATGATCTATGTATTTGATGAATGTGATACTTCTTGTCCGTATTCTTTTATCGACTCTTCACTCCATAAACCTGAGGCCATGTTTATTGAGCTCAGTTTCGCTTGGGGACAAGCGAAGTCTAAGCTTGAGGGGAGTTGATACGTCCATTTTGCATCACTATTCTATGTCATAATTCACTGTTATTCATTGATATATTTCGTATTGAGATGTGATACTTATGTTATTTCATCTGTTTTTGCATGGTTGATGACTTTTGAAGCATGGACCGCTGCAGTCAGGATTCTGATGGAAAAGGTGTTGTTTGGAGGCAAAATTCGCGAAGATCAGAAAATCTGGGAAAATATACGGAAAATCCTATTTTTCCAGAAGACTAAAGATGCCAGAAGACGGAGTGGAGATGGGCCACAGGGGGCCCACACCACCGCCTAGCACAAGCAGCCCTAGGCCGCGCTAGCAGGTGGTGTGGCCGCCCTGGCCCACCTCTGGCTCTCTCCTCTGGCGTATATCATCCTCCCGAAACCCTAAGACTCGGGGATCGACCACAGAAAGATTCCGCCTCTCACAAGGTGGAAAACACCGAGAGAGAAGATCTCCGTGACATGATTCTGCCCGGAGAATTCCTTCCCGGAGAGGGGAGATCGTCGCCATCAACACCACCATCAAGATGGACTTCATCGGGATCATCATCATCATCACCACCACCATCATCACCACCACCATCATCACCATCAGAACCCTCATCACCATCTCCATATTGCTGTAACAATTGAGTTGAATCTTGCATTAGTTCATAGGGGAAACTTTCCCGATGTTGATTACTCTTCGTAGTTGATGCTATTGAGTGAACTATTGAATTGTTGTTTATGTTCATATTGTTATACATCATTATTCCATCTCTGATCATGATCCATATGATGTCTTGTGAGTAGTTCGTTTTATTCTTGAGGACATGGGAGAAGTCATGTTGTTAGTAGTGGAGTTGTGTTGAGAAAGATTCAATAGATTGTTATTTAAGTTGTGGTTTACTTCTTCTAGTGGTGTCATGTGAACGTCGACTACATGACACTTCACCTATATGGGCCTAGGGGAATGCATTGTGTATTTGGCTACTAATCTTAGGGGTTGCCGGAGTGACAGAAACCTGAACCCCCGTTAGGAAACCATTGCACAAGGGACGTAAGGGTCTTAGAGTTTAAAGCTGTGGTTAGGTTTCTACCTTAATTACTTTCTTGTACTTACCGATGTTTGCAAGGGGTATAATCACAAGTATGTATTAGTCCTGGATGGGTCAGTACATTAGCACAGGTTCACCCACACAACACTTAGCAAGCTAAAGAAGATTAATCAACTATATGAAGCGAAAGCACTTGACAGTCTTCCCATGTGTCCTCGAGAACGTTTGGTCATCTTAAGTAATACAACCGGCTTGTCCTTTGCTGCATAAAGGATTGGGCCACTTGCTGCATTTATTCCTACTGTCTTTTATTTGCTCGTACTTTGTTTACTTGCTTTATCAAAGCCCCCTAAAAATCCGTTTGCTAGGTATTTGCAGAGAATTCCTGATCCATACCACTAGCCAGCACCTTCTGCTCCTTGTTGGGTTCGACACTCTTACTTATCGAAAATACTGCGATACACCCCCTATACTTGTGGGTCATCAGAGCCCCGTTCGTGTTCTTGGAGTTCTGGAATCAAACAGGCCAGAGTCTCTGCCCCCAGGACGGAGCCTCCACCATAAGTAACTTGAAGTCGGGGTCTCCGCCCCAGTACCAGGGGCTTGCACCAGAATTCCAGCAACAAGCTGTTTTGAGTTGTCTCACGGTTTTGGGCATAACTTTTGCATTCAAACTCGGATTTTGGTGTTATTTAGCTCGTTTTGAAAAGGACAAGGAGATCTACATTATCATCCAAGTTGTTCATGCTATTATTCCATCCAAATTCCATGAGAAAGGTGGAATCTAATAATAAAGGGTGAAGATCGACGATGAAAGGTATAAACATTCCGCGACTTCTCCCCACTTGCATTCCTTTGTGAAGTACACTATCTTTGCGAACAACAAACACCTATTGATACTAGTTCTTTCTATGATTGCTTGGGATTTGCACATTTGATACCTTGTAGAATTCCGAGCAAAAGTTGTGAGTGCTATCTCATATAGTTATCTTGTATAGTTGTTGGCACAAGGAAAAGTCAAGTGAAAAAAAGAGTGATACAAAAAAAATAGAAAAAGAAAAAGGGAAAGAAACAAACAAACAAGTGCCTCATAGAATAGGAAGCGCAAGCTCGATGAACATATCGTAGGTGGTACTTATTGTGCATATAGCCTAGTAATTTTCGGGCAATTGAACTAGTATCTCTCCTTGCACTTGTGTGACACAAGATTATAGTTTTCGCTAGGTAATCTTTTTGTTCTTAGCTCACTTCCTATGTCGCACAAGTCCCATTTATCACACTGTGTGTGTTTCCTTGAACATAATTCCTATATCTTGTGGATTGACTTGTTTGGCTTTGTGATCATCGTGGTTCTTTACTTGCCATTACAATATCTTGATTTCGGATTGTTGCCTTGACATGCCACTTTCCATACCTATCCACCATAAGCCTTTTGTGTGTGTTGTGTAGTTGAGTTTCGGTTGCTTTGTCACTTCAATTTTCTTGGTTTTTATTGCTCTCAAGTGTGGCCACTTGCACGATACTATCTTCCAAGGTAAAGTAAGATTTGACGTTGTTTTCCTAACACGCACTACTTCCATATACACTACTTGGTCTCGTGAATCATTCCTAGGAACTATTGAAGAAATGGAGAGATATATGAAGAATACATGATGAGACACCATGACTATGACTCCACAAGAATGGAGCACTACATCGGCAAGTTGGCAAGCGCCAACAACAATGACAAGCTCCTCAAGTCGCATCGACCAAGACGAAGCCTCCACCTCAAGAGTGCCAAGGTCCACCATCAAATGGACAAGTTGGCAAGTGCCCTCGACAAGTTCAAGAAGGACATGGACGACAACTTCGACAAGAACATGAGCATGGTCGCCAAACTTAACGAGTCAATCTCAAGAAGGTGCCACAATCATAAGAAGAGTGCCAAGGCAAATGATCATTCTCGCAAGCATCATGTGGATGACCAAGTGCGCCACCTACATCAACCTTCAGCAAGGCACGTAAATGACCTCCGTAGACACCATCATAAGGCACCTTCCACTACTAGTGCCACAACCAAAATGGCACCAAGAGCAAACCTTCTTCCATGCCATCAAGCTTCAATGCCAAAACTTGACGTCCAAGATGAAGCATGCAACTTCATGAGTGAGGAGAAGCAAGACCTCTACTTCGCCAAGTTGGACGAGTACATCAAGCAGATGACTACACAAGCCAAGGTGGTCACGGAAAGGGATGAGCAAGATCCAAGTAAAGAGTCTACACTTCAAGGTGGAGGAAGCCAAGGCCACGTATGTGATAAAGTCCATTCGAGCACCGCTATCAACAACAACATGAGCCTACTTCCACCACTACTACGAGATGGCGATAAGACGGTCGAGCATGAGATTTTCCCTTTGACCAAGGAGGCAAGCGATGATACTCATCTTATGGCATCCAGGTTTGAAGGCGATAGAGTTGAGAATGGTGAGCATGGGACTTTCCCTTCACCAAAGGAGGTGCATGGAGTTGAGAAAACTGAGCTTATCCCTATATGCTTGAGTGTTGATGTGGTACCAATCCCACGTGAGTATGAGAGCCACTTAGTCCACTGGAATGAGAGCAAAAGTGAGATAAGTGACTCCACCATATGTGAGACTGAGTGCTTCCACTTTGAGGGTGTGAGCGATACTCCGAGTGAGTTGAGAGTTGTAGTTTATAGGTCATGTGAGACCATCTGGATTTCTAACAACTTACCCTCTACCTCTAGTGTGTTTTCTCATGATGTGCTAGGTTCCATGAACAAAGAAGCGCTAATATTGGAGATGATGGTGCCTCCCATCAAGAATATGTACATGGTGGATGAAGATGATTCCATCACCATGGAGAAAGAATAAGTCGCCCACATGGAGACCACTACTCCCACAACATCCACTTCATATGAGAGGTATGAAGAAGGAAAAAGAAAGGGTGTTGATGATGCCATGATGCCACTAGTGGACATGATGACTTGTGATGATTGGCATGATATGGATGATATTGGTGATATTGCATATGATCCATTCATATTTTCATGTGATACTTTGCCTTTGCATAATGTTGATTATGTGAAATTATTTGATTATGATGATGGTGCCATAGAAATGCCATGCTATAAACATTTCATCTTTCAAATTGTTGCTTGCAATATGTTGAACAATTGCTCTTTCCATATTTTGCTTGCAATGATGTTAAGAATGATCCTCTTGTTGCGACAAACTTGATGAACAATTTCTCTTTCCATATGTTTGTTGGCAACCATGCTATTGCTTCAGACATGCTTCATCATGATCGTTTTTCAATTTCTCCCATTGCTTGCAATAAGATGAATAATTTCTATCTCACTTGCTTTCCTTGCAACAATAATTATCATATGGTTTCTATTGAGATTGCCCCAGCTTTCTCAAATTTTTGAGATTTTGGTAAATGCCATGATAAGCATATTCCCCACTTGCATATTTACCCTGCATCTATTTCACACTTAATTGACACTAATGGTGATGTGAACAAGAAGAGATATGTCATGATGGATGATGTGTTTTTCTACCATGAATACATGTTCTTCCTTTTTTCTATATTGTGTGTAGGTACCCACACTATAATGTCAACCTTGATTGAGCACGAGTTGACAAAAGGAGCTCTTGAGAGCATCCCCCACGTGAGTTCAAAGATCTAACCTAGATCTAATACCTTTTGCATGCTTTGCAACTTTCATGTTAAAAAATTGCTCTTTCATATGGTTTTCTTGCAAGCATGTTGATGGTATTATTTCACATTGTAACAATCGTGTTTCTTTTCTAGTGCATATTGATGCTTTGTGTGCTGCAACGGAAATGTTGAAAAAATTATCTTTCCGATGTTTTGTGTGCAACCATAATGCCATTATGATCATGTATTGTCATGAGAGCTTTCTAGTATCTCATATTGTTGTTGCAACAAACATAAGGAAAATTTCTCTTTCCTATGGTTTGTTTGCAATAATATTGTTTTTGCTTCCGCTCGTGATACTTATATTTCCGTGATCTTTGATTTTGATGATTTGTGTATGACATCTAACATATTGAACATTTTATCTTTCCAATGGTTGATTTGCACATATAATGATGTTGTTTTGGACATCCTTTCTCATGTGTTTTTTCTAAATTATCCTATTCTTGCATCAAAGATATTGATCAAAATTTTAGTACAATGCTTTGAGTGCCATAGTAAGGCATTATATAGAGTTTTTGAGTTCCCATATTTGGATGATGTTCAAACGATTTACATGCACATTGACCTTACATATGCATTCCATTTTCTGTCATTGTATTGTGCTAACAGTGTTGTGAACAAGAATGGACATTCCACAAATGACATGCTCCTCTATCACGCACGAAAATATTTTGCTTGATCTTTGTTGTGTGAAGGTACAAATGCATATGCATCAACCTCTATGTCCCATGAGTTAGCAAGACGAAATGTAGAGAGTTACCTAGGGATGCACTTCAACGAGCTAGCTTTACTTCCTAAGGTGATTTCCTTCTATTTAAGGGCTCATAATATAATCTTCATGAATTGGCTACTCTTTGAGTGTTGCTTTGCTCTTGTTGTGAGCTTTGTAGGCTTCATGGAAAGTGAAGGAACATTAAAGAGTTGCCACATCAAGCTTCTCAAGGACGACTACATGGGTGAACCCCTGGATCAAGAATGTCTCTCGACCTCCTCTACATGGTGATGAGCGTATAGAGTCAAGGATGACTCTTTTTGAAGGGGGAGCTGATGCAACCCGTCTTACGAACGCTACTACATCTACAACGCCAAGTCCCCAAGTCACCCAAGAAGATGGACAAGAAGCAGCCGACTCTAGGACCGGAGTCTCTGTTGTCATAGCCCCGGAGTCTCCACCCCGACCGTAGTCTCCGCCGCCCAAGCCCTAGAGTCTCCGACCTCCCTCGGCTCGAAGCCCGACTACAAGCCCCTGGACTCCACTCGAAATCTTCGCTAAGAATCCAGAGTCCCAGCCCTAACCCAGAGTCTCTGTCCATACGCACCCGGAGTCTCCGGTCTCACCCCAGTTGCCAACATCCGCGAGCCCCTGGTATGCACCCGGAGTCTCCGACTGTTCAACCGGAGTCTCCGCCCCTCGACTGGAGTCTACGACCCGACTACACCGAAGTCTCCGGCCTAAGTGATGGGCCTGCGCGCCTAAAGGCTAGGCCATGGCCCATGTACCCCTCTTATATATATCCTTACAAACCCTAGTTTTATCTCCAAACTATCCCTTATTAAGTGGGTGGCCTATATATAGAGCCCCCATCCCTTATTGTAACCCTAGGCGTAGATGATAGACTAGAAGACACCCATTTGTGAAATCTCTAGTTTTGCCTCATCTCTTTATAAAGGGGACTGACTATCGTCACCAATCTCATTGGACTTTGCATAACGCATCTATCATTGTACAAGGCCTACGTTTGAGAGTGCATGAGAGTAGATATCAAGACCCTCTCCATGGTGTTCTTCCCTCTCGCTTGGGAGTGACGGGAGCACGTTGACCGATATTTCCTTGCGAGGATTCTATAGGACCGGTGGTCACCGGTGGGAGAAATTGGCCTTGTATCGTGTTGTGTTGGTGTGTGTTCATAGTGTTCTTCGCGAGGTGTGTGTTCGCTTCCGCTACCTTCTCCCTTTCCCTCGCGTTCTCCCTCGATTTGACCAAGAGATCCGTAAAGATCGGGCCACCCTTGAGGTTAACCCTTATCAAGTCCTGTAACAACCGAAACCGCACCTAACCGAAGTACTAAATTCCTTGAGAGGAGTAAATATAGGATAGCTCCCCTAAAATCCCCCGCCCACTCTCCTATTTACGCTCGGCCGCGATGGCGCGGAGTCAAAAATCCCCACCATCGATCCACCGTCCCGTCGCTTGGCTTCCGCTTTGGCACCACCCAATCCTTCCACCGCCCTCCTCGCCACGCCGAAGATGGCCGGTTCGTCGCATCGCCGTTCTCCTCCGCCCATCTGTAGCGCTATTCAGGGCGGTGGCGCGTGTAGGGGCTGATCTACGGCGCCCGCAGACCTCCCATCGCCATCGCCGACGCACGGACATTACCGTAATGTGACAACGGGAATGCGGGATGTGGATGGCGGAGATAAACAACCTAGAACGCCGGCTGCCGGATCTGGCTGGGGACGTTCAGTTTGCGCGGCAAGCGACGTGGGTGTACAACATCAAGAACGTCCGGCTCCATGATAGTGAGTGCGGGGAGCAAAACCACATCTAAGGCTCCAAGGTGCCGGAGCTGTTCCACCCGCCCACCCACGGCCACACGACACGCCTTTCGGGGAGGACCGCGAGGCTGAGGCCGTCGATGAGTCCTACATGGCGGAGCTGAGGCGCCTCAATCCAGAGCGCGTGGCGGCGGAGGGGCGGAAGTATGAGGAGTACGCCGCAAAGCGACACACGGCCTCGTCTTCGTACGTCGTCGCATCGTCCTCTTCATTCGCTTTGGGGCCGTCCTCTTCCTCCGCTTTGCGGCCGTCCTCTTTCTCTGTTGTCATCGACCTCGACGGTGACTCCAACACCGACTCTTTGTTCTAGTTTAAGTTTTATCTATGTTTTACGGTTGTATGAACTATGTCAAATATTGGCTCAATTTCAAATGCATACAAGGTGTTTGTTTGAATGGGCACCTCTAAGTTTTTTGGATCGGGATGCTCTAAAATTTAACATCTTTGCTATTTAAAATCTGGAGGCAATAAAATAAATACAAATGAAGCATATATAATTTGTATTTTATGTAGACAAAGATAGCGACCACACATAGTAACAGCGTGCATGTTGGTCCACGACGCGTCCTTGCCATGTTACATGTTTTGCTCTGTCTTTTTCTCCGTTCTGCCGAAAGCGTCACCGGCGGTTTCCCAACGAAGAGAAAAAGGAAATGAGAAAAACGGCACCGGCCTTGGCTTGGCGTGTTGCTAGTCTCTCTCCACAATGCTACTTCTACTCCCTGTGCTACGGTTCGCATCGGAACAACCGAACAAGCCAACATGCGTCCCTGTGCAAACACATGTCATCCAATCCGTCCCCCCACCGCCCACGCACACGACATGCTGGCACGCCTGGCTCGTCGGTGCGGCGCACACGTACGGCACCGATTTGCGTCACCACTCGCCTCTTATCTGAAGGCTACGGCGAAAAATAAATCACGAGGTCGCGCCTTTGTGTGTGCTTGCTGCGAGAGTCGCATGACTCGGCCGAACGGTTCAGCCGAGCCGCGCATGCATCACGCATGGAGTAGGAGCATCTCTAACGAGTCGAGTTTCGTTACCATAAAAAAAACCAACCTGTCCCTCCCGCCCCAATCCCCCCTCCCCCCTGAGGGCGACGGGGGCGCTGTCACCCACCCCGGCCAAAGCCCCCTTCCTCCACTCTTCCCCGTAGCCGCCGGCGGCGGCGGTTTGCCTTCCCTGCAGTCTGGAGGCAGGGTCGGGGCCCTAATCCTCCCGGCGGCGGGAAGACACTGGCGCGACGGCGTGGCTGTGGCCGTGGGGGCAGCGCTACACAGCGCGGTTCACGGCAGGCGGCGGCAGGGCGACTCGGGCCTAGCCCTATCCCCAGATCGGGGCCCTAAGGGCCCCATCTTGGTCATGGGAGGGCTGTCGGGTCTGCCCTCTCCTCTGCTTGTTCTATAGACAACGTCAATGGTAGCTCATGCAGGGTTCAGCGGCGATCTTGACCAGCCTATTGCAACATGGCTACAGGCTTTACGGGTCTGTATAGGGCTGGCCGGACCCTCTCGGGACTAGTATGTCCCCGTGGGGACTTTACGGGCCGGTTGGGCCCGGTCGGACCCAACTGGGACTGGTGTGTCTGTGGGCGCGTCCGGTTGATTACCGTCAAGACGGTGGAGGCAGTTCCCTCCCGCGCGGTCGAGGTACTGTTGTCCCAATTCGAGCTACCTGGGGCATCTATCTTGAAGACCTCGTGCTGGTGTTCTTGGTGAGACGATGATGGCGGCTTCGTGACCGGCGTGGCGCATGCTCGTGGATGGCCAGTTTGGTTGTGGCGAGGCTTCGACCTCGTCGGGCTCCCAAGCAAAGTATCACTAGGGTTGTGGATAGGGTTTTTCGGGAGAAATCCTTGTCGGCTTGATCAACACCGACGCGGTGCCGCCCTTGTTGCACCATTCCTTCCTGAAGGGCGTCATGGCTACCTTACATCCACTTCTATGAGTGCATCTGGGGAAACCCTAGGACCAGTCTCTGGTCCAGGCAGTAGTGTTGGCTTTCCTTCTTGAGGGTGCTGCTTGGTGCTTGTCGATGTGTTGCTGGGAGCGCGGTGGTAATTCTCCGGTAGGCGCATCGGTGATTAGTCGCCTCGTTTAGTTGATCCGCCTATGTCTCCTTTTGTTTCTTCTTTTTTCTTCTCTTTCGGGTGCGTGTCTGCTGCTGCCACTGTTGTTTGTTTCATTTGGAGACTATTGTGGTTGTATGTGTGTTGCTATATTAATATGGCGGGGCGGAAGCCTGATTCGAGGAGGAGCATCTCTAGAGAAGACTGTAAACAACCCGAAATTGTAAAATAACCGTATGTTTGTCGTTTGCGCAATAGTCGGTCTAGTGAATCCCATATAAGGTGATGTATCTTATTTTTTTAGGGGGACTGTGAATTGTCGTCAATGGCCAGTACATACGCGGAGTGAGGGGCCGAACCGAGCGTGAAACCATATCCCCTCGCGGGTGTTGGCACGCTGACATTTTCCTTCCCCTCTCCTCCTCCCGCCCGCCGCCGCCGCCATTCCCCGCCGCGGAGCCCGTCCTTTGCAGCCTAATTTGCCGGCACGCTGAAGCGGATCCGACAAATCAACCTTTCCCGAAGCCAGTTCTGTTGCCGGGAGCGCTGCCGCCTCGTTAGCCGACCGAATCGCCCGCCACCGCTAAGGTATGAACTTGTTCGATCTCCCCCGCCATGGCTAAATTTTAAGGATTTCGACGGGCGTATTTGCTTGATTCAAATGAGTTCGTCGTTGACGGAGAGCGAGGAGATGTACTCGGAGAACTCCTCCGACGATGACGATTCGGGCCTCGACGAGCTGCTCCACGACAACGACATCGAGCATCTCGCCGTCATCCTCGCTGTCAAGGAGGTCGAGGATAGGAGGAGGATATTGAATCGGCGCCGCGGATCGGTGCCCGGCCGGATTTGTCTCCCCGTGCAACCGCTGGCAAGGCCACGATGCGCTGATGCAAGACTACTTCGTTGAGGTACCGACCTACCCCACATCTCTTCTGTAGGCGGTTCCGAATGCGGCGAGAGTTGTTCGTGAAAATCGTAGAGGCTTGCGAAGGCAGCTGCATATACTTTCAGCGTCGTAGAGACGGCGCCGGGTGCTAGGGTTTAGCGTGTACCGAAAAAATCTCCGCAGCTATTCGTGTGCTTGCGTATGGCGTGCATGCAGATTATTGCGATGAGTATCTTCGCATTGGTGAAGATACCACCATTGAATCTGTTCGGAGGTTCGTCAAGGTTGTGATCCGGCTGTTCGGTGATGAGTATCTTCGAGCTCCAAACAACGAAGATACCAAAAGGTTGATGGATATGAACCTTGAGAGGGGCTGGCCTGACATGCTTGGCAGTGTGGATTGTATGCACTGGAAGTGCAAGAATTGCCCAAAGCATGGCAAGGCCAATATTGTGGTAAAAGCCATGACCCAACAATTGTTCTTGAAGCCGTGGCATCTCAAGATCTCTGGATTTGGCATTGTTTTTTTTGGATTGTCAGGATCACTCAACGACATCAACATCTTACATCGATCTTATTTGTTTACAAGACTTGCCCGTGGAGATGCACAAGCTTGCAATTATAAAATCATAAATAATGACTACATATACTATCTAGCCGATGGCATATATCCAGATTAGACACCTTTGGTGAAAACCATCCATGCCCCTGAAACAAGGAAAAAAGTTGTTTTTGCCAAGGCTCAAGAGGCTGCTCGAAAGGATATTGAAAGAGATTTTGGTGTTTTGCAAACTAGGTTTGCTTTTGTGCGAGACCCTGCTCGTTTTTAGGACATTAAGTCCCTCCGGAACATGACATGTTGTGTCATTCTTCACAACATGATCGTCGAGGATGAGAGAGGATTGGAATTGGAGTGCTTCTATGGCAATGTTGGGAGCCGAGTGAGGCCAGAAAGGAACCTAGACCGTCTTCAAGCATTTCTTGACTCGTACAACGAATTTGAACACGGGACACCCATAACCAACTCCAAAAAGATCTGATCGATCACCACTGGCAGCGGCATGGCGGCCAATGATGTTTCATTTGCGTGTACCAAAACATTCATTTGATCAAACTATTTGTGTAAAACATTCATTTGATCAAACTATTTGTGTAATAATTTTTTTTTATTTGATGCGGATGATTTATGTAATAATTTGTTAAACTATTTGCTATGTTTTCTATGAATCAATTTGCATATGATTTATTGAAATGTTTAAATCCACGGTTTACCGTTTTGAATTTGTGTCCGGCGCAGAACGATGTCCGCAAACTGGACCTGTGAAAATTCTTTTCCCTGGTTCAGTTTACCCACTGTTTCGCGATCAGCAAAACCGTTTACCGTAGACTGTATCTGTTTTTACAGTTCGCCAGTTTTCGGTCTTTGTTAGAGATGCGCTCTGAAGGCCAAAGATCCTCGGGAATTAGGATTCAGAGGTACCCGATCCAAAGGAGCAGATACTAGTACTAATATTGTGCATGCAGCCGAGCCGAGCTGACAACAGAGTTGTCTGTCGTTCCGGCGTACGGTGAATGCAAGCACGTACTACTGTCCGAGATAAAACTCAGCAACGCCAGGCTTGCACCGCCGGAGGGAAGACGGAGGAGAGTACAGACAGATCGATCGAGTGCCTGCGCTCTGGCGCCGACCGGCGCAGCTGGAATGAATCGCCGCTCGCCAGTGCACCCCTTTGGGCTTTGGCTTATTAAAAAACAGTAAAACGGCTCCACCTAGGAGCCTCCACAGACTTTCGGAAGCCTACACCGTCAGATCTTCTGCACAGACGCTCCAGATCGTCGCATCATCCCGAAATCGTCGCTGTAACTCGTTCGCTGAGTAAAAATGCGTTAAATGAACGGCCCAACGTATACGGGCTGCTTCTCCGCAGGATGACCTGTGCGTGCTGTCATTAATCGGGCCGAGAGTGCGTGGAACCCTCGACCAGCCCGACAAGTGTGTTAGTGGGCTCGTTCGGTGCTTTTTTTTTCATAGGTGTCGTTGTTGTTTTCTTTCTCGTATTTGTTCCATCCGCCGGAGGGTCGCGATTGGAGAGAGCCAATCTTGGTGTGCCGCCGGCCTGCCGCCGCTTCGTGTCTACCCTTCTTTGCCAACCTTGTTCTCCCCTTCTTCATGGCTGATGGCCTCCCCTCCCTCTTCCCCGACAATGGCAGGCGATAGATTGGCACGCCCCATGTGCACCTCTCCCCGTCGAAATCCAAAGGTATTTCATTCCCTTTCCTCCACCATATCACATATCCTTAGGTTCGATTTTGATGTGCGATTTGTGACGATTTAATTTGGGCCCTTGTTCTCCTTTCCTAGGTTTTTTGAATTTCCTCATGGATTATTTTTTGTTACGGTTCAACAGACCCTCACATGTGTTTATTGGTAGTGAGGAGTGTTAGTTTGATCTCCATGGTCGTCCCAACGGACGACCGACTCGGTCTCGCGCCCTAATCGGGGCGTCTTAACGTTGGTGGCCCCGTCATGTCAAGACATAAAAGAGGTGGGGGCCGGGGGTACGAACGCCAAGGTTCGTCGTGCCCACTCACCCCACCGAACACCCTAAACCCTAGAGCCTCTGATTGGGCTAGCGCTGTAGCGGCGGGAATAACCCACTTCACCGCCGCCACCACTCCGTCGAGCTCCATGACGAGCTCGTCGTCAACCTCGAAGGCCGACGGTACGTTTTTCCTAAACTCTTTTCTCTCTAGATCAACGACTAGTGATCCAATTTAGCTAATAATGGTATCAGAGCCACTAGTCCTAGTTGATCTAGTAGAGAAAGTGGTAGATCCGAGGAAGAAAAGCAAAAGGCTAGGGTTTTCAGAAGCGCCGCCGCAAGGCCGCGCCGTTCCTCTCGATCCCGACGCATCGGCAAGCCGAGGTCGGGAAGAAGAACATAACCCCTCTAGGGTGAAGAAAATTGAACCCCAAAGCCACAGATACCCTTCTCCTCAGATCAAATCGATCTAAAAGAAATCGAACAGAAAAAGAAAGCCCCGTTTTTTCTTTAGTTTTCCCCATCCCCGAACCCTAGATGCAAAAGAACACCCTCTGTTTCCCCTCCCGAATCCGAATCAAACAAGAACAAAAAAAAGCAAGGGGGGAGGGGAACCGGCCGCCGTCATGCACCGTGCGTCGGCAGAGGGCGTCGCCGCTGCGCCGCTTGACGGCAGCGCCACCCACGTGGTGGACGACCGGCGCATGGTAAGTGGGGACGCCACTCGCCGCCGCTTCGCCCTTCTCATTGCGGGGTGGGGTGTGGACGGGACA
This sequence comes from Avena insularis, assembly GCA_023614405.1. Taxonomy (NCBI): domain Eukaryota; kingdom Viridiplantae; phylum Streptophyta; class Magnoliopsida; order Poales; family Poaceae; genus Avena; species Avena insularis. The sequence continues at coordinate 473,958,668 of CM042694.1, forward strand.
GAAGGAGGGGAGGGGCTGACGCGGCCTCGCGGCCGGCAGAGCCACTCCTCACCGGCGCTCGTTCGAGCACAGCAGAGGAGCAGCGCCGCTAGAGAGCAGGTTCTCGCGGGGTGGGGGAGTGAAGTGAGGGCTAGGGTTTAGTTCGGACGGGCCGGCTGTTTTTATACGGCCGAAAACGACACCCGACCGTCCGATCTGGATGGACGGCGGTGATCGGCTAAACGGGAGGCGCCCAGTGGGCCGCCAAAGCCGCGGCCGCTTCTCGGGCAGGCGAGGCGTTAAGCGCCGCATGGGGTGGGCCTTTATCTACCGCCTAGCGTCTAGTTTTTTATTTACAGAAACTTTTGGGGCATTTTATTTGTCTGTTTTTAATGTCTTTTGCACAGTTTTTTTTTCTATAACAAAATTATCCAACGAAATTTTGTGTAGAAAAATAATAAAGTAACAGTAAAGTTTCTGTAAATTATAAAGTTGATGAATTTTATTCAAGTTTTTCCGCTGCAAATTGTTAAATGTATTTGCTTAATTGCAATTAGAGTGAGGATTTTATTTAATGACCAACGTTGTTAGTAAGATTTTCACTATGGATAGTAAGTTTTATCACTATTAGTTCTATTTCTGCCCAACGGTGATGTAGAATTAATATTGAGAGGTTTCATGTTTTAATTTGACCAACGTTGAATTAACTCATTTTGGTGATATTTTGTTTTCAGGCAATCCTATGAGTTTCATCTCGGCCATTGAGCCCCTCAATGGAGGGAACTACGGCTCATGGCGAGAGAAGGTTGAGATGGGGCTTGCTTTGCTTGACCTCGACTTGGCACTGATTGAGACCTGTCCCAAAGAACCTGAGGACCTCGTGAGGGGCGAAAAAGAAAGTGAAGATGACTTCAACAAAAGGGTCCATGACCATGGACCAATAAGAATGAAGTACGACCTTGATCGTGCAAAGTGGGACTCGTCCAACAGAAAGTGCTTGATGGTCATTAAAAGCTCCATTATGAAAGCAATAAGGGGAGCAATTCCAGAGTGTAGCACTGCCAGTGAGTACCTGAAGAAGGTAGAGAGTCAGTTTACTGGGTCTTCAAAGGCCTATACGAGCTCTCTCATTAAGAAACTTGTTACTACAAGGTACACTGGTGGTGGAGTAAGGGACCACATATTGCGAATGAGCAACATGTCTTTCAAGCTTAAGCCCATGGGCATGGAGCTCCCAGTCGAGTTCATCATTCACCTGATCTTTGCCTCACTACCAAACCAATTTGAGACTTTTGCTATGAACTACAACGCACAGCCAGAAAAGTGGGACATTGAGAAGATGATGGCCATGTGCGTACAAGAAGAAGAGAGGCTCAAGGGGCAATCTGGTGATTCTGTGAACTACCTGAGCCCAACCAAAAAGAGGAACTTTCAGGGTTCTAGGCCACAAGGGAGGCCACAAGGGAAACCTCAGGGGCCTCCCCCTCCTTCTAAGCCTCATGGAAAGGATGATGATCACCGACAGCAGGAGGTGGACAAGGACACCTGCAGGTGGTGCAAGGAAAAATGCCACTACATGAGTGACTGTGTGAGCTTCCTAAAGCATCTGTGCAAGAAAGGTGAGGATTTAATTACTTTTGTTGATGAATCACTATTTTTAAGTTATGCAAAATCTACTTGGTGGATTGACTCAGGTGCAACTGTCCACGTTGCAAATTCATTACAGGGATTCCGTATGAGAAGGATCCTGCAAAGAGGAGAAAGAAGAATTAAGGTAGCAAATGGCGTCCAAGCTGAAGTCGAAGCTATTGAGATCTCCCATTAGAATTATCAAATGGCTTTGTACTTTTACTAGTAGATGTACTTTATGTACCCTCTTTGCATCGAAACTTAATAAGTGTATCGCGCTTAGATGATGATGGTTTTGCTTGCCATTTTGGTGATGGACAATGTAAAATCAAGCGTAATAATGAGATTGTTGGTCTTGCCTTCAGACAAGACAAGCTTTATTTGTTATCACTTTGTGAGAATGTGTATGCATTAAGCGCTGAGAATGAGAATGCCTCCTCATCCCTGAATGGAAAGAATAAAAGGAAAAGAATTGATGATGTCTCTTCGAAATTATGGCAATCGCTGCTTAGGCCATATTTCGAGGGGGAGAATAGAACGCTTAGTAAAAGAATCAATTCTACCGCCTTTAGAATTTTCGAATCTAGAGCAATGCATCGATTGCATTAAAGGAAAGTTCGTAAAGAACATTAAAAAGGGCGCCAAAAGAAGCACAGGAGTCTTAAAAATAATTCATACGGATATATGCGGTCCGTTTCCTGTGACATCTGTGGATGGATATGATTCTTTCATAACATTCACGGATGATTATTCGCGTTATGGTTACATTTATCCAATTAGAGAGCGTTCTGAAGCATTGGATAAATTTAAGATATTTAAGGCTGAAGTTGAAAATCAGCATAGTTTAAAGATTAAAGTAGTAAGGTCCGATCGTGGAGGCGAATACTACGGTCGGCACACCCCATATGGCCAGGTTCCTGGACCCTTTGCAAGGTTTCTACAGAAACATGGTATAGTAGCCCAAGATTCAACGCAGGCGAGCCTCAGCAGAATGGAGTAGCTGAAAGACGTAACCGTACCTTGATGGATATGGTAAGAAGCATGTTAAGTTACTCCATCTTACCGGTTGTCTTTTGGATGGAGGCGTTGAAAACCGCCATTCACATACTTAATCGAGTTCCTAGTAAGTCGGTGTCTAAAACACCATATGAGTTATGGACTAGTCGCGAACCTTCACTCAATTATTTGCGAGTGTGGGGCTGTCCAGCTGAGGCTAAGCTCTTCAACCCAAACCTTGGGAAGTTAGATCCTAAAGCGAAGTTGCCATTTCATTGGCTATCCGCAAGTCAAAAGGTTATCATTTCTATTGCCTGACAGATTTACTAAGTTTGTGGAACGAGACACGCTGTGTTTACGGAGGATCGATGATCGGGGAGCCGGTATCACGAGAAATCAACCTTGAGGAGAAGCGGTGCATGCACCCTCCGATGATTCAGAACCGCTTTTTCGATACCTGCTGCACCGACACAGGAATATGTCGATGTGCCACCTGTTGTTAGTTCTCCTGTGGCAACAATGAATAAAAATGAAGACCCTGTTGTCACACAAGAGGGGGAGCTGGAACAGCCCCATACAGAGAATGTGCCAGAAGGCAAGACCCTCAGAAGGTCTCAAAGAACTAGAAAGCCAGCTATTCCCAACGATTTTGAAGTCTATGTTAGTGAAGAAGTTCAAATGGAGGGTGATCCCACCACATTTGAAGAAGCAATCAAAGGTGCTCATTCATCGAAGTGGCTTGAAGCCATGGAAGATGAAATGAGATCCATGAGTAGTAACAAAGTCTGGGATTTAGAAGAAATTCCTAAAGGAGCCAAAACAGTAGGCTGTAAATGGGTCTACAAAACAAAATGTGACTCTAGAGGAAATATTGAAAGATATAAAACACGACTTGTTGCTAAAGGTTTCACCCAAAGAGAGGGAATAGATTATAATGAGACATTTTCTCCAGTCTCAAGTAAGGATTCTTTCAGAATCATAATGGCTTTAGTGGCACACTATGATTTAGAACTGCATCAGATGGATGTAAAGACGACTTTCCTAAATGGAGACCTAGAAGAAAAAGTTTACATGGCACAACCCAAGGGTTTTGTTGTGGAAGGAAAAGAACGTATGGGATGTCGTCTGAAGAAATCCATTTATGGATTAAAACAGGCCTCCAGGCAATGGTACTTAAAGTTCCATGAAACAATAAGAAAGTTTGGGTTCGATGAGAATGCAGAGGACAATTGCATATATGCAAAGTTCAAGAATGGGAAATTCATTTTCCTTATCCTGTATGTGGATGACATTCTACTTGCCAGTAGTGATGTTGGTCTACTATTGGAGACAAAGAAATTCTTGTCCTTGAATTTTGATATGAAAGATCTCGGTGAAGCTTCATTCGTTCTAGGAATTGAGATTCTCCGAGATAGAGAAAAAGGGGTCTTAGGGCTATCACAGAAGGCATACTTAGAGAAGATTCTGAAGAAGTATAGTATACATGCGAGTAATCCTACGCCTGCTTCTATAGTCAAGGGCGATAGATTTGGGAATTTTCAATGTCCCAGGAACCAATATGAGATCGATCAAATGAAAGCGGTTCCATATGCTTCTGCTGTCAGAAGTTTGATGTATGCTCAAGTATGTACACACCCTGACTTAGCTTTTGTTACCGGGGTACTTGGCAGATTTCAGAGTAATCCAGGAATAGACCATTGGAAAATGGTAAAGAAGACATTGCGTTATGCAAAAGGCACAAAAGGCCTCATGTTAACATACAGAAGATCTGATTCCCTTGAGATAGAAGGGTATTCAGATGCAGACTATGCGGGAGATATAGATGAAAGAAAATCCACGTCAGGATACATATTTACTCTCACGGGTGGAGCTATATCGTGGAAAAGCTCCAAGCAAACCATCACGGCATCATCCACGATGGTGGCTGAGTATGTAGCATGTTATGAGACCACGGGGCAGGCAAACTGGTTAAAGAAGTTTGTACCCGGGTTAAGAGTGGTGGACAGCATTCAAAGACCACTCAGAATGTACTGCGACAATGAGCCAGCAGTATTCTATGCTCACAACAATAAGTCAAGTGTTGCTGCCAAACACATTAACATTAAGTTTTATGTTGTGAAAGAAAGAATCCAGGATCATACCATAAGTTTGGAGCATATAAGTATAAAATAAATGCTCGCGGATCCGCTCACAAAAGGCTTACCACCCAGTGTGTTCAGAGAACACTTAGCCGGCATGGGTTTAAGGGAAAGCCTATGATACCTGGATATTAAGGGCCTAAGAACAAGAGTCTGTTTCAAAATAGAGAGGTGTATAGTGGCTGTTGAATCTATGGTACGTAACTGACCATTATGATGAGACATGCTCTGTATGCTGATCTGTGATGAAATGGGTACAAAAGTATAAGTTGAATGAAAGATGAGATCAAGGGGGAGAATGTTAGTTTGATCTCCACGGTCGACCGACTCGGTCTCGCGCCCTAATCGGGGGCGCCCAACGTTACCGTCGTTGGTGGGCCCCCGTCGCGCAGCGCACATAAAAGAGGTGGGGGCCGGGGGCACGAACGCCAAGGTTCGTCGTGCCCACTCACCCCACCGAACACCCTAAACCCTAGAGCCTCCGATTGGGCAAGCGCTGTAGTGGCGGGAATAACCCACTTCACCGCCGGCACCACTCCATCGAGCTCCATGACGAGCTCGTCATCAACCTCGAAGGCCGACGGTACGTTTTCCCTAAACTCTTTTCTCTCTAGATCGACGACTAGTGATCCAATTTAGCTAACAAGGAGGCCTACATCCGAGCAAGATATTGCGCTATAAAATCAATCTATATAGTTCGTCCGGCCATCATGATCCATGAACAGTGGTATGCAATATGCCTTTACAGCTCGTTGCACATGATGATTTTGTATTCTGCACTTTGTGTCTGCTAACCATTGATAATACTGCAGGAACTATCTGTACGAGAATTTTCTTGAAGTTAATATACTTATCTTGAATTTAATAGTCAGCGTTGGCCCTCTCTGATATAGTCAATATATGAGAATGCCCAGCACAGGGACGAATGTGGAAATGCCCATTCTTCAGGTGTTTTTCCATCTAACATAGTTCTTGCTGGATGAGTTATGGCACATTGTATGTAGATGAAAGAGTGTTTCCATTTTTTCCATGTTTGGTAAAAAATACTTAGATCTTTTTTAATGAAATTTCCCAACTTCTTGTGTTGTTAGAATCTAGATATTATAGCATAAGTAGTGCAAGTATTGTAAGGCCAGGACTATTGCAAATAGATATAGCTACTAGCAAGATAGAATCGCCTATAGTAGTATATATGCAATCTTCCAGTGTAATGCCTCCAAAACTATTGTATATCAGAACTTCTAAGGCCGTAGAAAGCTTTATAGTAGGTACATGTGACATTTCTTGTCAAAGTTTTCCTACTTCTGTAATTCTATTTGCTTAGATATGTGAGCTGGGGCTTATAAGCTTACTTTTATCATATAAAACATGGTTCTTTTCATATGTAGGATTAAAGTCAATGCAATTTCTATATATTTCTCATATGATCAAGTTATTTGTAGTGTGCAGTATATTTATGTTTTACCCCCTACACTATTTTGGGCATCAATACATCTTCCTACAAAAATTACGGAATAACCATACCTACTATCCAGGATTAACACATCTTCATATTTAATTTTCCTTGCCTACCCCCTCCAGGACCTCGCCGATTTCACCTCTCACTGCTTAATCGACAAGGACAGTAAGTGGTTGCCTTTCTGTTTCGTCTTGTGCTCCACCTTTGGCTGGAGACACCACCACTATGCCTCCGATTGAACACTATTGTTGTCTTCAATTCTCTTGTCGATGATTCCGCCCACTGATGTCCTTGCCGTGACATCAAGTTCCTATTGTTCTTTTGGTTAAAGGCATCACTTATATGGTTCCTCGTTTTCTCCATGCCCACCATTTTGTGCTCACCCTCTCAGGATGGTTCTTGCGTCGTCAGCAGACGCATGCAGAGGTGAACTTTCATAAAAAGAATAGCAGCATCAACACTTCAGCAGTTAGTACAGCTGGTCCAGGCCACGGCATGGGCTGCTAGGAAGCGTCGCGGCTTGAAGACATCGGTACGAGGTATTTCCATTTGATGGCATATTCAGCGAGCCCCTCCTCTGAACTCTACTCATTGCCCACTACTAGGATTAGTTTTGCGGGTTAAGCAGAATATCCAATGGTTAAGACATGTTGCTTTTAGATTAGGGAAGCAAACTTTTGGTACTGAGCTCTTTCACAGAGCTCTGCCTAATTTGATGCTAATTCTTTATGTGTATCTGCTGTCAACATAGGGGGCATTTTTTTTCTTTTATCATTTGTGCTATGTTACATTTCTGTTGGTCTAACCAAGACATAGTAGCATATATTTGTCAAATAGAGATTCTGTTGAAGATGCCAAAACTTTTGTGCATTTATAAAATATTAAACAAGTGGTTGTTAGAACCTTCATGTCATGATTAAACTTCATGATGTTCATGATTGCTTTACTATTATGAATTTTCTTGCCAGGCTTTAGGAGATGAGTACTTCCTTTGCTAAACTTGCTCAACTAGACTAAGTAGAACTAATTTGAAAAAAAAGGAAGAAATCTCTAAAGCTCAATATGCACGACTTTGGTCATGAATTCATGAACTTCTCGGTTGCTAAGAGCACAATCTGAAAGAAAGAAAAATCTCTAGATTCACATTATTGGTCTTTGTCCTTTTCAAGTCATAATTTTTTATCACGTGGATTTTGTAGAACTAAATAGGACCAGGTCATAAAATCTCCACATCCGTTGGCAATATTTGTGCACTATATTCACTTACTCTGTTGTAACGTTGGTCTTAATGTTATTTAAGTGAAACGTCTTGTCAGCAATATATGAGTTAATTTTAGTTCAAGTTTTTTATGTTTTTTAGATCAAATAATTTATGTTGTGTCATATATTTATATCTTCCTATTTTAAAAAATAATATTTGTATCATTTCCTCCAAATAGACGGGCGCGGCAATGCGCGCGTGTATGGTCTAGTTTAAACGTGGATCCTAGGTCCCACGGAACGATACGGCGGCATGTGATGCGAGGGCAAAGTGCGAAATTGATCGGCAGATTTAGGTTTGCGAAACCGTGTTAATAAATTTTCTCCATGGTTTGCTCGTCCGATCCACCACGTGCAACGGACGACATGATGGGAGGGAGCAGCCTCAACGTGCTCGCGGCTTTTCTTTTTGAACGCACGAGAGGAGCTCCTGACTTTTTTGGCGTGAACTTCTTTTTTAGGGTTCCGCTCATGCGATCTCGCGGTGGAGAGTTTTTTTTTCTGGTTCTGGAGAAACTCGCTGGGCTCTCTCTGTATGAATGGTTCGTTAGGCCATTGTAGTGCGCTTTTCTGATTATTATTGACGGCCCAGCACCGAGCACCCTAGACATAACTTCATCCGACCCGTTGTTTGTTCCATGCCCGTGGGCCTGCTTATCGACCCAACAACCCAGGCTGGCGCCGACGGAGATGCTATTTGCCGCCCGCAGCGGCGCGGGCGGCTAGCGCCGCACAGGGCGCAAGCCCCATTGGGCCGGCCCATTTGGCGTTAGGATATTTTCTTTTACGTTTTCCTTTTCTTTTTATCAGTTTACATTTTGCTGTTTCTTTTTCGGTTTTCTTTGTTACATTTTTTAGAAACCTCATTATTTTTGAAACAATATTGTGTTTTTTTGAATTTTAGTTCATGATTTTTAAAATTGGTTCATGTTTTTAATTTTTGGTTCATGTTTTTTAAAATTGGTTCATGATTTTTCTGAAATTGGTTCATGTTTTTCTAAATTGGTTTATGATTTTTAAAAATGGTTCATGCCTTTTTTGAAATTGATTCATAATTTTTAAATTTTGTTCATGATTTTTGAATTATTCCTTTAAAAATGTGTTTATGACTTTTAAAAAAATCTTCGCAAATATGAAAAATATTCATAGTTCTTAAATCATAATTATAAAGAATGTTTAGACTTTAAATAAATATACAAAAAAAGAAATTGAAAAATAATGAGTAAAAAAAAATCTCGTCTGTGGGCTGACCCACTTACCCCGCGCTTTAGGCGGCACACACGCCTTGCGCCGCCTCGAAGCGGCATATAGCATGCCACAGCGCCGGAGAGGAAACAAAGCACACTCACGAGATTGCCATCGAGCTTGCTGAAGAGGTTGGCAGGCGCGATCCTATCTCCTGCTCAACGAACTCTAGTTTCCGGTGCTCTAGTTACCCACGGTTGAAGATCCAATTGGCTTGACGGATTATTTTGACATGAATTCAGCTAACGTCGGATTAACGTTTGAAATCAATTTTTTCATAATGATCGTCAAGTTGGCCATGTTTTGTCAGTTTTTCACCGCTATCTCATTGTCAACTGGACAGTCATGTCGACGACATTGTTCGCGCGTGCATTAATTTTTGAATTCCCATCTCTCCTCCCAAATCGGAACTCGACCCCCAAGAAGGAGAAGTTTAAATTGGATTGAAGGCCCACCCGAAGAATAGAGAATAAATGATCATTCTGTCTGTTAAGAACATTGCTAGTTTTCATTTTCGTATCATTGTGCTCGCAGTCATCACACAAGCTAGGACGAGAATTCCTTCTAACAGGAGATCTGTCAACATGGCGGATCAGCTCTGCCCCGCTCTCCTCCCTAGTTCGGGAAGTGGGGATTCAAAACTGAAAGGATAGAGATGTCTTCTAGAGGGAGGATGACTAGACAATTCCAAAACTATTATGATTTTGACTTGAAAGAATACTGAATATAACAAACGTTTATTTTATAAGCACAAAATCTAAATATACTAGGCTCAACTAAGTGCACCAACAATAAGTTAAACTAAACAAGATGGCACAATATATAAATATATAACACATGTGATAAGTAAGATATAAGTACTTCAAACTCGATGGCTATCACAAGGAAAGTCAACTCGGGTATAGAGATAAACGAGACACGTGGAGACAAACATGTATTATGTTCCCTTACAAATAAGATACATCATTAGAGAGGTGTGAGATCCCACGTAGGGTTTCTCCACGCCACGAAGGGCACCTTATTTTCCGAGGCTATCCCAAGGAAGGAATATCCACTTTACTTATGGCTAGTTTTTCCTCCACTCTAGAGATGGCAAGCTCCACAATCACCTCACAGGATCCTCGTAGGAGAAGCTTGAGTCTCTTCATAATATTCCACGAAGAGGACACCGCTGCACCAACCACCAAGCCAACTAGGAGGTCACCCTCCAAGAGTAACAAACTCACGTTCTCTCACTCAAACAAATCGTAATTGTGAGTTCAACACTTATGCACGAATGTAAAGCAAGAACACCGAAGGTGTTCAAATCCTTCACACTCAAATCCCACCAAAGCAACAAGTACTAGGGAGGAATTAGAGAGGAAGAACAATGGTGGAAATCAACAAAAGACTTCAAGATCTTGATCCAATGGATTCCCCTCACTTAGAGAAGGAATTGATTGGTGAGGATTGTAGATCTAGATCTCCTCTTCCAAAGTCCTAAAAAAGATGCAAGAATGATAGGAGGGAAGGGAGAGGAAACAAGCTCAAAGGGGTCAACACTGGTGGTCAATTTCGTGCTCAAGAACACTTAAAAATTGTTGGGGAAGAATCCGATGTTGCAAGAAAATAAAATATAACAGTTGGTGCTAGAAAATGAGCAGTCCACACAAGTTCTGGTTGGCAAACTAGTCCCGCCGGATCTGGTGCCGGAATGGTTTCGATCGGCCGGAACAGTTCCGACTTTACCGGTACGGTCTACTATTCAAAATTTCTGTCAGGAAAACCGGTCCGCCGGACCTGGCACTATAATTTCTGGCCTAGATCCGGTGGGCCAAAACTTTCGCTAGAACCAAAACAGGGCAGAAAAAATGGTGATAGCTTTTGTGTTTGGACTCGACTTTAGCAAACTTGGACTTTTTGGAAAGCTAGGAACAAGCTCTATAATAGAAGCTAAAAAACCCAAGAAATGCAAGAGGTAAAATACCAAATAAGGAGAGGCATGAAACCTCCCTATAGAAGAATCAGTAAAACCTCCAAACTCGAAAACACAATAGAAGATTCATACAATTCCATTTTTGATGAACTTGGGTTTGTTTAAGAGCTAGAAACAAGCTCAAGAACCTTAAACATAGAAACACTAAGAAGCAATAAGAATAGTGGGATGCAAATTATGCAAAGGATTGATCTCCCTAAGACGATGTTATTAAGTTACCCAACCGAAAGCCCCTGTTGATAGTGCGGCTATCTATCCTATAACCCGGTCTCCCAACAACCACCATGAGACCGGTAAAAGGAAAACCTAGCAAGGCCATACCTTTGCCTTTCACATCCCACTTGATCTTGATGACAATGCTTCAAGCTCCATCAAAGCCAGAATGCTTCACTTAATCATTGTTGCTTCGTGAAGACTCATAATTTGCTTCCCCGTACACCACTATGGGATAACTTCACTAAGGCACATCTTCACGTGTCCATTATCACCAATATGGACAACAAGATTCAAGCATATCATCTTATTGAGATGCTTATATTGAACTTTCACTTCTCAACCTTAATGAAGATCACCACTTGATGTCATCTTCTCATGGGTTATATGAAATCTTCAGTTTTGATGCATGCCCATGGAAAGATACTTAGCCCACATAGAAAACACAAAGGAACATATATAATGGGTTAGTTCATGACGTGTAATTGACAAGTCTTATCATACCACAAGATCCCGTGTGGTACATTCTTTATGCTTCATGTGTTGACCAACTTGAATCCAATCTTCACCCTTTGTATTGGTCAACCATGTATCTTCTCACGCTCTATCTTAATGTATTGAGGTATATAAAGAACTCTTAATTATTTTCATGCTTTAAATCTTAGTCAACCATACTCATGAGACAATAATGACACCGATTAGAGCCAGAACTTGAACTATTCTCTTGATCAAACTCTCAAGATGTTGATCATATCATATTCTTCTCTTCAACAGCAGCAACATCAACATGCTCTTCATTAGCAATTATAGGTGCGATAGTTGCAGAGGCATCAAGGAAGAATGGGTAGTTGATCCCAAAAAAATGTAGATTACGCATTCTAACCATCGACTCTTCTCTATACTTCTTCTATAGGGTCATGGAGTGGATAGGTAGACCTCAAGAAAATGAAGCACCACGACATCGAGTAAGAGCGCATATTTGTCCCCATGTGCTGATGGTACTAGTCTACGTGGACACCAATTCATTGGGACTCCAAATGAAAGTTGTGTAGCAAGTGTGTTTTTCCTACAAGGACTCGGGGTTTAATATTGAACTCTCAGGGAAATACGTAGCAAAGCCTCTACTTCTCCTCTTCTAGCAACCTGCAAAACAATATTGAACTGTTTTGTGTCCCCAAATCCACCAAGTGGTTCTCAAGAACAAGGTTTTATATTAGAATTAAAACCAAATAAGTAAACCTAAGTAAACTAAATGAAATGATAAAAACTTAAAGTAATATGCAAGCTGGTGGACGTCGAGTTTGGTGGTGTTGAGGCTTCAACCACGCAGGATCCTGTGCAACCGTTCGCCTGAGAGCTGTGGATAAAAAAATTTCATGAGAAATCCTTGTCGGCTCACCTGACACCGATGTGGTGCCGCCTTCGGGTGGCATCATTCATTTTTGACGGATGTCATGGCTACCCTTTGTCCACTTCCCGTTGTGCTGGGGAAAACTCTAGGACCAGTGTGTTGGTCTAGGAAGTAGCATCGTTGCTTTCCTTCTTGAAGATGCTGCTTGGTACTTGATGATTCAATGTTAGGAGCATGGTGTAATTTCTTCGAAAGGCGCAACGATTGGGGGCCTCCTTCTCTTAGTCGATTTTCCTCCATCCCCATTTCATATTTTTTGGGATTGTGTTTGCTAATGTCCTAACATTTTTTTCGTTATGAGACTCTCATTGGTCATATCGTGTGGTTGCTATGTTTTTTTTTGAAATGGAGGGTGTACCCCCAGCCTCTGCATCAAAAAGATGCACATAACCTGCTTTTATTAATTATTCATCGAAGCCATACAAGATATTACAATGATCAACTCGAAGCCACCCTTTTGGCGAATAGAATCACTACACTCATGCAGGGAGTGGCCAAAATCAGGGCCATATGCCCTAACATTCCACCAATGCACATCATCAAAATTGGCGCACTGGTCTAGCAGACCCTAAGCGAGCACCATATGCACTTGCTACAGAGGTCGCCATTGCCATCATCCACGAACCCATCTTCAGGACATGGATCATTATACTGACCTTGTGACGCCTTCCATCGATGCCAGACAATGCCACTGCCTACATGCATTGATAGATCTAAATTTCAACACTTTTTATCGATGATTTTCCTTTGCTTTTTGCCGGGTTTCACTAGATTTCACCTTTCAACTAATGTTAACATCTCAAATTAGCGAAACATTGGTTTCTTGTGTTGATTTTCAGGTAATGAACACTTTTGGAAAATCTGAGAGCATTTATGGGCTAATCACATTTGAAGAAACAAATCCCCAATTGAAGACCCTATCATTAGAGGCCTTTAGGGGCCATAACGACCACTGGTACAGTCAGGACCGCCCGTACCATACTCCTTCGCCTTTGTTATATCAATACAAGCAATTTTCATGAAGGAAGGGGGACGAAAAAACAAACACATCCGCTGCAAACAGTTCTAGAAGAGATCGGATCTGAAGAAGGTGAAGAACATCGTTTCATTATTTTACAATCCCTAGCCTCTCAATCATCCACTCCATCATCATCCCCACTTATACTGAGAGAGAGAGATTGGAACTTGTAAGATTAGGGTTTGATACTTTGATCTACTTTGGTTTGCATTTGATTTGATCCTCAAACGGTATTGTGGCTCGCTACGGTAAAGTCGAGATGATTTCTATTTGCAATATTATCATGCCTTTGATCTATGTCCCTCTCATGTCTGAGTAAACCCCCATAGGTGTGGGAGATGTAGGGGATTAGTAAGATGTGTTGTGCCTCCTTTGCCTTCATCCATTTATGACTGTTGTCATGATTATTATATTGTGAGAATGAATATCTATGATTGCATAATGCTTGTTGTATAATTTAAGGGCCTAGATAATACAATCCCGAGATCTCATGGGTATGACTTGTTTACTAGCGAATCGGTGACCCCGAGTGACACGGCCGATATCATCGATGAAAGGGCATGTATGACCCCATGTGTGGTTTTGGTAATTAATGACAATCTCTTTGGACTAACATGTAAATTGAGTTTCACTTGTAGGTTTGTCCATTGGCATCACTTGGACCATGTATTGGTTTCAAGGTTGAAAAAGAAGAAGCAATATCCAAGGGTTGTGTGCCTATTGGAATCAAGTAGAAGAAGAAGATCAAGTATGTCTTGAAGAAGAAGAAGATGGAATTCCTTATGGTCATATTCAAGACATCATCAAGAAAGAAGGGCAAGCTCACAATGCGCCATCTCTTGAAGATATCATGCTTGAAGCTTGCCATCCTCTGTGACCATGGAGTGATGAAGACAAGTTCAAACAAGAGGTTTCCCCATGGAGTATGGGGGAGCTATTCGAAAGTCTTCATCAAGAAATAGAAAGCAAGAGCAATCAAGAAAGGTGATCCATCTTGAGAAGGACAAGACGGTCTTCATCAAGCTCAAGTGGAATTCTCAAGGAAAAGGTATGATCTTGATAGGATTTCTATTTTACTGGTGTCTTGTAGTGTTGAGAGACCGGGTTTAGGATAGATAGCCGTACTACCAAGAGGGGCTCGAGTGAGTAGCTCGATCGTATCTTTTAGAGAGAGCTCAAATCTTTGCATACATAGCATCATATTTCTTTGTTGTTGTTTGGTTCTTGTCAATGTGAGGATCTAGAGCTTGTGGTTATCTTCATAACAAGTTCTAGTTCACAAAAAACGCATTTCCCTTGCATATCCTATTGTGTTTTTGATCTTGCGGGTTCTCCGGCTCCACACCTTGGGAGATATCTCAAATATATATTCATGATATTTTCTCCCTTGTTGATACCCAATATTTCACCTTTTGTTGGATTCTACTCTTTATTATCTTTCCAACAAAATTGGTTTCATCCCAATTGGAGTTTGCAAGCTCAACTTCTTGCGTTTTGGAGGTTTTACCGGTTTGTCGGTTCTGAGAGGTCATACCTTTCTCCATTTTATTTTTATCCTACCTTGTTGGACTATTGTATTTCTTTTCATAATCTTGTAGAGCTTTTTTTCTCTTCAAAACAAGCCCAAGATCATCAAAATCGGAGTCCGGAGTCAAAAGTTATTGAAATTTTCGTGCAATGTTGTCCAACGTTTTTGCTTGAGCGGTAGTACCGGCCCATGTTCCACCCAAAGTTCTGGTAAATCTCGTTTTTGTTCAGTAACTTGTGTTTCTATTTACCGGTAGTACCGGTGGGGCACCAGTAGTTATGGTGGGGCGCGAATCTGGCTCAAAAGGGGCAGATTTCTCTTGCCCTATTTAAGACCCCCCTTCCCTAAAGTTTCCCTAACTTTTGAGGTCATTTTTGCTAGCTATTCCACTCTCTCTCCTCCATTGTTTACTTTCATAAGCTTTCCCTCTCCCTCCTCCCTCCCATGATTCTTGCACCTCTTTGAGGGATTTGAGAGAGGAGATCTAGAACTACAATCCCCACCAAACCAAATCCCTTCTTTGTGAAGGAATCCTTGGGATCTAGATCTTGAAGTGTTTTATGTTCTCCTCTTGTGTTATTCCTCTCTTATTCCCCAATAGCTTGTGTAGCTTTGGTAGAATTTGAGACAGAAGGACTTGTCTCTTGCATTTGGTGCATAGGTTTGAGTTCTCCTCGGAGATTCGGCAAGCTCAAGCCCTTGGGCTTGTTTCTCTTGGGTTCTTGGAACCATAGACGCTTGTGTGGAGTTGTGGTGTGTCCTTGGGGCATCCAATTGAGTTGTGGAGATTCCTCAAGCTTGTGGCCTTTTGTTGCATTGTTCTTGTGGCTCCAATTGTTGTGGAGTTCCTCAAGCTTGTATCCTTTGTGGCATTTCTTGGGAGCCCTCCAATTGAGTTGTGGAGTTTGCCTCAAGCCTTGTACGGGTTCAGTGACCACGCTCAAGTGTTCCATAGTGGAATGTGAGAAGGCCTTTGTGGCGAGCCCATGGGAGAATAGGGTGAGCCTTTTGTGGCGTCGGTGAGTTACATGCCTTCACATCTTGGGGTGAGGCCTTGTGTGGCGTTGGGTGAGCATCGAGCAACCACACCTCGAGGTGAGACATTTGTGGTGTTTGAAGTACATTGTGCCCCGCACCTCTCCAGCAGAGACGTAGCTTCTTTGGAAGTGAACTTCGGGAAATAAATCATCATCTCCGTGTCCATCGGTTATCTCTCAACCGAGCCCTTTACTTATGCAATTTACATTGTGATAGCCATCTTGCTTGAAGTATTATATCTTGCTATCACCTTATTGCTTGTCTTGCTTAGCATAGGTTTTTGGTGCACTTAGTTGAACCTAGTTGATATAGGTTTTGGCTTGATAAATTAAACGTTAAGTTTTATTCCGCTTTTATTAGAGCCTAAACCATAATAATTTTAAAACACCTATTGACCCCCCTCTAGGCGACGTCCGTTTCCCTTTCAATTGGTATCAGAGCGAGGTCTCTCGCTTCTTAGGCTTCACCGCCTCGAGAGTAAGGATGTCTCCTACGGGTTTAGTGCACTCTCACACATTTACATTTGATGGCACAAATTATGATGTTTGGCATATTCGCATGCTTAGTAATTTCCGGGTCATTTACCCAAATATTGAGCGAATTCTAGATATGTGCTTGTCTCCTCCTAAGGATCCCCAAAATCTATCTTTGGAGGAGGAGACAAACTCTTATCTCGAAGCTCAAGCATATAATGTGCTTGTTAATGTTGTGAGCTTTGTAGTTCTTTCCTCAATCATGCCTTTTCAGAATGCTCATGATATTTGGACCAAGCTTCAAGCAAAATATGATGTGTCCAAGATTAATGAGGATGATTGTGTTCCCTCCACCTCCGGCCGTGATGAGTTCTCATCTTCTTACACTACACCAACATGTGAGTTGTCATAAGGTAATGATATGGTGAGTGGTGATAGAGCTTTCAATGTTGTATCTTTGGGCATGAACACTTGTAGGACTATTTTTGATTTACATCCTAGTGTTGATTGTCCTTGCATATCATGTAGAAATGCCTTGAATATATCTCATGGTGATATGCTTGATTTGCCTTGTTGCCATGATAAATGTGCTTCTATTTCCTCTAGTACTTGTGTTGCTAACCATATAGAGGAAATTGAAGAATGTGTGGGCCAAGGCAAGGTTGTGATTGGAGCTTCAAGTTTTCCCCATCATCATCTTCTCCCAACATTCACTTATGCCTCATGGCTAAGGAATCAAAGGTAACTTCTCCTTTGGATCCCAATGCACCTAATGATGATGTGAATGTTGACTTAGATGAAGTGGAAGATGATTTTGCTTCTTTAAAAGGGAAGGGGGATCTAGTCCTTCATGCTCTACACAAAAATAAAAATGCTTGCTCTACTTTCATTGAAATATTGAACTTTTCCATTGAAAGTAAGCAACTAATTTATGAGCATGAGGACACAATTGACAAAATAAGTAGTCTTGAGCGTGAGTATGCTAATGACATTGCAAACCTAAATTAAGCTCTTGAAGAGGAACAAACCACCAATGAATCTCTTGAGGAGACCTTTGCTTTAGAGCTATCTAGAGTAAAGAAATCTCATGATAGATATCTTGAGGTGGAAAGTGACCTCCAAATTAAAAATGATGAGCTTGAAGTTGCCTATGCTAAACTCCTTGAGGATTTTGAGCACCTCAACAATGGCTCTAGGGTCATCAAGGGGGAGCTCATTAAACTCACTGAGTCACATGAGTAACTTAAAGCTTCATACTCTAAAGAGCTTTCCAAGTTGCCCTCACCTCTTGCTAATAATGATGATGCTTGTACTACTAACTCTATCTCTTGTGAAGCATCTATTGTGAAGGAGAATGTTGAGCTACATGCTTAACTTGCTTTGCTAACTAGCAACTATGGTAAATTGGAAGAGAGTTATGCTAAGCTATCAAGCTCGCATGAGGATCTTCTAGTTTCCCATTGCAGACTAAAGTTGGCTCATGACGCCATTGTGTCAAAGGTAACATCAAGTGAGCCTCATGTGGACATTAGAACTAATTCTACTCCTAGTGTCATATTGCCATGTGCTAGTCCTTGTGATTCATCATCTCATAACCATGCTATATCTTGTGATGAATTGCATCCTGTGCCTTGTTGTTCTAACAATGTAGCATCTACTTCCTCTAGTATTGTTGTTGATACTATCCATGTAGACAAAAACAAGAAGCTCAAGGCCCAAGTCACTTCTTTGAAGAATGACCTGAAGAAGTGTTATGAAGGGAAGACCACACTCAAGAACATCTTGGGTGTGCGAAGATCCCCAAATGACAAGAGTGGGCTTGGATTCAACTCCAACATCAAGAACAAGCCCACCAACAAGTTGAAGCACAAGGGCAACAAGAAGAATGACCAAGGTCAAGTGAATAATCTTGCCAACATTGTGTGCTTAAAGTGCAAGGAAGAAGGACATCATGTGAGATGTTGCCTATTGAAGAAGAAGCAATAAGGGAAGCAACCTAAAGCTCCACCTCAAGCTAGAAGTGGGCCACTTCCCAAGACTCAAGCTCTTCCTCAAGGGGTGACATCTTCCAAAAATAAATATAGCAAGAGAAGAACTTGCTACATATGCCATGACAAGGGGCACCTTTCTTCCTCATGCACCATGGGTAACTCCTCATCCAAGCCTATCTTGATTGATGATGTATATTCTCTTCGTAAGGATGAGGTGGGCAATGTGTTTTCCAAATATGTTGGTGCTCAAGGTGGTATCAAGAAAATAACCATTTGGGTGTCCAAGCCTATTGTGACTAACTTCTTAGGACACAACTTGGTTGGGGACCAACAAGATGGTGGTGGGTGGAGGGCATTGGAGGCTTGGTTACATTATGAATAATTGAGGGATCTTCATCATTTCTTTTTGTTATGTCAAGCCAATTGGATTATCTTGCTTCTATCTTATATCCAATGTTCCTCCTTGCGGTAACATGTGCTTAACTCATTTACATTGAAAGTTACTTGCTTTCCCTTGTGCATGTGTGGTTGTGTAGCTTGCATGTGTCTATATATGTTGTGCTTCCCTAGTACTTATATTGAGTTATCAAGTATATTTGTGTATGTTGGTTGGCACATCATGTATTTGTGTTCTTGTGTTTGATCCTTTGGTCAATTCATTTGCTATCTCGTTTTGGCTCTTGGGAGAGATTAATGGACTATCCCATTTTGGGGGAGTGTTATGCTTGGGCATTCCATAATCCTAAAATGTGTGTACATGAGGAATACCACTTAGTTTTGACATTGCATGTTTATCTTATCTCTATGTGGTATGTCATTCTCATGAAGAATTAGAATTCCATAATGTCCATTAATCATCTCCATTTTGATCTTTTTGCCTCTTGTCGAGATTTCTTGGTTTATCACATTATGGGGGAGTCATATGCTTGGTGCATATTACAAACCTAGAAAATGTGGACATTTGAGGTAGTGCCACTAAGAATTGATATTGAGAATTATCTAGCTCCTATGTGGCACATTTAGCTCAAACAAGTTCCAATTTGCTTTGTTTCTTTTATTGCTCATCTTTTGAATGTTGTTTGTGAGAACTTTTCTTGATATGTGTTTCCTCATATTTGGACCTCCATATCCTCCATGGAAACCATTTGCATCAAGTTACTTCAATCTTTAATGATTGTGTGACTATTTGGAGCTATCAAGAATCTCTCTTGAAGCATCAAACATAATTTTTATATATTGTTACATGCTTCTTTGTGTGAATATGATCATGATTTCCTTGCAAACTACCTCGGGAAAATTTTCCCCATAATTCTTGTCCTTGGACAAGTGGTACTCCATATATGGTAGGATTTATTGATCATGTTCACTTTGGCCTTTGCTTTTCTTTGTCCTATCTTTGGCGAAGAAATTGTTTTATTTTACTCCCATGTCTTCGTTGCCTCTTGTGGATCTTTTTAGTTTATTGGTATTCTCTTGTGTTTTATTTAATGTAGGTAGTAGTGATGATCTCACTTGTGTGCATTTTGCATTCAAAAGCAAAATTCTATATAATGCACCATTCATGGGGGAGATCTACTATATTATTTAGAACACTCCCTTTTGTGCTTGGAAGTTTGATCTTTTCTTTTGGTACTTTGTGCCGTCATGAGAAGTGTAGAGAGTGTGTGTTTATGTTGGAACCTTGCTCTGTTTTGGAGTTGGCTTTGTCTCATTCTTTATTACTTGTTTTGATCTTTTAGAATAAGATAAATCCTTGATCATTATGTGTTTTATGCATATTTTGCTCTTTCGCTTTTGCCTTGTTCATTTGTTGAATTGGTGTCCTTTCATGTGTTGATTTGGCTCTTTGATACAATTTGGACACCTTTTGTCGTGTCACACTCTTGTGTGCTACTTCCTGGGTTACTTGGTGTTTTTGTTCAAATTGTATCTCCTTTTGGTTCTTGAAAGTCTTGTGCATGCATATTTACTTCATGTATATATTATGGCATGTTGTCTTTCTATGATCCAATATACAGGGGAAACTTCACCAAATCCTATTGGCTAAGATGTGCATGAAATTAAATTTCATATTAATATGCACATATTTATGTGGAGATTCTCCTATGTATTGTAGTTGCCTAACTACTTTGGACCTAATTTTTTTGGGCACCATAGTGTACTTATTGTTGTGTAGGTGCATTGGGGATATATTGGATGCTTGTCTCTTCAATTAGGAAGAAGTGGTTCCTACATGTCAATTTGAGGCAAGCTAGGATGATCAACGAATTGATATGCTCTACATCCTACCAATTATATCTCGGTAACAAGTATCCCCCTCATGAATACATATCTTGTTTCCAACCTTTTGTAGGTTTCTTGTTGGCACGAATTTGTGTGTTCGTAATGTTGTGGTTCTTTGTTTGGTTTTTCAAGTTCTATCTATTGTAAATGTGAGTATGTTGATATGAGTGCATATAATGGGGACTATACAAAATCATTCTCATGATTCACTAATCCCAAATATGTCAATCTAGCAATTTTATTTCCTATCATTTCCTCATTCACTCTCATGTGCAATAGTGAATATTTTGCATAGTTGATTTCTATTTGTGATACTTGTTGCCTTTCTCCATATATTCCAACTATTCCCTTTTTCCCTTGGTAATAGTTGTAATGTATGTAGTGTGTTGGTTTTTGAAGCTCATTAATGTACAATAAGATATATTTGAGCCTTTGGCCATGCTTTCAAGCAAAAATCTTATTGGTATATTATATGACTTCCTTTTGTTTTTCATGTGCTTTCTTGAGTATCTATTTTGTGTGTGCATGTTTCTTTGTGGGCATATGTCTTTGTGATATTCTCCACCTAGAAACTTATACACACAATAGAAGATAAATCTTTGGTTGTTTTGTTTTACTTGGAGACCACCTTCTATTTCTTTTTGACTCTTCGATGGCTTCCAAATTTATTTGCCTATGAGTTCTTGTACCATTTGTTTGCATCTTCGGGCACTCATATTTTGATCTCTCTTGCCTAGTATTGTTAAATGAATTTGTAGGAGTGAGGATTCCATGATTGTGCACTTGTTTCCACATGCAATTATTATAATTGGTGTATAATCCTTGGGGAGCTTCTTTAATTCATTAAGAATGCTCATTTGCCGTCTTTCTCATCTTTTGAGGTTTAAATGTCTATGGGGGAGTGAGGATTCCATATTTGTGGATGATGTATTCAAATTCAATGATCCTAATTTATGCACAAACATTAGGGACCTTCCCTATTTCATTTAAACACTCATTTGCTAGTATCATAATATCTTGTTATTTTCTTTTGGTATCAATTGTTGTTGTCAATTGATATTTTTGGGTCTTTTGGGTTGCTCGCTTCATTTGTTGAAGCTATTATTTTTGTTTGCAACCGTTGGGTCCTCAATATAGTTTTATTTCCTCCCAAGTATTCATCATAGGATATGTGCATATGCACACCTTTGGAGGAAGTCTCATTATATTGGCCATCTATAACTTTTCACCCATGTTGGCAATTGATGCCAATGGGGGAGAAGTTTTAGAGGGTTTAAGGGAAGTTGGTTTTTGCTTTGAGTTGGTTCTTAAGCATTAGCCTTGCATGCTCTTGCATCTTTGTTGTTTCTTTGCATGTTTTATATATAGAGGAAACTCCACCAATGGTAATGGTTGGCAATCTATGCAATGAATTTCAAGTTCATCACACATGCATATATTGTGGGGGAGTTTGCTCTATATATTATGGTTGTACCAACATCACATACTTGTGTATTACTTGATGTTGGGGCAACCATTTTGTTCGTTAATTTCCACGTTTAAACCCTCTCAAAGGGATTGTCACTAATTACCAAAATGGGGGAGATTGAAAGGGCATGTATGCCCCCATGTGTGGTTTTGGTAATTAATGACAATCTCTATGGACTAACGTGTAAATTGAGTTTGACTTGTATGTTTGTCCATTGGCATCACTTGGACCATGTGTTGGTTTCAAGGTTAAAAAGAAGAAGCAATATCCAAGGGTTATGTGCCTAAGTAAATCAAGTAGAAGAAGAAGAAGATCAAGTATGTCTTGAAGAATAAAAAGAAGAAGAAGATGGAGTTCCTTATGGTCATCTTCAAGACACCATCAAGAAATGAAGGGCAGGCTCATGGTGCACCATATCTAAAAGATCTCATGCTTGAAGCTTGCCATCCTCGGTGATCATGGAGTGATGAAGACAAGTTCAAAGAAGAGGTTTCCCCATGGAGTATGGGGGAGCTATTCGCAAGTCTTCATCAAGCAAGAGAAAGCAAGAGCAATCAAGAAATGTGATCCATCTTGATAAGGACAAGACGGTCTTCATTAATATCAAGTGGAATGCTCAAGGAAAAGATATGATCTTGATAGGCTTTCTATTTTACCGGTCTCTTATAGTGTTGAGAGACCGGGTTTAGGATAAATAGCCGTGCTATCAAGAGGGGCTCTTGAGTGAGTAGCTCGATCGTATCTTTCGGAGAGAGCTCAAACCTTTGCATACATAGCATCATCTTTATTGGTTGTTGTTTGGTTCTTGTCCATGTGAGGATCTAGAGCTTGTGGTTATCTTCATAAAAAGCTCTAGTTCATAAAAAATGGATTTCCCTTGCATATCCTATTGCATTTTTGATCTTGCGGGTTTTCCAGCTCCACACCTTGGAAGATATCTCACATATATATTCATGATATTTTCTCCCTTGTTTATACCGAATATTTCACCTTTTGTTGGATTCTACTCTTTATTATCTTTCTAACAAAATTGGTTTCATCTTAATTGGAGTTTCCAAGCTCAACTTCTTGCGTTTTGGGTTTTGGAGGTTTTATCGGTTCATCATTTCAGAGAGGTCATACCTTTCTCCATTTTATTTTTATTCTCCCTTGTTGGACTATGATCTTTCTTTGCATAATCTTTTAGAGCTTTTTGTTCTCTTCAAAACGAGCCCAATATCATCAAAATCAAAGTTTGGAGTCAAAAGTTATTGAAATTTTCGTGCAATGCTGTCCAACGTTTTTGCTTGAGCGGTAGTACCGGCCCAAGTTCCACCCAAAGTTCCGGTAAATCTCGTTTTTGTTCAGTAACTTGTGTTTCTATTTACCGGTAGTAACGGTGGGGCATCGGTAGGTCCGGTGCGCAAATTTGGCCCAAACGTGCAGATTTCTCTTGCCCTATTTAAGGGCCCCCTCTTCCCAAAGTTTCCCCAACTTTTGAGGTCATTTTTGCTAGCTCTTCCACTCTCTCTCATCCATTGTTGACCTTCAAAAGCTTTCCCTCTCCTCTTCTCCCTCCCATGATTATTGCGTCTCTTTGAGGGATTTGAGAGAGGAGATCTATATCTACAATCCTCACCAAACCAAATCCCTTCTTTGTGAAGGAATTCTTGGGATCTAGATGTTGGAGAGTTTTGTGTTCTCCTCTTGTGTTCTTCCTCTCTTATTCCCCCAATAGCTTGTGTAGCTTTGGTGGAATTTGAGAGAGAAGGACTTGTCTCTTGCATTTGGTGCATAGGTTTGAGTTCTCCTCGGAGATTCGACGAGCTCAAGCCCTTGAGCTTGTTTCTCTTGGGTTCTTGGAACCCTAGATGGTTGTGTGGAGTTGTGGTGTGTTCTTGGGGCCTCCAATCGAGTTGTGGAGATTCCTCAAGCTTGTGGCCTTTTGTGGCATTGTTCTTGGGGGCTCCAATTGTTGTGGAGTTCCTCAAGCTTGTATCCTTTGTGGCATTTCTTGGGAGCCCTCCAATTGAGTTGTGGAGTTTGCCCCAAGCCTTGTACAGGTTCGATGACCGCCCTAAAGTGTCCCATAGTGGAATGTGAGAAGGCCTTTGTGGCGAGCTCACGGGAGAATAGGGTGTGCCTTTTGTGGCGTCGGTGAGTTGCGTGCCTTCACATCTTGGGGTGAAGCCTTGTGTGGCGTTGGGTGAGCATCGAGCCACCACACCTCAAGGTGAGCCATTTGTGGCATTCGAAGTACATTGCACCCCCGTACCTCTCCAATGGAGACATAACTTCTTTTGAAGTGAAGTTCGGGAAACAAATCATCATCTCCGCGTTCATCGGTTATCTCTCAACCGAGCCCTTTACTTATGAAATTTACATTGTGATATCCGTCATGCTTGAAGTATTATATCTTGCTAGCACATTGTTGCTTGTCTTGCTTAGAATAGGTTGTTGGTGCACTTAGTTGAACCTAGTTGATATAGGTTTTGGCTTGATAAATTAAACGTTAAGTTTTATTCCACATTTATTAGAGCCTAAACCATAATAATTTTAAAACGCCTATTCACCCCCTCTAGGCGATGTTCGTTTCCCTTTCAAGTGAGGAGCTAGTACTACTCGAGGATAACAAGGAACCATCAAGATTAAAGCCTTGATCTAGTCAAAAGACCTTAATTAATGTGTTGACCATTACTTTGGTAACAGTGAAGGAAATATGCCCTGAGAGGCAATAATAAAGTTGTTATTATATATTCCTTATACATGATAGATGTTTATTTTACATTCTAGAAATGTATTGATTCGGAAACATCAATACATGTGTGTTTAATAAACAAAAAGGGTTCCTAGTCATGCCTCTCTTATAGACTAGCTTGTTGATTAATAGGATGATCAAGGTTTCCTGATCATGGACATTGGATGTTGTTAATAACAAGGTCACACCATTGGTGGAATGATATGATGAACATTCATCTGAAGTATAGCATTACGATCAAGTCATTATGGTATATTGCTATAACATCATATGAAGTAATCTTTATCCTTAGACCATGAGATCATGTTAATTGCTAACACGGAAGAGTATCTTGATAACATCAAACGTCACACCGTAACAGGGTGACTATAAAGATGGGTTCAGTACTACGAAGGTGTTATGTTGAGGCTCATGGATCAAGAGTGGAATTTGTCAATCCAGATGACGGATAGATATACTCTGGGCCCTCTCGGTGATATCACATTAGGATAGCTTGCAAGCAAGTGATGTGATCACTAGAATGTTATATCACGGGAACGAGAAAAGAGTGCATGTCGATGCGAGATCAAACTAGGTATGGAGATACCGATGATCGAATCTCGGACATGTAATATATCGAGAGACAAAGGGATTTAGTTACAAGCGTTAAAGGTTCTCACGATCATAGGAGTCATCGTTGAATGTGTAGGAGTCGATGCGGATCTCCGGTCCGCCGCTGATTATTGATCGGAGAAGGGTCTCGATCATGTACGCATTATTCACGAACCATAGGTGCAGTTAAGAGTTACGGACACCATTTTGGATCACATATGTTTCAGACAGAAAGAATTACAAAGCGAGGGAATTGTTTCAATAGAAACCGGAAATTGTTTGGTGAAATTGCGAAGGTGGTTACGCATGTGATATTGAAATATTGCAAGGGGCTATATGTGAATGTTTGTTAATTAAAGTAATTAACAAAATTCTGAATAAATTTAATAAAAAGAGTTTTATTAAATGAGAGAGCATTAAATTTGGAGAAACTTAATGCATTTAAAGTGGAGACTTTAAAAGGGAATGTGAAGAGGCATTTTAATGTGGAGGGGTTACCACCACATGAATGGGGGAGGTGAGGGTCACCCCCATGCTTGACCATGGAGAGAGGGGGCACCCCCCTCCTCCTATAAAAATCCACCCATTCCCTCCTTCATCCTCACACCTCCTTGTGAAGGATCTCTCTCCCCCTCTAGAATTATTCCCCCATGGTCTTGGATTAGCGAGATACATGTTCCCGGTGGCATTTCGTCTGGAAGGACTTGCTGCTTCCATTGGATCGCTGGAGCGAGGAGGTGGAGGTTGTCCGGTGGCTTGAATGTGTGTGCGAGTGCGGATGCGCTGCTGAGTTGCAGCGCTCGGACTTCCTCACGATCTTGAGATCGGCAAGTGTACGACTACATCAACCACGAGTTCCTACTCGTTAACAAAGCTCGTTGGATGTATGTCCACCCGTTGCTTTGTACCTAGTAGATAGATCTTGGCGTGTAGTTCACACCGTAGGATTTTTTTGTTTTCTATGCTGCGGACCCAACAGTGGTATCAGAGCCTGATCTATGCGTAGGTGCTTAGCACGGGTAGTACACATATGGTTGATATGTGGGTGATGATGATCATGTTATTGCATCTTCTATGTATTTTGGATATTGGTGGCATAGTGGGATGAAGCGGCCCGGACCAACCTTACATGTCATCGTACATGAGACCGGTTCCACGACTGACATGCAACTTGTTTTGCATAAGTGGTTGTGTGTCATCTCTCGTACTATAGTCAATATCTGATTTACAACGAGTTGCTAATAACTTAGTTATCCTCGTTGTGGTTCATGTTCGTAGGTAAGAACGGTTCTATCTCCGAAAGCCCTAAGCCACGTAAAACTTGCAATTGATAAATTAGAGGCATCTAGTTTAGATCGTTGCTGGGCTAGTGTATTGATATGGTATTGTTGTAAGTAGATGTATGGTGGATACTCTTACAACACACTCAACGTGTAAGTTCCATAGACCTTGGCCTTACACACAAAGGAATGATAGAGATTATACCACGATGCAAGTGATAGAGATCAAATGCATGGACCATATCATCTCACTTTACACATTAGATGTTAGCATCTTATACTGCTAGTTTGGCACGTTTGATAGCATTATAAGATGATCCCTCTTTTAGATATCAAGATAAAAATGTGTTCTTCCTTGAGTATGCACCGTTCTATGGATCGTGTTTCGAGACATCACGTGATGATCGGGTGTACTCGAATCTACGCTTTCATAGGAACGGGTATAAGACAGTTTTACACACGCGAATACTAAGGTTCTTACTTGGCGAGCCTAGCATGTACAGACATGGCCTCGGAACACGGACCGAAAGTTTAAGCATGAGTCATATGGTTGATATGATGCCCATATAGATGCTCGCCTTTGAAGCTATATCAACTCACGTGATGATTAGACTTGGTATAGTGGATTTGGTTCATGTAATCACCAAAAGGACACGAGGGATGTCGTTTTTGAGTGGGAGTTCATTAGTAATTTGGATTAGTTGTACTCAATCTATCATAAACTTAGTCTAAATAAACTTTACAAATTCTGTTGTAGATGGCACCACCTGCTTTTAATTTCAATGTGTTCATGGAGAAAGAGAAACTTGCTGCGAATGGTAGCAACTTCACCAACTGGGCTATGAATTTGAGGATTCTCCTCACTGCTGCACAAAAGCAATATGTGCTAGATGCGCCGCTAGGCCCCCCACCAGCTCCTGATGCCCCTGACGAGGAAAAGAATGTCTATGTGACTCGTCAGGAGGACCACAACTTAGTTCATTGCGGCATACTGTATGGGCTAGAACCAGAACTTCGAAAGAGTTTCGAAAATGGCAATGCCTTTGATACATGGGAGAATTGAAAATGATTTTCGATACCCATGCTGCCGTAGAGAGTTATAATGCTACATAAAAGTTCTTTAGCTGCATGATGGAGGAAAACAACTCCGTTAGTGAGCACGCACTCAAAATGTCTGGGTACGCCGATAAGCTTGTGTCCTTGGGAATAAAGATTCCCATTGACTTAGGCATACATCATGTTCTCCAATCTCTGCCACCTATCTACAAGAGCTTCGTGATGAACTATAATATGCAGGGCATGAATAAGTCTCTTCCCGAGCTTCTGTCAATGCTTAAGACTACAGAAGTGGAGATTAGGAAAGAACATCAAGTGTTGATGATCAATAGGACCACCGGTTTCAAGAAGGACAAGAAAGGCAAGCACAAGGGAAAGAAGGGTGGCAAGTCTGTTGCCACGCCTAAAAAGAAACCCCGGGCTGGCCCTAAGTGTCACATCCCAAAATACTCCTAATTTTGGAGTGTGAAATAAATAAATAAGTTTGATTGATTGTTTGACTATGTTGAAAATTCTCAAAGAGAAGAAACTTTTTGAATAGAAAATCCTCTCAACCATGAATTCAAAATCTTATATTCTTTTGTTAAGACCTAAGTAGCCATATAGGCAAAAGGGCATGGATTGTTTAAGGTTTTTAGAGTTGGTGTGCAAGATTTCAAAATTCAAAATCATTAAGCATGCATGACCATCATTGCATATAAACCCTAAGAAAAATTTAGTATTGCCTAAAAGAAAAAATCAAAACCCTAAATGGGATTTTCCCATTCTAAGTACAACCCTTGAGCTATGGATTTGTCCATAGTAACAATTAAGCAATAAAGTGTCCCATGATGATCTACAGAATTTTAGAAAATTTTGGAGACAAGAATCAACTCATTTGGAGATCATATGAAAAAGATATAAAGTAAATAAGAAAATAGAAAAGGAGAAAAGAATAAACAAAAAAAACTAACCTAACCTACCGGCCAGGCCCAGCCCGAGCCGCCCCTCCTCTCTCTATCTGCCGCGCGCAGCGTAGCACAGAGGCCCATCGCAGCCCAGCCACAGCCCATGTTCCCCTCCCCCTCTCACTGCCATGCGGGCCCCGCGCGGTCATCTCCTTCCTCCTGCCGTGGACGGGAAGAACACCCGATCGATCCGAAATCTCGCGGACTCCTCGTCGTTTCCGGTTGATTTCTTGCCCCTTCTCCACGAATCCCTTCCCCATAAAAACCCGACCCCGCCGCCACTTTTTCCCCTTCCAAAAACACAGCAGAAACCCTAGCCCCGACCGATTCGGATCTCGCCGCCGCCATTGTTGAGGACAAGCTGCAGGTCAAGCTCGAGCCCGACGAGTTCCGCCGCCTCTCCCAGTGTTCCTCCTATTCTCTTCCCCATACTCAACCGTCTCCTCATACAACTTTCCCTTGCGCAGATCGCGAACCACCCTCGAATTGCTCACGGAGAAGCACCATGGCCACCGCCTCCAGTAGCCTCGAGCAAGTTTAACATCGACGCTGAGCACGCCATCAGGTTCGCCAAGATGCCCCGCACCGCGTCGCCTACCCCGACGTCGCCAGTAATAGCCACAGCACCGCCGCCCTTCATCACCTGAGCCGCTCGCCGTCGTCCGCCGCCGACCTCACCGGTGATCTCAGAAGGAATCGTTGTCGTCCGTCGGATTCGTTTTGAACGCATTGGATTAGACTCCAAACCTGAAGAGGTACCGTCCACTAGGATCACGCCGCGTGGCACATGCCTTGTCAGCGCGCCGTGTCATCGTCCCAGTCACCACCAGGTCAGCGCCCAGTCCCTGTCCACGTAGCAAAGCATATTCCCTGGAATATTCCCTGCATAATTGAAATTGATTTAAATAGACAGAATTTTGTCCAATCTTGTAAAATTCATATAAAATTGAATACATGTCCAAAAATTATAAATAATATATGGTTGGATTCATAAAATTGTGTAGAACAATAATACGTGATTAGATATAACTTTTACAGTACATATTTACTGTAATAAATTAAATGGTTTAATGAGCTTTTTAGACATAATAAATCATAGTAAATTATCTGTAGATCCAAAAAGTACAAATAAAGTGTCTATGGATTCATAATTTCATATAAAACATTAATATGCTGTTAGATCCAAATTTTGCGGAGTAAAATTGCTGTAGTAATTTAAATAGTTTTAATGTACTTTTAGAGTATTAAATTCATAGTAAATAATTTATAACTCAGAAAAATATGAATAATATGTCTCTGGAATCACATTATCATGTAGATTACAGATATGTATTTAGTTTGAATTTTAGACAACATAAATTGTTTAAATGATTTAAACTCCATTAAACATTATTTAAATCATAAGAAAAGATTTATAACTCCGATAAAGTTGAATCCAATTGCTACTGGTTCGTATTAATGCCCTCTATCCAGTACACTTTAGATACAAATTTAATACGGCAATTAGTACAGAAG
Source organism: Avena insularis (assembly GCA_023614405.1). Classification (NCBI taxonomy): domain Eukaryota; kingdom Viridiplantae; phylum Streptophyta; class Magnoliopsida; order Poales; family Poaceae; genus Avena; species Avena insularis. The sequence goes on from CM042694.1 coordinate 473,988,898, forward strand.
TTTCAACAGAACTATTAAAACCCCTAGATTGGCAATCAAGTATTAATAATAGATATCCTATTTGCATTAAATGATCTCCTGCATGCATCATGTGTTGTAGTATTGTTCAGAGAACTAATTACAACCATTAAGACTTATTAAACCATCATGCATGTTTTTGATCGTCCTTGTTGTGTTTTGCTATGTTTGCAACTGTTTTGATTGGAACTACCTTCTCGTATTAGATTGTTCGGAGAGTGCGATTGCTGCGGAGAAATACAATCTAACACCCATATTATCAACATAAGGCAGGTTACACCACTTGTTCATAATTTTGTCCCAGTTTTGATTCTATGCATGTGATCTTCAAAATTCTGTAGTATGCATGTGTAGGATGATCCAGTAGAATTTTTCCTTAGTATTATTTTGCAAATGCGAAGATTTTGTAGTATGACATGAGTAGCTCCATACTTAGGATTTTCCATCCTAATAGGTTACCCCTGTTTTGCTAAGTATTGCTTGCTATCCTATATATACAAAGTACCGTTGGGGGGTTCGAAAGACAAAGAATTTTTCTAAGTATAAAGGCTCTCTAGAGCAAACTTTTCTTCTCAAATCCACTTCAAAATAAAACTAAGTTTTCTTCTGGGCGGAATGGTTGTCGGGTCAACGAGTGTGATATTTGGTGGAGGACGGCCGCCCAGGAATCAAAGAAGTCTGCCATGTTTGAGAATTGAAGCTTCAAAGGCAACCACAATACATTATGGGCTCTGTCTTGGCCTAGTACTTAGTGGGAAACCTCACTGGTACCAACATTTGGAGGATTCAGGCACGGTTGGATCCGAAGGTAGAGGGCTACTAAGGAAAGCCTCGCCATGGTCTTGTCTCGAAAAGGACTTGATCGTGGATTGTGGGTAAAGTGCACAAACTCGAGAGTATTGCAATCTGATCGATCAGCCGTGTTCACAGTAATGTAACAACAATGAGCGTCTGAAGGATGGAGCCTCAAGGATCTTCCTCTCTTTTCTAAAACAAAGTTTTGAAACCCCATGGCGTGCGTAATATCGCTAATGGGTGGGAATTTGGGAAACTTGGTGTGTAATATCCAAGTGACGCTTGGTGCGTAATATCCAAGTGTTTGGTTGTTTGGACACTTGGTGCGTAATATCCTCGTGTGCCACTCGACCTTATTTTATCAAAGCAAATGTTTACAAAGTAGGACAATCCTCTCTTTTTCTCTCTACTTAAAGAAAACTAGCTTTGAGCAAATGAACTCTACAGCCTAAACTAGCCTAGCATGTAGAGATAGTCTTTTCTTTCCTTGGTGTAATTTGCCAATACATTCAAAGTATTGACCCAACTTGTTGGCTGCACGTTTCATGTGCAGAATTTCAGAGATCGTTGAAAGGTGCGCTAGGATCGCGGGTCTTCACTCAACCTGCCTGTGGCATTGATGGGACTCCAAGTTGTACTTATATCGCTTCTGTTGTAATAATGTAAACTCTGGATTATTCGATTCATGTAATAAAGGCTTGTGTTTTACATGATATTTCATCGACTGTGAGTGCTAGTTATTAATCCAGGGACTAGCATGTTAATCACAGGGACTTAGGATCTTACTTGATCCGAGGTCACTACACTAAGTCTGACACTGAGTGCTACTATTGCAAGGGGACTGGCCATTGGAAGCGCAACTGCCCCAAGTATTTGGCGGACAAGAAATCCAGCAAGGCAAACAAAGGTATATGTGATATACATGTTATTGATGTGTACTTGACTAGTACTCGCAGTAGCACCTGGGTATTTGATACCGGATCGGTTGCTAATATATGTAACTCGGTTCAGGGGCTACGGAACAAGCGACAGCTAGCAAGGTATGAGGTCAGGATGCGGGTCGGCAATGGATCAAGAGTTGATGTGATCGCCGTCGGGACGCTACCTCTCCATTTGCCATCAGGATTAGTTATAAACCTAAATAATTGTTATTTGGTGCCTGCACTGAGCATGAACATTGTATCTGGATCATGTTTGATGCAAAGTGGTCATTCCTTTAAATCTAAGAACAATGGTTGTTTGATTTATAAGAATGATATCTTTTATGGTCATGCACCTATGTTGAATGGTTTATTTCTATTGGATCTCGATAGTAAAATTATGCACATTCATAATGTTAATGATTAAAAGATTAAACTTGATGATGATATGTCTACATATATGTGGCACTGCTGTCTAGGTCATATTGGCATTAAACGCATGAAGAAACTCCATTCTGATGGACTTTTGGAATGACTTGATTTTGAATCATTTGATACATGTGAGCCATGCCTTATGGGCAAGATGACTAGAACGCCGTTTTCCGGTTCAATGGAACGGGCGACAAATCTGTTGGAGATCATACATACTGATGTGTGTGGACCAATGCGTTTGGATTTGTCCAAACTTATGGAGAGGATTGTATTTACAAGAAAGTGAGTGGGAGCAATGTGGCATTTCTGATATTATATGTGGATGACATATTATTGATTGGAAATGATATAGATCTTTTAAACAGTGTTAAAAGTTATCTAAACAGCAAATTTTCGATGAAAGAACTTGGTGAAACATCATATATATTAGGCATTAAAATCTATAGAGATAGATCAAGGCGCCTAATTGGGCTATCGCAGAGTACATACCTTGATAAGATATTAAAGAAGTTTAATATGGACAAAAGTAAGAAGGGGTTCTTACCTATGTTGCAAGGCAAGACATTGAGTATGACTCAAAGTCCGGCTACGACGGAAGAAAGAGAGATGATGGATAAGATCCCCTATGCCTCGGCCATAGGCTCTATTATGTATGCCATGCTATGCACAAGACCAGATGTGGCACATGCTATTAGTTTGACTAGTAGGTACCAATCTGATCCAGGTTCGGAACACTGGATAGCGGTAAACAACATCCTCAAGTACTTGAGAATAACTAAGGATATGTTTCTCATATACGGAGGTGAAGAAGAGCTAGTCGCTAAGTGTTATGTTGATGCTAGCTTTGACACCGATCTGGATGACTCTAAGTCTCAATCCGGATACGTATTTCTCTTGAACGGAGAAACAATTAGTTGGAGGAGTTCCAAACAACCTGTTGTGGCTGGATCAACAACGGAGGCAGAATATGTTGCTGCTTGAGAAGCAGCGCAGGAGGCAGTTTGGATGAAAGAGTTCATGACGGAACTAGGTGTGGTTCCCAGTGCGTTGGACCCGATGGTGATCTATTGTGACAACAATGGAGCCATAGCCAACACAAAGGAACCAAGGTCTCACAAGAATTCCAAACATATTAAGCGCCGGTTTCACTCCATCCGCGAGCATGTCAAGGATGGAGATATAAAGATTTGTAAAGTACACACGGACCTGAATGTAGCAGATCCATTGACTAAAGTTCTCCCTAGGGCAAAACATGATCAACACCAGAACTCCATGGGTGTTAGATTTATCACTATGTGAACTAGATTATTGTCTCTAGTGCAAGTGGGAGACTGAAGGAAATATGCCGTGAGAGGCAATAATAAAGTTGTTATTTTATATTCCTTATACATGATAGATGTTTATTTTACATGCTAGAAATGTATTGATTCGGAAACATCAATACATGTGTGTTTAATAAACAAAAAGGGTTCCTAGTCATGCCTCTCTTATAGACTAGCTTGTTGATTAACAGGATGATCAAGGTTTCCTGATCATGGACATTGGATGTTGTTAATAACAAGGTCACACAATTGGTGGAATGATGTGATGAACATTCATCCGAAGTATAGCATTACGATCAAGTCATTATGTTTATATTTCTATAACATCATACGAAGTAATCTTTATCCTTAGACCATGAGATCATGTTAATTGCTAACACCGGAAGAGTATCTTGATAACATCAAACGTCACACCGTAACAGGGTGACTATAAAGATGGGTTCAGTACTACGAAGGTGTTATGTTGAGGCTCATGGATCAAGAGTGGAATTTGTCAATCCAGATGACGGATAGATATACTCTGGGCCCTCTCGGTGATATCACATTAGGATAGCTTGCAAGCAAGTGATGTGATCACTAGAATGTTATATCACGGGAACGAGAAAAGAGTGCATGTCGGCAACGAGATCAAACTAGGTATGGAGATACCGATGATAGAATCTCGGACATGTAATATATCGAGAGACAAAGGTATTTAGTTATAAGCATTAAAGGTTCTCACGATCACAGGAGTCATCGTTGAATGTGTAGGAGTCAGTACGGATCTCCAGATTCCGCTGCTGATTATTGATCGGAGAAGGGTCTCGATCATGTCTGCATTATTCGCGAACCGTAGGGTGGCACACTTAAGAGTTACCGGACACCATTTTGGAGCACATATGTTTCAGACGAAGAATTGCAAAGCGCAGGAATTCTTTCAATAGAAACCGGAAATTGTTTCGGATGAAATTGCAGAAGGTAGTTCTGCATGTGATATTGAAATATTGCAAGGGGCTATATGTGAATGTTTGTTAATTAAAGTAATTAACAAAATTCTGAATAAATTTAATAAAAAGAGTTTTATTAAATGAGAGAGCATTAAATTTGGAGAAACTTAATGCATTTAAAGTGGAGACTTTAAAAGGGAATGTGAAGAGGCATTTTAATGTGGAGGGGTTACCACCACATGAATGGGGAGGTGAGGGTCACCCCCATGCCGCCATGGAGAGAGGGCACCCCCTCCTATAAAAGGCCACCCATTCCTCCTTCATCCTCACACCTCCTTGTGAAGGATCTCTCTCCCCTCTAGAATTATTCCCCATGGTCTCGGATTAGCGAGATACATGTTCCCGTGGCATTTAAATGCGGAAGGAGTTGCTGCTTCTGCTGGAGCGAGGAGGTGGAGGTTGTCCAGTGGCTTGAACGTGTGTGCGAGTGCGGATGCGCTGCTGAGTTGCGGCGCTCGGACTTCCTCATGACCTTGAGATCGGCAAGTGTACGACTACATCAACCACGAGTTCCTACTCGTTAACAAAGCTTGTTGTCTACGAGGGTAAGTTCTCGTTGGATGTATGTCCACCCGTTGCTTTGTACCTAGTAGATAGATCTTGGCGTGTAGTTCACACCGTAGGAATTTTTTTGTTTTCTATGCTGCGGACCCAACAAACAGACAGATGGATCATCGGGACTGGGAAGAGTTTACCAAGAGGACTCCTTGTCAGTATACGGGTTGTTTGCCTACTCATATATGAATAAGAAGTATCACAATCACTTATCCCATTTCATTCACTTGGCACATTCACTATTACCATGAACTATTTCTCCCCGTGCCTAACTTCTCATCTACAGGAATCCCGAACACTTTTCTCGCTTTTTTACTTACATGTTATTTACTTCTTGCATCTTCCTTTACTCTAGTTTCCTTTATTATTCACTCACACCCATCCACTCTCAATGCTTGCAGTCAATTCACTCAAGACAACATAACACCTTGGATGTGACAGAAACACCGCATAAAGACACTTTCCTATGCTCCTTATTGGGATCGATATACAAACCAGAATTAATACTTCCACGAAAACATGCTCTGACAAACCTATGCTCTTGTAGGTCATCAAGCTATTTTCTGGCACTGTTGCCGATGAGCTAAGCACTAAGTGTTTGTTTCTTGACATTCGTAAGTGTTGACACCATCCATGATCTCTGCTGAAGATAGAGGTACTACTCGTTCAGGAAAAATTTATTTACCTCCATATATTGACTGTATTCCAACTGAAAGATGCCTAGAATTTATTGAAAGATTTTCTAACTCACATACTCTAGACATGAACAGTTTGATTCCTATGATGGAAGACTTGACCATCACCCAGGGGGGGCAAAGATTCTGAGCAATCATTTGGAGAATATGGGAAACCATATAGGCAGCCGGATGACACCCCCTCCCATCTACGGTAATCCCTCAACCACCGACATGGATTTTTAGCAGATTTTTTATTCAGGATGTCAGATTTTGGTGCTCTGATAGTGCTATGTATGCTCTGGATGTGCTATGTCTGCATTTTGCTATTTAGTTTCGACTAGGTTCTGTAAGATGATTTGGGTGTGGTTAGGGCTTAGGGTTTAAGAAATTTATGATTTTTGCTACACGAACTGTTCAAAGTGTGGGGGTTGATGATGGCATGTCCATATTTTGGTTAGTAGGTTAATTATTTCTTGATGTATGTTGCAAATATGATGTTTTATGTTTAGTAAGTAAAGCTTGCAATAGGTATTTAACTAGTTCATTCATGATAGGTTTAAATAATGTTAATTTGCAGGATCAAGTAGTGCTTAATTCACATTGGAGATAAATCATGGTGGGTTTTTGTTGGCACTGGTAATAATAGAAGTTTTGTTGATGGGCACATCATCTACTATGATGAAGTTGAAACTCTAAGTTGGTCATCAGTGATGCTTGGAAAGATCATTGAAGAAATTGTCTATGAGATGGCGGCAGAATGAAGATTCACTTTTGCATTCCAATCCTTACACTTGCCAATAATGGTCTCAAGGAGCTAAAGGATGACCATTCATTCATGTTTATGGTTACTTTAGTTGACATAGGCCAACATTTCTTTAGTGTATATTTGGATCGTGATGAGAGCTTGAGATTCAAAGGTTAGGATGATATAGTGCATTTTCCAGTAGCTCTATTGCGTTCTGTTATCAGCCCTACCAAGCCAAGAAGCAGCACAAAACTTGATGATCTAAGTGTAGAGGTACCTCCAATACTAATTCAAGTTGTCTATCCTAGAAGTTTAGTACAAGGTTCAGACGAGGGACATAATGAAGGACATGTTGTTGGTAGGCATAGGGCAAGGAAGAGGAATAGAAGCAATAGTGCAGCTACATATTTTGAAGGAAGTCAAGAAGCAAGTCAAGGGGAGCACAGTGATGCATTGTGTGATAGTGAGGATGTTGCAGATTCAGATTTTGAGCTCTATGATTCTGATTTTGCTCTAAATGAAGGTGATGTTGATCTACATGGTGAGGAACAAACATTTGACAAAGGCAAGAGTACAACTGTGAAGAAAAGAAGTAAAAGACCAACCAGATGTAATTTTGCAACTAACAAAGGCAAAGAGAATTGTGAAATCAAAGATGAGGATTCAGATGAAGAGGATATGTGGGGACCTGACTCTGATGATGGTATTGCAGGATAAAATTCAAAACCTTCAGATAGGATGACTTGAATGATCTAAAATTTGCTACATGCCAATAGTTTGGTGATGTGGAGTTGTTGCTTAGGAAAGCAATCAGGGCATATAGTTACAATCACATAAAAGGAATAAAACTACCTATAAATGACAAGAAGAGGTTAAGAGCTATGTGTGAGAAGAATTGCAATTAATACCTATGGGCATCTGCTGACACAAGAACTAAAGCATTTCAGATATGTAAGTGGAAGGTTTGTGCTTTCACAGCTAAATTCATTGCAGAGAAGTATTTGGAGAGCTTTAGAGCAGATCACCAAATGAGTCTTCAAAATTTCTCAAGGGTGGTTCAGAAGGGGTGGAACATGACACCATCCAGGAGAAAGCTACAAAGAGCTAATTGGATTGTAATGATTGTGATTTATGGAGATGAAGAGGAGGAGTACAAGATGCTTTGGGACTATGCTAATGAGACTAGGAGGAGTAATCTAGCTAGCACTTTCTATCTGTCACTGGATGATAATGCAATATTCAAGCAATGCTACATGAGTCTTGAAGCATGCAAGAGGGGGTTCCTAAAAGGGTGCAAGCCAATTATATTTATTGATGGATGTCACACTAAAACAAGGTATAGAGGCCAATTGCTCATAGTTGTTGGGATGGACCCTAATGATTGTATTTTTCCTATTGCTATGGCTATTGTAGAAGTGGAAGATACTGCCTCCTGGACATGGTTCCTAGAGACTCTAAAGGCTGATTTAAGAATAAGCAACACTACACCTTGGACCATCATGTCAGACAAGGATAAGGTTAGTAGTAGTTGTAACTTGTTAATGCTGATTGTGTAATCTTTTCATCATTGTAGTAATCAGTCCTTGTTAGTGATGAATGTGTATTATTTTCATCATTGTAGTAATCAGTCCTTGTTATTTTCACCTTGTACCTATTGTAGGGACTTATTAATGCTGTGAAAGATGTGTTCCCAGATTCATAACACAGGTTCTATGTAAGACACATGTGGTAGAATTTTCAACAACTTTTCAAAGGAGATGTATTGAAGAACCATCTTTGGAAGATAGCTATAAGCAACACAATTACACTCTATGATAAGCACATGGGACAAATGAAAGTTCTAAATTCAAATGCTCATGCCTGGTTGGAGAATTTGGATCCCAAAAACATTGGTAAGAGCTTTTCAAAGTGACTTACCAAAATGTGACACTCTATTGAACAACAATTGTGAGGTTTTCAACAAGTAAGGAAACATCTCTATGTCTATCTACTTATGTGCATGTTGCATCTTCTCACCTATGTTATATGCTTGGAAGGTACATCTTGGAAGCTAGAGAGCTACCTGTGTTTTCAATGTTTGAAATGGTGAAGTGCCAAGTGATGACTATGCACTATACCAAAAATAAATAGATAAGTACTTGGCTTGGTCCTATATGTCCCAAGATAATGAATAAGTTGCAGAGAAACATTAAATTTTCAAACTATGTGTTTGCAGATGGAGCAGGGGATGGGCTATTCAAAGTGGGAGAACTTGTGTCTTCTCAACCTGTTGACTATGTTGTTGACTTGAAGCACAAGACATGTACTTGCATGAGGTGGAAAAATACCAGAATCCCTTGTGCACATGTTATATCATGTTTAAGGCATGATGACACTAATCTTCTAACACTAGTTGATAGTTGCTACTCACTAGAAATGCATGACAAGGCAGCCAGTTGTCAGGTGAAGAAGATTATATGCAAGATGCTCATGTTCCAGTTGTCCCTCTACTACCTTTCGCAAGAAGTGAAACCATTCTATGTCCCAGGTTGTTATAGAACCAGTGCCTAAGTCTGGGAGTTTGGAGTGGTATCTAGGTGTAAAGTAAGGTGGGGAAGGACAAGTGCAACAAAATGAGATGTAGTTTGGAGTTCAACTGGATTTATTTAAATATGTTAGACACCTATGTCCTTTTGGTGTGTTGCCTATCTGGTACTCTTGCATGAGTCCATCTCATTTTGTTTCACTGAATCATATACAGTTTCTGTGTTTTACTATGCAAATGGTTGTTTCTATTTTACGATCACAAAGTTGTTCTATTAAGAGTACTGTTCTATTAACCAAGAACTATTGTACTGTGAACTAATTGCTTTCCACTTGTCATGAAAATGCCACAAAATTGCATTTGATTTGACTCAGATACAAATTTAAACTGATATACGAGCAAAAGGTAATACATTCCAACTACATTGCATCTGGTTCACATACATAGTGGCTAAAAGGCATTGCAGAGTTGAGTCACTACTACACCATCACTAGATCAACTACTAGATGAAGACTAAATCATCACTGCCACATTGCATCATAACCTTGCTAGAACATCACTCCCACTTGCACACAATGCACACATTGCAGCATAAACTTGCTAGAACATCAGATAGCACACCTACTCTATCTTTAACACCTCACTGTCACTTCTTCCCCAGTAGAACAACAAAGATTGCACATAGCACACACAACACACCCACTACAACCTTTACAAGAACAACCATCTGCCTCACTTCCTCCAAAATCATCACCTAGTGCTGCTCTTGCCCTTGCACCCTAGTCACTCTGGCCTCCTACTTCCTTAGCTCAAGTTCTTCCCTCCTATCTTCTTCCCAACCAAGAGCATCAATAGCACCATTCCCTTGAATGTACTTGTTCTCAATCAGATACCCGACGTACTCGATCTCCCAATGCCAAAATTTGCAACCAAACAGGGTAAAATCAAAACACATTCAATTTGAGCTTCCAAACACATGTACCAGATCAAAACCGACATAGACTATCAAAAACTAAAGCAAAACACAAACAACAGATACTTACCCCATGATTTTTTACATTTGTAGTACATCCATCTAGGGTGCTCTGGCGTCCTCGAGTAGCACTGCTTCACCCTATGTCTGCATTCGGGGCAAGCTAGCACTGGACATGGCGTCTCAACAGCGGAAATCTCCTATGGCGGCGGCACCGATTTAGGGTAGCCAGCTTCAGCAGAGGAGGGGAACGATGCGGGTCGGGGTGAACGGGTCCAGTCACACCACGCGGGTCAGGGTGAACGGGTCCAGTCGCACTGCGCAGGGTTAGTACTCGTCAATGATTTTGCAAACAAACCCCTCCCAAATTTGTTCCTACACTTATTTAACTGTCTAGTCATCTGCAAGCAGGACCAACTTCTCCAATACATTGCGCCGTATCTGTCAAAACCCGGGTTTTTAATCCCAGATGCCTGTTATGCCATACCTCGCAATCCCAGGATTACCATTTTGGCGAGACATAATAGATTGGATATCACAGTACATCATCCATTACAACCCATACATAAGGTCTTACACAAAATAAAGGATCTCATGATCCAGTCTTAATACAATAAAGTAGCGGAATAAATAGCATAGTGGTGGGCTCCATCTTCAGAGTCACAGGAAATGCTGACGATGGGAGATGATCCTAGTTATCATAGCCGTCCTGCTATCCTTCATCTTGGTAGTCTCCTTTATAGTCTGGCCATAGGAATAGCCATGGACAAAAGCCATGAGTACTCTTTAAGTACTCTTAAACTACCACTAACAAGTAGATAGTTCTAGTAGGAATGATAACTCTAAGTTTAATTGTGAAGTTAAGTTTGAAACCTAAGCTGAGTTCTGAAGCAAAGAAAGATAAAATAAGTTTGAAAACACCTAAGTGCGAACTTAATCATCATAGTCACAACTCTGTTGTGGTCAAGTCATGTCCCACAATTCATTTCATAAGTTGTTTTGACAACATCTAACAACGGAATAGTATGGCCACTCCAACTGTCCATAACCACAGACGCGGCTATTCGAATAGTTTGACACTCTGCAGAGGTGGTACACTTTCACCACAAGATTCGATACATCTATCAGGGATAACCCTGAATCATCATACTTAGTATGCGGATAATCAAACATAACCTTTCCTTTACACACCCTAGTATAAGCACCTCTCCTATGAGCATGGCCTCCCAACCATGGCCATCTGTCATCTTGGGCACTGCATAGGTGGACAACATCGAGAGGTAGCCTCAGCTCAAACCTCTCCCACGAGGGAACTAATACTAATGCATATAAACTTCCGGCTAAGCCTTACCCAATTACGGTATTGTGGTTGTATGGTAAAATTGGAATGGTATCGCATCCGAACCCAACCATCAGTTTTGTAAAAAGGGCTAAGGCTCATGCCTGAACATTTTCATCATCATAAACCATTTGTGTTTCTCAACACATGTCAAAACATCTCAATAGAATGACTCATCATTCCAAGGGTTTCACAAATCATTTTCACCAAGTATTCCCATCTAGAGTGAATCAAGTTTTGGTTTAGTTCTAAACTACTAAGTTAAGAGTGTTCACTAAAGTGGGGGTGCTAATCTCAATCTCATGCCATAGAATGACATCTAAGCTTAACTAGATAGGTCAAGTTTTATACTCTTTTTGCTACCTTCAAGCAAGTAAAGGACTTTAGTAAAGTAAAGAAAGTACAGCTAGTAAATAAAACTTGGGGTAGGTAATAGTCAAAGGTATAACCAAAGCATGCCTATTGCATCTGGCTTAGGTTATCTAGCTTGCAAGGGTTAGCTTGCATTGTTAATGATGGCTTGCTAGTATAATACTTGCAAGTGTTAGCTTGCCAATAATAGCTTGCTCAGTTTACTTGAAGTGCTAGGCTTGCCTTGGGTAGTGCAGTGGTTGAAGTTTTCTTCCTCCTCCTCTTGGTAGAACTCCTCCTCCTCGTAAGCTTGGTCGGTACTATCGTCTATAAATACATACAGAATACACATTCACGAATCAATACTTAACTAGTATACTTAGCACACTAAGGCACACATTTTATGATCTATTATCATCACAAGCATCACAAGGTTTAATGAACTAGTTTTATTCTTTTTTTATTTGAGAAAAATAATTTCTACTCATTGAAATTAACTAAGATTTAATATTATCCAATTAAAATATGGGATCATGTGGACACATGTCATCACCATATATTCTAACATATGGGAATGTGATTTAAGGGTTGGATCCCATTTTAATAAGTTTAAGTTTAATATTTAATGATTTAAAGTGACTAGAAATGCCTATATAGCATTATTTTGGTACTAGTCCAAAGTCACTGCATGTAAACCTTAATATTATTACATATTCAGATAGGTATAGGTAAATGTGATTTTTGAGAGTTGGAAACAACTCAAAAGCTATTATGGTTGATTTTATACAAATGTTTGAATATGCAAAAGCTTCTGTCTTGTTATTTTTACTAGGAGAGATCTCTAACTGTAAATGAATTAAATCCAACGGGATTGGATAGATCTTTTCAGAAGCTTTCCAACAAAATTGGAATCACTCCATTTGGATTTGTAAATCTTCCTGAATTGATTTTTGAACTAAGGGACAGAACTAGGTTGGAAATAAAATAGCAAAACCTATATTTGAATCTACGGGCTTAGGCGGGAAACTAAGTGGGCCGGCCCAGTGACGCTCAGCGGCGCAGAGGGCGACTGACAAGGGGGTCCCGCCTGTCAGTGAAACTTAAAATCCGAAACGGTATCTAGCGATCTGGGCCACACGATTATAACGCGGATCAACGGCTCACAGTCGTCGTCGACGACGGACTCGTCGCTGGCGAGACCGAACCCTAAACGGCCGGTGGGGGTCTACTGGGGACGTACCAGGGCTCTAGCTAGTGCGGCGAGGCGGGCGATCGAACTGGACGGTGACGGCGGACTCAGGCGAGGTAGCGGTAGGGGCTGAGGTGGACAGAATCGACGGCAGCGTCTACTCCTCTGCAGCGGCCTCCTCCGGTGTAATTCTGGCGAACGTCGGCTCGAGCGGCTTCAGCGAGAGAGGGGAAATGATTAGGGGAGAGAGGGGAGTGGAATGGTGGGAGGAGATGGTGCTGGGGTGGCCTCCTTATATAGGCTCGATGGTGAGACCGAGAGGCATGGGCGTGGCTCGTCGGTGACGGCGAAACAGAGGGGCTACCAGCATGGCGAGGTAGACGGACGATGGGTGGTCTGCTGGCAGTCAGCTACGGCGCTGCTAGGGGCGGTGGCATATGGTCAGGAGCTCCCCGCGCTCTGGCAGACAAACGCGGCTCCCGGCGACTGTGGGTCGCGCGGTGGTGCACGGTCGTGTCTGGTGGGTTGCTAGGATCGAGGCGGAGTGGCGTGCGGGATTTTGTGCCGAGGCGCGGTCTACTGCGTGCTGGCGGCGATCGCGCTCTGGCGCGCTCTGGCTTGCTCACAGAGAGAAAGGGCGGCAGAGCTGGGAAGTGGTCCAGGGGCTGGGATCGATCGAGGGGTGGACCGTGGGCGGCGGTAGGGTTGGGCGGAGCTAGTGGACACGCTGGAATGGCGCGGCGTGGTCGCTGGCGCGTTGCCCGCTTCTGGCCGGCGACGACCATAAAGTGGCGGCGCTGCACTGGTGTTGTGGGGAAGGGGGAGGCTGGTTAATGGCTTGGTTGGACTCAGGAGGGACAGAGGAGAGTAGAGAGAGTCCAATGGGGGACAAGGGCTTAACTAGAAAATAGTGTTAATTAGGTCAGAAGATCTCTGCCTGCCACCTGTTCGACACAATGGCCGCATGAGAGAAATTTTTGAATTTTGAGCTGATTTTTGGTGGATGCTTTGATCTGATGCTTGGTAGACTATGGTTGCTAGGATTTGTTAAATGGAATTCATTTGAGTGGTTTTTGAATAAGTGTGATCTATACATATGAACTATATTCAATTTTCAAATGTCATTTAAATTTAGTGTTTGAAAGTTTTTGGGATGAAGCAAAGTGGGCCTTGGTACATCACTACTTGTACTAGCAAGGGGTGCAAATAACCACAATTGTTTCTGTTAAGATTTGAGTTCTAGGAATAGCCAAAGTAGACTATGTGATTAAAATGGCACAAATGACCATTTCCTTATTTTATTCTTTTTGATTTCTTTTTCTTTGCGATTTGTTTGGGAATGATCTAGATGATGTTTAATTCACCTTAGAATCATTTTACAATCAATGGATCACTCCAACATGGCAATTCAAACAACTCCTAAATTAAATGCACACACATATGAATGTTTAATCATTTTTATATAGAAACAATTTTTGTTAACCCTAAATTGGGTAGCTTTGATCTTGATTAACTTTGGATTAAGTTTTGGGATGTTACAGTATCACTCAGTGACCGTGCGTGACACCCTCGTGCGAGTTAACAGACCGTAAACTCGTATTTTGGTTGTATAGTGACCGTATTAAACTTGCTAAGAAAGTATAGTGACTAACCATGGATTTAACTCATTATCTAATAGCTTAAGCCTGGTGGCCAGGACGCACGCTGAAGGCACTTGCCGCACGACGTGAGGCTGTTTTCAGCGCACGCTATCGCTGGTCCTAGGCCTTTGCTAGTCTCTCTCGCTATTTGTGGGCCTAGGGGTTGTTTCCGCATGCGAGGCAGCTATGTGTGTGTGTGTCCTCTCCCCAAGTCCCCAGTCCACATCTTCCTTTCTCTCTTTTCTCCTCATCCTCTCGAGCCCTAGGGTTTCATGCCGCCACCCTCTGCAAATTTCCCTACCACTCGCCTAGGCCATTGTATATTATCAACTAGGCCATGACCCCGCCTAGCCCTAGATTACCGTGAATCTCCTCCCTCCGTCGCGTCTCTTTTCCCCTATTGCCGTTCTCCAGATCCAGGAGCCACACAAAATGCCCTCCAACTGTGCCGGTAGAGGTGGACATGGTGATTTAGGGTTGCGAGGGACCAGATAGGGCAGCCTGCATAGCAGCTGGGCACCAGCGCGTACGGAGCCATAACACCGTTGTTTCCTGTGGTGAGTCGCATGAGATAAGCCTAGGAGACAAGGGCTCACCGTAGGCGGTAGCGTTACTCTTCCTCAGTGGTCATGGGTAGTTCCTTGGACGGTGATTTGGGCCTTGGTGGCCTCTCAGCAACGGGAGGCCATCCTGTAGCATAGGATCGATGTTCTCCATAGAGGCGATGACGAAGGTCTCTAGATTCGATGATTCCGGTGGTCCAGCTTAGGACCTTTCCTAGATCAATAGCCCCTATGTTTTCTCTCTACTGGTGAGCTATCACGGTTTAATTTCAGTAATATTTCGTTCTTCCATTTAGTATTTTTAGAAGGTATTTCTCCCATGTTTAAGCAAAATGCTCCTGATTTGGATGTAGTGAAAACATTAATGTGGCATAGGTGGTTAATATTGGATATAGGTATTTGTTGTGGTGTGTAAATCTGATGTTTGGACCCTAAGATGACGCACGCGGCAAGTTTTTTATCCATTATGATATTTATATGTCACATGAGTTAGGTTTTTTATTCCTTATGATGTACATATAAATATCTTGATCAAAAGTACCAATTTTTGCAAGATGTTGTCTTATTTTCTTATTGTGAAATTCCTTGTGATATTTTATTAGGAAACTTCCGCCCCTCGAGTTTATGAGTTTTTGTTGTAGCAATTACAAATGGCATGTGTAGATGGATTTCTCAACTAAATAATTAGTGTTGTTAAGATTGTGTTAATGGTTCACGTGATGACCGAATTCATTTTTCTACGAAGATGCTTTAATTTCTTCTGTTATTTTGGTGTGTCTTGATAAATGACAATTGCCTTTGGGAAGATCGTTTTGATTTTGCTGCACTATGACAACTATGTGTATGTGTCATCATTACTGATTAGTTTTCTTCTTTCAGCATGTAGGCAGCTTGACTGTACCGGAGACCTGATCGGCAGAGGAGAATTATTTGTTGAAGACACGATCATTCGCTCTTTCCACAACATCCAAGAGGTGATCATATTTGCATCTTTTCAGTTAGTCTTCATAGGGTTTGGCAGCCGATGTAGCTGGGAACATCACTGGTCTCGAAGGATTTAATTAAAGCTTAAATTATTGCCTGTTCATGTGTGGAGTTGATGCTTATAATTCAGAAAAGTAGTGATAGATTGAGAAAATAAGGGGGTTTCAGTTCAAATATCTTTGTTGGATTTCAATAAACTTTTGTTCATTTTCTTCTCGGGTTTTTGTAAATGGGTATATAAACATACATACACAAACACAAATTTCATATTTTAGTGTATCCAGTAAATAACGTTTGCATCATTTTATCTTTTTTGAAAATTAGAAGCCATTCGGTAGAGTTTTAGGTTTAAAGTACACAACAAAGGTAGCCTTTATTCTACAGTTTGGTAATATGATAAGATTAGGGGTTCTTTTAAAATTTCTACAGTTAAGAAATAAATGTGTGTTAGGGTAAGGTTATTATACACACCCACAAAATAATAGTAGAAAGCTATTTTCATCTAACACAATTACCTATAGCTTATGTCTATGTGGTCTGCTGACTGAATAGATGCAAGCACACCTCTGATCGAGAGTACCATGAAGCAATATGAATACTTTTTGAATGACTTTGTTGCTTATGTCGTGCTTGTGCTCATGAATTTGAAAATATAAAATTAAGAAGGGAATAAAATGAAACCTCATATTTTAATGTCATAGTGTTTGTTTTGAAGCAAATATATTCTATCTTTGTCAAACCTCTGAATCTATATGTATATATAAATGTTTTAGTTTAGATGCTTGACATGATTAGTAGCTAGCAAAAAATTCTAATTTTATTAATTATTAGCATCAAGAGCACATACGTACTATAGTTCAGTAATAGTAGTGGTAAGAGATCTATGTCTAGAATACATATAGCTATGATTTTTATTGTTTGACGTTCTGGTTAGAATTTTCAGAAAACTTAAGAAGTGAACCAGATGAATTCAAAATCAAATACCAAACAATTTTTTTATTTCAGTTAGTAGTTGCTAGCATATGTTTGAAAGCATAGTAAGCCATCATCCCTAAAATTCCAAATGCCGTGGTGTCTCTTTGTAAAGAAATATTGCTTACATGATTATTTGTGTAAAGCATACAACAAAGAAGAAAGGGCTAATGAGCCATGGTAAGTCCAGAATTAAGCAGTTATTATACAAATGTTAATTTGTGAAGTAAATAGCTGAACTTCAGGGAAGAAGCATGCAACTAGTTGATAATTGTTGATCAGGATGATGAGATCTTCTGGTAGCATCATCCGGAAAGCCTTGGTTCTAACACAGGAGCACAGAACAATCCTATTATTTCAAAGTAACCTCAATGTACTAGAATTCTATAAATATCCTGTTAGTTCAACCCTACCTCAAAGCGTGGAGATTCTGCGAACTCATACTTCTATGTCATTGTTGGTTGTATTTATTTTGTGGATATAGTTTGATGGCTCCATATAGTTTGTATTTTGAGTTAACAAATGCCTACCTGTGAAGTACATGGAATTTGATTTGTTCAAAGGTAAGGTTCTACATGTTGGGTCCGCAGCATAGAAAACAAAAATTTTCCTATGATGAGAAATATACGCCAAGATCTATCTACTAGATACAGAGCAACGGGTGGACATACATCCATGGAGAACTTACTCTCGAAGACAACGAGTTTTGTTAACGAGTAGGAACTCGTGGTTGATGTAGTCGTACGCTTGCCGATCTAAAGATCCTGTGGAAGTCCGAGCACCGCAAATCAGCAGCGCATCCGTCCTCGCACACACGTTCAAGCCACCGGACAACCTCCACCTCCTCGCTCCAGCGATCCAGCGGAAGCAGCAACTCCTTCCAGACGAAATGCCACCGGGAACATGTATCTCGCTAATCCGAGACCATGGGGGAATAATTCTAGAGGGGGAGAGAGATCCTTCACAAGGAGGTGTGTGGATGAAGGAGGGAATGGGTGGCCTTTTATAGGAGGAGGGGGGTGCCCCCTCTCTCCATGGCTGGCATGGGGGTGACCCCTCACCTCCCCATTCATGTGGTGGTAACCCCTCCACATTAAAATGCCTCTTCACATTCCCTTTTAAAGTCTCCACTTTAAATGCATTAAATTTCTCCAAATTTAATGCTCTCTCATTTAATAAAACTCTTTTTATTAAATTTATTCAGAATTTTGTTAATTACTTTAATTAACAAACATTCACATATAGCCCCTTGCAATATTTCAATATCACATGCAGAACCACCTTCTGTAATTTCACCCGAAACAATTTCCGGTTTCTATTGAAACAATTCCCGCGCTTTGCAATTCATTTGTCTGAAACATATGTGCTCCAAAATGGTGTCCGGTAACTCTTAAGTGTGCCACCCTACGATTCGCGAATAATGCAGACATGATCGAGACCCTTCTCCGATCAATAATCAGCAGCGGGACCTGGAGATCCGTACTGACTCCTACACATTCAACGATGACTTCTGTGATTGTGAGAACCTTTAACGCTTGTAACTAAATCCCTTTGTCTCTCGATATATTACATGTCCGAGATTCGATCATCGGTATCTCCATACCTAGTTTGATCTCGCATCGACATGCACTCTTTTCGTTCGTGATATAACATTCTAGTGATCACATCACTTGCTTGCAAGCTATCCTAATGTGATATCACCGAGAGGGCCCAGAGTATATCTATCCGTCATATGGATTGACAAATTCCACTCTTGATCCATGAGCCTCAACATAACACCTTCGTAGTACTGAACCCATCTTTATAGTCACCCTGTTACGGTGTGACGTTTGATGTTATCAAGATACTCTTCCGGTGTTAGCAATTAACATGACCTTGTTATTAACAACATCCAATGTCCATGATCAGGAAACCTTGATCATCTTGTTAATCAACAAGCTAGTCTATAAGAGAGGCATAACTAGGAACCCTTTTTGTTTATTAAACACACATGTATTGATGTTTCCTATCAATACAATTATAGCATGCAAAATAAACATCTATCATATACAAGGAATACATAATAACAACTTTATTATTGCCTCTCAGGGCATATTTCCTTCAGTCTCCGACTTGCACTAGAGACAATAAATCTAGTTTATATAGTGATAAATCTAACACCCATGGAGTTCTGGTGTTGATCATTTTTTGCCCTAGGGAGTACTTTAGTCAACGGATCTGCTAAATTCAGGTCCGTGTGCACTTTACAAATCTTTATATCTCCATCCTTGACATGCTCGCGGATGGAGTGAAACTGGCGCTTAATATGTTTGGAATTCTTGTGAGACCTTGGTTCCTTGGCGTTGGCTATGGCTCCATTATTGTCACAATAGATCACCATTGGGTCCAACGCACTAGGAACCACACCTAGTTCCGTTATGAACTCCTTCATCCAAACCGCTTCCTGCGCCGCTTCTGAAGCAGCAACATATTCCGCCTCCGTCGTTGATCCAGCCACCACAGGTTGTTTGGAGCTCCTCCAACTAACTGCTGCTCCATTCAAGAGAAATACGTATCCGGATTGAGACTTAGAGTCATCCGGATCAGTGTTAAAGCTAGCATCGACATAACACTTAGCGACTAGCTCTTCTTCACCTCCGTATACAAGAAACATATCCTTAGTTCTTCTCAAGTACTTAAGGATATTCTTGACCGCTATCCAGTGTTCTGAACCTGGATCAGATTGGTACCTACTAGTCAAACTAATAGAATGTGCCACATCCGGTCTTGTACATAGCTTGGCATACATTATAGAGCCTATGGCTGAGGCATAGGGGATCTTATCCATTATCTCTCTTTCTTCCGCCATAGCCGGACTATGAGTCTTACTCAATGTCTTACCTTGCAACATAGGTAAGTACCCCTTCTTACTTCCGTCCATATTTGAAGCTTCACCAAGGTCCTTCATCGAAAATTTGCTGTTTAGATAATATCATTTCCAATCAATAATATGTCATCCACATATAATATCAGAAATGCCACATTGCTCCCACTCACTTTCTTGTAAATACAAGCCTCTCCATAAGTTTGGACAAATCCAAACTCTTTGATCACCTCATCAAAGCGGAGATTCCAACTCCGTGATGCTTGATTCAGTCCATAGATGGATCGCTGAAATTTGCACACCTTATCAGCATCCTTAGGATCGGCAAAACCCTTAGGTTGTATCATATACAACTCTTCTTCAATATTACCATTGAGGAACGCAGTTTTGACATCCATCTGCCATATTTCATAATCGAAATATGCAGCAATTGCTAACATAATCCTAACCGACTTAAGCATCGCTACGGGAAAGAATGTCTCATTGTAGTCAACTCCTTGAATTTGTCAAAACCCCTTTGCGACAAGTCGAGCCTTATAGATGGTTACATTACCATCAGCATCAGTTTTTCTTTTGAAAATCCATTTATTCTCAACGGCCTTTCGATCGTGAGGTAAGTCCACCAAGGTCAAAACCTGGTTTTCGTACATGGATTCCATCTCGGATTTCATGGCTTCTAGCCATTTGTTGGAATCCGGGATCATCATCGCTTCTTCATACGTCGCAGGGTCATCCATTTCATCAATCAAGAAATTCATAACAGGATTGCCGTACAGTTCAGGAGCTACACGTGTCCTGCTTGACCTGCGAGGTTCGGTAGTGTCCTCTTTCGGAGTTTCATGATCAATATCATTAGCTCTCTCTTCATTAGGTGAAGTCAACTCCGAAACAACTTCTGGAGCTGCGCTACTCGCCATTTCATGAAGAGAAGGTTCAATAACATCTTCGAGTTCTACTTTCCGACTACTCACACCTTCCGCGAGAAACTCCTTCTCAAGAAAGGATCCATTCTTGGCAACAAAGACCTTGCCCTCGGATCTGTGATAGAAGGTATACCCAATTGTTTCCTTAGGGTATCCTATGAAGACGCATTTTTCTGCTTTGGGTTCAAGTTTATCCGATTGAAGTTTCTTCACATAAACATCGCATCCCCAAACTTTAAGAAGTGACAGCTTAGGTTTGTTTCCAAACCATAATTCATACGGTGTCTTTTCAACGGATTTAGATGGTGCCCTATTTAAAGTGAATGCAGCGGTTTCCAGTGCATAACCCCAAAATGACAGTGGCAAGTCAGTCAGAGACATCATAGATCGAACCATATCCAATAAAGTACGATTACGACGTTCTAACACACCATTACATTGTGGTGTTCCGGCAGGCGTGAGTTGTGAAACTATTCCACAGTCTTTCATATGTGTGCTAAACTCGTAACTAAGATACTCTCCTCCACGGTCGGACCGCAGAAATTTGATCTTTCTGTTACGATGATTTTCCACTTCATTCTGAAATTCTTTGAACCTTTCAAAGGTTTCAGACTTATGTTTCATCAAATAGATATACCCGTATCTACTCAAATCATCCGTGAAAGTAACAAAATAACGATATCCACCTCGCGCCGACACACTCATTGGTCCACACACATTAGTATGTATGATTTCCAATAAATCTGTCGCCCGTTCCATTGAACCGGAAAACGGCGTTCTAGTCATCTTGCCCATAAGGCATGGCTCACATGTATCAAATGATTCAAAATCAAGTGATTCCAAAAGTCCATCAGAATGGAGTTTCTTCATGCGTTTAACGCCAATATGACCTAGACGGCAGTGCCACATATATGTAGATATATCATTATCAAGTTTAATCCTTTTAGCATCAACATTATGAATATGCGTAATACTACTATCGAGATCCAACAGAAATAAACCATTCAACACAGGTGCATGACCATAAAAGATATTATTCATATAAATCGAACAACCATTGTTTTTAGACTTAAACGAATAACCACTTTGCATCAAACACGATCCGGATACAATGTTCATGCTCAGTGCAGGCACCAAATAACAATTATTCAGGTTTATAACTAATCCCGACGGCATATGGAGAGGCAGCGTTCGACGGCGATCACATCAACTCTTGATCCGCTGTCGACCCGCATCGTGACCTCATCCCTTGCTAGTTGTCGCTTGTTCCGCAGCCCGAACCGAGTTACATATATTAGCAACCGATCCTGTATCAAATACCTGTGTGCTATGTAGTACTAGTCAAGTACACATCAATAACATGTATATCACATATACCTTTGTTTGCCTTGTCGGCCTTCTTGTCCGCCAAATACTTGGGGCTTATGCCCAATAGCCATCCCCTTGCAATAGTAGCACTCGGTGTCGACTTAGGGCCAGCTCGGGTTTTTCAGCGCGGCAACATATTTGCCGCCTTCTTTCCCTTCCTTGCCTTTCTTGTCCTTCTTGAAACCGGTGGTCCTATTGATCATCAACACGTGATGTTCTTTCCTAATCTCCACTTGCAGCCTTAAGCATTGTGTAAGCTCGAAGAGACTTCTTCATGCCCTGCATATTATAGTTCATCACGAAGCTCTTGTAGCTAGGTGGCAGAGATTGGAGAACACGATGTATGCCTAAGTCAATGGGAATCGTTATTCCCAAGGACACAAGCTTATCGGCGTACCCAGACATTTTGAGTACGTGCTCACTAACGGAGCTGTTCTCTTCCATCATGCAGCTAAAGAACTTTTCAGAAGCATTATAACTCTCTACGACAGCATGGGTATCGAAAATCATTTTCAATTCTCCCATGGTATCAAAGGCATTGCCATTTTCGAAACGCTTTCGAAGTTCTGGCTCTAGCCCATATAGTATGCCGCAATGAACTAAGTTGTGGTCCTCCTGACGAGTTATATAGACGTTCTTTTCCTCGTCAGGGGCATCAGGAGCTGGTGGGGGGCCTAGCGGCGCCTCTAGCACATATTGCTTTTGTGCAGCAGTGAGAAGAATCCTCAAATTCATAGCCCAGTTGATGAAGTTGCTACCATTCGCAGCAAGCTTCTCTTTCTCCATGAACACATTGAAATTAAAAGCAGGTGGTGCCATCTACAACAGAATTTGTAAAATATATTTAGACTAAGTTTATGATAGATTGAGTTCAACTAATCCAAATTACTAATGAACTCCCACTCAAAAACGACATCCCTCGTGTCCTTTTGGTGATTACATGAACCAAATCCACTACACCAAGTCCGATCATCACGTGAGTCGGTGTAGCTTCAAAGGCGAGCATCTATATGGGCATCATATCAACTATATGACTCATGCTTAACCTTTCGGTCCGTGTTCCGAGGCCATGTCTATACATGCTAGGCTCTTCAAGTAAGAACCTTAGTATTTGCGTGTGTAAAACTGTCTTACACCCGTTGTATGAAAGCGTAGAGTCGAGAACACCCGATCATCAGTGATGCCTCAAAACACGATCCACAAAATGGTGCATACTTAAGGAAGAACATATTTTATCTTCATATCTAAATGAGGGATCATCTTATAATGCTACCAAAAGCGCCAAACTAGCAATATAAGATGCTAATGTGTGAAGTGAGGTGATATGGTCCATACATTTGATCTCTATCATTTGCATCGTGGTATGATCTCTATCATTCCTTTGTGTGTAAGGCCAAGGTCTATGGAACTTACACGTTAAGTGAGTTGTAAGAGTATCTATCATACATCTACTTACAACAATACCATATCAAGACACTAGCCCAGCAACGATCTAAACTAGACGCCTCTAATTTATCAATTGCAAGTTTTACGTGGCTTAGGGCTTTCGGAGATAGAACCGGTCTTACCTACGAACATGGACCACAACGAGGATAACCAAGTTATTAGCAACTCATTGTAAATCAGATATTAACTATAGTAGGAGAGACAGACACCCGCTAGCCACTTATGCAAAACTAGTTGCATGTCAGTCATGGAACCGATCTCATGTACGATGACATGTAAGGTTGGTCCGGGCTGCTTCATCCCACTATGCCACCAATATCCAAAGTACATAGAAGATGCAATAACATGATAATCATCGCCCACATATAAACATATGTGTACTACCCGTGCAAAGCACCTACGCATAGATCAGGCTCTGATACCACTGTTGGGTCCGCAGCATAGAAAACAAAAGTTTTCCTACGATGAGAACTATACGCCAAGATCTATCTACTAGATACAGAGCAACGGGTGGACATACATCCATGGAGAACTTACACTCGAAGACAACGAGTTTTGTTAACGAGTAGGAACTCGTGGTTGATGTATTCGTACGCTTGCCGATCTCAAGATCGTGTGGAAGTCCGAGCGCCGCAAATCAGCAGCGCATCCGTCCTCGCACACACGTTCAAGCCACCGGACAACCTCCACCTCCTTGCTCCAGTGATCCAGCGGAAGCAGCAACTCCTTCCAGACGAAATGCCACCGGGAACATGTATCTCGCTAATCCGAGACCATGGGGGAATAATTCTAGAGGGGGAGAGATCCTTCACAAGTCGGTGTGGATGAAGGAGGTAATGGGTGGCCTTTATAGGAGGAGGTGCCCTCTCTCCATGGCCGGCGCATGGGGGGTGACCCCTCACCTCCCCCATTCATGTGGTGGTAACCCCTCCACATTAAAATGCGTCTTCACATTCCCTTTTAAAGTCTCCACTTTAAATGAATTAAATTTCTCCAAATTTTAATGCTCTCTCATTTAATAAAACTCTTTTTATTAAATTTATTCAGAATTTTGTTAATTACTTTAATTAACAAACATTCACATATAGCCCCTTGCAATATTTCAATATCACATGCAGAAACACCTTCTGCAATTTCACCCGAAACAATTTCCGGTTTCTATTGAAACAATTCCTGCGCTTTGCAATTCTTTCGTCTGAAACATATGTGCTCCAAAATGTTGTCGGGTAACTCTTAAGTGTGCCATCCTACGATTCGCGAATAATGTAGACATGATCGAGACCCTTCTCCGATCAATAATCAGCAGCGGGACCTGGAGATCCGTACTGACTCCTACACATTCAACGATGACTCCTGTGATCGTGAGAACCTTTAACGCTTGTAACTAAATCCCTTTGTCTCTCGATATATTACATGTCCGAGATTCGATCATCGGTATCTCCATACCTAGTTTGATCTCGTTACCGACATGCACTCTTTTCTCGTTCCCGTGATATAACATTCTAGTGATCACATCACTTGCTTGCAAGCTATCCTAATGTGATATCACCGAGAGGGCCCAGAGTATATCTATCCGTCATCTGGATTGACAAATTCCACTCTTGATCCATGAGCCTCAACATAACACCTTCGTAGTACTTAACCCATCTTTATAGTCACCCTGTTACGGTGTGACGTTTGATGTTATCAAGATACTCTTCCGGTGTTAGCAATTAACATGATCTCATGGTCTAAGGATAAAGATTACTTCGTATGATGTTATAGCAATATAAACATAATGACTTGATCGTAATGCTATACTTCGGATGAATGTTCATCACATCATTTCACAAATGCTGTGACCTTGTTATTAACAACATCCAATGTCCATGATCAGGAAACCTTAATCATCTTGTTTAATCAACAAGCTAGTCTATAAGAGAGGCATAACTAGGAACCCTTTTTGTTTATTAAACACACATGTATTGATGTTTCCTATCAATACAATTATAGCATGCAAAATAAACATCTATCATATACAAGGAATACATAATAACAACTTTATTATTGCCTCTCAGGGCATATTTCCTTCACTACAGATCAGTCATTCCCGAGTGTTCTTAATTATTTCATACTTTACATAATAATTATGCTTTTTAACTTACAAAATATTATTCAGCGTGAATGTAAGCAATTCAAATTTTGGAAGGTTTAGATCAACAATTGGGAAATGTTAATTGCATGTTTATTAAGGAAAGCAGTGTAGATTAATCATACGAAATACTTTTTAATCTAGGAGTAGAAATTGTATTTATGTGATATGAAATATCTCATCAATTTGTTCAGATTTTTGTTTAAGAATTTCCCAAAAGAAATGGTATGAATTAACAGTACAAGTGTTATCCTCTCGCAGCTAAACTTCATACTCAGCAGCATCTGCTACATGGTGCAGGTCACCAACTGGAAGAACTCGGTAAGCACTACGCTGTCACTTGCTAGTCGCCACTCCAAGAGTACGGCTACCCTGAGTCTGAGTTCATTGCCAACAAGGTGGAGCCTATCTCCTGCATTGAATTAGCTATTTGGAATTTTGTAGGTTCACTAATTGTGATTAAATAGTGCGATAGTGTTTTCATAAGTTCAGTTGTACCTGGTTGACCCCAAGATTTAGTTTCTTTGTGTCCAACTTCCATCTTTTCACATGCGCGTTGATAATCATAGTGTGAATCGGGATCTTTCCTTTCTCTTCATACTATCCCCATTTATGATATGACCAGGATTACTATGTTACTCCAATGGTATCACAAGTTTGACTAGGTCATGGTATGCAGATGTATAAATAGGGATAACAAACATAAAAAACAAATTATTTTTTCTAATTTTAGAAGTAATAGAATTTTCTAAATTAAAATCAAGCAGCAATTTAGGACCTATAGAGGTCTACCCCAATGCGAAGCAAGTATCAACTCACTATGTATAGAATTTTGACTTCATCTCAATGCTTCTTTATTAACCTTCAATTAGGGCTCTCTGACAAATTCAAAGGTGGTGAACTCAACATCATCTTTGTTGAAGAAGGCTCTAAATTGGACTGGAGATGACATGAGCATGCAGTCATGATGATGCACAAAAGAGAAACACCAAGCGATTTTCTAGTAGTAGTTTTATTAGAGGTGCTACACGGGCATTGACGATGCCCGGGATGAACCATATGTTGGGTTCACAACATAGAATATTTTTTCCTACGATGGGAACTATTATATGCCAAGATCTATCTACTAAATACAAGCAACAGGTGGATATATATCCATAGACAACGTACCCTCGAAGACCGACAAAGTGTAATGAGATTGAACTCGTGGATGATGTAGTCGAACGCTTGCCGATCTCAAGATCGTGTGAAAGTCCTAGCGCCGCAAATCAGCAGCGCATCCGTCCTCGCACACATGTTTAGACCACCGAACAACCTCCACCTCCTCGCTCCAACAATGCAGCAGAAGCAGCAACTCCTTCCAGACGAAATGCCACCGGGAACATGTATCTCGCTAATCCGAGACCATGGGGGAATAATTCTAGAGGGGGAGAGCGATCCTTCACGAGGAGGTGTGAGTGAGAAGAAGGGAGAGGGGGCCTTTATAGGAGAGGGAGGTTGCCCCCCTCCCATGGCCGGCGCCCATGGGGGGTCCCCCCCACCTCTTCCTCATTCATGTGGTGGAAGCTCCACTCACATAAATTGCCCCTCCATTTTCTCCACTCAAAAATCCCACTCATATGCATTAAATTTCTACCAAATTTAATGCAACTCTCATTTAATAAAACTCTTTTATTTATTTTATTCAGAATTTTGTTAATTACTTTAATTAACAAACATTCACATAAAACACCCTGCAACATTTCAATATCACATGCAGAATCAATTTCATCCAAAACAATTCCGGTGTCCATTGAAATAATTCTAGCGCTTTGCAATTCTTTCGTCTAGAACATATTTGCTCTAAATGGTGTTTGGCAACCCTTAAGTGTGTCATCCTACAGTTCACGAATAATGCATACATATCGAGACCCCTCTTAGATCAATAATTAGAAGCGGGACCTGGAGATCCATACTAACTCCCACACATTCAACGATGACTTCTATGATCGTGAGAACCTTTAACGATAGTAACTAAATCCCTTTGTCTCGTGATATATTACATGTTCGAGATTCAATCATCAGTATCAAAATACCTAGTTTGATCTCGTTACCGACATGCACTCTTTTCTTGTTCCCGTGATATAACATTCTAGTGATCACATCACTTGCTTGCAAGCTATCTTAATGTGATATCACCGAGAGGGTCCAGAGTATATCTATCCATCATCAGTATTGACAAATTCCACTCTTGATCCATGAACTCAACATAACACCTTCGGAGTATCTGAACCCACCTTTATAGTCACCCTTTTATGGTGTGAGTTTGATGTTATCAATTCACTCTTCCGGTGTTACCAATTAACATGATCCCATGGTCTAAGGAGTAAGATTACTTTGTATGATGTTATAGCAATATAAACATAAATTTGATCGTAATTCTATACTTCGGATGAACGTTCATCACATCATTCACCAATGTTGTGACCTCATTATTAACAACATCCAATGTCCATGATCAGGAAACCTTGATCATCTTGTTAATCAACGAGATAGTTTATAAGAGAGGTATTTATTTGTTTATTAAACACACATATATTAACGTTTCCTTTTAATACAATTATAGCATGCAAAATAAACATCTATCATATACATGAAATACATAATAACGACTTTATTATTGCCTCTTAGGGCATATTCCCTTCAGTCTCCCACTTGCGCTAGAGAGAATAATCTAGTTTACATAGTGATAAATCTAACACCCATGGAGTTCTGGTGTTGATCATGTTTTGCTCTCGAGAGAACTTTAGTTAACGGATCTGGTACATTTAGGTTCGTGTGTACTTTACAAATCTTTATATCTCCATCCTTGACATGCTCGCCGATGGAGTGAAACCGGCGCTTAATATGCTTGGAATTCTTGTGAGACCTTGGTTCCTTGGCGTTGGCTATGGCTCCATTATTGTCACAATAGATCACCATTGGGTCCAACACACTAGGAACCACACCTAGTTCGGTTATGAACTCCTTCATCCAAAGAGCTTCCTGTGCCGCTTCTGAAGCAGCAACATATTCCACCTAGTTGTTGATCCATCCACCACAGGTTGTTTGGAACTCCTCCAACTAACTACTGCTCCGTTCAAGAGAAATACGTATGCGGATTGAGACCTAGAGTCATCCAGATCGGTGTCAAAGCTAGTGTCGATATAACACTTAGTGACATGGGTATGATTACTCGGATGCTCATTATTCGCTACCCTACATTGGGTAAAAGGCTTATGACCCATAAAGATTCCAGATAACAGCCCAAGGAAGCAACCGACAGAGACTTTTATTGTATTAGGAAGCACGGATTCGGTGGAATGCTCTCCATCAAGAATTGATGGCCCAAGATATCTCGAGCTCGTTGGGGAACCCCAAGAGGAAGGTATGATGAGCACAGCAGCGAGTTTCCCTTAGTTATGAAACCAAGGTTATCGAACCAGTAGGAGCTAGGAAACACCTCCAAGGTGTTGTTGCCAACTTGGAATCCTACACAACACAACCACATAACTTTTCCCCCAACTTAAAGTGAGGTTGTCAATCTCACCGGTTTTGCTAAAAAAAGGATTAAACGTATTGTGTGGAAGAAAGTAAAAGCTTGCAGAAAGTAAACAGAAAGCGGTAAATAGTTGTAGATTGATGGTAAATGAAAGGACATGGGTCCATAGTTCACTAGTGGTGGCTCTCCTTAAGATAGATGACATGTTGGGTGAACAAATTACAATGGGGCAATTGATAAACATCGAGAAAGCAATGATGCATATACTAATCATCTTGACTCCTATGAGATTTGATTGGGCATTACAACATTATACATAGACTGTAATCCAACTGTATCTATGACTAATAATCCACCTTCAGGTTATCATCCGAACCCCCTCCATTATTAAGTTGCAAGCAACAGATAATTGCATTACGTATTGCGTGTAAAGTAAACAATACGATTGTTCTATGAACAAAGGATTGCTGTTTTCTCCCTAGTAGCAACAACACATCTAGTACCTTAGAGATTTTTGTCACTTCCCTAGATTACTAGAGGCATGAACCCACTATCGAGCATAAATACTCCCTCTTGGAGTTGCTAGCATCTACTCGGCCAAGATATCTACTAACAAGAGAGAGCATGCAAGATCACAAATAACAAAGACATGATATAATCAATAATCAATCTGAAATAGCATCTCAATATCCATCGGATCCCCGCAAACACAACATGTAGGATTACAAATAGATGATCTTGATCATGAACAGAGCTCACACGATCTAAACATGGTAGCACAAAGGAGAAGAACCAACCATCTAGCTACTACATAGACCCGTAGTCCAAGGATGAACTACTCACGCATCACACCGGAGGCTTGCATGGTGATGAAGAAGGCCTCCAGGGTGAATTCTCCCCTCCGGCAGGGTGCCGGGAAGAGGTTCAGATCCCTCCCGATCTAGGGATGGAGATGACGGTGGCTGCAGACTCTTTTGTGGAATGTTGATCTAGTACTTAGGGTTTTTGTATCAGAGGCATCTTATAGGGGAAAGGGGAGGCCGAGGGGGTGCCCTAGGCGGCCACACCTGCCCCTAGCACAGGTCAGGCCTGGCCATGCAGCCAGGTGGTGTGGCGGCCCTCTGCCCCCTCTCCGTCTCATATTCTGGCTCTGTGCCCCCCTTGGTGAAAAACTGACTTTGGCTTTTGTCCCGTCCAATTCCGAGAATATTCATTTTCTGACTTTCCTGGAACCCAAAACAGCAGAAAATAGGCAGCTGGCACTGTGGCATCTTGTTAATAGGTTAGTCCAAGAAAGTGTAAAAAAATACTCCAAAGTGTGGACAAAACATAAGAAAGTAGATAAAAATCAAGCATGGAACATCAAAAATTATAGATACATTAGCAACGCATCAACATCCCCAAGCTTAACTCCTGCTCATCCTCGAGTAGGTAAGTGATAAAAAGAAAGAATAATTTTTGAGGTGACATGCACCATCATAAACTTGATCAAAGTATTTGTAGAACATTGATAGCTGGGATCATAGTACTTCAACATAACATGAAAGATAAAGTTCTAACAATAAGACATAGCAACTATGTTGAAACATGAAAAGGCACAAACAAAAGATTCATGAATAACAATGCTTTGCAAGACATTTGTTTGTTTCACATAAAGAAAACATAGCATAGTGGCATTCAACTTGTCCCTCATAGAGTAGCAAACATAAATGCATAGGACACCTTCAAAGTTCATAAGGGTGACTAGATACAAATAGTTTAAGAACAAGCAATATCAAAGTTATGCATCAATCAACAAGTCTTGGGACAATGCACATATAACTAAGAATGGCCACTATGCTCTCAAAATAGTTGCATAAAGATAGAAGGTGGAGACTCAACATAAAAGTAAAAGAAAGGCCTTCATAGAAGGAAGTAGTGATTCAAGTTTCATAAAGAGCTTCCAAAAATTATGGTACTTATTAGCTTTCAGCTCTCATTGCCCCTATCATAAGCATCTTTAGGTGATTAAGGTTAAAGTGACACAACTAAGAGGATATGCTTGACAAGTTATAAGTTGAAATCTCATGCCCCTTACTTACGAGTACCGAACCTCATGCTACTCAACTTCAGTCACAAGTAAGCTCTTGTCATTGTAAGTACATATGTATCATAGAGAACCGCCAACGAAGAACCTCACACAAGAGAGAGACCAGGACTTCGGCTACCAGCATCGGCATGGCAAAAAGTAAGGGAGGCAATTTCGGGAGCATTCCCAATGAAAGTAGATGCTTCACATGGGGATCTACTGGCATACCAATATTTTATCCACCACAAGAAGAGAGATCTACTCCAGATGCAAAGACAGTTCGATGAAAGAAAAAGGCTAGCCGATGAATCCAGTTTATGATGGCCCCAATTAAGCTCTACCCAAGGGTCAAGGAGTGTGACAGGAGCAGCACCGCCAAGAAGGGCGACATCTCGATTACAGAATATCCCTAAAGCATAAAGAAGTGGAATTATCCGAGATCTCGATCTATCATTTATGTCAATTGATCAAGCAGGAAATATCAAGGCAAAAACAGCTCAGGTAGCCATTGTGGCCGCGCAAACATATCTGATCACCACTCAACCCGCACCCGACGATCTGTGCGTGGACCTCCACCGCTCCACCCTGATGAACCTCGGCATGGTAGGGGCCTCACTCGCGGAAGCAGAACAAGGACTCACACAAAGATCCCCACGCCGTCACAATAGTCCTCGGCAAGTAGGACACACCCAGTGATCTCGATCACCACACCAGGCACACCTCGTAGGATCCGAGCCACGAAGCAACACAAGGAACGACAACACCCAGCATAGGAGCAGTGGACCCAGAGACGAAAACCGCACCCGACGATATCAAGATGAAGATGACGAAGATGACCATGGGCTATGCGGGGCCAGCTATTTCACACAAAGGATTTGCAAAGCCTCAGTACCCAAAGACTTTAAACTTCCACACGACCGACACAAATACGATGGGCTCCAGGAACCCGAAGCTTGGTTAGCAGACTATCTAGCCACCGTCAAATTACAGGGCGGATCCACAACTACTGCAATGCAAAGTCTACAACTACACCTCACCGGTGCCGCAAGATCATGGTTGAGGCAGTTAACCAAAGATTCAATTGGTAGCTGGAACAATCTGGAAGATAAATTCATCCGACATTTTCATTCTACATTCAAACGACCAACATCCTTGGAGCAGTTGCGAGCGTGCAAACAAAAATCCAGAGAGTCAATAAGAGCATTCATACAACGATGGAATATTATCAAAAACTCAGCTGAATCCATATCCGATGAAAGGGCCATTGACGCCTTGGACGACGGCCTCCGTCGCCGAGAATTCATAGAAGAGCTAGGTCGGGTGAAACCAAAGACAGTATCACAGTTAATGGAAATAGCAAACCGCTGGGCTGATGGAGAAGACGCGCTACATAATAAGGGCACGCGGTCACCCGAAGAAGATAGGGATAAACGCGGCAATGACAGAAGATGAAGGAACAACGATGGGAACACAGGACCAAGTTACATTGCGGCAGGTTTTTCGGGTGAAGGTAACAATAGAAACAACGACAATAACGGCAGATACTGTCAGAACAGGGACGACATCGGAGGAAGCCAGTCCGCACAGCGGTATAAGCCAAGAGTACGAGACCCACCTATGTCCGCAATACAAATGCTGGAAGGACCCTATAATATGCATTTTTACATCGACTCAGTAGGGAGGCGATGATCCAATAACTTGATGAAAGACTGCCGAACATTCCTAAAGATGGAGGAGTTGTGCAAACACAAAGGTAGCCGAAGCAGCAAATCGAGGATACACATCCACACCCGGTGCACCACCACCAGTTGCACCACCACAAAACTCAAATGATCAAAACAACGAGTACCCCAGATCAAAAGGAGCAATGTCTATGATTCAGAAAGGGCGTCCACCCAACAGAATTTAGAAGCTCATCACAAGACAAATCAATATGGCGAAAACATCAACATCAGCTGTACCCAAATATCTCCATTGGTCAGAGCAAGAAATCAGATTCAGCAGAGCAGATCACCCACTCCGGGTCCCACGACCAGGTCATTCAACCTTGATAATCGAAGCACAAATTGGCGGATTTGATATGAGCAAGGTCTTCATGGATATAGGAAGTAGCATAAATTTGATCTACGCAAAAACGTTGCGAACAATAGGCTATCCCCTAGATAATCTCGCTCCAACAAAAACCTCTTTCTACGGAATAGTACCAGGTAAAGCCGAAATTCCTTTAGGCAAAGTTTTTCTTGACTTTGCTTTTGGTTCCAAGATAAATTTCAGGTGGGAAAGACTCGAATTCAAAGTCATGGATTGGCTATCACAATACCATGCAATCCTGGGACAACCAGCCTTTGCATGATTCATGGCAGTGCCACATTAGGCTTACTTAGTAATGAAAATGCAAGCACCCAAGGGAATTATCATGGTACAAGGAAGCTTCACACGTGCAGACACCTGTGATCGAGAGTTCAACAAAATTTCTGAATCTTTCGGGATGGCAACAGAGTTCGAGCAACTCAAAAGTTTAGCAAATGAACAACCTCTAGAAGTAGCACGTGTCAATCCATATCAGGCTTTTGACATGACAAAAGCCACAAAAGAAGTACAGATCCACCCCATTGACCCGACGAAAACAACATCTGTGGCTTTTAACCTTGATCCCGCATAGGAAAGCGCGCTCATCGAGTTCCTCCGTGAGCACTGGGAGATTTTCGCATGGCTACCTTTTGACATGCCGGGAATCCCCAGGGAACTCACTGAGCATGCATTAAATCTAGATCCAAAGGCGAAGCCAGTAAAACAACCGCTTCGACGCTTCACAGAACCAAAACGCAAGGCCATTGGAAAGGAGCTCCATATCCTAACCGATGCCAATTTTATCAAAGAATTAAGATAATCAGAGTGGCTTGCAAACCCAGTATATGTTCCAAAGAAAACACTACGAAACTTCGGAAGTGCATCGATTTTACTGCTCTAAACAAACATTGTCCAAAAGATCACTTCCCATTTCCTCGAATCGACCAGATCATCGATGCAACCGCGGGATGCGAACATCTTTCTTTCTTGGACGCTTACCCAGGTTACCACCAGATCAGGATGAAGGAAGAAGATCAAGAGAAAACAGTGTTTATCACGCCTTATGGCGTATTCCGCTACATAACATTGCTGTTTGGCCTCAAGAACGCTGGAGCAACATATCAACGGATGATGCAGAAGTGCCTGGGAAGCTAAATAGGCACAAACGTGCAAGTATATATTGATGACATCATAGTTACCATAGGTCAAGGATCTGCATTGATAAAAGACCTATAAGAGACATTCAGAAATCTCGACAAGTTTAGCATCAAACTTAATCCGAAGAAATGTTCCTTTGGAGTCCTGACGGGGCAAATCCTTGGATATTTGGTATCAGCTAGAGGAATCGAGGCTAATCCCAAAAAATACAAGAAATCCTCACAATGAAGAAGCCAACAAATCTATGTGGTGTACAACAATTGGCCGGACAAGTGGCGGCTCTAAGTCGTTTTATTGCAAGATTAGGAGAAAAAGCGCTGCCATTCTACGCCCTCATGAGGAAATCATAAAAATTCAAATGGACAGAAGAAGCTCAGCGTGCCTTTGAAGATCTTAAAAGAACACTTTTGACATCTCCTGTCGTCGTGTCACCAAAAGAAAAGGAACCTCTGCTCCTTTATATTGCTGCCACACATCAGGTGGTCAGCACGGTCCTGGTCGTAGAGCAACCCGAAGAAGGAAAGACCCACGGCGTGCAGAGACCAGTTTACTTCCTGAGCAAAGTTTTATCACCATCTAAACAAAGGTACCCACACTACCAGAAATTAGCATACGGGGTATTTATGACAACACAAAAACTACGCCACTATTTCTAGGAGCACCCGATCATAGTGGTCAACGAGGCACCTTTGTCAAGCATCCTCAACAATCCAGAAGCAACTGGGCGTGTTTCTCTATGGGGCATCGAATTATCCCCTTGAGATATCACTTATGAGAAGCGCAAAGCAATTAAGTCACAAGTTCTCCCGGATTTCATCACAGAGTGGATGGAATTGCAATGTGTGGGTCTGCCAGACCTTTCTAGCACCTGGACAATGTACTTTGATGGATAAAAAAGAACGGAGGGAGCAGGAGCAGGAGTCGTACTAATATCACCTCAAGGCGACAAAATGTGCTATATTCTTTGGATGAGCTTTACAAAGGCATCCAATAACGAAGCGGAATATGAGGCCCTATTGCATGGCATGTGGATGGCCAAAGCTTGCGGTGCAATTCGCCTCAAAATCTTCGGAGATTCCAATCTCGTGGCACAATAGGCAATGAACAAATGTGACGCTGCCAGCAAAAATATGGTTGCTTATCACGACTTATATAGCATCATGGAGGCTCAAATTGATGGGTATGAAGTATCACATATAGGAAGAGCAAGCAATGAGGAAGCCGACAATCTAGCAAACATCGGATCATTGTGTTTACCAATACCACCGGGAGTTTTTTGGGAGGAGATAGTGGAGCGATCGATCAAAGCGAAAAGAGTCTCCGAGGTCATAGCACCAAAAACAGGGAAAAATAAGCATCCGCAAAAAGAGTCGGGGGCTCCTTCAGAAACCAAGAACATAGAAGAGGCCATCAAAGAAGAACAAGAAATCAAAGAGGTCATGCTAATTGAACCTACCTAGATGTAGCCGTATATAGCATATATGACTAAGGGAGACCAACCATAGGATGTGATAGAAGCTCGGCGAATCACCCGACAATCGAAGGCTTTTAGGATAATCAAAGGAGAACTATACAAAAGAAGTATTTCAGGTGTGCTGCAACATTGCGTAACACCCGAAGAAGGACAAATTATACTGAAAGATATAATTTCTGATGTCACCATGCTAGTAGCCGAGCAATTGCTGCAAAAGCATTAAGGGTAGGATTTTATTGGCTCACTGCAGTACAAGATGCAAAAGACATTTTCAGAACATGTGAAGCATGTCAACTATTCACAACAAAGCCTGGAGCACCCGCCGCTGAGCTGAATCCCATACCCTTGTCTTGGCCTTTCGCTCAGTGGGGACTCGACATGGTGGGAAAACTTCACAAATCATCACCAGGAGGACACGTCTTTCTGCTAGTAGCGGTCGACAAATTTACTAAATGGATTGAAGCAATGCCTGTCACCACCCAAGATGGAACTTTGTCTATGAATTTTATCAAATCCATAGTATTTCGGTTTGGTGTACCGAACAGCATCATCATGGACAATGGGATCAATTTCACTTCCAATGAGTTCAAGGAGTACTGTCAGGAGATGGGCATCAAAATAAGCTACGCTTCAGTAGCTCACCTGCAAACAAATGGACAGGTTGAAAAAGCCAATGGACTAGTTACCGCTGGACTCAAAAAGAGACTACTGGCACCACTAGACAGAGCAAAAGGAGCATGGGTGGATGAATTGCCATCCCTGTTATGGAGTTTACATATAACTCCAAATAATTCAACAAAAGAAATGCCTTTCTTTTTGGTCCACAGTGTAGAAGCCGTGTTTCCAGTTGAGGTATCACACGAATCGCCAAGAGTAGCTACATATAATGAAGAGGAATCACGAGAGGCACTTGAAGATGATGTGGATGCGCTTGATGAAGCTCGAGACGAAACCCTCCAAAGAGCAACTATGTACCAGCAAAACCTGCGCAATTACCACAGTAGAAGATTGCGGCCTAGGTCCTTTGCAGTAGGGGACCTAGTTCTTCGCCTCAAGCAAGACGGCCACAAAAAGCTAGAATCGCCATGGGAAGGACCATACATCGTCACAGAAGTTATTCCCGGAGGATCATATCGACTACAAGACAAGAAGACAGGAGTAAATTACTCAAATCCATGGAACATAGCGCAGCTACGACACTTTTACGCATAAAGATTATTTGCAATGTGATAAGAGTCACAGTTCGGCTTATCAGCCAAGATGTCAAGAAGAAAAAGGCTAAAACAGCCATCCGCTAAAAAATAATGTGCCGTTGATTTTCGCCATATATATAAAGAGATAAGTTATTTGTGCCTTAATCTTTTTATTTGTTCAAAAGATCAATACTTTCCATCAAGCTAACAGCAACTACGAGCCTATGTCTAGATACAGACATCCGAACATAGCCTCGGGGGCTATTCCCATCAGGAGCGCTAGTGCGCACCCAATAGAAATTTTGTTGTGTATAAGATACTTTGACAAATTGCAAAAAACCTTTTTTGAGTTTTAGACCTATGTATCCTCAAAAGGTGTTAATCCCATCGGGAGATAGTGTAAAATAATAAAATTATCTGATATAATCAGAAAGATTGGTGGCCCAGCAGGCCAACCGCCAATCAAGCCAAAAAACCTTAGATCACGCTCAGACGCGAGAAAAAGTCCGAATGCCATGTTCAGAAACATGAAGGTAAGACCCTAGGATTCATCCTGTGTGGCCTGGTAATCACACAAGAATGCACTCTACCAATAAAATATCCGTATCACTGATATGATGAAAAATCCTGATGGACGCATTGGGTACCTGATAAAATAGAAGCTGGAATTCAGTATTCGGTAAGACCTCAGCGGCTCGAACTTAATTACACTAGTTACACATTCCGGATTCAAGCCTGGGGACTTGAGTTCGATGTAGGACAACCTTGTTTTTGCCCAGGAGCAATTAACCGATTCCCAATCCTTCGAAAGCATCAGACTTGTTGTACCAAAATCCCTACAAAAATAAAAATCAAACAAAAAGAGAAAAGGAAGAAAGAAAACTTTGAGACTCAAACCTGAAACTACAGTTTCAAATAGAGTCTCAGGGGCTACTAACATGAGTATGATTACTCGGATGCTCATTATTCGCTACCCTACATTGGGTAAAAGGCTTACCACTCATAAAGATTCCAGATAACAACCCAAGGAAGCAACCGACAAAGACTTTTATTGTATTAGGAAAGAAACCACGAATCGACATTGTGTTGGTATTGTAATCACGCGTGTATGAAACCTATCCGCATACAGCTTTGAGACCTGGCCTATTATATATAGGATGGGAGAAGCCCAAGCGAGGGTACCAAAATCTAGAGGACAACTTGTAATAGAGTATTTTCCCAATATTCAGGCGACTTTGATTCCATTGTTTTCCCTAAATCTGACGAAATCCCCAGCGTTCTCTTTACCGAGAAACCCCAAGTCCATCACCATGGGCATTGCCAAGGTTACCCCTCGTCACTTAGCGATCAGCTCTTCTTCACCTACGTATACAAGAAACATATCCTTACTTCTTCTTTAGTACTTAAGGATATTCTTGACCACTATCCAGTGTTTCGAACCTGGATCAGATTGGTACCTACTAGTGAAACTAATAGCATGTGCCACATTTGGTCTTGTACATAGCATGGCATACATTATAGAGCCTATGGCTGAAGCATATGGGTTCAAGTCCATTATCTCTCTTTCTTCTACCATAGCCGGACTTTGAGTCTTACTCAATGTCTTGCCTTGCAACATAGGTAAGAACCCCTTCTTACTTTCATCCATATTAAACTTCTTTAATATATTATCAAAGGTAAGTACTTTGAGATAGCCCAATTAGGCGCCTTGATCTATCTCTATAGATCTTAATGCCTAATATATATGAGGCTTCACCAAGGTCCTTCATTCAAAATTTGCTGTTTAGATAACTTTTAACACTGTTTGAAAGATCTATATCATTTCCAATCAATAATATGTCATCCACATATAATATCAGAAATGCCACATTGCTCCCACTCACTTTCTTGTAAATACAAGCCTCTCCATAAGTTTGGACAAATCCAAACTCTTTGATCACCTCATCAAAGCAGAGATTCCAACTCCAGGATGCTTGCTTTAGTCCATAGATGGATGGCTGAAGCTTGCATACCTTATTAGCATCCTTAGGATCGACAAAACCCTTAGGTTGTATCATATACAACTCTTCTTCAATATTACCATTGAGGAACGTAGTTTTGACTTCAATCAGCCATATTTCATAATCAAAATATGCAGCAATTGCTAACATAATCCCAACCGACTTTAGCATCGCTATGGGAGAGAATGTCTCATCATAGTCAACTCCTTGAATTTGTCGAAACCCCTTTGTAACAAGTCGAGCTTTATAGATGGTCACATTACCATCAACATCAGTTTTTCTTTTGAAAATCCATTTATTCGCAACGGCCTTTCGGTCATGAGGTAAGTCCACCAAGTTCTAAACCTAGTTTTCGTACATGGATTCGATCTCGGATTTCATGAATTCTAGCCACTTGTTGGAATCCAGGCTCATCATCGCTTCTTCATACATCACAGGGTCATCTATTTCATCAACCATGAAATTCATAACAGGATTTCCGTACAGTTCAGGAGCTACACGTGTCCTGCTTGACCTACAAGGTTCGGTAGTGTCCTCTTTCGGCGTTTCATGATCATTATCATTAGTTCCCTCTTCATTCGGTGAAGTCAACTGATGGCTCAATGCACGGCGCCCAGAAAAGTGCTTGGTGCGTGGTTGATGTAGAGCTTGTTGGGAACCCCAAGAGGAAGGTATGATGAGCACAGCAGCAAGTTTCCTCAGTTATGAAACCAAGGTTTAACGGAACCAGTAGGAGCAAGGAAACACCTCAAAGGTGTTACTAGCTAAGCTTTGGAAGGGCGCACTACCGGTGCTAGTAGCAACGTGGATACCTGCACAACACAACCACAGAACTTTGTCCCCAACTTGCGATGAGGTTGTCAATCCCACCGTGTTTTGCGGAAAACAAAGGATTAAACGTATCGAATGGAAAGAAGTAAAAGTTTGCAGAAAGTAAACACAAAGCAGTAAAAGATTGTAGATTGTATGTAAAAGACAAGGACCGGGATCCATAGTTCACTAGAGGTGGCTCTCCTTAGATAGATAACATGCTGGGTGAACAAATTACAGCGGGGCAATTGACAAACACCGAGAAAGCAATACATGCATATACTAATCATCTTGACTCCTTTGAGACTTGATTGGGCAATACAACATAATACATAGACCGCCATCCAACTGCATCTATGACTAATAATCCACCTTCAGGTTATCATCCGAACCCCTCGATATTAAGTTGCAAGCAACAGATTATTGCTTTACGAACTGCGTGTAAGGTAAACAATACAATTGTTCTATGAACAAGGGATCTTTGTTTTCTCCCTAGTAGCAACAACACATCTAGTACCTTAGAGATTTCTATCACTTCCCCAGATTACTAGAGGCATGAACCCACTATCGAGCATAAATACTAACTCTTGGAGTTGCTAGCATCTACTTGGCCAAGATAGCTACTAACAACGGAAAGCATGCAAGATCTTAAATAACAAAGACATGATAGAATCAATAATCAATCTGAAATAGCATCTCTATATCCATCGGATCCCCGCAAACACAACATGTATGAACTACAAATAGATGATCTTGATCATGAACGGAGCTCACAAGATCTAAACATGAAAGCACAAAGGAGGAGAAATCAGCCATCTAGCTACTACATGGATCCGTAGTCCAAGGATGAACTACTCACGCATCACACCGGAGGCTTGCGTGGTGATGAAGAAGGCCTCCAGGGTGAATTCCCCTCTCTGGCAGGGTGTCGGGAAGAGCTTCAGATCCCTCCCGATCTAGGGATGGAGATGACGGCGGCTACAGACTTTTTCGTGGATTTTTAATTGGGTACTTAGGGTTTTTGTCCCGAGGGCAACTTATAGGCGGAAGGAGAGGCCGAGCGGGCTAGGCCTGGCCGCGCGGCCAGGTGGTGTGGCCGCCCCCTGGCCCCTCTCCGTCTCGTATTCTGGCACTTGATCCCTTCTAGAAAAAGAGGCACTTTGGCTTTTGTCCCACCCAATTCCGAGAATATTCATTTTCTGACTTTCCTGGAACCAAAAATAGCAGAAAACAGGCAGCTGGCACTATGGCTCTTGTTAATAGGTTAGTCCAAGAAATCATAATAAAAGTACTCCAAAGTTGGAACAAAACACAAGAAAGTGGATAAAACTAAGCATGGAACATCAAAAATTATAGATACATTTGCAATGTATCAACATCCCCAAGCTTAACTCCTGCTCGTCCTCGAGTATGTAAGTGATAAAAAGAAATAATTTTTGAGGTGACATGCACCATCAAAGACTTGATCAAAGTATTTGCAAAACATCAAAGCTGGGATCAAAGTACTTCAATCATAACATGAAAGACAAAGATCTAGCAATAAGCAAATAAACTATGATGCAACATGAAAAGGCACAAACAAAAGATTCATGAATAATAATGCTTTGCAAGACGTTTGTTTGTTTCACATAAAGAAAACATAGCATAATAGTATTCAGCTTGTTCCTCAATAGAGTAGCAAATATAGATTCATAGGACACCTTAAAAGTTCATAAGAGTGACTAGATACAATAGTTTAAAACAAGCAATAACAAGTTATGCATCAATCAACTAGTCTTGGGACAATGCACATAGAACTAAGAATGGCCACTATGCTCTCAAAGTAGGTGCATAAAGTTAGAAGGTGGAGACTCAATATAATGGTGGAAGAAAGGCCTTTTGTAGAAGGAAGTAGGGATTCAAGTCTCATAAAGAGCTTCCAAAAATTATGGTACTTATAGCTTTCAGCTCTCATTGCCCCTATCATAAGCATCTTGAAGGTGATTAAGGTTAAAGTGACACAACTAAGAGGATATGCTTGACAAGTTATAAACCAAAATCTCACGCCCCTTACTTACGAAGACCGATCCTCATGCTACTCAACTTCAGTCACGAGTAAGCTCTTGTCATTGTAAGTATATGTGTATCATTAAGAACCGCCAATGGGGTACCCCTTGCACATGATACGGGAGCTTTCCCATAATCAAAATGACAAGGCAAGCAGACAATGAGCATCTCAGCGATCTTTTTATTTGCTATTTGCATAGTTTTTTTATTGAGGATGCTTCATAGAGTGCTCATTATGGTGATGCTGCAAGTTTCCACCATGATTAGGCATGGCTTAGGCTAGCGGCCCAGCCGTTTCTCTAACACACATACAAACTCCATGATCTTACAAGTTCCACTTTTATTTCACAATCAGGATCCGTAAGCAAAAGAACATGATATCAACGGGGTACAAAGTACAAGTGCAATGTTGAAAGCGTTCCCCATGAAACATGGTTCTGCTAAGTTCAACTTATAAAGCGCAAGCATATATGCAACAAAGAAGGACCCAATGGTTCAAGTTTATTAGAGGCAATAAAGTAAAGTGTGCCATCAAGTTCGTGAGAGCTTTAATCACTAGTTTTCTCATAACAAGTGGAAGGTAAACAAAAGCATGAATATACTTGGAATAGCATAAGCTAGTAGGTAGGTATGGTGGACTCTTTGGAATAACTTGGTTTAGGGAGTTGGATGCATGAGTGGAGCTCATACTTTGTGGTGGAGGCTAGCAAAAGACTGGGAGCGACAAACTAAGAGAGCAATAATGGCCATAATCATGCAGAGCGACAAAACATCATTGATCAAAGCATAAAGTGATACTAC
The DNA here is from genome assembly GCA_023614405.1 of Avena insularis. Lineage (NCBI taxonomy): Eukaryota > Viridiplantae > Streptophyta > Magnoliopsida > Poales > Poaceae > Avena > Avena insularis. The sequence goes on from CM042694.1 coordinate 474,031,754, forward strand.
AATTTGAAAACTAAAGGATCATAAAGTCTATGGTGACTTGTGAAAGCCAAAACATGGTGTGAGCATGCGCCAAGTAAACCCAAATAAAGCATCAAAGGAGAATACCACTATACTATGCTTTAATATGCTAAAACAACGTATGATTCATTCAAGGCACATTAAGAAATATCAATTGTTTATAACAAGTCATGCTACAGCAAAGAATACTAAGCATAAAGCCAAAACAATATCAAGCATGGCATGACAAAGCATAGCCACAGTCAAAAACAAGCCCTTTTACCACATAAGCATGAACTTTCCTACCCTTTTACAAACCAAACCAAACTATTTGCAAACCAATGTATGAAAGAGGGGGTCCAACCAACTTATTCAGAAAACTAAGCAAACCAAGAAAACTAAAAACCAAAACAAAAACTAAAAGGAAGACGCTCCAAGAAAAACACAACTGTGCATGAAACAATAAAAATGAAGCGTTTGGAAGAAGCCTTTGGCATCCCCAAGCTTGGACGCTTGCACTTCTTGGATATTTCTTGGGGTGACATGCGTGGCATCCCCAATCTTGAGCTTTAGTCCATTCTTCATCTCATTACTCATTCCTTCCATACACCTCAAAATTTTCCTTCATACAAAACTTCACACAATCTCATTAGCAACATTAGTGCACTTAAGATAAATAAGTCTTAAGGTTCAGTTCTAACACCAAATAAACTTCCATTAGAACACTAGCTACTGTAGCACTTCCCTCAAAAAGCTCAATTCCCCAAAGGAACTCAAGAAGGAACTAACAAGAAGCAAATGCAGAAAATGGTAGAAATCTGTCAAAACAGACCAGCAGGTAAAGACGAATTTTTTAGAAGCCCTTATGTTGCTCAAATCAAAAAGTTTTGAACTAACGAAAGTTATATCACAACCTGGGGCAGAAGCACAAAAAATTACAGCTCAATACGACATACAGAACTCTCTCAGGAATTTTTACGGTGAAGCACAGAAATCTGTTCCGGGACAGCAACTTTCCCAATCATTACTTCACTCTCATTAGAGGTTACTCTTGGCACAAAAAGCAAATAAAAAGGATAAGGAGAGGTTATTACAGAGGTAATAACTTCCAAGACTCATCTAAAACTCTTGGGTTATCTCCCAACAAGTACTTTTCTTTAACGGCTTTAAGTTAGGCATAAGAACCAGAGAAAGAATCAAGTGTTCTCAAATGAAGAAGCACTAAAACCAAATTTTGTTTTCATAGGAGAAGCAAAAGAAATCTTTTCTCTCTTTTTAGGGAAGTGTTCTATACCTTTCTTGAGTGGGAATTGATATTTAATGGTGCCTTCTTTCATATCAATGATAGCACCAACAGTTCTAAGAAAAGGTCTTCCCAAAGTAATAGAACAAGAAGCATTGTATTCAATATCCAAAACATAGAAATCAATAGGGACATAGGAATCATTAACCATAATAAGAACATCATTAAGACTCCCCATGAGTTTCTTTTTAGCATTAGCATCAAGTGGGATATTCAAATAACAATCTTTAAGAGGAGGCAAATCAAGCATATCATAATTCCTTCTAGGCATAATAGAAACACTACTATCAAGATCACACAAGGCTTTGAAATCAAAGTCATTCACTTTCATATTAATGATGGGTTCCCAACCATCCTCTTGTTTTATAGGAATAGAAGCTTTGTGTTTCATCTTTTCTTCCTTAATCTTTATGAGAGCATCGGTAATGTGTTTTGTAAAAGCCATGTTCATAGCACTAGCATTAGGACTTTTAGCAAGCTTTTGTAGGAACTTAATAACTTCAGAGATGTTGCAACCATCAAGATCAAAATCAACTTTATCATCTAAAGTAGTAGAACTATTACTAGCCTCAACACTAGTGGTGGTGATAGTAGAAACACTAATATTTCTAGCAATTTCATCTTCTCTTTCCCACTTAGCATGTAATTCAGCTAATAGTCTAACATTTTCATCAATTCTTACTTGTATGGCATTAGTAGCTGCAAAGGGATTCTCATTAGTTTCAGGTTTAGCAGCCATTTTATTCAAAGTAGATTGAGCTTCAGCCAAAGATGCTATATTTCTTTCAACATTAGAGAGTTTTTCCTCAATAGTTTTATTGAAAGCAATTTGTTTACTAATGAACTCTTTAAGCATAACCTCAAGTTCAGAGAGAGCACTCTTACTATTGTTGTAAGAATTTCCATAAGCATTACCATTGTTGGGAGGATATGGCTTATAATTGTTGTTACCAAAATTGTTCCTATAAGCATTATTACCATAAGCATTGTTGCCAAAGTTGTTATTTCTTATGAAGTTCACATCAACTTGCTCTTCTTGAGCAACCAAAGAGGCTAAAGGAACATTATTTGGATCAATATGGGCTTTCCCATTAACAAGCATGGATATAATCATATCAATCTTATCACTCAAGGAGGAGGTTTCTTCAACATAATTTACCTTCTTACCTTGTGGAGCTCTCTCAGTATTCCATTCAGAATAATTAACCATCATATTATCCAATAGTTTTGTTGCAGCACCCAAAGTGATGGTCATAAAGGTACCTCCAGCAGCTGAATCCAATAGGTTCCTTGAAGAATAGTTCAATCCTGCATAAAAAGTTTGGATGATCATCCAAGCAGTCAGTCCATGAGTAGGACAATTCTTTACCAAAGATTTCATTCTTTCCCAAGCTTGAGCAACATGTTCATTATCAAGTTGTTTAAACTTCATTATTTCACTTCTCATAGATATAATCTTAGCAGGAGGATAGTATTTTCCAATAAAATCATCTTTGCATTTAGTCTAAGAATCAATACTATTCCTAGTTAAGGAATTCAACCATTCTTTAGCTTTTCCTCTCAAAGAGAAAGGAAACAATTTCAGTTTAATAATATCACCATCTATATCCCTATGCTCTTGCATCTCACAAAGTTCAACAAAGTTATTTAGATGGGAAGCAGCATCTTCATTAATAATACCAGAAAATTGTTCTCTCATAACAAGGTTGAGCAAAGCAGGTTTTATCTCAAAGAAAGTATTTTCAGCCACATGTGGAGCAATGGGAGTGCTCATAAAATCATTGTTGTTGGTGCTAGTGAAGTCACACAACTTAGTGTTTTCAAGAGTAGTCATTTTTTGGGTTTTCAAATAAGAAAGCAAAACTAATTTTTTTGTGTTTTTTGAAGAACAAAACAAGCAAACAAAGCAAAAAGAAACTAAGCAAAACAAAAACAACAAAGTAAAGAGATTGGTTATGAGGGACTCCCCTTGTGAATATGTCCTTGACTCCCCGGCAACGGCGCCAGAAAATCGCTTGATGGCTCAATGCACGGCGCCCAGAAAATTGCTTGGTGCGTGGTTGATGTAGAGCTCGTTGGGAACCCCAAGAGGAAGGTATGATGAGCACAGCAGCAAGTTTCCCTCAGTTATGAAACCAAGGTTTAATCGAACCAGTAGGAGCAAGGAAACACCTCAAAGGTGTTACTAGCTGAGCTTTGGCAGGGTGCACTACCGGTGCTAGTAAACCTCAGCATGGAGCCATTCTTGGCAACGAAAACCTTGCCCTCGGATCTGTGATAGAAGGAATACCCAATTGTTTCTTTAGGGTATCCTATGAGGACACATTTTTCTGCTTTGGGTTCGAGTTTATCAGGCTTAAGTTTCTTCACATAAACATCGCAACCCCAAACTTTAAGAAATGACAACTTAGCTTTGTTTCCAAACCACAATTCAAACGGTGTCGTTTCAACGGATTTAGATGGTGCCTAATTTAAAGTGAATGCAGTGGTTTCCAGTGCATAAACCCAAAATGATAGTGGCAAGTCAGTCAGAGACATCATAGATCGAACCATATCCAATAAAGTACGATTATGATGTTCCGACACACCATTATGTTATGGTGTTCTAGCATGCGTGAGTTGTGAAACTATTCCACAGTCTTTCATATGTGCACTAAACTCGTAACTAAGATACTCTCCTCCACGGTAGGACCGCAGAAATTTGATCTTTCTATTACGATGATTTTCCACTTCATTCTGAAATTCTTTGAACTTTTCAAAGGTTTCAGACTTGTGTTTTATCAAATAGATATACCCGTATCTACTTAAATCATCCGTGAAAGTAAAAAAATAATGATATCCACCTCACGCCGACACACTCATTGGACCACATACATCAGTATGTATGATTTCCAATAAATCTATCGCCCGTTCCATTGAACCTGAAAATGACGTTCTAGTCATCTTGCCCATAAGGCATGGCTCACATGTATCAAATGATTCCTAAAGTCCATCAGAATGGAGTTTCTTCATGCGTTTAACACCAATATGACCTAGACGGTAGTGCCACATATATGCAGATATATCATCATCAAGTTTAATCCTTTTAGCATCAACGTTATGAATATGCGTAATACTATTATCGAGATCCAACAGAAATAAACCATTCATCACAGGTGCATGAGCATAAACGATATCATTCATATAAATCGAACAACCATTGTTTTTAGATTTAAAGGAATAACCACTTCACATCAAACATGATTTGGATACAATGTTCATGCTCAGTGCAGGAACCAAATAACAATTATTTAGATTTATCACTAATCCTGACGACATATGGAGAGGCAGAGTTCCGACGGCGATCACATCAACTCTTGATCCATTGCCGGTAGGCTTCGTGACCTCATCCCTTGCTAGCTGTTGCTTGTTCCGCAGCTCCTGAATCGAGTTACATATATTAGCAACCGATCCCATATCAAATACCCAGGTGCTACTGCGAGTAATAGTCAAGTAAACATCAATAACATGTATATCACATATACCTTTGTTTGTGTTGCCGGCCTTCTTGTCTGCCAAATACTTGGGGTAGTTGCTCTTCCAATGGCCAGGCCCCTTGCAATAGTAGCACTCGGTATCAGACTTAGGGCCAGTTCGGGATTTCTTTTCAGTTGCGGCAACAGATTTTCCGCCCTTCTTTCCCTTTTGTTTGCCTTTCTTGTCTTTCTTAAAACTTGTAACAAATCTACTTTGTTTTCCTTAACAAGTTCAGAAGGTATGCCTTTTTCTTTCATTATTTTGCGTACCTCAGGCATAAGATCAGGAGTTATCCAAAGTATCCCTTTTTCCAGCTTAGTGCCAAAATCAGGATTATATAAAGAATCATTCTTAGCCCTAGTAGACATCAATTCCAAACATTCTTTAATAGTTAAAGTATTTATTGATCCTCCTGCTGAGAACTCAAGCAACTCTCTACATTGAGTATTAAGACCTTGGTAAAATAAATGGCAAATAGTTGACTCGGAATAGCCATGATTGGGAATGCTATTGGTCATTCCAAAGAATCTATCCCAGGCTTGTGGGTAGTTTTCTCCCATGTTTTGTCTAAAGTTGCCTATATTCTTTATTAGTTCAGTTACCATTTTAAAAGGATTAAACCTGTTTATGAATTTGAGAATGCATTTTTCCCAACATTTAATGTAATGGAGAGGGAGAGAATATAACCAGTCTAGAGCTTTACCTTTTAGAGACCATTGAAATAATTTTAGACGAGAGAAGTCTCTTGGAAAACCTTTTGGTCCAAGCGATGTTATCACATCGTCGAACTCTCTAATATGTCTTCCTGGGTCTTCATCTTCCCTTCCACTGAAAGCTTTTTCCTGCAAATTTTTAATAATTCCACCATCAAATCGATATTCTCTAACTCTAGGATTAGGGAATTCTATTGATTGTTTAAGAAATTCAGAACTTGTGGCACTATATTCTCTAAGAGTTTTCTTAGGTTTCATGGGAGTTGTCCTGTAAATAGACATGATTTCCATAATATCACTCAGGTTTTCAACTTCAACTTTATTTGATCTTAAAATTTTTCAATAATTTCTTCACGCCTTTGAGCAGGCACGCGCTCCATATAATCCGGTAGATAGGTCCTATCAGAGCGTGTAGACCCTTTGTCTCCTAGGGATAACATTTTGTAGTAGCAACACCTGAAATGTCAAAAGACAAATAATCAGCGCTTAGCTCCCCGGCAACGGCGCCAGAAAATAGCTTGATGTCTGCAAGTGCACATATCGTTTGTAGCTAGTTTTAAAGTATAGATATCGATCCCACAGGGAGCCCAAAGGTAAGTGTTTATGGGTGAAGTCTCTATCACACCCGCAGTTGTCACAGGTCTTTGAGTGAATTGACTACAAGTGTTGAAATAAGAATGGGGTTTTGATAAATGAGATGTATTTAAATAGAACTAAAATGTAAACTTCAGAAATATAAAGCATAAAAGTAAAGAATGAATTTGTTGTTTGTTGTTTTCTGTAGATGGCAAAAGAAGGTGTGGGGATATTCAGTTCATGGTGATAGTGATTGTGCCGGGTGGATGAATGATAAATGTAACAATTATAATCTTATAAATATATGTGTAGGCGAGCAACCCATAATTAGCCGGAACTCCTCTTGGTAGATTTCATCCCAACTTTAATAATCCTACTAGCCTGTTACCAAAACCATGGTCAGACACTAGACGATTAAGACCCTTCAGGTCGCTTAGCGATTAAGCTCCTTGGATCAGACTAATGCAATAAGCACAGTGGTTCCTCGTTATCCTCGAGTATACTAGTTTTCCATTGATATCCCCATGTCACCCGGGGGTCGTCGGTCTGCTAGCAAACAATATCTTATCTATGTAGAACAAATCATCATGTTGTCTGGGCCCTTAATTGGACAACACACATTAGGCATCCCACAAATAGTCAAGCACACATAATATAGTAATTAGAACCAATCACAAACTAATGGAAAATATATGAAGGCACATCACATCTCACCAATCCCCTACATCTCCCACGCCCAAGGAACTTACTCACACATGAGAGAAGAAGGGATCATCGATATAGTTAAATAAAGGGAATTCGTTATTACCGTGGAGATCCAGAATAAGAATCGAAAAATATCCAACACAATTCAAGATGGGAAGAAACAATCTCAAACCCTAGTATTGCAAGGTGAAGACACCTCTCTCTCTCAAGTACAAGTAGTGGCTATGGGGGTGTATTGGCTAGGAGGTCGAAGATCATGGAGCGATATGAAGAACGTCTTCCCCTTCTTCTCCGGATCTCTTCTTTCTCCCTTCTGGATGGTATGGAGGCTCATGTGTTGTGTTTTTGCGTATAGTCTCTTCACAGAAGTTGTCCCTTTTGACAAGACAGAGGCGGCGGCAACTATATGGCGGGAACTATACGGCTGGAAAAATATTCCTGCCGTATAGTTGCTCGTTAAAGCCTCTGTATGCTCCTCTCGAGTGCTTCCAAAAAGAAACTTTCTTATTTTCTCTAGAATATTGTGTTTATCTAGTTAAAACCTTATGTTGACATTCAGAACCTGAAACACACATTAAAAACCAAGTTTTCTTTGCTACCGAAGTATTAGGTTAGGTAAAGCTAGAAAATGATCAAATCCGGGAGAAAACCATCAATAAAAGCCATAAAAAATGTGTCGAATCTCACAGCTATCAATGAGAATCATATCAACTATATGACTCATGCTTAACCTTTCGGTCCGTGTTCCGAGGCCATGTCTATACATGCTAGGCTCGCCAAGTAAGAACCTTAGTACTCGCGTGTGTAAAACTGTCTTACACCCGTTGTACAAAAGCGTAGAGTCGAGTACACCCAATCATCACATGATGTCTCGAAACACGATCCATAGAATGGTGCATACTTAAGTAAGAACACATTTTTATCTTGATATTTAAACGAGGGATCATCTTATAATGCTACTAAAATGCCAAACAAGCAGTATAAGATGCAAACATCTTATGTGTAAAGTGAAATGACATGGTTCTTACACTTGATCACTATCATGTGCATCGTGGTATGATCTTTATCATTCCTTTGTGTGTAATGCCAAGTTCTATGGAACTTACATGTTAGGTGTGTTGTAAGAGTATCAACTATACAACAACTTACAACATTACCATATCATGACACTAGCCTAGCAACGATCTAAACTAGGCGCTTCTACGTAGAGTCGAGTACACCCAATCATCACGTGATGTCTCGAAACACGATCCATAGAATGGTGCATACTTAAGGAAGAACACATTTTTTTCTTGATATTTAAATGAGGGATCATCTTATAATGCTACTAAAATGCCAAACAAGCAATATAAGATGCAAACATCATATGTGTAAAGTGAAATGACATGGTTCTTACACTTGATCACTATCATGTGCATCGTGGTATGATCTTTATCATTCCTTTGTGTGTAAGGCCAAGGTCTATGGAACTTACATGTTAGGTGTGTTGTAAGAGTATCAACTATACATCAACTTACAAAATTTCAATATCATGACACTAGCCCAACAACGATCTAAACTAGACGCTTCTAATTTATCAATTGTAAGTTTTATGTGGCTTAGGGCTTTCGATGATAGAACCGGTCTTACCTACGAACATGGAACCACAATGATGATAACCAAATTATTAGCAACTTGTTGTAAATCAGATATTGACTATAGTAGGAGCGAGAGACAGACACCCGCTAGCCACTTATGCAAAACTACTTGCATGTCAATCGTGGAACAAGTATCATGTGTAAGGACATGTAAAGTTAGTCCAGGTCGCTTCATCCCACTATGCCACCAATATCCAAAATACATATAAGATGCAATAACATGATCATCATCGCCCACATACTAATATGTGTACTACCCGTGCAACGCATCTATGCATAAATCAGGCTTTGATACACTGTTGGGTTTGTAGCATAGAAAACAAAAAGTTCCTACGATGGGAACTATTATACACCAAGATCTATCTACTAGATATAAGCAACGGGTGGATATACATCCATAGAGAACATACCCTTGAAGACCGACAAAGTGTAACGAGATTGAACTTGTGGATTATGTAGTCGAACGCTTGCCGATCTCAAGATCGTGTGGAAGTCCTAGCGCCGCAAATCAGCAGCACATCCGTCCTCGCACACACGTTCAGGCCACCGAACAACCTCCACCTCCTTGCTCCATCAATGCAGCAGAAGCAGCCACTCCTTCTAGACGAAATGCCACCAGGAACATGTATCTCACTAAACCAAGACCATGGGGGAATAATTCTAGAGGGGGAGAGAGATCCTTCATGAGGAGGTGTGAGTGAGAAGGAGGGATAGGGGGGCATTTTATAGGAGAGGGGGGCTATCCCCTCCCATGGCCTGCACCCAAAAATCCCACTCATATGCATTAAATTTCCACCAAATTTAATGCAACTCTCATTTAATAAAACTATTTTATTTATTTTATTCAGAATTTTGTTAATTACTTTAATTAAAAAAAATTCACATAAACCCCCTACAACATTTCAATATCACATGCAGAACCAATTTCAGCAATTTCACCCAAAACAATTCTGGTGTCCATTGGAATAATTCCAGTGCTTTGCAATTCTTTCGTCTAGAACATATTTGCTCCAAATGGTGTTTGGCAACCCTGAAGTGTGTCACCCTACGGTTCACGAATAATGCAAACATGACCGAGACCCCTCTCAGATCAATAATCAGAAGCGGGACCTGGAGATCCATACAGACTCCGACACATTCAACAATGACTTCTATGATCGTGAGAACCTTTAACGATAGTAACTAAATCTCTTTGTCTCGCGATATATTACTTGTCTGAGATTCGATCATCAGTATCTAGATACCTAGTTTGATCTCGTTACCGACATGCACTCTTTTATTGGGTTACCGTGATATAACATTCTAGTGATCACATCACTTGCTTGCAAGCTATCTTAACATGATATCACCGAGAGGGCCCATAGTATATCTATCCGTCATTGGGATTGACAAATTCCACTCTTTATCCATGAGCCTCAACACAACACCTTCAGAGTATCTGAACCCACCTTTATAGTCACCCTTTTACGGTGTGACGTTTGATGTTATCAAGTCACTCTTCCGGTGTTAGCAATTAACATGATCTCATGGTCTAAGGACTAAGATTACTTCGTATGATGTTATAGCAATATAAACATAATGACTTTGATCATAATGCTATACTTCGGATGAATGTTCATCACATCATTCACCAATGTTGTGACCTCATTATTAACAACATCCAATGTCCATGATTAGGAAACCTTGATCATCTTGTTAATCAACGAGCTAGTTTATAAGAGAGGCATAACTAGGAACTATTTATTTGTTTATTAAACACACATGTATTAATGTTTCCTTTTAATACAACTATAGCATGCAAAATAAACATCTATCATATACGTGGAATACATATTAACAACCTTATTATTGCCTCTTAGGGCATATTGCCTTCACCATAATGGAGTCTCCGGAGATTTCCATGCAACGTTGGTTGAGGAACCAACAACTGCTTCTTTGGTATTTAGACTGAAGCAGCATATTTCAGGAAACAACGTATATCCAAGTCCTATTGCATGGTGGGAGGTGTAGACACAGTTGCTTCTCATCAGATATCCTGGGGCAACATCTACACCGCCTACCGCAATGTTAATCAGATAGTTCAATCCAGGGAAAAGGGAATATGCTCCCAGGTCAGCAATCGCTATCCATGGCTTAGGTGGATAAAAGTAAGCAGTGTCCTCTAAGTACACCTTGCAACGAAACTCAGTAGCATAGGTGCCACAAGTGCGACCGCAGCGATCAACACTATGATCAGCAACAAGATTGCCATGACCATAATAAGTACCGCCATAAAACTCCTCATCAGTAACGCCCACGGTATGGAAAAGAAGAAGGCGAGATTCAACTATAGATATTGCTAAGAACCATAAACCTGGTTCGTGCTCGTCATCCTCTATGGCCTCAAGGTTGACCTCCTCGAGATGCGTGCCAGGTGGTGACGGGAGCAGAATAGGACCTTGAAAAAGAAATGACGGCCAAATCAGCCAACACTAGTTTACATCCATTAAAACTGAAGCTAGTGTTTAGAACAGGAATGGATCAAACTTACCAAAATACAGATGATTCCAGACATAAACACTGCCACTCTCAATGGATGTAAATACCAGACCCTTGTGGATAAGTGCATCACTGTATCTGAAATAGCACTAGAACTGGTTCTCAAGAGCTATCCATGCATACTCATCACTATCAAGGGTAGCAATTGAGTAGTCGAAGATAGCGACAAGAGAGAAATCTAAATAATCCGCCGTAGTTGTGGGAGCTCGGCAAATAGCAATCTTCTGGAGGAGAATAGGGCGATCATTATGCATGAATGTAAACGGATCGTTGGTGGGTACAAACTCATTGACTTGTGGGAGAGGAACCCGTTGATGAGTGTACACATTGACAAGCTGCCACTTGCACTCAGACCCAACAGTCGCGATCCAATCTCCATTGGCACCTACCAACTGCTTACCCATACAATTCGGGAACACCGTGTCAGAGGAGAACTTGTCCAGCAGCGTCATCTTGCATCTTGTGCCCTTGCCCTCGAAGTACTCGTTTCATTACCATGGTTTCTTAGTCGGGTGAGAATAAAGAACACAGGGGAGCCCAAACGGCCGAGAAGCATGTAAAGTTGCACTATATTTTGCCGAGTCAAGAAGATATTTGGATGAACCGACGAGGCTCATGCTGGTGATGACGTCGCATCTGGTTATGACGTCTTCAAGTGGGCCTTCAGTAAAAACCTCATGGAACAGCTCAGAATCATCACTATCCTTGCTCGGTCCTACCATCACAAGGGAGCTGATGGAAGTTGGGACGGTGGCTTGATTTGGTTTTCTAGAAAAGAGGGGAGATCAATGGCGGCATGCGGGATAGGGAGAAGAACAAACACTCTCATACTATGCGGTGAACAGGATCGGAAAGCGACATTGTGGAGGAGAAGAACGGCGGCGCTTGGCGTAGAGGTAGGGTAATGGGGAACTGGGGATAGGGCGTAAAGGCGAGGTTGAATAGAATAAAAACGTATGCATGTTCCTCTGCTCCAGTTCCCTTCAGAATAGTACTAGTCAGCTCCAGTTCCCTCCACAATAAATCTTTCTTGTAAAATGAAAACGGAGTACTACTGAGTACTTGAATGTAGGGGTAGCTGTAGGAGTAGCGATCCACCTGTAATGATAATTTCTCCCATTCTCAAGCTCTTTTGTGGTACTAGTTTCCAACAAAAAAATCTCTTGTGTACATATAGTAGGCCATATTGCGAAACATGGTTTTTGAACGGCTACCAAAAAAGTGTCCTTGTTTTGAAAACAATCAAACAAAAAATAATGAGTATTAATAACAAAAGAATTCACACAATGTTCTCCTGCATGCACTACTTTCCATGAAGATAAACATGAGTTTTGACAACTGTTTAAAGATAAACGTGAGTATGAACATTCTTAGATTTCAAGCCAAGTTTTAGTTCTATGTATAGAACTTTCGGAGAAGGTTTACATTCCATGGCCTCCCGACCTCGAGCTGGCCACCGCCTCATATGTTGATGAGGTAGTAGGCGTCGTTGCCCAGGACTCGCCCTATGGCGAATGGCCCCTCCCATGGGGGGAAAGCTTGTGCATGCCCTTCTTGTCCTGGGCCAGTCGTAGGACCAGGTCGCCCTCCTGGAAGGTGCGGGTCTAAACTCGGAGGCTATGGTAGCGGCGGAGCCCCTGCTGGTAGATGGCTTTGTAGGAGCGAGCCAAGTCACATGCCTCGTTGATCTAGTCGATGTTGTCTTGGCGGGCGATCTCGTTTGTCGCCTCCAGATCGGTTGGCATTACGGCTTCGGCGCCATACACCATGAAGAATGGTGTGAACCCCATGGAGCGGTTAACAGAGGTGTGGATCTCCCATATTGCAGAGGGGAGCTCTTCGACCCAGCATCCTGGGGTACGCTCGAGGGGCACCCGGAGTCGCGGGTTGAGCCCGTGGAGGACGCTCTGGTTGGCGCGTTCTTCTTGGCCATTCGACTCCGAGTGGGCGACTGAGGCGAGGTCGAGTCGTATGTCGTGCTCTTCGCAGAATTCTGCCATGGCCCCATTGGTGAAGTTGGTACCGTTGTCCGTTATGATGTTGTGCAGGTAGCTATACCGTTAGATGAGCTCGCGTAAGAACTTGGTGGTCGTCTTGCCATCGCACTTTTTGATCGACTTGGCCTCAACCCATTTGGTGAACTTGTCGACTGTGACCAGAAGGTGGGTGAAGCCGGATGGGTCCTTCTTGAATGGGCCAACCATGTCCATGCCCCATACAGCAAATGGCCATGTGATGGGGATGGTCTTGAGTGCCGAACCAGGGAGGTGCGTCTGGTTGGCATACTTCTGGCATCCGACGCATTGTTGGACGATGTTGGTGGCGTCGGTGTGTGCTGTGAGCCAGTAGAAACCGTGTCGCATGGCCTTGGCGACCAGCGAATTGGCGCCGGCGTGATGGCCACAGTCGCCGGCGTGAATGTCCTGGAGGATCTTGCGGCCTTCTTCTGGCTGTACGTAGTGCTAGAACATGCCAGTCATGCTGTGCTTGTGGAGCTCGCCGTTTATGATGACGAAGGATTTGCAGTGGCGCACGATAATTCGTGCCTCCGTCTTGTTGCTTGGGAGGATCTTGTGCTCGAGGAAGGCGACGTATGGTGCCTTCCAGTCGCTGGGCTCCACGATCATAGCGACTAGGGCCGATTCTGGTTGTAGTGGTATCCCCATGTCGATCTCCTTCGGTGGGCAGACCAAAGGTTTGTGGATGATGTTGAGGAAGACGCTTGCAGGTGGCGTTTGTCGAGCCGACCCGATGCGAGAAAGGGTGTCTGCCTCCTCGTTCTTGCGTCTGTCGATCCACTTGACTGAATAGCCGTCGAAGTGTTCTCCCAGCTGGTCTACCGCTTGGCGGTACGTGATCATTGTTGGAGAGACGGCGTCGCATGTTCCGGTGACCTGGACGACGACTAGATCGGAGTCTCCATAGCACCGTAGGCGGTTGATGTACATCTCCTTGGAGGCCTGCATGCCATGGAGGAGGGCCTCATATTCTGCCATGTTGTTGGTGCAAGGCTTGAAGTTAAGGTGGAGCACGTATCGGAGCTTGTCTCCTTTGGGGGAGGTCAGTATGACCCTGGCCCCTGTGCTGTCGGCGTTCTTGGAGCCGTCGAAATGGAGCGACCAGTAGTGGAGGTATGGTAGCTTCTACGGCTGTTGTGCTTCTTCCCAGTCAGCGAGGAAGTCAACAAGGGCTTGCGACTTGATCGCTTTTCGGGGCTCGTATTTGATGTTGTGGACACCGATTTCGACGGCCCACTTGGCGACTCGCCCGGTTGCCTCGCGGTTGCGTATTATGTCTTGCAGAGGTGCGGAGGAGACGACCGTGATAGGGTGCTCCTGGAAGTAGTGTGGGAGTCGCCGTTGAGCTCGGAATACCGCGTATACCAGCTTTGGTACTACGGGTAGCGCTGTCTTGAGTCCGTCAGGACTTCACTGATGTAGTAGACGGGGCACTGTATGGGGCGTTCCTGGCCCTCCTTTGGTCATTCGATGACCATTACAGCGTTGACGACTCGGGTGGAGGTCGCCACATAGACTAGCATCGGCTCTTTGTCGACTAGGGCGGTGAGGAGTGGTGCCGCGAGTAGCACTTCTTTGAGCACTTTGAGTGCGTTGTCCGCCTCCGCGTCCCATTGGAACATGGGGTTCTTGCGCATTAGGCGGTAGAGGGGCATTACCTTCTCGCCGAGCCGGGGGATGAAGCGGCTTAGAGCCGCGACTCGCCCGGCCAACTTCTGGACATCGTGCAGGCACTCGGGTTTCTCGAGCCGCGTGATGGTGTCGATCTTGGTGGGGTTGGCCTCGATGCCTCGCTTGGAGACCACATATCCTAGGAGCTGTCTGGTTGGGGCGTCGAAGGTGCATTTTCCTGGGTTTAGCTTGATCTTGTACCTCCGCAGATTTGCGAAGGTTTCAGCCAGGTCGGCGAGCAGGTCATCCTGGCGGGTGGACTTTACCACCATGTCGTCGATGTAGACATGGATGTTGCGGCCAATTTGGCTCACAAGGCACTCCTGCATGCACCTTTGGTACGTGGCGCCAGCGTTCTTGAGGCCAAACGTTATGACCGTGTAGCATAAGGCGCCAAATGGCGTGATGAACGCCGTCTTCTCCTCATCCTCAACCGCCATTTTGATCTGGTTGTACCCAGAGTACATGTCGAGGAAGCACAGCGACTCCGATCCCGTGGTCAAGTCGATGATCTGGTCGATGCGCGGTAGGACGAACTCCTCCTTCGGGCAGGCGCTATTGAGGTTGGTGTAGTCGATACACATTCTCCACATGTTGTTCTTTTTCAGAACCAGGACTGGGTTTGCCAGCCACTTGGAGAATATTATTGGCCGAATGAAGCCTGCGGCTAGCAGCCATTGCACTTCTTTGGCGATTGCTCGGCGGCGCTCTTCATTGAAGGGCCGTAGTGACTGCTTTACTGGTCGCACTTTGGGGTCGGTGTTTAGTTTGTGCTCGGCAAGTTCCCTCAGGACACCTGGCATGTCAGAGGGTTTCCATGCGAAGATGTTGTGGTTCTCACAGAGGAACTCGATGAGCACGCTTTCCTATGCGGGGCGCATATGTTCCCCAATGGTGACCGTCTGGCTGGAGTCGTCCGGGACGATCTCGATGGTGCGGGTGTGCGTGGTCACCTAAAATGTGGAGTTTGCGGCGGTTGGTTTCTTCAAGATGGTGGGGTCGTCCTTGTTGATGTTGCCCGCGTATTTCGCAAGCTCCTCCACGTGGTCGGTCTCCGCGGTGATGACGGCATTGGCGAATTCAGAGCCTTTGTCCTCGCATTCCACGGCCATATCGCGGTCGCCGTGGATGGTGATGATGCCGCTTGGCCCTGGAAGCTTCATCATGTTGTAGGCGTAGTGGGGGGCCGCCATAAATTTGGCAAACGTTTGGCGCCCCAGGATGCAGTGGTAGGGGCTGCGGAAGTTCACCAGCTCGAACTCGATCCGCTCGGTGTGGTAGTTTGCTGGTGTGCCGAAGGTGACCGGCAATGTCACTTTTCCAATCGGGTACGCCTTCTGACCGGGGACGATACCGTGGAAGGTTGTCAGGGTCGGCTTGATTGCTGATTCCGGGAGATGGAGCCTTTTGAACGTGTCCAGATACATGATGTTGATGGAGCTCCCGCCATCCATCAGTGTCTTGGGAAGCCAATAGTCGGCCACTTTGGGCCTGACCACCAGGGTGACTCGCCCTGGGTACTCGATTTTTGGTGCATGGTCCTAGCGACTCCAGGTGATGCTCTGCTCAGTCCAATTGAGGAAGCGTGGGATAACGACCTGTGTCACCGCATTAACGGCGACTGCGCGGGCGAGCACCTTCCTCTCGCGCTTGGTGCCGAGCCTGGTGAAGGTATGGAACGATCTGACAGCGTTGCCAAAGCCGCCGGCGTTTCCGTTATCCTGAGGCGGGTTGTTGTTGGGGTCCTCCCTTGCTCGCCTTGCCTTTTCGATCTCCTTGAGAGAATGGCAGTCCGTGGTGGTGTGGGTGGCGGGTTTCCCCTCCCTACTGTGGTAGATGCAAGGCTGGTTGAGCAGAGCAACAGGGTCGAATTTCGGCCTTGCTGTGATGTTGGCACGGTAATTTCCGCTGTCGCGGTAGTTTCCTCCATCGCGGCGATAGTTTTTGGAGTCGCGTTGGCCGTAGCCAGCGTTGGCGACGAAGTCGACTCGCCCATCAGTGTGGCGCTTGCCGATGATGCGAGTGTTGTTGTAGTGCATGTCGTGTTGTCGTCCGCCTCGTGGCCGTTGGTGCGACGTCTTCCTCCCGACTCGTCGCCAGAGTCCTGGTTGGGATCTTCCTCCGCGTAGCACTTGGCGATCTCGAGGAGGTCTGGGATGTTGTCGAGCGTCCGGTAGACCCTCTTGATCTTGGCGACCAGGGGTTCGTACCGGCACGCGTTCTTGAAGCAGTGTATTGCCATGTCCGGGTGGATGCCGGAGGCATTGATCCATAGCTCATTCCACCTTTGGATCCAGTGGCAGGTCGACTCGCATTGTCCCTGGATGCATTGTTCCAGGTCCTCGGTGGTGGTGGCGCGGGTGTAGGAGCCTTCAAAGTTCCTGACGAAGGCGTCCCGCATCTCCTCCCACGAGTCTATGTTGTCGACGGGGAGAGTGTTGATCCATTGCTGGGTCACACCCTCCATCATCAGGGGGAGGTAGCGAGCAGGTAGTAGGTCGGTATGGCCGGCGATTTCCATCGCCATGAGGTATGTGTCTAGCCAGACCGCTAGATCGTACGTCGGGTCATACTTTTCAATCTCCTTGGGCGCCTTGAAGTTGGCGGGGTACTTTTCCCCTCGGATCATGGGTCCGAAGCATTGGGGGCCGACTCGGCTGAGCGAGCCCCTGGGTTCGGAGTCGTCACGGTTGTTGAGGGTGTGCCTCAAGTCATTGGGCTAGCATGCCCGCCAAGCCTGGTTGTTGACGATGTGCGTGCGGGCGTCGATTGGCTGCCCGTTGGCGGCGACCGTGTTGTTCACTGGTTCTGTCTTGTTGGTGGAGAGCGCGGGGTTGGCGGCTCGTGACTGGTTCGCCAGGGGCTGTGGTGGTGGGCAGGTCACGGTGTTGGTGATGGTGGGTGACCGCTTGAGGCTGCCCTGCTTGCCGAGGAGCGGGAATACATCCGCCCCCGCGGGTCGACTCCCGCAGCTTGCTGCTCGATGGCCCTTGCGAGTAGGGCCTTGGCGTACTAGATCTGCAGCACGCCCTCTCCCTGGACGTTGAGGTTGGCGAATGTGGCGTCAGCCGCGACGACGTTGTCCATCAGGGTGGAGTACAGTGGGAGTCCATTGGCGTCGCGGTCCTGCGGCGAGATTATGATTCGTGGCTGGTCCAGCGGGGGTGCGTGCCCAATGGATAGTGGCAGGGCCCCTGTTGCCGGTGCACCGGGTGGTGGTCGTTGAAGTTTAGGACGCGGCCTTGGACGTTGGAGTTCAGGCGAGTCCTGATGCGGCGCTGGTGGTAAAGCGATAGCTCCTGCACCGTTGCCCGCTCGAGGCAGAATTTCTCGCGCTCAGCTATCTCCTTGCTTGTTGCCTCCTCCAGCCGGAGGCGGGCTTCCTCCACCTCTGTGGCCGTCATGGTTGGCGGGATCGGTGTGGAGAACGGATCTGGCGGGGCGACCGTGCTGCGCGCCATGTAGATCGCGTTGAAGCGATTGGATCTAGCGCGGAAGTCCTCGGGGGACTCCAAGCCTGAGTCGGAATCGAAGATCCCAAGGATCGAGGGGTCCTCAAAGTCCTCAGGGTTGGAGACTCGCGTGATGGAGTCCTCCCGTGATGCCGTGGTGATGGATCCATCGACTGAGGCAGGGGTCGCGGAGTCGGCGTCGTCGTGTAGGGCCGCATCGTCCACGGCGGTGTTGGTCTCGGCCGCGTTGCTGGCAGCCGAGTCATACTCGGTGACGAGGCTCCTAATGGAGCGGACCTGCTCCTCCGAGAGCAGATCGCGGTGTGGCGGTGATCCGCCAACGATCACCGTCGCCGCTGGGTCGACCGTGCCGGTGAAGACGACGAAGAGGTTGATGGAGCCGACTGGCATTATCACGCTGTGGGTGATCGGGCGCGACGCCGGGACATAGCTGATGGGCAGGATCTGTAAGATCCCGCCGATGGCGATCATGCAGCCGGTGGCAATCGGCCGATCAATCGGCGAGTAGGGTCTCGCCGCAGAACTCAGGCCAGTCCGGCTAGGCCCCACGATGGGCGCCACTATCGTGGAAATGGCCACGGCAGTCACTGCAGTAGGCAACGATTGATTGAATCGAGGGTGAGAGCTGGCGGCCATCTGTGGTGCGAGATTGGGGCGGATGCACATGGATTTATCCAGGTTCACCCCCCGGAGGGTAAAGACCTACTCCTGCTAGATTGGATTACTAGAGAAGGGGTGTATGATGGAACGTAAGTCCTCAAGATACCCTAGGGAGGTTTATATATGAGGCACCTCGCTAGGGTTTACAGTTTACAACCGAAAAGGATATGGTTTCGGAGGCTTTGACCTAATCCGACTAGGCTTCGAGTATGCTTCTGGGCCTCCAGCTTCTAGTCACCAGGCCTTCTCCTTAGTCGCATTCCAGTCACCGTCCTGCAGGCCCACTCATGAGACCTTTGGCCCAATTGGAACGTCCTGCTGGGCATACCCCATTTGGCATATCCCCATCAACACGGATCCAGCTACACCATCGTAGCCGGACGCAATCAAGAGGATAGGGTGATGTGCTTCACAGTGCATGGTATGCCCTGGTACATCGACAAGACCCACAACTACGAGGCCATACCGAAGACTTTGCTGGTGACACGGGCACATTGGCCGGATGCTGACGACAGGCTCGCACGGCATTCACTGTACCCATGACAACCCACACGGCATGTACTTTGACATGACATACCTTACCGGATACTATAGATGACCAGTCGGCTGGGGCCCGCCTATGGAACCCGCCAGCCGGACTAGCCAGTGAGACCGTTGCCACTTTGGCTATATAAGGAGGGGAAGGCTCTCGTATTTAAGAGGTAGCTAGTTCATACAGCTCGAGGAGCGATTGTACTATGTATTCTACTCATAGTCAGATCGGCAGGAGTAGGAGTTTTACCTCACCATGAGGGCTCCGAACCTGGGTAGTTCCTGTGTCTCGCTACACTCGCTCGTATCCAATCCTGCCCGTGGATGCCGTCAAGAGATTCCCTGCTAGTCCCCACACCTCTATCTAACCTTCTCAGGTACTGCTGTTTCCAATACAATGACAGTTGGCGCCCATAGAGGGGCAAGATGGCTTCGACCGGAGTCATGTTCTGCATGGGACCCCGCACTTCAGCCAGTGAGCGCGTGGCCTCTGGTCTCGTGCTTACACTCGGCAAGTTTGGCTGCATCATCGACAACGCGTCATGTTTCGCCAGATCCACCTTTCCGACAAACTGCTCCATCCTGCTATTCGGCGACCTCCGTCTATATCGCCACCTTGTCGGAGCATTTCCTTAAGGAGATCGTCTCTGTCTCGGGGTCGCTGCTCCCGAGCAGCGGCATTCCCATCGCTTCGCGCGGTGTTGAGGTCATGATGGCTGGCTCCATCACCTAGCCTCGCTGTCCTTGGGAGCAGGGCAACGACGAAGCTGGAACTTCTGCCCCTCCGCGACCGAAGGATCCGGTTGAAGAGGAGATGGACCGCCTCCTTACCCCGGTTAACCTCGGGGACAACCCGGAGGAGGCTGAGGCGAACTTCACCATGGAGAGACAGCTCCTCCTGCAGGAGACCATCGACCTAGTCTCCACCAAGAAGATGGTCGACATCACCATGCGCGAGTATGACCGCGCCCATGGCCACACCGTGGCTACCAAGGAGCCGAGCCGACGCGGACATGTGCGACACCGGGGCGGTGAGCTAGGCGGAAGGATGGAGAGGGATAGCGAGTCAGATCCATCGCCTCTCCTTGTCTGGCCCACCTACAACACGCCCATCAAGAACCTGCACACGGCGCAAGCCGCGGCGGACGAGCTGCATAACCTGGAGGGCGAGGAGTGAGACTAGCAACACACCCATATAGAAGAGCTCCTCCGAAACACGGATGAGCAGGCTAATGCCATTCGGCTGATGCACGAGGACCCCAGCTGCTCCAGGGGAAGTTGGCCGCCTGACAACAGCAAGGGCGCACCCCGTGAAACCCAGCAGGCATCCTCTCCTCCGGCTGGGAGATCCCGTAGCAAGCGTCACAACTCTGGCCACAAGGGCGACACGTGCCACGAACCCTGCGGCTTGCCCTCCACCGGAGTGCCGACCTGCGGTTCCGTCTCGGGCGGGTAAGCGTAACCCGGACTGTCCGGATGGCCATGACCGCATCAAGCTCCTAGCTCAAGCGCGCATCACGGAGGAGGAATATTCCACCGGGTCGGTTTGTTTTGGACCCCGCATCCGGAACAAACTGTTTCCAGATAAGTGTACCCTGCCGCGGGACACCCTGAAGTACGACAGTAGCATGAAGCCAGAGGACTGGCTGATCGACTATGCCAAGGCAGTCGGCATTGCCCATGGGATCAAGCGCATAGCGGTGCGCTACGTCCCCCTCATGCTAACCGGGTCATCAAGGACATGGCTCAACACCCTCGGGCCCAACAGCATCAACGCCTGGCCGGACTTCGAGAAGGTGTTTGTTCGCAACTTCAACGGCACATACGCATTCGCTTCCCGTGGATTCGATAACCTAGGTCTACTAGGGAAAAAGATCTATACTACATCTGTAATCTGGATCGAAGGTATCAACCCTTTTTCTGGCGCCGTTGCCGGGGAAGCAATAGCTACCCTGGTGAGGTTATTAGGAACCTTGCTAGTTTTAATTCTTGTTTTTAATTTTGTTAGTTTGGTTTTAGTCTTTATATGATAAACCAAAAAAATTAGTTAGTCTTTAAATTCTTGTTTTTACTGTTATAATTTTTAATCTAAGAAAACCCAAAAAATAGGAAGTATGGCTGAAAAGAAGCTTGGGGAGTTTGCTACTCCCAATAATGATTATTTGCGTACTCCTATTACTCAAACAACAATTGTTGCTGATGACTATGAAATTAAGCCCCATTATTTAAGTTTGGTTCAACAGAATCAATTTGGAGGCTCTGATGTTGAAGATGCAGGTATGCACTTAAATACTTTCACTAAAATATGTGATATGATGCATATAAAAGACGTTGACCCTGATGCGGTCAAATTACGTCTATTTCCTTTCTCTCTAAGAGGAAGAGCTAAAGAATGGTTGCTATCTTTGCCTAAAAATACTATTATATCATGGGTTGGATGTACTTCTTTATTTATGACTAACTTTTTCCCACCTACAAAGACTATGCAACTCCGATCTAATATTACTAGTTTTAGACAGGAAGAGCGTGAGCCACTAGCGCTTACATGGGAGAGGATGAAAGAATGCCTAAGAAACTGTCCTAGTCATGGGATGGAAGCTTGGTTAATCCTCCATTTATTTTACGATGCTCTTAATCCTGTGTCTAAGTCTATGCTTGATACTGCAGCTGGAGGAACATTCATGGGTAAACATATTACCGAAGCAAAACAGCTGCTAGACAATATGCAAGACAACCATGTACAATGGCATGTTGAAAGATCAAACACGAAGAAGGTGAACTCTATCTCACCACAAGAGAACAAAGATCTCAATGCTAAGTTGGATGAGCTCATACTAGCCGTAAAAGGTAAGGAAACTCAGGTAAGAGCCACCCACGAAACAAATATAGAAGAAATAGACTTCGTAGCTCGTAATGATTATAATCCTGCTTGGAAGAAGAGTTACAATCCTAATTTTCAGAAATATTATGCTAGTCCTACAAATAACTCTAATAATAATATGGGAACTAGTAATGGTAGTCTCCAAGAAACGCTTAAGTCTTTCATAGACTCGCAAAATGAACAAAATAATATTCTAGTCAAAATCATGGAGAACCATGATGCTATGCTTGGTAAATTATCTAACCAAGTTATTAGTTTGAGAAATGATTTGCAGGCCCTTCAAGAAAGAACAAGGATCGTTGAGGCACGGCTAGGTAAGATAACCGAGAGTCAAACTCTCATTCTAGCTAAATTTGTAGGTAAAGCTGAGCCCAATCCTGTTGAAGAACTCAAAATGATGAGAATCCAAAGGGAGGAGCCTGAAGAACTTGATTATAGTAATGCCCCTTCACCAAGCTACACCATCGAAGATCTCGTAAAAAGGATCAACGTCAAAATTCTGGTAAGTGAAGATAATGATGAAGCCATGTATCAACAGTTTGTTGATCAAGTAGCAATTAAGGTACGTGAGCTTGCAGAGGAATACAAGAAAATCGCTGAAAATTTACCTGTTAAACTAGATGACATATTTGAGCCCATTATTAAGATAAAGATTGGAACTAATGAGATAGCTGCACTTTGTGATCTAGGTGCAAGCGTCTCAACAATTCCAAAGAGTCTTTTTAACAAGTTAAATCTTGGCTCCTTTGAAATTAATGAATTAAAATTGCATCTAGAAGATTCTACCTACAAACAAGCCGTAGGGATGGAGAACACTTTAGTTACATCAAAGTCTGTCCTGCTCTCATTGATTTTGTTACTATTCACATGCTTGAAGATACTGTTGCTCCTGAAATACTAGGTCGTCCTTTCTTAAGAACTATAAAGGCTTTAATTAACCTTCATGAAGGGAACGTGAAGTTGCAATTGCCTTCACGGGATCCTTTTGTTATTCATTTCCCTAGGAAAAAGAAAGCCAAACATGATGAGAAGGAGGCCATCACTTTGAAGGATAATTACTTTGGAGTGGGTGTTCCACTCATCTGGCCCAAGTGAATATCATCAAGGTTAAGCTATTAACCATAAAAAAGCGCTCCATGGAAGGTAACCCATGTTAAATTAAGGTTTGAGTTAAAGTTTTTAGTTTTATTTTAAGTTCATGTTCAATAAAGAGTGCTAGAAAACTCCATTTGAGGAGAAGAAATTTGGCAGTACTGGAATTTCTGCATTATTCATGCCATTGTTGGTCGACAATATTTTCTGTCAAAAACAAGGTATATTGGTAAGTTACAGGAAAAGAAATAGTTTACGAAGAAACAGAAATTTTTTGATGGACACGGACGATTTAACGACCAACTATACGGCGGGAATAAAAATTCCAGCGGTATAGTTCCGGTCGTATAGTTATCTTTGCCATCGAATTTTTTTCTGCAATATGTACCGAGAGTTTATCGACCAACTATACAACGGGAATACAAAATTCTAGCCGTATAGATATCAATGCCTCCGTACAATTTCTTTTCTTATGTACAGATAGTTTAACGACCAACTATATGGCGGGAATAAAAATTCCGGATGTATAGTTCCGGTCATATAGATATCAATACCTCCATACAAATTCTATTCATATGTACTAAGAGTTTAACGACCAACTATACGGCGGGAATAAAAATTACGGCCGTATAGTTCCGGTCGTATAGATATCGAGGCCTTTTGCAAATTTTCTTTCGCAGGGACAGATAGTTTAACGACCAACTATACGGCCGGAACATTTTATTCCGCTTGTATAGTTGCGGTCGTATAGCTGTGCCGCTAGGAGGAAGATCTAATAATTTGATAGAATGCAAACTATATGGCCGGAACACATGTTCTACCCATATAGTTGCGTTCGTATAGTTGCGGCCGACCACAAAATCACACGGGAAGGTACCCCAACTCCAAAACTTCAATCCTTTTTCTTTCTTCTACCTCCAAACTCTCTCAAAACCTCAAGGGATCTTCATCTCTACTCAATTTCGTTCGATTTCCTCGCACACAAGTGATCTATGGTATGTTTCTCCTCCGATCCTCCAATTAATTTTTTCAAATTCATCTTCTATCTATTGTCATTATCAATCTAGGGTGAGACCTACTATGAACTAATTGCCATGATTTTCTTACCTAGATTATTATCTTGAGGAGATTCTTTAGTGTGCTTAGATGAGGAACATATTATACTTACTGTTGTTGGATCAAAAAGATTAATTTTGCCTTTCTTCAATTTTTTAGAAGATGAACACAAGGAGCCAAACTCATGCTCCTGCCACCGCTAGTGCTTCTCGGGCAATCACCCAGGAACGCATGGGGATACGGTTCGGGGATCAGGCTCATCACGAATGTTTCAACAAGATCAAGAACCACAAAGTGTAGGCCACCAAGTGGGCTTGCCCCATTATATTGAACCAACTCGGTATTTTTGATGACTATAATTTACTTTGCAATAGAGTTGGCCTGCAAAACTTTGTGTACAATGATGTACCTACTTATCACCGCTTAACTATTGAATTCCTAAGTTCATTGCAAAGCACTGTTAAACTGTGGTAAGGAGAGGATACTATTTCTTTCCGTCTGATGAACACAAAATACACCTTAACGTTAGATAAATAGTGTGCATGCTTTAATTTTCCAAACAATGATGTTAATGCTCTACGTGCATCCTTTACTAGCTTAATTCCTTCCCCCGATCAATACTTGACGAGGTTTAATCTCGTCAATGCCCATTGTTATGGACTTGGGTTTTGGAGAAGATGGGGATGCTAGAGATCGTGGCACGGTTAACAGACAAGCAACCAGGGAACACGAGATTTACCCAGGTTCAGGCCCCCGGAGGGAAAACCCTACTCCTGCTTGTCTGCTCTCTTGATTACGGCGGAACCGAAGGTTACAGGGTGCGCAGATTCGATCTGGCGTGGATGCGTGTGCGAAAGTACGAGTCGAGTTGAGGTGAGTTGCCCTAGGACGTGCCCTCCTGGCCTTTATATAGACTTAGGCAGGTCTCGGGCGTAGTCCTAGTCGGTTACAAGTTCTAGGGTTTTACCCCTTTGAATTTCCTATCTCCGCTAATCTTGCTCTCCAAGGATTCAAAGGCGTCATGGGCCTTGGCCACCCGAAAATCTTCATGGGCCAGCGTATATCTGCTGTGGGCCTTCCTTGGGCTGGACCAGGTATACTGAAGTCACGTACCCGTAGGGTATAACCATGTCAATACTATAATGGAATGAGCTTCACTAGTAGAGTGAACAAGGGGAAGAATATTCAACATCCTGCAATTCGCTATTTATTCTATGTTATTGCTAACACCTTGCAGGCACGTAATGAATTCACGAGACTCAATGAGGAGGACATCCTAGTCCTCGCCAAGGCTGCTTACATCACCTACAACCTATCACTCAACTTGGGCGCCATCCTTGTGCGCTACCTAGAGCAGCAAGCCTCCCAAAGCCAAGGGTCAATCACAGGAGGAGGTGTCATCATCGTGCTTGCCACTGCCTTAGACATCGATCTAGGTGAGTCGCAACCCGTACTAGGTGAGACGCGTGTTGTTTTCTCCACCTTGAGGGCCTATGAAATGCTCACTAGGAGAGGTGGTGTTTATTATCTGCATATTGCTGGAGCTGGGCGTATCTACCCCGCTCCTTTGCCTAATGGTCTTTTCTCTATCGAGGAAGGACGTTTTCTATATGATGTGCAGGTTGAGAAGCACCAACCCGAGGAGGAGATTCCTGAAGAGGATGAGGACCAAGAGGAGGAGCAAGAAGTTCCTCGCCAAGAAGAGGAGCAGCCACAAACCCGGTTCGCCACATACCAAGATTTCCAAGGACTTGGAGGGACTGTGGAGAGGATGCGCAACCTCTCTTTGAACCTCCGAGAATCAACAAGTAACCTCTCCAGTCAATTCGCGAACTAGAGTAATGACTTTTTCCCTCACCACAATGATTTGAAGGGCTTGCAAAAGCCTAAGCTTGGGGAAGTTTCCTCATGTATCATTATTTGGTGTTCATTTGCTTTTATTTTTCGAGGTTACATTTTATTTGAGTTTATAAGTACTCGTGTTGGTTTCCCCAACACTTTATCTTTAGTTCTTTCTATTTGCTTTCGAAATTTTCTAGCCAAGCTTTGCCACAAATTTTCTATTCTTTATTTCCCTCTCTTAGAAAATCACAAAAATATTTCTCCATTTTTCCTTATTTTCCCTCTTTCTTTTCTTTTCGCCTCGAGGTCTTCGTGTGTTTGCTGGAGAGTGATCGACTTCGAGTTTCCAAGAAACAAATAAAAAAAGGAAGAGAGAAGTGGAACCAAACATGAGAGGTATGCCTTATGACCCCCCACTTTTGAAGTTTGAGAAACCCATGCTAGTTAGTAGTAAACGTTGAGATATTATATTGGTGGAGTGAGTCTTTATATCATAGTAAGACTGTCGTTTGCATCGCTATTTAATTGGGCTCATTTTGTTCCAGCTCTCGTAATTAACCAAGTCTTGCCTAAAAATTGCTAAACAATTGTAATAAGAAAAAGTCTCACAGTTGAAGGCTTGGGTGTTGTAGTGTTCAGTCTTGAAGGCTTATTTCTTGAGACACTTGACACCACTGAAAATGTTGATTGACTTAATAGCTCTCTTTGAAAGGATTTGTTCGATTGAATCAATGTTTAGCGGTTTTTGTGAGCATGCCAAAGTTTGAGTTATTAATCATAAGAATGATATAGCTTTATGTGTGTCAAACTTCATGGGATGCCAACAACTCCGCTGGCCTACGAACGATCATCATGGAGGAAACTCCTAGATTTTGGCTATGAGTTGATTAAACACTTGTAGCAGCAATGCTATAGTGGGTAAGATTCTTGGCACTCCCGGGTAGCTATAATCATGATGGAATCACTCCTCTGGTTGTTATGAGCAATCATTATGCAAAAGGAACAAAAACCTTAGTGATGCCATGAGTGTCCATCACATCCCGATAAACTAATAAAAATCTTTGGCATGCTCTCAATTACTTAAAAACTGAAATTCTTGAAGGACAATGAATAGAAAAGTAGTGCTTGCAAAGTCTTGATTCATTGATGTGGGAGAATTGAGATACTCTAGTATATATGCTTTTCATGACAACTCTCACACTCTTAATTTAAATGATTATACTTTACTATTCAAAGGAAAGCCTATGAGTTGATTACTTGACATGGAAAATTTACTCATCTGAATCATCCATGCTTACAATAATTTTGTGGTGCTATAAGGATGCATGAAACCCATATGATACGCTTGCCATTACTCTACCTATGCTGAAGTTTTTCAGATTTATGAAAGTGGAGGAAACATGAGACTATTAATCATGAGTAAGATCACCATCTCGTTATTTCAGTTTAAATGTTGAGTTCCTTTTTGATTTTGGTTTTCTTGGTCGGGACGATCAAGTTTAATCTTGGGGAGGTTGATGGCTCTGAAATATAGCCATCTACGTCCACATTTAAACTAGATATTAATCATATTGTTGATGAAATATCTCTCTAAACCCTGCCACCAATGCTAATATTCGGAGGGGTATGCGATCCTTTGTTCTTGTATTTTTCCTGCGCAGATAATATCATTTAAAGGAGGGAATCACTACATTAAAGTCAAATATATGATATTTCCTTTGACTAGAAGAAACCAGGAGCCGTCCAGCGAAGGCAGATGCCATAACGACCAACTATACGGCCGGAGCAAAAATTCCGACCGTATAGCTTCAGTCGTATAGTTGGTGTCGCCTCTGTTAGGCCAAACAGAAGAACTTTTGTGAAGGGACCCCTATATAAAGAAGACTCAGGTGACGAGAAAACAGAGAGACACCACGCCCCGGAAGCCATACCTCGCCAGAAAGCCGCCTCTAGATCTCAAAACCCTTCTCCATCTCCATAGCCATCTTCCACCACTTGTAATAGTAGATCTCTTCTCCGATTGGCGACATTGTAAGACTATTTCTATCAATATTATGATTTTCATTACAATGTTTGTGATTGTTGATCTCATCTCCATGTGTGAGTAATTCTCCTTGGGCTAAGGGCTTCGTCCTAGCCATGTTGCAATTGTGCATGTGATTTATCATAAATGGGATCGTGTGTTAGTTTGTATGACATGATGATTATTGTATCCTCTCTTGCCTCAATCCAAGGACTTGTCAGGTACCCAAGACCCTGAGGGTTGAGCCAGGTATAGGGAGTATGAGTGATGACTGATCTGCAGGTTGGGAACCCCAGTGACATAAGGGGTAGTACGGCTGTATGTGAGTGATTTGCTTGGGATTAACCGTGACATCACTATGCATATTATTGGTTCTCTTTCTTCTATGGATGAGACTAGTAGGTTATTGCTATAAGCGGTTGTGGAGGCAATATAAATTATGGATGCACTGCCCACATATAATTTATCTTGCTCTAACAAGTACACACATATTTTATTTCTAAATTTTATTCCCATCAAATGTTTTTGCACACCTACAGGTGAAACCGAACGCCCTAGGCCCTCTCTCTCCATCATCGACAACAACAAAAAGACGCAAGCTACTGGCCAGTAAAACACAAAAGGAATTCTAAAAATCTCGAAGGTCTATTAAAGTAACTTCACTAGGCATTCGCTTCCCGTGGATTCGATAACCTAGGTCTACTAGGGAAAAAGAGCTATACTACATCCGTAATCCGGATCGAAGGTATCAACCCTCCTCGAGGACTTGGGGGAAATGTTTGGCAGCCTCCGCTGGTACCAGATGAACCTGAACCCAGAGAAGTGTATCTTCAGCGTCCCATGCAGCCAGCTACTCGGTTTTCTCGTTTCATAGCGGTGAATCAAGGCGAACCCGGACAAAATTGCAGCCATCGAGAGGATGCAACCGCCCAAGAGCTTGCTCGGAGTCCAGAAGTTCACCGGATGTCTGGCCTCGCCCAATCGTTTCGTCAGCCGGCTGGGGGAGAAGGCACTCCCGTTGTACCAACTGATGATGAAGACGGACAAGTTCTCCTAAACCTCGCAAGCCGACGTTGCATTCCACGACCTCAAGCGCATGCTATCCACAATGCTGGTTCTAGCCACGCCGATGATACATTCTAAATGTATCTATAATTTTTGATTTCCATGCTTGTTTTTATCCACTTTCTTGTGTTTTGTTCCAACTTTGGAGTACTTTTCATATGATTTCTTGGACTAACCTATTAACAAGAGCCACAGTGCCAGCTGCCTGTTTTCTGCTGTTTTTGGTTCCAGGAAAGTCAGAAAATGAATATTCTCGGAATTGGACGGGACAAAAGCCAAAGTGCCTATTTTTCCGGAAGGGATCAAGTGCCAAAATACGATACGGAGAAGGGCCAGGGGCTAGCCACACCACCTGGCCACGCGACCAGGCTAGGCCCGCGCCAGGGGGTGGTGTGGTGGCTCTCGGCACCCCCTCGGCCTCTCCTTCCGCCTATATATTGCCCTCGGGACGAAAACCCTAAGGGCCCGATCAAAAATCCACGAAAGAGTCTATAGCCACCGTCATCTCCAGCCCTAGATCAGGATGGATCTGAAGCTCTTCCCGGCACCCTGCCGGAGAGGGGAATTCACCCTGGAGGCCTTCTTCATCACCATGCAAGCCTCCGGTGTGATGCGTGAGTAGTTCATCCTTGGACTACGGATCCATGTAGTAGCTAGATGGCTGGTTCTCCTCCTATGTGCTTTCATGTTTAGATCTTCTGAGCTCCGTTCATGATCAAGATCATCTATTTGTAATCATACATGTTGTGTTTGCGGGGATCCGATGGATATTGAGATGCTATTTTAGATTGATTATTGATTCTATCATGTCTTTGTTATTTGTGATCTTGCATGCTTTCCGTTGTTAGTAGCTATCTTGGCCAAGTAGATGCTAGCAACTCCAAGAGTTAGTATTTATGCTCGATAGTGGGTTCATGCCTCTGGTAATCTGGGGAAGTGACAGAAATCTCTAAGATACTAGATGTGATGTTGCTACTAGGGAGAAAACAACAATCCTTTGTTCATAGAACAATCATATTGTTTACTTTACACGCAGTTCGTAAAGCAATAATCTGTTGCTTGCAACTTAATACTGGAGGGGGTTCGGATGATAACCTGAAGGTGGATTATTAGTCATAGATGCAGTTGGATGGCGGTCTATGTATTATGTTGTAATGCCCAATCAAGTCTCAAAGAAGTCAAGATGATTAGTATATGCATGTATTGCTTTCTCGATGTTTGTCAATTGCCCCGCTGTAATTTGTTCACCCAGCATGTTTTCTATCTTAAGGAGAGCCACCTCTAGTGAACTATGGATCCCGGTCCTTTTCTTTTACATACAATCTATAAACTGTTTACTGCTTTGTGTTTACTTCTGCAAACTACTACTTCCTTCCATTCGATACGTTTAATCCTTTGTTTTCCGCAAAACACGGTGAGATTGACAACCTCATCGCAAGTTGGGGACAAAGTTCTATGGTTGTGTTGTGCACGTCTCCACGTTGCTACTAGCACCGGTAGTGCGCCCTGCCAAAGCTCAGCTAGTAACACCTTTGGGGTGTTTCCTTGCTCCTACTGGTTCGATTAAACCTTGGTTTCATAACTGAGGGAAACTTGTTGCTGTGCTCATCATACCTTCCTCTTGGGGTTCCCAACGAGCTCTACATCAACACCGCCATCAAGCATTTTTCTGGGCACCGTGCATTGAGCCATCAGCCGACTAGCAAGGAGCCGATGCTGCTCTATATAGTAGCCACCAGCCGGGTCATTAGCGTCGTCCTCGTGGTGGAGCGCCCCGAGGAAAGCAAGGCTCAGCCGGTTCAGAGGCCCGTCTACTACCTCAGCGAGGTTCTCTCCCTCTCCAAGAAGAACTAGCCCCACTACCAGAAGATGTGCTACAACATGTATCTAGCATGCAAGAATCTTAAGAACTACTTCTAGGAGCATCCGATTAAGGTGGTGTGCACCACACCCCTCTCAGAGATCATCAGTAACAAGGACGCCACCAGCTGAGTCGCCAAGTGGGAAATCGAGCTCGCCGCCTACTCCATCCAGTACGAGGCAAGGATCACGATCAAGTCACAGGCTCTGGCGGACTTCCTCATCGACTGGGCCGAAACCTAGTACCTGCCGCTGGTTCCCGACTAAGATCACTAGAGGATGCACTTCTACGGCTCGAAGATGCTCGGGGCCTTGGGAGACGGCATCATCCTCACCTCGCCCAAGGGAGACCGGCTGGAGTACGTTCTCCAGATCCATTTCAAGGCCTCCAACAATGTCACCGAGTACGAGGCACTGGTGCATGGCCTCTAGCTAGCCAGGGAGATCGGAATTAACCAGATCCTTTGCTTTGGCGATTCAGATCTGGTGGTGCAGCAAATGTCCGGAGAATGGGACACTCGCGACGCGAACATGGCCTCCTACTGCTTCCACGTGCAGAAGCTCAGTACCTGCTTCGTCAGATGTGAGTTCCATCATGTCCGTCGTGCAAACAACGAGGCAGCCAATTCGCCCACCCGAATCGGGTCCACCAAGCAGGCGATCTCGCCAAGGGTTTCCTTGGAGCATCTATGCAAGCCCTCCATCACCCCGTCTACTGAGTCAGACTCCATCATATCGGCCGGAAGCACGAGGGCTGACAGCTTGGTAGACCCGGAACCCTCTGAACCCGCAAAGAACAAGGCCCACATCAACTCTGGTGCATCCGCACCCTCTGGCTCGAAAGACCTGGGGGCGGCCGACTCTCACGTGGCTCGGTGCTGCCATCCCAGGTACCTCACCCGGACGACCCCCTGACACCCCTCAGCTGGAGCACGAGTGCATCGTCACCATCCGGGAGATACCATCCTGGGTGTAGCCCTTCATGAACTACATCGCCAATGGGGAGCTTCCGGAGAACGAGGTGGAGGCCAGGCAGATCCGACGACGCGCGCACACGTACACCATCATCAACAAAGAACTGTACAAGCACAGTGTATCCAGCATATTCCAGCGGTGTGTCGACATGGACACGGGATACCGGCTACTGAAGGACATCCACCAGGGTGAGTGCGGACACCACACTTCATCTCGGGCGATAGTCGCCAAGGAGTTTCGCCATGGCTTCTATTGGCCCACCGCCCTCGAGGATGCCGAACAGTTAGTCCGCATGTGCAACGGATGCCAGCGCTTCAGACAGCTGAGGCACATGCCGGTTGCGATGCTCAAGGCCATACCGATTACCTGGCCCTTTGCCGTCTGGGGGCTCGACATGGTCGACCCCTTCAAGCGAGCGCGTGTGGGCATGGCCCATCTACTAGTGGCGGTGGACAAGTTCACAAAGTGGATAGAGGCCAAGCCCATCCAGAAGCTGGACGGGGCGACAGTCGTCACCTTCTTCACGGACATCATCAACCAGTTCGGCTACCCTAACAGCATTATCACGGATAACGTCACAAACTTCACCAAGGGGGCATTCACCCGGTTCTGCAGCAACAAGGGTATCCGGCTGGACCTGGCATTTGTCACACACCCGCAATCCAATGGGCAAGTCAAAAGGGCAAAGGGCCTAGTGCTAGCCGGCATCAAGTCGCGCCTCATCGAGCCTTTGGAGCAGTCACCCGAATGCTGGATTGAAGAACTTCCGGCTGTGCTGTGGAGCCTCCACACCACGCTGAATCGGTCAACCGGCTTCACCCTGTTCTTCCTCGTCTATGGCTCGGAAGCCGTCCTCTCTGCGGACATCAAGTTCGACTCGCCCCGCAGGCTCCTCTATGACGAGAAGGCTAATCAAGAGGCAAGGGAAGATGGCGTGGAACTCCTCGAGGAAGCCTGCGAGTTGGCGCTGTCCAGATCGGCATTGTACCAGCAACGCCTGCACCACTACCATTCGAGATGGATCCGACCCATCGCGTTCCGCAAGGGCGATCTGGTTCTCTGTCTGGTACAGGACATGAAGGGCATGCACAATCTATCGCTGCCTTGGGAGGGCCCCTTCATCACCAGTCGGGCGCTGCAGAACAATTCCTACTACCTGATCGACGTGCAGCAGCCGCGCAAGAACAAGATGGACAAGTCGGACGAGGAGACAGAACGCCCCTGTAATGCGGCCCTGCTCCGTCCATTTTACACCTAGTCATCCGACAGTGTATGTATCCCGTGAACTCTATGAATGAAAAATGCGGAACCCCGAGAGAAACTCGGGGGCTCCTTGCTAGAAATTTGCATATGTTCTTTTCTGGTTCAGTTTTTGTGGCTCCGGCAACCCTTACTCGAGGGCCCGCCGGTTGGCTCCGCCTGCTAATTCTATAAAGCGGCTGAGTAGTGTGCGATGGTGTCAGAGGCCCACTCTTCGTCTCAGCTACATACCGCGACCCGGCTATCCGGCTAGCAAGAGCAAAAGCCCGAGGCACCCCACACGAAAAACTACGAAAAGATGCGACAGGTCGAGTGGTCCGGCCTTGTGCCTAGTTTGAGATTATCCGGCTACTAAGCCTCCAGTATCGTGCGCAATGTATTGTCAGCTCACTTCGATTCCGATTGCAAACCGTAACACGGATGCACTACAAGGATGTAGCATAAATAGCAGAGCGCATGGGAAAGCGACTAAGTGTCCAGAGAAGCACAAGCTAGTTTTCGAAAAAATCGAAACTATTCTCCGGCTAATAAGAAATACCTTAACTGACTAACATATTAACAATAAACCTATATATGTGTTTGTTTTGTATGACTACAATGAGTCAATCATCAAAAGGAGAGAAGATTCGAAGTCCTTGCCTTCATCAAGCACGCTGAATCTTGGGGGCTACACCCACTAGGTGCGCTCGCATGCCCCTAGTGGAATCATGTAGTTCCAACCGTCTAAAGGAGTTTAGCCGGATATTCGGGCCCAGGTGAGGGCAAGGGCAGGAAAAGAAGAGAAGATTCAAAGCACTTGGCTTCACCAACTACTCTGAATCTCGGGGGCTACACCCACCTCGTTGTCCGGAAGCTCCCCATTGGCGATGTAGTTCATGAAGGGCTACACCCAGGATGGTGTCTTCTTTTCCATTCCATCACCTAGTAGATATTATTGATAGTCTTTCTTTTCTGATCTTACCACTAATATATATAGTATAGGCCGGGATAACTTTGAATATTGGCCATTGAATCATGACCCGTGAATCCAAAAAATTGATGCTAGTTGTTGGATCCTCTTTTCCATTCCATCATCTAGAAGATACTATTGATAGTCATTGTTATGTTATCTCATGTTACCACTATATAGTGTACGGATAACTTTGAATATTCACCATTGGATCAAGACTCGTGAATCCCAACATTGCTAGCCATTGGATCTTCTTTTCCATTTTAGCATCGAGAAGATATACTATTGATAGTGACGAGGGTTTAACTCGTCAATGCCCATTGTTATGGACTTGGGTTTTGGAGAAGGAGGGAGCGCTGGAGACATCTATCGGCTAGCAAACAAGCACACAGGGGACAAAGGATTTACCTAGGTTCGGGCCTCGTAGAGGTCCCTACTCCTG
This sequence comes from Avena insularis, assembly GCA_023614405.1. Classification (NCBI taxonomy): domain Eukaryota; kingdom Viridiplantae; phylum Streptophyta; class Magnoliopsida; order Poales; family Poaceae; genus Avena; species Avena insularis. Next base: position 474,066,537 of record CM042694.1, read on the forward strand.
CTTGTCTTCTCGTGGAATTATCGAAGGAGTTGAAAGTTACAATGGTGCGCAGATGCAATCTGGCAAGGGTTGTGGAAACTAGGGTTGCATGTGTCTTCCTCGCCGCCCCATCCTAGCCTTTATATAGATAGGCTAGGTCCCAGGTAGCAGGTCGAGTCGGTTACAAGTTAGGGTTTCCCTTCAAACTTTCTATCTTTAGCTTCTTCTTGTCCTTCAAGCAATCGAGAGTCCGTAGGTTACTCGAGTCCCTCCATCCGGGCCTTGGCAACACCGTGGGCCTATATGTATTTGGACCGTATATACCAAGCTTGAGTACCTGTAGGGTATACCCATGTCAGTAGCCCCCGAGTGTCCAGTGGAATCGCAGATTTGACTTGGGACTTTTTGAAGCCTTCGAGTGCCTAAATGAGTACATTTCGATTGCTTTTATTTGTGTCATAGGGATTGTTGATATACGTGCCTGATATAACCGAAGTATCGGTATCAGTTAACCACCTTAGGGTGAAACAACGCAATCTACTCAAATTCGAGTCCCCGGACTCGAATCCGGAAAAGTGCTGGTGTAATTCGACTCAGGCCACGGAGGTCTTACAGGAGTCGAATTCCAGTTATATGGGTGTGAGCACTTGACGCGTCCGTCAAGGCATGTTCATCGTGCCTGTAGGTACGGATATGTTTCTGGTAGTGTGCAGTTAAATGCGTTGCCAGGCCTTATTTAGGTCTTACCTTCACGCTGTAGGCGCGGCATCCAAATTTTATCATCGCGGAGACGATTCGGGTAACCTAGGAGATGCAATCTCTTTGTAGGGGAAAAATTATGAGGCGGTGTCGCCATGAGTTTCGAGTGTGGATGTTATCAACACACAGTTTTTTCTACAAATAATCATAGGGTGCGCGACCAGCGCTCCCTATGGGAGTAGCCCCCGAGTGCCTGGTTGAGTCGAAGACTCAGGCAGGGACTAAAGAACTTTTGCGATTGCTGTCGACTTTCGTTTGCTTGTTTCAGTCGATGACTCAGGCAGGTACTAAAACACTTTTGCGACTGCTTTCGTCTTTTGCCTGCTTGTTTCAGTCGATGACTCAGGCAGGTGCTAAAATACTTTTGCGACTGTTGTCGTCTTTTGCCTGCTTGTTTCCGGCGATCCCTATGGGAGTAACACATGTCCATAATCGAACTGTGTTTCGAGTGATTGGGTTTGCTTTTGTGATTGACCATGTTCCTGCAACAAGAAAAAGAAAAGTCATAGGGTGCACGGCCAGCGCTCCCTATGGGAGTAGCCCCCGAGTGCTTGGTGGAGTCGAAGACTCCAGCAAGGACTAAAAATAGTCGAAGTTTTCCACTGCATAGCCTTGGTGACGTCGGTCTTGATGCTATATGACCTTAGTTGCCCGCGTGAGCGATTTTGACGGGACGTGACGAGCGGTGGGTCCCACTTTCTGACTTTGATTTGACTGGGCGTGCGTAATCTTATTTTTAACTGTGCCTCCTCGATTTCCGCGCGTAATGGTAGAAGTGGGGGGACGGTTCGCGATTCCTCTTCTCCATGTGTCCAACGCGATGCGTGCCACGCGTCCAATAGGGTTTTTGTCAGCCGTTGGATTGCATCTCCCAGGGGTTAAGTAGCGATGTTGCGACGGTAATTTCCCATCTTTGCTCTTTCTTCCTTGCTGCCATCGCCATTGCTGTTGCTTTTCTGCTTTCCCCTGTGCCCATCTTCTCCATGACGCTGGACCAGCTCCGTTCGTTCCCAAGCTACTTCCTTCGCTCACATCGCTGCCGCGCAATGGGGAAGAAGAAGGGAGGCGCTGCCGCTGATTCCGCGGCCACCCTCGCTGCAGCGAAGAAGAAAGGTGGCTCCGCTGCTGCGGGCACCAGTGCCGCCGCCGTCGGGAAGAAGAAGGTCGCGGGCACCCGCGTGACCAATGGCGCATGGCGCCCCTCTATCATCAAGGCGTCGGATCTCCATCTTCTTCGCCAAGACGGAGTTATTTCTGCAGCAGTCGCTGATTCACGCGTCCCCAGCGGTGAGACCATTCCTGTGCCTCCCGCTGGTTATCGAGTGATGTTTCTTGCTTTCATCATTCGCGGTCTTTCCTTGCCTCTTCACCCCTTTCTTCGGGGTCTTCTTTGTTTCTATGGGCTCCAGCTCCATCAGTTGTCCCCAAATTCTCTCCTCCACATCACTTGTTTCATCACTCTCTGCGAGTGCTGGCTCGGAATCGAGCCGCACTTTGGTCTTTTCAAACACATCTTTAAATTGAAGTGTCAGTCTGCATCTTGCTCTTTAGTTTATGACGTAGGTGGTTGCGGAATCCACGTTGACCCATCCGCCACCTACTTCGATATCAAGCTTACCAATTCCGTCCAGGGATGGAGGGACAAATGGTTCTATGTGCACGACCAGAAGGCCAAGGACGAGCACTTTGGACTCGCGCCTTTCGATCCCGTGACTCCCTGCAAGAAGATGCGTTCTTGGAAGAACGTGATCATGCCCTCCGAACTCGTGGAGACAGATGTGTTATATCAGCGTGTCTACGACCTCGAGAGTCGCATAAGCGCAGAAGAGGGAGGTTGCGCCCTTGTCAGGACTTGGCTGCGTCATCGCGTCCAGCCTCTCCGGGCCAGGGTCCATCCCATGTTCCAATGGGGTGGCGTTGATGATCCCACTCGGGTGTCTGCTGATGGCATGTCCGCGAGTGAGGTAGATAAGAGGGTGCGACTGGTCACGAAGTACACCCTCAAAGATGTGCTTCTGAACGAGCCAGTCGTTCCTCCCTTCGATGCTTCGAATCCTCCTCCCGAGGTACAGTTGTGCTACGTAGTAGCTTATTTTCTCGATTGCGTTTCCTATTGTGTTTGCTGATCTTTACTTTTTGTATGCAGGAGTGGGCGGTGTCGCCTTGCATGCCTCCCCTCCCTAAGGGGATTATTCCTCGTGAAGCTTTGGAAGAGGATGAGTCTGAGTCGGTTGTCCCTTCTGATGTGGAAGAGGAAGCCCCCGAGTCCGAGAGTCTAGATACTCGCAAGCGTTCATGTAGCAGGGATTCCGACGCGTCGACTCCTTCATCTCCAGGAGGCACGGTTGTTGGCGCGGAGTCGCCGATTCCAGCTGTTCCTGTGAGGGTTGTGGCACCGTCTTCTCGCAAGAAGATGTGATTGCCCAAGGAGTCTTCTTCGGAGTCGACGGAGGCCACATTTGATCTTGACAGATTTGACTGGTAAGTTTGCTAGTGCATTCATTCTTCTCTTGTTTTCTTCTTGTTGGCTTTGCCCTGGAGTTTGCCCTTTCTGAGTGTGGATTTTGCCTTGCAGTCAACAGGCGTCGTCATCTTCTGGTGACGTCGAATTTTTGAAGGAATCAGGAGTCGCGACCTCAAAGGCCAAGATAGAGGTCGAGCGCGCTCCTTCTCTTCCGGCAGCGGCCCACTCCGGGCACAATTCTTCGAGCTCTCCTCACGTAGGGGAGCATCGAGTAGTTGCTCGGATGACGGTTCAGCAATCTTCTTCAGAGTAGCTGGAGGACCATGTGAGTATATCTTTCTTTCTTTTATAATTTGGCAGTTAACGCCCTTTCTTGCCCTCTGCTGACTCCTTGTTTTGTGTGACAGCTCCTTGTAAAGGAAGCCGCACAGGTGGCGGAGCAAGTGATGGCGATGGGTCGTCAGCATGCGATGCTGGAGACACGCCACCGCGTGGTCGAGAGTGAGTATTCTATACTTATGCTTTTCATCTTCTCTATATTTTGGTATAATCGACTGACAGCCAAATTTTTGACTGCCATGTAGCTGAGCATAATGCTTTACTGCGTGATGTCGCCACTTTGGAGAAGACGCTAGCCGCAGCTGTGAAGGGGCACGACGAGGCAATCGCGGCTAGGGAGAATCGCGACGATGAAGCCCAGAAACGCGAAGAGGATCTGCGTGCCTCCTTTGCGGCTAGGGAGAAGTTGTTCGAAGAGCAACTGTTCTTAGTCGCCAAGGCCCTCTCAGGTACCTTTACTTGGTAGATATTTTATTGATGTTCTTCTCTTCCTCTGTAGTGTCGGTGGCATTAGAAGTTTGATCCATGTGTGTATTTTGGTGTAGATGCGGGCGGCTTGAGTTTTGATCCACAAGCCCTTGGTCGTGATGACGCTCTGGCGGGCGCGGTATCTGCGATCGAAGATCGTAGCGCCGCTGTCCAAAATACGTTGTCCAAAGCCAAGGCCACCCTAAGTCGCCTCTGGGAGGAGCTGATGCCAAAGGCGGAGCTGGTCGACAATGTGGAAGAGCTGGTGGAGTCGCTCGCTGGGGGTGTGCCTGCCACGTACAAGAACTCCCTCCGTGCAGCTGGCGCGACCATGTCGCTTGCCATGGTGCAAGCCCACGGAGTCGAAGTGGATCCCTCTGCGGTGTCGAAGACGATGCCTATTGGCGCGGATGGTCAGCAGGTAGTATTCGCTCCCTTTGCGACTGCCTGTGCCAAATATGGCCATTCCTTGATAAACACTGTTGCCAAGTATTCGGAGGAGCTCAATCGCGCAAAGAAGGCAGCAAAAACCTCGGCCTCGGGGGCCGGCGGTAAGTCAGTGGCATCTGATACTGCCACGGACTTGATGAAGCCCCCGAGGTCATCGAAGTCGAAGAAGCCAGCTGCTCCGTAGTTAGTTTCTTGTAATAGCTGATGAACTTGCTCTTTTGATTGGAGAACATGCTTGTTGGCGAATGTGTTTGTAGATACTTTTATTGATCCTAAATGCATCTGTTACTTTTGACTTTTGAGTTGATCGCCTTATTTTGCCTCTGGCTTGATTTTTGGTAGGGTACATCAAGTGGTCCTGTGGGGGTAACCCCGTACTCGCCATCTCTTGAGGATGCAATGGCACCCATGCTCTAGGGTAGAGGAGTTGTCCTTGCTTTCGCGACTTCGTGATCCCGTGAAGCAACTAGAGCATGAATTGCCCGTGATCCGCGGTAGCGCGGACGTGTGGAAGTCAAAGGCTGAAAAAGCCGCCGCCCGTGAGCAATATCTGCTTGGCGAGGTGACGCAACTGGGCGACCAGTTTAAGTGTTAGTTTGCTCATCCTCGTCTTTTCCTTTGTAGTTAATCGCAATGGTATGTTGTACTCATGCTGTTGATGCTGCTTCGTGTAGTTGTTAGCGCACGCCGTCCGCAGGAGGAGAGGGATAGGATTGCCATCCGCCTTCATGATCTCACCCAGGAGCAACTTCAGGAGAGTGGATACTTCTGGGTAGATCATGATCATGCGACTGCGTTAGCGACCCTGCAGGACCGTGCCTCGCGAGTGCTGCTCTTTCTGAAGAAGTCACAGTCGTGTTTGAAGAACATCTACCGGGCAATGTTCCTGCTAGATGATGCTCCATCAAGCCTGCTGGCTCTTCTGACCAAATTTCAAGATATGTCCGCGGTTCGCGAGTGCGTGAGGCAGCAGTTGGTGGCTGGTGCCAAGGCTGCCCTCTCCGTGGTGCGTTTGCACAGGCCTGACGTGGATGTCGACGCCATTGCCTCTGGGCCACCGGTGCCACCAGCAGGATCTTCTTGGAACATGGTGCCGCACTATTAGGCGGTGGACTGTCCAGCCGAGGAGATCGTCGACTTCTTCGAGGAACAGACTAATGTTCTTCTGTTGCAAGGGTAGCCAAATATGTATCCTGCACATAAGTGTACTAGTGTTGTAAAGCTCATATATATTTGTAGATAATTTATTGTTGAATGTATACAAATAGCTTTATAAGCGTGGGGTGCGTTGCACTTATGCGAGTCCTTTTCGTTAGCCTGGCCATCTTTGTATCGTTCCCTTGTCAACCTGTCAGGTGCGTTGCAGCTGGGTTGAGTTTGTGTTTAAGGGGTTCGATTGATGTGCCAGCTACTCGGGATGTCGCGTTATTGTTCGAAGAACATATGTGTGTAGGGTGGCGTAGCCCCCGAGTATGAAAGTTGACAAAGTAAAGGAGAACACGGAGTTTTGGGGCACTTAGCTTTTATTTATTCGAAGAACAGTATGAAGTACAATGTGTGGCTAGGTAGCCTTGGCTAAATAGCCTTATTTGCGATGCAAAAGTAAAGAGAAAACGACTAAGGGTAGAAGCGTCGCAGTTGTGCGACGTTCCAAGGGTTGGAGTGTGCGACTCCTGTCTCTAAATCTTGAAGGCGATAGGCCACAGGATTACGTAATCACGTGCGGTCCTTCGGGGGACTCGAGCTTGAGATGCCCCTGCTGCTTCAGTCGCAGGACCAGGTCACCTTCGACGAAGGATCTTGGGTGAAGCCTTCTGCTATGGTAGTTGCGCAGGTTCTGCTGGTAGATCGTAGATCTTTCTGCGGCGATTTTTCTTGCTTCGTCAAGGAGGTCGATGGAGTCTTCGAGTGCGAGGGATGACTCCTTCTCGCTGTAGGCGACTACGCGTGGCGCTTTGTACCGTACCTCGGCGGGTAGTACTGCCTCTGCTCCATGTACCATAAAGAATGGTGTGTAGCCGGTGGCACTGTTTGGAGTTGTACGCAGGCTCTAGAGTACGGATTGTAGTTCGTTTGGCCAGCAGCCCGTGACTTGTTCGAGTGGTCGGAGGAGTCGCTTCTTGATGTCGCTGCAGACGAGCCCGTTTGCCTTTTCCACCTGACCGTTGGTCTGTGGGTGTGCTACTGAGGCGTAGCTGATGTTGATCCCCAGGTTCTCGCAGAAATCTTGGAACTCCTTGGATGTGAAGTTTGTTCCGTTGTCGGTGATGATGTTGTGCGGCCAAGCGGTGAGCGATGGATTCGAAGAACTTGACTGCGCTGTGTCCTGATTGCTTGGTCACTGGCATGGCCTCAATCCACTTGGTGAATTTGTCGACTGCGACCAAGAGGTAGACGTAGCCTCCTTGCGAGGACCTTGGAAGTTTTCCAACCATGTCGAGTCCCCACTGGGCGAAGGGCCAGGCCAATAGGATAGGCCGGAGTTCTGCGCCTGGTGCGTGTGGCTTGTCTGCGAATCGCTGACAAGCGTTGCACTTTTGGACTATATCCTTGGCGTCGCGCATGGCCGTGGGCCAGTAAAATCCAGCTCGTAGAGCTTTGGCAACGAGGGCGCGACTGCCGGCGTGGTGCCCGCAGGTCCCTTCATGGATGTCGAGGAGGGCTGCTCTTCCATCGGCTAGGAAGACGCATCGTTGTAATACGCCTGTGATGCTGCGTTTATATAGTTCACCGTTGATAACGACGAATGCCTTGGAGCATCGTGCGATGTGTCGTGCGTCTGTCAGGTCATCCGGTAGGCGCTTACTGAGGAGGTACGTAATGTACGACTACGTCCAGGATTGTTCGATCATCATGACGCTCATTGGTCCCTCGAGTCCTATGTCGAGCTCCAAGTCATTGATTGTCATTGGCTCATTGGGTGGCGTAGCCCCCGAGTCCGTTGCTGCGCTTGTTTTCTTCTCTGCGGCCTTTGGCTTGATGGAGCGTTTGCATATGCGCTCGAGAAATACCCCAGGTGGTATGGGTGCGCAGGTGGAGCCTATGTTGGCAAGTACGTCCGCCTCCTCATTGCTTTCGCGACCTATGTGTTGCAACTCGCAACCATCGAAGTCTCCTTCAAGTGTGTCGTAGAGGTCGCGGTATGCGATCATGTTGTCATTCAGTGCATCGCACTCGTGCATTGCTTGGTTGACGACCAGCTTGGAGTCGCCATATATGATTAGCCTCTTTGCGCCGCAGGCTTTTGCCATCCTCATCCCGTGTAACAGGGCCTCGTATTCAGCCTCGTTGTTTGAGGCTGTGAACTGCATTCACAGGACGTATTTCAGCTTGTCCCCTTGAGGCGATATCAGTATGACACCTGCTCCTGCTCCATCTTTCCTCTTGGACCCATCAAAGTGCATTGTATAGAGGTAGGACATGTCTGGCTTGTACGGGAGTTGGTTTTCCATCCAATGTACGAGGAAGTCAGGGAGAACTTGCGACTTGATTGCGCCGCGCTCTTCGTATGTGATGTCTCGTGGAGACAGTTCGATTCCCCAAAGCGTGACTCTCCCTGTGGCGTCAGGGTTATTAAGGATATGTCCCAATGGGGTGTCGTTGACTACCATGATTGGGTGTTCCTGGAAGTAATGGCGCAGTCGTCGGGCGGTCATAAAGACGACGTACGCTAGCTTCTGGTAGTGCGGGTACCACTGTTTTGTTGGCGTGAGGACCTCACTGAGGTAGTATACCGGGCGTTGTACACCGTGGACCTTGTTTTCCTCGGCCCGTTCGACGACGAGCATTGTGCTAACCACTTGGTTGGTGGTGGAGATGTACAGCAGCAGTGGTTCCCTTTCTCGTGGAGTTACCAATACTGGCGAGGTGGATAGCAGGCGCTTGAGGTCTTCGAATGCTTCTTGCGCTTCCTTGGTCCACTCGAATTTGTTAGCTTTGCGGAGGAGCTGATAGAAGGGCGCCTTTTCTCCCATTCATTGATAAATCGTCGAGGGCTGATCGCCCAACTAGTTGCTGAACGCCTCTTATGTTCTTTGGCTTCTCCATGGCGTATGGCCTTTATCTTTCGGGTTTGCCTCAATCCTCTCGCGGAGATGAGATACCCGAGCAGTTGCCCAGGGTACGCCCGGCGCATTTTATCGGATTGAGCTTTATCCGGTAGCGATCGAGATTGGCGAAGGTTTCACGCACGTCGTCGATTAGAGAGGCTTCTTCCTTGGTCTTGATTACTATGTCATCGACATCGACTTGGATGTTGCGACCAAGTTGCTCCTTGAGGCAGGCCTGCATGCACCGCTGGTACGTGGCTCCTGCGTTTTTTAGCCCGAAGGGCATTGTGTTATGTGAGAACATGCGAAGGCGTTATGTACGGTCTTCTCCTGGTCTTCCTCCTTCATTCGAATTTGGTTATAGCCTGAGTAGGCATCGAGGAAGCAGAGGCGCTCGCATCCAGCAATGGAGTCGATGATTTGATCGATCCGTGGTAGCGGGAAGTGATCTTTTGGGCAGTGCTTGTTTAGAGAAGTGAAGTCCACGCACATCCGCAGGATATCCGTGTCCTTTTTTGGCACCAGCACCGTATTGGCGAGCCAAGTGCTTTCCTTGATCTCGCGTATGAATTTGGCCTCGAGGAGTCTGTTGATCTCCATTCCGACTGCCTGTGCCCGTGGCTCAGACGATCGCTGATTGTTGCTTGGTGGCCTTGCGTCGGGGTTGGCGTTGAGTGCGTGCTTTCGGCGAATTCCCTGAAACTCTGGCATGTCCGCAGGACACCAAGCGAAAATTTCCCAGTGCTCATGGAGGAATTCGACGAGCGCGAGTTCCTATGCGGGACTCAAGTTGTTGGCGATGAGAGCCGTTTTAGCGGGATCTGATGGATGGACCTGCACCTTCTTTATGTGCACAGATGAGTCGAAGGAGAGGTCAGGTGAGCTTGGCCTACTCAGGGGGGCAGACTGTTGTCTGTCGTTTCCTTCAATCGTGCGAGCTCCTCCTGCATGCCGAAGGACTGGGAGATTCTGTTGAATTCCCCGTCGCAGCTGTCAGATCGCTCGAAACTCCCGTTGATCGTAATGACTCCGTTGGGACCTGGCATTTTCATCTGCAGGTAGGCGTAGTGAGGTACTGCCATGAACCTAGCGAACGCGACGCGCCCGAGGATGCAGTGGTATTGTGAGGGCCAGTCGACAACTTCAAAGTCGATGCGCTCGCGCCGGAAGTTCTTCGACGTGCCGAATATGACGTCGAGGTTGATTTTGCCCAGAGGGTATACGCCTTTTCCTGGGACGATGCCGTGGAATGTTGTGTCCGATGCCTCCAAGCAGGTTAGAGGGATCCTCATTGCTCGCAAGGTACTCGCGAATATGAGGTTGATACCGCTTCCTCCATCCATGAAGACGCGACTCTTGTCGAAGCCTCCAATTTGCGCCTCGAGTACGAGGGGGCAATGACCTGGGCGAGGTACTTGAGGCGGGTGGTCGTGTTTGTCGAAGGTAATGCACGACTCACTACCATTGAGATACTCAGTGGTGGATGGTGGCGAGTGCGTGGCCAAGTTGACTTGGCGAGTGATGGCCTTCTGCACCCTATTGGAGGGGCGTCCCTTTTGGATCATCATGGTACCCATGGCCCGTGGGTATGGTTCACCTCCGTGGTGCTGGTCCGGTGCAGCTCCGTTCGGGGATGGCCCAGGTGGTGGTGGTGGTGCGCCATGTGCCACTGCGCCTGGGGTGGTTCCGTAGCCTCTTTCGACTGCATTGCGGTTCATCCGAACCAACCCCTCGTGTAGCTTGAGGAACTCGTGGCAGTCCTTGAGGAGGTGACTGGACTTTCTCTTGCCATCATGCTTGTCGATGTAGAAGTGTACCGTGCATGGTCCGAACAGTTTGTCTTCGATGGAGGTCGCGGGTGCTTCATCGCGAGTGCGGCGTTGCCATACTTGCGTGGTTTTCCCGGAGTCGCGGTATCCGCTGTTGCGATTATCGTCGCGTCTATCGGCGTAGCCGGCTGCGACCATGTTGACGTCATCGCGATCGTCGTAGACGCGCATACGATGTTTACTCCGGCAGTCGCGTCTTCATTCGAGTTCTGCCTCCTCGACAGAGTGAACGCGGTTCTTCAACGAATCTTCCCCATCGGCCCACCGATTCGCGATCTCCATCAGGTGGTCGATGGTCTTGGACTTCGAGCGGCCTAGCTCCTCCCTGAGTTCTTGATGATGGACCATCTTTGGATGTAAGAGCGCAGCGATTCGCTAGATTTTTGCTGGCAGCATCTCAGTTCTTCGATTGAAGCGGGGCGTTTGTATGTGCCCTTAAAATTGCGCACGAAGCTGTAGACCAGCTCATCCCAGCTGCGAATGGATCCGCGTGGGAGGTTATTGACCCATGCCCGGGCGGCGCCCTGCAGCTGTAGCTGCAAGCATTGCATGGCAGTACTTCGACTGCCTCCGTGCAATCTGACGGAGGAGATGTGATCCTCCAGCCAGATCTTGGGGTCCTGCAGACTGTCAAATTTCGGGTTCTCCGATGGGAGTTTGAACCCTTTAGGCATTCGCTTTTGCCTGATGGATCTGCTGAAGCATCTAGCGCCGCAGAGCTCCCCATCTTCTTCTTCTGAATCAGTCGACTGAGCACGTCGTGCCCTTGACTTGTCGATCTTGCGTTGCGTGAGTTCATCGCGTGCATCGTAGTCGCGATCGTGTCGCCGTGAGCGGCGGCGCCGAGACAGGTCGAGGAGTAGCTCTTTGCTAACGCTTTGCCCTTTTTTGGGTCTGGTACTGGTTCTTTGTCGAGGGCGGCCTCGATTAGCCCCAGGCCCGCGATCGTAGATTGGTGCATGGCCGTTCGGGGATCTCCAGCTGGTGGCTGGTTATTGAGAAGGTACATGGTGGCTGCTGTCACTACGGCCTGTGGCGTCCTGGGAACCATGTTGCCTCTCGTGTCGACTGTCATAGAGCCGAAGTCGAGGACCTTCACGGCGTCTATGCATTCTTGTTCGGTGAGGTGAGCCATCCGCGATTGCCTCTTCCTGGCGAGATGCTCGTTGCCTCTTGAGGAGGATCCTCCGTAGGAGGAGAGCCCAGCGCGACGAAGGCTTGACTCGTCCGCCGCCTTTTTACGCGCCTCAAGTTGCGCGATTGCTTGTTTCGAGCGCTTGAATTCCTCTTTTAGGAGCCAGTGGTAACCCATCAGTAGTTCCTGAGGGGACCCGAAGGGTATAGGTGCACCTCGTAGGGCTTCGCGGCAGCATTCCCACTCTTGCTCGTTGAGCCTGATCACGACGCGTTCGCCGGTTTGCTCGTTGATTATGCTGGGTGTTCGACTGCTCCTCCATTGCCGCTGTTGCCGCCATTGGCGGCGTTTGGCGGGTCGGTGTCATTACCGGTGTTGCCACCGTTACCGCGGTTGGCGGAGGTGTCGCCCGCGTTGATGACGGCACACATGAAGTGATTTGGGAAGCTGCTGCTTCCACAACTTTCAGATCCGGAACCATAGGTTCCATCTTCAGTGGCCAAATTGCTTAGATCAGAGTCGTGACTGCTGTAGCTGACCATGTTCCCGACTGCCGCCGGAGCATTGAGCTTGCTAAGGGTGCCGATCGATGGAGGGAACCATGATGCTGGGGCAATCGCCGGTGCTGTCGGCTGATCGGGCATGCGAAGCGTGCCCATTTGACCAACTTGGAAGCGGAAGCTCCCAATCGCCAGGTTGATTCCGTCGCCCACGAACTTGAAGGCCGGGCGAGTAGCCGGCGTGTGGACGGTGAAGTAAAAGGTGCCGAAAAGCTGGCGAATCTCCGCTGTTGCAGAGTTGTAGATCGCGTTTGATGGGGCCGAAGAAGCCGCAACATCAGCACTCCCAATTCCCACAGACGGCGCCAATTGACGAGGGTTTAACTCGTCAATACCCATTGTTATGGACTTGGGTTTTGGAGAAGGAGGGAGCGCTGGAGACATCTATCGGCTAGCAAACAAGCACACAGGAGACAAAGGATTTACCTAGGTTCAGGCCTTGTAGAGGTCCCTACTCCTGCTTGTCTGCTCGTGGAATTATCGAAGGAGTCGAAAGTTACAATGGTGCACAGATGCAATCTGGCAAGGGTTGTGGAAACTAGGGTTGCATGTGTCTTCCTCGCCGCCCCTCCTAGCCTTTATATAGATAGGCTAGGTCTCATGTAGCAGGTCGAGTCGGTTACAAGTTAGGGTTTTCCCCTTCAAACTTTCTATCTTTAGCTTCTTCTTGTCCTTCAAGCAATCGAGAGTCCGTAGGTTACTCGAGTCCCTCCATCCGGGCCTTGGCGACACCGTGGGCCTGTATGTATTTGGACCGTATATACCAAGCTTGAGTACCTGTAGGGTATACCCATGTCAGATAGTCTTTCTTTTCTTATCTTACCACTATTATATATATAATATATGGATAACTTTGAATATTGGCCATTGAATCATTGACTTCTACAAGATATATAGAGTATAAGAACCAAATATACACCCATATTTTATAGATGTTGATCAAATTTATATTTTTTCCACTTTATCTATTATAATTTTATATAGTGATGATATGCGAGATGTATATTATTAGAGTCTCACGTGTAGGGCATGTGCAACTTAATAGTATTATAGGACGGCTGGCAAAGCAGGATTTTTTGGTATTGCTGAACCTTCTCTTTCCTCTTCCTATAGCTAGTTTTTTGCAATCCAAAATATCAATGATGTTGGAGATGCTCTCATGGCTAAGGGCATCCACAATGTGCAAAAAAGCACACCTTAAGCCCTATGTGGCATTTCCTAAGATTCACCTTATATGTTGTGGAGAAAAGAAACATGTCTTTAAGCCTTGTACTAGACTTAGGCCATCCGTAATGTATCTTACCTTATATTATATTATCTTACCACTATATAGTGTACGAATAACTTTGAATATTGATTGTTGGATCAAGACTCATCAATCCCAACATTTCCAGCCGTTGGATCTTCTTTTCCATTCTAGCATCTAGAAGATTCTATTGATAGTATTCATCACAATGAATGCTATGCACAAACCTCAAAACACACTCCTCCATCATTCTAGAATCTTCTCCCTCGTTTCTCTGAACCATGTTACCAAAATTTTCAATTTTTATAGATAGCTAATAATCATTGACTTTTACATGATATACAGAGTATAAGAACCAAATATACACCCATACTTTATAGATGTTGATCAAACTTTTAATTTTTCTGCTTTACCTATTATAATTTTATATAGTGATAATATATCAGATGCCTATTATCCGAGTCTCACGTGCAGGGCACGTGCAACTTACTAGTACTAGTATTACTCAAGTATTAATCCTATTTGTATTAGTAGTACTCAACTTTTGGTGCCTAGTCGCTCTCGTACTGCTGGCAAGGCGAGCAAGGGCTCCTTCCATCGCAAATCTTTTGCCTTGTTTAAAAAAGGCTCCTCCACCCAAAATTCTGTCTCGTCGCTGCCTTTCATGAGAGAAAAGGCTCCTGGATGAAGGAGAATCATCCTCCCTCTCTCCTCCTTAGTGCGGCATTGGCTGCTATGCTCCACTCATGCATCTATGTCTGGCACTTGTTCAGGTGGGAAGAATCACAACAGTCACCTCTTCCTTCCCATGTAAGCTTCTACGAAATGGAGTACAACCGTGTAGGCGCAGCAGTGCAGAGAAAGTTGGGGCCCGTGGTGGTCTAGCCCAACTTTCCTTCTGTTTGCCTCGTGCTTCCACCCAAAAATGAGCTCTGGCTCGATGTTTTCTTTCTCTTCCATATTAGGCTGCTCATAGTGCTAAATATCTTAGGCTAGTAAAACTTTCACATGTTACTACAGTACCTTCAAAGTGTATTGGATAATAACATGTGTCTAGTGTCATGCAAGGCCTAATTAATTAGGCATACTCTCACATGTTAGTACATGTCATTCTATTCCTGCACTTCTCCTATTCCTATGTTTTACAAATCCTTTGAATCAAACAAACCCTAAATACACGGTGTACACGCCCTACTATTTTACTTATAGCATGTTGACTAGTACTTAGAGCAATTTCAATAGTATAGCCAACAACTTGCTTGTACAATACACTAGTTACCACTAAAGGTTTACTGTACTTACACATGACTACTTTATGTGTAAATGGCTCACCTCACATACTCACAAAGTGCCTAGGAGCAATATGGCCAACCATGTAGTAGGAACATACTACCTTGGTTTCCGCGAGGAATGATAAACACGAGTTTTGATAACTTCCGTAAAAAAATCCTTCGCAATATGGCCTAGAGGCCTACCATATTAAATGAAAAATTGTTTCTAAATAGCCTATATATTATACATAAAAAATAAAAACATTATTAAATGAAAAATTGCCCTGTTGAACTACCCTCACATGTTGAGCTGGATCCGCAAAATCGTTTTAAGAGATCCACGTTAGTTAATACAAGATCGACAAACACTAGGAGGTTTGAAAGATTCAACTTTCAAAGAATTTACATGTTGGTCGACAAATTCCGGTGAGTTTTAAAAAAATAAGAAAATAACAAAAAAACTATAGTACTTGCACACGACATCCTCTTGCGCGAATCCCCACCTGCCATGTAAAATAATGGCAAGCATTAGTTTGGATAACTCTTGAGAGTATTTCTTCGCAATATGGTATATCATGTACGAACATGCTTGGGTTCCAAAACAAATGGTCATACTTATGTGATAATAATGCCCGTATTCGGTAAATACACATATGGGCATGATATGGTAAACAATGGCTACAATCTTATCTTACCACTATATAGTATATGAATAACTTTGAATATTGACCGTTGGATCAAGACTCACGAATTCAAATATTTCCAGCCGTTGGATCTTCTTTTTCTATTCTAGCATCTAGAAGATTCTATTGATAGTCTTTAGCATAATTAATGATATGCACAACCTCAAAGCACACTTCTCCATCATACTAGAATCTTCTCACTCGTTTCTCTAGACCATGTTACCAAAAATTTCAAGTGTTAGGTAGCTAATAATCTTTGACTTCTACACATGATGATACAAAGTAGAAGAACCAAATATACACCCATACTTTATATATGTTGATCAAATTTATATTTTTCTGCTTTACCTATTTAAATTTTATATAGTGATGATATGTCAGATGTCTATTATCTGAGCCTCACGTGTAGGGCATGTGCAACTTACTAGTTTAACAAAGTACACGACGAATAATTTTATGGGAAATTCTCCAATTACATGAACTTTGGACATTTCTAGCTAATTTCAACCACTTAAACTACTTGTTGTTGATTTATCAAAATCAGATCAAATTTTAACTATGACTGCATGATAGGTTGCTAGCTCTCTAATTTCACATAAAATCACTTTAAGGTACTAGAGTAGTCAATCTATAAAAAATCAACTAGAGATTTGAAACCATCAAGTTCTTTCGAAGAATTAAACAACGGCTGACATGCTTGAACTAGTTATGATTTTTTTCAAAAAAAATCAAAATAATGTATAACTTGTGCTTAGCATTCTCTTGAGCATACTAGTTGTGATAAGTATGAGTTTTGATTACTTTCGAAAACCTTACTTTGCAATATGGCCTACCATGTTGTGAACATGCTTAGCTTCCAAATCAAATGACTAGGGTCATGGATATATCTATGTTGTAGTAGATGAATATTGTGCCCATATTTAGTACAGATGAGACATGTTGGTATGGGAGAATGTGTTTACAATAGTAGTTTCCAACTTTCATGAAAAAAAATAGTTTTCAATTTTGTAAGTGATAGACAATGTTTATTTATTAAGTTAGTATACGAAAAATAAGGCCTAGAATGGTAATACACCATTATTCGCACATAGCAGACCATGTTTATGGGCTATTTTCAAGTAATAACATGAATTTCCAATCTATCTAGTAGCTATTTTCTCCGACTGGAACTACTTCAGGTCGATCTACCAAAATTATATATATCAAATTTACACGACGAGTGTGTTATAGGTTCCATAATCGTTTATGGTACCCAAGATTTGAATATATAAAAACCACCATCAGGTTTGAAAAAATCTAATTCTTGAAATGTCTATGCACACAAACTTCATCACTACTCGTCCTTACAATCACTATAATTATGTCCTTGTTGCCAAACTTGAAGGAAAATGATTATAGATCCCTGCTCTTCCCTCTCTCTCTACCCGTCCCCTCTTAGAAAGCTTCATAGCACCCATCAGGTACGTGTAATGCTTTCGCGCATGATTACAGTTCAAAGAGTACTAGTCTGGCGGTTCTACTACATATGAAGCCTAGCGGTAGAGAGAAAGCATACCCCCATCACGTGAGCCATGTTTTTCTACGAGATAAAATCTAGCATGATCCTAAAATTTATCTCCCAATCATAATATTTGATTTTTATTCTCAAATAAGATCGCATAGAACATCACACGAACATTTAGTTTTTAGCTATGGAGCTGCATCAAATCTTACCGCATAACATTGACTATTAACCGTTGGATCAAGACTCGCGAATCCCAACATTTTCAGCCGTTGGATCTTATTTTCCATTCTAGCATCTAGAAGATTCTATTGATAGTCTTCATCACAATGAATTCTATGCACAAAACTCAAAACACACTTCTCCATCATTCTAGAATCTTCTCCCTCCTATATCTAGACCATGTTACCAAAATTTTCAAGATTTAGATAGCTAATAATCGTTGACTTCTACATGATATACAAAGTACAAGAACCAAATATACACCTATACTTTATAGATGTTGATCAAATTTATATGTTTTCTTCTTTACCTATTATAATTTTATATAGTGATGATATGTCAGACGTTTATTATCTCAGTCTCACGTGCAGGGTATGTACAGTTTACTAGTCTTGCCACTATATAGTGTACGAATAACTTTGAATATCGACCGTTGGATCAAGACTCGTGAATCCCGACATTTCCAGCCGTTGGATCTTCTTTACCATTCTAGAATCTAGAAGATTCTACTGATAGTCTTCATCACAATGAAAGCTATGCACAAAATTCAAAACACACTTCTCTATCCTTCTAGAATCTTCTCCCTCGTTTCTCTAGACCATGTTACCAAAAATTTCAAGTTTTAGATAGCTAATAATCATCGACTTCTACATGATATACAAAGTACAAGAACCAAATATATACACCCATACTTTATAGATGTCGATCAAATTTACATTTTTTCTGTTTTACCTATTATAATTTTATATACTAATGATATGTTAGACATCTATTGTTTGAGTCTCACATGCAGGGCACGTGCAATTTACTAGTTACATACAGTGTACGAATACTTTCGAATATTGAGCTTTGGATCAAGATTCTCGAATCCCAACATTGCCAGTAGTTGGATCTTCTTTTCCATTTTTGCATCTAAAAGATACTACTCCCTCCGTCCATAAATAACTGGCTTAGGTTTGTCTATATTCGAATGTATCTATAACCTAAAATGCATCTAAATACATTCGAATCTAGACAAAACGAACTCAGTTATTTCTAGACGGAGGGAGTACTTTTGATAGTCTTTAGCATAATGTATGCATATTACTACTCCAAGTTACTTACCACTCATACTAGCCTTAGAGCATCTCTAGCATGGAAACAAATAGCCCGCTATTTCATGCTATTTAGCGTGATATAGCGTATTTGGAGGTCCATGACATTTTTCAAGATTTTCCTCGCTATGGCGCTATTTTTTAAATAGCTTGCTCTATCGCGCTAAAATATCATAGCGTTGGCGCTATTTCAAGTATAGGATGTTATTATTTTGTTGGTGGGTGTGGAGTAAGATATCATATGATGAAAATGTGTCGAGTAAGAAAACATACGATGAAAATTTACTTGTTAAACTTAAGTGCTCGTGTCAAGCCACCGCCTCCTCCTGTAGCACCTGTGTTGTACCTAGATTCAGCCCTATCGGTTCTCCTCCAACTTGGATAACAACGGAATTGATTATTCATGTACAAGTATTACTCTAGGCAATTCCGTACATGCTGAAATCCTTTATATTCATGATATACCTGTTATATTTTTAAATGTTTACAAAAAGATGTTTTGTAAAATAGCGTGTTATTAGCACGCTATAGCTTTCATGTCGTCTGGAGAAAATCCACGCTAAATTAAATAGCACGCTAGTATTTTTTGCCTTGATCTCTGGTGGCTTGTCTAAATTTGGTAGTCTCTTAGAGCATCTCTAGTGGCTTGTCTAAATTTGGTAGTCTACATCTTCACATAGATAATGGTGTAAAAAGGTTCCTTTTTACACGAATTTAGTTTTCTAGTGGATAGTCTAAATTTGATAGTCTATATGTCCATCTTGTTTTTATTGAAATTCATGTCTATCGATGTCTCTATAATGCTTCATCTTGTTTTTATTGAAATTATGTCATGTAATAAATTTCAAAAAAATTATGTTGATGTAATAGGGTGATCCTAACGCGGCTATTAGTGGGCCAAAATATTAACGGGATGTTTAAAACCAGAATTGCGCCATAGTTATATAATACGCAAATATGCTGGCCAACAGATAGGCCCAATAAATAGTAAAAGACCGTAAGTGGCGGGTTAGAATATTGGTGGGCCTCATAAGCGGCCAAGGCCCTGAAAACATATAGGGCTGAACAGCAACAGGCTAGAACAGTAAAAGAGCCGAACAGTAATGGGCCCGAAGATTAATAGACCTTAACAGTAAAAGACCTAAAATAGTAAAAGGCCTGAATAGTAAAAGGTCCACACAGTAGAGGGCCACCAGAAAAAACGAATAGAAGAGTAAAAAGGCCTAAACAGTAAATGGCCGAAATAGGAAGCCTAGAACAATAAAAGGCCATAAGACTAAAAGACCTAAACAGAGAATGGTCAGAACAGTAAAAGGACAGAACAGTGAAAGGCCAGAATAGTAAAGGATCCTAACACTAGCAACCCAGAAATGTAAAAGGACATAACAATAATTGGGTAGAATAGGAGCGGACCCTATGAGCTGTAGGAACAGTAATGGGCCGCCCTCTGATATATGATGCGACCTACACCGAAACATCAACTGCCGCGCCGCTTTACACGCCACCCCAAACCGCATATACCACCTCCGCTCCTGCACCACCGCAATTCGCCGGCCTACACGCCATACCTCGATACCATATACTCGTGAACAGTCTACTAGATCAACCGACGTCTGCCTTACCAAACCTAGTTCAAAGACACCCTCTTCCATACAATCGTGTTAGTTTTTCCGACTCCCTCGTCCATAGCACCTGACCTGCTTCATCTACGCTGGTGTGTGCTGAATTAGATCCGCTTCACGGACTCAGTAGTCCACTACACCGTATCTGCTTCACCGATGCTCTTGTGCAGTGCCTCGAATCCATAATTGGTCGTAACAGATCTGCTTCACTAACAATGTCGTGCACTACACCGGATCTCCTTCACCGTCCATGTTGTCAAGCAAGCCATACCATCAACAACTTCCACAGATCTTCTTCACAAATGCCACGGAGATCTATCTGCTTTAGCCCGACTCACCACTACCGGGCACCCTCGGGATCCTTGACGTGACCCGCAAAGATGTCGTGTATGCGTAGATGACGTCGTGACCTAGGTAAACCATATCTGCTTGTTTGTTCGTTTCAATATAGTAGGTATAAGCCTGCGATAGTGAACTGCATTTATATATTGGTGGTAAATTCCTACCTTAATACTGGCTTAATTGATATCCCACTCTCCATTGACAAATCAGTTGTAGTCTATGTTAAAGGCATTAAACTACTCCTTCTGTTTTGAGGTATAAGGCATCCTTGTTCTGTGTGTTTTTTCTTTGACCAACAATTACTCTTAATATATATAAACAATTTTGGTAGTATAAAACTGACATCATTAGAGTTCATTAGTATTATGTAGTTCATGGCAAATGTTAATTCACTAAACATCTAAAGCTGCCAACTTGTTCTACATGTTCGCAACTTATGTCATCATAAGGTGCATTTGCTTTGTCTGTTACTACAATACTGACTGCATGTAATTTTCGAGTTTATTGGTAGTTTTAAGCCACTAAACATGTAGGTTAACATTCCCATCTGTTGCAACCTCGGATCGTTAAGGATCCTAAGTCCCTGTGATTAACATGCTAGTCCCTGGATCGATAGCTAGCACTTCATAGTCGATGAATATCATGTAAAACACAAGTCATTATTACACGAATAATCCAGAGTATAATTATTACAACTTGCATAGCTTATAGCTAGCTCAAATAAAACAGCGGAAACTAAGTAAATCTTGAGTCCATCAACGCCTCAGGCTAGTTGCGTGAAGACCCGCGATCCCTACGCACCTTTCAGTCTTCGGATTATGCACATAAGACGTGCAGCCAACAAGTTGGGTCAATACTTTGAATGTATTGGCAAATTACACCAAGAAGAGAGTAAGTCTATCTCTACATGCAAGGCTAAGAGTAGGCTTTGGGGTTCATTTGCATAAGGCCAATTTTCGCAATGTAAGAAGAAAAGAGGAAGAGATTTTTCCTACTTTGTAAACTTTGATAAGTAGTATAGGGTTGAATGGAACACGTGGATATTACTCACCAAGTGCCCAATCAACCTAGCACTTGGATATTACGCACCAAGTTCCCAAAATCCCGCCCAATGGCGATATTACTCATGCCTTGGGGTTTATAAAACGTTAGGTTTGGAAAAGAGAGAGGAAGATCTTTCAGAGGCTCCATCCTTCAGATGGTCAATGTTGTTCTGTTTCCGTGAACATGGCTGATCGATCAGATTGCAATACTCTCGAGAGGTTGTGCATTTTCCCCATAATCCATGATCAAGTCCTTTTACAGACAAGACCATGGCGAAGCCTTCCCTTAGTAGCCCCTCTACCAGCTGGATCCAACCGTGCTAAGAACCTCCAAATGTTGGTACCCCGGTGAGGTTTCCCACTAAGTACTAAGCCAAGATAGAGCCCGTATGTATTGTGGTTGCACGGGAAGCTTCTGAATTCTGAAACATGGCAGACTTCTTTGATTCCTGGGCGGCCGTCCTCCACCAAATATCCACTCGTTGACCCGACAACCATTCCGCCCAGAAGAAAACTTAGTTTTATTTTGAAGGGGGTTTTGAGAAGAAAGGATCGCTCGAGAGAGCTCTCATACTTAGAAAATTTTGAGTCTTTCGAACCTCCCAATGGTAATTAGTATATATATAGCATAGCAAGCAATACTTAGCAAAAACAGGGGAACCTAATAGGACGGAGAAATCCTAAGTATAGAACTATCATGGCATACTATAAAATCATCGCACTTGCAAAATATTTACAAGTAGATCTACCAAAACAATCCTACACATGCATACTACTATTTTGAAGAGCAAAACATGCATAGTTAAAAACTGGGACATAATATGTACAAGTGGTGTAACTTGCCTTGATCCGAGCAGCACTCTACACAACAGTACTCCTCAGCGCACTCCGAGCAATCTAACGAAACCAAACATAGATCCAATCACAATTTGCACAAAACAATGTCACGAAGGCGAAAATGCATGCATGCAACATGGTAATATGCAAGGATGGATTCAATTTTGACCAAGGGTTTTATTCGGGGGTGTTGTTGAGTTGGGGATGTCATTAGAATCGATTCCCCACAGGTTTTAAGTATTTTGGATTAAACCCTAAATAAACAAGCTCAAAACTAGATCTACAACTCCAATCTACCTTGAGACAGATCTGAACACTCTAAGCATGTTATAACAATTTTCTACATAAGGTCTCGTAGAAACAAAGCCAACGCAACAAGAATCAACTAAAACGGATCTACGGATAATTTTCTAGAATTAAAATACTCTAAACTAAACTTTAAATCCTACTGCAAGATTGCTGTAGTAAAACACCAATATTATTGTAGATATGTGTTCTACTCAAATTTACGAATTCAACGGTATCTTATTTGCTAAATTTTGACAAGTATTTGATTTACTATGAATTTTACAAGATTAAAACAAAATCTGTCTATTAAAAAGAAAACAGAGCGAAGCGGCTACTTGAGCGACAAGTGGCGTCAGGCGATGGTCGGCCAGGCGCCTTGGGCTGACGAGGCGTGCGGACGAGGCAAGCGCCACGCGGTGCGACGCGATAGGCTGGTACCCCTTTGGCCTGGCCAACTAATCCTAATCGTTGGATTGGAAACGGACAGCTGGGGGGTGGCCGGTGGCTTACCGAGGTGGGTGGCAACAGGGTCGACGGCAGACGGCGGCGGCGGTCGGTGGCGATCGGCGACGATGAGGCAGTGCTTCCCCGGCTCGGTGGAGTAGACGACGGCGGACGATTCCTCGCTGTGGTTCCGTTCCTGGGGGCGGCGTCGGCTCCCTTCCTCCGAGGCGATGGCGAACGGCGGCTGGAGCTCGCGGATTTCGGCAAAGCTCTGACGAGCAATTGCGGAGGCTACGGTCCGCTACAGAGAGGGAAAATAGCGTGAGATGAACCGGCAGAGCAAGGTGTTTTTGAAAAGGGGAAAGAGAGGGGCAGAGGTCGCCGGACCCTTTCCGGTGAACGTCGGCGGCGGCAAACTCCGGCGAGCCTATGGCGGTAGCCCGGTGGCGGTTGGTGGAAAGAAAACTAGGGTTTTTGGGGAGGCGTGCCGGGGGTATATATATGCGGCCTAGCTTGGCGCGGGGGTCACGGAACCGAACTCCGATTCGGCCGGAGTTCGTTCCAGAGGTGGCGGCGGAGCGAGTTCGGCCCGAACTCGGTGCAGCGATGAGGACGACGGGGTGGGGCCGGGGCGTCAGCGGCTGTGGGGTCGGGCTGGCTGCTGCTGCGGCGTCTAGGCCAGCCCACGCGCTACGCGCCGCCCGCTCGGCCAGGCGTGGCGGTAGGTAGGTTACGGGATGGCTTAGCCGGCCCGTTAGACTAGGATCTCCCCTTTTTATATTCTTTTTATTTTTTTCTGATTCAGCAAATGTTTCATATCTTTTGCAAACGGACTCCGAAATAGGTGAGACCGGTCTCTAAAATTTTGTAAAAAGAAGAGGATTAGAATGCGGGTTATAATATAGCACTTTTGCAAAGGTTTAGGAGGATTGATTTTGTTTAACCCTTTCATTGTCTTTATATGACTATAGGGTCTAGAAAAAAATATTTGATGTAGTTGTGTGATGCCATGATGCAAGGATATGATGCGTGCTTCTAGTAACATCTGCAATTGTAAAATTTGGGATGTTACAAACCTACCCCCCTTAAGAAGAATCTCGTCCCCGAGATTCAGGTTGGTTAGCAAATAGGTGTGGGTGTTCTTTCTTCAGGTCTTCTTTACGTTCCCACGTGGCCTCTTCCTCAGAATGGTGGTTCCATTGAACTTTACAAAACCTGATAGTCTTGGTACGAGTGATTCTCTCAGCTGTTTCCAGAATCCTGGTGGGTTTTTCCTCATAGGTGAGATCGTTTTCCAGTTGGACCTCGTCCAACGGAACCGTATCCTTTAGTGGGGTTTCAGCCATTTCCGGGTGACACTTCTTTAGTTGCGACACATGGAAAACATCATGAACTATTAACACTTCGGGCAATTCCAACTGATAGGCAACTTCCCCTCTTCAACCCAAGATTTTGTAGGGCCATATGAATTGGGGTGCTAACTTATCCTTGATTCCAAATCTCTTAACTCCTCGTAGTGGCGAAACTCGGAGATACGCACGGTTTCCCACTTCATAAGTCACATCCCTGCGCTTGGAATCAGCATAACTCTTTTGTCTGGATTGGGCTATTTTTAACCTGTCTTGAATCTGTCTCACTTTTTCTTCGGCATCCTTGATCAGTTCAGGTCCAAACAAACTACGTTCTCCAACTCCACTCCATAGTAGCGGAGTTCTACACTTTCTGCCATATAGAACTTCAAATGGAGCCATCTTGATACTAGTTTCGTAACTATTATTGTACGAGAACTCCGCATATGGCAAATTATCATCCCAACTAGACCCATAGTCTAGCGCACAGGCTCTTAACATGTCCTCCAAGATCTGATTAACTCTTTCTGTTTGCCCATCTGTTTGCGGGTGGAAAGCAGTACTAAACTCCAGTCGTGTCCCTAGAGACTCGTGTAATTGTCGCCAAAACTTTGAGGTGAATTGGGTACCTCTATCAGAGACAATCCCCTTGGGTACACCATGAAGACTTATGATCCTTGACATATAAATCCTAGCAAGTTTAGCACTCGTATAGGTGGTCTTTACGGGAATAAAGTGGGCCACCTTTGTGAAGTGGTCGACCACTACCCAGATGGAGTCATACCCAGAACGAGTCTGGGGTAGTCCTATGATAAAGTCCATGCCTACCTTGTCCCACTTCCAATCGGGCACAGGTAATGGCTGCAGCAGTCCTGCTGGTTTTTGATGTTTGGCTTTGACTTTGTTGCACACGTCACACAAGGAGATGTATTCAGCAATTTCTCTTTTCAAGTTATTCCACCAGAACCTATCTTTCACATCCATGTACATCTTTGTATTACCAGGATGAATTGAGTAAGGCGAATCGTGAGCTTCTTGAAGGATTATCTTCCTGATAGCGGGATCATCGGGAACGCACAAACGCTTCTCATACCAAAGTATTCCCTGTTCATCCGTATGAAACCCTTTTGCGTTACCCTCGCCTATATTAGCTCTTATCTCCTCCAACTCTTTGTCCCCCTTCTGGGCCTCTTTGATTTGGTCCAGAAGCGTGGGCACTATCTCCATAGTTGCTAAGTACCCCTTAGGAACTATCTCCAACCTTAGGTCCTTGAACTGTTCACACAAATCCTTTGGAAGTTCTCCCACGGTAAGTCCATTTACATAGACCTTCCTGCTTAGGGCGTCAGCCACAACATTGGCCTTTCCAGGATGGTACTGCAAGTCCAGGTCATAGTCCTTGATGAGCTCAAGCCATCTCCTTTGCCTCATATTTAATTCCTTTTGAGTGAAGATGTACTTAAGGCTCTTGTGATCCGTGAACACATCACAATGTTTGCCCATTAGGTAATGTCTCCATACCTTGAGCACATGCACAACTGATGCTAGTTCCAAATCGTGCGTGGGGTAGTTATTCTCATGGTTTTTAAGTTGCCGAGAGGCGTAAGACACTACTTTTCCATCTTGCATCAGTACACTACCAAGTCCTTGTCGAGAAGCGTCGCAATAGACCTGGAAATCCTTTTGGATGTCAGGGAGACACAAAACTGGTGCTGTTACTAGGCGCTTCTTCAATTCTTGAAAACTTGCTTCACATGCCTCGGTCCATTGGAACTTCTTCTCTTTCTTCAATAATTCGGCCATAGGCTTTGCTATCTTGGAAAAGTTTTCAATGAACCTTCGGTAATATCCCGCCAGGCCCAGGAAACTCCTGATATCACCCACATTCTTAGGGGACTCCCATTATGTCACGGATACTACCTTACTTGGGTCCACGGCAACTCCTTTAGCCAACACAATATGACCAAGGAATCCCACTTCTTTCAACCAGAACTCACATTTGCTAAACTTGGCATACAGCTTGTGTTCCCTTAACTTTTCCATGATTAGGCGCAGATGCCTCTCATGTTCCTTCTCATCCTTGGATTATATGAGTATGTCATCAATGAATACCACAATAAACTTATCCAAGTACTCCATGAATACCTTGTTCATCATAGTCATGAAGTATGCTGGGGCATTGGTTAAGCCAAACGACATCATGGTGTATTCATACAATCCATATCTCGTGGTGAAGGCTGTCTTGGGTACATCCTATTCCTAGATCTTTAGCTGGAAATAACCAGATCGGAGATCAATCTTAGAGAACACACTAGCTCCCTTTAATTGATCGAACAGGTCATTGATATTGGGTAGAGGGTACTTGTTCTTGATTGTCACTTCATTCAACAACCAGTAGTCCACGACGAGTCTCTTGGTTTTATCCTTCTTCTCCATGAATAAGACAGGCACTCCCCAAGATGACGCACTTGGTTGAATGAAGCCTTTGTCCAATTGCTCTCTAAGCTGTTTCTTAAGTTCCTTCAACTCATCCACATCCATCTTGTACGGTCTCTTTGCTATTGGTCCAGTACCAGGCATCAAGTCAATGAGAAACTCGATGTCTCGGTCAGGAGGCATCCCTGGCAGTTCTTCCGGAAACACATCTGGATACTCCTTCACAATTGGCACATCCTCCAAGCTAACCCCCTTAAGAGAGTTCACCATACTTCCTTTGAGTGTGAAAGCTGACTTAAAGCGGATCCTTTTCTTATCCGGAGTCGTGAGTGCGATAGTCCTTTTGGCACAATCTATGACTCCCTCGTATTCGGTCATCCAATTCATGCCCAAAATTATGTCTAAGCCTTGTGACTCCAGAATGACTAGGCTGTTGGGAAAGATGTGTGCCCCAATCCTTAGTTCTAACCCACGGCATCCAGAGTTTGCCACTATTTCTCCTCCAGGAGAACTTACCCTTAGGGGAGTGCTAATATTCTCTGTAGGTATCTTGCCTCTATCCACAAATACCCTTGATATGAATGAATGTGATGCACCAGTATCAAAAAGAACAACTGCGGGGGTGGAGTTAAGCTTGAACTTACCAATCACGGAGTCAGGTGCCTCACGAGCATCCTTCACGGAGATATGATTCACCGTGGCTTTGACGAACGGATTCGGCTTCTTCCCATTTCCATTACCATTGCCATGGTTGTGTCTGTTGCCGTTTCCATTACCATTCCTATTCTTTATCTTTTCGGGGCAAGTAGTTGCATAATGCCCTGTCTTGTTACACTTGAAGCATGTCACTTCACTCAGATCCTTCCCATTGCCATTTCCATTGCGGTGTTTATGGCCATTGTGGTTATGTCCTCCATGACGATGACCATTGTGGTTGTGGCCATTGTGGTTGTGGGGTGGTGACGAAGTACGTTGCTTCTGATATGGGGCCGAGTTGTGCTTGTGTGAGGTGGACTTTATCTTTTGGTTCTCTATACTCCTTTTCTTTGCTTCAACCACAACTGCCATGTCCAGAAGTTCCTGATAGTTATCAAACTTCAGAGCCACAAGCTGAATGGATATTTCATCATTAAGTCCCCTTAGGAACTCCTCCTGTCTCTTGGCATCCGTGGACACATCATCAGGTGCATAACGTGCCAGCTTGTTAAAAAGGTCCCCATACCCGGAGACAGAGCGGTGCAGTTGTTTCAAGTCGTGGAACTCGCGTCTCTTTAGTGACATGACTCCCGCGGCTACGTGATGAGTACGAAAGGCCGCCTCGAACTGGTTCCAGGTGATAGCTTCAATATCGGGGTGGGTGACCTGGTAATTATCCCACCATTCTGCTGCTGGTCCCTCAAGTTGGTGTGCGGCAAAGCGCACCCTATCAGCTCCAACAACTTGGACGGTGTCTAACTTCTTGTTGGTGGTGCGGAGCCAGTCATCTGCCACAATTGGCTCAGAACTACTTGAGAAAATTGGAGGGTTCAACCTCAAGTACCGATTCAGGCGATCCTGTTGGGGCGGTGGAGGTGGTGGAGGCGGCGGGTTGTTGTTGTTGTTGTTGTTGTTTTGCATGTTTTGAGTGAGAAGTTGGATCAGCTGATTCTGGGAGTTCAGAAGTTGTGCTATCTCTAGGGGCATGTTGTTGTTGTTGTTTCCTCGTATCGCCATCTATGGGGTTTGGGAAACAAGTTAAGAAATAGATAGAAAGCCTAAGGAATAAACTCCTACCCTTATGTAAACATGAGGAAAAAACACGAGAAAAGCAGGGCAAACAAAGCACATAGTTTGACACACTCAACCAAGTTTAACTAAACCAACTAGTTTTGGTAATCATTACAATCGCGAACAACGTTTGACTATAAAAATAAAGGTGGTCCAACTATCTACTCTACTCATCATCCACTTCTCTTGATTAGTGAACTTCTTGTCTTAGGCGGTGAGCTCCCCTCCTAGGGACTTGATCTTCTCTTCCAGCTCCTCGATCTTCTCGTCCTTCTCCTTGAATAGGGCACATAGCTCGTCATTCCTCATGATCTCAAGGCAGCTCCCCTTCTGAAGATCATTGATGTGGGACTCCAAGTCTTGATATTGAATCCTTCGACGCTTGCATGTCTTCCTTTCCTCCGGCGTTAACTCGATTGGAACTCCCTTCTCATCACGTCTTCCAAAGAGTTTGATGTAGTGGCCTTCAACCTCTTCATGGTGGCGTCCACAAAGGCGTCCAATGAGTTCCTGCAAGCTGATGCTAAGTCCTTTCTCCTTGGAGTCGCTGGTGACGTTGAGTACAATGGCCTCTGTCTTGGGTTTTGACTTGCTGCGCCCCGGTTTGATGACTTCAATCGCCCAGCATCCTTCCTTGTGCATCTTCCTCAACTCGCTTCCCTTGATTGACGGCATGGGTAACTGCAACGTCTTGATGATGTCCAGAAGGCATTCCCCAAAGCGTAGGCACTTGATGTCTTCGGCGGTGTCATAGTAGAAGGCTGTCATCTTTAGGTCAGGAGAAAGAAAATTAGACACAAAGTGATAAGGAATATAATTACTATAAGAGCATGAATAACTTAGAAGAGTATGGAAAGCAAAAAACACACAATGGTAAAGGTGGTTTCCAATCCTAGGGGTCACGTCCTACAGGCAACTTTGTGCTCTGATACTATCTGTTGCGACCTCGGATCGTTAAGGATCCTAAGTCCCTGTGATTAACATGCTAGTCCCTGGATCGATAGCTAGCACTTCACAGTCGATGAATATCATGTAAAACACAAGTCATTATTACACGAATAATCCAGAGTATAATTATTACAACTTGCATAGCTTATAGCTAGCTCAAATAAAATAGCGGAAACTAAGTAAATCTTGAGTCCATCAACGCCTCAGGCTAGTTGCGTGAAGACCCGCGATCCCTACGCACCTTTTAGTCTTCGGATTCTGCACATAAGACGTGCAGCCAACAAGTTGGGTCAATACTTTGAATGTATTGGCAAATTACACCAAGGAGAGAGTAAGTCTATCTCTACATGCAAGGCTAAGAGTAGGCTTTGGGGTTCATTTGCATAAGGCCAATTTTTACAATGTAAGAAGAAAAGAGGAAGAGATTTTTCCTACTTTGTAAACTTTGATAAGTAGTATAGGGTCGAATGGAACACGTGGATATTACTCACCAAGTGCCCAATCAACCTAGCACTTGGATATTACGCACCAAGTTCCCAAAATCCCGCCCAATGGCGATATTACTGACGCCTTGGGGTTTATAAAATGTTAGGTTTGGAAAAGAGAGAGGAAGATCTTTCAGAGGCTCCATCCTTCAGATGGTCAATGTTGTTCTGTTTCCATGAACACGGCTGATCGATCAGATTGCAATACTCTCGAGAGGTTGTGCACTTTCCCCACAATCCATGATCAAGTCCTTTTACAGACAAGACCATGGCGAAGCCTTCCCTTAGTAGCCCCTCTACCAGCTGGATCCAACCGTGCCAAGAACCTCCAAATGTTGGTACCCCGGTGAGGTTTCCCACTAAGTACTAAGCCAAGAAAGAGCCCATATGTATTGTGGTTGCACGGGAAGCTTCGGAATTCTGAAACATGGCAGACTTTTTTGATTCCTAGGCGGCCGTCCTCCACCAAATATCCACTCGTTGACCCGACAACCATTCCGCCCAGAAGAAAACTTAGTTTTATTTTGAAGGGGGTTTTGAGAAGAAAGGATCGCTCGAGAGAGCTCTCATACTTAGAAAATTTTGAGTCTTTCGAACCTCCCAACGGTAATTAGTATATATATAGCATAGCAAGCAATACTTAGCAAAAACAGGAGAACCTAATAGGACGGAGAAATCCTAAGTATAGAACTATCATGGCATACTATAAAATCATCGCACTTGCAAAATATTTCCAAGTAGATCTACCAAAATAATCCTACACATGCATACTACTATTTTGAAGAGCAAAACATGCATAGTTAAAAACTGGGACATAATATGTACAAGTGGTGTAACTTGCCTTGATCCGAGCAGCACTCTACACAATAGTACTCCTCAGCGTACTCCGAGCAATCTAACGAAACCAAACATAGATCCAATCACAATTTGCACAAAACAATGTCACGAAGGAGAAAATGCATGCATGCAATAGGGTAATATGCAAGGATGGATTCAATTTTGACCAAGGGTTTTATTCGGGGGTGTTGTTGAGTTGGGGATGTCATTAGAATGGATTCCCCACAGGTTTTAAGTATTTTGGATTAAACCCTAAATAAACAAGCTCAAAACTAGATCTACAACTCCAATCTACCTCGAGAAAGATCTGAACACTCTAAGCATGTTATAACAATTTTCTACAGAAGGTCTCGTAGAAACAAAGCCAACGCAACAAGAATCAACTAAAACGGATCTACGGATAATTTTCTAGAATTAAATACTCTAATCTAAACTTTAAATCCTACTACAAGATTGCTGTAGTAAAACACCAATATTATTGTTGATCTATGTTCTACTCAAATTTACGAATCCAAAGGTATCTTATTTGCTAAATTTGGACAAGTATTTGATTTACTATGAATTTTACAAGATTAAAACAAAATCTGTCTATTAAAAAGAAAACAAAGCAGACGACTCGCCCGGCGACAAGTGGCGTCAGGATGGTCCAGCAGGCGTGACGAGGGCTGGCCCAGGCAGCAAGCGCCACGCCTTGATGCACGATAAACTGGTACCCGCGACCTGGCCAACTAATCCTAATCGTTGGATTGGAAACGGACGGCTGGGGGGGTGGCCGGTGGCTTCCCGAGGTGGGTGGCGACGGGGTCGACGGCGGACGGCGGCGGCGGTCGGCAACGACGAGGCGGTGCTTCCATGGCTCGGTGGAGTAGACGACGGCGGACGGTTCCTCGCCGCGGTTCCATTCCCGAGGGCAGCGTCGGCTCCCTTCCTCCGAGGCAATGGCGAACGGCGAACGGCGGCTGGAGCTCGCGGATTCCGGCGAAGCTCCGGCGAGCAATTGCAGAGGCTACGGTCCGCTACAGAGAGGGAAAACAGCGTGAGATGAACCGGCAGAGCAAGGTGTTTTTGAAAAGGGGAAAGAGAGGGGCAGAGGTCGCCGGACCCTTGCCAGTGAACGTCGGCGGCGACGAACTCCGGCGAGCCTATGGCGGCAGCCCGGTGGCGGTCGGTGGAAAGAAAACTAGGGTTTTTGGGGAGGCGTGCTGGGGGTATATATATGCGGCCTAGCTTGGTGCGGGGGTCGCGGAACCGAACTCCGATTCGGCCGGAGTTCGTTCCAGAGGCGGAGGCGAAGTTGGCCCGAACTTCGGCCTAGCGATGAGGACAAGGGTGGGGCAGGCGTCGGTACTGAGGTCGGGCTGGCTGCTGCCTCTGCGTGCAGGCGGCCCACGCTCGTGCCGCTCGGCCAGGCGTGGTGGTAGGTAGGTTACGGGCTCGCTTAGCCGGCCTGTTAGACTAGGATCTCCCCTTTTTTATATTCTTTTTATTTTTTTCTCATTCAGCAAATGTTTCATATCTTTTGCAAACGGACTCCAAAATAGGTGAGACCGGTCTCTAAAATTTTGTAAAAAGAAGAGGATTATAATGGGGTTATAATATAGCACTTTTGCAAAGGTTTAGGAGGATTGATTTTGTTTAACCCTTTCATTGTCTTTATATGACTATAGGGTCTAGAAAAAAATATTTGATGTAGCTGTGTGATGCCATGATGCAAGGATATGATGCATGCTTCTAGTAACATCTGCAATTGTAAAATTTGGGATGTTACACCGGCTCTACAAGTTCAGATTTCATGCTATTTTAATTTCAATCTGGTTATACTAAGCAACCACAGTAACTACCTTCTCTTATGTAATTCATCGCAAATTTTATGTCATTGAACTTGTTAGTTTTGCATTCCCTCTGCAAGTTATGCCATTATTATTTGTTTCAATTAAGCTCCAACAGTAGCTGCCACCTATTGTGTACTACTCCCTCTGTTTCAAAATATAAAATGTTTTAGCTTTTAGAAAAGAGTGTATCTAGACACAATTTAGTGTGCATGTTTTAAGGCACTTAACATGGTTATCTGCATGCCATGCTCTATAAATTCACGTTTCTCAATTATAATTTTTGTAGCAGTAGTATCTACCTTCTATTATGTAGTTCATGGCATTTTAAGTCACTTCACATATGGGTTAGCATTCCCCGCTCTATAATTTCACGAGATATACCATTGTAATATCTATCTTGTTCGTCCAAATGTTAGTACAGTAACTACCTGCCCTTTAGATGGTGAAATTTTTTATGGCACTTTTAATATTTGTTTGCAATCCTATTTCACAAGTTAAATCATTGTAATTTTTCACTTGTTCGTGCTAAGGGGTGACTGTAATTGCATTGTATTTTGTCGCCATGGCAAACTTTATGTCATTTAAATGTTTGTTTATATTCCATCATTACCTGCTCTATGTGTTCACAAGTGATTATACTATAATGTCTATCTAGTTCTTTGTAAATAGCAACAATCACTATCTTTTATTATTTCCTCTCACAGGGAACACGGAGAATCATAGAGTGAATCGCCCCTACAATCTTGTAAGTATCTATTGCTTTCTATTGTTGAATGCAAACCTGTTTTGTGTGAATGAGTGGCCTAAACCTATATGCAGAGGAGCAACAATAAAGTAGATGGATTGTCTATCCAAGTACTGAATGTGGTGGATGTCTTCAAAGAACGAACTAACAACAGGATATCCTCTAACGGGACTGCACAAAGAGAAATAGTAAGTCTCTTGTTTTTAATGAGATGTGCTTAGTGTCAGATGCTTGTTTGTACGATACCACATGATTCGGCTAATGAGTAGAACAAGGTTGACCTTAAACAAGACTAGACAAAAACCAAACTTAAATCCCTCGATTTATAATTCAATGTTCTCACTTGATTTTGGTGATGATCTATTCTTTATATATTTGACTTGTGTTCATCTGTCTATCTATACGTTAACTAGCCCATGATTAGATGGTGGTGATTTAAGTATATCCACTATAATGCTATATTTTTTCTGCTATGTAACAAAAACCAATTGTAAATCTCTCGATTTATAATTCATTTTTCTCACTCAATCATCATGATGATCTATTCTTTGCTATATTTGACTCATCATCATATCTATCTATATATGCGTCAACTAGACTATGATTAGGTGGTGGTAATTTAAGTATATCTACTTTTATGCTAATTTATAGTCAATTATAGTATTTTTCTGCTATATTTACGAGTTTGTATGCACTCAGTAGGTAGGCACATTGTCTAGTGTTGGCAGCACATGATGTCAACACCCGGATTTTTAATCCCAGATGCCCGTTATGCCATACCTCGCAATCCCAGGATTACCATTTTTGCGAGACATAATGGATTGGATATCACAGTACATCATCCATAACAAACCATACATAAGGTTTTACACAAATAAGGATCTCATGATCCAGTCTTTAATACAACAAGCAGCGGAAATAAACGATAGCATAGCGGTGGGGTCCATCTTCAGGGGCACAGGCAATCTTGTGAAAGCGAGATAGTCCTAGTTATCATAGCCATCCTGCTGACCATCATCTTGATAATCTCCTCCATAGTCTGGCCATGATAATAGCCAGGGACAAAAGCCATGAGTACTCTTTAAGTACTCGCAAACTACTACTAGCAAGGGTTATGATTCTAAGTTAAAGTGCTGAATTTAAAGAATAACTATCAAGTTAAGTTTGAAACCTAAGATGAGTTCTGAAGCAAGAAAAGATAAATTAATGTTCTAGAATCACTTAAGTTGGGAAGCTATTGTCACCTACACAACCCTGTTGTGGTCAAGTCCAATTTCATCATTCATTTCAAGTTATTTAGAAAACATCTGACAACGAAACAGTATGGCCATTCCAACTGTCCATAACATGGACGCTGACTATTGAATAGTTTGACACTCTGCAAAGGTGGTACACTTTCACCACAAGATTCGATACATCTGTCAGGGATAACCCTGAATCATCATACTTAGTATGCAGATAATCAAACATAACCTTCCCTTTACACACCCTAGTACAAGCACCTCTCCTATGAGCATGGCCTCCCAACCATGACCATCAGTCATCTTGGGCCTTTGCATAGGTGGACATCATTGAGAGGTAGCCTCGGCTCAAACCTCTCCCGTGAGAACTTAATACTAATGCATATAAATTTCTAGCTAAGCCTTACCCAATTCAGGTAATGTGGTTTATGCAGTAAATTTGGAATGGTATCGCATCCGAATCCAACCATCAGTTTTATAAAAGGGTTAAGGCTCATGCCTCATCATTTTCATCATCATAAATCAATTGTGTTTCTTCAACACATGTCAAAACATCTCAATAGAATGACTCATCATTCCAAGGTTTTCACAACTCATTTTCACCAAGTGTTCCCATCTAAAGTGACTCAAGTTTTGATCTATTCTAAAACACTAGGTTAAGAGGGTTCACTAAGGTGGAAAGGTGGGATCAATCTCATGCCATAGAATGACATCTAAAGGTTTCTAAGTAGGTCAAGTTTTATACTCTTTATGCTACATTCAAAATTAATTAAAGAACTTTGTGTAAACTAAGGGAGGTAAAACTGGTTAATAAGACTTGGAGTACTAATAGTAAAAAAAAGGGGTGTGATCAAAGTATGCTTAAGGCATCTTTACTCAACAATCTAGTTTTATTCTAGCTTGACACAATAGCTTACTAAAGCATGTTTGCAAGGGTTAGCTTGCCACTAATAGCTTGCCTTGGTTGGTCAGTGGTTGAAGTTTTCTTCTTCTTCTTGGTACAACTCCTCCTCCTCGAAGGCTTGGTCGGTACTATCGTCTAGAAATACATAGGGAGTGCACAATCACCAAACAATACTTAACTTAGGCTAAGTAGTATTCTAAACCACACAATTGATGATCTATTATCATCCCAAACATCACAAGTTTTGAATTCAATAGTTTCAACCTTTTTATTTTGGAAAAGTAATTTCTACTCATTGAAAAATTAACTACAATTTAATATTCACCACCAAAATATGGGATCCTGTGGACACATGTCCTCACCACATATTCTAACATGTGGGAATGAGATTTAAAGGTTGGATTAATATTACTTTGGTTTAAGTTTATTATTTAATGATTTAAAGTGACTAGAAATGCCTATATAGCATTATTTTGGTACTAGTCCAAAGTCACTTCCTGTAAACCTTAATATTATTACATATTTGGATAGATATGATGAAATGTGATTTTTGAGAGTTGGAATCAACTCAAAAGCTAACTTAGTTGATTTTACAAAAATGTTTCAAGTTGCAAAAGCTTCTGTCTTCTTATTTTTATTAGGAGAAATCTATAACTCTAAATGAATTAAATCCAACAGGCTTGGATAGAGCATTTCAATACCTTTCAGAAAAAATTAGGTTCATGTCATTTGGATTTGTCAAACTCACAGAAATGAATTTTGAAACATTGGACAGAAACTATATTCTAACTAAAAAGAAAAACCTAGATTTGAATCTACGGGCTTGCGCGGGAAAGGAAATGGGCCGGCCCAATGGCGCTACGCGGCACGGGGCTCAGCTGATAGCGGAGTCCCACTTGTCGTGACTCTTAAAGCAGCGCAATGGCCGCTGTGTGGGTCGTGCGATTAGAGGCTAGATCTACGGCTGAGGGTCGTTGTCGACGACAGACGGGTCGCCGGCGAGCTCGAACCCTAGCGGCTCAGTGGGGGTCTACTAGGGGCTTACTAGGGCTCCAGCGGGGTCGGCGATGCGGGCGAACAAAGTGGAAGACGGCGGCGAGGCGAGGCGTGGTCGCGGTGGAGCTTGGGGTGGCCGGAATCAACGGCACCCTTCTTCTCCAGAGGCGGCGGCTCCGGCTCCAATTCCGGCGAGCTGCTGCTCCACTTGCTCCGGCGAGGGGTGGTTGAGGTTCAGAGAGGTGAGGGGAGTGGAATGGTGTGAGTCTTTGGTGCTGGGGAGGGCTCCTTTTATAGGCTAGACGGTGAGACCGAGCGGGATGGGCGGTCGACGGTGGCGACATGGCTACGGCGAGCTAGCAGCATGGCTAGGGATGGCGATCAATGGGCGGTCCCTTGGCGGTGCTCTAGTGCTTCAATGCGGCCGTAGGGGCGGTGGCATGCGGTCGGGGTGAGGTGGCGCTCTGCGCGGCCAAAGCGGCTGTGTCCACGGTGAGCGGTGGTTGTGGGGCTTTGGGCAGCGAACGGAGGTGTCTGGGGTGTTCTCCAGGTCGAGGCGGAGCGGTGGGCACGGGCTGGTGCCAAGGGGCGGTCGGTGCGAGCGGGGACAGTGCGCGCTCTGCGGGCAGCGTCGGCATGGTCGACAGGCTCGGGGCGTGGCGGTTCCTGGTCGTTCTGGTCGTTGTCCTTGGGCTGGGACTGGTTGGGCGGTGGAGGTGGACCACTGGCTATCTCCAGGACACGGTGGATGGCGCTGGCGGCGGCTGTGGGTTGCTGTCGCCGGTGGGGTGCCCAAGTGGGGGTTCGTCCCTAATGGCCATGACCATTTGGTCGTGGCACAGTGTGGGGCTGGGCTAGAGAGGGTTAGGGGGAGTAGTGGAGAGGTTTTTGGTGGCAATTTGGGGAACAAGTTTGGCCAGAACACTATTTAAAATAGTGAAATTTGTTTAGTTTGTAATCTGCCTGCCAAATGTTTGATGAAATGGCCGCAAGAGAAAAAGTTTTGAATTTTGAGTTCAAAATTTTTGGGTGATCTCCACTAGTGCTAGGTAGTCTCTGGTTGCAAGGGTTTTGAAAATGGTGCTCAATTAGATGGTTTTTGAAATAGGGGTGATCTATGCATATGCATTAGATTCAATTTTAAGCTGTCATTTAAAATAGTTTATAGAAGGTTTTTAGTAGATCAAAAGGTGGGCCTTGGTACCTCATTATGTGTACTAGCAAGGGGTGTAAAGATCAAGAATTGTTTCTGTTAAGAATTGAGTACTAGGAATAGCCAAAGTAGGTATGAGAGTTAAATTTGTCCAAATGACCATTCCTTCATTTTAATTCTTTTTGATTTGATTTCTTTTAGGAAAAGTTTGGGAATGATGTAGATGATGTTTAAATCACCTAAGAAACATTTCACAAGCATTGGATCAATCAATCATGGCAATTCAAAACAACTCCTATTTTAAATGCACACATATATGAATGCTTTCATTTTAAATATGGAAAAGTTTTTGTTAATCCTAATTTTGGATGATTTGATCTTTGATGAACTTGGATTGAAGTTTTGGGATGTTACAAACCTTCCCCCCTTAATCAAAATCTCGTCCCGAGATTTACCAGAAAACTAGGAACTAAAGAGATCTGGGAACTCTGTCCTAATGTAGTCCTCGCGTTCCCAAGTGGCTTCCTCCTCGGTATGGTTGCTCCACTGAATCTTGAGAAACTTGATACTCCTGGTCCTGGTGGTTCTGTAGGCTTCCTCTAAGATACGGATGGGCACTTCCCGATAGGTCAGGTCATTGTTGATTTCCACTGCTCTGTGATCGATATTTTTGAAAACTTCAGTCTTCTCAGGCACTTCCAAGCATTTGCGAAGTAACGAGATATGGAACACATTGTGGATGGCTGACATCTCTGCAGGCAACTCCAGCTGATACGATACTTCTCCTCGGCGGTTCAGAATCTTGAAAGGTCCGATATATCTGGGAGCTAACTTTCCCTTCAGACTAAAGCGTTGGGTTCCCTTCAATGGTGAAACCTTGAGATATACGAAATCTCCGACATTGAAAGTCAGGTGTCTCCTTCTCTTGTCGATAGCTTTTCCATCGGATTGGGCGGTCTTGAGGTGCTC
Source organism: Avena insularis (assembly GCA_023614405.1). Taxonomy (NCBI): domain Eukaryota; kingdom Viridiplantae; phylum Streptophyta; class Magnoliopsida; order Poales; family Poaceae; genus Avena; species Avena insularis. The sequence continues at coordinate 474,104,824 of CM042694.1, forward strand.
ACGAACTTTGTGAACTTTCTCTTCTGCTTCTCGGAAAATGTCGGGTCCAAAGATCTGACTCTCTCCTACTTGCGACCAATTCAAGGGGTACGACACTTTCTTCCGTATAGGAATTCAAATGGCGCCATCTGCAAACTAGCTTGATAACTATTGTTATATGAGAATTCTGCGAAGGGCAGGCAGTCTTCCCATTTTGATCCGTATTCCAACACACAAGCTCTAAGCATATCCTCCAAGATTTGGTTGACTCTCTCAGTCTGCCCATTTGTTTGCGGGTGATACGCGGTACTGAAATTCAACTTGGTTCCTAAACCTTCCTGAACTTTCTGCCAAAATCTTGAAGTAAACTGGGTTCCTCGATCTAATACGATGGTCTTGGGTGTTCCATGCAGACTAACAATTCTAGCAATGTATAGCTCTGCTAGTTTTGCACTCTGGTAGGTTGTCTTGACTGGTATGAAGTGGGCTACCTTGGATACTCTATCAACTATGACCCAGATTGAGTCATTTCCCCTACTAGAAGTAGGTAAACCGGTGATAAAGTCCATTCCGACGGAATCCCATTTCCATTCTGGAATCTGCAATGCTTGCAACAATCCTGCAGGTCTCTGATGCTCCGCTTTGACTCTTTGACAAATGTCACATTTGGCGATGTATCTTCCGATCTCTTTGTTCATCTTGTGCCACCAAAATTGCTCTTTCAAATCCTGATACATATTTGTTCCTCCGGGGTGGATAGAATAAAGAGTATCATGAGCTTCCTTCATGATAATTTCCTTCAGCTCCGAATCTGCTGGTACACAGATACGTCCCTTGTACCACAGTACACCTTCTTCGTCTTCGGTGAATCCAGGTACTTTGCCTGTAACAATACGACGTTTGATTCTATCGATACTTTCATTCCCCTTCTGGGCTTCCTTGATTTGGCTAATCAAAGTGGGTTGAAGTTCAATGCTAGCTAGGAATCCTTTGCTAACTAACTCAGTCCTGAACTGCTCCAACTCCTCATACAAACTTGGTTGCTTCTCTTTGATCATGGTGTTAAGCCTACACGGCAATCTGCTAAGAGCATCCGCTACCACATTGGCTTTGCCGGGGTGATAGCGAATGTCAAGGTCGTAATCCTTGATTAACTCTATCCATCTTCTTTGCCTCATATTCAACTCCTTCTGGGTGAAGATATACTTCAAGCTCTTATGATCTGAGTAAATCTCACAGCGATTACCCATCAAATAATGACTCCATGTCTTCAATGCTAGAACCACCGCTGCTAGCTCAAGATCATGGGTCGGATAGTTCTGCTCATGCTGCTTCAGTTATCGAGACAGATACGCGATGACTTTGCCTTCTTGCATCAATACACATCCTAGACCAATCTTGGATGCATCACAATACACATCAAACGGCTTCTTGATGTCTGGCATGATCAAAATTGGGGCTGATATCAATCTCTTCTTCAGCTCCTGGAAACTAGCTTCACACTTGTCTGTCCATTCAAACTTCTTGTCCTTCTTCAACAATTGGGTCATTGGTCGGGCTATGCTCGAGAATCCTTCTACGAACTTGCGGTAATATCCTGCTAATCCGAGAAATGAACGAACTTGGGTTTGATTGGTTGGGGCTTCCCATTCTTCGACATCTTTGATTTTGCTGGGATCAACAGAGACTCCTCCGGCAGACACAATATGTCCTAGGAATCCTACTTCTTTCAGCCAAAACTCACACTTGCTGAACTTGGCATATAACTGATGCTCTCTCAGGGTTTCTAGGATGATTCTCAGATGTTGCTCATGCTCTTCTTCTGACTTGGAGTAGATAAGGATGTCGTCGATAAACACAACTACAAACTTATCTAGGAAATTCATAAAGATCTTATTCATGAGATTCATGAAATAAGCGAGGGCATTGGTTAATCCAAAAGACATAATCGTATACTGTATAAACCATAGCGAGTAGTAAAGGCGGTCTTGAATATCCGTTGCACGAATCTTAAGTTGGTGATAACTAGTCCTAAGATCAATCTTTGAGAATACATGAGCTCCAGTCAACTGATCAAATAGATCCTCTATCTTTGGCAAGGGGTACTTGTTCTTGATGGTGACATCATTCAACTTTCTGTAGTCTGTACACAGACGGTTGCCTCCATCTTTCTTGTCGACGAATAACACTAGTGATCTCCATGGCGATGCACTTGGCTGAATCAAGCCGGTTGCTAACATGGCATCCAACTGCTTCTTCAGTTCTACTAACTCTGAGGGGTTCATGGTATAGGGTCTCTGGGCTATAGGTCCGGTTCCGGGGATTAGTTCGATAATGAACTCTATATCCCTATCCGGGGGCATACCTGGCAATTCATCTGGGAATACGTCGGGGTATTCACAGACTACTCTGACTTGGTCAATGGTAGGCAGGGCTACACTTTTGTTGCATTTGAATTGACGGGGTAAGGTTTCAGAGATATGTTCTACTGTTACTCCAGAACTAGTGGTCATGGTGATGGCTTTCTCAGCACAGTCTATCAGTCCTTTATGCCTTGACATCCAGTCCATACCTAGTACTACCTCCAAACCTTTGGTTCCAAGTATAATTAGGTTGGCATAAAAATCTATCCCATGTATTCTGATAGGTACAGCCTTGCAAATTTTTCTAGCTTTTGTGGTTGAACCGGGGATTTGAACTATCATGACATGCTTCAGGTTGGTTGGGTGAATCTTACTAGTGCATACAAATTCTTCGGTGACAAATGAATGCGATGCTCCAGAATCAAACAATACTCTTGCTAAAACTGAGTTGACAGAAAACATACCCAGCACTACATCTGGTGCTTCATGGGCTTCTTCTGTGTTCATGTGGAAGAGACGACCATTGCGGTTGTGCGGGTTCCCTGGGGCAAATCTCCTGCCTGGTTGAACACGACGTTGTTGCTGAGCTGGGGCATTCACAGGGGCATTGGCGGCAGTCTTCTTGGGACACTCATTGGAGTAGTGACCCTTCACTCCACACTCGAAACAAGTGATCTGGGACTTGTCCTTGGCCTGTGAGCAGCATTGCTGCCGATTGAAGCGATGTTGTTGTTGTTGCTCTTGGGAGAACACAGTTGAAGTTGTTGGCGTTGCGGAGTTGTGATTGTTTCCTCCGGGCTTCACATTTCCTCCTTCTGATTGGGGTAGCTTGGCGAGAATGTGGGGTCGGTTGTTCCTTGGTGCATATCTGGTGAGGATTGGGGCGGTACTTCGGTGACTCTCGGATCCAGATCGCTGCATCATACAATGCTTGCGGTTGTCGTTTGCCGGTTAATCTTCCTTCCATCTGAATGGCGAGTCGACTAGCTCTTGAGATCCGGAAAGCGGATGTTGACGAGACGATGCATATCATCATGCAGTACGTTTAAGAATCTCTCTTTCTTCTTGGCCTCGTGTTAATTTCATCCGGTGCATATCGGCAAGTGACAAGAATTTGTCACGGTACTCTCTGATCAATCTTCCTTGCTTCAGTTCACAGAATTCATCTCTCATCCTATTGACAAGACCTTGCGGCACGTGGGTGCGGCTGAACTTGACCTTGAATGCTTCCCAGGTCATCACCTGGCCATGGTTCATGTTGCGGATGCTATTCCACCAAGCTCTTGCATCTCCTGCCAAATAGTGGGTGGCGAAGAGAACTTTCTCATTCTCATCAACTCCTGCAACTTCGAGGTTGTTTTCCATAGTCTGTAACCAGTCATCAGCATCTAATGGGTTTTCATATTGGTTGAAGATTGGGAGATTGGTGTTTTGAAATTTTTTGAGTTTAGATCCATGGTGATCCTGATTTCCATGTCCTTGGTTGTTGAGAGCCATTTGGGCGATGTGCTGCAATGTTACTAAGTTGGCTTGACGCTCAGCCCTGCTTGCTTCACGGTCTGCGATGAGATTCTGCAAGATCTGCAGCATTGGGTCCTGCGATGAGCTGCTCCCTCCTTGGTTTCCACGAGTCATCTGAAGATTGAGATAGATACAGGGGTAAGAGGGAAATTCTAAGGTTCATGGTTTTGGGTTTTCAAAGCTACAACTTTTAGTTAGACTCAGGTTTTTCAACTAACTTCTTTGTCATTCATGCAAGCAAGCACACGATACAACACACACCACAACAAGCAAAGGGGAAAACAGATGGTTTTAAGAACCATTCTGCATGCTACGATACAAGGAGATGATACATCTCATGCTATGACAGTGCTCTAGTGCATCTACTCATCGTTGATGAAGTCGGAGTCTTCATCATCAGTGTAGAAGTCCACAGCATCCTCTTCCAGAAAGTCATCATCGTTGCTGAGGTAAGAATCCATATCTCCCTGGATGTCTTCTCCCTCATCATCTTCTTCTTTGGCGGCAATCTGAGCTTCCTGCTCCTTGACGGTCTTCTCGAGGTCGGCCACCTTCTTGCGAAGACGGGCGATGGTGCGATCCTTCTTTGCACGCTGGCGACTAAGAGACTGGCGATCTTGGACGAGCAGTGTGAAAGTCTGGGCCTTCTGGTCGGCGATGGAACGGTTCTGGTTGGCTAACTCTCTGGCATTGTCCAGTTCCTGCTGTCGGTCATGAAGCAAGAAGACAAGGTTCTCCACTTGACGCCTCAACTCTGGGTGACTTGGCATCTCCATCGGCATTCCCATGAAGTCACGTCTTGCATAGTGGGCAAAACGGGTTCCTTGAATCTTGTTGACGCTGAGGGCACATAGACGTGCGAGAGCTTCATGCATTGCCCTGTCTAATCCATCTAGCCAGTTGTTCTCTCTCACGGAGAACTGAATTCTCCCGGAAGTTGGTGCTTCAATGCTTCCTCTAAGATCCGCGGTGACTAGCCATTGTAGGTCTCCTCCTGGAGATCCTGGAAGTTGAGCTCCAAGAAACTCCGGATGCGGGCGTCCTAGTAATTCTGACAGTGAATCCAGATCCCTCTCGAAGATCATCTGACCTCCGTTTCCCAACTGGTAAAACTTGCTGAACTGAGTCTCCATCTACAAGAATTTAGGATGAGGAAATTAGTGAAGTGATCAAGTGTGTCAAATTTTAAGTAGTAATGTAAGAATTTTGAGGAACATGTATTTTTGAGAAAGAATGAATTCACCAGGGTAAGAGGGGAAATAGTTTTTCATAAATACTCACTTTAGTTTTGAAGCTAAATTTTTGGTTTGGACGTCCATTCTAACTAGGGTCTCCTATGGTCAGGATGGCTCTGATACCAACTTGTCAACACCTAGATTTTTAATCCCAGATGCCCGTTATGCCATACCTCGCAATCCCAGGATTACCATTTTTGCGAGACATAACGGATTGGATATCACAGTACATCATCCATTACAAACCATACATAAGGTTTTACACAAATAAGGATCTCATGATCCAGTCTTTAATACAACAAGCAGCGGAAATAAACGATAGCATAGCGGTGGGGTCCATCTTCAGGGGCACAGGCAATGCTGACGAAGGCAGATAGTCCTAGTTATCATAGTCGTCCTGCTGACCATCATCTTGATAATCTCCTCCATAGTCTGGCCATGATAATAGCCAGGGACAAAAGCCATGAGTACTCTTTAAGTACTCGCAAACTACTACTAGCAAGGGTTATGATTCTAGTTAAAGTGCTGAATTTAAAGAATAACTATCAAGTTAAGTTTGAAACCTAAGCTGATTTCTGAAGCAAGAAAAGATAAATTAAAGTTCTAGAATCACTTAAGTTGGGAAACTATTGTCACCTAAACAACCCTGTTGTGGTCAAGTCCAAGTTCATCATTCATTTCAAGTTATTTAGAAAACATCTGACAACGAAACAGTATGGCCATTCCAACTGTCCATAACCGCGGACGCGGCTATTCGAATAGTTTGACACTCTGCATAGGTGGTACACTTTCACCACAAGATTCGATACATCTGTCAGGGATAACCCTGAATCATCATACTTAGTATGCAGATAATCAAACATAACCTTCCCTTTACACACCCTAGTACAAGCACCTCTCCTATGAGCATGGCCTCCCAACCATGACCATCAGTCATCTTGCCTTTGCAGATAGGTGGACATCATTGAGAGGTAGCCTCAGCTCAAACCTCTCCCATGAGGGAACTTAATACTAATGCATATAAATTTCCAGCTAAGCCTTACCCAATTCAGGTAATGTGGTTGTACGGTAAATTTGGAATGGTATCGCATCCGAATCCAACCATCAGTTTTATAAAAGGGTTAAGGCTCATGCCTCATCATTTTCATCATCATAAATCAATTGTGTTTCTTCAACACATGTCAAAACATCTCAATAGAATGACTCATCATTCCAAGGTTTTCACAACTCATTTTCACCAAGTGTTCCCATCTAAAGTGACTCAAGTTTTGATCTATTCTAAAACACTAGGTTAAGAGTGTTCACTAAGGTGGAAAGGTGGGATCAATCTCATGCCATAGAATGACATCTAAAGGTTTCTAAGTAGGTCAAGTTTTATACTCTTTATGCTACCTTCAAAATTAATTAAAGAACTTTGTGTAAACTAAGGGAGGTAAAACTGGTTAATAAGACTTGGAGTACTAATAGTAAAAAAAAGGGGTGTGATCAAAGTATGCTTAAGGCATCTTTACTCAACTATCTAGTTTTATTCTAGCTTGCCACAATAGCTTACTAAAGCATGTTTGCAAGGGTTAGCTTGCCACTAATAGCTTGCCTTGGTTGGTGCAGTGGTTGAAGTTTTCTTCTTCTTCTTGGTAGAACTCCTCCTCGAAGGCTTGGTCGGTACTATCGTCTAGAAATACATAGGGAGTGCACAATCACCAAACAATACTTAACTTAGGCTAAGTAGTATTCTAAACCACACAATTGATGATCTATTATCATCCCAAACATCACAAGTTTTGAATTCAATAGTTTCAACCTTTTTATTTTGGAAAAGTAATTTCTACTCATTGAAAAATTAACTACAATTTAATATTCACCACCAAAATATGGGATCCTATGGACACATGTCCTCACCACATATTCTAACATGTGGGAATGAGATTTAAAGGTTGGATTAATATTACTTTGGTTTAAGTTTATTATTTAATGATTTAAAGTGACTAGAAATGCCTATATAGCATTATTTTGGTACTAGTCCAAAGTCACTTCCTGTAAACCTTAATATTATTACATATTTGGATAGATATGATGAAATGTGATTTTTGAGAGTTGGAATCAACTCAAAAGCTAACTTAGTTGATTTTACAAAAATGTTTCAAGTTGCAAAAGCTTCTGTCTTCTTATTTTTATTAGGAGAAATCTATAACTCTAAATGAATTAAATCCAACGGGCTTGGATAGAGCATTTTAATACCTTTCAGACAAAATTAGGTTCATGTCATTTGGATTTGTCAAACTCACAGAATTGAATTTTAAAACATTGGACAGAAACTATATTCTAACTAAAAAGAAAAACCTAGATTTGAATCTACGGGCTTGCGCGGGAAAGGAAATGGGCCGGCCCAGTGGCGCTATGTGGCACGGGGCTCAGCTGACAGGGGGGTCCCACTTGTCAGCGGCTCTTAAACGCAAGCAGACGCAGCGTTGTGGGTCGTGCGATTAGAGGCTAGATCTACGGTGAGGGTCGTCGGCCGACGACAGACGGTCACGCCGAGCTCGAACCCTAAGCGGCTCGGTGGGGGTCTCTTGAGGCGTGCCAGGGCTCCAGCAGGTCGGCGATCTTGAGCGAAGTGGAAGACGACGGCAAGGTGAGGCGTGGTCGCGGCGGAGCTTGGGGTGGCCGGAATCAACAGCACCCTTCTTCTCTAGAGGCGGCGGCTCCGGCTCCAATTCCGGCGAGCTGCTGCTCCACTTGCTCCAGCGAGGGGTGGTTGAGGTTCAGAGAGGTGAGGGGAGTGGAATGGTGTGAGTCTTTGGTGCTGGGGAGGGCTCCTTTTATAGGCTCGACGGTGAGACCGAGCGGGATGGGCGGTCGACGGTAGCGACATGGCTACGGCGAGCTAGCGGCATGGCTGGGGATGGCGATCGATGGGCGGTCCCCTGGCGGTGCTCTAGTGCTTCAATGCGGCCGTAGGAGCGGTGGCATGCGGTCGGGGTGAGGTGGCGCTCTGCTGTCAAGCGGCCGTGTCCACAGTGGCGGTGGTTGTGGGGCTTTAGGCGTGACGGAGGTGTCTAGGGTGTTCTCTGGTCGAGGCGGGCGTGGCGCGGCTAGTGCCAAGGGGTCGGGCTGGGGCGGCACGCCTGTGGGGCGTCGGCATGGTCGGCAGTGCTCAGGCGCGGTTCTGGTCGTTCTAGTCGCTGTCCTTGGGCTGGGACTGGTTGGGTGGAGGTGGACCATGGCTATCTCGAGGACATGGTGGATGGCTGGCCATGGCCGTGGCTTCTTGTCGCCGGTGGGGTGCCCAAGTGGGGTTCGCCTTAATGGCCATGACCATTTGGTTGTGTACATGTGGGCTGGGCTAGAGAGGGTTAGGGGAAGTAGTGGAGAGGTTTTTGGTGGCAATTTGGGGAACAAGTTTGGCGAACACTATTTAAAATAGTGAAATTTGTTTAGTTTGTGTCACACTGCCAAGTGTTTGATGAAATGGCCGCAAGGGAAAAAGTTTTGAATTTTGAGTTCAAAAATTTTGGGTGATCTCCACTAGTGCTAGGTAGTCTCTGGTTGCAAGGGTTTTGAAAATGGTGCTCAATTAGATGGTTTTTGAAATAGGGGTGATCTATGCATATGCATTAGATTCAATTTTAAACTGTCATTTAAAATAGTTTACAGAAGGTTTTTAGTAGATCAAAAGGTGGGCCTTGGTACCTCATTATGTGTACTACCAAGGGGTGTAAAGATCAAGAATTGTTTCTGTTAAGAATTGAGTACTAGGAATAGCCAAAGTAGGTATGAGAGTTAAATTTGTCCAAATGACCATTCCTTCATTTTAATTCTTTTTTATTTGATTTCTTTTAGGAAAAGTTTGGGAATGATGTAGATGATGTTTAAATCACCTAAGAAACATTTCACAAGCATTGGATCAATCAATCATGGCAATTTAAAACAACTCCTATTTTAAATGCACACATATATGAATGCTTTCATTTTAAATATGGAAAAGTTTTTGTTAATCCTAATTTTGGATGATTTGATCTTTTATAAACTTGGATTGAAGTTTTGGGATGTTACACATGAGTTGGCCAATGATTAGAACTAGATGACCTTTAACGGTACTACACAAAGACCAAAAGTAAATCCCTTGATTTCTAATTCAATTTGCTCACTCAATCATGGTGGAGATCTCTTTTTGCTATATTTGACTAATGATCTTCTCTCTCTATATATATATACGTTAACTAGACCACACTACAAGAAAAGTTTCCTTCCGCAACGAATTGGCCCGACGGTCGTCGTAGAAGGCGCGTCTTCTGCGACGAAATTCTCGGCTCGACCGTGGCCAATGGAAAACATTTTTTCCGATTTCGCGGCCCTCTACTACGATGGATCTGCTAAAAACATGGAGGAAGCTCGGCCAGCGCGTGGCAGAAGCATGATTTTCGTTTCCTCACGCGATGTTGACCCGCCGAAGTCTTTTGAGGCGTGTGGGTCCCGGATGTCAGTGTCTCTAGCAGACCATACTTTTCGGTCGCGCCTCCCGAATTTGAACTCGATAACATAGATCGAGGCGTCTGCCATTTAGTCAGGCTGCTAGGTCCCACATGCCAGCCTCTCATTAGAAGGATTGTGTGTATGATGCAATTTTTTCTTTCGCTCACGCTACCCTGTTCCGAAGTTGATAGCGCTGCTCCATGCATCTACCGTCTAATCAACCTCCTGGGATTCACATGTCATCCTCTCATTAGAAGAAACATGTGTATGATGGAATTTTTTTCTTCGCTGGCGCTACCCCGTTCCGAGTTGATAGCACTGCTTGATGCATCTACCGTTTAACCAACCTCCTGAGCCCCATATGTTATCCTCTCATTAGAAGAAATGTGCGTATGATGGATTTTTTCCTTCGCTCACGCTACCCTGTTCCGAACTTGATAGCGTTGTTCGATGCATCTACCGTTTAATCACGCTGCTGGGACCCACATGTCATCCTCTCATTAGAAGAAACATGTGTATGATGGATTTTTTACCCTCTATCGCGCCTTCGTGTTCCGAACTTGATAGCATTGCTGGTTGTATCAGCCTTTTATTCAGGCTGGTGGGTCCCTTATGTCAGCCTCACATTAGAAGAATCGTGGGTATGATGGAATTTTTTCTTCTCTAGCGCTACCCTGTTCCGAACTAGATAGCATTGCTCGATGAATCTGCCGTTTGCTCACGCTGCTGGGTCCCCCATTTCAGCCTCTCATTACAAGAAACGTGTGCATGCTGAACTTTTTTCTCGCTCGTGCCTCCCTGTTTCGAACTGGCAACGTTGCTCGATGCAACATCTGTATAAGGTCGCTCTGCTGGGTCCCACATATCAGCCTCTCTATAAATGAAACATTGATTGCTCGATGCAACATCTGTATAAGGTCTCTGCTAGGTCCAACATGTCAGCGTCTCTGCAAATGCAAAGTGTGTATGATGGACTCCGCTATTTTGACCTTGGCAACGTTGCTGGGTCCCAGATGTCAGCCTTCTCTGTGTAAGAAACATGTGTATGCTGGAAAAAACATAAAAGAACGACAGAGATTATACTATATATTATATATTTATATTGAAAAAACTAGGAATTAAACTCAAGACTTCAACAAATGGGAACCGCGTGTGCTTCCACTACGCCAAAACCATCTATGCCACTACTGGAAAAGATTACATTTAGAAATATTGAAATCACTTAAAATTAAAAGGCAGCGACCCTGATGACTTGCCATAAAAAATGCTAAATGCTCTGTACAAATACAGAATGGGTAGGAGAATCTTGTCCTATACTTTATCAGAATGGCACGGAAATACTAAATTAAGACGATTTTGGACGATAAAAAATAACTTGGGTCCAATCTTGTGAACCAATGGGCTTCCTATGGTGGGCTCCTTACCGAAACTTCTTCAGTGTGGTTCAAGCTTTAAAAACCAAGTAATAATGTATTGAGGGTTGGCGGCCCATAGCCAACCTGAACCCAGAAGGATAAATTAGCGAGGTTTTGGGGCATAGTTGGGTAGAATGTAGTACTATTTTCTAATAACCTCCTCACTGAAAATTCAATGTACTCAATATGTCGCGGGTTGGCAGTCCACCTGACCCGGCAGGCTAAATTTGCAAGGTTTTGGGCCAGTGTTGGGTCGAATGTGCAATCTTTTCGCTAGGTCCTTAGTGAAAATTCAATGTAGTTTGTACCCCATCCTCCAGAAAATGCAGCTGGTACCCTAAAAAATATATACTGTGCTCACCATGAAAGGCTAATTAAGGGTTTTTCTTTTGAAACAAGAATATGGGAAGTTTTTTGTCTGAAGTGGGATTGAAATATTCGTTTTCAAAGGCTCAGTAGTAAAAATATATTGTACTGAAGGTCGATGGTCCACCTGACCTGGCTGTACCTACACCGAATCCAAAAGAATGAAGTTGGAAATGGAGAAAAGTGACCGATATTGCGCCTTATTATACATAGCGAACATAGCGAGGTACTTGGGCAGCACAGTATTCGAACATGGAAAGTACTGGAGGGAGTTTGACTGATTGACATAAAATCGTGTCATATCAAGTCTTATAGCACGCAATCATCTTTTCAACAAAGGATGTATTTCGAGATGGTTTGGGTGGCTTTGAATCAGCCTAAGTGCCCAATCGATTTGATGTACTCAAAACCTTGTAATCATGCCATATAAACTGTTGGCGATGAACACATGATACATTGCAAATGTATCTATAATTTTTGATGCTCCATGCTTGGTTTTATCCACTTTCTTGTGTTTTGTCCACACTTTGGAGTACTTTTCATATGATTTCTTGGACTAACCTATTAACAAGAGCCACAGTGCCAGTTGCCTGTTTTCTGCTGTTTTTGGTTCCAGGAAAGTCAGAAAATGAATATTCTCAGAATTGGACGGGACAAAAGCCAAAGTGCCTATTTTTCCAGAAGACTCCAGGAGCCAGAATACGAGACGGAGGAGGGCCAGGGGCTGGCCACCCCCAAAGGTGCTGGCTGGGCGCCGAGGCATGGTGTGGTGGCCCCAGGCACCCCCTCGGTCTCCCTCTACGCCTATAAGAAGCCTTCTAACCTAAAAACTCCGGGGGGGTCGATGTTTTTCCAGAAGGAGTTCCGCTCTGCCACCACCACCAGATTCCATGAAACAACACCAAAAACTCCGTTCTGGCACCCTGCCGGGATGGGGAATTGGAGGAGATCATCGCCATCATCATCACCATCGCTTCTCCATCGACCATCCATGTTTCCCCCATCTATGAGTGAGTAATCCCCCGCTGTAGGCTATGGGGATGGTAGGGATTGGATGAGATCGTTCATGTAATGGCATCAGATTGTTAGGGCATGGTGCCTAGTATATTTTATTAGTGCTTTATGACTTTGTTGCGACTTGTTGTGCTTAATGCTTGTCACTAGGGCCCGAGTGCCATGATCTCAGATCTGAACATGTTATTGATTCATAATGATAGTATTGTTCTTGGTCTTATCTGCAAGTTGATACACACGTTGTTGTCCGGAACCTATGGCCTCGAAGTGACAGAAATCGGGATAACCGGAAGGAAATGGCTTTGATGTGAGGATCACATGTGTTCACGGAGTGTTAATGCTTTGCTCCGGTGCTCTATTAAAAGGAGCACCTTAATTGCCAGTGGTTCCCTAGAGGCCCCGCTGCAAACGGGCTGGCAGGACAAAAGATGTTGTGCAAGTTCTCATTGCGAGCACGTATGACTATATATGGAACACATGCCTAGGATTATCTAGTACTTGGATGCTTTATCTTATTTATCTGCAATTGCCCTATGTTATGATTGCTATGTGGATTGTCTTGTCCATGCAACGCCCATCCATCCATCCCTATGCCTACCGCACTCGAATCCCATTGTTACTACTTTTGTTACTACTGTCTTTGCTTTACTATTGCTGTTACTTTGCTATTCCTACTACAAAACTGTTGCTACTGATAAACTTCTGTGAGCAAGATTGTTTCCAGGTGCAGCTGAATTGACAACTCAGTGTTAAGGCTTATAAATATTCTTTGGCTCCCCTTGTGTCGAATCAATAAATTGGGTTTCACTTCCCTCGAAAATACTGCGATACACCCCCTATACTTGTGGGTCATCAAGACTATTTTCTGGCGCCATTGCCGGGGAGCATAGCTTTATTTATCAAGTCCACTTGGATTCACTATTGTTCAAGCTAAGTTTATTTTCTCCTTGTTTGCTTGTTTCTTTATCAAAAAATACAAAAAAAATTGGTTCCTACTCTAGTTGTTATTTTCGTTGGTATGTTATTATCTTGCTTTATCATGCTTGATGTCAATGGTTGGTTTCTTTGAAACTGAATCTTATTGGCAAGGTGGGTTCACAGAAGATCAAAAAGATTATTATAAGGAACACCGCTTGTCACAAAAAGGGAAACACTTATGGGAACAAATTGGTAGATTGTATACCATTGCTAGAAATGTGTGCTCTACTTATAATGTTACTTATTGCCTTGATAAATCTTGTTGCTGTAGGAGGTACAAACACCTCCCTTTTCAATGTGAGTATAATGATAATGTTACCATATCTTCCTATGTTAAGGGAAATTATGACCTTTATGATGTGGAACAAATTGAGGAATTTATTGCTTGGAAGGGTGCTTTTGAACTTGCTAGTTTGCTTGAAAATATTGATGATTCACCTTACAAATATGAGGTTTATGGTATACTTAAATTTTTCTTTGATAATTACAAGGATGAAAAGGGCTATATTCTTGAATATTTTAATAGATGCTTTCCACAATGGAAGAGACTAATGCCTTGCAGGATCCTATGGAAGAAGAATTTGATGAACCTGAAATCTCATTAGATGAAAAAGAGGAGGAGAGTGATGAACAAAAGGAGGAAGAATGGATTAGCTACCCATGCCTACCTTCTAATGAGAGTAACTCTTTATCCCTTACATTATTTGATTGTCCTCCATGCTTACTAAAGGAGGATGAATGTTATGTTCCCGAGGTTTCTTTTGAAAATGTTTATAGTAAAGCTGTAGTGCTTGTAGATCATGAAGAGCATGCTTTATGTGATAGTTATATTGTTGAGTTTATTCATGAGGCTACTGAAAATTATTATGAGAGAGGAAAATATGGTTGTAGAAGTTTTCATGGTATTGAAATTCCTCTCTATGTGCTGAAAGTTTTGAAGTTACTCTTGTTTTATCTTCCTATGCTTGTCACTTTGTTCTTTGTGAATTTATTTGCATACATGATTCCTATGCATAGGAAGTGGGTTAGACTTAAATGTGTTTTGAATTTGCTTCTTGATGCTCTCTTTTACTTCAACTCATATTTCTTATGAGAGCATCCTCTGAAACTATTATGCCTGAAGATGATAATATGTCTATTATTCTTGGGAGACCTTTTCTTAAATACTGCAGGAGCTGTTATTAATTGTAATCAAGGGAAGGTGACCTTCAATGTTAATGACAAGGAACACACTGTCTATTTCCCCAAGAAGATTGAAAGGACTTATGGTTTGAATACAATTGAATATGTTGAGGGCATTCAAGTTGGAGAAATATATTGTCCCATACCAAGAGAAAATTTTGAAACTATTATGATTGGGACCATTGCTATCAAGGTTGAGGTAACATAATCATTAGTGGAATACAAAGTTTTGTATCATATGAAATTGTTTTGGTAACAAGACCTGATCAACCTTGTTAACAAAATGATTTCATTGAACAAAACAATGTTTTCACCATGATTATCTCCGCTTACTTCTATTCTATCCATTTTAGTTTTTGCTTATGCCTAATTTAAAGGCGTTAAAGAAAAGTACTTATTGGGAGATAACCCAAAAGTTTTAGAAGAGTCTTGGAAGTTATTACTTCAGTAATAACCACTCCTTATCCTTTTTATTTGCTTTTTGTGCCAAGAATAACCTCTAATGAGAGAGAAGTAATGATTGGGAAAGTTGCTGTCTCGAAACAGATTTCTGTGCTTCACCGTAAAAATTCGTGTAAAATCTCTGAACGTCTTTTTGAGGCGTGAATTTTTTTGCTACTGGCCCAGGTTGTTATCTAACTTTCGTTAGTTCAACACTTTTTGATTTGAGCAACAGAAGGTCTTCGAAAAAATTCGTCTTTACCTGCTGATCTATTTTGACAGATTTCTGTCATTTTCTGCATTTGCTTCTTGTTGGTTCCTTTTTGAGTTCTTTTGGGGAATTGAGCTTTTTAAGGGAAGTGCTACAGTAGCTAGTGTTCTAATGGAAGTTTATTTGATGTTAGAACTGAACCTTAAGACCTATTATCTTGAGTGCACTAATGTTGCTAATCAAGATTGTGTGAAGTTTTGTATGAAGGAAAAATTCCAGGTGTATGGAAGGAATGAGTAATGAGATGAAGGATGGACTAAAGCTCAAGCTTGGGGATGCCACGCGTGTCACCCCAAGAAATATCCAAGAAGTACAAGCGTCAAAGCTTGGGGATGCCCAAGGCATCCCCTTCTTCATCAATAAAAATCTCAGGTTTCTTCCAATAGCTTCATTTTTATTGTTTCATGCACAGTTGTGTTGTTCTTGGAGCATCTTCTTTTTTGTTTTTCATTTTGGTTTTTGTTTGCTTGGTTTTCTTAGTTTGCTGAATAAATTGGTTGGACCCCCTCTTTCATACATTGGTGTTCAGATAGTTTGGTTTGGTTTGAAAAAGAGTAGGAAAGCTCATGCTTAAGTGGTAAAGAGAGCTTGTTTTTGGCTGTGGCCTATGCTTTGTCATTCCATGCTTGATATTGTTTTGGCTTTATGCTTAGTATTCTTTGCTGTAGCATGACTTGTTATAAACAATTGAGATTGCTTAATGTGCCTTGGATGAATCATGCGTTGTTTTAGCACATTAAAGCATAGTATAGTGGTATTCTCCTTTGATGCTTTATTTGGGTTGACTTGGCGCATGCTCACACCATGTTATGACTATCTCAAGTCACCTTAAGCCTTTATGATCCTTTAGTTTTCAACTTGTAGTATCACTTTATGCTTTGATCAATGATGTTTTGTCGCTCTGCATGATTATGGCCATTATTGCTCTCTCGTTTGTCGCTCCCTTACTATTGCTAGCCTTCACTCACACTGAGTATGTTTTACTCAAGTTTCCAACTCGCTAAACCAAATTTTCCCAAAGTGTCCACCATACCTACCCATTAGCATCATTTGCTACTTCCGTGCATATTCAATATGCCTTGTTTTCTTCCAAATAAAATGTTTGCTTGTTATGAGAAAGTTAGTTAGTAAAGCTCTCACGAACTTGATGGCACACTTTATTTCCTACACTTAATAAACCTGAACCATTGTGAACTCTCCATGAAAGTTATATGATTGCAAATTATAGGATGGGGATTAGCAGAACCATGCTATCACGAGGAACGCTTTCAACACTTGTAAATATATACCTAGTTGATACCTTGCTCTTTTGTTTGCGGATGTCGTCGGTGTGAAATAAAAGGGAAGCTTGTAAGTCCATGGAGTTATGTATGTGTGTTAGAGAAACGCCTAGGCCGCTGGTCTAATCCATGCTGACATGGTGGAAACCTACAGCGTAACCATAATGATATCTATGAAGCATTCTTCTTATAAAAAAGAGAGAGATAGCTATTGAGAAAAAGAAAGAAAAAAGAGATTTATGAAAAGAGGAAAGAGAGAAAAAAGCACCATTTTCCCATGGTAAATAAGAAGATTGCTGAGATACTCATTGTCTGCTTGCCTTGTCATTTTGATATGGGCATTCTTCCGTATCATCGGGCAAGGGGTACCCCGTTGGCGGTTCTCTATGATACGCACATACTTACGATGACAAGAACTTACCGGTAACTAAAGTTGAGTAGCATGAGGAGCGGCCCTCATACTCAAGGGACTTGGGATTTTCAGTTTATAGTCTGTCAAGCATATAACTCAGATTGGACCTCACTTTCACCTTAATCACCTTAAATATGCTTATGATAGGGGCAATGAGAGCTCAAAGCTAATGAGTACCATACTTTCAGCATTTGGAAGCCTTTCAAACTTTTCAAAACCTGTTCATTTCCTTGTTGAGTCTCCACACACTCTATGAGCACTTTCTTGAGAGCATAGTGGCCATTCTTAGTTCTATGTGCATTGTCCCAAGACTTGTTGATTGATGCATACCTTGATATTGCTTGTTTTAAACTATTTGTATCTAGTCACTCTTGTAAACTTTGAAGGTGTCCTATTCATTTATGTTTTCTACTCTATGAGGGACAAGCTGAATGCCACTATGTTATGTTTTCTTTATGTGAAATAAACAAACGTCTTGTAAAGAATTGTTATTCATGAATCTTTTGTTTGTGCCTTTTCATGTTGCATCATAGTTGCTATGTCTTATTGTTAGAACTTTGTCTTTCATGTTATGATTGAAGTACTATGATCCCAGCTTTGAATGTTTTACAAATATTTTGATCAAGTCTTTGATGGTGCATGTCACCTCAAAAATTATTCTTTCTTTTTATCACTTACCTACTCGAGGACGAGCAGGAGTTAAGCTTGGGGATGTTGATACATTGCAAATGTATCTATAATTTTTGATGCTCCATGCTTGGTTTTATCCACTTTCTTGTGTTTTGTCCACACTTTGGAGTACGTTTCATATGATTTCTTGGACTAACCTATTAATAAGAGCCACAGTGCTAGTTGCCTGTTTTCTGCTGTTTTTGGTTCCAGGAAAGTCAGAAAATGAATATTCTCAGAATTGGACGGGAAAAAAACCAAAGTGCCTATTTTTTCAAAAGACTCCAGGAGCCAGAATACGAGACGGAGGAGGGCTAGGGGCTGGCCACCCACCCCCCCACCCCCACCCCCCAGGCGCGGGCTAGGCCTGGCCGCGCCAGGGCATGGTGTGGTGGCCCCAGGAACCCCCTCGGTCTCCCTCTTCGCCTATAAGAAGCCTTCTGACCTAAAAACTCTGGGGGGTTCAACGTTTTTCCAGAAGGAGTTCCGCTCCGCCGCCACCACCAGATTCCACGAAACAGCATCAGAAACTCCGTTCTGGCACCCTGCCGGGACGGGGAATTGGAGGAGATCATCGCCATCATCATCACCATCGCTTCTCCATCGACCATCCATGTTTCCCCCATCTATGAGTGAGTAATCCCCCGCTGTAGGCTATGGGGATGGTAGGGATTGGATGAGATCGTTCATGTAATGGCATCAGATTGTTAGGGCATGGTGCCTAGTATCTTTTATTAGTGCTTTATGACTTTGTTGCGACTTGTTGTGCTTAATGCTTGTCACTAGGGCCCGAGTGCCATGATCTCAGATCTGAACATGTTATTGATTCATTATGATAGTATTGTTCTTGGTCTTATCTGCAAGTTGTATACACACGTTGTTGTCCAGAACCTATGGCCCCGAAGTGACAGAAATCGGGATAACCGGAAGGGAATGGCTTTGATGTGAGGATCACATGTGTTTACGGAGTGTTAATGCTTTGCTCCGGTGCTCTATTAAAAGGAGCACCTTAATTGTCAGTAGTTCCCTAGAGGCCCCGCTGCAAACGGGCTGGCAGGACAAAAGATGTTGTGCAAGTTCTCATTGCGAGCACGTATGACTATATATGGAACACATGCCTAGGATTATCTAGTACTTGGATGCTTTATCTTATTTATCTGCAATTGCCCTATGTTCTGATTGCTATGTGGATTGTCTTGTCCATGCAACGCCCGTCCATCCATCCCTATGCCTATCGCACTCGACATCGTCCGCGCTGAGTTGATCCCACTTGCATCGCCCGCTGAGCTTCGAATCGGCCATCACAGTCGGATGGATTTAGGCGGATGCCAAGTGCAGCTGGGGTTTTCTGCAGGAGGAGGGGAGCATTAGAAGAGAGAGCATGGGGGAGATCGTGGGCGGAGTGGGGACTGGGGAAGAAGATGGAGAGGCAAAGAAAAAACGAGGGAGGAGATTTTACTTGCTTGCTCTATCTAGTCAACAACAGCATTGAGGACACCGCTGCCTAAACTTCACTGTATGTTAGACTAGCACGCCACACAGCTAGTAATTTGACAATACTCCTACTTACTACGGATCAGAGGTGCAATATTGTCTAGTCACATCAGTTTGACCAGAGGGTTTTCTTTTTACAGCTTTCATTTCAACATACTGTACTAGTATTTTCAACGGAAAATAGGAGGACGAACTACTACTAGTAGTAGTAACCGCGACATGGACACATGTACTTTCATCTTGTTCCCCTACATGCAGAACTCGTAGCACATAACCAAAAATATATACACCAGATATAATCCACAATATGGGTGTGTCCATGGTATTTTTGGCATGTTGCATATGTTCATATATGTTCTAGTACAAGGTACATGGAATTACACGTGTACAGCATGCAACCGTGCAGCAAAATGAGAGACGTGCAAGGACACCAAATTTTGCTCAAGTCCGGCAACGTGCATGACTTTGTGTGGCTCTGATTCACTGATATGTGGGCCCTGTTAAGGTCGGCTCTACCTGCCAGTGAGAATCTGCATGCACCATGCGCTTGGAGCCACTAGGTACGTCCACAACGAAAATTATAATTTGCAACTAGCTGCACCGACAATAAGCTGTTGCATGTGGCACTTCCAAGTTTTCAAAAAATATGAAATAAATCATGAACATAGACCATATTTATATACTTCATCTATAAATTTCCATCCCAAAAATATTACTAGTACATGGCCATGCCATCACAAAATGAACAAATGAATACAGGATATTGTTCGCTTAAGTTTTTCTTTTTCATTGACACAGGTCACATAAGATCTTATTGTGGAGCCGAATATTGTAGATGCACAAGATACAACATAGCCAATGTTTCGGATTTATTTCACATTTTTTGAGAACTCAAAAGTGCAACAAATAATAAAGGGGTGCGGGTCCAATGAGTTGCAGAATATTCAACCTGCACTGACTAAAACTATGGCTTGCATACAAAAGGAGTTTGATCAAATCGCAGGCCTTGCACTACATTGTGACGAAATGAGTGTTAGAGTACAACAAGTTAATAGCTGAGGCCATACGATACAAATAATTCGAAGGAAAAAAATTCAAGATATGCAAATCTTTATTCCATATGATCTCCCTTGAACTGTTAATTATGCCGGTTCCAATCCTTCGCGTTGGCCAAGCTTGGAATGAACCACAACAGAGTCTGCCGCCAATTCTAGTTAATTTTTTTAAGGGAAATTCCAGCCAATGTTGGTTGAGAAACCAACAGCAGCATCTTGAGCATTCATACTGATACGGCATATTTCAGGACAAATATTAAATCCACCGAGACAAACTGCATACTGCGAGGTGTATACATAGTTGCTCCTTGTTATATCTCCAGGGCCAAGTCCTGTCGTGCCAACTAGAATGGTAATTGGATAGTTCAATCCAAGGAAGATAGAAAATGCTCCAAGGTCTAAAACCCTCCACCATTGCCTCGGTGGAAGTAACCTACTAGTGTCAATCGAGAACACATGGCCGCAAAACCCAGTAGAATAGGTGTGAATATTGCAGCCGTGATGATAACCAACATTTTCAGCCACGGGATAAGTAGTGTCATATCGCCTAGCACTAACACCCACAGTATTGATCAGAATAAGGCTACCACCATCAGAAGATCTTGCTAACCACCACAGATCAGGACTGTACTCATGATTACCGTCTAATTCAGGTGGCCCCGGAAGATGCACAGGACCTTGCAAGGAAAGCACATTCAGAGGTCAGCTGAGAAAAATTTGAATCATGAAGCTTGAAAATTTAAGGATGGAAATTTTACCCCATGCCCGAGGATCCCATGCGTAAACATTGCCAATCTGAGTTACAACATAGACAACTCCATTATGGATAATTGCATCGTGGTAGCTGAACATGCTGAACTGGTTCTCAAGAACCATCCACATACCATGAGAACCATCAAGGAAGGCAATTACCATGTCGAAGATGGCCAGGACAGAGAAATCCTTATAGTTTCCAGCAGCCGTGGGAACACAGCAAATGGCTACCTTCAGTAGATTAGTAGGCTGACCAGCCACAATAAACTTAAGTACCTCGGGTGTGGCTCAAAATCAAAGCTCGCTGGTAGAGGAGTCCGGCGACGAGTGAACACATTCACAAGCTCCCAGTTCGGCCGAAAGGGCGGTGGCGATCAATCCAATCTCCATGGGGCTGTCCACTTCTTACCCTCTGTCGGCATCACAAAGATCGGAGGAGGACATGTCCAGTGGTGTCGGCACAAGGTCCACCGAACTTCTTCGTGGCTTTCGCTTGCCCTCGCCACAATAGTAGTCCTCAGAGAAATGCTTCATGCGATTGTCGCGCTAGAAGACATTGTACTCATGCGGTACCTCAGTTGACTGAGAGTGAAGAACACAGGGGAGACCAAACGGATGAGATTTCAACAGGGATGCACTATGTGTTGCTGAGTAAAGATAATGTTTGCAGCAGGCGGCGAGGCTCACGGCGGTGATGACGTCGCATCTAGAAGAGATTTCTTCAAGGGGGCCATCGGAAAACACCCTAGAAGTGTCACTGTCATCAATCAATTGGGCCATCCCGAGGAAGAGCTCGAGCAGGTGGGGGCGATGGCGTTTGGTTTTGATTGTGGGGTTTTGGAGGAGAGAGCGAGCGGCAGCTGGCAAGGCGAGACGGAAAATAGTCTATCAAACTAGGCACCGGAGCTGATCCTAAAGCGGCATGGCAGCGTTGGCGCGTGCCTATATTGGTGTGCGAGTGGTAATGGCCGTCGCCGGGACGTTGGAGGTGAAGTGAGGATGGAGATTGAGGCAAAGAGAAATACAAAATGAAATAAAACCAAGGGTGCCTTTTTTCTCTCTGCTAAATCTATAGTGCCTATCGAACTCGGCTACGGAGATGCTTCGAAAGCGGCATGGCGGCGTTGGCGTGTGCTAAAGGTGGTCGAGAGGGGATCAGCGAGAAGATGGAGAGCAAAGGAAAATACTAGAATAAATCGATTGAAATCATACCGCCTACCGAGCATGGTTTTTCTCTCTTCTCTCTGTTTCCTGGTGCCTATCGAGTAAATAAGTCAGGCCTTTCTAGGAGGAGGAGTACAACATAAGCTAGCCTAGCACGGGATGGAGATGTACTATCCTCTCAAATAAATGGTCATGGCAGAGAGACGGTTTGGAGTATACTTGGAGCTCCTCTTGCCGAACGTAATAATCCTTGGATCTTCTACATTCATCATCTTGTGCAGTCACATTTGGAACAAGTACTACTGTACTACTACTACTGTAACTAATAAACACATAAAGATTCCATCGGTAATTAAGGAACCAAAACTGGAATACTACTACTCTCTAACTCTTGTGTAGTACTACAACAACAAAATGCTCACAAAATGGGCTACCATTACGACAGTACCATCTGTACACCCACACGCTGCCACCTCAAATAAGCTTGCCTGCCATACCACCAATTTCCTCTCCCCTGTCGGCCTCTACGCCCCCATTATCGGACCCAAAATCGAACATCTCTCAGTTCAATAAAGAAAAAAAGTCGACAATCTCTCAAAAAAATCAACCATCCAGCAAAAGAAAATCCATTGTCTAATGCTTCCCGTTCATTATGAATGGACGGTCGCAATTGCTCGAGCGCCGTGCGGGAGTAGTAGTCATCTGAGCTACTGGCTGTAGCTCCATGAAAGCACGCGCCTGGAAGCGGCAGAAGAATTTATTCTCTGTCAGTGACGAAAGAAGATCAATGATATACAGTACCAAATCAACAAGTCAGTAGCTTTATCCGTCTGACCAGTGAGAGCCGACATGAGTGGTGAACAGCTTGAAGCGCAGCGGAACAGGTGCCTTTAAGCATATAGTACGTACACCTCTGTTCTAATTTAGGATAGTCACATAGTGCTAAATAACTTAGACTACTCCAGTAACTTGCAAATTTACCTTCATCATAGTGGGTAACAACATGTCTGTAGTGTAACGCAAAGGCCTAATTAATTAGGTTGTACTCCCTCCGTTTAGAAATATAAGAAGTTTTAGCTTTATGAATCGAATGTATCTAGACGTCTTTTAGTGTATGGGTTCGTAGAGGTTAAGAGTGAACCTATACACTAAAAGGCGTCTAGATACATTCATCTCACAAAGCTAAAGCGCCTTATATTTCTGAACGGAGGGAGTAGAATCACATATACTACTAGTCTTGGTATGTGTGATGTTATGGTAAGTAGCTATGTTATTACGTCACTTTCTTTTTTCATTAATTAACTATGAAAAGACATTTAATTCGAGACAAGTATCTATGCATACTTGTAGCACAAGTTTGTCAAGATGAAAAATCTTATGAAGAAGTTGAACCTCTTGTCAAAACTCTCTGTGGTTTCTGATACGGAGTATATTAATTGACTGTTCGATAGGTGCCTTCAAAAGCTTTTTTTTAAAACTTTCAAAGCAACCTACAATTTACTTGTAGTTCGAATTTGACCTAATTATTTTGATGAATCTACATAGAGTCATTCAAGTGGCGGAGTTAGCTAGGAAGTTTGAAAACTCATAAAACATTAGAATCGTTAGTACAACATGTTGGTCCACTATATATACTAGTAAGTTGCATGTGCCTTGCACGTGAGACTCAGATAGTAGACATATGACATATCATCACTATATACAATTATAATTGGTAAGCATAAAAAATTATAAATTCGATCAACATCTATAAAGTATGTGTATATATTTGGTCCTTGTACTTTGTATCATCATGTAGAAGTCAAAGATTATTAGCTACCTAACACATGAAATTTTTGATAACATAGTCTAGAGAAACAAGGGAGCAGATTCTAGTATGATGGAGAAGTGTGTTTTGAGGTTTGTGCATAGCATTCATTATGCCGAAGACTATCAATAGAATCTTCCAGATGCTAGAATGGAAAAGAAGATCCAATGGCTAGAAAAGCTGGGATTCGTGAGTCTTGATCCAACGGTCAACATTCAAAGTTATTCATACACTATATAGTGGTTTGTAATGAAGAATATCAATAGAATCTTCAAGATGCTAGAATGGAAAAGAAGATCCAACGACTAGAAATGTTTGGATTCGCGAGTCTTGATCCAACGGTCAATATTCAAAGTTGTTTATACACTATATAGTGGTAACATCATGTAGAAGTCAATGATTATTAGCTACCAGTAAGTTGCACATGAGACTCAGATAGTAGACGTATGACATATCATCACTATATAAAATTATAATTTGTAAAGCACAAACAATTATAAATTTGATCAACATCTATAAAGTATGGGTGTATATTTGGTCCTTGTACTTTGTATCATCATGTGTAGAAGTCAAAGATTATTAGCTACCTAACACATGAAATTTTTGATAACATGGTGTAGAGAAACAAGGGAGAAGATTCGAGTATGATGGAGAAGTGTGTTTTGAGGTTTGTGCATAGAATTCATTATGCCGAAGACTATCAATAGAATCTTCTAGATGCTAGAATGGAAAAGAAGATCCAACAGCTAGAAATACTGGGATTCGCGAGTCTTGATCCAACAGTCAACATTCAAAGTTATTCGTACACTATATAGTGGTTTGTAATGAAGACTATCAATATAATCTTCAAGATGCTAGAATGGAAAAGAAGATCCAACAATTGGAAATGTTGGGACTCGTGACTCTTGATCCAACGGTCAATATTCAGTAAGTTGTTTGTACACTATATAGTGGTAAAGTTAATGATTATTATCTACTAGTAAGTTGCACAGGAGACTTAGATAATAGACGTATGACATATCATCACTAGATAAAATTATAATTGGTAAAGCACAAAAAATTATAAATTTGATCAATATCTATAAAGTATGGGTGTATATTTGATCCTTGTACTTTGTATCATCATGTAGAAGTCAAAGATTATTAGCTACCTAACACATAAATTTTTTGATAACATGGTCTAGAGAAACAAGGGAGAAGATTCTAGTATGGTGGAGAAGTGTGTTTTGAGGTTTGTGCATAGCATTCATTATGCCGAAGATTATCAATAGAATCTTCTAGATGCTAGAATGGAAAAGAAGATCCAATGGCTAGAATGCTGGGATTCGTGAGTCTTGATCTAATGGTCAACATTCAAAGTTATCCGTACACTATATAGTGGTTTGTAATGAAGACTATCAATAGAATATTCAAGATGCTAGAATAGAAAAGAAGATCCAACGACTAAAAATGTTGGGTTCACGAGTCTTGATCCAATCGTCAATATTCAAAGTTGTTTGTACACTATGTAGTGGTAAGATCATGTAGAAGTCAACGATTATTAGCTACTAGTAAGTTGCACGTGAGACTCAGATAGTAGACGTATGTCATATCATCACTATATACAATTGTAATTGGTAAAGCACAAAAAATTATAAATTTGAGTAACATCTATAAAGTATGGGTGTATATTTGGTCCTTGTACTTTGTATCATCATGTAGAAGTCTAAGATTATTAGCTACCTAACACATGAAATTTTTGATCACATGCATGGTCTAGAGAAACAAGGGAGAAACTTCTAGTATGACAGAGAAGTATGTTTTGAGGTTTGTGCATAGTATTCATTTTGCCGAAGACTATCAATAGAATCTTCTAGATGCTAGAATGGAAAAGAAGATCCAACGGCTAGAAATGCAGGGATTCGTGAGTCTTGATCCAACGGTTAACATTCAAAGTTATTCGTACACTATATAATGGTAAGATAAGATAAGATAAGATAAGATACTAGTAAGTTGCACGTGCCCTGCACGTGAGGCTTAGATAATAGACTTCTGGCATTTCATCACTATATAAAATTATAATAGGTAAAGTGTAAAAAATATAAATTTGATTAACATCTATAAAATATGGGTGTATATTTGGTTCTTCTACTTTGTATCATCATGTGTAGAAGTCAAAGATTATTAGTTACCTAACACTGGAAATTTTTGGTAACATGGTCTAGAGAAACGAGGAAGAATATTTTAGTATGATGGAGACGTGTGTTTTGAGAGGTTTATGCATAGTGCATTCATTGTGTTCAAGACTATCAACAGAATCTTCTAGATGCTCGAATGGAAAAGAAGATCCAATGGCTAGAAATATTCGGATTCGCGAGTATCGATCTAACGGTCAATATTCAAAGTTATTCGTACACTACATAGTGGTAAGATAAGATGTCTAAAAACATGGCTTGTGGTATTCAGATTCATACTCTTCAGACTGTCTTTATAGAAAGGAACAATCTCGTCATCACTCGGAAAATTAAGAATGATATTTCCTAATATTTGGAAACTCACATTGATGGCATTGTTTACTACAAGAAGATGCACCCGTCTACCTCCGAAAAGACAATTAACTCAAGAGCAATTTATCGCATTTACTTGTAGCTCAAGTTTGATATAATTTCGTTAAATTGTCAAGATGCAAAATCTTAGCAAGAAGTTGAATGTAACACCCCAAGCCAACCAAGAACTTGAAATGTTACCACATACATTATACATACAACTAACTAATACATTTTAGGGAAAATTCGGCAGAGTATTCTTTGTTTTGGGGACATCCACGACAGGCAATAATATAAATACAAGGGTAAAAGGATAAAACTCACTAAAATGTAGACGCACACACAACGATTTAAGTCACCAATACCACCACTATAAAAAAAACTACCAACCAAACAAAAGACTGGTAATAAAGTCTAGCAGGAAAACTAACAAAGTCTAAGAGATAAACTTCCGCATTCTCTGAAAACACTTATGACAAGAATGACTCCTATCGATCAAAAACAAAGTTCCAAAACATTGGTGAAGAATGTGTGAAATGTGAGGTGATAATTGTGAAGGTGCTATTTCCAGAACTCCCCATGCATGACGCCCTCAGGGTTTACCTAAAATCAAGAAATCAACAAGGGTGAGTACAAAGACTCAACAAGTTCATGAACAAATAGTAAAGCCACATAAATCAAAACACCAAGGCATCATTAAACCAACATCCATTCATTGGAACATAAATTATGTCCTACATGTCTATATGCTCATCTCATCTCATCTCATCGCGGATACCGGTATCGCTCGAGTGGACACCCGTCGGCATCCACTCGCTCCATCTCGTGGAGGGTGCCTCCAAAATGGGTCGCAACCTATCAATGGAGGTCGCATTGTGCCCACCAAAGTGGGTCACATTATCATCACTATCATCATGGTATGCAAAGATGCGCATAATATGCACACGCCATCATCATCTTTATCATTGTCATAATCGATATATCATAATCATTAGATAAACTTGAGTGCAGAAAGATATGCAAAATTTACTATCCGTCATGAACTTGCCTCAATCGCGGGGTATAAACTGTGAATTATAGGTCTCTGAAACAGAAGTACCAACACCTGATATTGAAACATAAGTGGCATCCAATAAGCATCATCACGACAAAATCATACAAGAAAAGAGATCACCGCTCCTATGCGCAGACAACCCACAACACTCTCACCGTCTAATACAAAAATATACACGGTCCGATAGGCTAAAATGACAGTCTGTCAGAAAAATATAATAACAGCTACTCGGCATTCATTTTCCTATCTATGATATTATACAACCAAATAATGTATTCTCCCTATCATAAGAAGAAATATATTTATACGTACAAGTCGCCTAAAAATCCAAGGATTAATAATTGACTGACTAGCAGCTGACCTAGAGCTGCACAAAAGCACAAGATATCTTGTCCAACTTGCTTATTACTCACGTTAAGCCCCAAGTAAAAAATCTAGAAAGCACTAGGCTAAATTTCTTCTAATTCTCCTGTACGTTTCATCCGTTTCAGATACTGTACAGTTAGCCCAACATTTCATATGAGAAAATTACTGATCCTCAATCTCACCCATGAACGTGATGGCAAAAACTCAAATCAAGTCTACGGGTCAATAAAGGATTTTAAGACTAGACACGCACATCACTACCAAAATTTGTTGCAACACGATTGGGGACTAACCAAATTTCAGAATAGAATAACACTGAGGACCAGCCGTAGCGTTGATGGGATCAAAATAGGTTCAGTTAAGGACGCGACTAACTAAAGATACAAACTTTCGGTGGCCCAAGTAAAAAGCTGATGCTGCAACACTACTAGATTCTCTAGTAAACAATCTAGTACAGGAAAGAGACTGAAAATAAGACTGCCCAGGCAAGAACACGTACTTGATCTATGCATCTACTACCCAATAACTAAAGCACTAACCGGAAGAAACCAAATCAAGGATTAAAACAGCAACGCACCACCTGGGAGTCGACAGACTAATATCCGGCAGCAGGGACCTGCGATCCAGCGGCGGCGACCTGATGGCGGCGGCAGGGGCGATCGAGAGGGCAACGGGTAGGGTTGACGTCAGAGGGATGAAAACGAGAGGGCGTGGTTCTGGAACAGTATTACGAGGTGGCGCAGTTGAAAACAAACGTCGAGTCTGAGAGGGCCTAGGCTTAAAGCCCAGCCCGTTGGCTCCCTCTCTCTCGTACTAAAGAAACAAAAGGAAAAAACTGATTTTTGCACTAAAAACAATACCATGATCAGCTGGGTGTAGCTACAAGTTCTTTGATGGTAGATCTCAAGCTCAAGCGCTACCACAGACTATTCTTATATTTTATTTTTTATCTTTTTTTCCAAATGCACAAATAAACAGATCATGTTCCTATTTATGTAATTTATTTATTTTTTCTTTAAGAGTAAGCACAAAATATTAGCTTCAAAATTTGAGCTATGACATTGAACTTGTTGTAAAAACTATCGGTGGTGGTTTGTGATATATTAAATCAGCCCCCAATGGTTACTTCCAAAAAACATAAAACTTTCAATGCAAACTACAATTTACTTGTAGTTCAAAATTGAACTAATTTCAATAAATTGACATAACATCAATTTTAAGTGGGCAAAGTTAGCTATAGGAATAAGTTTGAAAACTCATAAAACACGGGAATCATAAGTACAACATTAGGGTTCACTATATATGTCTGAAAGATTGGCTTGTGCCGTTCAGGTCCATATCCTTCGGACTTTGTTTACGAAAACGAACAATAATCTCATCATCACTCGAAAAATTGAGAACGTTCTTTCGTGATAGTTGGAAACTCACATCAGCGGTACTGATTACTACAAGAAGATGCATCCATCTACCTCCAAAGAGACATTTAATTAAAGAAAAATCTATCGCGCTTACTTGTAACTCAAGTTTGAGCTAATTTATCATTAAATTGTCAAGATGCAAAATCTTAATTTGAAAGGAGTTAAAAACCTATTGTCAAAACTCTCGGTTGGTTTCTGATATATTAACTGAGCCCCCAATGGATACACCTCCAAAAGTTTTTTATAATTCTTTAGAAGCAACCTACAATAATTTAGTTGTTGTAGTTCAAGTTTGACCAAATTTCGATAAATATAGGCATGAAGTCATTCAAGTGGGGCAAAGTTAATTAGCTACATAGGAAGTTTGAAAACTCATAAAACATGGGAATCATAAGTAAAACACATTGGTAAAATTAATATGTCTAAAAGATTGGCTTATGGCATTGAGATCCATATTCTTCAGACTTTCTTTACATAAAAGAACCATCTCGTCATCACTCGGAAAACTTAGGATTTCTTTCCTCATAGTTAGAAACTCACACCGACGACATTGTTTACTAGAAGAAGATGCACTCATCTACCTACGAAAATACATTTAGTTCAAGAGCAATCTATCATGCTTACTTGTAACTCAAGTTTGATCTAATTTCGCTAAATCGACAAGAAGTCACTGAAGTGTGCAAAGTTTGCTAGGAAGCTTGAAAAATCCTAATACTAAAAACTTGGGCATTACGTATAAGAAACCGTTGGTCCAGTTTGTGTGATAATTGGGGTGGTTGTATTTTCTTTTAACTATGGTAGGTCTCGTAGGAGAGAGGTGCTTGAGAGTTAACACGATCGATGGAAGTACAACTTACATCAAGGACCTCATAAAAATGAAAATTGCATCCAAGTCCATCCATTTAACACAATGACCCTAAAACTGAATAATGAAGTGTGTGTGTTTTGTGGTTTGCGCATACTAGTGTTCATCGTGCTAAAGACTATCAACAGAATCTTTCTCGATGCTAAGGGAAAATAGAAGATCTAACAGTTAGCAATGTTTGGATTTGCGAGTCTTGATCCAGCGGTCAATGTTCGAAGTTAATTCATACACTATATAATGGTGGTATGGTACTGTAAGAGATAAGACAAGATAAAGGTAAGATAAGAAGTACCGCGAATGGACGATCTAATGGTTGGTATCGTAGGAGCGAGGTGCTTGAGAGTTAAGACGGTCAGTCGAAGTACAAGTTACATCAAGGACCTCATAAAAATGAAAATTGCATCCAAGTCCATGCATGCATTTAGCACAAGGACCCTGAAACTGAGCAATGAAGTGTGTGTTTTGAGGTTCACGCATACTAGCATCCATTGTGCTAAAGTCTATCGGTAGAATCTTTCAAGATGCTAATAATGGAAAAGAAGATCCAACGGTTAGCAAAGTTTGGATTTGCCAGTCTTGATCCAACGGTCAATGTTACAAGTTTGGATTTGCCAATCTTGATCCAACAGTCAATGTTCAAAACGGGTTCAAAATTGCCTTCCTTCCCGATGTTTGGTCGATCTTTTGGATAACCTTCCCTCCCGATGTTTGGGAAGCAAGTGAAAATTTCGAAAACCAGAAAAGTTTGACTTTTTGTGCCGCCAAGGACCAAAGTGGTTTCCTTCCTATGTACTCCTCCTCGTCCCTACTCCACACCAACACGTGGCTACCGAACACGCCAGAGACACAGAGCCATCGTACCAAGGCACACGTGCGCAGCGCCAGGCTATGGACGAGGGGAGAGAGATCAGTCGGACCGGCGCGCGAGGGGAAAGGGGAGGAGTGATGCAGCATATGGAAGGAGAGAGAAAACACACGATTTGTTTTGCGTGCATAGGTCCTGAAATTTACTACTAGTAGAGTGTACACTGTAAGGCCGCAGGAGTACCTCGTGCCAGAAACCCATCATAACTTTGCTCTGACATGGAATCGACTTCAACTTCTCTTTGTTGTTGCCCTCTTCCCCTGCCAATGTTTTATTCTCTCAACATGTACAGCGCGTGGACAGAGGTGACCATATGTCTAAGCAAAAAAATATACGTACTATTCCCGCATTGTGTAAAAAGGCACACCTTAATAAGGCTTAGATAGTAAACGTATGGCATATCATCACTATATAAAATTATAATTGGTAAAGCACAAAAAATTATAAATTTGATCAACATCTATAAAGTATGGGTGTATATTTGGTCCTTGTACTTTGTATTTTCATCATATGTAGAAGTCAAAGATTATTAGCTACCTAACACTTGAAATTTTTGATAACATGGTCTAGAGAAATGAGGGAGAAGATTCTAGTATGATGGAGAAGTGTGTTTTGAGAGGTTTATGCATAGTGCATTCATTGTGTTCAAGACTACCAATAGAATGTTCTAGATGCTAGAATGGAAAAGAAGATCCAACGGCTAGAAATGCTGAGATTCACGAGTCTTGATCCAACGGTCAACATTCAAAGTTATCCATACACTATATAGTGGTAAGATAAGATAAGATAAGATAAGATAAGATCATGTAGAAGTCAATGATTATTAGCTACGAGGGAGAAGATTCTAGTATGATGAATAAGTGTGTTTTGAGGTTTATCTTCTAGATGCTAGAATGGAAAAGAAGATCCAACGGCTGGAAATGTTGGGATTCACGAGTCTTGATCCAACGGTCAATATTCAAAGTTATTCGTACACTATATAGTCGTAAGATAAGATATCTCTATCTCGACTACTATAGTGGAGTAGTTTTGAATTGGATCCATAGCAGCAATCCTGATCGTTGGGCTGTTGGATCCAATGGTTCAGAGAAGTTGGATTCGTGTTGAATAATACCTAGAGGAAACTCCACCATGCATGTTCTAGAACCATCATGTCACCACCCCCAAAATTTCATAGCACAGTAGACTGTATTCTCTCTACTTATACTAAAATAGTGGAACAGTTTTGAATTGGATCCATAGCACTAATCATGACCGTTGGGCTGTTAGATCCAATGGTTCAGAGTAACTAGATTCGTCTTGAATAATACTCCCTCTGCCAAAATATAAGGCGCCTAAGGATTAGTCAAAAGTCAACATTTTTTAAGTTTGACCATGATTATACACAAAAATATAAAAATTTAGAATACTAAATAAATATCAATAGATTCACCATAAATTATATTTTCTTAATATGTCGATTCAATATTGTAGATGTAGATATTTTTTCTAAATATTTGGTTAAAGTTAGTAAGGTTTGACTTTTGGCCAATCCTTAGGCACCTTATATTTTGGGACGGAGCGAGGGAGTACAGACCTAGAGCAAACTCCACCATGTTCTAGAACCATCATGTCACCACCCCTAAAATGCATAAATTAAGTCTATTAATAATAACTATCTACACATATTAAAAATACAACCTACTGTTCTTTGAAATTTTGGGGTTGGTGACATGATTGTTCTAGAACATGGTGAAGTTTGCTCTAGGTACTATTCAACACGAATCCAGCTGCTCTAAACCATTGGACCTAATAGCCCAATGGTCAAGATTGGTGCTATGTATGGATCCAATTCAAAATTGCTCCATTATAGTAGTAGATATATAGATAAAAAGCACACCTGAATAAAGCCTAGTATGTGGCATCCGCTAAGGTTCACCTTATACATAGAGAATAGAAAAATCATTTCCCCTCTCTCCTTATTTCATGTGATTGTTTTCAAAAGAGGTTCAAAATTTTCAAGAGGCAAAATCTTAGTAGCTAGAAGTCGAACAGTCACAACTGATATATTAATTGACCGCTCGATGGGTACCCCCAAAAGCTTTTTACATAAAACTTTCAAACCAAGCTACAATTTATTGCTTGTAGTTCAAATTTGACATTTTATTTCGATACATCGACATAAAGTCATTCAACAAGTGGACGGGGTCAACTAGGAACCTTGAAAACTCATAAAACATGGGAATCATAAGTAAAACACATTGGTCCACCTATATAATATGTCTAGAAGCTTGGATTATTATGGAATTGAGATCCATATTCTTTGGACTTTCTTTATGGAAAAGAATCATCTCGTCATCACTTAGAAAACTGAGAATTTTCTTTCCTGGTTGTTGGAAACTCACACCGATGACATTGTTTACTATAAAAAGATTCACACATCTACCTCCGAAAAGACAATTAATTCAAGAGCAATCTATCACACTTACTTGTAGCTAAAGTTTGACTTAATTTCGTTAAATTGATAAGAAGTCATCGAAGTGCGGGAAGTTAGCTAGGAATCCTAATACTAAAAACTTGGATATTATGTATAAGAAACCGTGGTCCAGTTTGTGTGATAATTGGGGCGGATGCATTTTCTTTTAACCTTGGTAGGTCTCGTAGGAGCGAGTTGCTTGGGAGTTAACAGTGGGTGGAAATGCATAAGTTACATCAAGGACCTCATAAAGAATGAAAATTACATCCAAGTCCATGCATGCATTTACCAAAGGACCCTGAAACTGAGCAATGAAGTACCGTGTTTTGAGGTTTGCGCATACTAGCGTTCATCGTGCTAAAGACTATCAGTAGAATCTTTCTAGATGCTAAGAATGGAAAAGAAGATCCAACGGTTAGCAATGATGTTTGGATTTGCCAGTCTTGATCCAACTGTTAATGTAATGTTCAAAGTTAATCTCTGCACTATATGTGGTGGTATGGTATTGTAAGAGATAAGAGACAAGATAAAGATAAGATAAGAAGTACTGCGAATGGCCGATCTAATGGTAGGTCTCGTAAGAGCGAGGTGCTTGAGAGTTAACACGGTCGGTGGAAGTACAAGTTACATTAAGGACCTCATAAAAAATGAAAATTGCATCCAACAAGTCCGTGCATTTAGCACAAGGACCCTTAAACCGAGTAATGAAGTACTATGTGTTTTGAGGTTTATGCATACTAGTGTTCATTGTGCTAAAGACTATCAATAGAATATTTCTAGATGCTAAGAATGGAAAAGAAGATCCAACGCTTAGCAATGGTTGGATTTGCCAGTCTTGATCCAACGGTCAATGTTCAAATAAGTTAATCCCTACACTATGTAGTGGTGGTATGCATGGTATTGAGATAAGAGACAAAGATAAAGGTAAGATAAAAAGTACTGCAAATGGCCGATCTAATGGTAGGTCTCGTAGGAAGTGAGGTGCTTTGAGAGTTAACATGGTGGGTAGAATTACAATTTATATTAAGGACCTCATAAAAAATGAAAATTACATCCAAGTCCATGCATTTAGCATAAGGACGACCCTGAAACTAAGCAATGAAGTGTGTGTTTTGAGCTAGACGTTTACGTATACTAGCGGTCATTGTGCTAAAGTATTAGTAGAATCTTTCTAGATGCTAAGAATGTAAAAGAAGATCCAACGGTTAGCAATGTTTGGATTTGCCAGTCTTGATCCAACGATCAATGTTCAAAGTTAATACATACACTATATGTAGTGCGTGGTATGGTACGATATTGTAAGAGATAGGACAAGATAAAGATAAGATAATAATAAGTACTACGAATGGCCGATCTAATGGTTGGTCTAGTAGGTGTGATGTGCTTGAGAGTGAACACGATCGGTGGAAGTACAAGTTACATATCAAGGACCTCATAAAAATGAAAATTGCATCCAAGTCCATGCATTTAGCACAAGGACTCTAAAACTGAGCAATGAAGTGTGTGTTTTGAGGTTTGCGCATACTAGCGTTCATCGTTCTCATCAAGACTATTAGTAGAATCTTTTTAGATGCTAGGAATGGAAAAGAAGATCCAACAGTTAGCAAAATGTTTGGATTTGCGAGCCTGATCCAACTTGTCATCAAAACTCTTATTGGATGGTTTCTCATATATTAATTGTGACCCCCGATGGGTACCTCCAAAAGATTTTTCGTAGAACTTTCACAGTAACCTAAAATTTACTTATACTAGTTCAAATATGACCTATTTTCGATAAATCAACATAAAGTCATTCAAGTGGATGGAGTTAGGTAGGCAGTTTTGAATTGGATCCATAGTACCAATCGTGACCGTTGGGATGTTAGATCCAATGGTTTAGAGTAGTTGGATTCGTGTTGAACAGTATCTAGAGCAAACTCCACCATGTTCTAGATAGTTATTATTAATATACTTAATGTATGCCTTTTTCTCTAACAAGACTATTGGTTAATAACAACTTAATGTTCGTTAAATCACATTTCATACAGTATATACGAGTGTGGCACGTGCCTGTGTTTGTGTGTGTGCATGTGTGTGTGTGCATGTGAAAAATTTGGCTTGTGGCATTTATTTAGATCAATATGCTTTGGTCTTCCTTTACGGGAGAGAATGATCATGACATCACTCAGAAAATTGAGAATGTCCTTTCCTGATAGTTGGAAACTCACACCGACGACATTGTTTACTACAAGAAGATGCACACATCTACCTTAGAAAAGACATTTAATTCAAGAGCAGTTATCATGCTTACTTGTAGCTCAAGTCTAACTTAATTTCATTAAATTGATGCAAAATCTTAGCAAGAAGTTGAACCATACCTATATATCATCAAAACTCTTGGTGGTTTCCCATATATTAATTGACCCCTCCCCCCGATATATATGGGTACCTCTAAGACAGATATTTCGTCAAACTTGCAAAGCAACCTACAATTTACTTGTGGCAGTTCAATTTGTACCTAATAATTTCGATAAATCGGCATAAAATCAATCAAGTGGGTGAAGTTAGCTAGGAAGTTTGAGAACTCATAAAACATGGGAAATCGTAAGTACAACATGTTGGTCCACAATATATGTCTGAAAACTTGCCTCGTGTGTCATTTAGATCCATATTCTTTAGACTTTCTTTACGGGAAAGAACAATCTTGTCATCACACTCGGAAAATTGAGAGTGTTCTTTCCTAAGATAGTAGGAAACTCATAGTGATGGAATTGTTTACTACAACAAGATGCACCTATAGACCTCTGAAAAGACATTTAATTCAAGAGCAATCTATATTGCGCTTACTTGTAGCTCAAGTTTGACCTAATTTCGTTAAATTGTCAAGATGCAAAATCTATCTTAGCAAGAAGTTAAACCAATTATCAAAACTCTTGGTGTTTTGTGATATATTATTGACCCCTTGATGGGTAACTCCAAAAGCTTTTTCGGAAAACTTTCAAAGCAACCTAAAATTTTCTTAGACACAAGGCTAGTAAATTTCTAAGTTACGTATAGTAAGGGCATGTGCAGTGTCTAGAAGTAGCTATCAAAACTACTTTTGGTCTAGCGTTTAGAACTGAAATGGGTACACACAACCATGCTAAAAAACAGACTGTTATCCACTGAATAGTTGGCCCTCCCAATTGATTCTCTTAGACATAAGTCTAGCACTAGAATCACCATGAAGAATATTTTTGTTAGCACTACCCACTCCACCGTTAAGATATATGTTTAAGACTTGACACCGTGCTTGCTTTGATGTCTAGGGCCAATGGGCTCACTACCGTGGGGCCCTAATGACCCACAAGTATAGGGGATGTATCGCAGTATTTTCGATAAGTAAGAGTGTCGAACCCAACGAGGAGCAGAAGGTGCTGGCTAGTGGTATGGATCGGGAATTCTCTGCAAATACTTAGCAAACGGATTTTTAGGGGTTTTCGATAAAGCAAGTAAACAAAGTACGAGTAAATGAAAGACAGTAAGAATGAATGTAGCAAGTGGCCCAATCCTTTATGTAGCAAAGGACAAGCCGGTTGTATTTCTATAGATGACCAAACGTTCTCGAGGACACATGGGAAGACTGTCAAGTGCTTTCGCTTCATATAGTCGATTAATCTTCTTTAGCTTGCTAAGTGTTGTGTGGGTGAACCTGTGCTAATGTACCGCCCCATCCAAGACTAATACATACTTGTGATTAAACCCCTTGCAAACATTCGTAAGTACAAGAGAGTATTTAAGGTAGAAACCTAACCACAGCTTTAAACTCTAAGACCCTTATGTCCCTTGTGCAATGGTTTCCTAACGGGGGTTCAGGTTTCATCCTCCGCAACCCTACTAGTAGCCAAATACACAATGCATTCCCCTAGGCCCATATAGGTGAAGTGTCATGTAGTCGACGTTCACATGACACCACTAGAAGAAGTACACCACAACTTAAATAACAATCTATTGAATCTTTCTCAACGCAACTCCACTACTAACAACAAGACTTCTCCCATGTCCTCAAGAACAAAACGAACTACTCACAAGACATCATATGGATCATGATCAGATATGGAATAATGATGTATAACAATCTGAACATAAACAATAATTCAACGGTTCACTCAATAGCATCAACTACAAGGAGTAATCAACACCGGGAAAGTTTCCCCTATGAACTAATGAAAGATTCAACTCAATTGTTACAGCAATATGGAGATGGTGATGAGGGTGTTGATGGTGATGATGGCGGTGATGATGATCCCGATGAAGTCCAGCTTGATGGTGGTGTTGATGGCGACGATCTCCCCTCTCCGGGAAGGAATTCCCCCGATAGAAATCTGTCTGCAGAGAGATCTTTCTCTCTCGGTGTTTTCCACCCCGCAGAGGCGGCGGAATCTTTCTGTGGTCGCTCCCCGAGTCTTAGGGTTTCGTGGGGATGATATATGCCAGAGGGGAGAGGCTGGAGTGGGCCAGGGTGGCCACACCACTCCCAGGCGTAGCCTAGGCCTGCCCGCGCCATGGGGTGGTGTGGGCCCCCTATTGCCCACCTCCACTTCATATTCTGGCATCCTGAGTTTTCTAGAAAAATAGGATTTTTCGTATATTTTCCCGGATTTTCTGATCTTCGCGAATTTTGCCTCCAAACAGCACCTTTTCCATCAGAATCCTGACTGCAGCGGTCCATGCTCCGAAAGTCATCAACCATGCAAAAATAGATGAAATAACATAAGTATCACCTCTCAATACGAAATATATCAATGAATAATAGTGAATTAAGACATAGAATAGTGATGCAAAATGGACGTATCAACTCTCCCAAGCTTAGACTTCGCTTGTCCCCAAGCGAAACTGAGCTCAATAAACATGACCTCAGGTTTATGGAGTGAAGAGTCGATAAAAGAATACGGACAAGAAGCATCACATTCATCAAATACATAGATCATAATAGAAGACAACTCACTATTATATAACTAAACTTGCAATGAGTAAAGGAAACACAATAAAGATACATAAAGTGAATCATAATTGGTAATGGCAAACTTAGCTCTTGGTCGAAGAATAGTTGATAATTTGCTGGAGTTCACAAATAGCTGGCTTTTTCAATGATAGCTTTCAAAGTAGTAAACATCAATATAAGAGCATTGTGCAAAACAAGGAACATAAGACATGATTGAATAAATCATCATATGAATGAAGGAAACATATCAACTCAAAATACTTTCTGAGATAGAGAGGAAGTAGGTTTACTGACTCAACTACAAAGTAAAAGAAAGGGCCCTTCAAAGAGGGAAGCAGGGATTGCAAGTCTCATAAAGAGCTCCCAAAAATTATGATACTTACTAGCTTTCAGCTCTCATTGCCCCTATCATAGGCATCTTTAGGTGATTAAGGTTAAAGTGATCAAAAATGAGGATATGCATTGACAAGTTGTAAGTTGAGAATCTCATGTCCCTTGAATATGAGGGCCGCTCCTCATGCTACTCAAGTTTAGTCACCGGTAAGTTCTTGTCATCGTAAGCATATGTGTATCATAGAGAACCACCAACGGGGTACCCCTTGCCCGATGATACGGAAGAATCCCCATATCAAAATGACAAGGCAAGCAGACAACAAGTATCTCAGCAATCTTCTTATTTACCATGGGAATATGGTGCTTTTTTTCTCTCTTTCCTCTTTTCATAATATCTCTTTTTGTTTTTCTTTTCTCTTTTTTTTCTCAATATCGGACTCTTTTTTTATAAGAAGAATGCTTCATAGATACTCGTTATGGTTACGCTGCAGGTTTCCACCATCTCAGCATGGATTAGACCAGCGGCCCAGGCGTTTCTCTAACACACATGCATAACTCCATGGACTTACAAGCTCCCCTTTCATTTCACACCGACGACATCCATAGACAAAAGAACATGATATCAACTAGGTACAAAGTACCAGTGCGATGTTGAAAGCGTTCCCCATGACAAAGATGGTTACGCTAATTCACAACTTACAAAGCGCAAGCATATACGCAACATAGGTGAGCACAATGGTTCAAGTTTATTAAATGCAAGAAAGTAAAGTGTGCCATCAAGTTCGTGAGAGCTTTAATCACTAATTTTCACATAATAATTTTAATTTGGGAGGTAGAAAAAACAGGAATTTACTTGGAATAGCAATAATGCTACTAGGTAGGTATGGTGGACACAAATGGCAAAGGTTTTGGTTTAAAGGAGGTGGATGCACGAGAAGAATTCCCTCTCAGTACAGGTTTTTGGCTAGCAAGGCTGGGTAGCAAGTATAAGAGTTAAAGGAAACAAACAAACATACAAGTGATAAAGACAAACATGCAATCTTCCTTGGAAGCACAAAAGATCTTAACTAGAGAATACTAGACTTATGAGCAAATCAAGAAAGAACGATGATGAAATTATTTTTCTCTCGAGTACTTCTATCTTTTTCTTTTCAACTCTCAAAAGGTGTTACATCGGCCGAGCCAGGTTTTCCAAAACCAACTAAATTAACTCAATGATCCCAAAGTGCTACCAATACTAACAACAAGATCAATCATATAACCACGAATTGAAAACTAACATAAGCTATGCAAAAGAGTGAATGAAAGAACTTCTCATTAATATTCCATAACGGAAACTCACACCAAGGGATACACATCTAACGAGAGAGGGGACACTTCCATAATACAAACCATACTACATAATAAGTCCTCTATTCATGATATGACTCTACTAATAAGGTAAAAAGATAGAAGATAGTGATATGATACCGCGACACTCCCCCAAGCTTGGAACAAACCAAGGGGATGCCAAACCTGATGACGAATTACTCCTTTGGTGGTGGTGGTATCCTCTCATCTTCGTCCGTCTTCTAGGGTAAAGGCTTCCCATCAACAAAGGACATCGTGGTTTCCAACATCCTGAAACTTGCAACAGCACTTATGCGTTTAAATCTAGCCTCATACTCACAGTTTTGATTTTGAACGTCATAGAACTGTGCTTGCAGATCGTTGGTTGTTTGGCGGAGTGAGAGGACTTCGTCTTTGAGTTCAGCAGTCTCCTTTTGGTGCTTGGTGATGAGTTCGGAGCAAATCTTATGGATGATATCCACTTCGCGCTCCGCCATCTTCTTGTACCTAAAGACTTCATGCTCTAGTGCTTCCATCCTGTCCTCCAGACATCCTTCACCTTTAGGGCCTTGAACCTCTTTAATCCGGACCTCTCCACCTTCGAGCAACAACTCCTTGGGATGAATCTTCAATTCTCTCATGTACGGGTTGATGATATCTTCTACGGAATCTCCCTTGGATGATCCAGAAGAAGACATTGTGGCTCCAAATCTGGGATTTTTACCTGGCAGAAACAGATCGAAACAAAAACTCGACGAAAACACGATATACGGACCTCGGGGGATCCGGGGGGTATATATTGCGAAGTTTCATATCAAAAGGAAAGTACTGGAAGAAAACGGGTCGGAGACGGAGTCCTGGGTGGCCTCACCACCTGGTGGCGCGGCCAGGGGTGGGCATGCGCCATGGGGTGGTGTGGGCCACCCCGGCTCCGGTTCTGTCCCTTTTTCGCTTTGAAACTTTCCTTATTGACTGAAAACTGCAAAAATATAGTTGGATTATACTTTCGCGGAACTTTTCTTACCAGAACCATTACCTAGTTGGAAACGGACTCTGCAGGTCTCTGAATTTGGTCCTCAATGAATTTCTCTGGAGTTATAACTTGAAAGGCATCAACATCTTCATTGTAAGAATCTCCAGCAATATAGTGTTTGAGTCGCTGTCCATTCACTACTTGTGTAGTATTATCTTTTAGAGAAGAAATTTTTATTGCTCCTGAACGGTATACTTCTTCAATGATAAAAGGTCCTTCCCATTTTGATAGTAGCTTACCTGCAAAAAATCTTTTGTGCGGTTCTATCTCCTGCATGATGTCCTCCATAGGCACTGCCATGGCATTTACGCAATATCTCTTTTTGTTCATATTCTGGAACACATCTTCGCATAATACCATCAACTCCTTCTTTGTATAAGTGTGGGGCATCCCAAAAGTAATGCCTCAAATCAAAAAAGAACTTTCTTCTTTGCTGAGCTGTAAAAGTTGGAGGCAAATACTTGGAGACAATAAAGTTAGCATAATCAGCATACCAAGGGCTTCCTCGCGAGCTCACTCCAACTGCAGTTAACTGTTCATTCGGGAAACTATCATTAACAGGCATAGGGTCAAAAGAGATGTTTTCCAAACGAGATAAATTATTAGCTACAGGATTTTCAGCACCCTTTCTATCTACCATATGTAGATCAAACTCTTGTAAAAGCAGTACCCATCTAATAAGCCTAGGCTTAGCGTCCTTCTTCGTCATAAGATATTTAATAGCAGCATGATCAGTATGAATGGTTACTTTTGAGTCCACAATATAGGGCCTAAACTTATCACAAGCAAAGACAACAGCTAGAAATTCCTTTTCAGTAGTAACATAATTCCTTTGAGCGTTCAGAGTCTTACTAGCATAATGGATAACGTTTAGCTTTTTATCAATACGTTGCCCAAGGACAGCACCTACAGCAAAATCACTAGCATCACACATTATTTCAAAGGGTAAACTCCAATCAGGTGGTTGAACAATAGGGGCTGTAGTTAAAGCCTTCTTAAGAGTTTCAAAAGCTTCCTTACAATCATCATCAAAAACGAAGGGTACATCTTTTTGAAGAAGATTAGTAAGGGGTTTTGATATCCTAGAAAAGTCTTTAATAAACCTTCTATAGAAACCAGCATGACCAAGGATACTATGAATACCTTTGATGTCTCTTGGGCATGGCATCTTCTCAATTGCCTCAACCTTAGCTCTATCAACTTCTACGCCTCTTTCAGAAACTTTATGCCCAAGAACAATCCCTTCATTAACCATGAAGTGGCATTTCTCCCAATTAAGAACAAGATTAGTTTCTTCACATCTCTGCAAAACTTTATCAAGGTTGTGTAGACAATTATCAAAAGAAGTTCCATAGATAGAAAAGTCGTCCATGAACACTTCTACTATTTACTCACAAAAGCCATGAAAGATAGCAGACATGCACCTTTGGAAAGTAGCAGGAGCATTACATAAACCAAAAGGCATACGTCTATAAGCATAAGTTCCATAAGGGCAAGTAAAAGTAGTTTTTCCTTGATCTTGTTGTTTAACATCAATTTGAGAGAAACCAGAATAACCATCAAGAAAACAAAAAATGGGTCTTTTTAGACAACCTTTCCAACATTTGATCAATAAAAGGAAGCGGGTAGTGGTCTTTCTTAGTAACTTTATTGAATTTCCTAAAATCGATGCACATCCTATAGCCTACTACTATTCTTTGAGGAATAAACTCATCATTATCATTAGGGACAACGGTAATACCTCCGTTTTTAGGAACACAATGAACATGACTAACCCATTCACTATCAGCAATAGGGTAAATAATACCAGCATCAAGGAATTTCAATACCTCATTCCTTACCACTTCCTTCATCTTAGGATTTAAACATCTTTGGTGCTCCACTACTGGCTTTGCATCTGGTTCTATGTTGATAGAATGCTGACATATAGTAGGTGAAATCCCTTTTAAATCATCCAGAGTATAGCCCATAGCTCCTCGGTGTTTCTTCAAAACTTCCAATAATCTTTCTTCTTCCTCCCCTGAAAGTTTAGCGCTAATAATAACAGGATATATCTTTTTATCATCAATAAAAGCATATTTAAGATCATCAGGGAGAGGTTTTAGATCGAAAACCGGTTCCTTTTTAGGTGGCCTCGTGGTACCCAAGTCTTCTACAGGCAAGTCGTGCTTAAGCATCATAGGTTGATCACGGAGAATCATGTCAATCTCATTCCTTTCTTCCATGAAGATTTCACTTTCATGTTCTTCCATAAATTGCCGCAAAGCATTGTTAGGAGCAAGAGAAATAGAAGCAAGTTGTTCAACCCTAAAATCCTCATTATGGGTTTCCTCTTCGCAAGGTTCTTTAGCAAATTTCAAAAAATTAAACTCATAAGATTCCCCATCAAACTTAGTCAAGATTTTCTCCCTCTTGCAATCAATAATAGCTCCACAAGTACTCAAGAAAGGTCTACCAAAAATGATAGGATAAGTTTTACTAGCAGCTGAACCAACTACTAGAAAATCAGCGGGGTACTTAATCTTACCGCAAAGAACTTCCACGTCTTGCACAATACCAATTGGAGAGATGGTCTCTCTATTAGCAAGGTGAATAACCACATCAATCTCTTCCAACTCGCAAGGACTGATCTCATGCATAATTTCTCTGTAAAGCTCATAAGGAATAGCACTAGAACTTGCACCAATATCACATAAACCATAATAGCAATGATCACCAATTCTAACAGAAAGCACAGGAACACTAGCCTTTTTAGTTCTATTGGGATGTGAAACAATATTAGAAGCATCCTCACAAAAGACTATGTGCCCATCTTCTACGCTTTTAGTGACAAGATCTTTCACAATTGCTACCACAGGTTCAATGTTTATTTGTTCATCAGGTTTTACAGTTCTTTTTTCACTTTTAGTGATTACATTAGTTATCATAGGATGGTCCTTTACCTTTTCAGGGAAGGGAATCTTCTCGATATAAGGTTCAGGTAAAATGGGGTCAATGATGCAATACTCAGCACTTCCAATAGGAGCATAGTCAACAATATCCTTGTAAGCTGCATGGTATTTGTTCCATCCCCTTTTTAGAATTTCGATATAGGAAGCAAAAGCTCTAAAGCAATTTGTAATAACTTGCAAATCAAGACCATAAAGATTACTAATATTTTGAAAGTTGTCAGTTCCCATAAAAGATTCAATGCATTCATAATCATAATTTATACCTGACTTTCTACCTTTGTCATTCTCCCAAGCTTCAGTATTGTCTTGAATACGGTCCAGAATATCCCATTTGGCTTCTTCT
This sequence comes from Avena insularis, assembly GCA_023614405.1. Lineage (NCBI taxonomy): Eukaryota > Viridiplantae > Streptophyta > Magnoliopsida > Poales > Poaceae > Avena > Avena insularis. The sequence goes on from CM042694.1 coordinate 474,149,196, forward strand.
CCCATACAAGTGAATGATCCAGCATAAGAAGCATCCAATAAATCTTTATCATGTAGAGGGAGCCTTGCATAAAAGTTGTTGATAATAATATTGTTGGGGAGCTCATGAATGGGACATTTGAGCATTAGTAACTTCAATCTCCCCCAAGCTTGAGTTGTACTCTCTCCATCAAGAGGCCAAAAGTTGTATATTTGATTCCGATCCTTATGAATCTCACTAGGAGGATAAAACTTTGAATAAAAGAGAGGCACTATTTCCTCCCATTCCAAAGCTTGACAATTCTTCAGCATCTTATACCATTCCTCAGCTCTTCCTTTTAGTGATAATGAGAATAACTTCTTCTTAACTTGATATGTAGTAATACCTGCACACTTGAACAACCCGCATAATTCGTGTATAAAGAGTAAATGATCACCGGGATGGATAGTTCCATCCCCAACATAGTAGTTATCCATAACACGATCAATAATTCTTGTAGGTATTTTGAAAACATCTTTCTCAGCAGGTGGTGGCTTATCTACTACCTTAGCAGTGGTAGTAGCATTACCAAATAAGAAACTCAGTGAATTATCCATAACGAAAATAAAGCAACTAGCAGAAGTAAACAATACTAACAGTAGAAGTTTCCTTTACCAATTCCACTCTCCAATAGCGCTTCACTCCCCAGCAACGGCGCCAGAAAACAGTCTTGATGACCCACAAGTATAGGGGGTGTATCGCAGTATTTTTGATAAGAGTGTTGAACCCAACGAGGAGCAGAAGGTGCTAGCTAGTGGTATGGATCAGGAATTCTCTGCAAATACTTAGCAAATGGATTTTTAGGGGTTTTCGATAAAGCAAGTAAACAAAGTACGAGTAAATGAAAGATAGTAAGAATGAATGCAGCAGGTGGCCCAATCCTTTATGCAGCAAAGGACAAGCCGGTTGTATTTCTATAGATGACCAAACGTTCTCGTGGACACATGGGAAGACTGTCAAGTGCTTTCGCTTCATATAGTCGATTAATCTTCTTTAGCTTGCTAAGTGTTGTGTGGGTGAACCTGTGCTAATGTACCGCCCCATCCAAGACTAATACATACTTGTGATTAAACCCCTTGCAAACATCCGTAAGTACAAGAAAGTATTTAAGATAGAAACCTAACCACAGCTTTAAACTCTAAGACCCTTACGTCCCTTGTGCAATGGTTTCCTAACGGGGGTTCGTCATCACTCAAGCAACCCCTACGATTAGTAGCCAAATACACAATGCATTCCCCTAGGCCCATATAGGTGAAGTGTCATGTAGTCGATGTTCACATGACACCACTAGAAGAAGTACACCACAACTTAAATAACAATCTATTGAATCTTTCTCAACGCAACTCAACTACTAACAACAAGACTTCTCCCATGTCCTTAAGAACAAAACGAACTACTCACAAGACATCATATGGATCATGATCAGAGATGGAATAATGATGTATAACAATCTGAACATAAACAATAATTCAACGGTTCACTCAATAGTATCAACTACACGGAGTAATCAACACCGGGAAAGTTTCCCCTATGAACTAATGCAAGATTCAACTCAATTGTTACAACAATATGGAGATGGTGATGAGGGTGCTGATGGTGATGATGGTGGTGATGATGATGATGATGATCCCGATGAAGTCCAGCTTGATGGTGGTGTTGATGGCGACGATCTCCCCTCTTCGGGAAGGAATTCCCCCGGCAGAAATCTGTCTGCCAGAGAGATCTTTCTCTCTCGGTGTTTTCCGCACCGCAGAGGCAGCGGAATCTTTCTGTGATCTCTCCCCGAGTCTTAGGGTTTCATGGGGATGATATACGCCCGAGGGGAGAGGCTGGAGTGGGCCAGGGCGGCCACACCACTCCCTGGCGCGGCCTAGGCCTGCCCGCGCCATGGGGTGGTGTGGGCCCCCTGTGGCCCACCTCCACTTCATCTTTTGGCATCCTGAGTCTTCTGGAAAAATAGGATTTTCCGTATATTTTTCCGGATTTTCTGATCTTCGCGAATTTTGCCTCCAAACAGCACCTTTTCCATCAAAATCCTGACTGCAGCGGTCCATGCTCCAAAAGTCATCAACCATGCAAAAATAGATGAAATAAAATAAGTATCACCTCTCAATACGAAATATATCAATGAATAATAGTGAATTAAACATAGAATAGTGATACAAAATGGACGTATCAGGCCCCATTATTATTAGTAGTCTAGTTATATCCTATAGAAGCCAACGAATGTTATCTCTGACTCCTCTAGCTCTTCCAGCTTTGAAGGATGGTTATGAGGGCAGTAGGTGCCTATGGTGACTTCGTCAAGCTCAAGCCCCCCACCGGACAGTCTGAAGGCACAATCTTTCAGAGGTGCTCGTAGGGGTAGGATGTGCGTTCATGCGTTCATAGGGGTGAGTGTGTGTATGCATTTGTGAGCGTGTGCATTTTGTAGTGGATTTTCGCAAAAATGAGAGATGGGCCTTCCGTTTGTATTAAGTTTTGCTCGGTTTTCCCAAAGTAATTGTAATGGTCACTGGTGTCTAAGGTCTATGGGCTCACTACCGAGGGCCACATTATTAGTGGTTCAATTACATCCCATAGCAGCCAACGAATATAAGCTCCAACCCCCTAGCACTTCCTTCACCATGAAGCCTTGGCGCTCAATTTTGAAGGATGGTTATGAGGGTAGTGAAAGGCGACGTTCCCATCAATATATAGCGAGGTGCCTATGGTGACTTCGTCAAGCTCAAGCCCCGTGGGATCAGTGTCAAGATCCAGTCTTTCTGAAGTGCTCATATGTGTAGGGTGTGCGTACCTGCATTCATAGGGGTGAGTGTGTGTATACATTTGTGAGCGTCTCCATTTTGTAATGGGTTTTTGCAAAGAGAGAGGGGGGCCTTTGGTTTATTTATTGAGTTTTGATCTGTTTTCCAAAAGTACTCCATGTAATGCAAGTCAAACTAGGTGAGTGATGTTTGGGAGCCCACGGGCTCTCTAGCGGGGGCCCCAGTTATCAGTGGTCGAGTTAAATCCAATATGGAGTAGAAGCCAGCGAATGTGAGGATCGGTTCCCTACCTCTTCCTTCTCCATGAAGCCTCTACGCTAGGCTTTGAAGGCGTGCTCTTTTTTCGAGGTCCGGCGAATGATGAGGGATCTTGATGTGCAAGGCGGCCGGGTTAGGGTAAGTACGCCAGAGTTCATGGTCTCAGTTTATTTTCTCGAATTCAGCTTATGGGTTCTCTCCTTTTGGGGTTTTTCTCTATTCTGCCCATCTCGATCGACGATGTTTCCTGGGTTTAGATGCCAGCACAGATGGTAGACGCGGAGTGGTATGGCATCGTTACCGATGCGGATCTCTGGCCCTGGTGTGACTGCGCACTAGCGCCCCGTCTCCACGTCGCGTTCGAGAGAACGAACTTCGACCGCAGGTTCTAGGGTTGCAACTACGAATGTGAGCGCTGCACGTTCGTCCACTGGGTAGATCTACCGCACTCACTTTCGCTGCAGCACATGATGATGTCGCTATGGTTACATCTCGAGATCCACGATGACCTCAAAGAGGAGGAGCAGGAGCGCCATCAGATATGCCAAGGAGATGGCTGCAGAGTTAATGGATGTCTCCAACTCACTGCACTCTATCGTAAATAGGGTAGATGCTCTTATATTTGGGTAATTAGAGCTGGACATTAGGTTCTTAACCAACTATATGGTCTACAATCTAGATATTTAGCAATCTCATGATGCTTTTGGTGGTTGGATGTAGATTCCACTAATAATTAACTAGTCTCCTTTTGTTTACTAGTACTCACCATCTCATAGTACTGCCACGTTAAATTACACTAGGTTAATTAATATGGGAGTAGTTGACAGTCTGCTTACAGCCCTTCTGGAGTTTGTGGTTACTACTAATTGATCTGGTTTATGTGTTACTGGTATCTCTATCTATATACAAGTATCGCTACATTTTTTGCACATTTGTGCACCTCCCCTATCGTGCACCTTCTTTACCCAGCAGCGTCCACCTTTCCATCGCATCAGTGCAATCTCCAGTGAGTCCACAACCATCCGGATGATTGTTTAGGTGATTGCTATTTGAAATACTAGATCTATTTGCCACATTAGAAAGCTGGGATCACCATGGATGTAGCCATGAAATTAGTTATAAGGTCCACTGAAAATAGGTAAGTATATGCTACCAAGAAGAGTCTTTTGAGGATGGGAAGCTTGCCCCCAGGCTTTTTTTCATAGAACGGTCCTCTACTGAACAATGCAGATGTAATTTGCTGCATATCATTCATAAACAGATTGTTGTTTACTGGTGTCCTGCATTGCTGAGTTCTTTAAATTATATTGTTCGTTAAAGGGAAACAAGCCCAATCATTGGCATCAGATTAATGCACGTATCCTTCTTTGCATTGCGAAGGTGATGTGTTCTTTCCTAAAATTTACTGGTTTTACTGCATTTCATTTAGCATCATGCGTATGTTCCACCCATGGAGTAGGCATTATCGAGTGACAAGTATTTTTATGTATCCAACTCCTTTGCTAGAATTTCAGTAACCTATGCTTTGTCCCCAAAAACATTTTTTTATAAAGAGCACTTTATTACTTAAAATGTCCCCTAAAATATACTAATCATTTTTGTTGCATCATGATTTGCAGAAACGAAGTCATTCTGATCTGTTGCCACTTATTACTAAGGCCATGACTACTCATGTGCCAACTAAGAAGGCAAACCCTGAAGTATGGCCCTTTTCATGTCGGTTATGTTTCCCATGTTTGGGAAATATACCTCTATGGTTCTTTGCCATTTGCGCTACCACTGTGGAGCTTGCACGATGTGTGCAGCTGAATTTGGATTGTGAAAACAGAATTTGGTTTATTTTTTTTTAAATGAGAATCTGGTTTAATTTTGGATTTGTTATCTGCAGTTTCCACCTTACTCATATTTCTCATGGCGTAATGGTGCTGGTCACTACACGGATTTGACAATTGCACGTCTTCGAAAGAAATACAAAGCTCGTAGACACATGATTTCGTGCCTTCAAGAGAATGTAAAACACCAGGACGAACAGATTAGGCGCCTGAAGGAAGAAGTGTCCACATCCACTAAGTGGATAGCTGATTTGACTGCAGGATGGAATACATCAATTTCAGTTGCTCATGATGTTGCTGTTGATTTTCAAAAGTTCATGGCTGACAACTTAGTCCACGAGTTGCCTGATATGGATGGCGACGAGCTAATTGGCCAGGTGTACGACCGGATCTTGGAACAGGTGGGAATGCAAGCTGACAATCTTTTCAATTTGGCTCTAGAAGCAGATGAGACCCTGACAAAAATTCGAGATTCTCCACGCCCATACAATCCTGATCCTGCAAAAGTTGAGGAAATCTATAAACCATATTGACCGCTCTACTTTCATTTTTGAAGGGTTTGGGTCTCTTGTGAGGATGACTATTTGTTAAGTCAGGTACTATAACTGTTTTTTTGCTCTGCTGGTGTGTGGTGTCCATGAATCTATATATTTTATGTATTATTATGACATATATATTGGACCTGGCTTTATGTAACTATATTTGGCAAGAACAGTCATCTTATTCGAACTTGCGGTGGTTTTTTATCTTTCAATTTTTTTCCTTCTGATATCTGTTAATGATGATGTTAATGCTAGCTGTGAGTGATTTGTTAGCATGTTTCTAGTAGTAAACCAAAACTTGTAGTTGTAGATTATGGAATTTCAGGTTGGTGTTTGAACTCTAGATATTGATGTCATAGAAAGGGCAAGCTTCTAACACCTGGAATATTTTACCCAGCAATTGATTGTATCACACGAATAAGTGCACAAACTTGATGTCTGTAGGTGGGAAACTGAGCAACACAAGTGCACAAACTTGTATCAGTTGTGTGGTTGCTACTATTAATACAGCCGTGGTTTCCCCTAAAAAGGCGGGGTTCGCAAAAAAATAGTGGGACGAAAGTTAGTTTCGAGTTCGAGATAGCTCAGTCGTGTGCCCCTCGACCCCATCGTCATCTTCTCCGCCTGGCCGCCCTCCCTCGACCGGACCGTCCCCTCCGCTCCACCATTGAGCACCACCGCACCACCGTTCGCTGGTATGTACATCCCCAACCTCCAGCCATTACGGGCTTTATGAAGGAGAGAATGCATTTATTTTTGGGCATTGCGAGCTAAATAAGCTCATGGCGTTTACAGGAAATGGAATCAGCGTTGGCGGATGCATTTGCTACGTCGGCGGATGCTTGTAAAGCAGAGGTGGATGCTAAAGCAGCACCAGCGGATATATGTGAAGCGGATGCGGAGGCCGATGCTTGTACCGCATCGGAGTCTTGGGCAGTGTTGAGTGATGCTTGGAAAGTGGTGGAGGCGTAGTTGAAATCCTCGTCGGCTGCTACTGGAACAAATTCGGCTATGTTGGTTGTCGTTGCCAAATTGACGGTTGTGTGGGATGCTAGGAATGCGCCACCGTGGTCGCTTTCTTCAGTCAATAATGGCTCATCATTCGTCGGCGGCGCCTGCTCCATCTGCTCAGAACTCGTCGACCCCATTGTAAGTTCTGTGTTGGATTTTGTCTCTCTAACTTCCTCCCTCTTTTGTGTATTCTGCTCTAGGGTTTTTCTAGACGCAGTGGATATTAGTTTAAACTACTAGTACTGGGAACATAAAAATCTATTTAATCACAAACTAGTGATCCGAATGGGATGAAACTTTCACAGGATTCAAACCTAGGCACCGATGATTTACTGATTTTTGTCAAATTTTTCGAATAGTTTTACTTTTTAGTTCAAAATCTGAACTACTGTTATACGTTTGATCTAAGATGGAAGGTGGATCCTGGGGCAAGTCATCGTGAGACTTGGGTTCACCAAGTCACTGAAGTTGCGTCCGTTTTTTCTCCTCTTCTTTATGATAAAACCAGAAAATTCAGGTGGGGGCCTTTATGTCCTCCCCGGTGACCTAAAAAAAGTTCTTCATTCCCTTTGCCCAGTTCCGACATGCTGAAGCATTTTGCGGTGCTTTCGTATTACTCTGGTTGATTCCTTGTGTTGTTTAGGTTATTTTGTTGACAGACTCTGCTTTTTAGGTAGTTTTTTTAGATGGGTGCAGTTTAGGAAATTTTGATGATAAATTTTCCTGTCAAAATGTATGATGCATTGTGGTGTTTACTTAATTCTTTTTTTAGGGTTGTGCATTGTGCTGCTTACTTAATTCTGATGATTCACTTGTGCTATTTGCATCATCCTACTAGCTTCGATGGAAGAACATATGCAACAATCAACGACTTGCTAGGCATTGTATTTGGTCATATTCTTGTCACGCTTCCTCCGCATCCATCCTGCATACTGAGGGCATCAGTCGCCCAAAAATGTTGGATGGACTTCATGGGAAGCAACGATTTCAAAAGGCTAACCCTGTCACACAACAGAGGAATGTCGTTACTTGGGTTTTTCACCAACAGCTCCGAGGACGCTTGATTTTTGATAGATCATAATCTTGACCAATCCATCTTCCAGAAGCTGAACAAGCTGGTGGAAGTACATAAAGCCTACAAACCATATGTACTCGGATGTCGCAATGGTAGGGTGCTACTTCATTATTCGCAAGGGTCTAACATGATAAAGGCTTGGGATCCAATTAGTGGAAGTGAAACAGTGAGACCAGAACCACCAATTTGGCGGAGACGTGAGTATGATAGCGGCACAATTCTATGTTCGAGAAATCATGGGAAATTGTCTTCACACTATTACAGCAATTTCTGGGTTATTTGGATAGTAACCAAGCACTGGTGCAGAGGTACTCATCAGAGTTAGGAAAATGGGAGGACTGGATTGAACCTGTTGAGATGCTAGCTAAGATTGATCGCAGGCCGTCAACTCTCATAGGGGACATTTTGTACTGGCCAACAATGAACTCCAGATATATAATTGCCTTCGATAACATGACAACAAAACTGTGTTATATTGAGTGCCCCCATGAGACACATGATATTTCCAGATGCAATTTTGTTATCGCTAAGGGGCATAATGGAGATGTTGACCTTGCGGTTATAAGAGACTTCAGTCTAAACACGTGGTCTAGTGCAAGATCATCAACAGGCAAATGGGAAGCTTGGGTGCCTCATATAAAGGTTGAGTTGGATACTCTCCTTGGCCTTGATAAATCATGGGCATATGGTGGGAAAGATCCAGTAAGGTTACTCCGTGCATTTGGGGATAGAGAAATGGTGGTTATATGGGTGAAGGAGGGAGTATTCGAATTAGATCTCAGCAGCATGAAGTCTAAGAAGTTCAGATCTCGTAAATGTTGGTGTACTTTACATCCCTACATTATGACACCTGGTTAGTGCAGTCATTCATGTGCAACCCTTGCATTTTTGTACACCTATGATTTTGCTGATCATTTTGTTCATTTCCTTCAACAACCGACGTGATTCGGAGTGCTAAATCAAAGAAACGAAAAGGAAGTCATGTCAGCAACATAGCTGATTCATACTGCAACATCAGGGAGATGGAAAATAACACTCGGATGAACAAGCAAGGCTTGTTTGGGCAAGCATGTGTTTGCCCAGGTTGTGTTATTTGGAGCCGCAGTCTGATATTTGTTTGTTTTGGTAGCTGATGGAACTGTGGCGGCACCTTTGTTTGTGCTGCAGTCACAGCGGCAGGGGCTGGAATATTAGAGTTGTCTGTTCGTTTTGGGGGCCTATGTGTGTCTGATAAAACATTGTTCTATGTGATGAAATGGTGTTCTCTATATAGTAGTGAAATCTTGTTTTATTTCTTCTACATATACTTTAGCTGGTCTTTGTGTTTTCATAGTATGCTGTAGTAGGAGTATTTGTTTCGCAGTAGGCTTTTTATTTGATCTGAATTAGTACTACCATTTAGTTAGTGCTTCCTGTAGAAGAGTCTGTGTCAACACCTAAATAATCAGTAGACCTTGGTTGCACACCATTTTCACATGCTTGAATCAGAGCTACTTCAGACATTTGTTTGTTGTTATGTTAAACAAACATTCTTGTATCGGAGATCTGCATTTTCATATGCGTGGTAGATAATCACTCTCCCTAACTTGGATCCCTGAAATAGAGGGAGAATAGCCTATTTTTTAATTATTATTTAGACAATCTCTAAATTCAAAATCACTGTCGACCGCCAAAACCTACCGCCTACCCCATTTGAATCGGAGGCATGAGTTAATGTGAGTCTCGCCTTAAATTCCTAACCAGATGGTGTTTGAACTACACAACCTTTTTTCTAGTAATAAAAACTTAGCCGGCAGCCAAACTCAAAATCGTAATCGAGCGGGAAAATAACCCACCGACCCCGAAGCATTTTGCACCCCCTCTGTTTCAAACATTTTTCGGAAAAATCACCCACCGAGGTAGTACCATTTTTATATTATTACATGGACCCTAGACAAATTTAAAATCTGAGACAAGCGGCAAAATTTACCGCTTATGTTGTGTGAATAGAAGGTATCCAAGTTTTTGTGCAAAAAAATGTTTATGGATGATCAGTTGATGTGACTCTCGGCCTTGAATTCCTGGACATATAGCGTACGGTCTACTACCTTTTTCTATTAGTAGATGGAGGCTAGCCAAATTCAAAATCTCAACCGAGCGACAAAATCACCCACCTACCAAGCATTTCCCACCCCACTGTTTCAAAAACTTTGAGCCAAAATATCCCACCGACCTGGGGAGTACCATTTTTCTATTATTATTAGATGGGCGCAAGCCAAATTCAAATTCTCAATCGAGCGGCAAAACCACACACCGACCTTGAAGCATTTAATGCCCTTCCATTTCAAAAACTTTAGAATTTAAAATTCCAAATCTACCCATTGTTCAGACGACAAATGGGCATGCTAAAGTCGGTAGCTCGGGGGCACGATCGTAATTATTTTTCTGCTCACCTCTATGGTCCCGATTCCCCCAGTTTTTCCCACCGGCCCTCCCAAAAATCCCAAGCTCCTTTCTCCCCTCCATGACCACCACGTGCACCGGCTTGATCTGCGGTCTCGTGCACCGCCGCTCAGCCGCTTCACCAATGCTCACCCACCAGATCTAGGAGCTATAGTGTCGTTCACCATGCTGATGGCATCATCGACCACCCAAGCTCTGCTTCCTCGCTGCTGAAAGCTACCCAACCGTACCGGATCCGCTTCACCGATGTCCACCGGGCATGATCTAGTTCAAAGAGTTCCATGTCCACCGCTCTAGACCAGCTGCATGGCCGTCGCCGTTCACTACACCGGATCTGCCTCAGCAACGTTCTCGTCCACCGCTTTCAAGCCGGCATCGACCGCCCAAGATCTGCTTCCCTGATGCCAAAAGCCACCGCAACCGCAGCACCCTTGGTGACCTGGATGTCACTCGCACGGTACCGATGATGCTTAGACGCCTCTCTGACCAAGGTTAACCAAATCTCCAACTTGTTTTTGTTTTGTCAGCGGTATAGCAGGTTCAAGCCTGTCGAAGTGAACTGCATTTTTGTACTCGTGCTAGTACATACAAGTCACTAGGCATGCCTATTCTTCGTGCTAGTACATACAATGTCATTAGACATGTTGGTTTGCATTCGCTGCTCTACAAATATCAAGTCATGCACATGTATGTTATTTTGTCATGCACATGTTCTTATCTTAGCTGCTCCGTACACTAGTAAATGCCTGCTATTGTGTAGTTCTTGCAAAATGTAATATCAGTGGAAAATATTAGTGTGTATTCCCTACTACACGGTTACTGACTCTATCTGGTTATTTCTGAGCTAAGTTCCTGCTATTATTTCCTCCCTGGCATCGTACTGCTATCCTGTGGTACCCGTTCAAACTCTTTGTACTAGTTCGATTATAATTTTGTTGTTGCCATCTGGTTCTGCAAAAGCTACAACACTGACTATTTTCATTTTCTTTGCGTAGAGCTCAAAAAGACAACACTGAACATGTTGGCGGAGCCAGCTTGATCGTTGAGCCTGGGCAAGGTTTAGATGCTGCTGTTTTGACCAAAATTTGCCCCAAGAAATCTTATTTAGGCTAACCTTTTTTGGATATACCTCAAAGGAGATTAGCAGCCGAAGCCTAGGCAGCCGCCCGGGCATGCCGGGCTGAAGCTCCGCCACTACCTACAGGTCCACCAGCGATGCCATTATATATTTTATGTATTTGGTGCTGGATCGTCCTAATCAACGGCATAATTATTCTTTACTATATAGTTCATTCGTGGTTTCTATTCCTTCTCAACAAGTTCTGGTATGATACGGTTATAATTTCTATGTGGTTCATTCTTAGCTATGACAGTAACTGCATGCCATTGTGTAGCTCACCGCAAATTCTGAGTCACCCAATGTCTCTTGCATTCTAGGAGATACCACTGCTTCCAAATATATTTGCTGAAATGACCTGGCTAGTTTATACTGAAATTCTAAGAAACACTTTGTTTGATTGCTTATTTCATTGTTGGCATACTTGTCTAATGCTTGTTTGTCCTGTTCTATAGGTTCACAAGCCACACCATTATATCTCGTATCTCGTTCTGGTTCATCCTAGGCAACGACATAACTATCCTCTACTATATAGTTCATTCATGGTTTGCATTCCTGCTCTACAAGTTTGTATTATGCAGTTATAATTCCTATATGCTTCATTCTTATATATGAGTAGTTTGTCTTCTTTGTTGTATTAACTTGTTATTAGTTAGTTTCAGACTGCAACTATTGCTATCGCCACCAAAGAGGAGACTGCAAGATCATATCTCAAGGTGGTTTTCTAATGGAGCTGTCACAATCAAAGGGAGATGCAGTTGATGGATTGAGAAAGCAAATTTAGGACTCTGCTATCAACTTGATTCGCAACTGAAGTGCTGAATTTTCTTTCCCTTTTGTTCATATTTTGTAATATTTTTAAGAAGTTTGCAGTTGATGTAATATCAAGATAACTCGCATAGGCCATGTAGGCATTTAGTTGACACCGTCCATGCATGGCGGTACCATAACTACGCCAGTCAGGTCGATCAGGTTTTAGAATTGCCAAAACAGTAATGGTAACTGGCCAAAACAGTAGCATGACAAAACAACGATGACAAAAACAAAGAACGTAATCGCCAAAATAGTAACAAACCGAACAGAATAAACCGAAAATATTAATAAAAGCAAAAACTATTAATATGCCACAAAGAAAGAATAAAAAAAACACAAGCAGTATCTGCAGTGGCAATCCAAAGACGAATGTGCCAGAATACTAACATGCCAGAACAGTAACATGCATGAATAGTAACAGGCCAAAACAGGGGCAACCAGCATAGTAACGGGCCAGAACAGTAAAGGGCCACAACAGTAAGGGACATGAATAGTAGATGGCCAGAATAGTAACAAGCAAGAATAGTAAAAGGCCAGAACAGTATCGGACCTTCTCAAAAGTGGGCCATTCGTAGGCGACCCATGAGCTGTGGAGAACACGTGGGGTCGACCGCGGGCTTTAATAAGATGATCGGGCCTACTTGACGATTCCTGCAAACGGGTTGCACAGTATTCGAAAAGTGTGGGATTTTGTAGGCCGAAATAGTAACGGGCCTGACATTCGCTGGCCACATCTTTGGGCCCATTTCAAACATTGTCGGATAAAACAGTAACGAGTCGTAATCTTATTGGGCTCTCTTGATGGGCCGGCCCACTTAATTATGAGCAGGCCTTGGCTAGGCCTGGCTTCTACCACGGTTTCCATCGCCGTTAATGGCAGTAACTGGTCGTTAACGGTGTTTACCACGTGGCATTTTGCATGACATCAGCAGTCAACGCAGCTGGCGAACAAATCTACGATGGAACAAGTTTTCGTGGCTGAAGGATGCGATCCGCCATGGTTAGGAAAAAAATCATGGTAGATTCTTTTGTGGCGGGGCTTTTACCACAATGGGCATCCGTCGTAGAAGACTTTTTAGCCACGAAAAACGAACCTTCAACCACGAAAATGGTCCATTGTAAAAGCCAACTTTTCTTGTAGTGCCATGATTAGGTGGTGGTGATTGAAGTAAATTCACTTTTATGCTAATCTATATTCTATGCACTCTGGTAGTAGTAACATAGTCTAGTGTGATATGTATGAGACTAGTATAAATTACTTGGTATTGGTGGGGAGTAACTTGGACTAGTAAAAATGCATACAATACTAGTCCAAGTTACTCTACCAACACTAAAGGGGGTCTAGATACATTCGTTTCACAAAAGCCATAAAATCTTATATTTTGAAACGGAGGTAGTTCTATCTAGACTAATCATAGTGAGATTGTCATAGCTAGTATCATCTAATATGATCCCCATTTACTATATATATGTACTATAACCATCTTAATATGATCTGGAATTCTATCGTGCACCTGGTGTTTGATTGCTTAATTCATTACCTCAATAGCTACTTTGCATGATGCACATATAAATTCTATTGCCAATTTTATTCTTTAGTTTGCTCATGATTAAACCAATGTAATGATTTTCTTAACTTAAACGGTCAGAGCACCGCCCTGTCAAGGCGGAAGCTACGGGTTCAAGCCCCGTCAGTCCCAAACTAGGGATGGCAATTTCTGTGAGAAATACAATGTTTGATTAATAATAAACAAGAGATTCCCATCTATACATGATCAGATGATCTTGCAAGTTTAATATTAGCCACTAGATGGTTCAATTGGTTATGGTTCCTGTGAATTTTTAGTTGACTTGTGATTGCATCAATCCTATATTCTAACATGGTTCCTAGACATACTTTGCTTAAATACTTCATTAACCTTGCAAGGTGCATAATGTATCATTTGCTTGTTTATCTACTAGATTTTCTTGCCTGGTTATATGTACAATGATACTGTTAGTAGTGGGAAATACAATAGCAGTAGGCATTACAAAGAAGGTTGGTGCTACTTTTTGGATGCATCCAACTATTTGTTTTGGTAGCAAATGACCCATCTCTTTGTTTCTCTTCTTTTTTATTTACTGGCCTGACGATCAAAATATTTGAGTGATCTGGCTACTGAAAAGCAATGGTTGATATCTTGTCCGTCTGAAATGATGCTGGTAGTCTATTTAAGACACACTTGATCTATTGCTTGTTTTTCTAAGGTACTATCATAGTTCCCTGATGATTAAAACAATGCCACCTTCTATGGTTGGAGGTCACTTTTTTTGGCTAGTTCATACTATAGACCATTTTTAAACACTATTTTTATATTTTAGGTTAATGATTTGTTGTCCCGACCAGTTCTAAGCAGTTGAAGGAATCTCACGCACATCTTTTTGTTGTATTTTCTATATTTTTGTTATACAGTGATATGATTAGTTTATGAGGGAACGAGTTGAGTTCCTTGATTCCCTTCATTCATTGCCACACTAGTTTAGTTATTCTACATGAGACACACATGTTGATGGCTTGATTTATTATATTAGGAAAATACCAATTTTGAAATTCTTTGACAACAAACATGGTGTTTTTTCGCTTGCTTTGCTGCTCTAACTTAATATGTCTTAGTTTCAACATGCAAATAACCTGTAGTATTTGTTCCAGAGTGGCTATGATACTGGCACATGTATGCATCGGTCCAGGACATCGACTATTCTTGTTATTCCAGAAGAGATGTACGGGGCACATCATTGATTTTTCCTGGCCAATGATGAATTAGAATTGTTTTACATATAAGATGGCCGCCAGTTAGCTGGTACGATGTGCTGACTTGTTTTCTTTCTTTTAGGCTGCACATGAAGCTATGGGGGTAGAAGGGAGGAATCCTACGTTAAGTATTGAGGTCATTTAACAAAGCAGTAGTGACAGTGATTATTGCTTGCATCGGCCCACTATTTTAGTTTTTCCAGCAGAAAGAGGTGTTACAGCTGCACTCCAAACAATTGATTAAATTGAACAAGAAACAGAGGAAATGGATGGAATAATCACGATTACACGTGAACAGATACAAGAACTGAAAGATCGACAAGATTGGACGAACCGTCTACTTGATAATCTCTTCTGCAGCTGTTATGGTATGCTACTTGTTACTTATATGGGGATGTAAGCTCCGTAGCAGAAATCCTGTTCCAATCCATGTATGTCGCTATCTCTATAATGCTTCATCTTGTTTTTATTGAAATTCTGTTCTGTAATAAAATTCAAAAAAATTATGTTGATGTAATAGGGTGATCCTAGCGCGGCCATTAGTGGGCCGAAATATTAACGGACTGTTTAAAACCAGAATTGCGCCATAGTTATAGAATTCGCAAATATGCTGGCCAGCAGATAGGCCCAATAAACAGTAAAAGACCGTAAGTGGCGGGTCAGAATATTGGTGGGCCTCAAAAGCGGCCAAGGCCCTGAAAACGTATAGGGCTGAATAGCAACATGCTAGAACAGTAAAAGGGCCGAACAGTAATGGGCCCGAAGATTAATAGACCTGAACAGTAAAAGACCTGAAATAGTAAAAGGCCTGAACAGTAAAAGGCCCACACAGTAGAGGGACAACTGAGCAAAACGAATAGAAGAGTAAAAAGGCCTAAACAGTAAATGACCGGAACAGGAAGCCCAGAATAGTAAACGGCCATAAGAGTAAAAGACCTAAACAGTGAATGGTCGAAACAGTAAAAGGCCAGAACAGTGAAAGGCCTGAATAGTAAAGGATCCTAACACTAGCAACCCAGAAATGTAAAAGGACATAACCGTAATTGGGTAGAATAGGAGCAGACCCTACTTTGGGCAGGAAAAGAAGGGTCACCGCAGGCCTTAACAAAGGCTCGACCTACACCGTAACATCACTACGACTACCGCCCACACGCCACCCCAACCCCCCTATACCACCTCCGGCTCCTACACCACCACACTTCGCCCGCCTACACGCCATACCTCGATACCATATACTCCTGACCAGTCTACCGGATCAGCCGACGTCTACCTTACCAACCTAGTTCGCTGACACCCTCTTCCATACAACCGTGTTAGTTTTTCCGACTCCCTCGTCCATAGCACCTGACCTGCTTCACCTACGCTGGTGTGCGCTGCATTAGATCTGCTTCATGGACTCAATAGTCCACTACACCAGATTTGCTTCACCGATGCTCTTGTGTAGCGCCTCGAATCCATAATTGGTCGTAACAGATCTGCTTCACTAATAATGTCATGCACTACACCGGATCTCCTTCACCGGCCATCTTTTCAAGCAAGCCAGACCATCAACAACCTCCACAGATCTTCTTCATAGATGCCACTGAGATCTATCTGTTTCAGCCTGACTCACCACTACCGGCCACCCTCGGTGTCCTTGACATGACCCACAAAGATGTCGTGTATGCGTAGACGACGATGTGACCTAGGTAAACCAGATATGCTTGTTCGTTTGTTTCAATATAGTAGGTATAAGCCTACGATAGTGAACTGCATTTCTATATTGGTGGTAAATTCCTACCTCAATACTGGCTTAATTGATATCCCACTCTCTGTTGATAAATCCGGTGTAGTCTATATTAAATCTAGGCATTAAACTACTCCTTCTGTTTTGAGGTATAAGGCGTCCTTGTTCTGCGTGTTTTTTCTTTAACCAACAATTACTCTTAATATATATAAACAGTTTTGGTAGTACAAAACTGACATCATTAGAGTTCATTGGTATTATGCAGTTCATGGCAAATGTTAATTCACTAAACATCTGAAGCTACCAACCTATTCTACAAGTTCGCAAGTTATGTCATCATAATGTGCATTTGCTTTGTCTGTTGCTACAATATTGACTGCATGTAATTTTGGAGTTCATTGGTAGTTTTAAGCCACTAAACATGTAGTTTAACATTCCCTGCTCTACAAGTTCAGAATTTATGCTATTTTAATTTCAATCTGGTTGTACTAAGCAACCACATTAATTGCCTTCTCTTATGTAATTCATCGCAAATTTTATGTCATTGAACTTGTTGGTTTTGCATTCCCTCTACAAGTTATGCCATTATTATTTGTTTCAATTAAGCTCCGACAGTAGCTGTCGCCTATTGTGTACTACTCCCTCCGTTTCAAAATATAAGATGTTTTACCTTTGTGAAAGGAGTGTATCTATACACCATTTAGTGTGCATGTTTTAAGGCACTTAACATGGTTATCTGCATGCCCTGCTCTATAAATTCAAGTTTCTCAATTATAATTTTTGTAGCAGCAGTATCTACCTTCTATTATGTAGCCTGTGGCATTTTAAGTCACTTCACATATGGGTTAGCATTCCCTGCTCTATAATTTCACGAGATATACCATTGTAATGTCTATCTTGTCCGTCCAAATGTTAGTACAGTAACTGCCTGCTCTTTAGATGGTGAGAAATTTTATGGCACTTTTCATATTTATTTGCAATCCTATTTCACAAGTTAAATCATTGTAATTTCTCTCTTGTTCATGCTAACGGGTGACTGTAACTGCATTTTATTTTGTCGCCATGGCAAACTTTATGTCATTTAAATGTTTGTTTATATTCCGCCATTACCTGCTCTACATGTTCACAAGTGATTATACTATAATGTCTATCTAGTTCTTTGTAAACAGCAACAACCACTATCTTTTATTATTTAGGGAACACGGAGAATCGTAGAGTGAATCGCCCTCTATAATCTTGTAAGTACCTATTGCTTTCTATTGCTAAATGCAAACCTATTTTATGTGAATGAGTGGCCTAAACCTATATGCAGAGGAGCAAATATAAAGTAGATGGATTGTCTATCCAAGTACTGGATGCGGTGGATGTCTTCAAAGAACGAACTAACAACAAGATGTCCTCCAACGGGACTGCACAAAGAGAAATAGTAAGTCTCTTGTTTTTAATGAGATGTGCTTAGTGTCAGATGATTGTTTGTACGAGGTAGCACATGATTCGGCTAATGAGTAGAACAAGGTTGACTTTAAACAAGACTGGACAAAAACCAAACATAAATCCCTCGATTTATAATTCAGTGTGATCACTTGATTTTGGTGATGATCAATTCTTTCTATATTTGACTTGTGTTCATCTATCTATCTATACATTAACTAGACCATGATTAGGTGGTGGTGATTTAAGTATATCCACTATTATGCTATATTTTTCTGCTATGTAACAAAGACCAATTGTAAATCTCTCGATTTATAACTCATTTTTCTCACTCAATCATTGTGATGATCTATTCTTTGCTATATTTGACTCATCATCATATCTATCTATCTATATATGCATCAACTAGACTATGATTAGGTGGTGGTAATTTAAGTATATCCACTTTTATGCTAATTTATAGTCTATTATAGTATTTTTCTCCTATATTTAAGAGTTTGTATGCACTCTGGAGGTAGTCATATTGTCTAGTGTCAGCACCACATGAGTTGGCCAATGATTAGAATAAGATGACCTTTAACGGTACTACACAAAGACCAAACATAAATCCCTTGATTTATAATTCAATTTGCTCACTCAATCATGGTGGAGATCTCTTTTTGTTATATTTGACTAATGATCTTCTATATATATACGTTAACTAGACCATGATTAGGTGGTGGTGATTGAAGTAAATCCACTTTTATGCTAATCTATATTCTATGCACTCACGAGGTAGTAACATAGTCTAGTGTTATATGTATGAGACTAGTATAAATTACTTGGTCTTGGTGGGGAGTAACTTGGACTAGTAAAAATATATTCAATACTAGTCCAAGTTACTCTACCAACACTAAAGGGGGTCTAGATACATTTATTTCACAAAAGCCATAACATCTTATATTTCGAAACGGAGGTAGTTCTATCTAGACTAATCGTGGTGAGATTGTTATAGCTAGTATCATCTAATATGATCCACATTTACTATATATATATATGTACTATAACCATCTTAATATGATCTGAAAGTCTATCGTGCACCTGGTGTTTGATTGCTTAATTCATTACCTCAATAGCTACTCTACATGATGCACATATAGATTCTATTGCTAATTTGATTCTTTAGTTTGCTCATGATTAAAGCAATGTAATGATTTTCTTAACTTAAACAATGTAGCACCGCCTACGTCAATAGGCTATGAGTTCGAGCCCCATCAGTCCCAAACTAGGGATGGCAATTTCTGTGAGAAATACAATGTTTGATTAATAATAAACAAGAGATTTTCATCTATACATGATCAAATGATCTTGGAAGTTTAATATTAGCCACCAGATGATTCAATTGGTTATGGTTCTTGTGAATTTTTAGTTGACTTGTGATTGCATCAATGCTATATTCTGGCATGGTTCCTAGACATACATTGCTTAAATACTTCATTAACCTTGCAAGGTGCATAATGTATCATTTGCTTGTTTGTCTACTGGATTTTCTTGCCTGGTTATATGTACAATGATACTATAAGTTGTTGGAAATACAATAGTTGTAGCCATTATAAAGAAGGTTTATGCTACTTTTTGGATGTATCCAACTATTTTTTTGGCGCAACTTGCTTGTAACTGAACATCGTTGGTGTGGAGGGTTGGCGCAGTCGCAACTTGCTTGTAACTGAGCTTTGTCGGGTATCAGTTGCAACTTGCTTGTAACTAAGCACCCGTCGGTGTGGAGGGGGGGCGCAGTCGCAACTTGCTTGTAACTGAGCTCTGCTGGGTCCCAGTTGCAACTTGCTTGTAACTGAGCACATGTCAGTGTGTGTGGGGGGGCAGTTGCAACTTGCTTGGCGAGCTCCGTCGATGTGGAGGGGCAGTTGCAACTTGCTTCTAACTGAGCTCTGTCGGGTCCTAGTTGCAACTTGCTTGTAACTGAGCACTCGTCGGTGTGGAGGGGGCAGTCGCAACTTGCTTGTAACTGAACACCGTTGGTGTGGAGGGTTGGCGCAGTCGCAACTTGCTTGTAACTGAGCTCTGTCGGGTCTCAGTTGCAACTTGCTTGTAACTGAGCACCCGTCGGTGTGGAGGGGGGCGCAGTCGCAACTTGCTTGTAATTGAGCACCTGTTGGTGTGTGGGGGGGGGGCAGTTGCAACTTGCTTGTAACTGAGCTCCCGTCAGTGTGGAGGGGTGGGGCAGTTGCATTTGCTTGTAACTGAGCTCCCGATGGGCCCGACTGTAGTAACTGATCTCCCGTCGAGGGTCTAGTCGCAACTTGATTGCAACTAGGGCCCCGTTGAGGGGCCAGATGTATCTTGCTTGTAGCTGAGCCCCCGTCGAGGGCCAGTTGCAACTTGATTGTAACTAAACCCCGTTGAAGGCCATTTCTTTTGCAACTTGTTTACCTATTGAACGCATATTGCAACTTGCTTGTAACTGAGCCACCCCCCCTTCGATGGACCAGTTGCAACTTACTTGTAACTAAACCCCGTCGGGGGGGCAGTTTTTGCAACTTGCTTACCTGTCGAGGTCCAGTTGCAACTTGATTGTAACTGAACCCCATTGAAGGCCATTTCTTTTGCAACTTGTTTACCTATTGAACGCCTATTGCAACTTGCTTGTAACTGAGCCACACCCCCCCCCCCCCTCGATGGACCAGTTGCAACTTACTTGTAACTAAACCCCGTCGGGGGGGCACTTTTTGCAACTTGATTACCTGTCGAGTCCTAGTTACAACTTGATTGCAACTTGGACGCCGCCGAGGGAGCCAGTTGCAACTTGCTTGTAACTGAACCCTCGTTGACCCCAGTTGCAACGTGATTGCAACTGGTCGCCCCATTGAGGGGCTAGTTGCAACTTACTTGTAATTGTACCCCGTCGAAGGGTATTTTCTACAACTTGATCACTTGGCGAGGGTCAGTTCCAACTTGCATCCAATTGGGGCCCCGTCGAGGGCCGGTTACTTGTTTATGGCGGGTCCCCATCGAGTGCCGATTGCAACAGTTGCAACAGGCATCGTCGAGGGGCCAGTTGCATATTGCTTGTAACTAAATCCCCGTTTGAAGGCCAGATGCAAATTGCTTGTGTCTAGGGTCCCCGTCGAGCCCAGTTGCAACTTGATTGCAACTTTGGCGCCGTCGAGGGGACAATTGCATCTTGCTTGTAATTGAGCCTCCGTTTGAAGGCCAGTTGCAAGTTGATTGCAACTTGGGCGCCGTCAAGGGGGCCAGTTGCAACTTGCTTATAACTGAACCCTCGTCGACCCTAGTTGCAACTTGATTGCAACTGGTCGCCCCATTGAAGGGCCAGTTGCAACTTACTTGTAACACGTGTCACAACTAATTTTTTTATTAATTGCACACGTGTCACAACTAAAATTTTATTTTTTAATTTGAACTTTTCCGTACCCTTTTATGGCTAAAAATGGCCAATAAAAACCACGAATTTCTTCCCTAGGTTGTTGAAATTGCTAGAAGAATGATTTGTTGGAAAGAAAAATCCGTTTTGGAACAATCAAACAGAGAAGAAACTATTTTCTTTTGCTTTAATAAAGTCCAATAGAAAAATCAAAAGCTGGTAGCACATGAAACCAACAGGTGAACAATGTAAAAAACGACACCAGCCGTTTTCTATTTTTCTATTATAAAGTCTAACTTCTCGTTTGAAGCCCACATATTGTCTAAACCCAAGTCAAATGGCTACGGCTGGTTTTTATCGGTAACACGAAAAGTAAAAACAACAACATAACGATGTATATAGGACATGGTACGATCGACTGAGATTTAATAAGTCTTAGTCGACTGAGACGTAGTCATTCCCTTATTTTAAACGTCACAACTTTGGTCGTTGTTTTGTTCGTTCATAGAAGTCGACAGTTCGGGTGGATGGCGAGCGGAGAAAGTAAATCCCCAACCGATACCCTAGACGGCGGAGGTCGAAACGGTGGCGACAGTTAGTGGGGACGGCGAGGGCGGAGGTTGACCGTGCAGGCGGCAGGGAGGGGGAGCACGGAGCTGCTCCGATGTGTTGGATTAGAAGCTCAGACATGTTGTAATCGGAGCGTGTAGGTGTGTCAGTGTCCGGCATAGGCAGACGGACGGCAACGCGGCGGTGGAACCATAGAAGCCTCCGCCTATGGATATGGCCCCGGCGCCAGCGCTGCTAGTGCATGTGTACTAAGCGGCGGGGACGGAGCAGACGAGCGCCACGTTCGAGTGCGCCATCTGCCTTGCTGAGTACGCGGACGGGGACGCTGTGCGCGTCGTGCTAGCCCATCGAGTGTTGGCTTTCCTAGGAGTCCGCTTCTCCTCCTACCCCACCTGCCGCACGCCGGCCAGAGCTGTCATGCCGTCGATCGCGGCCAAAGATGGTGTGTCGGTGGGACCGTCTTAAACCTGGTGGCAGGTTGATTGCGCATGGCATGTGCTCTGCTTCTCGTAAATTTTCCGTATGTGTAAATGTTTGGCACGGTAGGATTCGAGATTGCATCAGACAGTTCTTGACATTTCCTTTTGTTTATCTTTGATGATGGTCAGGTGAGGCAATCCCAATAGGAAAGCACAAGGCCACCACACCCATGTTCTGGACGGTTTAGTCAAGAAACCAATGAATCTTTATTCAGTTTCTTTGTTCCGTTCCACATTCTGAATCCAGTCTTGTTCACTGTCTGTAACAGGAAGATAGAGCTACCGAATGGGATCCATTGGCCCCATCACCCGAGCTTCAGTGCCCAGTTACCTAAAACTTGGGTTTTATCCACAGGCCGAGCTTATTTGCCAGTAGAGGTCAACATCGTATCAGCTATCAATACTAAGCTTCCATGTCGTGCTAATTTCCAGTACCGGTACCAGGACCAGCAATTAAACACCAAAAGATACAGATATTTGGAAGAAGACAATGGGAAGAACTAAATGATGGCAGATAAGAAAAAAATGAAGAAAAAACATAGGGAGGAACTGAGGAGAGACAAGAGGGAGATGACCATTTTTGCTGCAGTAGGAGCTTATGTATGCAATTAGTGCATTGTTTATTAGAGGATTTGTATAAGGTAGTGAGTTCTCAATGTGTTGTGTATAAAAGAAGCAATTTTTATGTTTCTGGATGGATGTGGTGCTGTTGTAATTCTTATGATTTTGATTGAATAAATTGAGTTCAAATTCAGTAAAATTTGAGTGATGCGATGCTTACAAGCTGAATGCAAGTTGAGTGCTGATATGCTCAGTAGCTGAATAAAGTGAGTTCAAATTCAGTGCAAATGAGCAGGGTTTTGGTGTTGTAACAATCTCAGCTCAAATTCAGTGCAAATGGGCAAGGTTTTGTTGCTTAAAAAACTGAGCTCATATATAGTGCAAATTGAGTGCTATGATGCTTACAAGCTGAGTGCAAATTCAGTAGGAACTAAATTGAGTAAACATATCACATAGAAAACTGCCATTTAAATATCACGTGGATATATAATTTAAATTAATAGATTGAGTGAACTGACAGATGACTACCAATTAACGAAAGTGGAAATAAGATAACTCAATTGACAAGCAAAATAACAAAATTGTAGTTCGAATGAATTGTGTCCACTATCACAACCAAAATAGTACACTGACTTCCATTTAAATACCATCATCACGTGGTGCTTCTGACTGAATGTAAACTCTAGCACATCAGGAACCACTTTAGCATTAAGGTCTGGAATTCTTGTTGATCTTTTTCTCGTGTTCATCCCCAAATAGCATGTAATATGCACTTCCAGGCCCTGTGTTG
The DNA here is from genome assembly GCA_023614405.1 of Avena insularis. Taxonomy (NCBI): domain Eukaryota; kingdom Viridiplantae; phylum Streptophyta; class Magnoliopsida; order Poales; family Poaceae; genus Avena; species Avena insularis. The sequence continues at coordinate 474,172,802 of CM042694.1, forward strand.
TATCCTTTTGCTATTGCAGCAGCTTCAACTTCACGATCTTGTCTAGTTGCTCCAGTAGCAGCTTGAGCTTCATGACCTTGTCCAATTGCACTTGTAGAAGCTTGATCAGCTGTTCTTTTCTTTTCTCTACCTCTGCCTCTGTTGTTCCCAGCTCGTGTTGATTCTTATTTTCTGAACGATGGTTCTCTAGTGGCACAGCTTCTCCCTCTGCCTCTTCCCCTCATATTTCCTATAGTAGAAGCAGTTGTCACCTTCATTCTAGATTCTGGGATGCTAACTCTTGCAGCCGCAACAAATGCATTCTCCGGCAATGGGCCACGTACCCTAGACACTGGCACATTGTTTATCTCTTGCCAAAAATGATGGAAATCATTGCAGAGCTGTACAAGTAAATCATGGACACTTGATGTGTTGGAAATATTCGCACATACCTCCTATCCCAATTGATACACCATATTGTCCACTTGGTGTGTTGGATCCCTAGTTGGGTTAGCAGTGTGTGGCATCACATGCTGCAATTTGAAATTTAAGTCAATTATCACCATATAACCAACAACACTAAATGCAACAAATGTCACACAATATTTTATTATTTACCTGAAGAATCTCTGGGATATCAACATCTTCATCTTCATCATGAATTTCTCTTTGCCCTTGTAGCTGCCTCTCAACAAATTTAGCATGCCCTTTCTTATCATGATTAGGTTTTCCACACAGAGAACAGTGCATTGTGACTCCAGCTTTTGTTAATATTTTGACACCTTTCTTGATTTTCTCCTCTGGTGTCTTTTTCCTGCTTTTCTTTAGCCTGTCCATGACCTTGGTGAACAGAGAAGGATGAATGTGCACTCCATTCATTTTCTCCTAGAAATGTCTGCCTCGCAGTGGAGCTAAATTACAGGCATATTCTTTCATGAATGTATCAATTGTATAACAGTTGTGGACAAGATTTTCTGGGTTTATTTTATCATTTCTACAACATGCTATCACATGATGACATGGAATCCCAGTTAGTTGCCACCTCTTGCAGTCACAGGTTCTTGCTTTCATGTCAACATTATAGTGTTTCTCTAGCTCATGTGAAGCCACCAAGAACAAGTGGTTACCTGCAGGTTTTACGCTACATTCATTGCTCCATTCTATGAATTTGTCGAGTTTCTTCTTTATTTTGGGACATATCCTTCCTGGCCATTTAAGTGCTTCCTTCTATTTCCCAACAATCCTTTGAAGAATCTTGTAAAATATTGTCTCAAGCATGGATAAGAAAGGTAATTCTCTGGCTTCCACAATGTAGCTGATAGACAAGGAAAAGTAGTATTTGTTAGTTCAATATTCAAAAGCACGGAATGAGCACAATAAACGTAAAAATGCATTAATACCTATTGAACACTTCTGAATGATTATTTAGCAACATGTCACACTTGGAAAAATCACTAAAAATGCCTTTATCCATGTGTTAGGTACTAGTTTCTCAACCCACTGATAGGCACCATGACTATCAACCTTTAACTTCTCCATGTTTTTCTCTCACTTAGGTATATTTGTTGATCTAGCAATGGCCCACAAGTCATTTTTCAGAGTTTCTCCTTTATGCCCTGCTTTTTGGAAGTTTTGGAGCATATGTCTAACACAAAATCTATGTTCATAGTCTGGCCATACTTTTTGAACTGCATTTATTAGCCCCTGCAATAAATATGGGAAAAAGAGGACGTCAATTCTCATGTGCACTGATAAATTGGAAAATAGCAAGCCAATTGTACAAGCCATACCTTCTGCTTATCACTCATTATGGTCCATGGTGATGTGTTTGTGATGTTCAAACCATCTTTCAAATTGGTGAGGAACCATTCCCAAGTGCTTGTACATTCCACCTCAACCAACCCGAATGCAATGGGATAGATGTAGTCATTGGGGTCAATTCCAATAGCCGTCAGAAGCACCCCTTTATATCTGGTTTTAATGTGACACCCATCAATGCATATCAATGGTCTACATCCTTCTAAGAAACCTCTTTTGCAAGCATCATAGCTCCAATAAGCTGTGGCTAAATGTTGCTTATGCTCTGCACTGCTAGGATCATTCACTAAATTGGTTGTGAGGAAAAACTTAGATCCAAGATTACTCCTCCTAAGCTCTTGCCCATAATCAAGTAAATGCCTGAACTGCTCCTCCTCATCACCATGAATTTCTATTAGAGCAGCCTTCTTTGCTCTGTTCAACTTCCATCTATCTGGACACATATTGAATTCCCTTGTTACTTTAGCACAAAAACCCTGCAGATCAAGCTTCTGGTTGTCTCCGAATCATGCATGAACTTTTCTTTCATATATTCAGCTATCAGAGCTCTCATCTCCCAGATATTCTCACATGTATGATTGCCTGCATAAGTTGTGACACTAAATCCCTTATATCTGGTGTCTTTAGCAATTTTGATCATCCAAGGACATCCCTCATCATAGACAGCTTCCAACCTTCTCCTATAATTCTTGATCTTCCTAAAAAAATCTGTTTCTGATAGTGTATGCTACAAGTGCCTTCTTTGCTTCCTCAACATCACTGAATACAAGCCCAACTCTGAACACCGGATTATCCATGTCAATTACAGGATCGAATGCCCTGAACTTATTCTTTAGGATCTCCCTTTCTTCATCTAACATATTCAGATCCTCATCCTCAAGAGCAACTTCATCCTCATTTTCAACACATACTTCTTTCTCATTGTTGTCATTGACATATCAATCAACATACTCGGCAAATAAATCGTCATCCCCTTCTTCAGCATCACAATCACTATCATAGAACTCACTGGCACTATCACTTTCATCATCGGAATACCTTTGCTCTAGAACATAATCCTCATATTCATTATCTATCAGCCTCTATTCTAAAACAACCACTTCTGAACTAGAAGCTTCACAATCAATGGATTGACCTGCTGCTGTCATTTTACTAGGACTGATGACTAGAGGCATGCTTGGGCCTGCATTGATGTTAGCAGCAGCTCTCGTACTCTCCAAAAATAATATAGCATCAGCTCTAAACTCCTTGAGAATTTTATGATCTAAAAACAGAACAAGGGTTTTATCGGTCTTGCTTGCAGTGATCATATTACCGGTGTCAGCATCAGTCTCCATAGGGACTAGTCCTTCGGTTATTTCCTTCCCTGGCAGAGACCAGTACACATGGAGTTTAGCATCCCTCTGATATCCCATGAACAATATTTCATCAACAATAGACATGGACCAAGTCCTAGCATAGCAGTTGTCAAAAAACTCAGTTGATGAACTGACATATGACAAATCGCCACGTAATCCACAGAAGAAACCATTGTGACACACTTGTACCGAAAATAGATCACTATTGTCTCCTGCATTCAACACTGTTTGCAATAATATTAGATCACAAGTAATTAACTTTGCTAACTGAACATTGCAAAATAATAGTGTAACTGCAGAACATTCAGATTGTTATGCTTTAACACATTCAGAAAATTCAGACTTTGTTGCTTCACCGCTTCGAGGCAAAAATCAACACACCTACCTCCTGATCCTATATGCTCGGATTTATTTTCACCAACAATTCCAAGTACGAGAACTCGACACATGTAAAACAACCTCTAAATGCCCAAATCCTAGTATGATCTCTAACCCCGCCATCCTGAATCCAAAACACAACAACATGGCACCCTGAAACAAATGCATATGAACACTGGTCATCTGCACGCTCATGAGTGATGAGACATTAAGCGTGAAGCAAAAAAGGGTGTCGTTAGTTCTAAAGTAATCACGAATTGCTTCCAACTCCCTCGTTCTTTTCGTTTCTTGATTGAGATCGAGAATGATTCTTTCTACTCCTGAATAACATACGGCAGCCTTGGTAGAACAGGCCGCTGCATGAGAGGTTTGTGCCTGGATCGAGGCTTTAAGATGCGTTCATCTGACCAAGGAGTATGACGACGGCGAAAATCTTTGTCAAATTATTGTGAAGAAATTATAAGGAAAACATAGCACAATCATCTCTCCCGCTGGTGGAAAACAGTCTATCAACCACACAACAATCCCCGGGAAATTCAAACAAACAACTGATCCAGTGCTATAGTCGCCAAAATACAACCTATTTATACTAGCTGGAACCACTAAAAATATTTAAAAGGACACCGATCACAGGGCGCCTGAAGAACCCTAGCTAAACCTCATCAATTCGATTAGCAGGTCGGCATGGAGTGGAATTTGTTGGTTACCGTAGTCCGGTGGGTCCTCATTCCTCTCGTGGTAGTGCAAGTCTGGCAGCATCTTGCTGGAGATGATGGCACTGCCCACGGCAGAGAAGGCTGGTCGTGAATCGTGATTGTCGCCATAGCCTGGAACCACCGCGAGACAATCACGCTACTTGCCACGAAAAGCTAAGGACCTGACACGCGGGGATCCCTCCCCTTAATTCTCCTAGGCCAGACATGCAGAAGACCCTCAGTGCAAGCCTTGAAGACTAGAGGGACGCAAATGCAAAAAAATTCAACCGGACATAGTACAGCGTGTCACAGTATCAAACTCTGTCAATCTCTTTGTATCAGAAAGGAAAGATGTGGGACTGTGGTACCCCCATTTGCAACTTAGTGTACTAATTTGGACATCATGCTCAACTTGTGGGATGGGGGTGTAATTAGCTCTTATATTTTCTATAGTTCCGTTATATAGTTATATGATTAGTTTACGAGGGGAAGAGTTGAGTTGCTTTATTTTCTTCATTCATTGCCAACTAGTTTAGTTATTCTACATGAGATACACATGTTGATGGTTTGAATTGTTATATTAGAAAAATGCCAATTTTGAAATTCTTTGACAATAAACATGGTATTTTTTCGCTTGCTTTGCTGCTCTAACTTAATATGTCTTAGTTTCAGCATGCAAATAACCTGTAGTATTTGTTCCAGAGTGGTTGTGATACTGTCACATGTATGCATTAGTCCAGGACATCGACTATTCCTGTTATTCCGAAAAGAGATGTACAGAGCACATCATTGATTGTTCCTGGCCAATGATGAATTAGAATTGTTTTACATATAAGATGGCCGCCAGTTAGCTGGTATGCTGTGCTGACTTGTTTTCTTTGTTTTAAGCTGCACATGAAGCTATGGGGGAAGAAGGGAGGAATCCTACGTTAAGTATTGAGGTCATTTCAGAAAGCAGTAGTGACAGTGATTATTGCTTGCATCGGCCCACTATTTCAATTTTTCCAGCAGAAAGAGGTGTTACAGCTTCACTCCAAACAATTAATTTAATTGAACAAGAAACAGAGAAAATGGATGGAATAATCATGATTACACATGAACAGATACAAGAACTGAAAGATCGACAAGATTGGACGGATCGTCTACTTGATAATCTCTTCTGCAGCTGTTATGGTATGCCAGTTGTTACTTGTATGGGGATGTAAGCTCTATAGTAGAAACCCTATTCCAATCCATGTCTGTCGATGTCTCTATAATGCTTTATCTTGTTTTTATTGAAATTCTGTTCTGTAATAAAATTCAAAAAAAAATTTGTTGATGTAATAGGGTGATCCTAGTGCGGCCATTAGTGGGCCGAAATATTAACAGACTATTTAAAACCAGAATTGCGCCATAGTTATAGAATACACAAATATGCTGGCTAGCAGATAGGCCCAATAAGTAGTAAAAGACCGTAAGTGGCGGGTCAGAATATTGGTGGGCCTCATAAGCGGCCAAGGCCCCGAAAACGTATAGGGCTGAACAACAACAGGCTAGAACAGTAAAAGGACCGAACAGTAATGGGCCCAAAGATTAATAGACCTGAACAATAAAAGACCTGAAGTAGTAAAAGGCCTGAACAGTAAAAGGCCCATACAGTAGAGGGACAACTGAGCAAAACGAATAGAAGAGTAAAAAGGCCTAAACAGTAAATGACCGGAACAGGAAGCCCAGAATAGTAAACGGCCATAAGAGTAAAAGACCTAAACAGTGAATGGTCGAAACAGTAAAAGGCCAGAACAGTGAAAGGCCTGAATAGTAAAGGATTCTAACACTAGCAATCCAGAAATGTAAAAGGACATAACATTAATTGCGTAGAATAGGAGCAGACCCTATGGGCTATAGGAACAGTAACGAGCCGCATGCAGGCCTGAACAGTGCCTGACCTACTGGCGCAGGCCCCTAATGGGTCGCATATTATTCTACCAAAGTGAGACTTCTTTAGTCCAAAACAGTAACAGGCCTAAAATTGTACGGGTCCTGGATAGATTTATTAACGGGCCATGACAAATAGTACACGGCAAAACATTAAAGGGTCATAACCTTATTGGGCTCTCCTCGTGGGTCGGCCCACTTAACAATTAGCAGACCTTATGCAGGCCAGGCTTCGCCACGGTTTTACGTAAGATTAACGATAGCGGCGTTAATGGCGGGTGCCACGTCGCATTTTGCATGACTTAGCAGTTAACACGGCTGGCGAATAGATCTATGACGGAACAAGTTTTTGTGGCTGAAGAGTGCGATCCGCCACGGACAGAAAAAATCGTGGTAGATTCTTTTGTGACGGGACTTTTACCACGAAGGACATCCGTCGTAAAAGACTTTTTAGCCACAAAAATTATCCATTGTAAAAGCCACCTTTTCTTGTAGTGTGGACCAACTAAAAAGAAGGAAAGCACCATTTGAGGTAGATGCTAGAGGAGGAGACAAGAAAATGACTAGGCATGGTGTCATAATGCACTACACCTACTATGGTTTCCCTAATCATAAAAAATCAGGTTGCAAATGGTTAAAAGTTGGCCTACCACCACCAATTACAACTGATCAACCTCTTCCCAGTACTGATGAACCACTAACACAAGTAGTTGACATCATAACTTGCTCTAAATTTGACCGATTTCCATATGGTTTTGTCGTAAGTAACTAGTTGTTTGAATTTGCGTCATAGGACCAAAACATAAATCTAAACGATCATGTTGGTCACACTCATGAAGATCTACTCAACTTGATGGAGTAGGTATACCTTATGTCAAATAACCTCTGTATTTATGAATTTATGTCAAACAACAAGTGTTTGTTGAACAAAATGTTCTCTGAATTTATGCATGAGGCATGTACAGAGGTATTTGGAGAAAAGGCCATTTTTAGAGTCTACCTTCATCACAAAAGCACAAAGTTTGTTGAACCAACCAATTGTTACAAATGCAGCAAGGGAAGAACAAGGCCAATGAAGTAATAAAAGAAGGTGTACTTGATGCCAAGTATCAAGCTAAGGTGAGGAAAGCAGAGGAGAAATCTAGTATAAGATGGGGCAAGAAAAGATGAAGGTTCAACTTATAGAAGCCAAGGCAGTAATTGCTACAGAGAAAAGAGATAATAGAAAGCAAGAAGGTGAGGTTAAGAAGAAAGCTGAGGAAGAAACCAAAAGAATCATAACAGAGGTAAAGAAAGAGGTAGCTGAGAAGAAAAGGAAAGAATCTGCAGAGAAGAAGGCACATGACAATGTACTTGCAGCTGAATAGAAGAGGAAGGCACAGAGAGATGGTCAACTTGCAGCAGAGACAATAGAAAGTGAATCTAATCAAGCTGAACTGCTAGTTAATAGAGCTTTGATGGCAGCTACTGCTTCAGGTGAAGAAGATGATATGCAATATGCTCATGTTCAGTTGTCCCTCAACTACCTTTCCCAAGAAGTGAAACCATTCTATGTCCCAGGTTGTTACATAACCAGTGCCTAAGTCTGGGAGTTTGGAGTGGTATCTAGGTGTAAAGTAAGGTGGGGAGGGACAAGTGCAACAAATGAGATATAGTTTGGAGTTCAACTGGATTTTTGTAAATATGTTAGACACCTATGTCCTTTTGGTGTGTACCTATCTGGTAATCTGCGTGAGTCCATCTCATTTTGTTTCACTAAATCATATATAGTTTATGTGTTTCACTATGCAAATGGTTGTTTCTATTTTACTATCACAAAGTTTTTATATTAAGAGTACTATTCTATTAACCAAGAACTATTGTACTGTGAATTATTTTTATTCCACTTGTCATGACAATGCCACAAAATTGCGTTTGATTTGACTCAAGATACAAATTTAAACTCATATATGAGCAAAAGGCAATAGATTCTAACTACATTGCATCAGGTTCACAAACATAGTGGCTAAAAGGTATTGCAGAGTTGAGTCACTACTACACCATCACTAGATCAACTACTAGATGAAGACTAAATCATCACTGATACATTGCATCACAACCTTTCTAGAACATCACTCCCACTTGCACACAATGCACACATTGCAACATAAACTTGCTAGAACACCAGATAACACACTCCTCTCTCTTCAACACCTCACTGTCACTTCTTCCCCAGTAGAACAACACGGATTGCACATAGCACACATAACACACCCACTACAACCTTGACAATAACAACCATCTGCCTCACTTCCTCCAAAATCATCATCAGGTGATGCTCCTGCCCTTGCGCCCTAGTCACTCTGGCCTCCTACTTCCTCAGCTCGAGTTCTTCCCTCCTATCTTCTGCCCAGCCAAGAGCATCAACAACACCATTCCCTTGAATGTACTTGTTCTCAATCAGACACCCGATGTACTCGAGCTCCTAATGCCAAAAATTGCAGCCAAACTGGGTAAAATCAAAACACATTCAATTTGAGCTTCCAAACAAAGTGTACCAGATCAAACTCGATAGAGACTATCAAAAACTAAAGCAAAATGCAAAGAACTGATACTTACCCCATGATTTTTACACTTGTAGTACATCCATCTAGGGTGCTCTTGCATCCCCGAGCAGCACTGCTTCTCCCTGTGTCTGCATTCGGGGCACAAAATGACCGAAAATAGAGGGGCCTGGTGGTGGAGCGCACACCTAGACAAGCTAGCCCTGGGCATGACTTCTCAATAGTGGCAATCTCCTACAGCGGCGCCGCCGATTTAGGGTAGCCAACTTTAGCAAAGGAGGGGAACAACGCGGGTCGGGGTGAACGGGTTCGGTCACATGATGGCTCTGTGTATGGCGCCAGAAAAATGCTGGGGCGTGGTTGATGTAGAGCTCATTGGGAACCCCAAGAGGAAGGTATGATGAGCACAGCAGCAAGTTTCCCTCAGTTATGAAACCAAGGTTTAATCGAACCAGTAGGAGCAAGGAAACACCCCAAAGGTGTTACTAACTGAGCTTTGGCGAGGCGCACCGGTGCTAGTAGCAACGTGGAGACCTGCACAACACAACCACAGAACTTTGTCCCCAACTTGCGATGAGGTTGTCAATCTCACCGTGTTTTGCGGAAAACAAAGGATTAAACGTATCGAATGGAAAGAAGTAATAGTTTGCAGAAAGTAAACACAAAGCAGTAAACAGTTTATAGATTGTATGTAAAAGACAAGGACCGGGATCTATAGTTCACTAGAGGTGGCTCTCCTTAAGATAGATAACTGTAGGGGTTCGTAGCATGGAAAACAAAAATTTTCTATCGCATACAAACAAACAAGCCAAGATCTATCTACTAGATTGCAGCAACGAGTCGATGGAATAACTCACCCTCGAAGATTCCAAAGTGTTTAACGAGAGCAGATTCTCGTGGGTGATGTAGTCGTACTCTTTCCGATCTCAAGATCGTGAGCGATCCTTCGGCGCGTTCCATGGCGCTCCATGATCGGTCACCGTTCGATTTTCGGCGAAGACCTTCCTCTCCCTTGTTCCGGCGCAGCGGAGGTTGTAGCACTCTCCTCGCGATTCGGCGGCCTGGCAGCGTGGTGCAGGAGGTAGAGGAGATCATGAGGCTTCGCCTTAAGCCGGTGCGGTATGGTGGAGCTTATGAGAGAGGCTATTAGTGGTCTAGTAATTAGACACACCAATTAGAGGCTCTAAACCAATTAGAAGGCTCTAAGCAAAACAGCTCTAAGCAGGGGTCTAGGTCTAGTTTCTAGTTTAGAGGATAGGAACTTGTGTGTCCCTAGAGGGAGGCCCTGCCCCTCCTTTATAGGTGGGAGGGCTGGCGCCCGGGAGGAGGAGTCCCTCCCCAACTCGACCTAGGGCTGGCCGCCCGGCTTGGGAGGAGGACTCCTCCCCAAGTCGATTTCAACTTCTCCTCTTTCCAAGCTGGCGGTTTGACGAAAAGCTGGCGGTTGACTTTCAATTTAGGAATTAAATAAACCCTTTATTTTGGACAGCGAGAACACTTAGTACATGATGCAATCATTCCATCTTGCAATGACACATTCATGTACCCTTCCCCGGAGTCGGACATTAAGGACCTTCTAGAATGTTCGATGAAAACAGGAACCATTCCCCAACTCGAAATGGGACTTTCCTTATATGAATCTTATTCTCCGGACCATTCCGGATCACCTCGTGATATCCGGATCCCATCGAGACTCGAACAACATTCGGTCTCTTTCTCATAATACCATAACTACTCAAACAACGTCGAATCCTTAAGTGTGTCTCCCTACGGTTCGTGAATTATGCGGACATGATCGAGACACTTCTCGAACAATAACCAATAGAGGAATCTGGAAATTCATATGGCTCCACATATTTCTCACGATTACTTTGCGTCGAATGAACCACTTACATACGATACCAATTTCCCTTTGTCTCACGATATGTTACTTATCCGAGGTCATGATCGTCGGTATCTCTGCATACCTAGTTCAACCTCGTTCTTGATAAGTACTCTTTTCTCGTTCGTGATATGTGATCCCTTGTGACCAAGTCACATGCTTGCAAGCTAATTGGATGACATTTCACCGAGAGGGCCCAGAGAATATCTATCCGTCATGTGGATGGACAAATCCACTCTTGATCCATGTGTTTCAACCAATACTTTCCGAACACCCAATGCCACCTTTATAGCCACCACATTACGGTGTGGTGTTTGATGACATCAAAGCATCCATCCAGTAAAGGCAATATGCATGATCTCATGGTGAAGGAATTAGGTTACTATGTATCGAGAAAGCATATAGCAATTGAACTATTGAAATGACTTGATCTTTATGCTACGCTTGTCTATAGGAGTATGTCCACCATATCATTCTCCTAACGATATGATCTTGTTGTTGATAACATCTCAATGTTCATGACAAAGAAACCACATCATCAATCAACCAACAAGCTAGTGAAGTATAGAGGCCATACTAGGGACTTCAAATTAAGTTTACAAATCACACAAGTATTAATGGTTTCCTTGTTAATACTATTATAGCATGAATGTAAACATTTATCATAAACACAAAGATATATAATAATAACTACATTTATTATTACCTCTAGGGCATATCTCCAACAGTCTCCCACTTGCACTAGAGTCATCTAATCTAGATTACATGGTAATATACCGAACACCCATGGCGGTTTGGTGTTGGTCATGTTTTGCCCTTGGGAGAGGTTTAGTCAGCGGATCCGCCACATTCAGATCTGTGTGTACTTTGCAAATCTTTATATCCCCATCTGGATATGTTCTCGAATAAGCGTGAAAGCGACTTGATATCTTGACTTCTTGTGTGACCTTGGTTCTTGCGCATTGGCTATGGCGCCCATGTTATCACAGTAGATAGACATTGGGTCCAGCACTAGGAACCACACCCAGCTCTGTAATGAACTCTTTCATCCATATCGCTTCTTGTGAAGCCTCAGAGCGACCATGTATTCCGATTCAGTTGAAGATCTCGCCACAACACTTTGCTTTGCACTCCTCCAGCTAGCTGCTGCACCATTCAAAATAAATCATTATCCAGTTGTGATTTAGAATCATCGGATCGGTGTTCCAACTAACATCGGTGTAACCATTAACAACGAGCTGTTCATCACCTCCATAAGAAAGAACCATATCCTTAGTTCTTCTCAAGTACTTAAGGATGTTTTGACATTGTCAATGATCCACTCTGGATCACTTTGATATCTGCTAGTTAGACTAACGACATATGCGATGTCGGGTCTAGTACATAGCATGGCATACATTAGAGATCCTATGGCTGAGGCATGAGTCTTACTCATCTTTCTCTATCTTACGCCGATGTGGGACTTTGAGTTTTACTCAAGGTCATATTGAGCAACATGGGCAAGAACCCTTTCTTGCTATCTTCCATTCCAAACCTCTTTAGAACTTTGTCCAAATATGTACTTTGTGACAATGATATTTGGCGTTCGATCTATCTCTATAAATCTTTATGCCTAATATGTGGCTGCTTGCCAAGATCCTTCATTGAAAACTATTATTCAAATACTCTTTGACACTATTAAGAAGGTCTACATCATTCCCAATCAACAATATGTCATCCACATACGGTATTAAGAATGCTCTGAGCTCCCACTCACTTTCTTGTAAATACAAGCTTCTCCATAAGTTTGTATAAAACCAAAACTTTTGATTACCTTATCAAAGCGTTGATTCCAACCGGGATGCTTGCTTCAATCCATAGATGGACCGTTGAAGTTTGCATACCTTGTTAGCATCTTTAGGATCGACAAAACCTTTGGGTTGCATCATATACAACTCTTCATCAATGTCTCCATTGAGGAATCTGTTTTGACATCCATCGCCATATCTCATAATCATAATATGCAGCGATTGCTAACATAATCCTCCAGACTTTAACCGCTACGGTGAGAAAGTCTCATCGTAGTCGACTCCTTGAATTTGTGAAACCCTTTTGCGACAAGTCGAGCTTTATAAACGATAACATTACCATCGGCATCTGTTTTCTTCTTGAAAATCCATTTGTTCTCGACAGCCTTCCGGCCATCCGGTAAGTCCACCAAAGTCCATACTTGGTTTCGTACATGGATCAATCTCGGATTTCATGGCTTCTTGCCATTTATTGGAATCTGGGCTCATCATTGCTTCCTCATATGTCTCGGGGTCATCGGTGTTGTCCACCAACATGACATTCATAACGGAATCATACCAATGCAGGTGGTACGATTTCTCGTTGACCTCGAGGCTCTGTAGCAACTTCAGCGAAGTTTCATGATCACCATCACTAGCTTCCTCTCTTATTGGTGCGGGCACCAGGAACTTCTTCGGTCTTTGCGCTACTACATAATTCGAGAGAAGGTTCGACAACCTCGTCGAGTTCTACTTTCCTTCCAGTCACTTCTTTGAGAGAAATTCCTTCTCTAGAAAGGATCCATTCTTGGCAACAAAGATTTTGCCTTGGATCTATGATAGAAGGTATACCCAATAGTTTCCTTGGGTATCCTATGAAGGCGCATTTTTCGCTTTGGGTTCAAGCTTGTCATTTGTAACTTCTTTACATAGGCCGCATCCCCAAACTTTAAGGAGCGACAATTTAGGTTTCTTCCCAAACCATAATTCATACGGTGTCGTTTCAGCGGTTTAGGCGGTGCCCTATTTAAAGTGAATCTGTTGTTTCTAATGCATAACCCCAAAATGATAGTGGCAAATCTGTAAGTGACATCATAGAGCGAACCATATCTAAGAGAGTTCGATTCTGACGTTCGACACACCATTCTGCTGTGGTGTTCGGCGGTGTCAGCTGCGAAAGTATTCCACATTTCTTCAAATGCTCGCCAAACTTCGTAACAGATATTCACCTCCACGATCGAGCGTAGAAATTTAATCTTCTTGTTACGTTGATTCTCTACCTCACTTTGAAACTCCTTAAACTTCTCGAAAGTTTAGGACTTATGTTTCATGAAATAGATATACCCATATCTACTCAAGTCATCCGTGAAGGTAAGAACATAACGATAACCAACTGGCGATGCTACACTCATTGGACCACACACATCGGTATGTATGATTTCCAATAAGTCGTAGCTCGCTCCATCATCTGAAAATGGAGTCTTAGTCATTTTACCCATCGGACATGCTTCGCATCTTTCAAGTGATTCAAAATCAAGTGATTCAAGAAGTCCATCGAATGGAGTTTCTTCATCGCTTCACTCCAATGTGACCAAGGCAGCGATTGCCACATATAGGTCAAATTATCGCTTGATTTCAAGCGTTTAGCCTCAATGTTATTAATATGTGTATTTCTACTATCGATTCAATATGAATAGACCATCTATCAAAGTGCATGTGCATAAAACACATTACTCATATAAATCGAACAACCATTATTCTCGGATTTAAACAAGTAAGCGTCTACTTAATAAACAAGATCCGATATAATGTTCATGCTCAGCATGAGCACCAAATAACAATTATTTAAGTATAAAACTAATCCCGATGGTAGATGAAGAGGTAGTGTCCGACCGCGATCACATCAACCTTTGATCCGTTTCCACGCGCCGTCACCTCGTTCTTTACTAGCTTCCGTTTGATACGTAGCTCTGTTTGAGTTACAAATATGAGCAACGAACCGGTATCAAATACCGGGCACTACTACGAATACTAGTGAGATACACATCAATAACATGTATATCGATATACCTTTCTTCTTGATGTTGCCGTTCTTCAAATCTGCCAAGTACTTTGGGCAATTCCGCTTCGATGACCTTCTCCCTTGCGGTAAAGCACTCGGTTTAGGGCTTGGGTCCAGCCTTGGTCCTCTTCGTCGGTATGGTAACTTTCTTACCACCCTTCTTGAAGTGTCCCTTACCTTAGACTTGCCTTTCTTGAATTTGGTGGTCTTATTGACCATCAACACTTGTGCTCTTTCTTGATCTCCACTACGCAGATTTTAACATAGCAAATAGTTACAGCAACTCTTTGTTCATATTACGCATGTTGTAGTTCATCACAAAGTTCTTGTAACTTGGTGGTAGTGATTGGAGGATCACGGTAAACCCCCAAAGTATTAGGAATCACTATACCCAAACTTTGAAGTTTATTTGCGTGCCCGGACATCTTAAGCACATGCTCCTTGGCCAGACTACCCTCTTCCATCTTGCAGTTAAAGAACTTTTGAAGCTTCATAACTTTCAATTGCCGCATGAGTCTCAAAGATTAATTTGAGATCCTCGACAATATCATATGGTCGACTCTTCAAACCTTTTACGAAGCTCGATTCTAAACCATACAAGATAGCACCTTTGAACTATAGATCTTGATTCTTAGGCGAGGTAAACATTCTTTACTTCATCGGTAGCATCAGCTGCAGGTGGGTCACCTAGCGGTGCATCAGCACATAGGTCAAATTACCGGCTGTGAGGACAATCCTCAAATTGCGGAACCAATCCATGAAGTTGCTTCCATTGTTTTCAACTTTTCTTTCTCTAGGAGCATTAAAATTGATGGTAGGGCTGCCATTGATCTACAACATATTTGCAATAGTTTAGACTAAGTTTATGACAAATTGAGTTCAAATTAATTAATGAAATTAAACTAGGTGAACTCCACTCAAAACAACATCCCTCACATTGTTTTAGTGATCACAGACCAAATCCACTACATCAACACCGATCATCACGAGAGTTGATATAGTTTCAATGGCGAACAATCATCATGTTCATCATATCTACTATATGATTCATGCTTTGCCTTTCGGCGATCCGTGTTCTGAGGCCATGTATGCACATGCTAGGCTCGTCAAGACAAACCTTAGCTTCGCATAAGCAAATCTGGCTTGCTTACGTTGTAGTCACCAGCGGAATCAAAGACACCCGATCATCACGTGGTGCTTGAGCGACAAGCTTTGGCAGCGGTGCATACTAAGGGTGAACACTTTAGAACTTGAAATTTATGTGCATGAGGATCATCTTATAATGCTACCGTCGTCTACTAAGCAATACAAGATGCATAAAGGATTAACATCACATGCAATTCATAATATGTGATATGATATGGCCTTTCTTCTTTGTGCTTCCGATCTCCATCTTCAAACGAACATGATCTCCATCATCTCGGCATAGCATCAAGGTCAATGGCGCTTCTTCATGGTTGTAGTCCACCAGCTTCAACTATTACAACTATTTTGAATAGACACTTGGTCTTAAGAAATTAAAGACAACCATATGGCTCCTGCGGTTGCCAACTTACAATAAGGAACATTGCATACCTCAAATATAATCACAATCATGGCCATATCACATCACTGCACACCCCTGCAAAACAAAGTTAGACGCTTCTACTTTCTTTGCATATTTTACGTGGTTTGGGGCTTTCCATAAGTGTCGTTCTAACTTACGAACAAGAACCACAACATTGATACTAGCATTGTTGATTACCGTTGTAAATTGGATCTTAACTATGCTAGGAGAAAGCAGGGCCCATAAAGCCACTTATGCAATACAAGTTGCATGTTAGCGTGGAGCAAGTCTCATGAGCGATGTCATGTAAGGTTAGCCGGGCGCTTCATCCCAACATACCGCAAGATGCAAAGTACACAAAAAGCAATCTACAATAAAAGCATCAACGCCCACAATGACCATTGTGTTCTACTCGTGCAACAGATCTACATATAGACACGGCTCGATACCCTTTGTAGGGGTTCGTAGCATGGAAAACAAAAATTTTCTATCGCATACAAACAAACAAGCCAAGATCTATCTACTAGATTGTAGCAGCGAGTCGATGGAATAACTCACCCTCGAAGATTCCAAAGTGTTTAACGAGGCGATTCTCGTGGGTGATGTAGTCGTACTCTTTCGATCTCAAGATCGCGTGAGCGATCCTTCGGCGCCAGCGTTCCCACAGCGCTCCATGATCGGTCACACGTTCGGTACTCGTGAAGACCTTCCTCTCCCTTGTTCAGCAAGGCGGAGGTTGTAGCACTCTCCTCGCGATTCCGGCCTGTGGCGTGGTCTGGAGGTAGAGGGAGATCCCTGAGGCTTCGACTTAAGCCGGTGAGAGTATGGTGGAGCTTATGAGAGAGGCTATTAGTGGTCTAGTAATTAGACACACCAATTAGAGGGCTCTAAACCAATTAGAAGGCTCTAAACAGAAACAGCTCTAAACCGGCGTCTAGGTCTAGTTTCTAGTTTAGAGGATAGGAACTGTGTGTCCCTAGAGGGGAGGCCCCTCCTTTATAGGTGGGAGGGCTGGCGCGCCCGGAGGAGGGAGTCCCTCCCCAGCTCGACCTAGGGCTGGCCGCCGGCTTGGAGGAGGACTCCTCCCCAAGTCGATTCAACTTCTCCTCTTTCCAAAAGCTGGCGGTTTGACGGCAGCAGTTTGACTTTCAATTTAGGAATTAAATAAACCCTTTATTTTGGACAGCGAGAACACTTAGTACATGATGCAATCATTCCATCTTGCAATGACACATTCATGTACCCCTTCCCCGGTCTTGGGACATTCAGGACCTTCTAGAATGTTCCGATGAAAACAGGAACCATTCCCCAACTCGAAATGGGACTTTCCTTATATTAATCTTATTCTCCGGACCATTAAGGATCACCTCGTGATATCCCGGATCCCATCCGAGACTCCGAACAACATTCGGTCTCTTTCTCATAATACCATAACTACTCAAACAACGTCGAATCCTTAAGTGTGTCTCCCTACGGTTCGTGAATTATGCGGACATGATCGAGACACTTCTCCGAACAATAACCAATAGAGGAATCTGGAAATTCATATGGCTCCACATATTTCTACGATTACTTTGCGATCGAATGAACCACTTACATACGATACCAATTTCCCTTTGTCTCACGATATGTTACTTATCCGAGGTCATGATCGTCGGTATCTCTGCATACCTAGTTCAACCTCGTTACTGATAAGTACTCTTTTCTCGTTCCCGTGATATGTGATCCTTGTGACCAAGTCACATGCTTGCAAGCTAATTGGATGACATTTCACCGAGAGGGCCAGAGAATATCTATCCGTCATGTGGATGGACAAATCCCTCTTGATCCATGTGTTTCAACCAATACTTTCCGAACACCCAATGCCACCTTTATAGCCACCACATTACGGTGTGGTGTTTGATGACATCAAAGCATCCATCCAGTAAAGGCAATATGCATGATCTCATGGTCGAAGGAATTAGGTTACTATGTATCAGAAAGCATATAGCAATTGAACTATTGAAATGACTTGATCTTTATGCTACGCTTGTCTATAGGAGTATGTCCACCATATCATTCTCCTAACGATATGATCTTGTTGTTGATAACATCTCAATGTTCATGACAAAGAAACCACATCATCAATCAACCAACAAGCTAGTGAAGTATAGAGGCCATACTAGGGACTTCAAATTAAGTTTACAAATCACACAAGTATTAATGGTTTCCTTGTTAATACTATTATAGCATGAATGTAAACATTTATCATAAACACAAAGATATATAATAATAACTACATTTATTATTACCTCTAGGGCATATCTCCAACAATAACATGCTGGGTGAACAAATTACAGCGGGGCAATTGACAAACATCGAGAAAGCAATACATGCATATACTAATCATCTTGACTCCTTTGAGACTTGATTGGGCATTACAACATTATACATAGACTGCCATCCAACTGCATCTATGACTAATAATCCACCTTGAGGTTATCATCGAACCCCTCCAAGATTAAGTTGCAAGCAACAGATTATTGCTTTATGAACTGCGTGTAAAGTAAACAATACGAATGTTCTATGAACAAAGGATTCTTGTTTTCTCCCTAGAAGCAACAGCACATCTAGTACCTTAGAGATTTCATCACTTCCCAGTTACGAGGCATGAACCCACTATCGAGCATAAATACTAACTCTTGGAGTTGCTAGTATCTACTTGACCAAGATAGCTACTAACAATGGAAAGCATGCAAGATCACAAATAACAAAGACATGATAGAATCAATAATCAATCTGAAATAGCATCTCAATATCCATTGGATCCCCGCAAACACAACATGCAGAATTACAAATAGATGATCTTGATCATGAGCGGAGCTCACAAGATCTAGACATGAAAGCTCAAAGGAGGAGAACCAGCCATCTAGCTACTACATGGATCCGTAGTCCAAGGATGAACTACTCACGCATCACATCGGAGGCTTGCATGGTGATGAAGAAGGCCTCCAGGGTGAATTCCCCTCTCCGGCAGGGTGCCGGAAAACCAGATCCCTCGATCTAGGGATGGAGATGACGCTGACTCTGAACTCTTTCGTGGATTTTTGATCGGGCCCTTAGGGTTTTCGTCCCGAGGGCATCTTATAGGCAGAAGGGGAGGCCGAGGGGGTGCGGGGCGTACACCACCCCTGGCGGGCAGGCTGGGCGTGGCTGGTGGTGTCTGGCCCCCTGGCTCCTCTCAGTCTCGTGATACAGTACTTGATGACTTCCGGAAAAATAGGCACTTTGGCTTTTGTCCCGTCCAATTCCGAGAATATTCATTTTCTGACTTTCTTGGAACCAAAAACAGCAGAAAACAGGCAGCTGACATTGTGGCTCTTGTTAATAGGTTAGTCCAAGAAATCATATGAAAAGTACTCCAAAGTTGGAACAAAACACAAGAAAGTGCCAATATTCATAATCTCTTTTTTTTTCTCTTTTTTCTCAATATAGGACTCTTTTTTTTATAAGAAGAATGCTTCATAGACAGCTCATTATGGTTACGCTGCAGGTTTCCACCATGTCAGCCTGGATTAGACCAGCGGGCCAGGTGTTTCTCTAACACATATACATAACTCCATGGACTTACAAGCTCCCCTTTCATTTCACACCGACGACATCCATATACAAAAGAGCATGATATCAACTAGGTACAAAGTACCAAGTGCAATGTTGAAAGCGTTCCCCATGAAAGCATGGTTCTGCTAATTCCCAACAAATAAGTGCAAGCATATACAACATAGACGACACAATGGTTCAAGTTTATTAAGGGCAAGAAAAGTAAAGTGTGCCATCAAGTTCGTGAGAGCTTTAATCACTAGTTTTCTCATAACAAGTTTAATTTGGAAGGTAAACAAAAGCATGAATATACTTGGAATAGCATAAGCTAGTAGGTAGGTATGGTTGACTCTTTGGAATAACTTGGTTTAAGGAGTTGGATGCATGAGTGGAACTCATACTTTGTTGTGGAGGCTAGCAAAAGACTGAGAGCGACAAACTAAGAGAGCAATAATTGCCATAATCATGCAGAGTGACAAAACATCATTGATCAAAGCATAAAGTGATACTACAAGTTGAAAACTAAAGGATCATAACGGCTAATGGTGACTTGAGATAGTCATAACATGGTGTGAGCATGCGCCAAGTCAACCCAAATAAAGCATCAAAGGATAATACCACTATACTATGCTTTAATATGCTAAAACAACGCATGGTTCATCCAAGGCACATTAAGCAATCCCAATTGTTTATAACAAGTCATGCTACATCAAATAATACTAAGCATAATAGCCAAAACAATATCAAGCATGGCATGACAAAGCATAGGCCACAGTAAAAAACGAGCTCTTTTTACCACATAAGCATGAACTTTCCTACTCTTTTCCAAACCAAACCAAACTATTTGCAAACCAATGTATGAAAGAGGGGTTCCAACCAATTTATTCAAAAAAACTAAGCAAACCAAAGCAAACGAAAAACCAAAACGAAAACAAAAAATAAGACGCTCTAAGAAAAACACAACTGTGCATGAAACAATAAAAATGAAGCGTTTGGAAGAAACCTGGGATTTTTATTGATGAAGAAGGGGATGCCTTGGGCATCCCCAAGCTTTGACGCTTGTACTTCTTGGATATTTCTTGGGGTGACACACGTGGCATCCCCAAGCTTGAGCTTTAGTCCATGCTTCATCTCATTACTCATTCCTTCCATACATCTGAAAATTTTCCTTCATACAAAACTTCACACAATCTTTATTAGCAACATTAGTGCACTCAAGATAAATAAGTCTTAAGGTTCAGTTCTAACACCAAATAAACTTCTATTAGAACACTAGCTACTGTAGCACTTCCCTCAAAAAGCTCAATTTTCCAAAAGAACTCAAGAAGGAACCAACAAGAAGCAATTGCAAAAAAATGGCAGAAATCTGTCAAAACAGACCAGCAGGTAAAGACGAATTTTTTCGAAGACCTTTTGTTGCTCAATGATGACCCACAAGTATAGGGGGTGTATCGCAGTATTTTCGAGGGAAGTGAAACCCAATTTATTGATTCAACACAAGGGGAGCTAAAGAATATTTATCAGCCTTAACAACTGAGTTGTCAATTCAGCTGCACCTGGAAACAATCTTGCTCACAGCAGTTTATCAGTAGCAACAGTTTTGTAGTAGGAATAGCAAAGTAACAGCAGTAGTAAAGCAAAAACAATAGTAACAAAAGCAGTAAACAGCGGGATTCGAGTGCGGTAGGCATAGGGATGGATGGACGGGCGTTGCATGGACAAGACAATTCACATAGCAATTAGAACATAGGGAAATTGCAGATAAATAAGATAAAGCATCCAAGTACTAGACAATCCTAAGCATGTGTTCCATATATAGTCATACGTGCTCGCAATGAGAACTTGCACAACATCTTTTGTCACCTTGACCCGTTTGCAGCGGGGCCTCTAGGGAACTACTGGCAATTAAGGTGCTCCTTTTAATAGAGCACCGGAGCAAAGCATTAACACTCCGTGAACATATGTGATCCTCACATCAAAGCCATTCCCTTCCGGTTATCCCGATTTCTATCACTTCGGGGCCATAGGTTCCGGACAACAACGTGTGTATACAACTTGTAGATAAGACCAAAAACAATACTATCATAATGAATCAATAACATGTTCAGATCTGAAATCATGGCACTCGGGCCCTAGTGACAAGCATTAAGCACAACAAGTCGCAACAAAGTCATAAAGCACTAATAAAAGATACTAGGCACCATGCCCTAACAATCTGATGCCATTACATGAACGACCTCATCCAATCCCTACCATCCCCATAGCCTACAACGGGGGATTACTCACTCATTGATGGGGGAAACATGGATGGTCGATGGAAAAGCGATGGTGATGATGACGGCGATGACCTCCTCCAATTCCCGTCGGCGAGTGCGAACGGAGTTTCTGGTGCTGTTTCGTGGAATCTGGTGGTGGCGGCGGAGCGGAACTCCTTCTAGAAAAACGTCGCCCCCCCGAAGTTTTTAGGTCAGAAGGCTCCTTATAGGCGAAGAGAGTGGCCGAGGGGGTGCCTGGGGGGCCACACCACCCCCTGGCGCGGCCTGGCCTGGCCCATGCCACCAGGTGGTGTGGCCACCCCCTGGCTCTTCTCTGTCTCGTATTCTGGCTCCTGGAGTCTTCAGGTGAAATAGGATTTTTGGCATATTTTCCAGGATTTTTCCTAATGGTTGATTTTCTGCACAAAAAGTAGACACCAAGACAATTCTGCTGAAAACAGCGTCAGTCCGCATTAGTTGCATCCAAATCACACAAGTATAGAAGAGAAACAATAGCAAAAGTGTTCGGGAAAGTAGATACATTTTGGACGTATCACTCAAATCAAAAAGTATTGAACTAACGAAAGTTAGATAACAACCTGGGGCAGAAGCACAAAAATTCACGCCTCAAAAATACGTTCAGAGATTTTACATGAATTTTTAAGGTGAAGCATAGAAATCTGTTTCGGGACAGCAACTTTCCCAATCATTACTTCTCTCTCATTAGAGGTTACTCTTGGCACAAAAAGCAAATAAAAAGGATAAGGAGCGGTTATTACAGAGGTAATAACTTCCAAGACTCATCTAAAACTTTTGGGTTATCTCCCAATAAGTACTTTTCTTTAACGCCTTTAAGTTAGGCATGATAGTTTGAGAAGATGCTCACATAAGAAATATGAATTGAAGTAAAAGAGAGCATCAAGAAGCAAATTCAAAACACATTTAAGTCTAACCCACTTCCTATGCATAGGAACCTTGTAAGAAAAATAAATCAAAGAAGCACATAGTAGCAAGAATGGGTAGATAAAACAAGAGCAACTTCAAAACTTTCAGCACATAGAGAGGTGTCTCAATACCATGAAAACTTCTACAACCATATTTTCCTCTCTCATAATAATTTTTAGTAGCCTCATGAATAAACTCAACAATATAACTATCACATAAAGCATGCTTTTCATGATCTACAAACACTAGAGCTTTATTATAAACATTTTCAAAAGAATCCTCAGGAACATGACATTCGTCCTCCTTTGGTAAGCATGGGGGACAATCAAATAATGTAAGAGGTAAAGACTTACTCTCATTAGAAGGTAGGAATGGGTAGATCCATTCTTCCTCCTCTTGATCATCACTCTCCTCCTCTTTTCATCCAATGAGCTTCCAGTTTCAGCAATTTCTTCTTCCATAGGCTCTTGCAAGGCATTAGTCTCTTCCGTTGGTGGAGAGCATCTATTAAGATATTCAAGAATATATCCATTCTCTACCTTATAATTATCAAAGCAAAATTTAAGTATATCATAAACCTCATATTTATAAGGTGCATCATCAGTATTTTCAAGCAAATAAGCAAGTTCGAATGCACCCTTCCAAGCAATAAATTCTTCAATTTGTTCCACATCATAAAAGTCATAATTCCCTTTAACATAAGAAGATATGGTAACATTATCATTATACTCACATTGAAAAGAGAGGTGTTTATACCTCCTACAACAACAAGATTTATCAAAGCAATAAGTAACATTATAAGTAGAGCACACGTTTATAGCAATTGATATACAATTTATCAATTTGTTCCCATAAGTGTTTCCCTTTTTGCGACAAGCGGTGTTCCTTATAATAATATTTTTGTTCTTCCGTGAACCCACCTTGCCAATAAGATTCAGTTTCAAAGAAACCAACCATTGATAGAAAGCATGATAAAGCAAGACAATAAGAGACCAATCAAAATAACAACTATAGTAGGAACTAATTTTTTGTGTGTTTTTGATAAAGAAACAAGCAAACAAAACAGAAAATAAACTAAGCAAAACAAAAACAACAAAGTAAAGAGATTGGTTATGAGGGACTCCCCTTGTGAAGATGTCCTTGACTCCCCGGCAACGGCGCCAGAAAAATGCTTGATGGCTCTGTGTATGGCGCCAGAAAAATGCTGGGGCGTGGTTGATGTAGAGCTCGTTGTGAACTCCAAGAGGAAGGTATGATGAGCACAACAGCAAGTATCCCTCAGTATGAAACCAAGGTTTAATCGAACCAGTAGGAGCAAGGAAACACCCCAAAGGTGTTACTAAATGAGCTTTGGCAGGGCGCACTACCGGTGCTAGTAGCAACGTGGAGACCTGCACAACACAACCACATAACTTTGTCCCCAACTTGCGATGAGGTTGTCAATCTCACCGTGTTTTGCGGAAAACAAAGGATTAAACGTATCGAATGGAAAGAAGTAATAGTTTGCAGAAAGTAAACACAAAGCAGTAAACAGTTTATAGATTGTATGTAAAAGACAAGGACCGGGATCTATAGTTCATTAGAGGTGGCTCTTCTTAAGATAGATAACATGCTGGGTGAACAAATTACAGCGGGGCAATTGACAAACATCGAGAAAGCAATACATGCATATACTAATCATCTTGACTCCTTTGAGACTTGATTGGGCATTACAACATTATACATAGACCGCCATCCAACTGCATCTATGACTAATAATCCATCTTCAGGTTATCATCCGAACCCCCTCCAGTGTTAAGTTGCAAGCAACAGATTATTGCTTTATGAACTGCATGTAAAGTAAACAATACGATTGTTCTATGAACAAAGGATTGTTGTTTTCTCCCTAGTAGCAACAGCACATCTAGTACCTTAGAGATTTCTGTCACTTCCCCAGATTACCAGAGGCATGAACCCACTATCGAGCATAAATACTAACTCTTGGAGTTGCTAGCATCTACTTGGCCAAGATAGCTACTAACAACGGAAAGCATGCAAGATCACAAATAACAAAGACATGATAGAATCAATAATCAATCTGAAATAGCATCTCAATATCCATCGGATCCCCGCAAACACAACATGCAGAATTACAAATAGATGATCTTGATCATGAACGGAGCTCACAAGATCTAGACATGAAAGCACAAAGGAGGAGAACCAGCCATCTAGATACTACATGGATCCGTAGTCCAAGGATGAACTACTCACGCATCACACCAGAGGTTTGCATGGTGATGAAGAAGGCCTTCAGGGTGAATTCCCCTCTCCGGCAGGGTGTCGGGAAGAGCTTCAGATCCCTCCCGATCTAGGGATAGAGATGACGGCGACTACAGACTCTTTCGTGGATTTTTTTGATCGGGCCCTTAGGGTTTTCGTCCCGAGGGCATCTTATAGGCGGAAGGGAAGGCCGAGGGGGTGCCGGGAGCGGCCACACCACCCCCTGGCGCGGGCCAGGCCTGGCCGCGCGGCTAGGTGGTGTGGTGGCCCCCTGGCTCCTCTCCGTCTCTTATTCTGGCATTTGATGGCTTCCGGAAAAATAGGCACTTTGGCTTTTGTCCTGTCCAATTCCGAGAATATTCATTTTCTGACTTTTCTGAAACCAAAAACAGCAGAAAACAGGCAGGTGGCACTGTGACTCTTGTTAATAGGTTAGTCCAAGAAATCATATAAAAAGTACTCCAAAGTTGGAACAAAACACAAGAAAATGGATAAAACTAAGCATGGAACATCAAAAAATTATAGATACATTGCAATGTATCATCACACCACGCAGGGTTAGTACTCATCAATGATTTTGCAAACAAACCCCTCCCAAACTTGTTCCTACACTTATTTAACTGTCTAGTCATCTACAAGCGGGGCCCACTTCTCCAATACATCGTGCCATATCGCTCAGTAACCGTGCGTGACGCCCTCGCGCGAGTTAACTGACCGTAAACTCGTATTTTGATTGTATAGTGACCGTATTGAATTTGCTAAGCAAGTACAATGACTAACCATGTATTTAACTCATTATCTAATAGCTTAATCCTGGTGGTCAGGACGCACGCTGAGGGCACTTGCCGCGCGACGTGAGGTTTTTTCTAGGAACGCTGCCGCTGGTCCTAGACCTTTGCTAGTCTGTCTCGCTACTTGTGGGCCCAGGGGTTGTTTCCGCTTGCGGGGCAGCTCCGTATGTCTGTCCTCTCCCCAAGTCCCCAGTCAACATCTTCCTTTCTCTCTTTTCTCCTCGTCCTCTCGAGCCCTACGGTTTCATGCCACCACCCTCTGCAAATTTCCCCACCGCTCGCCTAGGCCACTGTATATTCTCAGCTAGGCCACGACCCCGCCTAGCCCTAGATTCCCGCGAATCTCCTCCCTCCGTCGCACCTCTTTTCCCATGTCGCTGTTCTCCAGATCTAGGAGCCACCCGGAGTGCCCTCCAATGGCGGCGGTTGAGGTGGATATGGTGATTTAGGGTTACGAGGGAGCAAAAAGGGCATCCTGCATAGCAGCTGGGCACCAACGCGTACGGAGCCATAACACCGTTGTTTCCTGTGGTGATTCGAATGAGAGAAGCATAGGAGAGAAGGGCTTTACATAGGCGGTAGATTTACTCTTCCTCAGTGGTTGTGGGTAGTTCATTGGATGGCGATTTGGGCCTTGGTGGCCTCTCAGCAACGGGAGGCCATCCTGTAGCATAGGCTCGATGTTCTCCTCCATAGAGGCTATGACGAAGGTCTCTGGCTTTGATGATTCCGGTGGTCCAGCTCAGGATCTTTCCTAGAACAATACCCCCTATGTTTTCTTTCTACTGGTGAGCTGTCATGGTTTAATTTCAGTAATGTTTCCTTCTTCCATTCAGTATTTTTAGAAGGTATTTCTCCCATGTTTAAGCAAAATGCTCCTGATTTGGATGTAATGAAAACAATAATGTGGCATAGGTGGTTAATATTGGATATAGGTATTTGTTGTGGTGTGTAAATCTGATGTTTGGACCCTGAGATGATGCACGCGGCAATTTTTGTATCCATTATGATATTTATATGTCACATGAGTTAGCTATTTTTATTCCTTATGATGTACATATAAATATCTTGATCAAAAGTACTAATTCTTGCAAGATGTTGTCTTATTTTCTTATTGTGAAATTCCTTATGATATTTTATTAGGAAACTTTTGCCCCTCGAGTTTATAAGTTTTTGTTGTAGCAATTACAAATGGCGTGTGTAGATGGCTTTCTCAACTAAATAATTAGTGTTGTTAAGATTGTGTTAACGGTTCACGTGATGACCGAATTCATTTTTCTACAAAGATGCTTTCATTTCTTCTCTTATTTTGGTGTGTCTTGATAAATGACAATTGCCTTTGGGAATATCGTTTTGATTTTGCTGCACTGTGACAGCTGTGTGTTTGTGTCATCATTACTGAATAGTTTTCTTCTCTCAGCATGTAGACAGCTTGACTCTACTGAAGACCTGATCGGCATAGGAGAACTTTATGTTGAAGACACGATCATTCACTCTTTCCACAACATCCAAGAGGTGATCATATTTGCAGCTTTTCAGTTAGTCTTCATAGGGTTTGGCAGCCGATGTAGCTGGGAATACCACTAGTCTGGAAGGGTTTAATTAAAGCCTAAATTATTGCTTGTTCATGTGTAGAGTTGATGCTTATAGTTCTGAAAAGTAGTGATAGATTGAGAAAATTAGGGGGTTTCAGTTCAAATATCTTTGTTGGGTTTCAATGAACTTTTGTTCATATTCTTCTCAGTTTTTGTAAATGGGTATATAAACATACATACACAAACACAAATTTCATATTTCAGTGTATCCAGGAAACAACGTTTGCATCATTTTGTCTTTTTTGAAAATTAGAAGCCCTTTGGTAGAGAGTTTTAGGTTTAAAGTACACAACAAAGGTAGCCTTTATTCTACAGTTTGGTAATCTGACAAGATTAGGGGTTCTTTTACTCTTTCTACAGTTAAGAAATACATGTGTGTTAGGGTAAGGTTATTATACACACCCACAAAATAATAGTAGAAAGCTATTTTCATATAAGACAATTACCTATACCTTATGTATATGTGATCTGCTGGATGAATAGATGCAAGCACACCTCTGACCGAGAGTACCCCGAAGCAATATGAATACTTTCTGAATGACTTTGTTGCTTATGTCGTGCTTGTGCTCATGAATTTGAAAATATAAAATTAAGAAGGGAATAAAATGAAACCTCATATTTTAATGTCATAGTGTTTGTTTCGAAGCAAATATATTCTATCTTTGTCAAACCTCTGAATCTATATGTATATATAAATGTTCTAGTTTAGATGCTTGACATGATTAGTAGCTAGCAAAAAAATCTAATTTTATTAATTATTAGCATCAAGATCACATATGTACTTCAGTACTTCAGTAATAGTAGTGGTAAGAGATCTATGTCTAGAATACATATAGCTATGATTTTTATTGTTTGGTGTTCTGGTTAGAATTTCCAGTAAACTTAAGAACTGACCAAGACGAATTCAAAATAAAATACCAGACACATTTTTTTTCTAGTTAGTAGTTGCTAGCATATGTCTGAAAGCGTAGTAAGGCATCATCCCTAAAATTCCAAATGTCGTGGTGTCTCTTTGTAAAGAAATATTGCTTACATGATTATTTGTGTAAAGCATACAACAAAAAAAAGTGCTAATGAGCCATGCTAAGTCCAGAATTAAGCAGTTGTTATACAAATATTAATTTCTGAAGTAAATAGCTGAACTTAAGGGAAGAAGCATGCAACTAGTTGAGAATTGTTGATCGGGATGATGAGATTTTCTGATTGCATCATCCGGAAAGCCTTGGTTCTAACACAGGAGCACGGAACAATCATATTATTTCAAAGTAACCTCAATGTACTAGAATTCTAGAAATATCTCGTTAGTTCAACCCTACCTCAAAGCGTGGAGATTCTGCGAATCGTACTTCTATGTCAGTGTTGGTTGTATTTCTTTTGTGGATATAGTTTGATGGCTCCATATAGTTTGTATTTTGAGTTAACAAATGCCTACCTATGAAGTACGTGGAATTTGATTTGTTGAAAGGTAAGGTTCTACAGATCAGTCATTCCTGAGTGTTCTTAATTATGTCATACTTTACATAATAATTATGTTTTTTAACTTAAGAAATATTATTCAGCATGAATGTAAGCAATTCAAATGTCGGAAGGTTCAAATCAACAATTGGGAAATTTCAATTGCATGTTTATTAAGGAAAACAGTGTAGATTAATCATACAAAATACTTTTAAATCTAGGAGTAGGAATTGTATTTATGTGATATGAAATATCTCATCGATTAATTCAGATTTTTGTTTAAGAATTGCCAGAAAGAAGTGGTATGAATTATAGTACAAGTGCTATCCTCCCGCAGCTAAACTTCATACTCAACAGCATCTGCTACATGGTGCGGGTCACCGACCGGAAGAACTCGGTAAGCACCGCGCTGTCACTCGCTAGTCGCCGCTCCAAGAGTACAGCTACCTTGAGTCTGAGTTCATTGCCAACAAGGTGGCGCCTATCTCCTGCTCTATTTGGAATTTCGCAGGTTCACTAATTGTGATTCAATAGTGCGATAGTGTTGTCAGAAGTTTAGTTGTACCTGGTTGACCCCAAGATTTAGTTTCTTTGTGTCCAACTTCCGTCTTTTCACATGCGCGTTCATAATCATAGTGTGAATCCGGATCTTTCCTTTCTCTTCATACTATCCCCCATTTATGATATAACCAGGATTACTATGTTACTCCAATGGGATCATAAGTTTGACTAGGTCATGGTATGCACATGTTAACCAACCTGGTGGTATCTCGCTGCCAACAAAATGATGAGATGAGCTCCTTCCTCTCATAGCACACAAAAAGCAAGTTCGTCTTAATTTTGCATCCAGGCCAGGTCACTTGAGATCCTATTTATGTATTGCGTGCAATATATATTTTCCTTTATTGTTAGATCTGAGGGATTTATTCTAAATTATTGTTCATCCTCCATGAAAAAATTCAGATATATCGTGTGTCTGGGATCACAAGTTTGACTAGATCATGGTATGCACATGTTAACCAACCTGGTGGTATCTCGCTGCCAACAAAATGATGAGATGAGCTCCTTCCTCTCATAGCACACAAAAAGCAAGTTCGTCTTAATTTTGCATCCAGGCCAGGTCACTTGAGATCCTATTTATGTATTGCGTGCAATATATATTTTCCTTTATTGTTAGATCTATGAGGGATTTATTCTAAATTATTGTTCATCCTCCATGAAAAAATTCAGATATATCGTGTGTCGGGACAAATCCAGTCCAATTTGGAGCCTTCTTCAACGTAGATGATGTTGAGTTCACCACCTTTGAATTTGTCAGAGAGCCCTAAATCGAAGGTTAATAAACAAGCATTGAGATGAAGTTGGACTTCTATACATAGTGAGTTGATACTTGCTTCGCATTGGGGTAGACCTCTATAGGTCCTAAATTGTTGTGTGCTTTTTATCTAGAAAAATCTATTACTTCTGAAATTAGAAAAATTAAAATTTGGTTTTTATGTTTGTTTTCCCTATGTGTACAGCTGGTCATGTGAATTAGGAGCCGAGGGCTCATCAAGGCACGGATCACTCAGAGAGCCCTCCATCGAAGGTTAATAAAAAACATTAAGATGCAGCCAGACTTCTATACATACTGAGTTGATACTTGCTTCTGATCAGGGTAGACTTCTATAGGTAGGTTAATAAAAAACATTGAGATGTAGTCGGATTTCTATACATACTGGGTTGATACTTGCTTCTCATCGGGGTAGACTTCTGTAGGTCCTAAATTGTTGCTTGCTTTTTATCTAAAAATTCTATTGCTTCTGAAATTACAAAAAATAGGATTTTATGTTTGTTTTGCCTATTTGTATAGCCAGTCATCCTGTGTATTAGGAGCCAAGGGCTCATCAAGGTGCATATCATGATGGCACACTAGGAATTCCAGGGCGATGCAGATTTGCTGGAGAATGCAGATCTGCTAAAGAACAATAGTACTGCTCATCTAGGAGATGCAATAATAACTTGACAAGTTCAGTGTTGTGCGTGAGGCAGTGATATGCTCTCACCACTCAGAGCTGTCTATTGAAGAATTTCAAATGCTTAGCGCTTGTGTGGCAAGTTGCCCCATTAACTATTTTCATATTTTGGTAATATCTTTCACTACCAACATATTTTTTTTTAGTCAAATACCTCTTTAACTATAAAATTTAGGAAATTACTTCTGATAATCTGATTATAAACCCAGTTAAATGAGTATTCATTGCTTTGGTTTACAATATATTAAATTAATAATATGTTAATAGTTAAGATTGATGGAGTAGAAAGAAGATGATACAGTTTGTTTTGTTACTGCTAGCTCTAAATTTCAAATACTTAGAGCTTGTGTGGCAAGTAGCCTCATTAACCCTTTTCGTATTTTTTAGTAATATCTTTCATTGCCATCAAGATTTTTGTAGTCAAATACCTCTTGAATGATAAAATTTAGGAAATTACTTCGGATATTAACCCACTGAAATGAGTATTCATTGTTCTGGTTTACAGTATAGTAAATTAGTAATGTGTTGATAATTAAAACTGTTGGTGCATAAAGAAGATGGTATAATTTGTTTCGTTATTGCTCTAAGTGGTAGTAGTTGTTTCCTTAGGATGGCACTAATGATTACAGAACCATATGAAGTGCTAACCGGTCACCCGGAGGGAACTGTTGCAGGCAAGGGGCGGAAGACTATGATCTTCTAGGTTTACTAAATTGCTAGAACAAAAGTGTCATCTGTTACCTTCATCTGCTTTGGAATCATGGCCTGAATCTTATAAGTTTTCTTCGTAACCTCATAAATCTATTTATGGATTGTGTATCCTGCGGAGAGGAGTCTAACACGATGGCCAAGTAAGTGCTTTGTGAAAGGTCTAGACGATGTCCTTTATCACTTTATGTATATTTCTCCACTAAAATATTCGAATGATGTACTCTCTATAATTACTGACTAGATAGATATTTGTATGCGCAAGAAACAAATTGTGCTTAGACTACCTCATCTTACTCAGTTTTAACAATTTTTCTGAGCTAAGCCAAAATGAGGGAGATCTAAAGGGAAGGAAAAAAGATGCACCTGATGAAGATGGTGACCTGGTACAGTAGCACGATGGCCAGCATCTCTACTCTATAATGTCCCCTCAACACCGGCGTCGGCAGTGACACATTGTTGCTACCCTCCCTGCTCTATGTATATGCAGGGGGAGTTGTTGCAGCCTGCAGCCAACCACACAGCAGGGCGAGTGGCTATGAGATGGTCAGAACCGAACCGATTCAGCTCGATCGTGACTGATGACAACATTGTTATAGCGACCTTCTGATTCATGGGCTGTGGCATGAACATGTGAGTAGTATATTAGAGTCTGGGTACTAATGGGCTGAGATGAGACTTTGACAAAATACTCATGTTCATTTCTACTTCATTTGCTCACCGAAAAATTCTCCATCGCAACCTGTTGGGTACTAATGAGCAGAGCTGAGATGTGGAAGGACAATATTGGAACTAAAGGCAGCAGACCTATAAAGGG
This sequence comes from Avena insularis, assembly GCA_023614405.1. Lineage (NCBI taxonomy): Eukaryota > Viridiplantae > Streptophyta > Magnoliopsida > Poales > Poaceae > Avena > Avena insularis. Next base: position 474,205,162 of record CM042694.1, read on the forward strand.
GACCAATAGATACAAGATGGGTAGCTGTTCTGGGTTCCTCTTTCCACACTGAGAAAATGTTCTCATGGGATGTTAACCCTTGATTGCCATTTCCAACAGAAAAAATTTCATTGCCTTTAGGCTGATTTGAACATGTATCAGAGCATAGATCGATGCTCATTTTAGTGAGAGGTCAGACAGTTGTTGTCTGTTTCCTCACAAAGAGTTCTCAAATTAAAATGCAGATACATGGATTATTGTATTAATGTGATTAAATTGGAAAATCGGATAACAAATTGATCACATCATTTTCAGTGATACCATAAAAGATGTTTATTGCTACTTATTTCAACTGAACTGAACGAATGAAAATGACATACTTAGCTTTGTAGTAACATTACTGAGGTAGTACATTTCATCTATTATTAATACAGTTTGGTGTACTCATCGTTGTTGATTCATCAGAATTTTCTATACCCGTTATTAATACAGTAGATGCATAAAATATGGTGCCCGGCATTAATGCACTGCTATATAATCTACGTTCGTCGGAATTTGCTCACCTTATTATTTTAATTATTTTAGAAACGGGGGCGGCATTCGCTGCTACCCTTCTGTCTGGCTCCCACTCGCTCGCTCTCGAGGGCCAGATGCCAACCAAATCTTCATGGACACCTGAATCTTGGCCCCGATGGCAACCTCCATCTCCACCTCTTTGCTTGAGAAAGCTGCCGCCGTCGTCCACCTCGACCTTGGCCTCGGCCTCGCCGTCGACTTTCCACTCCACGGGTTACCTGTTCCCCAAGGTCGCCGTCCATTGTTGGTTCGTCCTCGGCCTTGAGGTTGCAGCTCTCCTCCGTCCAGCTCCACCTCGGCCACTTGTTCGACGGATGGAGGACGATCCACTCTTCGGTTGTGGTTCGCCAACCTGAAGCACAACAACTCTTGATTTCTGGGGCCGGTTGGACCTTGGTGAAACCATAATTGTCTTTACAGATGGCGTGCCTCTTGCAGAGATGATGTCGTGGCTTGCCCCCATCTAAGGTTGCCAATCTCGCCTTGCTCGTTGCCGCTTTGACGCCATGGGTTTGCCACCATTATAATCGTGGTGGGCGCCTGCTTCACCTTAGCTACACCGCCTCTAGCCCTCTACATCCCGGTTTCTCCTCCACAGCCGACTCTCCCTTTTATCGCCTGTTGTGACTGCCAGTACGTGCTTGCAAGATAGGATGTAGGAGGTTGAGCCTGTGCTCACTGCTACTTTCCTGCTGCTCGACAGGCCATTGCCGATTGGGACCTGGCAATGGGTGCTGGTGTGGGCTATGACAAGCACCATAGTATTAACACTGGCTCGAGGATGAGGGAGCGGAGAAAAGGGTCCAAGGTAGGATGGTCACCGTGGCCGCTGGTGGTCCACTCATGTCTCCTTGCCTGCGCCATGTATAGGTAGCATCATTTGCTAGGGAAGACAACATCTAGCTTATGCTATTCTAGCGCCTTATGTATTGCATGAGGTTGCAGCTCTAGCAAGAAGGCCTATTATTTATAAGATAAAGTGGTAGCTATCTACGTGGTATTTGAGAATCGTTATTCGCTTAAACTTCTATTTCTGGATAAATTGTGTGAATACAAAGTTTTGTTTAGCTTGGAAAGCATAAATCAACCCTTGATAGTACCAGGATGGCAAAGTGTAGATAGCCCATTTTACGGGGTTATGACTAAGAGAAATGCATCCAAGCCACGTGCTAATCCTACAAGTTGACCATAGAATGGCTAAACGTTCCGAAGGCGGCGGGGTGAAGCACATAGCCTTCTAGTATATTAATATAGCGGAATTGAAAGGTTGTTTCGAGGAGAAAACAATCTCCTTTACACACGAAAACCAAGGTGAGTAGATGAACACGAACATTCGGTACGTGAGTGGACAGACATCCTTTTTGGAGCATTACAAGAAGTGCAGCTGCATTGCTCTGGTGCATTACACGAACCCAAACATACAGTTCGATCGAAAATCGGACCCTGCCAGAGCTCACAATACAATAAAACGGACGGATTGACTGTGCTGACAAGTTAACGGCCGAACATATTGGCAATATACACACGCACGCACGAGAGACAAGAGCCCTAAGAGCAAAAAGGAAGGGAAACGAAAAAGACAAGTGGAGGTGAAACTTAAACGAAACAAAGACTCTGTCCTTCACCGGTAACATCAACCCAGGCAGGCTGCAGGTTTCACTTCTACACGTTTGTCCACGGAAAGGCTCAGTTCGACGACGGCCAGTCCCGGCGTATGTCGAATGTGTAGTCGATCTGCAGGTAGCACTTCCGGTCGTCGTCGAGGAACTGCCAAAACCAAGAAGCACGTTGAGGATTGCCTCTGAACCCTGAACTAGCAACATACACATTTGAACAAGCTTGTGGTGATCGTCAGTCGTTCAATTTACCTTGGTCCTGGCAGAGTAGGATCCCCGGGCGAACATCCCCGACGGCGTGGTCTCCTCCGGCGTCACGTACGTGTATTCCTCCGGCTGCGGGCTGAACGTGCCGAGCATCTCCTTGGTGCTGTCCACTGCGTCAGCGATCCAAAACAATTAACCGTGAGTACGCACGCTGATTGGTCATCTGAATATACAGAGAATCGGTCGATTTAGGCTGTTCGTTTAATCAGTCTCACCCTTGATGCCGGTCTTCCAGACGCGATTTGTGTAGCGGAGGCCGGAGACAATGTTGTTGCTGACGGAGAAGGTGAACTTGAGGTTGTAGGGGGAGCCTTCCTTGAGGGTGAACCACACCCCCTTGGTGGTGGGATCCACCGGCAGCGGCAGGAAGATGTCCGGCCGGCCGGGGGACTGGATGGACAGGCTCATGATCTTCACGTCAGGCTCCAGCGTCTCTGCAACAAAAGTAGATTCAGCGTCTGTTTCCGCATGGATTCAAACCTTGAGACCAAATTGTGAATATCCTTTGCATATCCAAGCGGCCGAAAATGTGACAAGGATCATTCTGCTCGCCAAACAATTAATGGCCTGCTTTCAACTCTAAATCCTGCTGCGAGAAAGTTGCTGGCTTATATCTTCCTGAAAACAGGAACGTGCTCAACGTCCTACCGTGTTAATGCAAAGAAACTTAGCTATCACCACGACAATCAGAACGCATTATTATTCCCCGGACACATCACTTTCAGGGTAGGAAGAAAGCGCTGCTCTGCTCGCCAGTACTACCCTGGATCTGAATTCGAATCATCATTGGCGAAGACGACACGAGGATGCACGGCAACGTACGGGGACCGACCAAAGCAGTGCATTCAACGAAAAAAGAGGGCTCCGGTCTTTTTTCTCACGAAATGATTAGCACGAAAGGACAAAGGCCGGACTTTTTTTTCTCACGAAATGATTAGCACGAAAGGACAAAGGCCGGACCAACGGACTTCCGAGTCCGGCCGGCCGGACCAACGGAGCCCCACCACCTTTCACATTTTCTCTGCTTCTGTTTATTATTACGGCACGGCCGGCCGGCCGGCCGGTGCACAGATAGATACACTTTCAGATTAGTCACGGAAAGCTACGGATGGCTCACGGGATCGTACGTGTTGACAACTGATGCAAGTGCCGGTTGTCATACTTATTACTCAGGGTACTACCGTGGCAGCCATTAAGCAGGATACTATTAGCGAGTACAAGAGGTAATTAACGCGAACAACGATCGAAACTGAGGTCTTAGTTGCAGAGGTTTACCTCCGACGGAGTTCAAATCCACGCTGCCCAGGAGCTGCTCCTTCCACCTCCTCAGGCTCTCGTCATCCTGCAAATTCAGGACAGGTAGAACGCATTCATCGACCGATCAAAACGGCAGCAAATGCGATTGCAAGAAGAAGAATTCAGGAGCGATATATCGTACCTTGTCCTTCTCGAGCTGGTCCTTGATGCTGAGGATGGGGCCGAGGTCGATGTGCTCGGGGACCTTCTCCCCGTCCTCGTCCTCGTCGTCCTCGTCATCCTTCCGGCAATGCGCTGCCGCCTCGCCGCATTTCTTGCCGGCGGCGTCGGCGCAGTCGCCGTTGCCGTTCTCCACGACCACCACCACGCGCTCCTTGGCGGCCTCCTCCGGCCCGGGCGCGGCGATGTCGACGACCTTGGGGCAGGAGATGGCCGCTTCCACCGCCGACGACATCCTCACTGGCCTCACCCGCAGCACAACAAGAGTGGCTTGTTCAACGGGTAGCCAAGAACGTGGAGACAAAAAGAGGAGAGCGTGGCGAAAAAGCGGCGAGGAGGATCGAGGAGGGGGGTGGCACGGCACGGGTACCGAGAGAGCTGGGTGCACCAAAAGGAGAGAGAGCAAAGCAGAAGGCGCTGCTAGAGAAACGTCGAAGCGGACTGTGACAGAGGGAAAGGAACGCGGCGCAAGGCTCCAAAAAGAGAGAGCGCGAGCACACGCGCAGCAGAGGTGGGGGAGGGAGGGAGAACGGATGGATGGATGGTTGGATCCAGCAGCTCAGCAATGGCAGCAGCGCGCCAGAGAGGATAAGGAGGTTTTAATTCTCTGCGCCGAGGAGAGGAAGAAGGGAGTGGAGACGACGTGAGGGTCACGACTCGCGCTGCAACTGCAAGCCCCTCTCTCGTCCCGCGGCGCGCACTTGGTACAACTGTAGCGTTAGTTGCGGGTGGTTTATTGTTGCCTTGCGTGCACAATCAGGGGGTGTTGGATAGGAGCGGAGAGGCTATATAGCCCTCCTTGCTCGTAGAGTCCAGTTGCAGATTAATTAGCACTTTCCTATCTCACAAATCATTGCTGTGGAACTGGAAGTAGTAGCTAGTAAAACAAATGGTTCGAAGTGGCGTATCTTTTTATTCTGGACCGATCCGGCAACAGCGGCCCACCAGCAACTGTTTCACCGGTAAGGACTTTTTCGAACTTCTCTCTTCAGTGGCGGTTTCCCTCTGACCCTGCCAAAGAATCGACGAGGGAAATTACAACCTGCAACCTGTAATTTGTACGCCGGAAGGCTGACAAACTTGCTCATAGTATATGGGTGGCTTCTGACGCAAACCGGGCGGAGTACTTCTGTCCAGAAAATGGTGGTAGAAATTCCCATCCCAGGAGAATCTGATGTGCTACTTTACGCTGCTGGGATTTTTTACTGACGGGGCAGGTGAAGATCCGAGAGATGTGTCCACCCTATCCCATTCCCAGTGTCCTCGAGCCTGCAGGTTTTTGTCCCAGGTGCTGTCGATTTGCCCGGTAAAATTGGGTCCGTCCATCGCGCTCCAATCATGCATGGATCTGCACCACGATGATGCCGTTCCACGCGGAGCGACTGATGCTCAATCAATCAACTGGGTCCCCGCCCACGCAAACAGGCAGGCTCAGCCCGATTCATCTCATCTTAACGGCTGAGCAGTGCGCAATTGCTCTCGCTCTGCACCAGCAAGTAGCCGCGCACCTCTCCAGCCATTACAATCTGAGTGTCTGCCCGACCAGGCAAATTGTCGCAACAAATACAAATACGCCCGCCCGTTCATCCTGCGTAAACGGTGCCTGGTCCGGGGAGGACTACTACTCGAGCTGTCGTCGTTGACTGGAGATACACGACACGCCAATGATGTGCATATGGCGATCACATCATCTGATGACCACTGTAATTATGTGAGGAGCTATATAAAAGGTCTAGCTGAAAATTGCAACGAAATTTCGTGGTAGGTAACTAAATACCCCCTCTCAGAAACCATGTACAATCAAGAATGCTGGGATTCTGTTCCAATTGGGCAGAAAATTGTTGGATCTTCTCCTGGAGACGTCGGTTGCTATGTTTCATCTGAGGCGACCGGTGGATGGAGTATTGGTGGTATTATGTGCAGAAGATCTATTGCTCTACAATACTGAATTGCAGCTTAACAGACGAGTATCTACAATGAAGATTTGTCAGCAACGGCAGATTGAATTTTGCTAATGAAGTCGGCGACGGGCATAGTGCCCATTTCCCCGCTATGCCGGGACCTGATGGTGAGTGTCCTGGCTTCCACTTCTTTAGGACCAACAACAGCCATGAGCGGCACCTTCTGTGTCTCAGCGTTCCTAATTAACTTTGGTAGGCGCTCACCGTGACATACCTCGGCGCGAATACCTCGTGATTTCAGCTCTGAAGCCACCTCCTTGCAGTATTGCAACTGAAAAAATGAAACGATGATGTAAATGGCTTTGTAAGTAATGATATGAAGGCAAATATCTGATATATGTGTGTCCTGTAAATATCTATGGAACAGAAATGCAAAAAAAAAAAAAAAAAAATTGTGCTAGCACTCTTAGACAAGAAAGTGAATTTGTTGGTGCAGAAGGTACTGAACTCGAACAAATAAAATATATCCTCATGGAGTAGAATCACATAAAAATGAATATTGTTATCGTCCCTACAGTTTTTTAGCAATACAATACCTTCTTTACTGTATGCTTTGCACAAATCTAATAAGTAATAATATTTATTTGACAATACGTGGAAGTAATGTAAATAGAGCAAACCTCATTGTTTGTCACAGGTAGAATACGGGTTTGGGTTGGGGCAAGCCAAAGTGGAAAATCGCCAGCATAGTTTTCAATGAGGATGCCAAAAAAGCGCTCCAAAGACCCAAGTACAGCCCTATGAATCATAATAGGTCGCTTCTTCTCGGTATTTGAGTCAACATAAGTGATGTCAAACCGTTCAGGCAAATTGAAATCAACCTAAAATATATGAAAACAAATTGTGTTATATGCCATTTTCCTCCAAAAAATCCACCAACATATTTTTTCTTCGTACAAAAATATATGACTTACCTGCACGGTGGAACATTGCCATTTTCTTCCAAGAGCATCCTCAATCTTTAAATCAATTTTTGGACCATAAAAGGCACCTCCCCCTTCATCAACCGTGTACCCCCAACCTTTGTCATCTAGCGCGTCTTTCAGAGCAATTGTTGCCTTCTCCCATATGTCGTCACTGCCAACAGATTTTTCTGGCCTGGTTGAAAGGTTTACCTCGTAACGCCGGAAGCCAAACTGCCCCAGTATTTCTTCAGTTAAATCAAGAACCCCTCTAATTTCATCTTTTATCTGGTCCTCAAGACAAAATATGTGGGCATCATCCTGCATATAATTAACATATTTTTAAGATAATACAAAGAACAGTTGAGAACTTGATAAGATATTTGTATCTTATAAAACCTTTCACATCCACTAAGTGTAGCCTTGTTAGTAAAATGACAGAGTAGTAGGGTAATGTTACAAAAATCACATAAAGAACCGGGTTTCAGGACTCGGGACTTTCACATTTTCTTTAAAGGACAGTGGAGAAGGTGTCGCTCTGGAGTCTGGACAGTAAGTGAATGGCCAATGGCTTTGCTTAAGATCCAAACTAGAAACTCCCTCCATCTAAAAAAGGATGTCGGAGATTTGTGTAGATTCCCATGTATCTAGAAGTGTTTTAGTATATAGGTACATGCGAATCTAGACAAATCTCCGACATCCTTTTTTGGACAGAGGGAATAAATATGTGGAAAACAGTCCAGAGAAAAAAATACATAATAATGTTCAGTTTTTATCTGCTAACTGCGGACAACATGAAAACATCGTCATGCAATCAGACGAAAAATATAAGAAATTCAGAATCAATAAAATACCTGTGTAAACCCTCTTACACGGAAGAGCCCATGCAGAGCACCAGAAAGCTCATATCTGTAGACAGTTCCAAGCTCTGCTACCCTGATGGGTAAATCCCTGTATGAATGTAGCTTTCTCTTGTATACCAAGATGTGGTAAGGGCAATTCATAGGCCGTAGTTGATATGGCTCATCTTCTACATCCATTTGGTTGTACATGTTCTCTTTGTAGAAATCTATATGTCCACTAATCTTCCAGAGATCAGCCTTCGCAACATGTGGAGTGTACAATAGATCATAACCACGCTGCAGGTGAATTTGTTTCCACGAATCTTCTAAGACGTGCCTGATAATAGCACCTTTTGGATGCCAGAATACTAAACCCCCACCAGCATCCTCCTGTTAAATGTTCATAGGCAAGAGTCACTATTAACTAAAAACTCATGAACACACAGCATACATGGTTTTATACAGCAGTCAGGTATGGATACCATCATACCATTGCTGGATATTTTGTTAGAATTGAAAGTTACAACACATACAGATGAATCACCGACAAATATTGGTTGTTGCAGATATGTAGTCAAATAGACTGGTGCTAGGCCAATATTCACACCCAATGGTGCAGCACGACATTCTATTATTTGTACTCAGTTATTGTTACTTTAAAATCCGGTAATGTCGGATAATAGTGGATGGAAAAGTTAATGCTGTGCTTGGTTTCTTAAGGAAATTTAGAAGTAAGATATCATACCTCTATAGAGAATAGATCAAGGTCCTGACCTAGTCGCCGATGATCCCTGCGCTTGGCCTCCTCCTTGAAGTGGATGTAAGCCTTCAACTGTTCTTCACTCTCCCATGCAGTCCCATATATTCTTTGTAGCATCTGATTTTTCTCATCACCTCTCCAATAAGCACCAGCAACAGACTCAAGCTCAACAGCCTTCCTCTGTATTTTGCCAGTAGACTCAACATGAGGGCCAGCACACAGATCCCACCACTCTTCTCCTGCATGACCCAATAATAAGTACTCAATGATAACAAACAAGCAGACATTTGACAAGTAACGCTCAAATCAAACAATAGTTGCATTTACCGATATGATAAATTGTGATGGGTTCTTCCTTAATTCTCTCCAAAATCTCCAGCTTATATGGCTCGTTAAGCGCTTCGATCCTCTGTTGAGCCTCTTCCCTGGACACTTCCTCCCTCACCAACGGGAGGTTCTTTCGGATGATCCGGTCCTAGCAACATACAATGGTGAACAAGTCAAATGATCCCTCCTTCAACACGTCAACCCAATCCACTCATGATCAAATGCAACCAGAGTATTCTCACCATCTCCTTCTTGATCTTCTTCAGGTCCTTATCCGTCAGGGGCTCCATGTCAAAGTCGTAGTAGAAGCCATTCTCTATCCAGGGACCTATGGTTACTTTGGAGTCGGGGAACAGCTTCTGGACGGCCATGGCCATGACATGAGCACACTGCAACAGTGAGCACGCAACAGAAATTAGCCAATACTCCTACTACTAACAATTGGGACACCAACAATACCGATATGCCGAACCCGAAATTAGCCAACAGCGGTCAGCAATATGTATCCAACGCTAACAAATCGATTGACTGAAACAACGGCAAGCACTGCAGTTTAAGCACTATATGAAAGAGAGGAAATGGAGGCTGGGATAATTACGGTGTGGCGGATGCGGAGTAGGTTCTCGGAGGACTCGTTGGTGGGGAGCACGACCCGCGCCTCCTCCTCACCTGCTTCTGTTCGGGCCGCCTCTCCCGTTGCCTCGGCCGCTTCCGGTGCCGAAGGTGACGCGGTGGATGAGGAGCGGACGACGGTGTGAGAGGACCTAGAGGAGAATAGGGATTTGAGAGGAGGGAAATTGTGCGTGAGGGCAGCAGCCGGAAAGCGGCGCGCCGAGGAGCGTATGGGGAGGAGAGAACGGAGCAAGGGGGCGGAGAGAGTCGCCATTCGGGCGGCGCCTAGGTCCGGGGGAAGCGTGTGGCGGGCGTTCTGCCCTTGGCACGTTGGTCGTTGGATATCCTCTCATCGTGCAGATGGAGCCGCCCGTCCTCGAAGTTAGGGCTGAAAACCGTACGCAGATGTATGTTATCATTTCGTTTCATCTTACGTCGTCGGAACCGGAACAAAACACAGAACGCAAAAACTCCGAAAATAAACACGAAATCGGAAACGATAGGAATGGAATATACAACTGATACGGAACGGATTCTGATACGGAACGGATTCGATATAAAAACGAACATTTGTCAAAACATAATAATGATATAATATCATGGTGTGTACACTAAAAGTAACATATAACAGACAAAGAATATCTCATAACTTCGAAAAACGACAATTAGCCATAAAGTAACACACATAATTCAACACTTCGACAATCACATAAGTTTACATGAATAGTTTCACATAAATATTAGGAAAATGATCCCGTTCCCCCGGGGGATCGAACGATCTGATCCCCCGGGTCGCTCCTTCCGGGTTTCCACCGATCGCTAACAGCCCAGCGTCGTGGTCAAAGGGTAGTGGGGCCCACCCTAACCTTATCTCCTTCCTCCTCCGCTTGGATCCCAACCACGTCCGCTTTGCTCCCGATTGCTCTCGCCCAAATGCACATGCTCCATCTGCTCCGATGGCGTCTGCATTGGCCGAGATCGCACGCTCGCGGACGTCCTCGACCTCCTTCTCCAGCACCTCGCCATAGATGCGTCATTAGAGCGCCTAACCTCCGTACTAACCATCCGGCCCTGCCTTGTCTTCCTCCACTTGATCCTCTATCGGCCGATGTGCCTCGATTTGGTGGCGGAGCGACTCATGACCATGGCGTGGTCGCCTGTTGGAGCAAAAGCAAGAAGGCGAGCACCGGTCTTGGCTGCACCTCCTCCCTCCGCTCTCGCTGGCGAGTCTGCGCTACCTTGCTGCCCTACCCCGAGCGGCGTTGTCTTCGGCGGTGGCCGGAGATCTTCTCCCTCCTGTAGGTCGGCGACCTCGAGGAGGAGGGCGAGGCTGCAATTATCGCAGAGCATGAGGTCGACGCAGCTTGACCTCTGGCCCCATCCACTCGTTCCCATGTCTAGATGCCCTTGTACTATCATAAATTATTTTGCTACGTGAGGTCGATTTTGGGCTGCAAGAGGCGTCGATGTCTGCTACATGTGGCATCGGAGTTTTCTACGAGCGTTTTTGCTACCTTAGCGTCTTATTTTTGCTATGTATTCATATACCTTTTGCTACTTTCGCACAATATTTTTGCTACAAGATAGTCTTTGGAGAAGTCGTTTTTGTTGGAATTATGCCCTAGAGGCAATAATAAAGATGTTATTATTATAATTCTTGTTCATGATAAAGTTTATATTCCATGCTAGAATTGTATTAAGCGGAAACTTTAATACTTGTGTGGTTTGTGAACAACACCGTGTCCCTAGTACGCCTCTATGGACTAGCTCATTGATCAATGATGGTTAAGGTTTCCTAACCATAGACATGAGTTGTCAATTGATAATGAGATCATATCATTGGAGAATGATATGGTGGATAGACCCAAACTAAGCGAAGCAATTAGATCGTGTCATCGTGTTCGTCTTTGCGAAGTTTTTCTTATGTCAAATATTGTATTCCTTAGACCATGAGATAATACAACTCCCTGGTATCGGAAGAAAGCTTTGAGGTCATCAAACGTCATCCTATGAGAGGGTGATCATAAAGGTGTCTCTCGATGATCGGAAAGTATCATTGGGTTGTATGTATCGAGATGGAATTTGTCCTCCCAAGTCGGAGAGATATACTTGGGCCCACTCGAATCGATATCAACACCGCTTGCAAGCATGTGGTTAAGGAGTTAATCACAAAGTGATATCGGATTACGGAACGAGTAAAGTATTTTGTGAACGAGATTGAACTAGGTATGACGATACCGACGATCGAATCTCGCAAGTAAAATATCGCGAGAAAGGGAATATATATATGGGATTGATTGAATCCTGAATCGTGGTTCATCCGATATGATCATCGATGAATGTGTGGGAGTCAATATGGGTGCCTGCGCTGTTGATTATTGATAGAAGATCATGTGCGCATATTCTCGAACCCGCAGGTCACACACTTAACGTGTCTCGACGCTAGGATAGATTGGATAATTGGTTTATGAATTTTTGTTCGAGTCTCGGATGGGATCCGGGACATCACGAGAGGTTCCGTAATGGTCCGGAGAATAAGATTCATATAAGGCGGTGCAGTTTTGGAGTTCGGAATTGTTAGGATTAATCGGTATTGTGCGGAAGCTTCTAGAACCTTCGGAAGGGACCAACGTGGCCCCACCTTCCGGGAGGGGCATGGGCCTATGAGGGAGTGTCCTGGCCGCATTGGGCCAGGGCACAAGGCCCCATAGGGCCCAGCCGATCCTAGATAAGTTTAAATCGTTTAAACTAGAGATAAGATAGGGTTTCTAGAAGGAGAGTTTAAATCGTTTAAACTAGAGATAGGCTTGGAGGATGGGCAGGGCCGCACCCTCTATATAGAGGGCTGGTGCGCCTCCCCCAACCTACACCTTCCTCCAAACCCTAGTTGCCCGCCTCCTCTCCCTCCCATTTGTTTGTGGCGAAGCCTGCGGCAGAAATTCTCCACCATATACACGCCGCCGTGTTGTAGATCCAATCTATCTCTCCACCATACTTGCTGGTCCGAAAGGAGGAGGCGCCGAGGTGCTACACGTGTGCATCTCACGGAGGCACCGCCACTTGTGGTGCTAGATCGGATCGGATCGCGAGGAGGAGAAGCGAGTACGACTACATCACCCACGTTCCGATTTAACGTTCATGCTTGAATCTTCAAGGGTATGAAGATCTAATCCAATCTCTCTCGTTGTTTGCATCTCCTAGATTAGATCTTGGCTTTCCTCTGCTTCGCTCAGAGAAAATTTTGATTTACTATGCCGAAACCCTTGATGGTATCGAGCTAGATCTATGCGTAGATGTGATTCACGAGTAGAACGCAACATGGTTGTTGCGGCGTTGATGTTTTCTTGCAAGCCTCTTGTTTGTGTTCTTCTTATGACGCGGATAGTGAGATTGAAGCGGTCCAGGCCAACCTTACGTGACGTCGTTCGCGAGACCGCTCAAGATTGACGTGTGGCTTGTACCACACATGCGGTCCAGTCAACTTCAACTTCAACGCTTTTCTTGCTGAAAGAAAAGCTTAGAAAAATGGGTCTAACTTCACCAACTGGTTCCGCAATCTAAGAATCATTACATGCGAGGACAAAAGGACTATGTCCTTGAGAAAGCGTTAGGTAACCCCCCGTGCAATCGCTGGCTGATGAGAAAGCTGTCTATCGGTCAAGAAAGATGATTATGGTGTGATTAAGAGCACCATGTTGTTTGCTATGGAACCGGAACTTCAAAATCGTTTTGAAAACTATCCGGCCCTTTGAGATTCTCGAAGAGTTGAAAACCATGTTTGAGACTCAGGCCCGTTCGAGAGATATGAGATCTCCAGAAGTTCTTTAACTGCAAGATGGAGGAAGGAGTTAGTTAGTGAGCACGCCATTAAGATGTCGGCTACACTCAACGCCTTGAGCAACTGGACTGCAAGATTCTAGAGGAGCTCAAGATTGACAGGTTCTGCAATCACTCCCTCCCAGCTACAAAGTTTTGTAGTGACTCATAATCAGATTGGTTCCATCGATACGATCACCGAGCTCTTCGCAAAGTCAAGGCTGCGGAGGTGGACATCAAGAAGGATAATCATGTGTTGATGGTCAACAAGCCCTCCTTTAAGAAAGGTAAAGGTGCAAAGAAGCCCTTCAAGAAGGCGGCGGCAAGCGTGATGCCTGCTGAGAAGAAGCTCGTCCGTCCCAAGCCGAAACCGAGTGCTTCTATTGCAAGGACAAGGGTCACTGGAAGCGCAACTATCCGAAGTACTTAGCGGACAAGAAGGCTGGCACCATCAAAGGTATATTTGATATACATGTTATTGATGTTTTCCTTACTAGCCCTCGTTGTAGTGCCTGGGTATTTGATACCGGTTCAGTTGCTAATATTTGTAACTCGAAACAGGAGCTGCGGAATAGACGGCGGCTTGCGAGGGATGAGGTGACGGCGCTGCTGGCAGCGGATCAAGAGTTGATGTGATGGCCGGCACGCTCTCCTTAGTTTTACCTTCGGATTAGTTTTAAACCTTAATAAATGTTATTATGTGCCTGTTGAGCATGAACATTATTTCTGGATCGTGTTTATTGCAAGACGGTTATTCATTTAAATCGGAGAATAATGGTTGTTCTATTTATATGAGTAACATCTTTTATGGTCATGCACCTCTTGTGAGTGGTTTATTTCTTCTAAATCTCGAAAGGGATGAAACACACATCCATAACATTGAGGCTAAGAGATGCAAAGTAGATAGTGATAATACTACTTATTTGTGACAACATTGCTCAGGTCATATTGGTGTAAAGCGCATGAAGAAACTCCATTCTGATGGACTTTTGGAGTCTCTTGATTTTGAATCATTTGACACATGCGAACCATGCCTCATGGGCAAGATGATCAAAACCCCGTTCTCCGGTATGATGGAGCGAGCAACGGACTTGTTGGAAATCATACATACCGATGTATGCGGACCGATGAGTGTTTCGACGCGCGGTGGATATCGCTATTTTCTCACTTTTACCGATGACTTAAGTAGATATGGGTATATCTATTTAATGAAACATAAATCTGAAACGTTTGAAAAGTTCAAAGAATTTCAGAATGAAGTGGAGAACCATCGTAACAGAAAGATTAAGTTTCTACGATCCGATCGTGGAGGTGAATATTTGAGTTATGATTTTCTCACGCATCTTAAAGCAAGCGGAATCGTTTCGCAACTCACGCCACCCGGAACACCACAACGCAATGGTGTGTCTGAACGCCGGAATCGAACCCTATTAGATATGGTCCGATCAATGATGTCTCTTACTGATTTGCCGTTATCATTTTGGGGTTATGCATTAGAAACCGCTGCATTCACTTTAAATAGGGCTCCATCTAAATCCGTTGAGACGACACCATATGAACTATGGTTTGGTGCTAAACCTAAGTTGTCGTTTCTTAAAGTTTGGGGATGCGAAGCTTACGTCAAGAAGTTGATGCCGGACAAGCTCGAACCCAAAGCGGATAAATGCGTCTTCATAGGATACCCTAAGGAAACTATTGGGTATACCTTCTATCACAGAACCAAGGCAAAGTGTTTGTCAAAGAACTGTTCCTTTCTTGAGAATGATTTTCTATCTAAAGAAGTGAGTGGGAGGAAAGTAGAGCTAGACGAGGTTATTGAACCTTCTCTTGAATTGGAGAGTAGCGCAGCACCTAAAATTGTTCTAGTGCCGCCTGCACCAACAATAGAGGAAGCTAATGACAAGGATCATGAAGCTTCGGACGATGCTGCTACTGAACGTCGCAGGTCGACAAGGTCGCGTGCCCCTCCTGAGTGGTACGGCAACCCTGTCTTGACAGTCTTGTTAGTAAAAGACAGTGAACCTACGAACTATGAGGAAGCGATGATGAGCCCAGACTCTGAGAAATGGCTAGAAGCCATGAAATCCGAATTGGGATCCATGAGCGAAAACCAAGTATGGACTTTGGTGGACCCTCCTAGCGACCTAAAGGCCGTTGAGTGCAAATGGATCTTCAAGAAGAAAACGGACGCGGATGGTAATGTTACCGTCTATAAAGCACGGCTTGTTGCGAAAGATTTTCGACAAGTTCAAGGTGTTGACTACGATGAGACTTTCTCTCCCGTAGCGATGTTTAAGTCCATTCGGATTTTATTAGCAATTGCTGCGTTTCATGATTATGAAATATGGCAAATGGATGTCAAGATCGCTTTCCTCAATGGCAACATTGATGAAGAGTTGTATATGATGCAACCCAAGGTTTTGTCGATCCTAAGGATGCTGATAAAGTATGCAAACTTCAGCGTTCAATTTATGGATCAAGCAAGCATCTCGAGTTGGAATCTTCGTTTTGATCAAGTGATCAAGAGCTTTGGATTTGTTCCAAATTGCTACTGAAGCTGCATCTACAAGAAAGTGAGTGGGAGCTCGGTGGCGCTTACGGTACTATATGTGGATGACATATTGATTATTGGAAATGACATCGACATGCTTAACGATGTGAAGAGTTATTTGAACAAGTGTTTTTCAATGAAAGACCTAGGTGAAGCTACTTATATATTGGGCATCAAAATCTATAGAGATAGACAAAGACGCCTGATAGCTTTAAGCCAGAGTACTTACCTAGACAAAGTTCTGAAAAGGTTCAGAATGGATAAGGCATTGGAAGGTTCAAAGGCCTATGTTGTCGTAAGATATTGAGCAAGGCTCGGTGTCCAGCTACGGTAAATGATAGGGAAGCTATGAGCAAAGTGCCTTATGCCTCGCCATAGGTTCCATCATGTATGCCATCTTGTGTACTAGACCTGATGTGTCCAATGCTCTTAGTTTGACGAAAGGATATCAAAGTGATCCAGAGTGGAACATTTGGACAACCGTGAAGAACATCCTAAGGTACCTAAATAGGACTAAAGAAATGTTCTTGGTCTATGGGGGTGATGAACACTGTCAGAAAAGGTTACGTCGATGCTAGTTTCGACACCGACAAGGATGATTCTAAATCTCGCATGTGATACGTGTATATTTTGAATGGAGGAGCTATGAGTGGAGAAGCTGCAAGCAAAGCGTGGTCGCGGGATCTACAGAGAAGCGGAATACATGGCTGCCGCAGAAGCGTCAAGTGAAGGAGTTTGGATCGAAACTTCATCATCGAGCTTGGCGTGGTTCCAAGTGCATTGGACCCATTGGAGATATTGTGTGATAACACCGCGCCATAGCACTCGCTAAGGAACCAATATATCATCCAAAGACCAAGCATATCAACTGCAAGTTTCATATAATCTGAGATTATATAGCGATGGAGATCTGAAGATTAGCAAAGTACATACAGATCTGAATGTCGCAGATCCATTGACTAAACCTCTTCCACGTGTAAATATGATCGGCACCTCGATTGCCATGGGTGTGAGATTGTTGCGATGTGAACTAGATTATTGACTCTAGTGCAAGTGGGAGACTGTTGGAATTATGCCCTAGAGGCAATAATAAAGATGTTATTATTATAATTCTTGTTCATGATAAAGTTTATATTCCATGCTAGAATTGTATTAAGCGGAAACTTTAATACTTGTGTGGTTTGTGAACAACACCGTGTCCCTAGTGCGCCTCTATGGACTAGCTCATTGATCAATGATGGTTAAGGTTTCCTAACCATAGACATGAGTTGTCTATTGATAATGAGATCATATCATTGGAGAATGATATGGTGGATAGACCAAACTAAGCGAAGCAATTAGATCGTGTCATCGTGTTCGTCTTTGCGAAGTTTTCTTATGTCAAATATTGTATTCCTTAGACCATGAGATAATACAACTCCCGGTATTGGAAGAAAGCTTTGAGGTCATCAAACGTCATCCTATGAGAGGGTGATCATAAAGGTGTCTCTCGGTGATCGGAAAGTATCTTGGGTTGTATGTATCGAGATGGAATTTGTCCTCCCAAGTCGGAGAGATATACTTGGGCCCACTCGTAATCGATATCAACACCGCTTGCAAGCATGTGGTTAAGGAGTTAATCACAAAGTGATATCGGATTACGAACGAGTAAAGTACTAACGTGAACGAGATTGAACTAGGTATGACGATCTGACGATCGAATCTCGGGCAAGTAAAATATCGCGAGATGAAGGGAATATATATATGGGATTGATTGAATCTGGCATCATGGTTCATCCGATATGATCATCGATGAATGTGTGGAGTCAATATGGGTGCCTGCACCATTGTTGATTATTGATAGAAGATCATGTCGCATATTCTCGAACCCGCAGGTCACACACTTAACGTGTCTCGACGCTAGGATAGATTGGATAATTGGTTTATGAATTTTGTTGAGTCTCGGATGGGATCCGGGACATCACGAGAGGTTCCGTAATGGTCAGAGAATAAGATTCATATAAGGCAAGAGTTTTTGGAGTTCGAATTGTTAGGATTAATCGGTATTGTGCGAAGCTTCTAGAACCTTCCGGAAGGGGACCAACGTGGCCCCACCTTCCGGGAGGGGGCATGGGCCTATGAGGGAGTGTCCTTGCCGCATTGGGCCAGGGGCACAAGGCCCCATAGGGCCCAGCCGATCCTAGATAAGTTTAAATCGTTTAAACTAGAGATAAGATAGGGTTTCTAGAAGGGAGAGTTTAAATCGTTTAAACTAGAGATAGGCTTGGAGGATGGGCAAGGGCTGGCCGCACCCCCCCTCTATATATAGAGGGCTGGTGCGCCCCCTCCCCTCAACCTACACCTTCCTCCAAACCCTAGTTGCCCTGCTGCCCTCCTCTCTCCCTCCCATTGTTTGTGGCGAAGCCTGCTGGCAGAAATTCTCCACCATATACACCACGCCGTCGTGTTGTAGATCCAATCTATCTCTCCACCATACTTGCTGGTCCGAGAAAGGAGGAGACGTCGAGGTGCTACACGTGTGCATCTCACGGAGGCACCGCCACTTGTGGTGCTAGATCGGATCGGATCGCGAGGAGGAGAAGCGAGTACGACTACATCACCCACGTTAATTTAACGTTCGCTGGCGTAATCTTCAAGGGTATGAAGATCTAATCCAATCTCTCTCGTTGTTTGCATCTCCTAGATTAGATCTTGGCTTTCCCTCTGTTCGCTTCCGTAGAAAATTTTGATTTACTATGCTGCGGAACCCTTCAGTTTTGCTAGGTAGCACCTTTTTTGCTGCAATGTCTCCGGTGATGTCTCCGACGAAGTCTGATTTTTGCTACAATTTACTAATTTTTTTGCTACATTTGCTAATATGTTTTGCTACATTATCATACTTTGTTTGCTACAACTGTCCTGTAGTTTTGCTATAACAATGTCAACTTTTTGCTACAAGGTCTTCGGCGAGAGTCACCGGCGAGTTTTTTCCGACGATGTTTCCGGCGAAGTCGTTTTGCTACATTAGTATATCTTTTTTGCTGCATAGCCTCCGGCGAGGTCTCCGGCGAAGTATCCGGCGAGACGTTCTATTTCTGGAACGAACCGTTTTTTTTTGCTTCGAAAGCAAAAGCGGGGACATATACAGCAAAAAGATGTGCTTTGCAGCAAAAGCGGGATTTGGACCAATTTAGTGGACACGTGTCGCGCAGGGGAGGAGGATGATGGGAGCCCTCCCATCGTCCGGGGGACGCGTAGCAGTTGCCTAAATATTAAAGACACTCACTTGATTAGTATGTCGCGTGCCCGGTTGCATGTATTACGCAGACCCTTCATATATTCTATCGCTCAAAAAGAGTAAGAGAAATAACTGACGCGAAGTAAATTGGCTTGACTGGTTATATTTTCAGAAAGTTTCTGTATTTGTTTATCCGAAATTTTCTTACCGTTTCTGTTTTCACCGAAAATGGCTCCCCATTTCCTTTTCTATTTTTATTTATAATATTCATTTATAATATTCTGTTTCCGTTCCTTTTTCATAAAATATCATTCCCGTTTCCATATTTAGCTCTCCATTTTCTTTTTCTTCAGAAATAGATAGAAAGTTGTCTTATCGTTTTCAACCCTGCTCAAAGTCCTCCCTTCTTGCCAAAATGTGATGTATATAAGAATTTTAAAAAAATCCAACGATTTTGATCAAGTATGTAGAAAAAGATACTAGAATACCAACTCAGTACCATTATATCCACCATGATATATATTTTCATATAGTATATATCCAATATTATAGATATAGATATTTTTCTCAATAAACTTAGTCAAAGTTGGTGATGTTTGATTTTTTTTAAATCTTATATACACTATATTATGGCAAGGAGAAAGTATTGTTTACACCCGTGTTAAAGTGTTCCAGTTTGTTTAGCTCGGATTGAGACTAGTCCACTCAAATTCAACTTATGAGAAAATTGGGACTACTCTTTTTTAGATGGGTCTTACAAAAGCATCGGACCTGATGGTTTTCAAACGCTGTTTTATTAAACTTATTGGGACTTTTTAAGGAGGAGAGTTACAATGCGGTGTGGTCTTTTATTTCTAGTGGTGAAGTGCTAGACGGTTTTTGTGACTTGGTTATCGTGTGTATCCCCAAAGTTACAAAGGCCAAGCATTTGAAGAATTTTCGATTCATCAGTCTTCGCAATGTGATCTATAAGCTTGCCTCCAAGGTTTTGTCAAACGGAAAAGAGTGAATTATTTTTAAACATGGTGTCTGGGAGGCTAATCACTGCCAATGCTCTAATTGCCTTTCAAATGCTTCCATACTATCCACCATCAAGACAACAAACACCCTTACTTTACCCTCAAGATTGATATGATGAAAACTTATGACAGGGTAGAGTGAGACTATCTTCATGGTTGTCTAAGCAAACTAGGTTTTGCTCACTCATGGACTCAGTCTGTTACGAGATGTGTCACATGTGTGAGATATGTTGTTCTGTTAATGGCGAGTTGGTCGAACCAGTGGCGCCCTCCAGGGGCATCCACCAAGGGGATCCTATTAGCCCCTATCTATTCCTTCTATGCATGGAAGGTCTGTCAAGTTTACTACAGCAAAGCGAGAACCAAGATGAGCTCTATGGTATAAAAAATGGTAGACTCGGTCCTACTATATCCCATTCACTGTTTGTAGATGACAACAACTTTTTTCGCTCAGAGTGAAGGTAGAAATGTGGAGGCCTTAAAATTACACTAAAGACGTATTGTGAGGGATCTGGTCAGGAAGTTAATTTGTACAAGTCCTCAGTCTTCTTTGGTAGTCATTGCAATGATCAAATCAAGGATAGGGTGAATGGTAGCTTGGAAGTTCAGAGTGAGATCCTTAATGACTTCTATTTAGGGATGCCCACGTATGTGGGGAGATTATCCACATCTACCTTCAACTTTTTGTATGATATGATATGGAAGTGCATCAATGGAGTGGTGGATCGACCCATGTCAAAGGCATGGAAGGGAACTTTCTTGAAAGCGGTGATCCAAGCTATTCCTACCTTTGTCATGAGTTGTTTTCAAATTCCCATAGCTAATTGTTGTAGTATAAAATCTACTATTTCCAATCAATGGTGGGGTATAGAAGATGGGAAGAGGAAACTTCACTGGATATCCTAGGAGTGGCTCTCATCTCCGAAGTCACTTGGGGTTATGGGTTCCTGTTATTTGCCTCCATTTAATCAAGCAATGCTTGGGCGGCAGGGGTGGTGCATCCTCACTAGTGCATCCTCAATGAACCCAATACAATGTGTGCTAGAGTGCTTAAAGGGAGGTATTATCCAAATTTAGATTTATGTCATGCATCGAAACCTAGATCGACATCTTATACTCAGAGAAGGATATTGTTCAGAGGGATCTCCTTCACGGTATTCAGTGGGTTGTTGGTGATGGTAAATCACTTAACATAACATCAGTTCATTGGATTCCAGAGCAAACTCCGTATATGCTTACGCCTCTTAAGCCCATACCGACGATTGTGATAGTAAGATGTGTGACCGATGAGACAACGAACTACTGGATCCCTAAGATAGTTAATGTGTTTTTTGATCCGAAGACTGTTGAATAGATTATGCGGATTCAAATTAGCTGGGATGGCAATGATTTTGTATGATAGCCTCATACCAGACATGGAACTTACACTATCAAAACACCTTTATAACCTGGCATGGTTTGACATATTTTTTGTTGATCGTAGTAGGCCAGGAAGGGGTTTGTCCTCCAATTCGATCTATGAGGAGAAGCACTAGAAGGCTTATTGGAAAATCAATGCGCCGAGCAAAATGAAGATATATTTGTGGAGGTTTGCATGCAATTATCTCCAGAGCAGGGTGTAACTGCAACGTCACCACATTCCAGTGAGCGGTGTGTGTATCTTCGTGGAAGAGAGGAAAACATCGAACATTCAGTTCTCATCTATCAGTTTCTGAGGGAAGTGTGGCGAGCTATCAGAAGTATATACAATGTGCAACTGCATCGGCACGAGTTTATTTCGCTGAAACGGTGGCTCTTTTATTTCCTTTCTAATGTAATGGAGGTGGAGGCCATTGTTCTTGTGGTGGGCTTCTGGCACATCTGGGAGGCCAGGATCAATGCGAGGAACAACAGAGGCCAACCTATTCCCAGTCTAAAAAGTGCGAAGACACTAGCATATGTTGACATGATCATTCAACATTGCTTTAAACTAAAACCAGGTAATAGGTGTGAGTCCAATACACGTCAGAGATGATCTCTGCCGCCGCCAGGTGAGGTTCTTGGCAACTCTTATGCATCCTTGTTTGATGATCGACGATGTATGGTGATGGGGATGGTGGTCCGCGATAATACTAGAGTGTCTAACTTTGGCGAAGTCAACCTCTCCAGGGTTTTACCTCAACAAAGATTTCTGAAGCAATAGAACTCCAAGAAGCGGTTTCGATAAGGCATGATAGAGGCTTTTCCAAGGCGATCTTCGTCACTAACTACTTGTCCTTGATATAGCGACTGAACTCCTCCTTGCATGATTGATCCCATGCGGGGGTAGTGGTCAAGGACATTAACTCGATGGTTGCATGTTTCTCTTCTTCATCCTTTTTGTTAGGGGTTAACCTTAAGGGTGGCCTGATCTTCATGGATATCATGGTCAAATCGAGGGGAAAGCATGAGAAAAGGAGGAAGGTAGCGGAAGCAAACACACACAATGTGAATAACACGATGAGCACACGCAAACACAATCCTCGCAAGGAGAGATTGATCAACGTGCTCCCGTCAATCCCAAGCGAAGAGGAAAGAACACCTTGGAGAGGATCTTCACGTCTACACGCACGACCATGCAAGATGTAGGCCTTGTACAACTTGAATGTCACTATGACAAAGTCCAAGAGGTGGTTGATGATAGATGGGTTCCCTCACTAAGGGAATGAGGCATAACTAGAAGTGATCCATATAAGGGTTTCTTGTCTATCATCTATGTCTAGGATTTATAATGGAGGGGTGGGGCTATTAATATGCCAACCACTTAAACAAGGGTAGTTTTGGTAGAAAGGGAGTATTTGGGGCGTTACATGGGCTATGGACCGAGCTGGTGTGCGTAGGCACTATGACGACCGGCAGTACCAGACGCTAGTGGTAGCAACTTTGATTGGAGCGGTAGCTCCAACTTCAGGGCGTGTGTGGCCTCTAGGCCTAGTAGTACCGGTGGTGCAGCCAGGTACTACCACTGATGGTGCGGTAGTATCGTTAGCGGGTACCAGCGCGTCTAGACGCATCTAGAGGCATGCTCCTCTAGCTTGATGGAGGGAGGGCGGTAGTACCACTGGTCACGGGTGGTAGTACTGCTCATGCATGTTTATTCCTTCTCCTCTTCCAAGCCTCCACCTTATCGGGCTTGATGCTCCGGGCTTCCTCCCTTATCTCTGTACTTGTCGGTGTGAACCTATCATGGTCATGTGATGGAGTATGAAGTAGTATACCATTCAATAGGGTAGGAAGTGGACTCGCATAGAGGAAAGGATTCACCTTTGAAGTCCATGATGACTTGGTCTAAGTGAAAGTGCTTGATATGGCAATGACCGTAGGTCGAGCTGTATCATCTCCCTTCTTCGAAAAGAGTCGGCCTCGACTCTATGCGCTCATCACCATGTAGAGGAGGTCGAGAGACATTCTTGTTCTTGGGGTTCACCATGTAGTCGTCCTTTAGGAGCTTGATGTCGCAACTCTTCAATGTTCTTTCACTTTCCATGAAGCCTACAAAGCTCACAACAAAAGTGAAGCAACAGTCAAAGTATAGCCAATTCATGGAGATTATAGCATGAGTCCTTAAGTAGAAGGAAGTCACCTTAGGGTGTAGAGATAGCTCGTAGAATCCCATCCATAGGTAACTCTCTAAAGTTCGTCTTGTCAACTCATGGTCCGTAGAGGTTGACGCATATGCATTTTTACCTTCACACAACATAGACCAAGCAAAATATTTTTGTGCATGATAGAGGAGCATGTCATTCGTGGCATGTCCATTCTTGTTCACAACATTATTAGCACAACTCACATATAGCAAATGGAATGCATATGCAAGGTCAATGTGCATGAAATTCGTTTGAACATCATCCAAATGTGGGAACTCAAACACTCTATAACTATTTTTTAGTGTAGCACTCAAAGCAATTTAATGAAATATTTATCAACATATTTGATGCAAAAAGTAGAGAATTAGGGAAAAACACATGAGGAATGGTATCCAAAATAACATCATTCGTGCAAACATGTAACATCCCAAAACTTCAATCCAAGTTTATCAAAGATCCAATCATCCAAAAATAGGGTTAACAAAAACTTTTCCATTTTTAAAATGAAAGCATTCATATTATGTGCATTTAAATAGGAGTTGTTTGAATTGCCATGATTAAGTGATACAATGCTTGTAAAATGTTTCTTAGGTGATTTAAACATCATCTACATCATTCCCAAACTTTTTCTAAAGAAAATCAAATCAAAAAAGATTTAAAATGGAGAAATGGTCATTTTGCCAAAATTAACTCCCATGTCTACTTTGGCTATTCCTAGTACTCAA
The DNA here is from genome assembly GCA_023614405.1 of Avena insularis. Classification (NCBI taxonomy): domain Eukaryota; kingdom Viridiplantae; phylum Streptophyta; class Magnoliopsida; order Poales; family Poaceae; genus Avena; species Avena insularis. The sequence continues at coordinate 474,229,413 of CM042694.1, forward strand.
AAATTAACAGAAACAATTCTTGATCTTTGCACCCCTTGCTAGTACACATAATGAGGTACCAAGGCCCACCTTTTGATCTTCTAAAACCTTCAAACTATTTTAAATAACAGTTCAAAATTGAATCTTTATCATATGGGAAGATCCCACTTTTTCAAAAACCACTCAAACAAGCTCAACTTTCAAAACCCAAGCATCTGCAGACTCACCAGCACCAACTTAGCACACCCACCAAAAATCTTTTCAAAATTCAAAACTTGAGTTCTTGCGGCCATTTCATCGAGCAATTGGAGACAAATCAAACAAAAACCAAACACTATTATGAGCAGTGATTGAAGCCTAACTTGTTCCCTCTCTAGCTCACAACCATCTCCGTAGATCAGCTAGCAAGTTAAACCAAGCACTAGACTCACTGTAAGTTGGGCAATGCCATCAATGGTGAACAGCCGAAGCTCACCATGCCACCCCAGTGGAGACAACAAGCTAGGAGGAGATTTAGCCGTGCCAACCTTGTCTAGGAGGCAGCCCACCGTCCATCGCCACTCCACATCCAGCGCCAACCTTGCCAACCTGGACCACACGCACGGACCGCCCAGCCCGCCAAAGAACCATGCCGAGCATGCGCTAGAGCGCCACCTCGACCGACGCCCACAGACCGCGGCGCCGCCGCTTGCATACATGATCGCCACACCCAGGAGACCGCCAGACATCCTCGTCGCGCCCATGACGACTGACCACCTCTCGTCGTCGAAGACGCCGCCTCTGCCGTGCAGAGCATCGCGCGTTCCAGACCAAACCGCACTGCCCCACGTCTCGCCACCGTGTCGTTGAGCATCGCCAGGGAGCACCGCACCGCCCCTACCGTCGCCCTTGCCGATAGCCGTCTGTACCATCGACCACGACGCGCTCACCGTGCGCCCCGTCGGTCCCCTCTCGCCACTATAAATAGAGGCCACCCCTAGCCGATTTGAGCACACCATCTCACTCACCACCTCTCACACTCACTCCCCACCGCCAGCCGGAGCCGCTCGAGCACCAGAGCGCCGGAATTGCAGCCGGAGCCGCCGCCTCGGGAGGAGAAGGGCGCCGTTGATCTAGGCCGCCCCAGGAGAAGCTGCCGGTACCAGGAGGTTCGCCGTCGTCGACTTCGTCGTTCTCTCGCCTCGCCGACCCTCTCCTGAACCCCGGTGAGCCCCTAACGACCCCCACTGGTCGCGCTAGGGTTCTGTCTCGCCGGGGTTGCCCAACATCGACGATGACCCTCAGCCGTTGGATTAGAACCAGATCGCACGGCCACCGTTCGCCCATACCGCTTCGCACCCCCCTGTGCTACTGACGGGTGGGGTCCTCGCTTAAGTCAGCCATGACGCCACATGAGCGGGTAGCCCATTTCGTTCCCGCGCACGTTGGAAATTCAAATTAGGATTTTTCTTTTAGTTAGAATATAGTTTCTGTCCTGTGTTTCAAAAATCAATTCTGTGAGTTTGACAAATCCAAATTGCATGAAACTAATTTTGTCTGAAAGGTATTGAAATGTTCTATCCAAGCCCGTTGGATTTAATTCAATTAGATTTATAGATCTCTCCTAATAAAAATGAGAAGACAGAAGCTTTTACAACTTGCAACATTTTTATAAAATCAACCAAGTCAGCTTTTGAGTTGATTCCAACTCTCAAAAATCACATTTCATCATATCTATCCAAATATGTAATAATATTAAGGTTTACATGCAGTGACTTTGGACTAGTACCAAAATAATGCTATATAGGCATTTCTAGTCACTTTAAATCATTAAATAATAAACTTAAACTAAAGTAATATTGATCCAACCTTTAAATCTCATTCCCACCTGTGGAATATGTGGTGAGGACATGTGTCCACATGATCTCATATTTTGGTGGTGAATATTAAATTTTAGTTAACATTTCAATGAGTAGAAATTACTTTTCTAAAATAAAAAGATTAAAACTATTGAATTAAAACTTGTAATGTTTGTGATGATAATAGATCATCAATTGTGTGCTTTAGAATGCTACTTAGCCTAGTTAAGTATTGTTTGGTGATTGTGCACTCCCTATGTATTTCTAGACAATAGCACCGACCAAACTCTCTCGAGGAGGAGTTCTACCAGGAAGAAGAAGAAGAAGACAACTTCAACCACTGCACCAACCAAGGCAAGCCACTATTAGCAGGGCAAGCTAACCCTTGCAAACTTACCTTAGCAAGCTATGGTTAGCAAGCTAGAATAAACTAGATGGTTTAGCAAAGATGCCTTAAGCATGCTTTAATCACACCCCTTTTCACTATTAATGCCCCAAGTCTCATGGACAAGTTTTACCCCACCTTAGATTATACAAAGTTCTCTACTTAAAATTGAAGGTAGCATAAAAAGTATAAAACTTGACCTACTTAGAAACCTTTAGATATCATTCTATGGCATGAGATTGATCCCATCTTTCCACCTTAGTGAACACTCTTAACTTAGTAGTTAGAGTAGATCAAAAACTTGAGTCACTTTAGATGGGAATACTTGGTGAAAATGAGTTATGAAAACCTTGGAATGATGAGTCATTCTATTGAGATGTTTTGACATGTGTTACGAAACACAACTGGTTTATGATGTGGAAAATGATAAGGCATGAGCCTTAACCCCTTTTATAAAACTGATGGTTGGATTCGGATGCGATACCATTCCAAATTTTACCGCATAAACCACATTACCTGAATTGGGTAAGGCTTAGCTGGAAATTTATATGCATTAGTATTAGTTCCCTCACGGAGAGGTTTGAGTGAGGCTACCTCTTAATGTTGTCCACCTATGCAAAGGCCCAAGATGACTGATGGTCATGGTTGGGAGGCCATGCTCATAGGAGAGGTGCTTATACTAGGGTGTGTAAAGGGAAGGTTATGTTTGATTATCTGCATACTAAGTATGATGATTCAGGGTATCCCTGACAGATGTATCGAATCTTGTGGTGAAAGTGTACCACCTCTGCAGAGTGTCAAACTATTCGAATAGCCGTGTCATGGTTATGGACAGTTGGAATGGCCATACTGTTTTCGTTGTCAGATGTTTTCCAAATAACTTGAAATGAATGATGATCTTTGACTTGACCACAACAGGGTTGTGTTGATGATAATAGCTTCCCAACTTAAGTGACTCTGGAATTTTATTTTATCTTTCTTCGCTTCTGAACTTAGCTTAGGCTTCAAACTTAACTTGATAGTTAACTTAGATTCAGTATTTTAATTTAGGATATTACTACTTGTTAGTAGTAGTTTGCGAGTACTTAAAGAGTACTCATGGCTTTTGTCCCTGGCTATTATCATGGCCAGACTATGAAGGAGATTATCAGGATGATGGTCAGCAGGACGGCTATGATAACTAGGACTATCTCGCCAAGATCACATTACTGTGCCCCTGAAGATGGACCCCACTGCTACGCTATCTTTTATTTCCGCTGCTTGTTGTATTAAGACCTTGATCATGAGATCCATATTTGTGTAAGACCTTATGTATGGTTTGTAATGGATGATGTACTATGATATCCAAGCCGTTATGTCTCGCAAAAATGGTAATCCTGGGATTGCGAGGTATGGCATAACAGGCACCTGGGATTAAAAATCCGGGTGTTGACAAAACAACCCATTTTAAAGAGCAAGTTTTTATTATGTTTGTTGCAACAATAGTACGAGATACTTGGAAGCTCTCATGACAATACATGCTCATGATGGCATTATGGTTGCACACGAAACATCGGAAAGAGAATTTTTTCAACATTTTTGTTGTAACACAGAAATCATCAATATTCAATAGCAAAGAAACATGATTGTCACAAGGTTAAAGAATACCATCAACATGCTTCCAAGCAAACCATAGGAAAGAACAATTTGTCAACATGAAAGATGCAAAACATGCAAAAGGTATTAGAGCCGAGTTTGGTCTTGAACTCACGTGGGGGATGCTCTCAAGAGCTCGTTTTGTCAACTCGTTCTCAGTCGAGGTTGACATTATAGTGCGGGTACCTACACACAACATAGATAAAAGTAAGAACGTGTGTGCATGGTAGATAAACACACCATCCATCATGATGCATACTTTGTTTTGCACATCATCATTAGTGTCAATCAAGTGTAATTTATATGTAAGGTGAATATGTGAGTGGGGAACATGCTTATCATGACAATTATCAAATTCTCCAAAACTTGAGAAAGCTATGGGGGCAATCTCATTAAAAACCATATGATAAGTTTTGTTCAAGAAAAACATGTGAAAGAGCAATTATTCAACTTATTGTAGGCAACAATTGGAGAAACTGTAGAATGTTCATGATAAATTATGTCCAAAGCAATAGTATGGTTGCCAACAAACATAGGTAAAGAGAAATTGTTCATCAAGTTTGTCGCAACACGTGAATCATTCTTATCATCATTGTAAGAAAAATAACTGAAAGAGAAATTGTTCATCATATTGCAAGCAATGGTAGGGTAAACGAAATGTTTATAGCATGGTATGTCTATGGTAATAACATCACAATCAAATAATTTCACATGATCAACATTATGCAAAGGCAAAGTATCACATGGAAATATTAATGAATCATATGCAATGTCACAAGTATTATCCATAGCATGCCAATCATCACAAGTCATCATGTCCACTAGTAGGATCATGGCATCATCAACACCCTTATTTTTACCTTGTTCATACCTCTCATATGGTGTGGGTGTTGTGGTATTAGTGGCCGACTTCATAATATTGATGTATCCATGGTGTAGCATCATCTTCATCCACCATGCACATCTTCTCCATTTGAGGCAGCATCGCTTCGTGGCTTGGCGCTTCTTCATTCATGGAACCTAGCAAAATATAAGAGAACACATTAGAGGTAGAGGGTAAGTTGCTAGAAATTGAAATGGTCTCACTTGACCTATCAACTACCACTCTCGACTCACTCAGTGTATCGCTCATCCCTCAAAGTGGAAGCACTCAATCTCACATATGGTGGAGTCACTCATCTCACTCTTTATCTCACTCAAGTGGGATAAGTGTCTCTCATACGCACATGGGATTGGTACCACATCATCACTCAAGCATATAGGTATAGGCTCGATTTCTTCAAGTCCATGTGCCTCCTTTGGTGAAGGGAAAGTCCCATTCTCACCGTTCTCTATTCTATCGCCTTCAAAGTTGGATGCCGCAAGATGGGCTCCATCACTGGCCTCCTTGGTCAAAGGGAAAATCCCATGCTCGACTGTCTTGTCGCCATCTTGTAGTAGTGGTGGAAGTAGGCACATGTTGTTGTCGAGAGCGGTACTCGGATCAACTTCATCACGTACTTGGCCTTATATTCCACCATCTTGACGTGTAGACTCTTCACTTGGATCTTTCTCATCATATTCCATGACCACCTTGTCTTGTGTAGTGGTGCACACAAAAAATGTATGACCTTGTTGTTTACACTTGTTGCATATGATGGTTGGGCATTCCCATGGGTAGTGACCTTGGTCATTGCATGCATAGCATAGGAATTTATCCTTGTGTACTTGGGGTGCCATTTTGGTGGTGGCACTAGAAGGAGATACCACATGTTGGGGATTGTGGTTGTAGCTTGATCTTGCTCTTGGATCCATTGTGGTGGTGGCACGAGTAGTGGAAAGTGCCTTATGGTGATTGTATCGAAGGAGGTCATTAGTGTGCCTTGCCGAAGGTTTATGTTGGTGAAGCACTTGGTCATCCACATGACGCTCGTGACGATGATCATTTGCCCTGCACTCTTCTTGTGATTGTGGTGCCATCTTTAGCTTGACTCCTTAAGTTTGGCGAGCATGCTCATGGTCTTGGCGAAGTTGTTGTCCATGTTATTCTCAAACTTGGCGAGGGAGCTAGCCAACTTGTCCATTTTATTGTGGAACTTGGCACTCTCGTGTTTGAAGCTCCCTCGTGAGCTTGATGTAGCATCAAAGTATTTAGTGCCACATGGTCGATGCAACTTGAGGAGCTTGTCATTGTTGTTCTGATTGCGTGGCACCTCTTGTTGAAGATGATGTTGGGGCGCCACACTTCTTGGATTAGGTGGTGCTTGACACCTTGGAGGTGGTGGTGCTTTACGCCTTGGAGGATGTGGGGCTTGAGGCCTTGGAGGAGGTGTTGCTTGACACACTGGAGGTGGTGGTGCTTGAAGCCTTGGAGGTGGATCATCGAAGTAAGTGGTTCCCTTTGGTGTGGCACGCTTGGCCTTGGAGGTCATGGATTGTTGATGATGCGCCTCCGCTTGCGTGTCATAGAAGTTTTCCATATCCAAGCGGTGGAGGAATTCTTCATGGCTCATGAAAGATCCATCAAAGTCTATGAAGTTCTCCATGTCCTCCATGCTTGGGGAGGCGTCGTCGCTGTTGCACTCGAAGTTTTCCATGCTTGGGGAGTCATTATTGTTGTTGTACTCCATATCACCCAAGCATGTGGAGCTATTGCCGGTGTAGTGCTCCATGCATGAGGAGCCGATGAGTGCAAATATGATGCATATTTAAGCATACAAATTAATCATATTATCACTCATCACATGCTACATCTAGCTACAACTATGCCTATTATGCATGATTGCTAGTTCTCATTCATTTTCATATGAGTGTTGCATAAATATTAGTTTTATTAGGATTTTATTACTTTTTATTGTCTTTTAATTGTGTGTAGGTTTTCTAATGGATTATGGATAAATCAATGCAAAAGGAGCTAAGAGGATGCAATATGGAGGAGCTGTAGGCACTAGGCTTAGCCATTTGAGGGTTAGGAAAAGTAGATTTTTCCATCAACTGCAAATGAAGATACAAGGTTGTTGTGTTGTGTCTCTTGTCCATATGAATCCAACGAGTCGAAGAACACCCAAATCAGAGTTCGTATAAAGAAATAGTGGACGAAATACGAAAAGCATCTGCAAGCGTAACGACCTCCCGTACGCACGGAAGGTCCAGATCCTTTTTCCACACCCCAAGTGCATACTAACGGGTCCGACGCATGGAAACAACATTTCTAGATGCGGTTCTTCACAAAATTCATCCCTGTTTGTTCCTAGACCTTCCTTAGGTCATAGGTAACGTGGGAAGGGCTATGAGAGACCCCCATAGGCCTATATAAGGAGGGGAGGAGCCAAGGCAGAAGGATCCTCTCCACATACCTCCACAGTGGAGCCCTGTCATCTTGCAAACTCCATTGTCGCCGCCTCCACAAGATCTCCACCATCACCATTGCTCAATAGGAGAAGGGACTTGGATCTTGAAGGCCTCAACACCGATCTACATCACCATCATCATCACCAACGTCTCCAACACCGATCCCCTTCATTTACTTGGTTGTAATCCAAACCCTAGTGTGGATCACTTGTATTTGATTATACTCTCATACTCCATCTATATTATTTCCATGATGTTGATTGCCTTTATATGTGAGTAGTTCATTTGTTCTTGGGGAGATGGAGAAACCCTAGCATTATTATGAAATGAAATAAAGATGATCTATTACTTTGGTCCATGATACATTGATCTATGATATTGTGTTTGATCTCTCTCTTTAGATGGTATGTGAAGTCAGCCACATATCATTTGCCTTTAGGACTAAAGAGAGGGTGATACCCTTAGGAGGTTTATGGGAGTATGTCCAGTGTTACTTTTGTGACTACAAGCATTGGCTTATAACATGTACGGTCAAAGGGGGAATAAAGAGAGATTCACTAAGCTTATTACGATATCCATGGGGAAACCCTTAATTGTGGTGGTATTTATGAGTGACTACTCCTAGGTATCGCAGTGGTTATTTAGAGATGAGCTCATTACTTGATTCAACAAAGCGACTGCCCATGAGTCTTGTAGTGAACATCTTATTACTGAGCTCTCTCTACACATATCATGACGAAAGAAATAGAGTATCCTAATTATGATTAATTACCATATGCTAGCGGTGTATCCTACATCCCTAAGAACTCCTTAACCATATTGATACCACTATAACCAAACTTGCATGTTCTTGTTTACTTCAGCAATTTATTTTGTTCTTGTTTACTTTAGAACTTATTCAAACACACTCTTTATACACCATTACTTAGAATTAGAGATAACTTACAAGTACTCTCTAGTAAATAGTAACGAGGGCATAAAGACCTCTACCAATAGCTCTCTGTGGGTACGATACTCTTATTTCGAAACTAGCTACAATCTATATGTGCACTTGCAGTCATCGGGAGCCATAGTTAATGACGTGCTTCATGTCTTTCATGCATGCGGAGCCTTTGTCAATGTGGTGCTCCATCATGTCAGCTATACTTGCAGAGTCATAATCATGGTGGCTCATCATGGATTCCTCATATATATCCTCATCGATTCAGGAGTCCCTAAACATGATTCACAAGACCAAGGGTGTATATGGAAGTGGTAGTGGGTGTTCGGGAAGGAACATCAAACCTTACTTTACCTTGTAAGATAGTGATTCATCCATTTGGATCACTATTCTATATTATAATTTACTGTTATTCATTGATACATTTCATATTAAGAGATGATACTTATGTTATTTCATCTATTTTTGCATGGTTGATGACTTTTGGAGGATGGACCACTGAAGTCAGGATTCTGATGGAGAAGGCACTGTTTGGAGGCAAAATTCGTGAAGATCAGAAAATCCCGGAAAATATATGGAAAATCCTATTTTTCCAGAAGACGAAGGAAGCCAGAAGGGGGGAAGTGAAGATGGGCCACAGGGGGCCCACACCACCCCCTGGCACGGGCCAGCCCTGGCCGCGCCACTAGGTGGTGTGGACACCCTATCCCAACTCTGGCATCACCCTCTGATGCATAAAAACCCCTCGAAACCCTAAGACTTGGGGAGCAACCACAGAAAGATTCCGCCGCCTCTGCGGGGCGGAAAACTGCAGAGAGAGAAAGAGCTCTCCGGCAGGCAGAAATCTGCCGGGGAAATTCCTTTCCGGAGAGGGGAGATCATCGCCATCAATACCATCATCAAGCTGGACTTCATCGGGATCATCATCTCCATCATCATCTCCACCAACACCATCATCACCACTCCATACCTCTTTAACAATTGGGTTGAATCTTGCATAGTTCTTAGGGGAAACTTTCCCGGTGTTGATTACTTGTTGTAGTTGATGCTATTGAGTGGAACCATTGAATTATTGTTGATGTTCAGATTGTTACTTATCATTATTTCATCTCTGATCTTGATCCATATGATGTCTCGTGAGTAGCTTGTTTAGTTCTTGAGGACATGGGAGAAGTCATGTTGTTAGTAGTGGAATCGTGTTGAGAGAGATTCAATGGTTTAATAATTAAGTTGTGGTGTTATTCTTCTAGTGGTGTCATGTGAACGTCGACTACATGATACTTCACCTTTATGGGCCTAGGGGAATGCATTGTGTATATGGCCACTAATCGCGGGGTTGCCGGAGTGACAAAAACTTGAACCCCCGTTAGGAAACCTTTGCACAAGGGAGTGTAGGATCTCAAAGTTTAAGGTTGTGGTTAGGTTTTTATCTTAATTACTTTCTTGTAGTTGCGGCTAATCACAAGTATGTATTAGTCCTAGGAAGGTCAGTACATTAGCATAGGTTCACCCACACAACACTTATCCAACCAAAGAAGATTAATCAACTATATAAAGAGAAAGCACTTGACAATATTCCCATGTGTTCTCGAGAATGTTTGGTCATCTTAAGTAATACAACCGGCTTGTCATTTGCTAAAGAAAGGATTGGGCCACTTGCTGCAATTATTATTATTGTCTTTTATTTACTCGCACTTTATTTATCTGCATTATCAAAAAACCCTAAAAACCCGTTTGCTAAGTATTTATAGAGAATTCCTGCTACAAGCCACTCGTCAACACCTTCTGCTCCTCATTGGGTTCGACACTTTACTTATCGAAAATACTATGATACACCCCCTATACTTGTGGGTCATCGGATAGTATTGTGCAAGTGGTGACACTTGAGAGCAATAAAAATTAAACAAAGTTAAGTGACAAGGAAACCTAATTAACTACAAGAAACACAAGGCTTATGGTGGATAGGTATGGAATGTGGCATGTCAAGGAAATAACCTAAAAACCAAGATATTGTAATGGAAGTAAAGAACCACGATGATCACAAAGGAAAAGCAAGTCAATCCAAAAGATAGGAAATATGTACAAGTAAACACACACTGTAGTATAAATGGGACTTGTGCGGTGATCTAAGAACCAAATGAGAACCTAGCGAAGACTATAAGCTCATGTCGCACAAGTGCAAGGAGAGACACTAATTTGATTGCATAAAATTGGTGGGCTACAAGATTTGCAAATAAGTACCACACCTACAAAATGTTCATTATAACACCCCAGCATTAGAGCTTAGAAATAAGCTGAGATGAGACGTGTGCATTGCATTCATGCATAGAAAATCCAAATAATTTTTCGCGCTTTTAAATAAAACTTGTCAAAGAGATTGAAGCTTCTCTTAACTTGGTGGAACTGAAGTAGATCATCAAGTTGAATGCGATAAGTTTCAATATGACCTTTGCTAAAAAACCTTATCTTTGGGTAATATAATTTGATCTAAGGGTAGATCAAATGTAATAAAACTAAGTCACAACACACTACTTAATAAGGAGTACTTGATCTTCTAGAGATCATTACATGGTATTCCATACCACAACTCAAAGATGAATACTTAATGTTCTAAAGATGATATCAAGGTATTATCTACCACAAACCCTGAATACCAAGTCAAGTATATAACTTAAGTAAAAGAAACTCATAACTAAATCTTGAAATACTTGTTTGTCATAGTTATTCCTACCATGAGAACCATGGTAGTTTCTAAACACTAAATCTTATCACAAATAGAGTAGAAAAGGAAGTCAAGCTAAGACCATCCATCACATACCCTTAGTGTCATGTTAATAGATGACAATCCTATTTAACCAAGTCCTAGTGTCCATTGACCATCAATGTGTGTGATAAATCCTTGATCTAGCACTTATTGACTCATAGCCTTTGACCTATTATGTTAACCTTTCAAAGATTTTAAGTAAATTAATCAGAAGGAGGAACTAGCTATGGTGAAGTATGACATCATCAATGTAATGAGATCCTTAGTGGTGATCATACCATTTGTTGTTGGAGGAGTTAACTCACTCATGAGTTAACTAGAAGAAGTATCTAAACCCAAGAAGTAACTAGTGATCATGGAGCTATAAGGAAGCTAGTAGTATTAGAGTTTCCAATGATAATCTTGTTAAGTCAAGTGGGCATAAACTTAAAGTAAGTTTTCTTAACAAGATGAATCCTATAGAGAGACTAGTACAAGTCTACTACTTAGTGGGTAATAGATCTTGATCAGACAATTAGAAGCCTAAGATTTGTTTGATCAAGGGTTGTTGGTAATTATTCTCAAGCCACTTGAGAATAGATGACTGGATAATAAAGAAGTGAGGTGAGTATACCCAATTAGTTAAAGCCCTAGTAAGAAAAATCATCTAGCTTTATTATGAGAAGTCAAGCTAGAATATGATGAAGTATATAACATGAGTTGTATGGAGTAGTTGAAGGCATAGTAGTTTAACCAAGCTAATGCAAGAACAAACTTGTATTATGGGAGTAGTACCATACCTATTCTAGAGGATTGTTATCACATGTGATATGGAGAGAGTTATAATCTTGCAAGCCTTGGAAGTTGTTGCAAGATGGATTTAAAGGAGTTAATGGATGGAGTTAGAAGTAGCTACATTGATGGATACATTAGAGGTAGTTAAGAAATGGAAGTTATATACTAGAGTAATAATGGAGAGTGAGTATTGTTGAAATGGCATGACCATGTCATCATATGGTGATGGATATGTGATACATTGCAAATGTATCTATAATTTTTGATGTTCCATGCTTGGTTTTATCCACTTTCTTGTGTTTTGTCCACACTTTGGAGTACTTTTCATATGATTTCTTGGACTAACCTATTAACAAGAGCCACAGTGCCTACCTGTTTTTGCTATTTTGGTTCGGAAAGTCGAAAAATGAATATTCTCGGCATTGGATGGGACAAAAGCCAAAGTGCCTATTTTTCTAAGTGATCAAGTGCCGAGATTTGAGGCGGAGAAGGGCAGGAGCCACCACCCACACTGGGCCAGGCAGGGCCCGCTGGGGGTGGTGTGGCCGCTCGCACCCTAAACCTCTCCTTCCGCCTATATATTGCCCTCGGGACGCAAACCCTAAGGGCCCGATCAAAAATCCACGAAAGAGTCTGTAGCCACCGTCATCTCCATCCCTAGACCGGGAGGGATCCGAAGCTCTTCCCGGCACCCTGCCGGAGAGGTGAATTCACCCTGGAGGCCTTCTTCATCACCATGCAAGCTTCCGGTGTGATGCGTGAGTAGTTCATCCTTGGACTATGGATCCATGTAGTAGCTAGATGGCTGGTTCTCCTCCTTTGTGCTTTCATGTCTAGATCTTGTGAGCTCCGTTCATGATCAAGATCATCTATTTGTAATTCTGCATGTTGTGTTTGCAGGGATCCGATGGATATTGAGATGCTATTTCAGATTGATTATTGATTCTATCATGTCTTTGTTATTTGTGATCTTGCATGCTTTCCGTTGTTAGTAGCTATCTTGGCCAAGTAGATGCTAGTAACTCCAAGAGTTAGTATTTATGCTCGATAGTGGGTTCATGCCTCTGGTAATCTAGGGAAGTGACAGAAATATCTAAGGTACTAGATGTGTTGTTGCTACTAGGCAGAAAACAACAATCCTTTGTTCATAGAACAATCGTATTGTTTACTTTACACGTAGTTCGTAAAGCAATAATCTGTTGCTTGCAACTTAATCTTTGGAGGGGTTGGATGATAACCTGAAGGTGGATTATTAGTCATAGATGCAATTGGATGGCGGTCTATGTATAATGTTGTAATGCCCAATCAAGTCTCAAAGGAGTCAAGATGATTAGTATATGCATGTATTGCTTTCTCGATGTTTGTCAATTGCCCCGCTGTAATTTGTTCACCTAGCATGTTATCTATCTAAGGAGAGCCACCTCTAGTGAACTATGGATCCCGGTCCTTTTCTTTACATACAATCTATAAACTGTTTACTGCTTTGTGTTTACTTTCTGCAAACTTTTACTTATTTCCATTCGATACGTTTAATCCTTTGTTTTTCACAAAACACGGTGAGATTGACAACCTCATCGCAAGTTGGGGACAAAGTTCTGTGGTTGTGTTGTGCAGGTCTCCACGTTGCTACTAGCACCGGTAGTGCGCCCTGCCAAGGCTCAGCTAGTAACACCTTTGGGGTGTTTCCTTGCTCCTACTGGTTCGATTAAACCTTGGTTTCATAACTGAGGGAAACTTGCTGTTGTGCTCATCATACCTTCCTCTTGGGGTTCCCAACGAGCTCTACATCAACACCGCCAACATGCATTTTTCTGGGCGCCGTGCATTGAGCCATCAATATGGTGGAGTCAGATGATTGTCTTATTCAGGAAGATGTGATCTTTGTGAATAAGATAAGAGAGATATATAGAGTATATTTAGGAAAGGAATTCCTTAACTATGATCCAAGCTTAGTGAAGTGTGATGATAGGAATTCTTTAGAAGCCTTAACCAAAATCATATCAAACCATTATAGAACCATGTCTACTTCATTATTCAAAACCCTAAAATCAAATGGATAGTGAAACCATTTCCTATTCCTAGGTAACCATTGAACAATACCTCTTAGACAATTAAAGCTTCCAAGAGATAATTAGAGAACCAGATGAGTGTTTATAGATGGAATCCTTGTCCACCTTGTTGTCTTAAACCCTAATAGAAACCTAGAATGATAGAACTATCAGGATCACATTAATAAGTAATTCCAATATCTCACTCTATGTGGAGATATCAAACCTACTCATAGATTTAGAAGTAATATCCCTAAACCTTGATCCTTATCCATATTCATAATAGAGTATGAGTCTATTAAAACCTTCCTAAAACTCAGGGTAGTTATTTGGAAATGAACAATTACATTAATGATTGCTATTCACGCTTCTTGACTTCACCAAGGTTGTCCATGATAATCCTAAACACTATAAATCGGGGAGGATTTGAATGAGAGAAATCCCCAAATATGGAGAACCATGAAAATTAAATCATCATATTAAGAACCACAAGGTTCAATACCTTATAATGAATATTTATAATTCCTTCAGGACGTTAAGTATTAATAAGATTCTATACACATAAATATCCATCTTAAACCATTACCAGTTCATTCATTAAGTGGAAGTAAAGATCATTTTATAAGGTCTTTATATAAGAAATAATCTCTAAAACCCCAATTCCTATTAATAGTTTCTAATGAAAATAATCCTTTATTTAATCATAAGGAATGAAAATACCAAACAATTATATCAAACCAACTAGTTACAGTAATACAAGCAGAACCCTTGTTGATTCACTAAATTTGAGTATTAAAGTCATTAAGGAAATTCAAATTAAAATGGAAGAGGGAAAAACAGAATAAGAAAAGAAGAAGAGACAGGCAGGTGTAGGCACATGGCCCACTTTGTTCCTCACCTAACTGTCGCTCACATGCAGTCCCAGAAACAATTCGCTCGCTTGACCATGGCCCGACACCGGCCCAATCCCAAATACCCCTTCGTTGTTTCTTTTCCTTTCTTCCTCCTCTAGCCAGAAGGACAGCATCGGGAAGCAGCTCGCTAGCGGGTGCTCCACCGTTCACCGTCGCTGAGATGACCACCGCGCTACGATTCGTGCTACCGACGCTGCCCTCGTCTATAAGAACCCCGTACATGCAGAGAGCAAACCCCATTTTCCCTTCATCCTCCTCCTCCCTTATCCTCTGTGAACCTAGCTCGTCGGAGTTTTGAGATGCCGCCGTTCCCGAGCTCCCCTTGAGGTTTTGAGTGCACCGTTCGACTTGCCTTGCTGTCCTCGTTCTCACAAGCCAGGCCATAGAAGCTGGAGAGCTCCTAGACAAGTCAATCGACACCTCACTGTCGTCGCCATTCACCAGCGTTCACCGTCGATTCCGGCCATGATTCGCCCCCGTGTCCTCACAGTAAGCTTCCTGGTGAGCAGTTGATCCTCCTAGTAGTCTCGCTTTGCTTCCTCGCATACGGTAGCTCGCTAGCGCCACACGCCACCACTCGCTGCTATCGGTCGTCGTTGTTGTCCTTGCTCCGCCCACCCAAATGGAGCGGCGCCGCAACTCTGAGGTCGGCCGCAGCGAGGCGAGTCCAACACGCATGCTCCCGCTTGTTCGTGTGCCCCTGATCGAGAGATCGATCAATAATCTGGAGGATCGACTTCGGGTGATGTCAGCGTGACATCACGCTTATGTCATCCACATATTTTTATAAATTCTATTAATGTTTTGTGTAATAAATAAATTCCTAGATATGAATTGGTTTAGGTCCCACCAGTCAGTGGCTTGGGTAGATTAGGCTGGGTATAAAAAGTTTGCACCGTGTGTATGTGTGCTGACGTCAGCCATGACGCAATAAACCATTATTTATTTATGATTAATTCCAAAAAAATGATTGAATCCTATTAATTGAATATCTTTTGTTTTATAATTCAGAAAAATGTATATAATATATGAAAATTTACAGAAAAATAAAATCTATAATTTAACTTTATTATCAAACACTATTATGTTAACTATTTAAATAATTATTAATTAATAAAGATTTTATAACTAATAATACTTTGAAAATTCATATTTTAATATTGGTAAATGAGAAAAATATAAATAATATACCAAAATTCTTAGAAAAACAAAATCTACATTTACAAAATTGTTTCATAGATTTTTGGTATCACTTAGATAAATATTATTATCTATTAAGTATTTATAAAGTGATAAAACTTATAAAAATCATATTTTAATATTTAAAAATCACAAAAATACATACAATATACCAAAATGATCACAAAAATAAATTCTACACATTTAAAATTTCCTTTTTCTTAATTGAAGTCAAGTAAAAGGGAAAGGTATAAAAATCTTATTTTAACTCTTTTATTTTATTTTAATTCATTAAAAATATATAAATATTTACTATTGCCTTTAGCATTATTTGTTTAAAGTTTAAAAAATGTAATAACAAGTTCAATTGATGTTTAAGTAAAGTTAAGATAGTTCTAACCATTTTAATTTGTACTTACTAAAACTACCATTTAGAACTAAGTAAACCTTACTCTCCAAAAATATTTTATCAATTATAAAATCATCAAGATTTGAGTACTAATTCTTTTACAATTTGGAAATCCACTTTAAAAGTTAAACAAAGTTTATAAGTATTTAACATGATGCCATTCCCATGTTTATAGAACTAAATATTAATTCTATAATAAGTAAGTAATTATATTCACTTATAAATCAAGAGAACACCACTTCCATAAAGACAAAATACTTTTGTTTCACCTTCATGAAGTGTTAAAAGTATCCACTTACTAGTGGAATAGTTATTCAAAATTACTAATTGTTTTCTACTTTAATAATTGTAATTAAAAAGAAAACCTTAAAGTGTTAGATTTAAGTTTAAATGCTTTTTTACTTTGTAACGTAATATTTTCCTCAAAACTTATTCTTCTAAGAAGTATTAAAATAAATCCTTAAGCATTTCTGTGAAGACTCTAATGACTTGACAATCCTAATCAAGGAGTTTTTATGTGACATTCCACACTCGAATGCTTTAGTATTGTATACTATTTGCTGTATTTACATATTGTTTCACACACTCTCACAAGCCTTAACAAGAAGCACAAGTGTGAAGCTGATATAAAAGTGCAACACATTCCTAAGAACTCATCACCAGCTTCCAAACCCTAGATCAGATACGACTATTCCGGGGATTCGCGTTTATCAAAATTGCATTACATTACTTATGCATAATTGTATCTTGCTTCTTTAAACATTAGTCCTTGCCAGACCAATGATGCTATTTACAAAATTTGGATCTTCTATTGTCTTGAAGACCATGAGTGCATAATCTTGCAATCACAAAAGGCAAGTTCACAACTTGCTCATGTCCTTTGATTATTTTCTATGCTTGTAACTCAACTGTGTCATCACCTGCATTTCAAAAAGGTCGAAAACACTATTTTCACAATTTACTAGAAATATCAGTTACTAATCGAGGGTGATTAGCTAATCTATCATTATTGGCAATGGAAACACCATTGTATAGTAATGTATCATCTAGGACTTAACAACCAATGTCGCTAGTGATTCTAGCGTCGTATATTACGCGTCAACCATGAGATTTGGAATGGGACGGAGAAGTCAGCTCTATCTTCTTCCTTTCACATGGATGGATGACCTTATCATGAGGCTGTTGATTCTCGTGGGTTAGAATCCAGCACATGGGTGGGACCCCTTAGTTCCCCACAAGCTAGGTGTCTAGATTATCTGTGCATAGCTATCTTGGTGTAAGATCACCATAGCTGATGGTGGCTCCTAGACAGAGCTGCTTACAGAGTCTTCGAGAGGCTACCCAAAGAGTAACCGTGGTAGTCCGTCTCGGGTGATCGTGTCTTCATGCGGGGTCGCGGAGAGGGCAGTACTGGCTTGGATCTTAGTCTGGGCCCCATACCAAGGAAGTGTGGACAAGCTCGCGGCTTGGATGTGCAACAAGGCTAAGGTCTCTTATGGGAAAAGTGACGCACCTCTGCAGAGTGTAAGAATTGTGACATGTTAGTCCATGTTCCGGGAAGGAGCTATGAACGCGGCAGGAAAAGAACCCCACAAAGGTTCTGGTCAACCTGTGACGGTTGTCAGGCATAGTTTTCAGAATAAAAGCAACCTTTGAAGAAATGTTTACAAAAACCTGCATTGCCTACGACCTATGGTCTGTGGTTGTAGAGATAGTGCATCATACACTCCTTTCTAGTGAACTTGCTGAGTACGCTCGTACTCAACCATACCTTCTTAACCCTTGCTAGGTTCTAAGCTATTGAAGACGACGTCAACATCAATTTATGCTCAAGAAACCATCATCGACAGCTCAAGTTCTTCAATAAAGTCAAAGAAGTCAACATATACATCAGCTGAAGTGAAGATAAAGTGTATGTTTAATTTGGAGTAGATTCCCTAGCCATAAAACCTATTTCTGTAGAGCATTGCATTAGTAGCAATTGCAAGCCTTATGGTTTAGATATTGTTCCTTTTAGCCAGATAGTTCGGAGTTGTTATTTCTGATTCTTCTTTGTAAGAAGTTTCTTTCTCTCTCTTTAACCTAGAGTGTTCTCTGGATCTTCTGTAAAGAGTCAAGTTGTAATCTATAGTCATGTCTTGGACCTGCTGTGTTTCTGTTGTACCACTCTGAGGGATGTAATACTAGTGAACGGTGTTTCATTGGTGTTATGTCAACGACTATAGTGTACTACATCATGAAGTGGTATGCTGGGTCACCGTAGCTGGTATCAGAGCATATGCTTTGACCTTAGGATTAAAACCCTTTTAGGAATATCTGTAGGTTGGATAGTGACTATAGGAGCCATCTTATCTAAACCAAGACTTGTGATGGATATCCACTTGAGGATAAACCTTGTCACACTTAAGTTGGATGTTTTTGTCATCTTTCTTAAGGATTAGTTATATGTGTTCTCTAGAGAAAGGTCATTTGAGTGTAGCTCTAAATTGGTATAACACCACTAAGATATCTTACATAAATTAAAATAGCAAAAAAGATTACGACCAAGATTAGGATATCATGTGGAGTAGTGTTAGTAATGGAGTCTATATTTAGAATCCCTGTAAATTCGAAGAACCTTATCACTAGTTGATACCACTATATCACATAGGTAGAACATTAGAGTATGTATAGATACAATTGGAAGTAAATCATGTGGCATTCACTTGAGAATTCCATGTGATGGAGTAGAATTTTGTTAATAATCATTAATATTAAGCTAAGAAGAAGAGTCGTCATGGTGAGATTAGCTCTTTAATCATGATGACTAGGTAAATTTTGACAAGTTTGTGGTGAGAATAACTCCGAGACCATGCTAAGTATGTTATTAGGACAAGTACTCAGTAACGAATCTGGTAATAATAGTAAGGAACAATGTAGGTCTATGATAGAAGTCATATGTATTATAATATTACGATAATTTTTGGATTTAAGGTAGTAACTACAATTTTGTTAGTAGTTTTGAGAGATCATGTGAGGATAGTTTACGATAGAATAGAAAATTGGTAGTCTTTAGTAGTCCTAAAGGAAAGGTAAGTGGTTAGTAAAAACCAAAGTGAGACCACTTTGCTCAAGATTATCCAGTTGCAACTGAGAAACTTGGGTAAATATTGAGACAAAGAGTAGTTTAACCCCTAAGTTCTAAGTATCATGAAGTGAACCTATATTAGGAGGTGTCATATAGTACACAGCTAAGCCTGAATTCTAGAGGTATTATACTCAACTACTATATTCCAGGCTTAGAATGATGTGTGTTATATATACCACATTTGGATTTCTTGGTTTTTTCTTGGATCTTCTTGATTGACTAGATCTGTGCATGAAGTTTGACTTGATGTGCAAATTCATGTTGCATCATCAAGTTATTACTTGATGTTATAGACCTAGATAGGAAAGGGAATTTGTGTAAGGGAGTGACGAGTCTGAAGATCAAGATGAAGACTTGCACGAAGAAGGAAGCCAAATATAAGGAGTATCAACACTATTTTGAAGGATGGATTAATCCCAACTTATTATTAGTTTGCAATAAGAAGAAATATTAGTGTTGAAAAGGGTGTGGAGCAACATTAAAAGATGAATTAAAGTTCACTCAAAGTGGGTGGTGTTGCTAAAAAGCTAATGAAGTAGTTGTACCTAGTTCATGAAAGTATCATGAATCAGTGCAAAGAAAAAGTCTTTGAACAAGGGTGGTATTCAAGCTCTAACAACTCAGAGAGAATGCCAATGGGAAGTAGAAAGTCCATAGGGTAATCCATGCACCTAGGAGGATCCACAGCTGGTATCCGTAGTTGGTATCCGTAGCTGGTATCCTAGCGGTTTAGCTAATTAGATCATCTTTGTATGATTTAAAGAGCATAAAACTTGGCCTAAGTTAATAAAGACATAAACAAGTATAAGACTTAAGCGAAACGGCTTTCGAGACGCTTCGCGAAATCGGGCCGACCAAAGAGAAAATGTCTAGAAGGTTAACAGTAAGGCAAGTAACGTTGGAAGATTCATTTCGGAGATCCACAATTGTGTGGGTGTACCGCAGATTCTTTCGTGAGACCTAATATAGGTAAGATATAAGCAAATATTTGGTTTTTAACCGCTCACTTGTGTCCCGTAGGCCCCGAGTACTTGATACCTGTTCCTTGACTATCGCACTATCCGCATGTGGGACCATGAATCCCCTTAGCCAGAGCTTGATTCATTTCTTATTTCTTGGGGCCACAAAGTAGTTTGGGACTTTATTACTATCCTGTACTTATGCCATGCTTTACTGCTTTATTTACGATTGTGCGTGGAGCACCTGTACTGTTTTGGATCGTGGAATGTTTCCGCGGTATCGACAAGCCCAATCACACTTTCGGGTTCCTAGTCATTTACAGCCATTGACACAAACCTTGGGTCCGTCTCGGAGCCGGCCAACTTCGTTGCGGGTAGCTTAATGGGGTGGCCCCCTGAAATATTTTATGAATCCTATGATTGCTTTGTTGTGAAAGCCTCGTTGGGTTTTGATTTGGTTTTTCCGAGGTTGATTGTGTGTGTTGCTATTTGTGCACCCCTGCAGGGTAAAACTTTCTGAAAGCCGTGTCCGCGGTTATGGACGACTTGGAGCACAGTATCTCGATCATAGACAAGCATAACTAAAGTTGTGCTATAAATTTGACTTAATATATCTGACTAGTAATCAACTTCACTATAACAGAATGGATATTAAAAATGCCAACCACTGGTGGACCTGGGTTGTTTTGTTATATCTGCCTAGTAAGTATTGCAACTCCAATGGAATGTGATAAAAGTGCCAACAAATGCTGGGTTTTGGGATTCCTCGGGACAATTATATCTGACTAGTAAATGTTCCAACTACAACGGAATGTTAACTAAAACTGCCCACTACTTATGCTTCAAGATGACTCATGCTATCTATATCTGATTAGTAACTGCTGCAACTATAACGGAATGAGTAAAATTGCCAACTGTGTGAGTTCCTTGGTCCGACTTCCTCATTTGGTCTCGAGGGGGAAATACCAGGATGGGTTTGTTTGGTGTTAGCTTCAGGTTGGATCCGAATAGGTCTTTCTTATCCCTCTCTAATAACCGCTAGTGGAATCGAGTCTCTATAGGTTGTTTAGTGCCGCTGTGCTGCCGCTTCAGCCCACCATACCTATGTAGGCGAGAGCCGCCGAATTCTAGCCTCACCGTGTACTTGCCTCAGTACTGACGCTCCTCTTTTTCTTTTGCCCTTTGTCGGCACCCCCTTTTGTTTTAGCAGGTTTGAGATCGACGTCGTTAGCAGGGTTACCCTTCTGGCTTGGCCTGGGCAGGGTTATGGACGCCATCAGTTATTCTTCAGGGCTCTTAGCCCAATTTGCATCTTGTCCGTAGTCGGACGCTCTATCATTTTCAAGGTGATTTGGATCTTTGTATAGTATATTTTTTCTCTAGACTCATGGAGTCATTGTTGTATATATATGTTCTGTGGGTTCCATCGTGGACTAATGTGTAATGGTATTACTTCGTTTTCCACCCGCACGAAAGTGCCTGGTGGGTGTTCTTGAATCGTTTCTATGCGGGTTTGGCGGGAATCGCTAAAACTTGCATAGGGCCGATTCGAGGGTGTTATAGAGTGGTATCAGAGCTCAGCAGTTACGATACCCCTTTTGTCCAGCCTGTAGGATAACCTAGCTAACGGCCGAAGTAGAGTGTCAAAACTATTTTGGAAAAATCGGTTAGATAGATCTGATTAGGTCTATTTTACTCCTTACCCCTCTGCTATTCTCCTCTTACCTCTGCGTGTTTTAAATCTGCTCTCTTACATTTCTTCAAGTCCAGGAATTCTCGTGGTTGGGTTTCCATCGTACCTTCAGGGTTTCGCTTCCTCCCTCTGATAACGGTGGAGCTACAATCATCAATCTGCATCTCGTTTGTTGTACCTTCATCCAATCTTTTGTCCTTGAACTCTTTATCCGTATGTGTCCCTTGACAGATATCTGTATCGTTGGAAAGCATATGAGAAGGATGAGCATTGGTGAAGTTGGAGTATACCTTGAGCATGTGTTGTTCATGCCAATGGAACCATCACAAAACCTGATCATTGTGTCTTTTCGTACGATGTTTCTTTGTATCTTCCGGTGGTCCCCAATGCGACGACATCATCTACGCCAGATCCGATGAAGATCCTGCATTACCCCTCTTGTTCCGAACACCGCTTGTGAAGATCTTCATTCTAAATCCCGGGAGTTGGTTGCACGATTCTGCGATTCATTTACAGAAGGATGCTTTGAGTATGGGATGGACCGATCACCCTACCACCTCTCACTGTGCACTTTTGTACATCGAATTGGTGGATCAATCAGTTTCGCTCCATCCACGGAAGTTAAAGGTGGCCTTATTGAAGGAAATATGCCCTGAGAGGCAATAATAAAGTTGTTATTATGTATTCCTTGTATATGATAGATGTTTATTTTACATGCTATAATTGTATTGATAGGAAACATCAATACATGTGTGTTTAATAAACAAAAAGGGTTCCTAGTCATGCCTCTCTTATAGACTAGCTTGTTGATTAACAAGATGATCAAGGTTTCCTGATCATGGGCATTGGATGTTGTTAATAACAAAGGTCACACCATTGGTGGAATGATGTGATGAACATTCATCCGAAGTATAGCATTACGATCAAGTCATTGTGTTTATATTGCTATAACATCATACGAAGTAATCTTTATCCTTAGACCATGAGATCATGTTAATTGCTAACACTAGAAGAGTATCTTGATAACATCAAAGGTCACACCGTAACAGGGTGACTATAAAGATGGGTTCAGTGCTACGAAGGTGTTATGTTGAGGCTCATGGATCAAGAGTGGAATTTGTCAATCCAGATGACGGATAGATATACTCTGGGCCCTCTCGGTGATATCACATTAGGATAGCTTGCAAGCAAGTGATGTGATCACTAGAATGTTATATCACGGGAACGAGAAAAGAGTGCATGTCGGTAACGAGATCAAACTAGGTATGGAGATACCGATGATCGAATCTCGGACATGTAATATATCGAGAGACAAAGGGATTTAGTTACAAGCGTTAAAGGTTCTCACGATCATAGGAGTCATCATTGAATGTGTAGGAGTCAGTATGGATCTCCAGGTCCCGCTGCTGATTATTGATCGGAGAAGGGTCTCGATCATGTCTGCATTATTCGCGAACCATAGGGTGGCACACTTAAGAGTTACCGGACACCATTTTGGAGCACATATGTTTCAGACGAAAGAATTGCAAAGCGCATGAATTGTTTCAATAGAAACGGAAATTGTTTGGGTGAAATTGCAGAAGGTGGTTCTACATGTGATATTGAAATATTGCAAGGGGCTATATGTGAATGTTTGTTAATTAAAGTAATTAACAAAATTCTGAATAAATTTAATAAAAGAGTTTTATTAAATGAGAGAGCATTAAATTTGGAGAAACTTAATGCATTTAAAGTGGAGACTTTAAAAGGGAATGTGAAGAGGCATTTTAATGTGGAGGAGTTACCACCACATGAATGGGGGAGGTGAGGGGTCACCCCCCCATGCGCCGTCCATGGAGAGATGGGGCACCCCCCTCCTCCTATAAAAGGCCACCCATTCCCTCCTTCATCCACACACCTCCTTGTGAAGGATCTCTCTCCCCCTCTAGAATTATTCCCCCATGGTCTCGGATTAGCGAGATACATGTTCTGAGTGGCATTTAAATGCGGAAGGAGTTCTCGCTCAGCTGGATCGCTGGAGCAAGGAGGTGGAGGTTGTCCGGTGGCTTGAACGTGTGTGAGTGCGGATCTTGCTTGAGTTCTTGGCCTCGGACTTCCTCATGATCTTGAGATCGGCAAGTGTACGACTACATCAACCACGAGTTCCTACTCGTTAACAAAGCTCGTTGTCTTCGAGGGTAAGTTCTCTATGGATGTATGTCCACCCGTTTGCTTTGTACCTAGTAGATAGATCTTGGCGTGTAGTTCACACCGTAGGAAATTTTTTGTTTTCTATGCTGCGGACCCAACATAAGCTCATTATTCTCATTAGGTACAACAGTAATTCCCCCTTTCTTAGGGACATAATGAACATGACTAACCCATTCACTATCAGCAATAGGATAAATAATACCAGCATCAAGGAGTTTTAATACCTCGTTTCTTTACCACTTCCTTCATCTTAGGATTTAAACGACGTTGATGTTCTACCACTGGTTTTGCATCGGGTTCTATATTGATAGCATGCTGACATATAGTAGGAGAAATCCCCTTTAAATCATCAAGGGTATAACCCATAGCTCCTCGGTGTTTCTTCAATACTTCCAACAATCTTTCCTCTTCCTTCCCTGAAAGTTTAGAACTAATAATAATAGGATATATTTTCTTATCATCAATGTAAGCATATTTAAGATCATTAGGTAAAGGTTTCAGATCGAAAACCGGATCCTTTTTAGGTGGCAATGTGGTACCCAAGTCTTCCACAAGCAAGTTATGTTTAAGCATCTTAGGTTGACGTCGAAGAATCTCGCCAATTTCATTTCTTTCTTCCATGAAGATCTCACTTTCGTGATCTTCCATAAATTACTGCAGAGCATTGTTAGGAGCAAGAGAAAAAGAAGCAAGTTGTTCAACTCTAAAATCCTCATTAGGAGTTTCATTTTTATAAGGAACTTTAGCAAACTTCGAAAAATTAAACTCATAAGATTCCTGTGGCATCCCGCAAAACCACTACTAGAAAATCGCTGTGTTCTTGTGCGTTGCATCATCATGACTGCATGCTCATGTCATCATGCCTCATTGCATTTGAGCATCGTCATCATCATGCATGGTTTGTTTAAAAACTATTTATGAAAAGTCTATTTTTGGTTTTCTAAATAACCGTCTTTAATTTAAATTAAAACCCCGGCCTCTTCTGGATATTTTCTTTTGTCTACAAAACAATTATAAAAGTCTATTTCGGACAAAACTAAATAAAATAAAACTATTTTCTATCGGGGAGGCAGCCCAGCCGTTTAGGCCAGGCCACCTACTACCCGGCAGGCCCAACCCAAGCCCACCACCACCTAATCCTAAAGCAGCAGAAACCCAAACCCTAGACTAATCCCCACCCCACCTATTCCCTCTCCATCGCCGCCACACCCTACCCAGCGGCTGCAGCACACCACACACCCAACCACCACACGCCACACACGCACCACCCTGCCGCCGCCAGACCCACACCACACCAGCCTGCCTACAGCAGCACCACACCCGACCGAGCTGATCCAACGAACACCACCTAACCTGGCCGCACCACCTCACCCTATCGGACTCGACACGACCGTGCCCACCCTTTGAACGCGCGATCTGGTCCAACCCCGACCGTCCCCCACCTAGACGCGCTCCGCCACGCGACACGCTCCCCACCTACCGCCCTGGACACGCCCTCCCACGCGCGTCCCCGGCCCTACCACTCGGCCCCGCTCACCCCACTCCCTTCTCGTGCCCCGAATCCCCCTACCTACCCCCGCTCGCTTGGATCCCCACGGCTCTTCCTCCCTGGCTCCTCCGTGCCCCTCCCCGTCGAGGATGCGCCGGCCGTCAGCCCGCCGTCCGCCGTTGCGACCTCTCCACCCCCTTCAGCCCCTCCTGTGCATACCCTCGTCCCCAGCGGAGTCTCCTGCCTCGCTTTGAACCGGTGGCCGCCATTGCTCACTCGAGGAGCTCGTTCTTGAGCCATGCCCGCAGCACCGCAGCCGACGTGTCTATGGCCGCCTCGCTCTCTGCCGGGCCTCTCCCTGCCTTACCGTCATGGATGCCCTACGCCGGATCCCGGCCCCGCCATGGCGTCGTCCCACCTCACCGAGTACGCCGTCATCTGCCTCGAGCCCGCCTCCGGTCGCCCTCCGTGCTCGCCAACGACCTCCGGCCATCGCCTCGGGTCGAGCTCCTCGCAGAATTGCCCGAGCCTCCTCGTTCCGCCTCTCCACCGCTGTGCGCCTGGGACCTCAAGCTCAGCGCCGCCAGTTCCGTCCCCAACCACATCGTCGTCCTCAACACCGATGCGAACTCTCCACCGTTGTGCTCTGCAGGCCCGAGCCCCGCGCGCTCGGCCACCGCCGAGCCGCTCGTCCATGTCCCACCCCTGCTCTACCTCTCTCTGATGGTCGGTGCTAGTTCGAATATCTCCAAGAGCATGTGTATGCTCTGCCTCTTGTGACTCCACGCACGAGTAGACATGTTAGTACATGCATTTCTACTGCTGCTAGTACTACCTCGTCTACAGGCATGCGGTGGGTGCATCATGTTAGTTTGGTTTTGTTGAAGCATGGGAACAGTGAAGACGTGGCACCGGGCAGCGTTCTCTAGGATACTTCCTTCGGCTGCCGGTCTATTGTAGATACCTCCTGGAGGACAAGTTAGACGAAGACCGTGGGCATCAAGTTCTCCTTCCTGGGTTGAATGAACCATCCTGACACCAGAGCTAAGTACATCATCAACAACCGAGGCCAGAACCCCATGATCTCCTACCCGGATCCGAAGACCGAACTCAAACCACATCGAACCCCAAGATCATCGAGTCCCCTATGTATGACCTATATCTGAGACCCCTATTTTTTTTAGAATATGACATCTATCTGTCGCATCTTAAATTGTTCATGCATGCATATCTGTCTGTGGTTTGGGGCACTATGCCGATTCACCTCATAATTAAATATGGAGTGTTTATGCAGGATATCTTTGTCTCATATCGCCTCCATTTAAATTTGTGTAGCGAACCGATGCCATGTTTCGCGCTGTTAATACAACATTTAATTTGCGGGGGTTCTAAATAACTTGAACCGTCTTATTAATTGTCGGGACCCCGGTTCCACTTAATATTGCCTAATTTCACTGCATCTGTGCCATGCCTTGCATCATATCATAAGCATGCTGGATCTTCTGCCGTAGTATTAAATATCGCATCTGGTGTTTCTTCTAGTGTTTGCTTCTTCACGGATTAGGATGGTGAGTTGATGCGAGTATCGACAAGTTCTCCGGATATGATCCTTCAGCAGTGTTTCCCAGGCGAGCATCTCTCCCCCTTCTACCTATTTTGCATTTATAGTCTTTATTTCCTCCAGTTGATCTATTGCTATCTGTGCCGTGATGCTTTAGTTTCATGCACCG
Source organism: Avena insularis (assembly GCA_023614405.1). Lineage (NCBI taxonomy): Eukaryota > Viridiplantae > Streptophyta > Magnoliopsida > Poales > Poaceae > Avena > Avena insularis. The sequence continues at coordinate 474,256,796 of CM042694.1, forward strand.
TTATATCCGTCTGACTTCTATATTGCCATGGACACCTCCTAATACCTGTTGTTTGGTAGATAGCTGGCCTTGCGAGTCGTAGTTGCTTGCTCAGGTGCGATCTTGTGTTGTCAAGTACCACAGTTGTTGGAATGCTGGCAGATGTTTATGGTGGAGATGATCATGCTTTTAATTACAACTTGATTAAAATGTTGGGAATAGTTATAACTAATGCAGAGGCATCGGTGGGCAATAGCAAATATTTGGTTTTTAACCCCTCACTTGTGTCCCGTAGGCCTCGAGTACTTGATACCTGTTCCTTGACTATCGCACTATCCGCATGTGGGACCATGAATCCCCTTAGCCAGAGCTTGATTCATTTCTTATTTCTTGGGGCCACAAAGTAGTTAGGGGCTTTATTACTATCCTGTACTTATGCCATGCTTTACTGCTTTATTTACGATTGTGCGTGGAGCACCAGATGCTTTGGACCGTGGAATGTTTCCAGATCGACAAGCGATCACACTTTCGGGTTCCCAGTCGTTTATAGCCATTGACACAAACCTTGGGTCCGTCTCGGAGCTGGCCAACTTTGTTGCGGGTAGCTTAATGGGGTGGCCCCCTAAAATATTTTATGAATCATGTGATTGCTTTGTCGTGAAAGCCTCGTTGGGTTTTGATTTGGTTTTTCCGAGGTTGATCGTGTGTGTGTTGCTATTTGTGCACCCTCCAGGTAAAACTTCAAAGCCGTGTCCGCGGTTATGGACGACTTGGAGCACAGTATCTCGATCATAGACAAGCATAACTAAAGTAGTGCTATAAATTTGACTTAATATATCTGACTAGTAATCAGCTTCACTATAACGGAATGGATATTAAAAATGCCAACCACTGGTGGACCTAGGTTGTTTTGTTATATCTGCCTAGTAAGTATTGCAACTCCAATGGAATGTGATAAAAGTGCCAACAAATGCTGGGTTTTGGGATTCTTCAGGACAATTATATCTGACTAGTAAATGTTCCAACTACAACAGAATGTTAACTAAAACTGCCCACTACTTATGCTTCAAGATGACTCATGCTATCTATATCTGATTAGTAACTGCTGCAAACGGAATGAGTAAAGTTACCAACTGTGTGAGTTCCTTGGTCCGACTTCCTCGTTTGGTCTCGAGGGGGAAATACCAGGATGGGTTTGTTTGGTGTTAGCTTCAGGTTGGATCCGAATAGGTCTTTCTTATCCCTCTCTGATAACCGCCAGTGGAATCGAGTCTCTATAGGTTGTTTAGTGACGCTGCGCTGCCGCTTCAGCCCACCATACCTATGTAGGCGAGAGCCGCCGAATTCTAGCCTCGCCGTGTACTGGCCTCAGTACTGACGCTCCTCTTTTTCTTTTGCCCTTTGTCGGCACCCCCTTTTGTTTTAGCAGGTTTGAGATCGATGTCGTTAGCAGGGTTACCCTTCTGGCTTGGCCTGGGCAGGGTTATGGATGCCATCGGTTATTCTTCAGGGCTCTTAGCCCAATTTGCATCTTGTCGATAGTCGGATGCTCTATCATTTTCAAGGTGATTTGGATCTTTGTATAGTATATCTATACTCTAGACTCATGGAGTCATTGTTGTATATATATATATGTTTTGTGGGTTCCATCGTGGACTAATGTGTAATGGTATTACTTCGTTTTCCACCCGCACGAAAGTGCCTGGTGGGCGTCCTTGAATCGTTTCTATGCGGGTTTGGCGGGAATCGCTAAAACTTGCATAGGGCCGATTCGAGGGTGTTACAAAGTGGTATCAGAGCTTAGCAGTTACGATACCCCTTTTGTCCAGCCTGTAGGATAACCTAGCTAACGGCCGAAGTAGAGTGTCAAATTTATTTTGGAAAAATCGGTTAGATAGATCTGATTAGGTCTGTTTTACTCCTTACCCCTCTGCTATTCTCCTCTTACCTCTGCGTGTTTTAAATATACTCTCTTACCTTTCTTCAAGTCCAGGAATTCTCGTGGTTGGGTTTCCATCGTACCTTCAGGGTTTCGCTTCCTCCCTCTGATAACGGTGGAGCTACAATCATCAATCTGCATCTCGTTTGTTGTACCTTCATCCAATCTTTTGTCCTTGAACTCTTTATCCGTATGTGTCCCTTGACAGATATCTGTATCGTTGGAAAGCATATGAGAAGGATGAGCATTGGTGAAGTTGGAGTATACCTTGAGCATGTGTTGTTCATGCCAATGGAACCATCGCAAAACCTGATCATTGTGTCTTTTCGTATGATGTTTCTTTGTATCTTCCGGTGGTCCCCAATGCGACGACATCATCTACGCCAGATCCGATGAAGATCCTGCATTACCCCTCTTGTTTCGAACACCGCTTGTGAAGATCTTCATTCTAAATCCTGAGAGTTGGTTGCACGATTCTGCGATTCATTTACAGAAGGATGCTTTGAGTATGGGATGGACGGATCACCCTACCGCCTCTCACTGTGCACTTTTGTACATCGAATTGGTGGATCAGTCAGTTTCGCTCCATCCACGGAAGTTAAAGGTGGCCTTATTGAACGAAATATGCCTTGAGAGGCAATAATAAAGTTGTTATTATGTATTCCTTGTATATGATAGATGTTTATTTTACATGCTATAATTGTATTGATAGGAAACATCAATACATGTGTGTTTAATAAACAAAAAGGGTTCCTAGTCATGCCTCTCTTATAGACTAGTTTGTTGATTAACAAGATGATCAAGGTTTCCTGATCATGGACATTGGATGTTGTTAATAACAAGGTCACACCATTAGTGGAATGATGTGATGAACATTCATCCGAAGTATAGCATTACGATCAAGTAATTGTGTTTATATTGCTATAACATCATACGAAGTAATCTTTATCCTTAGACCATGAGATCATGTTAATTTCTAACACCGGAAGAGTATCTTGATAACATCAAACGTCACACCATAATAGGGTGACTATAAAGATGGGTTCGATTACTCTGAAGGTGTTATGTTGAGGCTCATGGATCAAGAGTGGAATTTGTCAATCCGGATGACGGATAGATATACTGGGACCTCTCGGTGATATCACATTAGGATAGCTTGCAAGCAAGTGATGTGATCACTAGAATGTTATATCACGGAACAAGAAAAGAGTGCATGTCGATGCGAGATCAAACTAGGTATGGAGATACCGATGATCGAATCTCGGACATGTAATATATCGAGACAAAGGGATTTAGTTACAAGCGTTAAAGGTTCTCACGATCACATGAGTCATCGTTGAATGTGTAGGAGTCGATCTGAGACCTCCAGTCCATTGCTGATTATTGATCGGAGAAGGGTCTCGATCATGTACGCATTATTCGCGAACCGTAGGGTGGCACACTTAAGAGTTCTGGGACACCATTTTGGAGCACATATGTTTCAGACGAAAGAATTGCAAAGCGAGGAATTGTTTCAATAGAAACCGGAAATTGTTTGGTGAAATTGCAGGTGGTTCTGCATGTGATATTGAAATATTGCAAGGGGCTATATGTGAATGTTTGTTAATTAAAGTAATTAACAAAATTATGAATAAATTTAATAAAAGAGTTTTATTAAATGAGAGAGCATTAAATTTGGAGAAACTTAATGCATTTAAAGTGGAGACTTTAAAAGGGAATGTGAAGAGGCATTTTAATGTGGAGGAGTTACCACAACATGAATGGGGAGGTGAGGGTCACCCCCATGCGACCATGGGGAGAGGGGGCACCCCCCTCCTCCTATAAAAGGCCACCCATTCCCTCCTTCATCCACACACCTCCTTGTGAAGGATCTCTCTCCCCCTCTAGAATTATTCCCCCATGGTCTCAGATTAGCGAGATACATGTTCCCGGTGGCATTTAAATGCGGAAGGAGTTGCTGCTTCATTTGGATCGCTGGAGCGAGGAGGTGGAGGTTGTCCGGGCTTGAACGTGTGTCGAGTGCGGATCGCTCTGAGTTCTGGCTCGGACTTCCTCACGATCTTGAGATCGGCAAGTGTACGACTACATCAACCACGAGTTCCTACTCGTTAACAAAGCTCGTTGTCTTTGAGGGTAAGTTCTCTATGGATGTATGTCCACCCATTTGCTTTGT